>CM036767.1:11141426-12406426 GCA_020796225.1 Arion vulgaris
TTTGTTCTTTGACAGGATTCTGCTATGCCATCTAACTATCTTTTCGTGGTCTTCCTCTCGGATTCTTTCCTGATGTTCTGTTGTAAAAGACTGTATACTGTGGGAGTTTGATACATTCGATTAAGTGGTCAAACCACTTTATTCTTTGTTTCTCAATGTAGGAGAAATGTAAAAAAATTGATTTAAAGACATTCTTAAAGTGTCGCTCTAATGCTTTGATATAGACACCACGTGCTGGGAATCCCTGGCGCAAGATCACCAAATGAGACGATGTAACAACAACAATAGGAGCTCGCATATCTGAGAATCGTCGTGCCGTTGAGGCACAGAGAAAACGAGCTGCGCGAAAAAAAGAACACACAACAACCACATGTCTTTCTTCTTTGCGTTCGTTCTTTACGACCAATTTTAATCACTCTTTGTGATATGTTTGATCTTTGCCAAGAACGTGTATACGTTGCACATCGGTTTGGTAGGCCCCTAAATGCGTAGACTTCTACACGTTTAGGACACATGCATCCGATTTCAGCCAAACCTCCTTAGTCGCCTCTTACGACATGCGTGGCAGGTAACAGTGGTTCTATTCTTTACACCCCAAATTTGGGCCCCGGTAACCACTCGGACGAAACCACATGTCTAATCTTGATGCCTCGTATTTCAAGCAAGGTTCTGTGCCAACTTGCCTTCTTAAGCTGATGTTGGTGACTCTTTCTTTTCTGGTGATGTTGGTGTGTGAATCATGTAACTAGCAGATTTATTTGTCTCCTTTATACAGAGTGTTAGTCAGTGTATCGTCATTATCATCATCATCATCATCATCATCATCATCATCATCATCAGCATTATTTCTTTCCGCTTCTCGTTCAGATTAGGACTTCAAAATTTACTCGCCCTGTCTATGGTTGTTCTCTTTATGGATAACAAATTTGAAAATTTATTTTAAACATTTTTTTGGTTAAATTAAAATAAATCCTACAAAGTATTTTTACCATCTTCTAAATTACACCGGGGACCCTCACCGGTGCTGCGGAATGTGTGCACTGTCGCTAAAACGTTTCTAAGTAAGAAAGACTCGGGCGTTTTATTGTGTGTGTTTTTTTGTTGTTGTGTGTGTGTGTGTGTGTTTCTAACAATTTGCTTGAATTACATTGAGAAACCAAGAGTGAAGTGGTTTGGCCACTTAATAAGAATGCATCCAAACTCCCCTGTTTACAGAGTCTTCTATAGCAGAACAATAGAAAAGAAGCGAGAGAAATACTACGATAAGATGGTTAGATGACATAGCTGAATCCTGTCAAAGAGCAAAAATAACAATCACCCAAAGCACTAGAGAGAGCCGCGGTAGCGTAGTTGTTAGTGAACTCGCTTCTCAAGGCTGGTGGTCTGGGTTCAACTCCCGCAAAGCGCGTTGAATTTTTCCCACCGCGACGGCTCTCAGGTCGACCCAGCCTCAACTGGGTACCTGACATGCTCTGGGAAAGTAAAGGCGGCCGGCGTGATGCTGACCACATCACCCATCGTGTGCCGACGGTCAATGAAAATACAAGCCTAACACTGTATTGCCCTATATACCACAAGGTATGAAAGAGTTCCATTAAGAAGAAGAAGAAGAAGAAGAAGGCACTAGAACAGAGCAAAACACAAACAGAAAACCACGACACTGGGCAACAACCCGGTAACAGTGTGACGACAAAACAAGAAAAAGTAGTTCATTGTCCATGCTTCGCTGTCATACATAAGTATTAGTACAATATAATTATAAATAATAACAATTCCTCTCGTACTGTTATACTACGTTACATAGGGCCTGCAAGCAATTTCTCCATACCTATCTACCTAGGCAACTCGAATCTCCTCCTTGGGACTGGGACCGATATTTTTTACCTCTCTCAGCAAAGTTTGTTTCAGGATCTCCTTAGGCGTTGTCTCTTTCTTGAACCCTTTTCATCCCACTTCAATGCCTGCTTTGATATTATTTGATTATTCTCTCTCAAGGTATGCCCAACATATCTCCATCTTCTCTTCTTATAACAGTTGTCACTAGTGGTTGACCAGACATTTCTCTGATATCATCACTTCTCCTGAACTCGTTCCATTTTATGTTCATTATTTTTTGCAGAGTATTAGTTCATTATAACCCTGTATTATTCTTTTCCGCAGTGTCATTGGTTCTTATTGTTGATGTAATGTTAAATATTCTATCCAGACTCAGACTGTTTGTCTTATCCGAGATCAGTAACGAGGGTTGTCTCGAATCTCCCGCGCAAGTAATCAATGTGTGGACTTGTATCCGGGAATTTAAAGTAAATCAATATAGAATACATTTCTTTCCAACTTTCGATTCTCCTTATTCTTCTCACCAGAATAAATTTAGTTGACTTTTCCAGGACCCTTTATCGATATCAATAATTGAATATTGTAGGACTACGAATAATAGAGAGAGTCAGAAGGAGAGAGAAGATACAAAAAACGAAACTATTAGACAGTTGGTAGAAACATATACTATACAAAAATATCATCATCATCAGGTGCTGTGCCGGCTGGCGTAGGCGATCATGGATCTCCACAAATCTCTGTCGTTGGTGTTTGCTATCAACTCAGTTGTTGACGCTCTACCGTGCTATGAAGTCAGGCTATCCAAAATTTTCTCTCTGTGTCTTCCTCTGTCTCGTCTACCTCATTTTACCGGTTGTCACAATGTGTTCTAAACCTCCTCCTCATCACATGCCCAAAAATGATGACTGCCTCTTTCTTATATTGATGATAAACCTTTTCTGTGTCTTGATCTCATTCAATACCTCAACATTAGTCATTTTAGCAGTCCATGGATTCGATCATTCTTCTGTAAAAGACATTTCTGTAGCCCTCATAGTTTTTTCGATCTGTGTGTTCTTGTCCATGACTCGCACCGTATTCAGTATTGGTTCTATGTAGCACTGAATAACTGCATTCTGATCGGGATTGACAAGGACTTGTTGCAGATAAGGCTTCTCATTTTCAGGAATGATGTTTTCGCTTGTCCTATTCTGCTCTTATTTCGATGGCAAAAATATAATATGTATTTATTTTATTTTCTTATTTCTTTCTTCTTTTTCCAATCCTGTTGTGGCTCTAGGATAAGAAGAGATTTTAGAACGTGCTTTGTGTGCGTTTCATAAACAGTGCTTTTCGACGCCTTTGTTGTCTCTGAGGTCCACATTTTGCGTGGTCAGAATTTTGATTTTCATCTATTGATCGAGTAACATTGCTCTCTGAGGTTGCTCAATGCTACTCTGCCCCTGAGTGGTTACCGGGCCCAAATTTGGGGTGTAAAGAATAGAACCACTGTTACCTGCCACGCATGTCGTAAGAAGCGACTAAGGAGGTTTGGCTGAAATTGGATGTATGTGTCCTAAACGTGTAGAAATCTATGCTTTAGGGCCTACAAACCAATGTGTAACGTATACACGTTCTGCTTTGGCAAAATAAAGATATACAAAGAGTGATAGAAGATTGTCGTATAGAGAACAAAGAAAGAAGAAGAAGAAGATTGCTACTCTGATATAGTAGATACAAAGAGCAAAGAAGCCAGTCTACTGATAAGTGATAATGAAGAAACAATTTGAGAGTAGATGAAGAAGACAACTTATGAGAGCAACAAAAAGAAACACAAGAGATACAAAACAAAGAAGTTCAAAGAAATTTTCTGGCATATAGTTACCAGGAAAAGAAGTAAGATGCACTCTAATAGAATACAAGAAAATTGCTATCTGATATAGTAGATACAAAGAAGAAGAAGATTGCTACTCTGATATAGTAAATACAAAGAAGAAGATTGCTACTCTGATATAGTAGATACAAAGAAGAAGAAGATTGCTACTCTGATATAGTAAATACAAAGAAGAAGAAGAAGAAGATTGCTACTCTGATATAGTAATACAAAAGAAGAAGAAGAAGATTGCTACCTGATATAGTAGATAAAGAAGAAGAATGCTACCTGATATAGTAGATACAAAGAAGAAGAATGCTACTCTGATATAGTAGATACAAAGAAGAAGATTGCTACTCTGATATAGTAGATACAAAGAAGAAGAAGAAGAAGATTGCTACTCTGATATAGTAGATACAAAGAAGAAGATTGCTACTCTGATATAGTAGATACAAAGAAGAAGAATGCTACTCTGATATAGTAGATACAAAGAAGAAGAATGCTACTCTGATATAGTAGATACAAAGAAGAAGAATGCTACTCTGATATAGTAGATACAAAGAAGAAGAATGCTACTCTGATATAGTAGATACAAAGAAGAAGATTGCTACTCTGATATAGTAGATACAAAGAAGAAGATTGCTACTCTGATATAGTAGATACAAAGAAGAAGAAGAAGAAGATTGCTACTCTGATATAGTAGATACAAAGAAGAAGAAGAAAAATTGCTACTCTGATATAGTAGATACAAAGAAGAAGAATGCTACTCTGATATAGTAGATACAAAGCAAAAAGCCGTCAACGTGAAAGATGAAACTGAGAAACAACTGAGACGGTGAAGAACACAACTTATGAAGCACACACAAAAGCTTAAACAAAGAGATACCGCTAAAAACTAAAGCAAATCTCGTAAGAATTATTTTCTGGCCAACACTATGTTACTAGTGTCAAACACGGCCAATAACAGCAGCTAATGAACGGAAAATCATAACGACAGAGATGATGTGTCTTAGAAGAGCTGTAGGTGTGACAATAAGAGACAAAATTAGAAATGAAGAAATCAAAAGGAGACTGGATGTGAAACCAGTCATTGGCTGAAATCGGATGCATGTGTCCTAAACGTGTAGAAGTCTATGCGTTTAGGGGCCTACCAAACCAATGTGCAACGTATACACGTTCTTGGCAAAGATCAAACATATCACAAAGAGTGATTAAAATTGGTTGTAAAGAACGAACGCAAAGAAGAAGAAGAAGAAACCAGTCATGCAATTCATAAAAGAACAACAGATTAAATGGTTTGGACACCTGCCAAGAATGCCCTGGTATCGCCTACCACAGAGAGCCACACGAAAAAGTATAATGAGTACAAAGCAAGAGGAAGATCACACAAAATATGGAGCGACGGCATCAAGAACAAAGAACAGCCTTACGAAAATGAATATCAACTTACAAAGTGCATTAAAACAAGCACACCCAAGATCACTACCCCCTCCCTCAACACTTCTATAAAGAAGTTAATGGTGGAAAGAGAAGAAGAAGAAGAAGCACAAAGCTAGTTCTAGAAATTCTTTCTCCTAACTCTGTATGACAAACAGAATAGAGAACAGAAGAAAGAGAATATAATATATTGCATCGCATCGGATCTGATTTGTTACAAAGAGATCTAAAGCTGATTTAAGCTCAATACCAAAAAATGAAGAATTGCAATGTGTTGAGAGCTACGAATACCTGGGATCAATAATTAACAATAACGATGACTGCTCCAAAGAGATCTCAAGAAGATTGGCAATAGTAATCAAGAAGTTTTTGTGTGTTTTTTTCCCCCGATCCAGAAGCACTTGAGCTTCTTCAGCTCTTCGGCTCGGTGCATGGACATCATAACCCTTCGGTTCGGTGCCACGAACACTGTAAATCTGGGGAATCTGTGGCTTTTTCTGCCATACCGCGGAATTGAACCCGCACACATAGAGGGATAGTCACCCGTAGTCCAAAGCGCTACGAACATGCTGGGCAGACGGGCAATCAAGAAGTTAAACGCAATGAAGAACATGTGGCAAAGCACCAGCAAAATACTAAAATTAAAAATATTGAGAACATGCATTTTCCCAGTGGCTACTTATGGTTGTGAATCATGGACTATTACACAAAAAGCAAGAACGAAAATCCAGTCCTTCGAAACTAAATGATACAGAACGATTCTACGAATACCATGGACAGAAAAAGAAAGAACACTGATGTCCTGAAAGAACTAAATGTGAAAGAGAATTGGCTGATAAACAACATACTATACAGAAAAATTAGATACTTTGGTCACATTAAGCGTCACGATGGCCTGGAAAGAACAATATTAGAGGGCAGGGCCCCAGGACACAGAGGCAGACCAAGAAAAAGATGGCTACAAGATATTAAAGAAACCATGAATATGACCATCGACGAAGTGGGTGAACTGGCTAGAGACTGAGCGAATTTCAGATGCGCTGCAAAGAGAGCAACGTTCTATAAAGGATACGCACCTTGATGATGATGACTCGTTAATACAATTCTGGATTCAGTCACCAAAAGATCGTGGTCAAGACACTACATAATCGATTCTTCAATCAGTGAAAATGAATACGAGTTTTCTGGGTTGTATAAAAATTGTAATCGCCACCAGATTTATTGTAGTGAACAGCCACTGACACTTTTAGCTTGGTTAATAGGGCCGAGCACCTGTACATGCGCCATGAGTATATATATTTAATTAAATTAGTGTTTGAACTGTAAGAAATGTTTCAACCGAGCACCTAAACATGCTCTCTGGGTATATATGAAAAATGAAAATCGTGGCATATAATTTACAAGATGTCGTCATCAACCACAGTAAACGAGTTGTTGATTTTCTAGGCCCCACTTATACGTTCAGTAGTTTGCTATTGCTTTCTGAACGGTGAGGTCTATTTTACCTTTCGTAAAAATCCAACGGAAACTAATTTGATTCCAAAGCTGCGGAGTTTGAACCAAGTACGCTTGGGGTGTGATCGAGCTCACTACCGCTTAAGCTACAGACACCCACCGTACATTGAGTATATATATATATATATATATCTTTGCCTTTATCCCGGGTTGGGGCATAGGCCCTCAACCAACTCATGCCAAGTCTTCCTATCTCTAGCTATCTCCTGCAGCTCCTCCAGCTCTTCTTTATATTGTTGATCTCGGAGTATATATATATATCTTCAATTAAATTATTATTGAATTGTAAGAAATGTTTCAAGATAGGATATTCTTAAAAATGGTCAAATGGATGAAGGATTAACTTTATTCTGCTGTCTACCGAGTGTTGTCACAAAGCACGACACACTCGCTAACATATATTATACAGGGTGTTCAACTTAAAAGCAGCCTATGAATGGAGCTATCTTTTTTTTTTTTCTTCTTTTTGTGTTGTTGTTCAAGCTCAAGACGAGAGAGTTCCTTAATATAGTAGAACGACCGGATTTTCGTGAAATTCGTTTTTCCAATTTCTTACATTGACACACAGTAGGTTCATGTAAATACTTTGTCGATGGGAGGTGGTGTCTATGTGTTAACGTCCTGTTCCGCGTATTTGCAGCATACAAAATTCAAAAATTTCCATTTCTATCAGAGGACCTCCGTTGATTCGTCACTGGTAAGACCAGGGGATGCCGGAACAAATGCCGGACAGTAGGTTCGAACCCGAGCTATGAGGCGTCTCACAGCTAGCAGGCCGAGCTACTATCAACTACTCTAGGCAGTCCCCATGAATGGAGCTAATCTGGCATATATGTATGGAAATGAGAAGGTTCAGTTATGACGTAGTATAGGTCAATGTTGTGTGATGGTGTGTAATTGTAGTGCGGGAAGGGACGATTAACAAATGTGACGTAGGACGAGCTAGTCAGAACCGGTTTAAATAGTAAGTAGACACGACGCGATAGGTTATCTGGCAGCTTTCGATTTGTCAATGGGGCTGCAATTATCTTGAACATCCTGTACAACACAGATAGGTTCATGTATACACACTCACACATTGGGTGTCTGGGTGGGGTAGGGGTGGGTGGGTGTCTATGTGGTTAAGCCGTCCTGTTACCGCGTATATTTTGTTACGAAGCAAATACAAAAATTCCTACAAAATACCTTCACTATTTTCTAAATTACATCGGGACCCTCGCGGGTGCTACGGAGTTCGTGCACTGAGGCTGAGATTTTACTTTGTAAGAAAGAGAGCGGAGCCCATATGGTAACTCACCGAAGTGCAATGATGACGGTTCTATCAATCAATCAAGCGGTACAGCTATGTCATCACACACACCAGGTAATGTTCTCTCACAAGAACAAGTACACTAGACTCCTGCCCCCCCCACTCACATGAGTAATATCCCCCAAAATGTGGAAATAAAATTGTTTAGTCGTCTAATTCAAATTGATACGACTCTGCCATCCTGAAGCTTCACACCAGACTAGCTAATTAACATCAGGTTACTAATATTGCTTTTCTACCTGTTCAATACATCTGGGATATTCCTGATAACTTAACATCTATTTTAATATTTCTAAACAAAACTGTACAAGCGCTTAAAAATAATCCCCATTTTCTATTCCCAAAAGAATATGTTTGAAAATGTGTAATCAATTCTTTAATCAGTGGCGGCTCATCATTATGGGCCAGTCGCCTGTGCGTTGCTGGGGATTGCAATGGGAGCAACAAATAGCAACGCTGCGACCAACAAGGCATGTTGTAAGAGGTGACTAAGGTAGGGGGCATAGGAAGCTATCCTAGTAAATAAAAACGTACAGAAATCAGATGTGCTGGCTATAGGCTGCCACAAAGTACAAACACTCTTAGGTTCAGATCACATACAAATCACAAAAAGTGGTTTAACAAGTGGTTGATATGGAGCGTTTGAAGAAGAAGAAGAATTGAGGCCCAGTGAGTCCGATACCACCAAAAATAATGTGTAACATGTATTTTTTATTTTAAAAATTATTTGGTTTATAATGATTACTTTTAACGTGATACTGATTAGCTTAAAAAGTTGATTATGTAATGCTAAAATATCATATACAGTCTGAAATTCAGCATCTTTTCTCCCTAATTAGTATACTTCCCGTATTTCCTGCCCACTATTTTTTTACTGCCAGTATAAATGGGGTCTATTTAGACCGCCTGTTAACATATCGACCTCTGATCTCTCTCTCAACTGGTTATTTAACACAGGCACAGATATGGGGTTTGTTCATTCAATAGAGAAATTCTTTTATTTGCCAAGCACAATTAAACTGTGTTATTGCGCTAAAAATTAGTACGTAAATACATAATGAATCTCGAATAATGTATAAAAATATAGAAAATAATATAAATAATTAACTAACCGTCATAGAGTAGTTTAATATAATCGCCCGTTCCATCAATATACAGCTGTATAAAACAATGTATGCTCTATTAAATGGGGGATAGCTTCCCGGAATAGACAGATAATAGCAAATACTAAAATATAACCTAACATAATTTTTGTCGAAAATTGTTGTCTGGCCTCCACCAACAAAAATTATCACGAGCCGCCACTGCCTTTAACAACTACAGAATAAACTGTGTCTCGTCTTGAAGAAGTTGCATGTAGACGCACGTGAAAATGGGATAAAATTCCCGTGTTCTTATCCAATACTGGTTGTATTATGACCACCTCAGACATCATCTTAAGCCAAGTCTGCTACACCAAGAGTTATTGACATTTAAACAACATTGTCTGCGTTATTGTACGGACAGCCCCCATCAAGGAACTGTTATTGGAAGTGTTTCTAAAAATAATTAACTTTAAATATATTTTAAATTTTGAAAACATCATATTGATCCATGGCTGCTTACGTGTCTTTCTTGTGGTATCAATATTTATTTTTATTTTCTTGGCAATTTTTTTTTTAAAGTTGGCGGAAAGATATTTAAAAAAACTTCTTGTCCGAATGCTATATTCCTATTTTTTTCTTTCTTCTGCAGAAAGTTTTTTCTCTCCTTCTTCTTCTTTGAAAGCTCTATATCGCCCACTTGTTAACCACTCTGTGTGATTTGTATGTGATCTGAGGCTAAGAGCGATTGTACGCTGTGCAAGTTATGTACATACAAGTAGGCCAGCACATCCGATTTCTGCGATGCTGTTTATTTACTAGGGTAATTTCCTTAGGCCCTACATCAGTTGCTTCTTACGACATGCCTTATAGGTCGCAGTGGTACTATTCTTTGCTTCCCTTGCGAGCCCCAGCATCTCAAGAGCGTTTCCCTCTCCAAATTTGGTTGCAGGAATTTTTGGTGTCTTGTTTGTTTTGTCTTATGTAGGAGATTAAAGCCTTTTTAAGCTGAAGTACGTTCCTTTCAACCTAATGAGAACCTTGTTTTGCGAACTATATCAGAGAGTGTAGGCCAAGAATTAGATACTTTGGTCACATCAAGCGTCACGATGGCCTGGAGAGAACAAAATTAGAGTACTGGGACCCAGGACGCAGAGGCAAACTAAGAAGAAGATGGCTACAAGATATTAAAGAAACCATGAATATGACTGACCATCGACGAAGTGGGTGAACTGACTATAGACAGAGTGAATTTCAGATGTGCTGCAAAGAAAGCAACGTTCTATAAAGGATACGCACCTTGATGATGATGAGGCCAAGACACATGAAAAATAGGAATTAGCTCCTTTCAGAGATTACACATTGTTTTGCCGTTTTATTTTTATTTTTTCCTAAATTCTTATTCTTTTATAATATTTGACGGGGGAAAACGTGGTTGTTGGTAATAGGTCGAGGGGAGGAGAAAGAAAAGAGAGATAGAGAGGGGAGGAAGGGATAAGCAATAAATTTTTTCCAGACATCCTTGTTGTGTCGTAGAATGATTTTGCTCCATTTGTTTTTCTTTTTTGGCAAAACATTTTTTTTAAAATGTTTAAGTAACGAATTCATATTTCAATGACGATATCGATAATTTTACATCTAAGATTATCTACCTGGATCACCTGGAAGATTTTCTGGGACACATTACTTGCTGTGACCCATTACTTTATGTGGCCCATTACTTTCTGCGACACATTTATTTCTGTGACTATTACTTTCTGCGACCCATCCCTTTCTGCGACACATCACTTTCTGCGACCCATTATACTCCTAAAAACTTTCTCGAAGAAGAACCACTTCTTCGACACGGTTCCTCGGCCTGCGAGGCAGGTAGAACAGCACGGATGGAACAAAAACGTCAAAGTAGAAAGGCAGTAAAACTTCCAACAAGTGCAAGTATACATTGCCCACACTGTACAAGAACATTTCAAGCCCGTATCGGGCTCACTAGTCATCTACGCACACACAGACAAACATAACGCAACTACATTCCCTTGGATGAAAATTTGTGTGGTCATCATCACCCGTGATGGACGAGCATCAAAAACTTTCAATTTGCAGTGGGTTTATTTTTAAGTAATTATATTTTTAAAACTTTATCTTGCAAATAATTTTCTCTTTTCTTCGTCCCATATTTATTTAATTTAAACGTGGATTGGCTGTTGCGATATTGTGAGTAGACTATTTTTAAAACATATCTCAAAACAGGAACGACTTTTCTCAGAAATACGCACAACTTTCTTTAATGGTTTAGCCTAACTTATGAACTTTAAGCAGAGCATTTACTATTAACTTTCATCCTGTTCGAATGTTTCATCCTCTTTTGTGGTGATTTCAATGCCAGAAGACAATAGTGGGGTAATATCATTACCAATCGACAGGGAAAGGAATTGGAGGATACATTGGTCACAACAGATTTGGTGTGCCTTAATACAGGTCAAGCAACCAGGCTGGCTAAACGACCGGGTGATTCAGATGGGGCAATCGACCTGGCACTGGTTTCATCCACCCTTGCTCCTTACTGTAGATGGGATGTCTTGGGATACCATGGTAGTGATCACTGCCCATGCGTTGTCTTAATCGAGCGGCGCCGATCGAGCAGAAGTCGGATTACGTCGAAAGCGTTCAAGTATGACAACGCAGCTCAAGACACGATTGGTAAAATTCGACATGCCAAGACCCAAGTATCTCATCAGGTGCGGAAGAATATAACACAGCCCCTGTGGGGGAATGGGGAGGTTGAAACAATTTGGCGCACCAAAAGAAGAGCGGTTAATGCATGGCAAAAGGCACGCCGAGCAGCCACAGCATTGCCTGAGCATATCTTGGAGTTGAAAGTGGACATTGATGAGAAAATGGCACTTTTTAAGATTTGTGCTACCCAAGCAAAGTCAGCTAGGTGGGAAGAATTGTGTGCACAAACGTTTTCCGATAGCTCCCTCCAGAAATTTTGGCGGTTTCATCAGGCCATGAACGGTGCGCCACACAGACGTATCATACCAGATTTTCAAGATGGCATTTCTGGATCATTTTATTCAACAGACGAATCGAAATGATAGGAAGCAAGACTCAATATCATTTCGCTGTTATCGGAGCAATGTGTCAACACGGAGTGGAATGACGATCTTGAATTCACGAGTGATGAAATAAGTGCAATGCTTAAAAGATAAACCAATACTGCACCAAGCCCCGATGGTACCAATACAGTGACATCAGCAGGATATCGTACGAGGACATGAATGGGCTTTGTAAAGAATTCAACACTAGTTTAAAAAAATGGCGAGATCAGGGAGGAATGGCTACACAGTTATTTAATACCACTGGCAAAACCTAACAAGAATTACAAACACATAAGCGGTTTTAGAATAATTGCAATGCAGAACACAGTGGGCAAGCTTCTGGAAAAGTTAGTGGCATGTAGGCTCGATCGGGATTTGGAGGAACGTCGCATGTTTCCTTCCACTCTCGGCGCATACAGGCGGAATAAAGAAACTTGGTGTAATGCATCGATCTTTTCCTATGACGTCTTTGAAGGCTTCCAGGCTGGTTTGGAGACTTGTGCTGTTGTACTAGATCTCGAGGATGCTTACAACAAAGTTCTAATCACATACCTTATACAAATGCTCACGCTACTCAAAATCGATACATTGCTCATAAGATGGATTGCAAGGGCAATCTGTTCGAGAGGAAAGTGGCACTCAGGTGTGGTAATTGGTACTCTGTGCAGACAAAATTTCACGGCCTACCCCATGGGTCTCCACTATCTCAGTACTATTCAATGTATTCACCATAATGATTACGAAGCAGCAATTATCTGGAAGGGGACGAACACTATCATTTGCAGACGACATCATGGTGTACAGACAGGGAGAAACAGGGATGAAATTGCTAATAAACTCCAGGAAGAACTGAACCGCATAATGGCCTGGTATGATGTTTCTGGTGCAACGATAAACCATACCAAAGCTGTGTTATCATGGTTCTCCCTAAATAATCACATTGTGAAGTCTGACACACCACATGTTACGTTAGATGGACATACACTCACCCGAACATCATCTATGAGTTATTTGGGTGTAAAATTTGATCGCAGTCTATGCTTTAGGGACCATATCGACCAAGTTATTGCCAAGGCTCGCAACGCACTATCCGCACTGAGAATCATGGCGGCTGCTAACATTGAGCAACGCCTTCTTGTGCTCTTGTACCAAGGTATTGTTCTGTCATGTATAGAATATGCATGCGCTCTCCTAACAATTAGTCCTACGCAAACAGTGAGACTGGAAAGAATTCAGAATGAGGCCATGCGCATCATTCTGGGATGCACCAAAGATACACCAGGAGTGTCAATGCGATTCCTTCTTGATCTCCCAACTATTGCTAACAGAATTGAAACTTGGAGGGTTCGATCATATCTAAGAATCAATGCAAACAAGGAACATCCTCTCCATGAAGAACTCATTAAGGAGAAAGGGTGTAGACTCAAGAGAGGCAGATCATGGCTCCCTCCAAATTAGCCTACCTTATCGTGGTTGGAGGGTTTGTGTGCCTTTAGGATCCTTCAGGCTATGTCGGCGGGAGTCTAACTCCTGGCAGGTCTAACCAAGCCGAACAGACTGAAGGTGAAAGGCCAGACCAAAAGGCGGGGAGCAGGATGGGGCCTCATAAGGTGACAGTGCAGAACCCACCGGCGAGTGGTAAATGCTCTGGCTGCAACCAACCCATCCCCAGCTATGGGACAAATAGCACTTGTCCTCTCTCTCTTGAGGAGGACATCCTTTTTCTTGTCTTGTCTTCTACTTCTATGACACTTTCCTTAGCATAGGAGTTAAACTACAGTGTCCAGGCAGCACCTGCAAAAAGCCTGGGTTGGTGAGCCTGGCAACAGAAGGCTGAAGTCATCTAGAGTAGGACGACTCCAGACAAACCTGGGAAGACAGATCTCGTCAGCAAGGGACTGCAACTGTCTAGAGAACAACCTCAAAAAGATGTCCTCAGAAACGGAATGTGTCAGCCATTATTGGCGGGGAATCGACACATACGAACAACTCAAATGCCATGGCCCGATCATGGCTGAGTCAGGCGGAAGATACTCTTAGAAAAATATGTGATCCTTCCGGAATTGAAACAGGAGAGGAATGGATTGCTGTGCCGCCTCAATTTCCAACTGCTTTCACCATTATTACATCTATTAAGAAAAACTGCGAACAAAATAATCTATCACTGCTAAACGTGGAGGTGGGGCTCTCTTGAATGACATCATCAATGATACAGATGTGGTTATTTACACCGAAGGTTCAGTCATTCGCCAACAACGCTGTGCGTGGGCTTTTCAGCACGCTCAGGAGGAAAAATAATAAGAGAGGCCAGTGGGGCCTACGCAACAACCACAAGTAGTTTGACAATGGAGGTTCGGGCGGTTACGGAGGCGGTGAACTGGTTGGCATCTCACAATTACTCTTGTGTTTTCATACTCAGTGACTCCATCAGCATGATTCGTAAAGTCGAATCAGGTATGGTGAGACGCAACTGGGTGGAGGTACTGGTACAGACAATGATCAGAGAAATCCCTTTCATTTTTGTCCCTGGGCACGCAGGAGTTAGGGGTAATGAACGAGCTGATAGATTGGCTGGCTTAGCTACAATATCAGAGGGAGCTGCAATGTATCGAAATGACATTCTTCACGCATTGAGAGAGTCTTTCCGAACAGAGGAGTTTCAGGGCTGTGAATCCCACTCGCTGACCAGATTGAGAGAGATGGGTGTCACTATTGGTGCAGCCGAAAAGAACGACATACTAAATATGCAAAGAGATTGATTAATCAACATCGAACTGGCGTGTTGGGTCGCTGGACGCTGCTGGATTTGCTGAGGCGGAGATCGGAGCACCTATGGACATGTCCGGAGTGCTATGATAATAGTCCTCATATAACTGATAACTGATTGATTTACTATTAACGTGTGGGCGGCCTTGATCCAGTTATGAATTTTCATGGTTCTTATTATCCAAGATTAGATTCTATATAACAGGATTAATTAGCTCACATCTGAGATAATTCTCGATATCTTTCTTTCTTGTTCTTTCTCTCTCGCTCTCTCTCTCAATGTTTCAGCAATGACCCACGTTCTTTCTTTCTCTTTCTCTCTCTACCTGTCTCTTTCTCTCTCTCCCTCTCTTTCTCTCTCTCTGTCTCTCTACGTGTTTCTGTGATCCTGGTTAATATAAGTAATTTAAATCACTGACTCAGCTCACTCTCTTTTTCTCTCTTAATCTCTCCCGTTCTCTCTCTCTCACTCTCGTTCTCTCTGTCTCAATCTCAATATCATTTTCTCTCTGTCTGTCTCTCAGTCTGTCTCTCGTTCCCTCTCTCTCTCGCTCTCTGTATATGCATATATATATATATGGAAATGTCCTGTAGGCTCTGTAGATCATAGCCTTTTGTTACATTTCTATCAAACGGCAAACCACCCGCCGAGAGAGGTGCACAAAACACAAGCTCTGTAGCTCCAGCAATAATCCCAGGGATCCCGGAACAAAATAGACATAGGAATATCTCGTCAAAATGTACCCCCATACACATTAATGAGTGACTCGGTCTGAATTCGAACCCCCAACCTTTAGAACGACAGTCAAATGTCTTAACCACTTCGCCAGTTGCCAAGCGATACTATGTAGAGTCAAGATAGTGAACATGTGGCCTAGACGGGTGGTTTTAGTTCGATCCCCGCCCGAGTGGTTACCGGGGCCCAAATTTGGGGTGTAAAGAATAGAACTACTGTTACCTGCCAAGCATGTCGTAAGAGGCGACTAAGGAGGTTTGGCTAAAATCGGATGCACATGTCCTAAACGTGTAGAAGTCTATGCGTTTAGGGGCCTACCAAACCAATGTGCAACGTATACACGTTCTTGGCAAAGATCAAACATATCACAGAGTGATTCAAATTGGTCGTAAAGAACGAACGCAAAGAAGAAGAAGAAGAGAAGGTTCAATCCCTTTTTAAATGGATTTTTACCGCAGCAAACGGTTCTCAAATCAGCCCAGTCTTAATGCGGTACCAGAGAAACACTGACAAGAAAATGAAAGTTTAGTGATATCGGCATCAGCCTCCAAAGAGTACACTTGGTCAAAGAACAAATACCAACCTAATTGGGTATTCTTCAAAATGCCATATGTATGAATCAGAATCCGTACTTTACTTTTACTTACTATTTCTAGAAGAAACTTTACTTTTACTTACTATTTCTAGAAGAAACTTTACTTTTATTTACTATTTGTGAAAGAAACTTTACTTTTACTTACTATTTCTAAAGAAACTTTACTTTTACTTTTACTATTTCTAGAAGAAACTTTACTTTTTATTTACTATTTGTGAAAGAAACTTTATTTATTTTGGACTTTACTATTTCTAGAAGAAACTTTACTTTTTATTTACTATTTGTGAAAGAAACTTTACTTTTTATTTACTATTTCTAGAAGAAACTTTACATTTTACTTACTATTTCTAGAAGAAACTTTACTTTTTACTTACTATTTCTAGAAGAAACTTTACTTTTTACTTACTATTTCTAGAAGAAACTTTACTTTTTACTTACTATTTGTGAAAGAAACTTTACTTTTTACTTACTATTTCTAGAAGAAACTTACTTTATTTACTATTTCTAGAAGAAACTTTACATTTTACTTACTATTTCTAGAAGAAACTTTACTTTTTACTTACTATTTCTAGAAGAAACTTTACTTTTTATTTACTATTTCTAGAAGAAACTTTACTTTTTACTTACTATTTCTAGAAGAAACTTTACTTTTTACTTACTATTTCTAGAAGAAACTTTACATTTTACTTACTATTTCTAGAAGAAACTTTACTTTTTACTTACTATTTCTAGAAGAAACTTACATTTACTTACTATTTCTGAAGAAACTTTCTACATTTTACTTCTTATTTTGAAAGAAACTTTACTTTTACTTCTATTTCTAGAAGAAACTTTACTTTTACTTACTATTTGTGAAAGAAACTTTACTTTTTATTTACTATTTGTGAAGAAACTTACTTTTACTTTCTATTTCTAGAAGAACTTACTTTACTTACTATTTGTGAAAGAAACTTACTTTATTTACTATTTGTGAAAGAACTTTACATTTTACTTACTATTTCTGAAGAAACTTTACTTTACTACTATTTGTGAAAACTTTACTTTACTTACTATTTCTAGAAGAACTTTACTTTATTTACTATTTCTAGAAGAAACTTACATTTTACTTACTATTTCTAGAAGAAACTTTCTTTACTATTTGAAAGAAACTTTACTTTACTTACTATTTGGAAAGAACTTTACTTTACTTACTTTCTAGAAGAAACTTTACTTTTTTACTATTTTGAAGAAACTTTACATTTACTTACTATTTCTAGAAGAACTTTCTTTACTTACTATTTCTGAAGAACTTTACATTTACTTACTATTTCAGAAGAACTTACTTTACTTACTATTGTAAGAAACTTTCTTTACTTACTATTTGTGAAAGAAACTTTACTTTACTTTCTATTTCTAGAAGAACTTTACTTTACTTACTATTTGTGAAGAACTTCTTTATTTACTATTTGAAGAAACTTTCTTTTACTTTCTATTTCTAGAAGAAACTTTACTTTACTTACTATTTGTGAAGAACTTTACTTTACTTACTATTTTGAAAGAAACGTTACCTTTACTTACTATTTCTAGAAAAACTTACTTTATTTACTATTTGTAGACGATATTATTTCTATACTTTAAAAAAAAAACCCAGCCAGCAGCAGTTGCAATATTATAATCGATCACAGAAGGTAGACATGACAATCACGCTGTTAATGTTAAAGTCATACGATGGTAATTCCCCCTTCTCTGCTCTAATGAAAATCATAAACGATTGGCTTACTCAATCACGGTCATCGCGTATGCCACCGCAGAAAGATTTTTTGTTTAAACGGTGATAAATGAATCTCAGTAACTGATATAATCAATGATCATGATTGTACTACCTAGAGGACGATTAGACCTTGTATGATCTAACGATACTAACTACATGATTACTACCTACTTCGACCATTGATTCTCGAAGCATATACGTACCTATCTACGTATGATATGCTGAACTACCTAAGGAAGTTGACTGATTCCTATTATTTAAACTACAGCTTTTCTGTCTATCTACCTACCTACCACCTACCTCCACCTACCCTACCTACCTACCACCTACCAACCTACCAACCTACCTACCAGATACCTACCGTACCTATCTATCCCATCTGTCGATCTGTTCTATCTGTCGATCTCTATCTGTCGATTCTGTCTATCTGTCTGCCTGTCTATCTGTCTGCCTGTCTGTCTGTCTGTCTGTCTATCTAACACTGCGGCCTACAAGGCATGTCTAGGTAAGACTGAGGTGACTGAGGTAAGAGCCTAGTGAAGCTACCCTAGTAAATAAAAAGTGTCGCAGAAATTGAATGTGCCAACCTACTTGTAGGCGCATAACTGGCACAACGTACAATCGCTCTTAGTCTCGGATCACATACAAATCACAAAGATTGGTTAACAAGTGGTCAATATAAAGCATTCGAAGAAGAAAAAGATCTACTTATCCACTAGATCAAAATAGATTTCATTAAAAAAATAAAGTACTCTGTCCAGATTCGAACTCACAACCATCAGAATGACAGATAAACGTTTCAACCACTTCGCTATAGAGCTCACATTGTGTGTGTTTTTTTTTATTTATTGTTTTTTTTACCGATCCAGAAGCACTTGAGCTTTCAGCTCTTCGGCTCGGTGCCGTGGACATCGTAACCTTCGGTGCAGTGCCACGAACACCGTGAATCTGCTGAACCTGTGGCTTTTCTGCAAACCCGCGGAATTGAACCCGCACTCACAGGGAGCTTGTCACCCGTAGTCCAACGCGCTACGAACACGATGGGCAGACGGGCGATATTGTGTGTTATAGATCAGAGAAAAGTAAACGTCAACAATTTCGCTTCACAATTATAGAAATAAAATACAATTTCTCGCATCCCTTTCACATCTTATGGTTTGGAGCAGTGGCGGCTCGTCATTAAGGGCCAGTGGGGCCCTGCCCCACTAAAAATAATGTATAAAGTGTATTTATTTCATAAATTAAAATATAGCAACCAATAAACCATGATTTATCCGGAAAAAATGTCAGGCCCCACCAACAAAAATGATCACGAGCCGCCACTGGTTTGAGTCACTTCACTACATATTTCTAGCCCTTAGTGTGTAGGAGGTAGGAGGGCTAAATCCTTTCCTCACGGGTGGAGTGTAGGATTGACCAGAGCCAACTATAAACTTATGGGACTGCGGACTCAGGTAAGAATTGTGGTAAATCAGACCACAACTACACCACGTGACCTCGCATTCCAGTATTGGTGTATATAGACGAATTCATTTTAAAATCAACACAAAATGCTAAATCGAAGTTATATTATCTAACAAGTTAAGTTTAACAATAAGGAATATCAATATTATGAATATTTTTCATCAATAAATAACCATAGACGCACATAAATGAGTAAAATTGCACAAATCTAGCAGTGTTCTATCAAACGTATATATTTTTCAGCCCCCAACTTAAACTGGGTCAGGGATTTTCCCGTCAGTTATCAGGCCCAGTTAGAGTTGGCTGTGGATTGACCCCACAGTCCTCTTGTGTCCTAGCAAACAGGCGAACGCTTATGCATTACGATAATCCGTCCCACCACCATTATATATATTATCTCTTTTCTCTAATCATGTTTGGCCTTGCATCGTCAAGAAAAGAAGATCTTTCTAGAATAGACTTCTTTTTTTCTCTTCTTTCTTTCTTTCTCTTTCTTTCTTTCTTTCTCGAATCCTGTTTGCCTCACAGAGCCAGGTCAAGTAGAGATTTCTAAAACTGGCCCTAGTATGCGCTTCGTAGATAGTCTCTTTCGTCGCCTCTGTTATCTCTGAGGTCCATCTTTTGCGTGGCCGGCCTTTTGCTTTGTATCCATTGTATCGAGCAGCATTGCTCTTTGAGGTGCACTGTCTGTTGGTAATCTGCTTACTTGGCCGAACCATTTAATTTGTTGTTTCTTGATGAAGTCTAGTACTGATGTTGTACCACTTTTTCCTGATGTCATTTCTCAACCGGTCTCTTCTTGTTACACCCAGCATTCTGCGTAGACACTTCATCTCTGTTGTGACTAGTTTTCTTCTATCATTTGTTGTCAGTGTCCAGATTTGGCACTGGTAACATAATGTGGGGAGAAAGATTGTGCTGAACATTGCTCTTTTTGTGTTCATGGTGACATGTTTACATTTTAAAATTGGCGCCATGTGCTATTTATCCTGGACAGAGAAGAGAAGATACAAAGACATCCTACAAGACCTGAATATCAAGGAGCATCATAAATAACATCAAGTCCCGGAAGATGAAATATTTTGGCTACATTAAACGCCACAGTGGTCTGGAGAGAAAGGTAATGGAAGGCATGGTTCCTGGAAAACGATGCAGGGGACGACCAAGACGAAGATGGCAGCAGGACATCAAAGAAACCTTGAACATGACGCTGGAAGAGGCAGGAGCACTTGCAAGAGACATAGAGTTTTTCAGGCGGGCTGTGATGAATGCGACGTTCCGCAAGGGACATGCTACTACTTGATTGCGCTTCGTAAATAGCGTCTTTCATTTGCCTCTGTTATTTCTATGATCCATCTTACGTGTTCACATCAATATATCTCTGAGTGTGGAAATCTTGTTTCTTTTACTGTTATTTTTGTCAACATACTGAACATGGAGTCTATCACTATATCACTAAACGCTATTGAAATGTCTATACCGTCTGGGCCTTCTATCCCAAGGGAGATTTTCAATTCGGAAAAATACAAATCTAATCACAAGAAAGTTATAAACATCTTTTATCATTTAGCCTGCTCACAGTTTGTTTCAAAACAGATCCCATCCATACACACACAAAAAATAAAATACATATCTGATATCATCTGTTAGAGACACTTTTTTGTGTGTCGTCATACTGCTACCGGGTAGTTGCCCAGCGTCGTGGTTTTCTGTTTTTGTCTTGAGCTGTTCTGGTGACTTGGATGATTGTTATTTTTGCTCTTTGACAGGAAGACGCTATGCCATCTAACCATTTTTTCCGTGGTCTTTCTTTCGTTTTCTTTCCTGATGTTCTGTTGTAGAAGACTCTGTATACTGTATAAGCTCTTCGGTATCTGTTGGGGAAGGCTGAACACCTATGGGGTTTTTCCTGTCTGCGATGACATCGCTTGAATATCTAACAAACCAGTCATCTGGATATTTGTCCAGATATCCCTGATCTCATTGTAGGTGAAATCGAGTACCTAGTCATATCGGAGAAGGGCGATAAAACGTAGATTCCGTGTTCATTTTGAGCACGGAAAATAACCCTTGGCGGTTCAAAATCGAGGGTGCTCAAAGCTGATGATTTGTGTCGTGACTTTTGTGTAGTTCACGAGTTCACATGAGAAAATGGTCAGCATAATGAGTGATGTTCGCTAACACAGGAACGTAGAAATTATTTCGACAAACCTTTACGGTGAACTTGGAGCTGCAAGTACATAGAAGAACCAATATTAACTTCAGCAACTTTCAAAATTTGTATAAGTATTACATATTATTGATGAGAGCAATTTCAACGTATGAACTCTTATTTTAAAACGAACACACTGTGCACCAATGGAGACCATCATTAAAAGATGAAGATGGAGGTGGATCGGTCGTGTATGTCGTTAGTCATTAGCGACAGTGTCTAGAACAGCTCTATTACGGACAGCGGATGGGAAAATAAGGTCTGAATATACAAAAGGAAACATGGAGAAAAAGTGTAGAAAGAAAGTTACAGAACAGCTCTGCTATGAACAGCGGATGGAAAAAGAAGGTCTGAATATACAAAAGGAAACATGGAGAAGAATTATGGAAAGAGAGATGGGAGATTGTGGTCTGACATGAGAAACAATTGGTAGAAGGACGGAAGAACGTCAGCAATGGAAATTTCTTGTGGAAACCGGATGTTTGAAACAGGACATGAAGAGGATATAGATAGATAATATCATCCTCATCAGGAGCCGTGCCGGCTGGCGTACGCGATCATGGATCTCCACAACTCTCTGTCTCTTGTTTTTTGCTATTATCTCAGATGTTGGCTCTATTCCGTGTCATGAAGTCAAGCTATCCAAAATGTCCTCTCTGTGTCTTCCTCTGTCTCGTCATAGATAGTGTACTTGTACATATTATGTTCATCATAACCGGAACGTTTAATTAATTTTAGCTTGACGCTAAGTATAACTAACACCTTCACGAGCCACAGCCAACTATAAACTCATACGGCCGGCGGACTCAGGTAAAAATTCAAGAAATAAGACCACAACCATCGCGTGACCTCGCATTCCAGTATTGTCGAATATAGATGAATTCACTTTAAAATCAATACAACACGCTAAATCAAGGTTATATTATGTAACAAGTTAAGTTTAACAATAAGGAATATTAGCATTGTTAATTAAAAAGAAGATGGCTACAAGATATTAAAGAAACTGTGAATATGACCATCGATGAAGTGGGTGAACTGGCTAGAGACAGAGTGAATTTCAGATGCGATGCAAAGAGAGCAACGTCCTATAAAGGATACGCACCTTGTTGATGATGACTAATTTTCATCAATAAATAACCATAGACTCATAGAATTTTAGTTAAATTGAAAAAAACACAAAAACTTTCAGTGTTCTATCAAATATATATACATTTCAGCCCCCAACTGAAACTAGGTCAGGGTTTCACTGTCAGTTATGTGGCCCAATTTTAGAATTGGCTGTGCACGAGCTCTTTTAGTAGACTTTTCTGGTATCATTCATAGAATACACCTTTCTAGCGGTTGCACAGAATAAATTTAGATAATGCACAAACGCTCAGAGACAAAGTTCAAATCTGTAAGTGGCGCGAGGAGACTGAAATATCGAATGTAGTTCCGACTACCAGCTTCGCAGAACCAATACCGCTAACGCTAACTCGCCTTTTCTTAATACAAGCAAAATATTTATCCGATTTTTGTGTTTCTATTATCGAAATCAGACATTAATTTACGTCTCTTGTAAATATAAAGTTGTGTAAAGCGAATGGTCGAAAAGTGGAAGTCATGTGTACCCGCATTTTCGTTTAATCTCCAGCATGACTGATTCCTTAGAGAGCAAGCATCTCACACCAGATGTAAGCATATTGTTACCGGTACCGTCAGCGCTCCATTTCAGTCAATATAGTTACTAATTATTACCTGATTTAATGAGACCAGGTCCGAAAATAGACAGAATCGCTGCGGGAGCTACGGAAAACTTTCTGTTTGTGAATTTGTATAATTAGATTGGCGAAACACATAATAACAAAGTACTGTAGTTTTACAAATTACAAAAACAATGACAATATACAGCAACGTTTCGACCAACAAGGCCTTTATCAAGCAAACGAACAACAGGAGTGACGAATTAAAAAACACACAAACATATGGACGACTACATACGGAGACATTCAAACGTTTCTAATCCAACTTTTCTATATTGTGATTATAAATTTATTCAAAGTTTCTGCGATTCGTTTTATCCTGTAGGTATTGATATCGATTATATGGACATGTAACCTTTTCAACCTCCATGTTTTAATTACTTTTCTCTTTACATTCAACTGATCAAAGACTTGTCATAATCTTTCTTTCATATTTACCAAGTGCCCCCAACAGATAATCTTTTTCATCGTTCTGATTATTAATTAATTAGTACATCAGATGTATTGTTACATGCTCGAATGACGTTCAGATGTCCACTCACTCTGATATTCCACCCGGTGTTCTTCAGTACATTCGTCCTTATTATTTCTCATTATTTTCACTAGATCGATTAAATAAACTCCGGAGTTTGATCTGTCTGATTGGAATTGTAAGAAGTAGGACTTGTGGTGCGAGTTTAAACTCTGAGAGATTGCCACGTAATGTAGAGTGAGCGGATGAGAACGTTGTTGATTGTGCGCCGTGACAAGTGGTTCAGACTGAAGGGAAGTGCATCCCTATAGTAGTGATCTATTGTTTGATAGTTCAGGCAGAAAATCTAATCTTTTGTGAGCAATTTTCGATACCAAGTATTTCTTGATTTCAAGATTTCTATTCTGGTCACTAGTTATTGATGTCACTGAAGTGGTCAAATATTTCAGGTTGTGGATAAATTGGTGATTTATATCTCTCTCACCAGGTTGGATATTAATCTCCATAAACGTGAATATTTATGTTTTATGTGATATCAAGTTATGTGTGTTTATTATTATAAATTGTTAACAATTTTATTCCCTCTGTTCATTCTCTCTGCTCATTCCTTCTGCTCATTCCTTCTGCTCATTCCTTCTGCTCATTCCTTCTGCTCATTCCTTCTGCTCATTCCTTCTGCTCATTCCTTCTGCTCATTCCTTCTGCTCATTCCTTCTGCTCATTCCTTCTGCTCATTCCTTCTGCTCATTCCTTCTGCTCATTCCTTCTGCTCATTCCTTCTGTCTCATTCTTCTCTCTGTTCACTCTGTTCATTCTCTCTGTCTTCTTTCATTCCTCTGTTCATTCACTCTTCTGTCTCGATTCACTCTGTTCATTCCTCTGTTCGTTCACTCTGTTCGTTCACTCTGTTCGTTCACTCTGTTCATTCACTCTGTTCTTCACTCTGTTCTTCACTCTGTTCGTCTCTGTTCTTCACTCTGTTCGTTCACTCTGTTCGTTCACTCTGTTCGTTCACTCTGTTCGTTCACTCTGTTCATTCACCTCTGTTCTCTCTGTTCGTTCCTCTGTTCGTTCACTCTGTTCTTCACTCTGTTCGTTCACTCTGTTCTTCCTCTGTTCTTTCATGTTATTCACTCTGTTCGTTCCTCTGTTCGTTCCTCTGTTCATTCACTCTGTTCTGATATTCACTTCTATCTTGATATTATTCACTCTGTTCTGATACCATTCACTCTATTTATGATATTATTCACTCTGTTCCTGATACCATTCACTCTATTTATGATATTATTCACTCTGTTCCTGATACCATTCACTCTATTTATGATATTATTCACTCTGTTCCTGATACCATTCACTCTATTTATGATATTATTCACTCTGTTCCTGATACCATTCACTCTATCTATGATATTATTCACTCTGTTCCTGATACCATTCACTTTATCTATGATATTATTCACTCTGTTCCTGATACCATTCACTTTATCTATGATATTATTCACTCTGTTCCTGATACCATTCACTTTATCTATGATATTATTCACTCGGTTCCTGATACCATTCACTTTATCTATGATATTATTCACTCTGTTCCTGATACCATTCACTCTATGATATTATTCACTCTATTCCTGATATCATTCACTCTATGATATTATTCACTCTGTTCCTGATACCATCCACTCTATGATATTATTCACTCTATTCCTGATATCATTCACTCTATGATATTATTCACTATATTCCTGATATCATTCACTCTATGATATTATTCACTCTGTTCCTGATACCATTCACTCTATGATATTATTCACTCTGTTCCTGATACCATTCACTCTATGATATTATTCACTCTGTTCCTGATACCATTCACTCTATTTATGATACCATTCACTCTATTTATGACATTATTCACTCTTTTTCCTGATACCATTCACTCTATTTATGACATTATTCACTCTGTTCCTGATACCATTCACTCTATTTATGATATTATTCACTCTGTTCCTGATACCATTCACTCTATTTATGACATTATTTGCTCTGTTCCTGATACCATTCACTCTATGATATAATTCACTCTGTTCCTGATACCATTCACTGTATTTATGACATTATTTACTCTGTTTCTGTTCTAATATATAATATCAATAAATCAAGTGCCATGCCTGCATGCGTAGGCGATCATGTCTCACCACAACTCTCTCACTCCCTTGCGCAGTAAATAAGTTCTGAAGCATATCTCTTGTTAAACCACGATATTAAACAATCCAACTTGTTCTCCTTCTGCCTTCAACGAACTCTTTTCCCCTGTATTTTACCCGTTGTCACAAAATGTTTCAAACCCTTTCTTCGTATTATATGCCTGAAGAACATTGATTGCAAAATTCTTATTTTTTGCATCAGGTTTTTTTATGTGTGCAGGTCTCTTTTAAAACCTCATCTTCTGTAGTTTTTTTTTTTTTTGCAGTCAACGGAATTTTCCTCACTTTTCTGTAAAGCCACATTTATTTAGCTTCCATTTACCTTTTTAATTGTGTGTTCATTGTCCATGATTCGCTGCCATACATAAGTATTGTTTCAATATAATACTGGAGTACTTTTTTCACAGCTTCGATATTACTTAATTCACGCACATTGTGGGTTTAAAAAAACTTTTTATAAAATGTGTTCACTTCATCTGTTGTACTCATTACTTCTGTTGTACTCATTACTTCTGTTGTACTCATTACTTCTGTTGTACTCATTACTTCTGTTGTACTCATTACTTCTGTTATACTCATTACTTCTGTTATACTCATTACTTCTGTTGTACTCATTACTTCTGTTGTAATCATTACTTCTGTTGTACTCATTACTTCTGTTGTACTCATTACTTCTGTTGTACTCATTACTTCTGTTGTAATCATTACTTCTGTTGTACTCATTACTTCTGTTGTACTCATTACTTCTGTTGTGCTCATTACTTCTGTTCTACTCATTACTTCTGTTCTATTCATTACTTCTGTTCTACTCATTACTTCTGTTCTACTCATTACTTCTGTTGCACTCATTACTTCTGTTCTACTCATTACTTCTGTTGCACTCATTACTTCTGTTGTACTCATTACTTCTGTTGCACTCATTACTTCTGTTGTACTCATTACTTCTGTTGTACTCATTACTTCTGTTGTACTCATTACTTCTGTTGTACTCATTACTTCTGTTGTACTCATTACTTCTGTTGTACTCATTACTTCTGTTATACTCATTACTTCTGTTGTACTCATTACTTCTGTTGTACTCATTACTTCTGTTGTACTCATTATTTCTGTTGTACTCATTACTTCTGTTGTACTCATTACTTCTGTTGTACTCATTATTTCTGTTGTACTCATTATTTCTGTTGTACTCATTATTTCTGTTGTACTCATTACTTCTGTTGTACTCATTATTTCTGTTGTACTCATTATTTCTGTTGTACTCATTATTTCTGTTGTACTCATTATTTCTGTTGTACTCATTATTTCTGTTGTACTCATTATTTCTGTTGTACTCATTATCGTGTACTATTACTTCGTTGACCTTCTCTGTTGTATCATCTGTATTTCCATCTGATATTATTTATGTTTCTTCTTCTTCTTCTTCGAACGCTCCATATTGACCACTTGTTAACCCACTCTTTGTGATTTCTATGTGATCTGAGCCTAAGAGCCGGTGCTACGGAATTCGTGTACTGCAGCTGTGATCTTCCTGTATAAGAAATAGATCGAGCACTCCTGGAGCACACATGGTTACTCACCAAAGTGCAATAATGATAGTCCTATCAATCAATCAGTCAGTTAATATTTCTCTATTTATATTATCCTTCACTGTAACTAACAATCTATACACCCGCTCTGTTCCTCTTATCATTCAATGTAACTATCAATATATACACCTGCTCTGTTCCTCTTATCATTCAATGTAACTATCGATCTATACACCCGCTCTGTTCCTCTTATCATTCAAGTAACTATGATCTATACACCGCCTGTTCCTCTTATCATTCAATGTAACTTCAATCTATACACCCGCTCTGTTCCTCTTATCATTCAATGTAACTATCAATCTATACACCTGCTCTGTTCCTCTTATCATTCAATGTAACTAACAATCTATACACCCGCTCTGTTCCTCTTATCATTCAATGTAACTAACAATCTATACACCCGCCCTGTTCCTCCTATCATTCAATGTAACTATCGATCAATACACCCGCTCTGTTTCTCTTATCATTCAATGTAACTATCAATGTACCAGCCACGTTTCTTATGTTATCAATAATACACACGCACAAATTTTGTTTTGGGCTATTTATTTTCTTTTTCTTCTTTGCCTTCGTTCTTTACGATCAATTTTAATCACTCTTTTGTGATATGTTTGATCTTTACCAAGAACATGTATACGTTGCAAGTTGGTTTGGTAGGCCCCTAAACGCATAGACTTCTACACCTTTAGGACAAGTGCATCCGATTTCAGCCAAACCTCCTTAGACGCCTCTTACGACATGCATGGCAGGTAACAGTGGTTCTATTCTTTACACCCCAAATTTGGGCCCCGGTAACCACTGGGGCGAATATTTATATTAAAATTATACTATCATCAAAAGGTGAAGAAGGAGGAAGATTATTCATATTTGTCTTAAGCCAGAAAAGACATTGACTAGGGATCTCAATGGCAAAGTGGTTAAGTCGCTTTCTTGTCGTAATGAAGGTTCTGGGTTCAAGTCCGGACCGAGCCAAATGTGCAATTTATTTCATGAGATCTCTAGGATTGTTGCAGGAGCTACGGAATTCCTGCTTTGTGCAATGCTCTCGGCAGATATCATGCTATTTCTACCGACAGTGACGGAGCAATATGGGGAAACCCGGTGTAATGTTCTTCTTCTTTGCGTTCGTTCTTTACGATCAATTTTAATCACTCTTTGTGATATGTTTGATCTTTGCCAAGAACGTGTATACGTTGCACATTGGTTTGGTAGGCCCTAAACGCATAGACTTCTACACGTTTAGGACATGTGCATCCGATTTCAGCCAAACCTCCTTAGTCGCCTCTTACGACATGCTTGGCAGGTAACAGTGGTTCTATTCTTTACACCCCAAATTTGGGCCCCGGTAACCACTCGGGCGACCCGGTGTAATGAAATCAATCCGTCGCTATTGGACCTTTTAGAAATTGATTAGAACAGCTCAACTGCAGATGGAAAATGAGTGCATGGACGTTCAATAGAAACTTATAGAAAAACTGTACAAAGAGAACTGAAATATTGGGACCTGATAGGGGAAATAACAAATAGAAAAGCGTTTGAGCGGCAGCTGTGGAAATCGCACGTTGACTCCTATTGTGTCAAACGGAACATGATGACGATATAGATAGATATAATGTATTGTAGAAGAAGAGGAAGACCACGGAGAAGATGGATTCAGGATGTAACTGATGGTTTGAACATGACGGCTGCCGAGGCAGGACATCTGGCCTATGAGAGAGAAATTTCGGAGGACTGTTGGGGTGGCAATGTTCTGCTCAGGACAAGCTATTTGATGATGATGATGATGGTTGTAACACTATATCAGGTCTTGTAGCACTGTATTACGTCTTCTAGCACTGTATCACGTCTTGTAGCACTGTATCATGTCATATAGCACTGTATCCTGTCCTGTAGCACTATATCACGTCATATAGCACTGTATCACGTCTTGTAGCACTGTATCCTGTCCTGTAGCACTATATCACGTCTTGTAGGACTATATCCCGTCATCTAGCTCTATGTCATATGTCGCTAAGACTACACGTAATTCTTTCTGATTATTGATAAAATTTATGACAGAACACATTTATCATTCTTCTTTATTTCAGACTGCACAGAGACGCCCCTGAAGTTCTGATAGTTCCAATAGAAACAGCTGGATGTTTTTCTGGATCTGTTTTTTTTAATAACAACAATAAGCATTCTTAATGCACTCGCACACACATTTGAAACTTCAAATTTTTCATTTGAGAACGTTGGTGTGTTTCAAATTGTGTTTACAAACCTTACATATGAAACAGTTCACTTAAGGGACCTAACTTCATGGTTATGTCGGGGGCATAAAAGAAAAATCTTACCTGAACAGTTCGCGGTGACTGCACTAGCCATGCTGCCATTAACTTCCTCAGCCTCTCGTCCCCTTGTCCTACACAGCCCTAAAACAGTGGTAATACAGGCAGTAACAACTTCACGGTTATAAGGTTGTACTTCAGACATCGTACAAACCTTACACGTGAAACAGCTCTCTTAAGAGACCTAACTTCACATTAAATGGATGTACTCCAAATTGTATACAAACTTTACATTTGAAACAGTGCTCGTAGTAGGCATAACTTCACGGTGGGTATTCAAGAATGTGCAAACATCAGGATTCAAATTAAACAGTTTACTTAAATATCATTACTTCGTGGTTGTATTTCAGATTCTGCAAACAGACACAATGGAACAGTTCACGTAAGAGTCAAAAATTCACTGGTGCACTTCATACTGTAAAAGACTTCACATGCTGACGACAACAATTCACTCAAGAGTCGCAATATCACGGGGGTATTCCAGACAATGTAAACAGATTTCACATGGTTAACACATCATCACGATGGTACACCAGACATTGTTAGCAGATTAACTATGGGGAACAGTTCATCTACAAATAATAACGTCTTGAGTCTACACTAGCCCAGACGGTGTAAACAAACTTACCATCGGAACCAGTTAATTTAACTCTTAATATACATACACTAAAGCCTCAATAGCCTAGTGAGTAGTGCACTTGCTTCGTATACTAAGGGTCCGGAGTTCAATTCCACAACAGAACCAGGGTTCATGGATCAACAAAGCCCTCATTTAATACCATATAAAAAAGTTAATTGCATATCCTTTACAGGACTTTGCGAATCAACCCCAGCTTTTAACGTTGTTTGTGATTTTTCTAGGCATTATTACGTTCAGTAGTTTGCCATTGCTTTCTGAACAGGTGGGCCATCGTCCTTTTGTAAAAATCCACGTGAAACAATTTACAATCAAACTGTCCGCAGCGTGATTCGAACTCAGAACGTCGGGGTTAATAGACCGAGTAACTATCCCCTAAGCCACAGACGCCAAGAATACCATAGAAACACTAGGAACTAAAGAAGGCCTATGTTTATTGTTTTTGTTCAGATGCGGTTTTTGTAAAAATAGGTTCTGTCAGAAAGGTTTGGCATGTGGGTTGTCGTATTGTTGGAGTTAAGAATAATACCATCGTTGGTCTACCCCAGAAGATGTAAACAGACATCAGATTGTTCGTGTTAAATTGCAAGTTTAGCTGGTGTTCTTTAAATAGTGTGAGGAGATTTCCCATGGGAAACAATTCATTTAAGAACCATAACTTCACGTTTTACTTAAGACAGAGAAAGCAGACTTCCAATGGAGCATAGATCCCTTGACGATCTTTGGAATAAACAACATGAACTTCGATCTATTTATCATCAGAACTTAACGAGCGACAACATGAATGATATAGGAGATGCCTTTCTTCCAAACACTAGCTTTGATAACAGCTCCTTTATAGAGATTCCAAAAAGTGAAAATAATTTTGATCAAATATTCAAGGATGTTCAGTGGACTATAATACTTCTATACACTCTTTTATGTGTGGTTGCTGTTGTAAGCAACTGTTGTGTTGTTTACGTTGTCGTTTCCAGAAGAAGAATGAGAAATGTTACAAATTACTTCATTGCTAGCCTGGCTGTTAGCGACGTCCTCATGGCTGTTGTCTGTATACCTTTCAGCTTTGTTGCTAATCTGCTCTTCAATCACTGGCCCTTTGGCGCAATATTGTGTCCTATTGTTACGTATATCCAGGTAGCTGTAGTATTCCAGAACTCATACACGATGCTTGCAATGAGTCTGGAACGGTACATTGCGATCATGTATCCATTCCTACGTCGTTTAGGAAAACGAAGATGCCTTCAACTGGTTGCTCTCTGTTGGCTGCTGGCATTCTTGACCCTGATACTACAGCCGTGACCTCACAGCTGCACAGAAATATGAACAAACGAAACGAAACATTTTACACGTGCCTTGAAAAATGGAGCACGGAAAGAGAACGAATGTCATATTCTGTAACAATAATGGTACTTCAATATTTCGTGCCATTGGTGGTTCTCATTTATACATACGCTAAAATAGTGCATATAGTTTGGCTGAAGGATATGCCCACGCCTGCGGAACTACTTCATCAGAACGATAGAGAGGAGAAACCCAAGAAGAAGTCTGATCCAAGAAAAGTATGCCTATTTATCTGCTTTTCTTTCACCTCTAGAGGCATTTTATCTGCTTTTCACCTCCTAGAAGGCATTTTATCTGCTTCTTCTTTCACCTCCTAGAAGGCATTTTATCTGCTTTTTCTTTCACCTCCTAGAAGGCATTTTATCTGCTTTTCTTTCACCTCCTAGAAGGCATTTTATCTGCTTCTTCTTTCACCTCCTAGAAGGCATTTTATCTGCTTCTTTCACCTCATAGAAGGCATTTTATCTGCTTCTTCTTTCACCTCCTAGAAGGCATTTTATCTGCTTCTTCTTTCACCTCCTAGAGCATTTATCTGCTTTTTCTTTCACCTCCTAGAAGGCATTTTATCTGCTTTTTCTTTCACCTCCTAGAAGGCATTTTATCTGCTTTTCTTTCACCTCCTAGAGGCATTTTATCTGCTTTTCTTTCACCTCCTAGAAGGCATTTTATCTGCTTTTCTTTCACCTCCTAGAAGGCATTTTATCTGCTTTTCTTTCACCTCCTAGAAGGCATTTTATCTGCTTTTCTTTCACCTCCTAGAAGGCATTTTATCTGCTTTTCTTTCACCTCCTAGAAGGCATTTTATCTGCTTCTTCTTTCACCTCCTAGAAGGCATTTTATCTGCTTCTTCTTTCACCTCCTAGAAGGCATTTTATCTGCTTTTTCTTTCACCTCCTAGAAGGTATTTTATCTGCTTTTTCTTTCACCTCCTAGAAGGCATTTTATCTGCTTTTCTTTCACCTCCTAGAAGGCATTTTATCTGCTTTCTTTCACCTCCTAGAAGGCATTTATCTGCTTCTTTCACCTCAGAGCATTTTATCTGCTTTCTTCACCTCCTAGAAGCATTTATCTGCTTCTTCTTTCACCTCTAGAGGGATTTATCTGCTTCTTTTTTCACCTCCCAGAGGCATTTTATCTGCTTTCTTTCACCTCCTAGAGGCATTTTATCTGCTTTTTCTTTCACCTCCTAGAAGGCATTTTATCTGCTTCTTCTTTCACCTCTAGAGCATTTATCTGCTTCTTCTTCACCTCCTAGAAGGCATTTATCTGCTTCTTCTTTCACCTCCCAGAGGCATTTATCTGCTTTTCTTTCACCTCCTAGAAGGGATTTATCTGCTTCTTCTCACCTCTAGAAGCATTATCTGCTTTCTTTCACCTCTTAGAGGCATTTTATCTGCTTTTCTTTCACCTCCTAGAAGGCATTTTATCTGCTTTTCTTTCACCTCCTAGAGCATTTTATCTGCTTTTCTTTCACCTCCTAGAAGGCATTTTATCTGCTTTTTCTTTCACCTCCTAGAAGGCATTTATCTGCTTTCTTTCACCTCCCAGAGGCATAGTCCACAAGACATTGCAAGCTCTCACGTGCTTGTTGTGGTTATAAAATCTAAATGTGTGGGGTAGCTAATCCCACGATAAACCTCCACTTTCGCTGTAAACAACATGTGGTATAGTAGTTAGTGGTTATATTTTTTACCCTGAATTGAGGACCCCGTAACCACACGAGCGTCACTTTGAATAGTCTGTCTTCTTTGACTATCGGACAGGAGAGACGTGTAGGCGCATTTTCTGAGATTCTCATCGTCTGTATTGCGATAAGATCTCGAATCAGACATGTATTCACATACCCTTCTATTTATACCAGAGTAGCTCTCCTTCGATCCCTACCCGCTTAGCCAGACATTAGTCTGTTCCCAGGGCCACCTTGTGTATGTGGGGTAGAGGCTTGGTCAGTGCCAGCTCACTGATCCTGGGGCCACTTTATATCCTACATTATTGAGCCTGCGGCCCCGCCTATTTAACTACTTAAAACTACTTTTCTGTTTTTGTGTCACATTAAATTAGCAGAGCGCGAGACAAAAACAGAAAACCACGACACTGAGTGTTCAAACCGGTAGCGGTGTGACGACGAAAGAAAAAGATTCCTGTATATATTTGTAGATCACCAACGCCATTTTAAACTCCTTCCTACGTTCTTTAACGAGTTAGTTAAGATGAGTTTTAAAATGTGTACATTTTATAGAGTGTTCAGTCAGCGATTATACTAGGTCACTGAGCATGAGTAAAGTAGAAAAAAACGTAGTTCTACCATTTGTAAACGAGTTGTACCATTTGTAACGATTGCCATTTTAGGCACCATTAATACGTTCAGTAGTTTGTCATTCCTTTCTGAACGGTGAGGTCTATTTTACAGTTAGTAAAAATCCACGGGAACAATTTGTTTCCAAACTGTCTGCCACGGAGTTTGAACCAGGCACGATTGGGTTGTGATCGAGCTCACTACCTCTCACTACAGACGCACATGGACAGACAAAAATCCCACTTCCAGTGCGAGATTTGAATCTAGGACCTCATATCTGCGAAGCAATTGTATTAACCACTTAAGCTATAACGGCTCTCATCCCCCAGTATAAATCATTCTACCATTTTTTTTTCAACATAATTTGTAGATTGCAGATTATATTGCTATCATCCCCTTACTTTAACTACCCTATATCTATCTTCTTCTCACAATCGATTCTTGGATTCCACAAGTATAATGAAATGATTGCTATCTCTGGACATCCTTATGTCTTTAAGTCACAGACTTCTAAAACCCGTATGAAATTATTGTTGTTCCAGGGACTAGTCATTGGGGCTGTATACGCAGATCCCCTAGAGTAATAGGAATACCCAAAGGAAATTACTTCGTTGGTTAGTATTCTAATATTTCATATGAAAAAATATTGGATTGGAAATGATGTTAGCTTTTTATTATCTTCATAGAATGTGTTTGTGGTTTTTTTTTCTTGGTGGAACGATTGTGCGCGTGAGATATCTGCTGCGACAATTGTTTTTAGTGATGGTGTGAGCGTCTGTAGCTCAAGCGGTAGTGGGCTCGATCACAAACCCAAGCGTACCTGGTTCAAACCCCACGGTGGGCAAGTTTGAAAGTAAATTCGTTTCCGTGGGATTTTTACAAAAAGTAACAAAAGACCTCACCGTTCAGAAAACAATGACAAACTACTGAACGTATAAGTGGTGCCTAGAAAATCAACGACTCGTATTGTGGTTGAAGACTTCGTCCTGTAAAGGATATGTCACGATTTTCATTTCATACAGCTGGTGAAATGCATACACATGTGAAATGCGTTGCCTGCGAAAAGTTACTAACAACACTAGAAAAGACAGAGCCACTAACATCGGCATAAGAAAGAAAGTTGGCACAGAACCTTACTTGAATTACATTGAAAACAAAGAAGAAGTGGTTTGGTCACTTAATAAGAATACATCCAAACTCCACAGTATACAAAGTCTTCTACAACAGAACATCAGGAAAGAAGGCGAGAGGAAGACCACGAAAAGATGACTAGATAGCATAGCAGAATCCTGTCAAAGAGAAAAAATAGCAATCACCTAAGCCACCAGAACACCGCAAGGCAAAAACAGAAAACCACGACACTGAGCAACAACCCGGTAGCAGTGTGACGACTAACGAAGAAGAAGAAGATACAGCTGGTATATAAGAAATGAGGAAATTAGAAGAACAGTCGGAACAACACTTGCTATTAGATTCATTGAAAAATAGAGACTCAAATGGTTTGGCCACTTGGTGAGAATGAACCAGAAAACACCAGTTGCAAGAGCGTACAACCTGAAAATGTAATCATCAAGAGGAAAGGTCGACATAGAACAAGATGGATTTATCTATTTTTTTAAACAAAACATTTTGGCTCGTCAAGTTTTTTGTCAGAAAATTGGTACTGCCTGAATGGTACTTCGTGCGGTTTTTCGTATTCTAGGATCAAACATATCACAAAGAGTGATTAAAATTGGTCGTAAAGAACGAACGCAAAGAAGAAGAAGACTGATGATTTGAACATAATGACTGCAGAGGTGGAGACATCTGGTCTATGAGAAAGAGTAATCACGAAAGACTGTTAAAGTGACAGATTTCTGCTCAGAATAACTTCTGTGAGGAGGATGGTGAAAAATAAAGAATGAAATATCGTTTGTTCAGTTAAAACAAATTCTCTAAACATCAAAAGTTAATTTATTTTTCCAAAAATAATTTCTCAAATGTTCATTATAAACAAAATAATAGCCGTTATCGTTTTCTGTATGACGTTTTAAGAATAGAGCAGGTGTTGTCTATACTGTTTGCATATGTTGAGCCCCGGGACACTTCAACGTGTGAGTTATCTCTTCTGTCTGAGACAAGATAGATGATGTCTGGACATGTTAAGGAAAACATTTTGGTTAAGAGTTGTCTCCTAGTAAGACCAACATTTCCTGACCCAAGTTTTCATTTGTTTTTTAAAAGTGTTTCTACTTTGTTTTTTTTTATATGTATATTAAATTGTTGTTTTGAATATATAAAATGAATTATTAACCCCTTCGTACTTCTAAGTCGATATATTGGCTCGCAGTAGTTTTTAAGTTGCCGCAAAGCTATTATACTAGCTACTTCAGTATAATAATATAATAATAATTCCTCTCGTACCGTTATACTTTACATAGGGCCTGCAAATAATTTCTCCATACCGCTCTATCCTGGGCAACTCGCTCAATCTCCTCCATGGAACTGAGACCGATATTTCCTGCCTCTCTCAGCAAAGTTCGTTTCAGGGTCTCCTTAGGTCGACCTCTCTTTCTTGAACCCTTTGCATCCCACTTCAATGCCTGCTTTGATATTCGTTGATCATTTCTCCTCAAGGTGTGTCCAACATATCTCCATCTTCTCTTTCTTATAACAGTTGTTACTAGTGGTTGACCAGACAGGTCTCTGATTTCATCACTTCTCCTGAATTCGTTCCATTTTATATTCATTATTTTTCGCAGACATCTATTTTCAAATGCATTCAACTTGCTTTCTATATCTTTAGTCATTTTCCAACTTTCGCTGGCATATGTTAGGATTGATACAACATTTGAATTGAAAATTCGTAATTTAGTTTTAATACTATATAACTTTCAGTTCCATATTTTAGTATACTTCAGTATACATTGTAATAAAAATGCATCCGGAGGTAAACAAAATAAATTACGAACTGAAAGGATTAAAGCTTGTGATGGAGATAACGGACTGTTGGGTCTTTTCTGGAATGGATTGATGTGCCCATAAAGTTAGATTTCTTGAGTCTGTACCTGGACGTTTCTTCTTCGTCCAACGTTCTATATCGACCACTTGTTAAACCACTCTTTGTGATTTATATATGATCTGAGCCAAGAGCGATTGTACGTTGTGTCAGTTATGCGCTTACAAGTAGACCAGCACATCCGATTCTGCGACGTTTTTTATTTACTAGGATAGCTTCCCTAGGTTCCTACCTCAGTCGCCTCCTACGACATTGCCTTGTGGTCGCAGTGTTACTATTTTTGCTTCCCTGGGGCACAGGCAACACACGGGTGAAGGTAGGAAGATTACAATAATTCAAATTGTGAATTATGTGAACTAAATACTCACGTTGACAGATCCACAGATAACCTGATAATGCTTTGACTGATCTACCTTTCATGTCTGTCAACAGATTGATTGATTGAGTAATTAGACCATCATCATTGCACTTTAGTGAGTAACCATGTGGACTCCGATCTCTTTCTTACACAGGAAGATCTCAGCGGCAGTGCACGAACTCCGTAGCACCGGTGAGAGTTCCCGATGTAATTTAGAAGATGGTAAAAATATTTGTAGAAATTTTATTTTTTAATATTTTTACTGAATTTTGCCCGGGCAGCGGTTTTCCAGCCTGCTCTTCTCGCTTATGAACTGCCAAGGGTTTTTTTACGGGCTCAATTCGAACAAGGGACCTAAGTTTTATCGTCCGTCTCCGATAGGACTGGGAAATCGATCTCACCTACACTGAGATCAGGGGTCACTAGAAAAATATACCAATGCCTCCATGATGGAGTTAGCCAGTACCTTTTTCTAACGAGAGGCGAGCACTTAGCCTCTCGTCATTTTCAAACAGCTTGTCCTGGGCAGCCCTGCCACCCCAACAGTCCTTCGGGAATTTCTCCTTATAGGCCAGACGTTCCGCCTCTGCAGCCATCATGTTCAAACCATCAGTTACATCCTGAATCCATCTTCTCCGTGGTCTTCCTCTTCTTCTCTCTACCGGTATACCTCCTTCCATGATGGTCTTCTCCAGCCCTTCATGTCTTTTTATATGTTCAAAATATCTCAATTTTCTTTTTCTTATTTGTAGCATCAGCCAGTTTTCTTTGATTTTGAATTCTTTCTGGATAGACATTTGTTCTCTTCTCTGTTCATGATATACGGATGATTCTTCTTTCTTTCTTTTCTCAAATCCTGTTTTGCCTCACAGCGTCAGGTCAAGACAAGATTTCTAAAACGGACCTTTGTGTGCACTTCGTAGATAGTGTCTTTCGTCGCCTCTATATATTCATAAGCATATATATGTTTAAATGTCCATGATTCACATCCATACGTTGTCACTGGGAATATACATGCTCTTAGTAATCTGATCTTTGTTTTCCTATCAGTTCCGTTCCAAACTGTGTTTAGTTGTTTTAAGTTTTTATAAAGCCATGTTTGTTCTTCTTTTAATTTCCTTCATCATATTTCCATCTGTTGTTAACAGTGAACCAAGATATTCAAAACTGTTCACATTTTCTACTTTCTCTCCGTTGATAAAAAAAAGCTTTCGTCATATTCGTTTTATCTGATGCTTTTATCTTGCACTTCCCCTAATAATTTCACAATCCCTTTTTGTGATGTTCACAGTAACACTGTATAGTCAGCGTATCGTACTTCATGTATTTTTTCTCCGATTATAAAAGGATCGTATTGCTCTCTTCCGCTATATTCTGTAATATTACTCATTTTTTCTCTCTCCATATATGTTAAACAGACAAGGCGACAATATGCAGCCTTGTACGACTCCTTGCCTTATGTCAAACCAATCTGATGTTTCATCGCATGTTCTTACAACCGCCATTTGATCACTATAAAGTTCTTTTATGATTGGTATTAAGGTAGATCTATCCTCAGGAAGGCTATAATCGTTAATATAGTTCCCAGCTTAATTTAAACCACACAGTTACACTTAATAGGGTTTTAAAAATGATCTGATTAAAAATTTTTTACTTTAATATGCAAATTGGCTTCCAATATGGCTGCCGTTACTAAAAATAGATACTTTTTCAAACAAGATTACTCAGGAGCCAATTGTTTGAAAGCCTTCATTTTTAGCATACATGTTCGCAACAGTCAGTTGGTTAATGTGAAGTCAAATATTTGAATTTCATAAAGAACTTTTTTAAAAAATGAATTTAAATGATATACCACTCCCAAAAGTGGTAAAATTTCCATTGATCAAACTTGCTTAAATTTAAGAAAATATAGCTATTTTTATTGGTTTGAGATTATATTACTTCAGATTAAGCATTGCATATCTAAGAATATATGTGCCAAATTGCAAGTCAATTAGACAAAAATTGTTTGAGATATCATGTTTGAAAGTTTGACAACAACACAAAAATACAATTGACGGAAACTTGAAAAACAAAACTTTCCACTATTTTACTTACCAGAGTGCTACTAATGACCACCTGTTGTGTACATATCTCCTTCTCTGGCTTCTGTGGTATCTAGGAAGCCTTTTCTGGTGGCTCTCAGTGTTTTTCTTCTTTTCTGTGTTGCTTTTATTCGAATAGTGTCCTTGATTTTACAGCTTTCCACAGAATAGTATCCACTGATAAGCCCAAGTTTAGAAAATCTCGTGTTTCTTCCTTGAATATTTGTTGCCAAAGAATCTTCGTTTATTTGATCTACCAGACTTCTGTTTGTTACCCATTCTACTTTTAATTAAATATGAATATCTAGCTAGTATAATTTACCTTCCAAATAATGAATCAACGTTCGTTTCAAATGACAAAAGCAATGCCTCAAAAGTTTAAAAAATATTTTTACATTCAGAAATGTCCAGTGGTTTCATTTAGTCTCCATGAGAACTTTGGAGGGAATCTAACATTATTAGAGTAGTGTCCCTTAGTGGATATGTCATCGTTTTTGTTATAAATCAATTTTCAGAATTAAATCGCATTTTATGTGAGGGGGTGGAGTGTAGAAACATAGTAACTAAGTGTAAACAATGGTTGCTAAGGAAAATTGTGAGGAGGGTGATCACATAAACATGCATGTAATGAAAACACGAAGGCATTTAGACGTTCAAAAACAATTTGAAGTTGTAGTCAAATGCATGTAGTTTCTAAAAATGCAATAAACTAAAAATGGCAAATGTCATTATTTTTCGTCATTTGGTGAGGATAGATCTACCTTAAATGTAATGGAAATCCCATTTCTCCCATAATCTTCCACAATTCCTGATGTTCTACACAATCAAATGCCTTTGAGTAGTCAATAAAGCATGAGTATAAATAGAAAAAAGAAAGAGCACTGATGTCTTGAAAGAACTAAATGTTAAAGAGAATTGGCTGATAAACAACATACTATACAGAAAAATTACATACTTTGGTCACATCAAGCGTCACGATGGCCTGGTAAGAACAATATTAGAGGACATGGCCACATGACGCAGAGGCAAACCAAGAAGAAGATGGCTACAAGATATTAAAGAAACCATGAATATGACCATCGACGAAGTGGGTGAACTGGCAAGAGAGAGAGTGAATTTCAGATGTGCTGCAAAGAGAGCAACGTCCTATAAAGGATATGCACCTTGATGATGATGATAGATCTACATTATACTCTATAGATTTTTCTATGATTGTTCTCATGTTAAATTTATGGTCACGTGTACCTCTGTTCCGTCAAAACCCAGCTTGTGTTATGTTGATATTTTCTTCCATTTTCCTATCAGTCTTCCTGTAATAATTTTTAATAAGATTTTACTTGCGTGGCTTATCAATGCCACTGTTCTATAGTTGATACATAATTTGGTGTCTCCCTTTTTAGGTATTGGGATACATATGGTCTTTCCATACCTTGACCATATTCCTGTTTCCCATACCTTTGACCATATTCCTGTTTCCCATACCTTTGACCATATTCCTGTTTCCCATACCTTTGACCATATTCCTGTTTCCCATACCTTTGGCCATATTCCTGTTTCCCATACCTTTGACCATATTCCTGTTTCCCATACCTTTGACCATATTCCTGTTTCCCATACCTTTGACCATATTCCTGTTTCCCATACCTTTGACCATATTCCTGTTTCCCATACCTTTGACCATATTCCTGTTTCCCATACCTTTGACCATATTCCTGTTTCCCATACCTTTGACCATATTCCTGTTTCCCATACCTTTGGCCATATTCCTGTTTCCCATACCTTTGGCCATATTCCTGTTTCCCATACCTTTGACCATATTCCTGTTTCCCATACCTTTGGCCATATTCCTGTTTCCCATACCTTTGGCCATATTCCTGTTTCCCATACCTTTGACCATATTCCTGTTTCCCATACCTTTGACCATATTCCTGTTTCCCATACCTTTGACCATATTCCTGTTTCCCATACCTTTTTGCTTAACCTCTACGCCACAGAAACAGACAAATTGATTTCAGTCTGTAAATCATAGAACTGCTTCAGCATTTTCTTCGACTAAACAATCTTCTTCTTCTTTGCATTCGCCCGCTGTCAATTCAGGCGAAAGTCAAGACGTTGCGCTTCTGGCTGAGTTTTGCGTGAGTCCTGTTACCCTTCACTGGTGTCCCGCCATGCGGCGAACCTTCACCGTCTTCAGAGGTACTTGAAGATTAGATCCTTCGAACTAAACAATCGTATTTCACTGTACTGATGTCATCTGATCAACATTAATAACGTCGGTTATAAGAATGAGAAGATGGAGATATGTTGGGCATACCCTGAGGGGAAATTATCAAAGAATACCAAAGCAGACATTTGAACAAGTGGCAGGCAAAGTGTTCAAGAAAGAGAGGACGACCTAGGGAAACTCTGAAACAAACTTTGCTGAGAGAGGCAAAAATATTAGACTCAATTCTATGAAGTGATTTAGCGAGTAGCCCAGAACAGAGCGGTATTGAGAAATTACTTGCAGACCCTATGTAACGTATAACGGACGAGGGAATATATATATATATATATATATATATATATATATATATATATATAAATCAAATTGCCATACTCGGACTAGACATCTTGAAGGAATTCTTGAAACTGAAGATGGTTGAGTTCTCTTGAATTGATTAAATTCACGCAGAATAACACAACATGTATGATGTCAGCGACTTTAAACACTTTATCACACATATTTTTTTAATGAACAATACAATGAAGAAATGAAACATCAAGATGATTTTAATTCAATTTTAACAATTATGGATTTAATTTTGTCAACCTGGTTTGAATTTGAATCGATCATAGCTGGTGCTCCGTTGTCACTCCCCAGATCTTGAATCGATCATAGCTGGTGCTCCGTTGTCACTCCCCAGATCTTGAATCGATCATAGCTGGTGCTCCGTTGTCACTCCCCAGATCTGATGGCATCTTAGCCTAAAATCTATCAAATTGGTTACCGTCAATCGTCTGCAAAGATGCCGTTGAGTGGTTGAAATTAGCTCGTGGGGTGCCGGGGAAGCAAAGAATAGTACCACTGCGACCTGCAAAGCATGTCGTAAGAGGCGACAAGTGTATGACCTAGGGAAGCTACCCTAGTAAATAAAAACATCGCAGAAATCGGATGTGCTGACCTACTTGTAGGCGTATAACTGGCACAATGTACAATTGCTTGGTTGAAGCACAGAGCAGTTTTTTTGTTGTTATATAATTGTGCATACGCTCAACAAAATGATAATCGAAGTTTAGAAATTACAATAATACACAAAATGGAGGAGAATCTTTGCAAAGGCGTATCCCTATTACATATTATAGCACGCACTGTGACATAGTGAACAAATGATACTTTCCACTTCTATCAATGAAAATAAATGGTGTGTGCATACGCCAATGACAATCGTTCGGATGCAGTGTGAAATGATTAATTCCACGAGATTCCCGATTTTCACTTGTGCTGGATTGCATGTGGAGCATACAAATGCGTAATTACGAGGACGAGTCAATAAGTAAGCCACAAAGTTCTGTGGGATGGTAGGTAAATGTAGTTGGTGTTTTCTAAAGGTGTCATTGGAAGGACAGCAACATCGAACTTTATATTCCCGTTCGTCAGGTGGCGCTAGATGTCTCATGCGCATGCGCAGAGCATAAATAAAATGCGACTCTACTTACAGAGGGTACAACCAAAGAGCAACGTGCTGTTGTGCGTTTTTTGTGGGCAAAATGACTGTCTGCAAAGGATATTCATTAGGAAATGCTTCCTGTTTATATTGACAAATGTTTGTCCCGTAAAGCGGTGCATAGCTGGATAGATAACTTTTCTCAAGGACGCTCTAAAACTGTTGATGAAATCCGATCTGGTTGTCCTGTTGAGATTGCAGCAGAAGCATCCGTGCAGCGTGTGGAGAAGAAGATTAGAGGTGACAGGCGAGTAGCGATAGACTATAGCATCTGCAATAGGGTGCTCACATGGTTCAGCATACAGCATAATGCATGATCGATTGAAATTTAAGAAAGTGGGCCCATTGTGGGTACCCAGACAATTGAAGGAGGAACACAAAATTAACCGATTTGGACTGTCCTTGCATCATCTCTGTCGATACGAAGATGAAGGAGAAGACATGCTGAACAGGATTGTTACTGGGGATGAATTATGGGTGCATCACTACCAGCCCGAATCAAAGAGAGCTTCACTGCAGTGGAAACATCCTTCTTCGCTTTGTGTCCAAAAATTCAAGGATACGTCATCAGCAGGGAAGGTTATGCTAACGGTGTTCTGGGATTGTCAAGGGGTGTTTTTAACCAATTTCAAGAAGAAAGGTGACAATGTGAATTCTGAATCGTACTGTGAAGTTCTATTGATGCGTCATGATGCAATTCAAAAAAAACGTCCAGGACTGCTGACTAGAGGAGTGCTGCTTCTTGAAGACAATGCAGACCACACACGGCTCGATTAACTCAGGAGAAAATTAACCAACTAAGGTGGGAAGTTCTGGAACATCCATCTTGCAGTCCCGACTTAGCCCCTAACGATTTCCACCTTTTTGGTCCACTGAAAACCCACCTTGGTGGAAGACATTTCGCGAATGACGCCGAAGTTGAATGTGAAGTGAAAACGTGGTTTAGAAAACAGAGCCCGCAGTTCTATGCAGCCAGTTTGGGAGGATTGATAAAACGATGGGATAAGTGCACCAATGTTGGTGGAAATTATGTTGAGAAATAAAGGGACAATGTATGTATAAAAATAAACTGGTTTCAAGTTGTTATCATGTTTAATTATTTTTCTACAGCCATTTGTGGCTTACTTATTGACTTCCCTCGTACATGAATAATTGACTACCGTACTGTTAAACTTCTACATTTATGCCAAATCAACATCGCTGCTATTTTACTAATAACAAATAAGTAAAATAGTAGAACACTAAAGGTTTCCTCTCTCTCTCTCTTTAGCCTGTTACGCCTTTGGCGTTTAGGGCAGCAACAAACGTACACCATTCTTCCCTGTTCATGGCCTTCCTCTGTATTGTGTTCCAGCTATGATTCATTTCCTTCAGCTCTTGCTCTATCGTTCTCCTCCAGGTCATCTTGGGTCTTCCACGCTTTCGCCTACCCTCTGGAGTCCATCTCAGTGCAGTTTTCGTGTCGGAGCCAGGCTCCATGCGCATCACATGTCCAATCCATCTCCAGCGTCGTCTTCGGATGATAGTGCCCATATTCTCTTGTTGGCATCGTGCAAGCAATTCTTGATTCGAGATAGTAGTCGGCCAGTACACGCGTAAGATTTTTCGCAGACAAGTTGTATGAAAGGCGGAGAGTCTGGACATATCCTGTTCTGTCATTCTCCAGCATTCCGATCCGTACAGCAATGTTGACAGCACACAGCTGTTATAGATACTAGTCTTGGTTCTGATGCTGTATTGGGCAGATTTCCAGGCGGTCTGAAGGGTCATGAATGCACTTCGTGCTTTACTCAGTCTGTTTTTAATGTCAGATCCAGCGCCTCCTTCATTGCTAATAACACTTCCAAGGTATGTGAAAGCGGTTGTATCTCGGAGGGTTTTACCTTCTAGTTTGACTGGTGCTGGGGTTGCTATGTTCAGAGTCATTACTTCAGTTTTCTTCTGATTTATTTTCAGCCCAACCATCTCACTATATTGGTTAAGGCGGCAGGTCTTTTCCTGGATATCTCTATGTGTATGAGATAGAGTGCGATGTCATCTGCAAAATCTAGGTCTTCCAGAGTGGATGTGAGCGTCCATCTAATACCTCTTGCCTTATCTTCCGTTGTTTTACGCATCACCCAATCTATGACAGTGTTGAATAATAGGGCTGACATAACACATCCTTGTCGCACGCCTGTTTTTACTTCAAACTTTAGTTCTGAAGTTTCAACACTGCATGCAAACTTGCTGTAGCAGCTTTTATAATATTTATAAAACACAGTGGGATTCCATACCATCTTAAGATACGCCATAGACTTTCGCGGTGTATACTAAAGGTTTGGGTGAGCAAAAATACTTTACTAAGGTCGCTACTGTTATAAACAGTAAAAGGTAAAGAACAATAATTTATGTAAAGTAAAGGATTTTATATCGCTCGCAAAGATGTTCATGAATTTTGGAACGAACTATAGCTACGCTTGATCTGTCATATTTGTTGACTTGTGTAAGATGATGAACATTGCCATCAAGTTTAACACACGTAATTTTTCTAGTTTCATTTTACATCTTCTACCATATCGTCTATCCGTCATTCTACAGTTCTTTGTGATAAATTTGCTTGATGAAACAGTTTGCTTGTTTAAGGCTAAAGCACTTAAACAGCTTTATTGAAACACTCTGTCACAAATTCTACATCGGAAAAATGGTTTCAAAGTCTTGACACAGTTTTTATTAATAACATTCAAATGGCATACAAACAGCATTCGTTTGATCTTTATTTGCATTGAAAAACACATTCTGTGGACCATCCACATTTGATCTTTACTTTTTTGTTCTTTAAGTGAACTGTTGCTTTATTATTGAATAGAAAATTGATTTTGATGTTATATTCCTTTAGATTGTTCAGTGGAACTTTACGAATGGTGAAAATAGACCACACCGTTCAGAAAGCAATGGCAAACTACTGAACGTATAAGTAAAGGAACCCTTTCATACCTCGTGGTATATAGGTCAATACAGTGTTAGGCCTGTATTTTCATTGACCGTCGGCACACGATGAGTGATGTGGTCAGCATCACGCCGGCCGCCTTTACTTTCCCAGAGCATGTCTGGTACCCAGTTGAGGCTGGGTCGACCTGAAGCCGTCGCGGTCGGGAAAAATTCCACGCACATTGCGGGAGCTGAACCACAGCCAGGCTCTAGCACAGGCCAGACAAATGGCCGGGTATTCCCTGACCTAGATAAGAAAAGGGATCTGGAAATTACAGATGTTTGATAGAACACTGCATGCTTTTTGCAATTTTACTCAATTCTGTGAGTCTATGGTTATTTATTGGTGAAAATATTTATAATATTGATATTCCTTATTGTTAAACTTAACTTGTTGCATAATATGACTTCGAGTTAGCATTTTGTGTTGATTTTAAAACGAATTCGTCTATATACACCAACACTGGAATGCGAGGTCGCGTGGTAGTTGAGGGTCTGATTTCCCAAATTCTTACCTGAGCCCGAAGGCCCAGTAGTTTATAGCTTGGCTCTGGCTGAACCCAGACCACCAGCCTTGCGAAGCGAGTTCACTAACAACTACGCTACAGCGGCTCTCGAACGTATAAGTGGTGCCTAGAAAATCAACAACACGTTTACTGTGGTTGATAGTGACGTCCAGTAATGATATACCACGATTTTCGTTTCATTCTTTTAGAAGGAAATAAAACACATCAAATCATTGAACAAATGGGGCCAATTTTGAAATAAAAACATGTCACAATGAACACTAAAAGAGCATTGTTCAACAAAATATTTATCCCAAAATTAAGCTATCAGAACCAAACCTGGACGCTAACATCAAATAAGACAAGAAAATCTAGTCATAACAGAGATGAAGTGTCTACGCAAAATGCTGGGAGTATCAAGAAGAGACCGGTTTAGAAATGAAGACACCAGGAAAAAGTGGGTTTGTACATCAGTGCTGAAATTCATCAAGAAAATTCGAATTAAATCGTTCGGTAACACAAGCATACTACCAACAGACAGTGCGCCTCGGAGATCAATACTACTCCGATACAGTGGATGAAAAGCAAAAGGCCATCCACTCGAAATATGGACCTCATAGATAACAGAGGCGACGAGAACACTGTTTATGAAGCGCACACAAATGCCCGTTCTATAAATCTATTATTATCCTGACGCTGGGAAGCAAAACAGTAATAGAATAAAGAAACGAAGAAAACTTCATATAGAAAATACATTTTAAACATTTAAAAAAACGGAATAAAGAAATAACCCGCAGTTTATTTTTCTTTATATTTTTAAAAATTATATTTAACCCCAAAAAAACGCAGACATTCTGTCTCCCTTTTCATTTTTGCTTGCCATTGACACCCATCTCTCTCAATCTGGTCAGAAAGTAGAATTCTTACAATGCAGAAATTTAGCTTATCCAAACTGTTTCTTCTCTTAAATCCATTCTCCGTAACTGAAGATTGTTCTTTTCCATTGATTATTTTTAGTACGCCCGTTATGAATTCAGACGCAGTCATTGCGTCTAATATGACACCTCTGACTGATTTGTTGCCTGAAGGCTTGCTTTCTCTATCACCAGTGTCCCTTCTTCTTCTTCCCTACTTCTACTTCTGAGGTAGTTGTACTTTAGATTCACAATTAAAAGATCAGCAAACATGTAGCCTAAAAACGTACACACCAAAAATATTGTTTATCCCAAGTTGGCCTCAAACCCCGTAATTTAGCATGACACTCAGTTACTATCCAAGCATGTTATCGGATTCCAGTGGCGACTCGTCATTAAGGGCCAGTGGGACCAGGCCCACAAAAATAATGTGTAATGTGTATTTATTATTTTATAAATTAAAATATAACCTAACCTAAAACCATGATTTTTCCGAAAATGTGTGTCTGGCCCCACCAACAAAAATGAGCACGAGCCGCCACTGTCGGATTCGCTATCGGCGCCCCTCCATTCTCTTAAATACATCCTTCGTAATTCTCCATCGAAGAGTTTTTATTTTCCATCGATTTAAAAACAAAAATTATGATTTGATCTTTAAATAATGCTGATGTGGTTTTCCACAAAAATGAATAAAGATTAAGTTTGCATAAAGGACACATGAAACGTCATTGAAAATGACCGCAGGGCTCAATTTTGATGAGAATATATTTCTGGTCGAGTATGTTATTTGTCTTGTATGAATTTTCTGACTTGTTTTTTTTACTTCTTTGTTTAATATATTTGTTTTTTCTAGATGAGGTTATTGCTATTATGTGTCTATTGTTTAATATGTTTGTTTTTCTAGATGAAGTTTGTTATTATTTTCTGTTATCAATGACCTACATTGATCATAATTTGATCTCAGGTCTATCTATACCTCCGAAGTCGGAGAAGGTGCGCCTTCTGACGGGGGGACATTGATAATAAGGAAAGCAGGCCTAAACGAACACATCAGTCAGAAGCACCAGTACCAGGTGTGCTGACTACGCCTGAATTCATAGTGGGCGAACTCAAGAAGAAGAAGATTTATTTGTATTATCTATACCAGTGTTTCCCAACGTGGGGTCCACGCCCCACAGGGGGGCAATTTGATTGTTAAGGGGGGCACTTAAATATGCATTTGTGTTTGCATATATATTTATATATTTATATATTTATATATTTATATATTTATATATTTATATGCATGTATATGTTACATAGGGTACATACGAATTTTAGGAAGGTTTAATTGTGGCATGGCACAAAAAACAAAAGTTGGGAAACACTGATCTATACTATCTATATGATTGATTGATTGATTGATTGATAGGATCATCATCATTGCACTTCGGTGAGCAACCATGCGTGCTCCCATCTCTTCCTTACAGCAGCAGTGCATGAGCTCCGTAGCACCGACGAGGGTCTCCGATGTAGTTTTGAAGATGGTGAAGATATTTTTGTAGGAATTTTATTTGTAAACTTTTTTTCTAATGAATTTTGTTCGGGCAGCAGCTTTCCAGCCTGCTCTTCTCAATTTTGAACTGCTAAGGGTTCTTTTACGTGCTCAAATTGAACATGGGTCATACGTTTTATCGTCCGTCTCCGAAAGGACTAGGAACTCGATCTCACCTACACTGAGATCAGATATCTCTGGGACAATATCCAGATGGCTCTACGAGGGAACGAACCTGGTACCTTTGGCACGAGAGACGAGCACCTTACCTCTACGCCACAGAGAGCCCCTTATACTATCTATATATAACTAGTCATGACAGAGATGAAGTGTCTACGCAGAATGCTGGGAGTATCAAGAAGAGACCGGTTTAGAAATGAAGATATCAGGAAAAAATTGGGTTTTTACATAAGTGCTGAAATTCATCAAGAAACTACGAATTAAATGGTTCTGCAACATGAGCAGACTACCAACAGACAATTTGACTCAAAGAGCAATGCTGCTCCGATACAATGGATACAAAGAAAAAGGTCAGTCACGCATAACAGGGGCGGTGAAAAACACTTTATGAAGCGCACACAGAAGTCCAATCAGAAATCTCTTCTTATCCTGATGTTGTGAGTCCAAACAGAATTCGAGAATTACAAGTTGACATTCTGCGCTGCGAAACAGGATACAGTCGCATCCGCAGGCACATGTATACAAAATTCAGGATTGGCAAGTCAGCAATCTGTGCATGTAGACAGGCACTCCAGACTACAGACCACATACTTTTTTTTCCGATCCAGAGGCACTTGAGCTATTTTAGCTCTTCGGCTCGGTGCCATGGACATCGTAACCCTTCGATTCGGTGCCACGAACACCGTGAATCTGGAGAACCTGTGGATTTTCTGCCAGATAGCGGAATTGAACCCGCACTCACAGAGGGCTAGTCACCCTAGTCCAACGCGCTACGAACACGCTGGGCAGGCGGGCGACCACATACTTCAAGACTACCCTGAATATGACACAAAGAGACAAGAGTACTGTCCCTGTGGAACAACATTGGAAAGAAAACTACATGGACCATTATGTGACCAACACTGATTAAATATGTTTATGTCTACCGTACAACAAGTCTGAATTTCTTCTCTTCTTGTGTATCTTTTGCTTGATAAATGATTTCTGGTCGAGGTGTCACTGTATATTGTTTTTTGTACTTTGTATAACTACAGTACTTTATTTTTACGTGTTTCGCCGTTGCTACATAGTTTTACTGCAGTCTTCCCTTATATTGATAATCATTGTATATCATCATCAGGTGCCGTGCCTGCTGGCGTAGGCGATCATGGATCTTCACAAATCTCTGTCTCTGGTGTTTACTATCATCTCAGATGTTGACGCTTTTTCGTGCCATGAAGTCAGACTATCAAAAATTGTCTCTCTCTGTCTTCCTCTGTCTCGCCTCCCCTCAATTTTACCAGTTGTTACAATGTGTTCTAAACCTCCCTTCCTCATCACATGCTCAAAAAATGATGACTGCCTCTTTCTTATATTGATGATAAGCTTTCTTTATGTCTTGACCTCATCCAACACCTCCACATTATTCATTTCAGCAGTCCATGGAATTCTCATCATTCTTCTGTAAAACCACATCTCTGCGGCCCTCAGAGATTTATCGATCTGTTTGTTTATTGTCCATGACTCGCATCCGTATGTCAATATTGGTTTTATGTATCACCGTATAAATCTCATAATACGTAGTACAGTGAAGTTAATACAAAAGATAACATTGAATATATTGACAACATTTCCAGGATCGAAACGAAGGAAGAGATGACAATCAAGTATATAATTCAAGTTAATTTTTTAAATAGGCAATATTTTTTTTTTAATTTTTCATCACGTGGGTTGAAAGTCTTGTGAAATGACCTGATGTTGTCAAATGAGGTCAGAAATGTTAAAAGAACGATCTAAAGAAGCCAATTTTGTGCACTGAAGAGCATTTCTCCTGGAAATGTTTTTGTCCCCATCACTCATTCTCTGCTGCAGGCATGAAGAAAATGAAGGCGAGAATTAAAAAAATACTTCATTTCGATGAATTTGTTTGCAAAGCAGGCCTGTACATTGCAAAATAAAGCAGACGTTTTCCCTCCATATTGTCTCTTCTTCTTCTTCTTTGCGTTCGTTCTTTACGACCAATTTTAATCACTCTTTGTGATATGTTTGATCTTTGTCAAGAACGTGTATACGTTGACATTGGTTTGTAGGTACTAAACGCATAGACTTCTACACATTTAGGACATGTGCATCCGATTTCAGCCAAACCTCCTTAGTCACTTGTTACGACATGCGTGGTAGGTAACAGTGGTTCTATTCTTTACAGCCCAAATTTGGGCCCGGGAACGACTCAGGTGCCCCTATTGCAATCTGTTTCTTATTGACTCTCATGCCTTGATTTTAAATTTGAATTAATTACTAGGAGGCGGGTGTCGAGTAACTTTTTTTTAAATTTGCGGCCCAGATCCATCTGTGTTAAAGTAAATTGACTGTAACTGAATACTGAGGGACACTGGTGACAAGGAAAGAAATCACTCGCCTGTGTGTTGCTAGGGCTCGCAAGGGGAGCAAAGAATAGTAAAACTGTGATCTACAAGGCATGTCGTGAGAGGCGACTGAGGTAGGGTCTAGGGAAACTACCCTAGTAAGTGAAAAGCTTCGCAGAAATAAAAAATGCTGGCTTACTTGTATGCGCATAATTGGCACAACGTACATTCGATCTTAGGCTCAGATTACATACATATCACAAAGTGAGGTTTAAGTGGTCGATATGGAGCGTCGAAGAGGAAGAAGAAGGAAAGACATCCTTCCCGCAAAAAATCAGTCAGAGGTATCATATTAAGCGCCCTGACTACGTTTGAATTCATAGGGGCGGTCAACAAGAAACAGAATATTTGACAAGAATAGGTTATCAGCAAATATCATATCAGCTAAGGCACGAAATCGATAGGACGAGCAGATAAGACGCGGTGTTATTAGTTTGACACTGTCCTATCTGAAGCGAAAAGCAAGACATAATTGACATCAACGATTAAACATACAACGCTTCAAACAGACACGATTCCATCCATCATTCATCTAGACAAGGGGCCCATGATTATGATTGATGTTTATATTTGTGTTAATTGCTTGACAATTACCCCCAAACTATCTCTCAGAGATATGGTTCACGAAGAAAAGACTAAAATTGATCTCGTGTTATGAAACCGCCATTGGCAACAGCATAGCTTCATAGACAGGGGACTTAATTATGTTCACTCATGCGGAAAATGATCAAAGTCTGCAGTTGTTTCCCCTTACTAATGCTTACATGGACATATTTTTACAAAATTGAAATAAAAGGGAGATAAATGAAACAGTTTGCACTATGCTTTTTATGTCTTTGGTTACCTTAAATCTCGGTATACCAAATCTTTAAACGGGGAAGTAACACTAGATTTCTCTCTAAGGAATACAGCTTTAGTAGTTATCGAATTTGCTTCATTAACTATTTGTGTCTGTCTCTCTCTCTGGTCGTATCCACATGCGATGTAAAGCGTAGTGGGGAGTTTCAGTTTTCTATCCTGTGCCAGGTGTGTTACATCTGTAGTTGTTGTTATTTGATGTCGCAGGATATATACGAAATTATTAATCCATCAGGTTCTTGGTCTTCCTCGGTCTCTGCGTCATGGTTGCCCCGAGTTACCGGTTGTTATATCCTCGAGACGGTAGTAGATCTGGTGTCATTCTCATTTGGCGACCAACACGTTTTTTTTTTTTTTTTTGGTCTTCTAATATGTTGGAGGCATGGCGTGATTCCAACGATATTTCTAATGTTCTGATCTCTCAATCTTGTAACATTGACAGCTTTTCTTAAACATTTTATTTCACTTGCTGTGATCTTTCTGTCTTGGTATTTAGTTAGGGTCTGACATTGATAACAGAGAGTTGGTAACAAATATGCAATTTGTTGTCGTTTTGCTGCCATATCTATGTTTGTGTGTTTGAGCAGCGGGGACGGTTGATATGTTACATCATTCGCCTTTTGGAATCTGGTCTCCATTTCTCTGTCCATTCTATCATCTTCTGTGAAAATACATACCAGATATCTAAATTCTGGGATCTATGTGATGTTTGCATATTTCATATGCGTATTGATTTGGTTAGTTGATCTACTTATTGTCCTGGCTTCTGTTTTGGTGGTGTTAATTTTCATGTTCCGTTTTTCACGATCAGACTGTAATGCAATTATGTGTTGTTGGGGCTAACTGCAGTACAGTCTGCTTGGTTGGGGCTAACTGCAGTACAGTCTGCTTGGTTGGGAGCTAACTACAGTACGAGTCTGCTTGGTTGGGGCTAACTGCAGTACAGTCTGCTTGGTTGGGGCTAACTGCAGTACAGTCTGCTTGTAAACAATAAACTCTTTGTGTTATTATAATAGACATCTTCTTCTAGAGCAAATGTCAGACAAATCTTCTTCTGAGCAAATGTCACGACAAATCTTCTTTAGAGCAAATGTCACGACAAATCTTCTTCTAGAGCAAATGTCAGACAAATCTTCTTCTAGAGCAAATGTCACGAAAATCTTCTTCTTTCGAGGCTTCATATCATGTAGTTCCAAAAATACATTTATCTAAAAGTCATTTTTCTTTGTTAGTCACCATATGTTGGGGGAATATGCTACCTTTAAAATCTATGCTTCCCTTGCGAGCCCTGGCAACACACGGGTGCGACCAACATTCGACATTTGTTACTGTTCAGCTACCCCATGTCTTCTCAATCACCCCAATATCCGCTTTCAATGTTCTATTCTTCGTGAGGTTTTTGACTTTTCACTGTTTCTCATTCCCCGTGTCTGACAATGATTCTCTCTCTCTCTCTCTATCACTGTTTAGACTGATGTACCAGATCTCCACATAAATTCTGCTGTTGTTTCTATGGTCCGTCCCTCCTACAGCTTCTCGTTTAACTCATTATTTTCCGGGAAGGTTTCGTTTCACAGGGCCTGCTAGCAGTGTGCACTCTTGCAGTAGGTGCTCTGCCGTCACGTCCGCCTGCTCGCAGTGGCACAGGCTAGTTGTGCCAATTTTAAATTTGTTGTACATGTGGGACCGGAGTCTTTTATGGCCGGAACGGAGGCGGAATATGACAACTTGTTTGCTACAGGACAGACCATAGTACCCATCTTTGACAATGATTCAATATTTATTGATGTAACAATAAATTGAAACATGCTTAACAACAGAAAAAATGGCTTGTTTTACAGGATTATCACTAAACTATTGTATAGCTAGTCCTTGACTCTCTCTCTCTCTCTTTCTCTCTACCTCTCTCTCTTTCTCTCTCTCTTCTTTCTACCTAACTCTCTCTCTCTCTCCCTCTCTCTTCTCTCTCTCTCTCTCCTCTCCTCTCCCTCTCTCCTCCCTCTCTCTCTCCCTCTCTCTCTCCCTCTCTCTCTCTCTCCCTCTCCCCCCTCCTCTCTCTTCTCTCTTCTCTCTCTCTCTCTCTCTACTTCTATTCGTACCTGGTTCAAACTCCGTTGCAAGCAGTTTGGAAGCAAATTCGTTTCCGTGGGATTTTTACGAAAGGCAAAATAGACCTCACTGTTCAGAAAGCAATGACAAACTACTGAACATATAAGTGGTGACTAGAAAATCAACGACTCGTGTACTGTGGTTGATGGCTACGTCCTGCAAAGGATATGTCACGATTTTCGATTTCATGTATAAACTTATATATATATATATATCACTATCACTATCTATCTCTTCTCTCTCTCTCTCTCTCTCTCGATCGTTTGTTTTTGGCCATTTTGATCATTCTTAATGCGATATATAAACAGCCTTTGCCATGAACGTGGCGTCTGTGGCCTAGGGGTAGTGACTCGGTCTATTAACCTCGACGTTCTGAGTTCGAATCACGCTGCGGACAATTTGGTTGCAAATTGTTTCGCGGGGATTTTTACAAAAGGACGATGGCACCACCCGTTCATAAAGCAATGGCAAACTACTGAACTAATAAGGCCTAGAAAAATCACAAACAGCGTTACAAAGCTGGGGTTGATTCGCAAAGTCTTATAAAGGATATGCAATTAACTTTTGCCATGAACGTATTTTTACGTCACATTGTTCAGCGCCATTTGGAGCTCTAGTACCTATCCTTCGGTGACGTATCCGGTTTCAGCCAGCGTTTACTAGGTTCGCTCTCCGTTAGCATTTGACTGTCCCGAGCCGACCTGCAAGGCAGCAGATTTCTCTTCACTTCTCTTCGCTCTCCCTTTCTCTCTCTTCTCTTCACTTCAGTTCTCTTTGCTCTCTCCCCCTTTATCTCTCTCTTCTACTTCACTTCACTTACTTCTCTTCGCTCTCTCTCGCTCTATCTCTCTCTCTCTCTCTCTCTCTCTCTCTCCACAGGCTACATTCATTCCTTACGTGTTTGCTTTTTTGTTTTAATTCGTTGATTTCAGAAAATTAAACTTAGAACTGTCTGCGCTGAAACGTCATTATCAGAAGACAGATTCCAGAACAAGGTTTTAAAAAGCCAAATTTAGCATATTATATCTTCTTACCGTTCATCTCTATCTGCCCTGGTTTGTTAGGGGAATCGTAAATTGACACATAGTGACAGTAGAGTATGCTAACATTGTAGATACAGTCCCCTGCCTGTTGTCACGCAGTGTCAGGGCTGATAACTCGCGTTGAACGACAATAGAAGTTAAAGAGAGGAGGGATGGGGAGGGTGGAGAAGGTAAATCGGGAGTAGAATAAAATTTAATTGTGAACAATATGTGAATGCAGTGAACAGGATGATAACAATATGTGAATGCAGTAAGTGAACAATAGTGAATGCAGTAAGAAACAATAGTGAATGCAAAGTGAACAATATGTGAATGCAGTAAGAACAATATGTGAATGCATAAGTGAACAATATGTGAATGCAGTAAGTGAACAATATGTGAATGCAGTAAGTGAACAATATGTGAATGCAGTAAGTGAACAATAAGTGAATGCAGTAAGTGAACAATAGTGAATGCAGTGCAAGTGAACAATATGTGAATGCAGTAAGTGAACAATAAGTGAATGCAGTAAGTGAACAATAAGTGAATGCAGTAAGTGAACAATAAGTGAATGCAAAGAGAACAATATGTGAATGCAGTAAGTGAACAATATGTGAATGCAGTAAGTGAACAATATGTGAATGCAGTAAGTGAACAATATGTGAATGCAGTAAGTGAACAATATGTGAATGCAATAAGTGAACAATATGTGAATGCAGTAAGCGAACAATACGTGAATGCAGTAAGTGAACAATAAGTGAATGCAGTAAGTGAACAATATGTGAATGCAGTAAGTGAACAATATGTAAATGCAGTAAGTGAACAATATGTGAATGCAGTAAGTGAACAATATATGAATGCAGTAAGTGAACAATATGTGAATGCAGTAAGTGAACAATATGTGAATGCAGTAAGTGAACAATATGTGAATGCAGTAAGTGAACAATATGTGAATGCAGTAAGTGAACAATATGTGAATACTGTAGGAAGAAAACAGGTAGGCATACGGATTTGGGATGTGAATGTTTAGCAATAATTTTTCTATTCTCTGGGATTAAAGGGTTTTAAGGCCGAAGGATTGACTTCAGTGCACCGGGTTTTACCACATATGACTCGGTTCCTCTCCCAAATTGCCATCACCGGAAATATTGCCAGCACGAACTCCGTAGCTCCAGAAACAATCCTAGGAGTCTTTGGAAAATTGCGCACTTGTAAACAGAACGTCTGGTCCGATTCGAACCACGACCTTGCTCACAAGACCCCAAGTTGTCAGAATTAGCCACAGAGACCCCTCAATAGTTGTCAGAATTAGCCACAGAGACCCCAAGTTGTCAGAATTAGCCACAGAGACCCCCAAGTTGTCAGAATTAGCCACAGAGACCCCAAGTTGTCAGAATTAGCCACAGAGACCCCAAGTTGTCAGAATTAGCCACAGAGACCCCAAGTTGTCAGAATTAGCCACAGAGACCCCCAAGTTGTCAGAATTAGCCACAGAGACCCCAGTTGTCGAATTAGCCACAGAGACCCCAAGTTGTCAGAATTATTGTTTAGTAATAATTATCTAAGTAGATAATCTGGCCAAACTGATTAGAGCGCGGCTCCCATCTGAGAGACCCGTATTTAATCCCCGGTAATGCACAGTTGTTTTTTTCTGTCGGGAGCATAAAGAAAAATCCTAACCTGAACAGTTTCGTGACGACTGCACTAGCAATGCGCCCATTAAATGGACATGCACGTTTCCTCCTTTCTACAATGCCCTAAAAATGGTATTACAAGCAGCAGCAAGTTTTTGGTCTTTTAAAAAAATAATTATCTATACTCTCTAAGATTATTGTTTAGTAAAAAAAAAGTTAAATTGTTTAGGTCCTGTGTGATTCCTATACTGACCTACGGTTGTGAAAATTGGAAATCAACAAAGAAAATTGATAAGAAACTGGACTGCTTTGAGAATAAATGTCTCCGAAAATTATTAAAAGTAAAATGGAGTGATTTCATTTCGAACAACACAGTGAGAGATAGAACACACCAACAACCCGTATCAAATATTATAAGGAAACGAAGGTGGAAATATTTAGGTCATGTTCTTAGATCAGACGAAAAGAGACTAAATCGACAAGTCCTTATGTGGTCACCAGTTGGGAAAAGGAAACGTGGAAGACCTAAGACCACTCTTCGAAAAACAATCCTACAAGAAAGTAAGCTATTGGGATGTAAAACCATACAAGATCTCCAACTGCTAGTAACGAACCGTATCACATGGAGATCTAAAACCTCTGCCCTATGTGCCGCCTTTGGCACGACAGGAACAAATTAACTAACTAACACTTATCTAGTCTTTGAAATTCTTACTTAATAATGTTATATTTCTCAAAATCACAGAAAACTGGATAATGCTACAAATAAGAAAGAAAAAAATTGAGGTATTTTGGACATATAAAAAGACATGAAGGGCTAGAGAAGACCATCATGGAAGGAGCAAACCGGCAAAGAGAAGAAGAGGAAGTCCACGGAGGAGATGTATGCAGGATGTAACTGATGTGTTGAACATGACGGCAGTAGAGGCAGGACATCTGGCCTATGAGATAGAGAAATTCCGGAGGACTGTTGGGGTGGCAAAGTTCTGTTCAGGGCAAGCTATTTGATGATGATGATATTTCTCTGTACTGTGAAATTATTGTGCAATAATACTTCTCTGATCTCTTAAATTATTGTTTAGTAAAAATGTCTCTGTTCTCCGATATTATTATTACCAGTGGCGGCTCGTCATCATTTTTGTTGGTGGGGCCAGACATTTTTTCCCGGATAAATCATGGTTTTGGGCTGCTATATTTTAATTTATAAAATAATAAATACACGTTATAATTATTTTTGGTGGGCCCGGCCCCACTGGCCCTTAATGACGAGCCGTCACTGATTATTACGTAATATTTCTCCAACTTGAAACAATCTTGCTAATGAGATCTGTGTTGTCTTTCTCTCGGCAGGTGATCAAGATGATGCTTATGGTGGTAGGCATCTACAGTGTGTGTTGGCTGCCTCTACATCTTATTACCATCGCCGGAGACGTTGACGGCTCCATCTTCAGACCAGCATATATGCGTGTGGTATGGATCACTGCTCATTGGCTAGCTATGAGCAGCTGCGCGTATAATCCGTTCATTTATTATTGGATGAACCCGAAATTTAGAGAAGGATACGCGGCCATGTTTCGGGGCATCAGTTCTGTTGCGTGTTTTATATGTAAAGGCGGAAGTAGCACAAATGAATCAGCGACCTCTATTGGAAGCAAACGTTACTTTTCAAAGTTCAGAAACGGCTCAGCAAACATAATGATGAGTCGGAGACTGTCGTCCGGTACACAAATGGTGGACTTGACAGGTCCATATTGTCAAGAGAACCGGAAAATGGACATTTGTTTATTGGGTGATCACCATGGAAACGACAAAGTATTCGCACAGAAAGTCGAGTTTATTCCAGAACTTAGTAACGTGTCGGAAGTGACCGACAACGAACCAAGTTGTTATATGGCTCGAAATACATATTCATACGCGGACAAACAGACAGATGTGCTTACTTGAGAGGCTCTCAAGGGAACAAAAATAGTAACACTGCGACCTACAAGGCACGTGGTAAGAGACGACTGAGGCAGGACCTAGGAAAGCAACCCTAGTAAATACAAAGCGTCGCAGAAATTGGAAGTGCTGCTCTACTTGTTGGCTAATAACTGGCACAACGTAGAATCACTCTTAGGCTCAGATCACAAAGAGTGGTTAACAAGTGGTCGATATGTAGCGTTTGAAGAAGTAGAACTTTGAATTAAACTAGGAATAAATCAAACAAAACTCTGCCACTGTCAACAAGTGGAAAAGACACAAAAGCATGTCTCGCAAGACTGCCATTTCCTGAAGAACTTAGAAGCAGCATGTAGCTACACAATCGGCATGAAACTAAGCTTTGGGGAAACCTAACAGACCTCAAGAATACTACCCAGTTTGTGGTCCACATTGGGTTAACGCGCATGACAAGAGATCGTTAAAGAAAATTAAAGCCCGTCTGCCCAGCGTGTTCGTAGCACGTTGGACTACGGGTGACTATCCTCTGTGTGTGCGGGTTCAATTCCGCGGGATGGCAGAAAAAGCCACAGATTCCCAGATTTACGGTGTTCGTGGCACCGAACCGAAGGGTTACGATGTCCATGGCACTGAGCCGAAGAGCTGAAAAGCTTCAAGTGCTTATGGATCGAAAAAAACAAAAACATTAAAACTGAATTCCGTGCTAAAAAATCTATCATTTTAATTGTACCACTATTATTGAGGCAGAGGCATTCTCTATTGCATAATCATTGTACTAAACTCTGAAGTTTGTTGGTTATCGTTTTGTCTTACAAGTTCATTGATTTACTGTTTTAAGATGGTTAATTAAAAGTGAACAATAAACATGTCTGTTGTGTTTTTCTTATGTTCTTCTTTATATTAATACGTTTCTGTTCTGTGTGATTGATTCAATTGATTGGACCATCATCCTCTTAACCCTTTAGCTGCTTAGGACGTATATATACGTTCTTCCCATTCACTTCTAAAGACGCATTAACACGTCTGTTATAATCTCTCCTCTGTGGGCTAAAGACGTGTTAACACGTTATACATTGCTACTGTCACTGCTATAGGTGTACATTCGCGTTTGTGACCTAGAAACAAAGAGTAGTTATTTTTAGTTCAGCCTTCAGGAAGTATGTAGCAGCGAAAGGGAAACATGTTTTCTTAAATATGGGCACACTTCATTCAACTTGTAACATTCAGTTTTCTATAATACAGTGATAAATAATAAATAAATACATTTTTAAAAACGTTTAATATACATAAACATTATGAAGTTCATGTTTCCACCAAAGTGTCTTTATCAAGAAATTGACGAATTACAAATGAAAGTATTACTAATATAATGACAAAGAAAAAGTTAATTTACATTTGTACACGGAATATATATCGTTATTTTAATGGTACTGTAAATTACAAATGGTCAAATGTATTAGTTAGTCTTTCCTCTTGGGCCTGTGGGCGGCGCATAGGGCAGAGTCATAGCTCTCCATGTCTCGCGGTTCGTTGCTATCTGTTTTAGGTCTTTAATGTTTACTAGGCCCATCGTTGAGCCTTCTCTGGTGATGGTTCTACGCAGTCTCTCTTGGTCTTCCTCGTTTTCTTTTCCCTCTGGTGTCCATATGAGGGATTGGTAAGGGAGTCTTCTCTCATCCATTCTAAGTGTGTGGCTGATGTATTACACAAAACATATTTTTTTCCCGCTCTATTGAAGAAATTAAATGAGTTGCCCATGATAGAGCAGTATGGAGAAATTGCTAGCATGTTCTATGTCACGTATAACATCATTATCAAGTAGTTTGTCCTTTCGGGAACTTGGCTCCCATGACAGTAGTCCTGAAAAACTGTTCTGTTCTGTGCAAGTTGACGGGTGTCAGCAGCAGCCATTCTCAGATCACCAATGACATCTTGCACACATCGTCTTCCTCTCGTTCATCTTCATGTCACGTATATTTAAAAGTAAATATATATAATTTTTCGTCTTAACAGACGGTCAATTGGTAAGTGTTTTACTGTGAAAAGTTTGCACTTATCTCTCTTGCCTTTCAGCTCATCCCTAAGTCTCTTTTCAAAAGATCTGCACCTTTGCGTAATGATGTTTTGTACATAACTTTATCATCAACTATTTATTGCCCATTTGCTGGGATCAAAGGAAAAATTCTTCATTGAGGCCTTGCAGACATCTTTATATTTGAGCAGTGGTCTGTCTTGGTGTCTCCTTCCCTTCCAAAATATAATAACAATAATAATAAATAAAAAGGGCTTAAAAATAAAAAGAGTTGTACTTGATCTTCCCACACAAGCTTGTTCTGGCAGTGTTTGATTATTAGTTACTAAACTGATGCCATTGCACTCCAGGCAAACCCATAGGTGCTCAGTCTCCACCAACAGATGTCAAAAAGTATGCATAGTGATGGTTACCATGGCTCGCTGGTTAAACACACTCCTCACTCTGCCCCCTGGGCATCCAGTTCTACTTGGCAGTGTTTGACTAACTACAATGTGCATTTTGATTTCCAGATGTTCAAAAGTTATTTAACTTCTTGTTTCAGATTAAGTCCACTACAATTTTTTAAAACTGTTCAAAGACATTAACTCTTAATGGACCAGGGCAAAAACCATGTTTTTACAAATCATTTGTTTTTAGAATAAAAATGCCCTTTAGTGTGGCTCCTGTTAAAAAGGCATCCAACCCAAAGCCATGTAGTGTGGTGTTTAGTCCACAAGAAGTTAAGTAGTGCCAAACAGTGATGTCACTTTTTGGTCATTTGATTTTATCACAATTCTCATGGCTACAAATGAACACGATCTGCAAGACTTGATAGACATACTAGTGAGAGAAAGTGAAAAGAAAGGATTAAGCATGAATATAAAGAAAACAGAGGTTATGGTTGTCTCCAAGAAACACCAACATGCAATATCAAAATAAATAACACAACACTGAAACAAGTCCATCGATTCAAGTATCTAGGAACATTCTTAACACCAGATGGAAGATGTACAACAGAGATTAGGAGTAGAATAGCTCAAACGAAAGCAGCTTTTATGAAAATGAAGAACACACTATGCGTGAACTCACTACCAATGACACTGCGAAAACGAGTACTCCAATGCTATATTGAACCAATTGTTATGTATGGCAGCGAATCATGGACACTGAACAAACAATCAATACGATCATTGGAAGCCACAGAGATGTGGTTTTACAGCAGAATGTTGAGAATTCCATGGACAGCAAAGAAAACAAACGTGGAGGTTTTAAATCAGGCCTGCACACAAAGAAACCTTATCAAAAGAATAAGAATCCGACAATCAAGGTTCTTCGGGCATATAATGCGAAGAGAAGGTTTAGAACATTTGGTGACTACAGGTAAATTTCAGGGAAGGAGAGATCGTGGAAGACAGAGTGAGAAGATGTTGGATGGCCTGACATCATGGTTCGACAAAATATCGACGTCAGAACTGATTACATGCACCAAGCAAAGAGAGTTGTGGAGAGACATGATCGCTTACGCCGGCAGGCATGGCACTTGATTGATTGATTTGATCATTGGAAACTACTTTCGTTTAATTTGCTTTTTGAAATTTGTGTTTTGTGCATATGACTTGACTTATTCATCTCTGCTCCCCATGAAGCATAGGGACTCAACAGTTGTTCGTCACTTCTCTCTGGATGTTTTTTATGGCTTTCCAGTATAGCCCAGCATCCCTTAGTTCCACAAGAAAACTCTGTCTCCAGGTCTGTTTTGTGCATATGTCTGTTTTGTGTCTCCTTTTCTATTTTCCTTGCGGGTTCCACTCAATTGCTTGTCTAGTGACATTCGACTGTCTTCCGCAGGGCATGCCCGACCCATCACCATTTTTACCTCTTAACCAGTCATCATGGGTTTCTATCCTGTTCTTATCCACAGATCCATGTTTGCAGCTCCGTCATTCCATCTCAGTCTTGTGCATGTGTGTGTTTCAAAGTATTATTTTGTTTAGCTCAAGGGTTCGATATTATAGTAATTCTCCAAACAGCTTAATGACTGGTCAAAAGTGACCCCCCTGACCATAGATTGTCCACCCTTGATATAATTAATATACAGTTAAACTTAACCCTTTCCTCCTTCTGAGCCGATACATTAGCTCTCTGTATTTTTTAACATGACGCAAAGTCAGTATACTGGTCTTCGGTATGAGTGGATGTCGTCTATAGAAGTTTCTAACCTCCAGGGGCTTACGTGGATATACTGTCCGGGGCATGCAGGTGTTTACATTAATGAGAGAGCAGACAGGCTAGCATCAACAGCATCGATTGTTGGGGAGTTGAGGATGGATAAGGGGATATTCTTCGCGACTGTCTGTTGGATGAGGACACTAAAATCGATGTTGAATCGATCAAGCGATTTAGGCAGTTTGGAGTTACCCGTTGTACAAGTCGAACTGGATGCCTGAGAGGCAGAGTGAGAGGTGTGTTTAATCAATGAGCCACAGGAACCATCAGTATGCATACTCTTCGATATCTGTTGGGGAGACTGCGCACCTATGGGTCTGCCCGGAGTGCAATGACGTCAGTTTAGTAACCAATAACCAGTATACTGGTCAGTTCAGTATATTTTTTTTTTTTTAAATACGTCCGAAGGTAAACAAAAAATTACAGAGTGAAAGGATTATATTTCATAAAAGTTTGCTACCTCTGAAGACGGCGAAGGCTCACCGCATGGCGAGGGACACCAGTAAAATGGTAAGCAAGCTTCAGGCAAAACTCAGTCAGAAGCGCAATACCAGACGTCATGACTTCCGCCTGAATTGAAAGCGGGCGAACGCAAAGAAGAAGATAAAAGTTTACCTATTTTTTCAAACAAAAAACAATTTTAGATATAATTATACATAAAAATAATTAGCATTAAAATGAAATTGCCATCACGCCTGTGTGGTGCAGGGGTTCACAAGGAAAGCAAAGAATAGTACCACTGTCACCTACAAGTGATGAATGTAGAGAAGTGACGCATGTGCTGGCCTACTTGTAGGCGCATAACTGGCACAACTACAATCACTCTTAGGATCTGATCACATACAAATCACACAGAGTGGTTAACAAGTGGTCGATATGGAACATTTGAAGAAGAAATCATCATCGCGGTTGGAATTTATATATAGAAAACCAATAATTTACTCTGGTAATTATTTTAATTTTTTTAAATTTTTCTCCCCAGCTATAAATTCAGGCTAAAATGGCACCTATGAACAATTTTTGTGGGAAAGCTTGCTTTCCTTATCATTAGCATCCCTTGCCATTCAGACAAACCTTACTCCGACTTCAGAGGTACTTGTAATTTAGATCCAAGCAAAACAAAAATTCATTTGGCTTAAGAGGTCATCTGATCATAAAGAAATGTCTGCCTGTGGTCAGCTTATGACACAGGTACTACAAATAAAAATCTTAAGGGTCTAAAAGTGAAGGATTTACTTCATTGCATCGGGTTTCTCCATATGGCTCCGTCCCACTTGACAGAAATGGCAAGTCAAGAGTGTTGCGCAAAGTACGAACTCCATAGCTCCAGCAACAATCCTAGAGATCTGCTAAAAAATGTATATGTGAACTGACCGATGTGATCCAGATTCGAACCCCCAACCTTCAGAACGCAAGGCAAACATACAAAGAAACGTTGCTATGTAAACATATAATGAAATGAGTCAAAAAATCAACCTGGAAAATGATCTGGTCGTATGAAGTTTGTATATATATATCTGACGCATTTATTGTGTTGGTCTGTAGCTTAAGCGGTAGTGAGCTTGATCACAACCCAAGCATACCTGGTTCAAACTCTGCGGTGAGCAAGTTTGGAAGCAAATTCGTTTTCATGAGATTTTCACAAAAGGTAAAATAGACCACAGTGTTCAGAAAGCAATGACAAACTACTGAACGTGTAAGTAGTGCCTAGAAAATCAACAAATCGTTTACTGTGGTTGATGGCTATGTCTTGTAAAGGATATGTCACGATAGAATGCTGATAGATTGGCTGGCTTGGCTACAATATCAGAGGGAGCTGCCATGGATCGAAATGACATTCTTCACGCTTTGAGAGTCTTTCCGAACAGAGGAGTTTCAGGGCTGTGAATCCCACTCGCTGACCAGATTGAGAGATGGGTGTCAATATTGGTGCAGCTCAAAAAGAAAGACATACTAAATATGCAAAGAGATTGATTAATCAACAACGAACTGGCGTGTTGGGTCGCTGCTGGATTTGCTGAGGCGGAGATCGGAGCACCTATGGACATGTCCGAGTGCTATGATGATAGTCCTCATATAACTGATGCCATGATTTTCGATATCTATCTATATCTTCTTTGTGTTCTCTTTGACACATAAGTCTTTCACAAGAGATTTTCACTGTTGCTGTTCTGCTGCATTTCTACTGTTTCTTATATCAGACCATAATCTTGACTCTCTTTCTACAGTTTTTCTTAATATTTCTTTTGGACGTCCACACCTTCTTTTCCTATCCGCTGTCCATCGGAGAGTAATCCTAACTAATGCCCCCACTTGCATACATTCCCAATCCACCTCTATCTTTTAACTCTTTCCACGCCGAGTTATTTCATCAATTTTTAAACGGTTAATTCAAGGAAGGTAAAATAAAATCCTAACTACTCGTCAATAAATAAAAATATATATATTATTATATACTAAATTGAAGAAAACTGACAACCTAATAGAATAACAAGGTTCAAAAGTAGTAGAAGTAAAACAGTAGAAGTAAAACTAGAAAGACTTCTTATAAGGAAAGCAACTCTATGGTGCAATGTGCGCTAATGGCGTTCAATGGACTTCCAATGTGACGCAGTGTGCGGCAAAAAGCATGGAAAGAGTTAATAATGGCTTCCAATGATGCACAGTTTGTTCATTTAAAAGCTCTTTATTTGCTCTCATATTTGGCTAGAAAGTCTGTCTCTGGCCATATAAAAATCTGTTTGTGGTCAGTTATGATTAATTGGACCATCATCATTGCACTTCGGTGAGTAACCATGTGTGCTCCGATCTCTTTCTTACATCTTACACAGGAAGATCTCAGCTGCAGTGGACGAACTCTGTAGCACCGGCGAGGGTCCCTGATGTAATTTTGAAGATATTTAGTAGGAATTTATTTTTTTCTAATGAATTTTGCAAGGACAGCAGCTTTCCACCGGCAAAGGTAACCGAGGTAATTTTGAAGATGGTTAAGTTATTTAGTAGGAATTTATTTTCTCTAATGAATTTTGCCAGGACAGAGCCTGCTCTTCTCGATTTTGAACTGCCAAGGGTTCTTTTACATGCTCAAATTGAACACGGGACCTAAGTTTTATTGTCCGTCTCTCATAGGACTAGGAACTTGATCTCACCTACACTGAGATCAGAGATATCTGGAAAAATATCCCAATGGCTCCACGAGGGAGTGAACCGGTTACCAATGGCACAAGAGACGAACATCTAACCTCTACGGCACAGAGAGTTTGTGGTAAGTTAATGACACAAATTACAGATGGAGAGATCTTTATGTAAAGCCCGCCTGCCCAGCGTGTTCGTAGCGCGCTGAATGACAGGTGACAAGCTTCCCGTGGGCGTGGGTTCAATTCCACAGGCTGGCAGAAAAGTCACAGGTTTTCCAGATTTACAGTGTTCGTGGCACCGAATCAATAGGTTACGATGTCCATGGCACCGAGCAGAAGAGCTGAAAGCTCAAGTGCTTCTGGATCAGGAAAAAAAATCTTTATGTAAACATTCATTAAAATAATGAGTTAGGAGGTCAGCCTGGAAGGTTGTTTTTCAAACAGGTTGCTGTCTGATTGCATTTCTATGAGATTCAGACTGGGCAGGTCTTTAACATTTGCACTGTAGTCAATGTTCTCTGAAGTAATTACTGTATAGTCTGAGCAACCACCAAGTGTCTGGGATGTGGTTCCTGATCGTAGGTGTGTCTCTGTAACCTGTGTATTGATTAGACAGTAATCATTACTTGGAGGTAGCTTAACAATGGGAGTATAGTGTTGGGCAAGTTGATGACTAGATGAACCGAGTGATTCACTAGAGTTCGAGTAGTGAGGCTGCAAACTTGTCATGGAGGATGTATAGCTTACAGCTTGACCAGCAGTTGGTGAAGAATTCTCCTTGGATAAATTTGCCTGTGCTGGTGAAGCGGCCATCTGTTGTTCTTGTCTTGTTTGTGGAAAGGCAAAATTGTTTGAGGACTGAGCAGCAACAGCAGGTGGTAGACGTAATAGTTGCACTGAGCTGACTTTGTTGGATTGACCCCCATGTAGTAAAACCTGCCTTTGAAGATGATGTAGTTCTTGTATCTGAACTTTTTTTGAAGCATCTTGTGGTTGGCTAGAGGAAAGTTTCTGAACAACAGGGAGAATCTGAGAAACCAGATCTTGTTTCATAATTGCCCGAGTCTGCCCATTGGAAACAAGTGTGTTCAACATACTTGAAGACTCATTTGTCAGCATTTGTCGGTTCTTTGATGCTTTCAACAAAATTTGTAATGCTTGTTCTTTTGACACCCACTGTTGCCCTTTCAACAAGTTCATCGGTTGCTGACTGAAATCCGACTTATAATTTATTTGAATGTTTGGATGATCTTGTTGTTCCTGCGGCATTGTGACATTTCGTTTATTCCCACCACATACTGAAATGGTTTGGGGAACAGAGATGGAAGAATTACTGTAAGAAGTCTTAATTTGCTGTTGGAGGCTTTCAGACATCTCTGTGCACATTTCTAGAAGTGCTGGGGCACAAACATTAACATCTATCACTGGCTGACTTTCAGAATGACGTGAGGAAGGTGTATTAGTTCTCCATTTCTCAGAGCTAATACTTTGACTATCATTCTGATGTCCACAATTTGAGTACTCGATCATCGGATTAACTGGCTCCATTTGCTCAAGATCTTTTATGTAGGAATAACTGAGTACACTAGTGAAACCTAGCGAAGACAAGTTTTGATTGCTCTCGTCACCACTTGTGCTACCATTTTCTAATGATAATTGTTTAGTTACTTCATCTTCAGACAGGATATCCTGTTGTAGGTCTGTCTCTTCAACATCGTTAACTTGAATAGGCATGACATTAATTCTTCTGCTATCAATCATCTCCAAGTATTTTAAATTATAGTCTGTGGTATTCTCTGACTCATCATCAAGTTCAGAAACTACAGTTGGTAAAATTTGCCCAGAGTGATGAACAAACTGTGCGGTGTCATTTTGATCTGTTTCCTGTCTGATGGGAGATATTGGTGCCAGAGCTTTGGGTAACTTGTTAGATGTTAAAAAATATGTAAGATCCTTCTGTTTTCCTGTCATTGCGGGTACTGTTTTAGCTGGAGACAGAGGTAGAGAAAGTGATGATGATGTTGATCTGCTGCAACTGTCACTTCTTCGTCTAGCTATATCATGATCACTCAGTGGTGTGCCACTAAACAAAGCCGTTGGAGCTTCAGATCGATGTTCAGTAGAGTGATGGATACTATACTGCAAATGTGATGGGGATTTTTCTGGAGAAGTGTCTTCAGGTGTGTGTGGCGGCGTGTGATCTCTTTCAATTGTCCCTACAGCACGGAAAACCTCATTTCCATCATCTCCATTCATGGAAATCATATCTGTATCCTCGTTATATAACTCTTGAATATGAGAAGGAAGTTGGAATCCCTTTTGAATATAATGTTTTATTATTTTATGGAATTCCTGCGCTCTCTCCTCCAACTTCTTTTTCTCTTCAGAAAGCTTTTTATTTTCCCTTTCCAATTCCTCATTTCTCTGCAATGTTATTTGTCAAATAAAAATTATTATAATAATTGCATACAATCGAATATATTGACAAGGAAAGGATATATACAATGCATGAATAAAATACTATACTGATATAAGAAAATAAATATTGCAAAGACATATTCCATATATATATATATATATCCTCTTTATGGCCTGTTTGACATGTAGAAGCTTCCATAAGATGCAATGGGAATCTTTGTGGAAGCTTCCCATTGCTGTCGTTCTACCTTTCTACTAATTGTTTCTTATATCCAGCCATAATCTTTCAACTTTCTTTTCACAGTTCTTCTTCATGATTTATTTAGATTTCTGGGTTTTCTTATTCCAACTTCTCTATCAGAAAAAAAGGGGGTTTAAAAGCCGAAGGATTGACTTCATTGCACCGGGCTTTACCCCATATGGTTCGGTCCCTCTCAGCAGAAATGGCACGTCACCTGCCAAGAGTATTACACAAAGCACAAACTCCGTAGCTCCGGCAACAATCCTAGGGTCTCTGGAAAAAATGCACTCGTGAACAGAGACGGCATGATCCGGATTCGAACCCGACCTTCAACTCGCAAGGCAAAAGGTTTAACCACTCAGCCACAGAGACTGTCCTAGCCAATGTATCTACTGGCATACAATGTACATTCCCAATCCATATCTATCTTAGTTTTTATATTCTTTCTTCTTCTTCGAATGATCCATTTCAGCCACTCGTTAAACTTTTCTCTGTGATTTGTATGTGATCTGAGCCTAAAAGCAATTATACATTGTGCCAGTTATGCGCCTACAAGTGATGCACATCCCATTTCTGTGATGTTTTTATTTACTAGGTAGTTTCCTAGGCCCTACCGTATTCGCCTCTTACGACATGCCTTGTAAGTCGCAGTGTTACTATTCTTTGACTCCCTAGTGGACCCCGGCTCCACACGGGCATAGTTTTGATATAGGAATAAACCTTTCTGCTTACCTATACTCTGTTAGTGATTCTATCTAACATTACTGGAGTGGGTTTTCTTCTTCTTCTGCTCGCTTCGCAAGGCTGGTGGTCTGGGTTCAGCTCCCGCAATGTGCGTCAAATTTTTCCCGACCGCGACAGCTCTCAGGTCGACCCAGCCTCAACTGGGTACCAGACATGCTCTGGGAAAGTAAAGGCGGCCGGCGTGATGCTGACCACATCACCCATCGTGTGCCGACGGTCAATGAAAAAAACAGGCCTAACACTGTATTGACCTATATACCACGAGGTATGAAAGGGTTCCTTTACCTTTTACTTATTCTCACTAGATTGGGATTTCGGATTCTCTAATAAAGGCAGCCGCCTGTCTCAGATTATCAGCCACGCCATACAGTTTGTCTTCTGCATTCTCACTAGATTGGGATTTCGGATTCTCTAATAAAGGCAGCCACCTGCCTCAGATTATCAACCACGCCATACAGTTTGTCTTCTCCATTCTCACTAGATTGGGATTTCGGATTCTCTAATAAAGACAGCCGCCTGCCTCAGATTATCAGCCACGCCATACAGTTTGTCTTCTGCATTCTCACTAGATTGGGATTTCGGATTCTCTAATAAAGGCAGCTGCCTTCCTCAGATTATCAGCCACGCCATACAGTTTGTCTTCTGCATTCTCACTAGATTGGGATTTCGGATTCTCTAATAAAGACAGCCGCCTGCCTCAGATTATCAGCCACGCCATACAGTTTGTCTTCTGCATTCTCACTAGATTGGGATTTGGATTCTCTAATAAAGACAGCTGCCTGCCTCAGATTATCAGCCACGCCATACAGTTTGTCTTGGACGCCGGTGCAAGTGGGCCACCTCTTTCTTTTCAAGTCTGCATACTGGGGGTAGTTCTGTAGGATATAATTCCTATGATTTCCGCTTCCCGTTTTGGCCATCCTCGTGATAGTAGGTCTGACATTCTTACTGCGTGGCTAAATCTCCAAGGCAGACAGGTGACCGTAGAGTCCATTATCCCATTCCTCATTGTGAGGGTCGTTGCACCATGTTATGCGCCTTACGGCCTGGTGCATCCGTTTTCTGCAAGCATTTGTTTCGGGTTAGCATTCCTAGCGGACACGTGCATCCGATTTCAGCCAAACCTCCTTTGTCACCTCTTACAACATGCGTGGCAGGTAACAGTGGTTCTATTCTTTACGTCCCAAATTTGGGCCTCTGTAACCACTCGATCGAGGAGTGAGTCTGCTTTACATATGTCCTTACTAATTTAATTTTCTCTTGGTGCTTTGTCCATATTCATATTCTTCAGTGCTTCTCAATTTCATTTATATCATTTTTCCTAGTGTCCATTTTAATAATGTGGCAACAGTCCGCTATTGTTTCCCATATCACGTTCGGTGTTGTGCTGTTTAATACTTCAGTAAAATATTTCTGCCATCTATCTGTCATTTTTCTTCTTTTTTTATTACCTCCCTTTTTGTTCCTCAGATTATCTGCAGTAAAGATTTCAGACTAAGATATTGGTCTCTAAATTCTTGGATTCTCCGAAAGGAGTTAATTCTTATTTTTCATATTTGTTGGCCTACCTGCTCTGATATAACCAATAAAAGGTTCGCCTTTGGTTGAAAGTGTGTGCCTCGGTTTAAAGAAGCTTTAAACCCATACTTAAACAAACAACTAAGGTATTCGGTGATCGGTTAAAGAATTCTACTAACACCGATGGCTGCTGTCTCTTCTGTTCCAATTGTAACTTCAACTTCCAAAAAGTTTGTTTTATCCTTCTGTATGCTGTGTCGATAGCCCGTCTGTCCAGCGTGTTCGTAGCGCGTTGACTACGGGTGACTAGTCCTCTGTAAGTGCGGGTTCAACTCCGCGGACTGACAGAAAAGCTACAGGTTCCCAAGATTTACGGTGTTCATGGCACCGAGCTGAAGGGTTACGATGTCCATGACACCGAGCCGAAGTCTGGATCGAAATTTTTTTTAAAAAAATGCTATGTCGATATAGGAGAATAATACAGTAAAATTACGTAGCAATGGCGAAACACATAAAAACAAAGTATGTACTGTAATTTTACAAAATACAATAACAATACACTGCAACATTTCGACCAAAAGGCCTTTATCAAGCAAAGGATACAAGAGAGGTGAACAATTTCAATTCTCACACAGCACACAACACGTAGAATCAAACAACAGGTTTAGGGCTGTTAGGAATTATTATTGTGAAATATACAATAGAATGTGTAAAATTCGGAATGGTATAGGTTAGTAAATATCCTGAAACGTCATCAATTCAGTGACTAACACCCCACTGTGATGGGCCCGGCAAGCCAGCAGTGCATAATATTGTTATATTAATTAAAGCTCCCATCTCTGCACTTAACGGCAAGAGTGGACAGCCAACTACATCTTTCACCTGGGAATAGACAATAGGAACTTATTGTTTGATTCTACATGTTGTTTGCCGGGTGAGAATTTAAATTCTTCATCTCTCTTGTATCTGTTGCTAACCGTTGATAAACTTTCATAATATGTGCGTACCTAACAGGCACAAGCGGATTAGTGTAATGTAAGATTGCCTATTGTCTCGACACAAGAGGTTGTGGGTTCAATCCCATACTTGCGCAAACACGTGAGAAAAGGTAATGACCCTTTAATTCCTTCAACTAGGTTAGAAATTTGAAGTGACAGGCACTTTATATGCTATGGCACTACTATCCGCACTACTATCAACATTTTACTATATTGAGGTACATCTGATTGATAGTTCTGGAGGTGGCACTATGTGATAATTACAATACTACTAATAAAACAAGAGTTTTGTTAATGTAGTTGAATCCGACTTTCTGCAGTGAAAAGCAACGGTGCAGTTAGGAGTAGTAGCTACAAAATAAGACAAGATTTGAAAAGCAGGTTGATCATGTTCATGGGAGTGCTACGAGGAAAAAAATTGTTTAAATAGTTTGTTTTCTTCAAATCTTATTAACATTAAAGACTGCAGAGTAAAATAGGGCGCCATGACTCTATGACATCAGCGTTATGGCGTCCGCGAGCACAGCGCTAACCTAAGGTCTAAAAAGGCTACGGAATATGTTATATTTTTAATACGCAAGAAACTCCACCTACTCATATTTTTGTTTGTTTCTTCTCCTACAGATTTTCTTCCTTTAAAACATTTTTTTATGCCATATTTGAAGAATTATACACACACAAAAATGTGTATTTATTAGTATAACGACATCTCTGCAGTCGGAGAAGGCTCCCCTGAATGGCGAGAGACACTGATGATAAGGAAATCAAACCTTCACGTAAAAATCAGTCAGAAGCACCATACTATGACCATGTCTGAATGAATTCATAGCGGGCGAATTACCTGTTTGTTGCCAGGGCTCACAAGGGAAACAAAGAATAGTAACACTGTGACCTACAAGGCATGTCGTAAGAGGCGACTGAGGAAGGGCCTAGGAAGCTACCCTAGTAAATAAAAAGTGTTACAGAAATCGGACGTGCTGGTGCATAACTGGCACAACGTACAATCGCTCTAAGGTTCAGATCACATACAAATCACAAAGAGTGGTTAACGTGTGGTCGATATGGAGCGTTCGAAGAAGAATAGCAGGCGGATGAGAAGAATAAGAAATATAACTACAGAAAAAAATCATTGCCTTTTCTTCTCATCATCTGAACAATCTAGGCACACTTATCAAATTAACACACATAGACAAACTTACAATTTTTAAATCATTTGCTTCTTTCTCTTTCTTCTCCCTGCATTTTTGTGCAGCCTTTCTGTTCTTTTCTTTCTTCAAACGGTCAGCATCAGATAAACATTCCTGTGCATGTAAATACAAAAATATTTTAAGACTTGTCAGTCTCGATCTGCATGCACAGTCTATTCTGTTTTCTTTAACTATTTCCACGCGTTTCGCCACACACTGCGATACAGCGGAAGTCTGCTGAACGCCATTCGACGTACACTACGCCATTAAAGTTGCTTCGGGGTCTCTGTGGCTGATGGTTAAGCCCTTTGCCTTGTGAGTCGAAGGTCATGGGTTCTGCACCGTTCTGTTCACGAGTGCAGTTTTTTCCAGAGGCCCCTAGGATTGTTGACGGAGATACGGGGCTCGTGCCTTGTGCAATACTCTCAGCAGGTGGAGTGCCATTTCTGCTGAGAGGGACCGAGCCATATGGGGTAAAACCCGTTGCAATGAAGTCAAACCATCGGCTTTTAAACCCTTTTTTTAATTAGAGTCGATTCCCTTATAAAAAGTCTTTCTAGTTTTACTTCTACTTCTTCTTCTTCTGCATTCGTCCACTATAAATTCAGGCATAGGCATGGCGCCTGGTGTGGCGCTTCTGACTGATTTTGTGTGAAAGCCTGCTTACCGTTTTATTGGTTTCCTTGTCAAACAGGCGGGCCTTCACCGACTTCAGAGGTCTACTTCTACTATTTTATTTCTACTACTTTTTAATCTTGTATTTTACTTGTTATTCTAATAAATTATTCAGTTTTCTTAAAATTATAATAAGTTATATATATGTTTATTTATTGACGAATGGTTATAATTTTTTTTTAACCTCCCTTGAATTAACTGTTTAAAAATTGAGGAAATTACTGCATGTCGAAAGAGTTAAACTCGAGTATGTTTAAAGAAAATTCAAAACATTTAACAGATTTTTCAGAAATCTGCATGCAGATAATACCTTTCATTTAGAAATAACTTTACATATCTCGGAAGAAGAAAACAGATTTATACATAAAAATTTCATGCAGAGCATAAACAAAATGTCCATTTCATAAAGATTTATTAAATCACGATACAGACAAAATATTTATGTTTACTAAACATTATCTGCGTTAGATACAGACACAATTTTACAGAACATTATCTACGCTAAGAAAATTTTACAGAACATTATCTGTGTTAGATACAAACACAATTTTACGGAACATTATCTGCATTAAATACCTGTTGCTGTTACAGTCTGAAAAATATTCCACGCCCACTGTAAATTTGAACCCGAACCACTACCTAAGAAGTGAGTTTACTAACAGCTATGCTACTGTGGCTATCTTTCTTTATTACTTTTTAAAAAAAATACAAATAGCAAGTGTCTGAATTTATTTTACAATAAAACTTATGAGACTACATTATCTACCTCATCACTTTGCCTTTTCCTGCCTCTTTTGCTTTTCTGCAATGTTTGAGAATCCATCATGACTTCTTTATGTTACCCTTGTATGCAAACAATGTTACTCTTGTGTATCACTTGTTGAAAGTGTGCTAGGTCAAATGTTTCTCCACATATTGCTGAAATAAATAGAAGAATCACAACAGTGAGAAATAAAAATAGTAAAATAAAAAATATAGGAAGCTGATGACAAGCGGTTTCAGTCTGGAATATCTTCATTACACTCTGGAGATATTCATAGGTGCTCGGATCTCATTCAAAATATTTCCGACAGGGTCCAGATACTAACCGAACCAGTTTGATTAATGAGCCTATTTGTACGTCTGCTGTGCTACTGTTGTCTGATGACTTCAATTTTCATTCCAAGCTCTTGCAATCTAGATGTGGATTTGTTTAGATGAAAGTCAACTTTGGGGCCGCACTCTATGAGGGAATTCAGAATGTCAGTTCTATCCATTTGGTGACAATCAAAGTGATGACAAGCATTAAAAAGCTAAAGAATAACTCAAAAATGGTTGCTGTTTTTTTTTGCTATGGAAAAACAATTTTAAATAGTAATAAAATAAACTATTTAATTTTAAATATAATTAAACAAAATAATGGCCAATTTGCTCTTAACTTATATCAGTTGACAGAAAGCAAGCCAGCATAATTCACTCCAGCTCTTTCCCATCGTTTCTCTTTGTCTGCAGTTCATCCCCATGTATCTCTAGATCCCAGGTTAGTCCTAAAGCCTAAAGCATCTGGAGGTGGGGAACAACATTGGTCACTTCTGGTTCCTTGATCCTCATTTCTGTCATCTTATTCGCTGTGTCTGGAATACGAAGGTATTCATAATGGGATTGTGTAAATTCCAGGTTTAATCCTAAAGCACCTCATGAGGAAAAAATAAGAATTTGAAGTGTATGATTTGCCTGGCCATCGCTTAATACCAATTTTCATCCTAAAGCTGTGCAGTTTATGTCTGTTTCATCTATCACTGGAATAAGGTTTGTTCGCACACCAGAGAAACAACATCTCAGAGCACCCACATTATCTGTCGGTCACAGCGCAAGCTGCCTGACTGATCTTAACAGTCTGGTTTATCGAGTTTATCTTACCAAAAATTTATGTACCAGTCTCTATGATCGATATCTCTGGACTTAGATACGTTTGTAGGCCAGATGAATAGTTCCTCAAGAAGCTAGCAACTACCACCCTGATCTTTCATTCTGATTCTAGCATATACTGCCAGAAGTAGGCTGACTATTCAACACAAGCTAGTATAATGCTACAGATGTTCTCCATAAAGCTTCTACTCAGCCTGGACATCACGAAACAATCAGACACAGACAAAATCAATATTAAAATTATTATATTATGATACTTGGCACATTTTTTTAAAGACGTCACTCATACAAAACACTGACCTTTGTAACCTAAAATACAAAACTATAATTTATATCTTAAATATGAACTCTTAGTTCATCACAAAAATAATTACACGCCAAATATTTACTTAAATTACTATATTATTTATTCAATAGATAACAGTAAGTTGAGTAAGTAACCATTAACCATAACAATCAGGCGACTCGAGGCGAGCTTAGTAATACTAGTACTAGTACTAGTAGTAGTAACTTATTAAGTAAGTTAGCACATAGATGATAGTCTGATAGTCATACCATCCGACTTATTAAATTACTGTTCTCTGCAACCACATCATTTGTAGCTTCCATAAGATTCAAACATCGTAATAGCAATGCGTAAATGATCAGATATTAAAATTAGTAAAATGATCGAAAGAAAGGAACACTTGTTGTGTTGTAGATGTTGGATGTCTCACTGCTTACAGAATGAAGCTGAAATAAGTAATTTCTAATTTAAGAACAACCACGAAACCGGTCGCATTTTCGATGTTTTGATTGGCTGAAACCACTCTCCGGTTTTCCCCCAAATCTTACAAATTAAAAGTACCGAAAATAGATTTACGGAAATATCCGATGTTTATTGGTTATATATTATTTGTATTATTAATATATTATTTTATTAATTTCTCATTGCGTACTAGGCTTTACAATTTGGAGGTAATGGTAGCCAGTTCTATTTCCTAGATATCACTCTTTTCCGAAGAAATTATCATAAGTTCAGGCATTCATACATGACATTGACAGCTACATTGATTATTGCTTGCTTTCCAATAACATACAAAAATATGTGCAAGTATGTTAGTTTTTGTGTGAAACACGTACAAACAAAGTACTATAGTTTTACAAAATACATAAACAGTGACGATAAACAGCAACGTTTCGACCAACAAGGCCTTTATCAAGCAAACGAACAAACAGGAGTGACAAATTAAAATGAAACACAAATGGACGACCAAATACCAACGTATCTAAGGAAAATCTGGAATAAAACGAATAACGAAATAAATGTAACACAAAAACACACATAAAAACTAGAAATAGAACGGAAAAGAAACAATGAAACATCTAGTAAATATATAACTTGAATACATGCAACAAATACCCATATAGATTATAAAGCATGGAAAGAGAAAGTACTAAGAAGCATAAGAATGTAATACATGCAACATATACCCATAGAGATTACAAAGCATGGGAAGAGAAAGTACTAAGAAGCATAAGAATGTAATACGTTGAGCCCGCGTGGTCGCAAGGTACCATACAAAGAAATCAACCGATTCTCCAGAGCAAATCGACTACGATCATCAGAGGAACATGATCGGATGGCTGTGACCTGACATCGCAAGCTCCTGAATGGCCAGTATCATTGAAATGGGCAGCTACAGGGGTCACAGAGCATTGGCGTATATCGCGCAAGTGTTGGGCGAATCGGTCACTGAGTCTCCTGCCGGTTTCCCAATATAGGCCTTGTTGCACCGCTTGCAGATAATGGCATAGATAATATTACGGACTCGCACGTGAAACTGTCTTCAACAACGAACGTGGCTTTTGGAAAAGATTCAAAATCTTTTATCCCATGCTTTATAATCTATATGGGTATATGTTGCATGTATTCAAGTTATATATTTACTAGATGTTTCATTGTTTCTTTTCCGTTCTATTTCTAGTTTTTATGTGTGTTTTTTGTGTTACATTTATTTCGTTATTCGTTTTTATTCCAGATTTTCCTTAGATACGTTGGTATTTGGTCGTCCATTTGTGTTTCATTTTAATTTGTCACTCCTGTTTGTTCGTTTGCTTGATAAAGGCCTTGTTGGTCGAAACGTTGCTGTTTATCGTCACTGTTTATGTATTTTGTAAAACTATAGTACTTTGTTTGTACGTGTTTCACTATTTACCAAGTTTTACTGCAGTCTTCCCCTATTTCGATATTAGTTTTTTTGTCCTCGCTACTTACTAATCAACAGCCTAAGCAAGACAGTCTATCGCAGAGAATATGCTAGTGGACTACAGGGCTGGCATCGGTACATGCGGTATCATCGGAAAGAATACTAAATCAACAATGTGTTTCCTTTCTTATATGATCAACAAATAAACAGGATACAGGTATTAATAGCTTCCGAAAAAACAAATAGACAAACACGGGACTCGAACCACTTACCCTGGTTCTTACGACACCAATCGCCTAACCTAGCAATACGAGCGTTTTTACGAACACAACCAATGAGCGATTCTAAAAAAATGACTCACAGGGGAGTATCTTTCTCAAACGCACGTTATTTAACTAGACATAGAACAATCAGGTAGGGTTCGTTCGAACAATGTCTGCATAAACACATGCTGATTCCTTTCACACAAACTCAGTGTCTCCGCTAAATCTATTATCATTAGCGGACACGATACAGTACATGGAAATATTAAAAAGAACCATCCAAACAACAGTATAATTACTGTTCATAATGAGAACTCGGATAGTTGTGTGAATATTTTAAGAGATCACAAACGGAAGCAGAACAGTGTTTAGTGATGATCATTACATCCCTTTGGACAGGTCCATAGTTTCTACTATTTTCCCTTCCAATATCTTTCTAAAGCACCTAATGCCGAATGATTGACTTCATTGCACTGGGCCAATATTACCATATTACCCCATATGACTCGGTCCCTCTTCTCAGAATTGGCACGCCATCTGCCGAGAGTATTGCACAAAGCACTAGCCCAGCAGGGATCTCTGAAAAAATACACTCGTTAACAGAACGTCGCATTCTGGATTCGAACAAACGACCTTCGGAACGCGAAGCGAGGGCTTAAGCAACCACTTAACCACAGAGACTTCCATATATACAAGCGTATACTCTTCTTCTTCTCGTTCGTTCTTTACGACCAATTTTAATCACTCTTTGTGATATGTTTGATCTTTGCCAAGAACGTGTATACGTTGCACATTGGTTTGGTAGGCCCTAAACGCATAGACTTTTACATGTTTAGGACACGTGCATCCGATTTCAGCCAAACCTCCTTAGTCGCCTCTTACGACATGCGTGGCAGGTAACAGTGGTTCTATTCTTTACACCCCAAATTTGGGCCCCGGTAACCACTCGGGCGGCACAAAGCACTAGCCTCGCAGGGATCTCTAAAAAATACACTCGTTAACAGAACGTCGCATTCCGGATTCGACCCACGACCTTCGGAACCCGAAGCGAGGGCTTAACCAGCCACTAAACCACAGAAACCCCAATCCAATATCTTTACAAGAGTTTACTAATCACGCAAGTTCTGTGTTTATTAATCAAATGCCTCATGTCTCTAACAAAGTGTTCGTATCTGGCAGTTTCAATTTTCCCTCACAGCTTCTGTACACTGGATAGGACTGTAGATTTATAAATGTTTTCAAGGTCATCTATACGACCTGCTTCTCTTATAGCATTGATGCTATCTGCCCTATCCATTGACAGCTCTTCCTCGACCACTACTGTGTCAGTCAGGTTTATATCTACGTTCATTACATTGAATTCATGCCCTGGTACCAAAAATAAAGGTTAAATTTGTCATTCCGGATTTGCCCAATATGATAAGTCATTCCAGTGTTATACAGTAACCCTCATCGACTACGTCATCACAAGGAAAAACGACAGAGTCACAAAGGCTATGTGCGGAGCAAAGTATTGGACCGATTATAGATTGATCGTGTCGAAACTCATTCTCCGCCTTAAGCCTAGAAAACGTCACCCGGGGTCGCAAACCAACAAAAAAAAGCTGGCAGTCTCCAAATTGAAAAGCTCCGCTGTCACCGAAAGTTTAGTAAGAGACCTGGATGACAAGTTGAATGACCTTCAGTTTGGCAAGACCAACGTGGATGAGGACTGGACTACCCTCAGATATACCGTGTACTTATCTACCTCTGAGCTCATAGGACACTCTGTGCGCAAGAGCCACGACTGGTTTGATGAAAATGACGAAGAAATAAAGTCGATGCTCCTTGCGAAACATGAGACATACAGAGTCCATCAAAATGAGCCATCATTGTCAGCCAAAAAAAACAGCCTTCACAGATGCTCGAAGTGGTCAAGAAGAATTAGGAAATTGCATGACGCCTGGCTTAGCAAAAAATCTGATTAAATCCAGATGTATGCAGACAGACATGATTCTAGACGCTTCTATGATGCCCAGAGAACAGTTTATGGCCCTCAAAACACTCATCCCACCCCTGTACTCGATGCAGATGGAGCAAGACTGCTAACTGACAAGCCTAAGTTACTAGACCGCTGGGCAGAACACTTCCGTTCTGTCCTCAACCATCCATCCACCATATGTGATGAAGCGATAGAGCGCAGGTCCCAATCAATGCCAAGCTTGATGTTTCACCTACCTTAGAAGAGGTCAAGAAGGCAATAAGTCAAAAAGTCCAGCGGGAAGGCACCGGGTGCGGACTCAATACCGACCGAAGTGTACAAAGAAGGAGAACCCATGCTGATGATGAAGTTGACAGATCTCTTTACATCCATTTGGAGCAACGAACGTGTACCACAGGAACTAAAGGATGCCACTATTGTCCACCTGTACAAGCGCAAAGGAAACCGCCAGGTCTGCGATAACCACAGAGGGATCTCCCTCCTGTCAATTGCTGGCAAGATACTGGCCAGAGTCCTCCCCGATCGCTTAATCGATCACCTGGAACAGGTCTTACTCCCTGAGACCCAATGTGGCTTCAGAGCCGGTCGTGGAACAGCAGACATGATATTTGCTGCTCGCCAACTACACGAGAAATGTCAAGAGCAGCTCCGTAACCTCTACATGGTCTTTGTCGATCCGCCCGCCCCTAGAGAGCAGTACTATGATCCAGTCATTAACATTAAACACCAGCGTTTCCTGCCAGAGGACAACTTTGCCTATCTTGGCAGCATCCTATCCAGATCGGCAAACATAAACTCTGAGGTCAACAATAGGATACCCAAAGCCAGTGCTGCATTCGGAAGGCTGCGTGTCACTGTGTGGGAGCGGAAGAGGATAAGCGTAGCCACAAAGCTGAAAGTTTACCAGGCCATAGTGCTAACCACGCTGTTGTACGCAAGCGAGACATGGACAGTATATATAAGACACGCAAGAAAACTAAACCACTTCCACACAAGATGTCTACGCAGAATACTAAAAAAAAACTGGCAGGACAAAATTCCAGATAGCGAAGTCCTCACAAGAGCAAATATCCCAAGCGTCAACATCCTGTTGCAGAAGATCCAAGTGAGATGGGCCGGTCACGTTGCTCGGATGCATGAGAACGCATCCCAAAACAGTAATGTATGGCGAGCTTGAAGGGGGCAGACGTTCTCCTGGTTCACAGAAAATTGTCTCTGAAATGCTTCGATAAGAGAAAACGAGCTGCGCGAAAAGACAGAATACACAAGAGTCACATGTCTAACCTTGATCAGATATGCCCCACCTGTTGTGATTGTGTTCTAGGATTGGACTCTACATGAATTTCCGATTTGTCGGCTAAACTATTTGGCCTTATGTTACCGGGAGCTGCGTGTAAAACTTATAGTGTTCTATCATACACATAGCGAAACACGTAAAAACAAAGTACTGTAGTTTTACAAAATACAAAAACAATGACAATAAACAGCAACGTTTCGACTAAAAGACCTTTATCAAGCAAACGATACAACAGGAGTGACGAATTTCACAGCACACTACATATAGACTGCGGCAGAGATGTAGTCCAACGGGCATAAAAAGTACTTTGTTATTACGTGTTTCGCAATTTGCCATAGTTTTACTGCAGTCTCCTCCTATATAGAGATTATCATACATATATAAAAGCCAGCCCTTAATCAACTGGAATTCCCGATTTTCCGACTGACATGAACGGCCTTCTGATACAGGATGATATGGACTACTTTAGAGGACGAAGCAGTCATAAAGTAAGCAACCATATCAAGTTATGGAACGCAGTGCTTATTCCTCGCTATCAGACTGCATTCTGGTCACACTGAATTCTACTATACTCTATATGAATACTCTAGTGAATAAGGAGTTCTAAGAGCTCCAATGGGAGCACAGGAGCTAATGAATATGGTAAATAAATAGACAGTAAAGCAAGTTTAAGGGCCTCTGCAAAAAATATTTATCAAACACAGACTCGAACCACAACCTTACTTCTTACAGCACCCATTGCCTAGCTCTGCAAACTTATTCTGCGTACTCACTAGATTGGGATTTCGGATCCTCTAATGAAGACAGCCGTCTGCCACAGATTATCAGCCACGCTATACAGTTTGTATTGGGCGCTGGTGTAAGTGGGCCACCTCTTTCTTCTCAGGTCTGGGTACTGGGGGCAGTTTTGTAGGATGTGTTCTGTTGTCATACTCGCCAAGCCACAGGGGCACAGGTCGTTGGTGCCTATCTTGAATTTAGTGTACAGGTGGTGTCTTATTCTGTTGTGATCCGTCCGGGGACGAAGTATGATTGTCTAGTCCCTTCTGGACAGTTGGCAATATCCATCGTCCTTGTTGTGTTTTGAGTGTTCTTTATCCAATTTTGCTTCGTAGTGCCCTTTGGCAATGGTTTTTGCTTCTTCATAGCTAACCAGGTTGTCATCTTGTCATCTCTTTAGCCAGTCTGTCAGCATCTTCATTTCCCTTGATCTTGCAGTGCGAAGGTGTCCACTGGATTACCACCCTCTGCAAACGAGATTTTTTAGTGCACAACAATTTTCCCCCTAAGAAGTACGGTTGTGGTTCGAATCATTTGTTCGGTAAACTGTTTTTTCCGGAGGTCCTTAATATTTGTTTACTGTTTATTTGTTGACTATACTCCAGTCATGTGTCCAAATGTTAACAATACTGGTAAAAACATAACTTGAAAAAGCGGAAAACCAACAGAGTAAAACAATAATATGAACGAAGGTTTCAACAGCAGAACGAGTATATTATCAAATTTAAATAAGTTGTGAGACAGCAACAAAAATATAACTCAATATTTAAATAATTAAACTCACCATTGATAATATATATGTATGTATATATAGTAACACAATCATTATAAAGTTGAAATAAATGTACTTACTGTTTTCCACGGAGATCGAGCTAAATATGTGAAGTCTGGGTGGTTTTAGTTTCCATAGTTTAAAAATAGTCGGTGACATCAATCCTAAAAATAGTTTTAAAATTTCCGAAATTAGAAAGGGAGTTCCCCAAATGTTTATTAATCGCTATGCTTAGAATCCGAAACGATTTGAATATTGTAGTCCAGGATTTTCGTGTACGCGTCGGAGTGGATGCTTCCGAGCTGAGATTGTCCATTTTCTTCTTCGGCGATCTCTCGTCATACATTTTATCCACTGTGGACGACATAGAACCTGGGCAAGCATCTTGATGTATGTAACATTTCCTCAAAGCTTAGGGTAAGGTCGACTGGGTGTGACCACATGTTGCTTTTTATCTCACCCAGGAAATGACAGTCTTGCAGGACAAGCTCTGTTGTCTGTTCCGTCTGCTGACACTGACAGAGAACTGTTCGATAAATTCTTAATCTGTTGAGTATCTGTTGAGTCTGCAGTGTCCTGTACGTAGACGAAATGTAATGACCCGGTCTGTTCTGTTGAGGTATTTGAGGAAGTCTTTTCCATAATCTTAGTCAGTGTCTGTTGAGAAGCGTCTGGTCGAATGGATTAGATCGCGGCTCCCATGTGGGAGATACGTGTTCAATTCTCAGTAAGGTCAAGGAATTGTTTCTGTTATGTTATGCGATCGACGTCATGGCACATTGGACATTCCCATTCGTGGTATGTCTTCCGCTGCAGCAGCCATCCTAAAGTCAATTTTCTCACAGTACCCTTGAGAAGTTGATTACTATATCTTCTCTCTCACTCTACCACGCAGACGACACTGTCTGGCATGTCCAAACTTACACCTAATTCTCGGATTCGTTCCACTGTTTGAGACTTGCTCATATCACATAAATGAGAGCGTACCGCATTGATGATATGAACTCTGTTCATGCTTCTGCCCGCTTGAGTCGGGGCATTGTTTGCAAGAAAGTCAGCACACTCGTTACCCTGAACTCCATCATGTCCACGTGTGTACATCCAAGTCTTTTCTTGAGATGTGATCTCCAAATGATCTCTGTTGTGGGCATAAATGAAAAATCCTAACCTGAACAGCTTCGACAGCTGCACAAGCCATGCGGCCATGACATTCCCCAGGCTCTCGTCCCACATGTCCTACACCGCCCTTAAAGTGATACTATAGGCAATAACGACAGTTGTTTATATTCAGTGTCTGTCTTCAATTCTACTGTAGAATGTATGTTCATTGTGGTTTTAACCTCATGAAATGGCAGTGGTTGGTACGACCAGGGTGTTGCAATGGCAGTCCAGGAATAATTAATAACTAAAGATATAGTGAATGAGCAAAGTGCTGTCACAAAAAATAACTACATGTGAAATGCGTTGCCTGCGAAAAGTTACCAACAACACTAGAAAAGACAGAGTCACCAGTATCGGCATAAGAAAGAAAGTTGGCACATAACTTCGCTTGAATTACATAGAGAAACAAAGAATGAAGTGGTTTGGCCACTTAATAAGAATGCATCCAAACTCCATAGTATACGCGTCTTCTACAACAGAACATCGGGAAAGAAGGCAAGAGGAAGACCACGGAAAAGATGGTTAGATGGCATAGCGGAATCCTTTGAAAGAGCAAAAATAATAATCACCCAAGCCACCAGAACAGCGCAAGACAAAAACATAAAACCACGACACTGGGCAACAACAAGAAGATAAGGGAAGACTTCAGTACGTTTTTCACAACGAATAATTTGATATTTTCATTTTAGAGTCGTTATGAACTTGTTGTTTGACTCTACATGTCATGTGTTGTGCGAGAGGTTAAGAATTCCCTTTGGATCGTGTATCCGTTGCTTGATAAAGACCTTTTGGTCGAAACGTTGCTGTGTATTGATTTTGTATTTTGTAAAACTACAGTTCTTTGTTTTTACGTGTTTCGCTAATAACTGAAGAGGAAAACGAGGAAGAGAACTGCGTCTCTATCCACAGTGAAGTGAAGTGTATGAAAGTGAAACTGTGAACTGCCAGACATGAACACACAGTGAAGTGAAGGGTATGAAAGTGAAACTGTGAACTGCCAGACATGAACACACAGTGAAGGGTATGAAAGTGAAACTGTGAACTGCCAGACATGAACACACAGTGAAGGGTATGAAAGTGAAACCGTGAACTGCCAGACATGAACACATAGCCAGATACACTTCATTAATTACCACGGAACAAGTGTGATTAGTCTTTATACACTGGTAGGCTAGCAGGTTGGTAGCGCGTTGGACAACGGGTGACTAGCCCTCTGTGAGTGCAGGTTCAATTCCGCGGGCTGGCAGAAAAGCCACAGATTCTCCAGATTCACGGTGTTTGTAGCACCGAACAGAAGGGTTACAATGTCCATGGCACCGAGCCGAAGAGCTAAAATCTCAAGTGCTTCTGGATCGAAAAAAAACACTGGTAGGAGTCTCTGGGGCGTAGAAACTAGGTGGTCGTCTCTCGTGACAAAGGTAACTGGTTCGCTCCCTCATGGAGATATATAGATATTTTTCCAGAGATCCCTGTAGGTGAGATCGAGTTCCTAGTCCTATCTGAGACGGACGATAAAACGTAGGTCCCGTGTTCAATTTGAGCACGTATAAGAATTCTTCGCAGTTCAAAATCGAGAAGAGCAGGCTGGAAAGCCGCAGCCCGGGCAAATTTATTAGAAAAGATTAAAAATAAAATTCCTACAAAAATATCTTCGCCATCTTCAAAATTACATCGGGACCCTCGCCGGTGCTACGGAGTTCGCGCACTGCAGCTGAGATCTTCCTGTGTAAGAAAGAGATCAGAGCACACATGGTTACTCACCAAAGTACAATGATGATGATTCTATCAATGAATCAATCTTATACACTGGTAAAGGTATTAGAGGAGGAGATTAGAGCATCTGTAGAAATGTCTGAATTGATGTGATGATAGTCATTACCAGTGGCGGCTCGTCATTAAGGCCCAGAGGGGCCGGGCCCCACCAAAAATAATATGTAACGTGTATTTATTATTGATTAAATTAAAATATAACCTAACCCAAAGCCATGATTTTCCCGAAAATTTGTTTCTGACCCCACCAACAAAAACGATCATGAGCCGCCACTGATCATTATTAACAACTAATGTAGCATATCTTTTGTGGAACAGATCAGCGTAATGCCTGTCGACTCGCACACATGAGGGTTACAGGTTCAATTCCTACACTCAATGTTCCGCACAAAAGGGAAAGAATCGGTCCTCGTACCTCCTGCATACAAGGTCTGAAAATGCGAAGGAAAATGTTATTTTATTTAGAATATCATTTGCTGAAAAATGTGTAACTTCTTCTTCTTCTCAATCGTCTTCTTCTTCGAACGCTCCATATCGACCACTTGTTATCCACTCTTTGTCATTTGTATGTGATCCGAGCCTAAGAGCGGTTGGACGTTGTGCCATTTATCGCCTACAAGTAGGCCAGCACATTCGATTTCTGCGACGTTTTTTATTTACTAGGTAGCTTCCCAAGGCCCTTCCTCAATCGCCTCTTACGACATGCCTTGTATGTCGCAGTGTTTCTATTCTTTGCTCCCCTTGCGAGTCCCAGAAACACACAGGCGACTTATAGTATCTAAAACTATACAACTTTGAGTTCCATATTTTATTTGACTTGAAAAGCTTTACTTGATGTTGCTTTGACAATTCGAAGCATATTTTTGTCACCTCTCAACCTCCTTACAGTCAAAATGGCTACGCAAATAGGTGACCTGTTATTTTTATCATTTTGGATACCAGCATAATATCTGTATTACTTCACATAGGTGTCTTCATTTTATTTGTCTATCGCAGCTAGTACTGGCATCGATTGGGTAGAAAATAGTCAACTAGAAGATTTGGATTTTGCAGATGATATTGCCTTGTTAAGTAGAAACAACCAAGATATGCAAAGAAAAACAGACAACTTGTCATCTATAGCATCAAAAGTTGGACTGCAGATAAGCTATGAAAAACAAATATAATGAAGACACCTATCGCAAGTGAGAGCCGCTGTAGCGTAGTTGTTAGTGAACTAGCTTCACAAGGCTGGTGGTCTGGGTTCAGCTCCCGCAATGCGCACGGAATTTTTCCCGACCACGACGGCTCTCAGCCTCAACTGGGTACCAGACATGTTCTGGGAAGTAAAGGCGGCGGCGTGATGCTGACCACATCACTCATTGTGTGCCGACGGTCAATGAATAATACAGGCCTAACACTGTATTGACCTATATACCACGAGGTTCCTTTACTTTTACTTTACAAAGTAATGCAGATGTCACACTGAAATCTAAAATGATAAAAATAACAGAGCAGTTCACCTATTTAGGTAGCAATTTTGATTGCACAGGAAATTTAAAAAAAGAAATTATGATACGAATTGACAAAGCAACATCAGCTTTTAAAAGTCTAAATAAAATATGGAATATAAAATAAATCCTAACATATGCTAGCGAGAGTTGGAAAATGCCTAAAGATATAGAAAGCAAGTTGAATGCATATGAAAATAGATGTCTGCGAAAAATAATGAATATAAAATGGAATGAATTCAGGAGAAGTGATGAAATCAGAGACATATCTGGTCAACCACTAGTGACAACTGTTATAAGAAAGAGAAGATGGAGATATGTTGGGCACACCTTGAGGAGAAATGATCAACGAATATCAAAGCAGGCATTGAAGTGGGATGCAAAGGGTTCAACAAAGAGAGGTCGACCTAAGGAGACCCTGAAACGAACTTTGCTGAGAGAGGCAGGAAATATCGGTCTCAGTTTCATGGAGGAGATTGAGCGAGTTGCCCAGGATAGAGCGGTATGGAGAAATTACTTGCAGGCCCTATGTAACGTATAACGGTACGAGAGGAATTATTATTATATTATTATTATTATTATTATCGCAGCTAGTAAACTACAGTTTAACTTTTGACGCCATTATGATTATTTTGTTATATATGGGATCAAAGTTTCTTTAACCGAGGCGCGCCTTTTCAACCTAAGGGGGATTATTTTATTTATATCCGAGCGTGTAGGTAGGCACAGCCAGGCTCTAGTTCTTAGTGCTAGAGCCTGGCTGTGGCTAGGCCAACAAACATGAAAAATAAGAATTAACTCCTTTCGGAGAATCCAAGAATGATTATGTCGTGTTCCGTATATTTATGCAGTATCTTGTTCTATTTTTAGCATTCGGAATTTCCAATTGCATGTGTATACATCTCATAACAGATTTCCCGTTTAAGCTTTTCAATTCTAATGACGTATCTACGTATCTATATTTAGATATTAGTCTTCACCATCATCATCATCGTGTGTCGTGTCCAAGGAAGTTGACAATTAATTCCTTACACACACATTTGTTCATTGAGTACTTAAGCCTATATGCAAAGAAGTAGCACTGTGCAAATACAAGCAGATATCATTACATGGCATTGAACCAAAATGAAAAAATCTCAAAGTTCACCGAATCATTGAATAAGTAGAAGACTTAAATCATTTTAGTTTACATCATTAAGACATAGCATAGCTCCAGCATAATAAGAGAAAGAGTAAAATATTAACTACAATCAGGAAATATGGTACATCTTGTCCTATACACAACACTTTCTAAAATCACAGTTTTCACGATAAATGAACACAAGTCAATTGCACACACGACAACTGAACACGTGACAATTGAAGACAGACAATTGCGCACAATACAACTGGACACACGACAATTACACATAAGGCACTGAAAAATATGACACTTGCACAAAAACCGTGAAACATATGACAATTGCGCCCAAGACAACTGGACACACGACAATTACACATAAGGCACTGAAACATATAACAATTGCACACAAAACCGCTTAAACTTGTGACAATTGCGAACAAGGTAGCTGGACACGTGACAATTGAACACAAGAGAACTGAACACCAGAAACATATTATGGTATTTTAATCTTCTTCTTCGAACGCTCCATATCGACCACTTGTTAACCACTCTGTGTGATTTGTATGAGATCTGAGCCTAAGAGCGATTGTACGTTGTACCAGTTAGGCGCCTACAAGTAGGCCAGCACATCCGATTTCTGCAATGCTTTTATTTACTAGGTAATTTCCTAGGTCCTACATCAGTCGTCTCTTACGACATGCCTTGTAGATCGCAGTGGTACTATTCTTTGCTTCCTTGCGGGCCCTGGCAACATACTAGTGGTGTTTCAATCTGAAATTAAATGAAACAGCGTAAACAGGCAAGTCACATTAAACATCTTTAATTTCAATAAACCCTTGCCATAAACAGAAGTTATTTTTAATTAGCCGTATCTATCTCAAAATTGAACACAGATTGTGTCGTAAATTTATATTTAGACGTCAGTTGTCAAGCCACGTCATAGGGCACGAAAGTAAGTGTGTAAATGTCATTGGTTTTGGCCACCGAGTTGTTACCGGGGTCCAAATTTGGGATGTAAAGAATAGAACCACTGTTACCTGCCACGCATGTCGTAAGAGACGACTAAGGAGGTTTGGCTGAAATCGGATGCACATGTCCTAAACGTGTAGAAGTCTATGCGTTTAGGGGCCTACCAAACCAATGTGCAACGTATACACTTTCTTGGCAAAGATCAAACATATCACAAAGTGATTAAAATTGGTCGTAAAGAAGAAGAAGATTGGTTTTTGGTTACTAAACTGACGCCATTGCACTCCGGGCAGATCCATAGGTGCTCAGTCTCCCCAACAGATATCTAAGAGTATGCTTACTTATGGTTCCCGTTGCTCGCTGATTGTAAATGTCAATACAAAGGAAGTCACTCAAGAAAATCTATAACAGCAGATAGAATACCTCTAACGAAAGTAATACTTGTTGACCAGGGCAGGAGGAAAGGTTTAACTGTCAAAATGTGAAGAATAACACTATCCCAGGGCTGGAGGAAAGGTTTAACTGACAAAATGTGAAGAATAACACTATCCCAGGGCTGGAGGAAAGGTTTAACTGACAAAATGTGAAGACAAACACTATCCATGCTGGAGGAAAGGTTTAACTGACAAAATGTGAGAAAACATATCCATGGCTGAGAAGGTTTAACTGACAAAATGTGAAGACAAACACTATCCCATGGCTGGAGGAAAGGTTTAACTGACAAAATGTGAAGACGAATGAACGACAAAGAAATAGTAACAGAGTTGAAATATATATCAAATCAACACAAGAACAAAATCAGATATAGAGTCACCGTTTCCACACACAGAAAATGTACTATTATTTCCTGTGTTCAGTTGTCTATGTGTGTAATTATCATGTGTTCAGTTCTCTTATGTTCAGTTGTCGGGTGTGCAATTGCCGTATGTTTAATTGTCGTGTGTTCAGTTGTCATGCATTCAATTGCGATTGTGCAATTGTCTTGTATGCACTTATCCTATTCGTAATTGTCTTGTGTGCAATTGTCGTGTGTACAATTGTCTTATGTGTGATTGTCGCATGTGCAATTGTCTTGTGTGCCATTACCACGTGTGTAATTGGTATGTGTACAATTATCGCGTGTATAATATCCATATGTACAATTGTTATGTCTGAAATTGTCATGTGTACAATTTTCTTGTGTGCAACTGTCTTGTGTTCATTTGATTGGTCACTATCACAATATATCATCACCAAATAGCTTGTCCTGCGCAGAACTTTGCCACCCCAACAGTCCTCCGGAATTTCTCTCTCTCATAGGCCAGATGTCCTGCCTCTGCAGCCGTCATGTTCAAACCATTAGTTACATCCTGAATCCATCTTCTCCGTGGTCTTCCTCTTCTTCTCTTTGCCGGTATGACTCCTTCCATGATGGTCTTCTCCAGCCCTTCATGTCTTTTATATGTCCAAAATATCTCAACTTTCTCTTTCTCACTTGTAGCATCATTACCACAATATATAATAATAATAATAATTCCTCGTACCGTTATACGTTACATAGGGCCTGCAAGTAATTTCTTCATACCGCTCTATCCTGGGCAACTTGCTCAATCTCCTCCATGGAACTGAGACCGATATTTCCTGCCTCTCTCAGCAAAGTTCGCTTCAGGGTCTCCTTAGGTCGACCTCTCTTTCTTGAACCCTTTGCATCCCACTTCAATGCCTGCTTTGATATTCGTTGATCATTTCTCCTCAAGGTGTGCCCAACATATCTCCATCTTCTCTTTTTATAACAGTTGTCACTAGTGGTTGACCAGACATGTCTCTGATTTCATCACTTCTCCTGAATTCGTTCCATTTTATATTCATTATTTTTCGCAGACATCTATTTTCAAATGCATTCAACTTGCTTTCTATATCTTTAGTCATTTTCCAACTCTCGCTGGCATATACAATATATACAAAAGTGAAATAATACCACTTGTTCAATATGAATTACAAACCTGGAACAAAACAAAGTTAAATATTATTACATGTTTTTTGAAAACAGAATCTCAAGACAAAGCTTTGTGCTCAACAAAGAATGAAGATAGCGAAGAGTGAGAAACAATCAAGATATTTATAAATTGTTTAAATCACCATTCTTCTACTGCATCATCTTATGTCGTCACACTGTTATCTGGTTGTTGCGCAGTGTCGTGGTTTTCTCTTTTTTGTCTTGCGCTGCTCTAGTGGCTATAGTGATAGTTATTTTTGCTTTTTGACGGAATTTTACTCAATCAACTTATACCAGGATTTTGCTCAATCAATTTATACCGGAATTTTGCTCAATCAACTTATACCAGGATTTTACTCAATCAATTTATACCAGGATTTTACTCAATCAACTTATACCAGGATTTTACTCAATCAATTTATACCAGGATTTTCCTCAATCAACTTATACCAGGATTTTCCTCAATCAACTTATACCAGGATTTTACTCAATCAACTTATACCAGGATTTTACTCAATCAACTTATACCAGGATTTTACTCAATCAACTTATACCAAGATTTTCCTCAATCAACTTATACCAGGATTTTACTCAATCAACTTATACCAGGATTCTACTCAATCAATTTATACCGGGATTATCCTCAATCAACTTATACTAGTTAACCGGTTAGCTAGATTTTGTAGCTAAAGTGTTGTTTTATCTGAATGGGATAGCCCACCCCAAGCGGAACCCGACAGTATGCGGACGATTCTTAGTTAAATCAACTAGTCACTCTGTAGCAACAACCTCCCAGTTCTACAGTTTCGACTAAGATATTCGTGTAGACGGTTACAACTTAGATATATTGATCTTCTGAGGTGCTACAATTCTCTTTGCATAGTTACGGTTCCTCTGACTAATTTGTGCGTGAATGCTTGCTTTCATTATCACCAGTGTCCCTCACTATTCAAGCGAGTCTTACTCCGACTGCATAGAATTACTTACAAGTTAGATCCCCAAATAAAGGAATAGGATTTCCTGTAGCCCACCCGTACCGTGTGCACACAAAAAAAGTTGACCCAAGCTGGCCTCCAATCCTTAATTTCCATTGCACTTGTTTAATAACGCAGCGTGGTATCAACTTAAAAGTTATATAGTCTGTCCATTAATTCGTGAGCAGTTTGAAATTGATTTTCTCGAAAACTACCTGTTGGATCTCAGTGATTTTTGCAAGCAGCCTTAGAATATCCATGACGCTAGAGAATATTTTTTTTCCAAGAAAATTTGATGTAGTTTGAAATATTTCTTCTTCAGGTTATATTAAAATCAGCCTCACCGGATTGTACACAATAGTAACAGATCTACGGTACACAGACGCGTTGTTCTAAAAATACATTATGGTAACATAGAAATATCGTGAGTAAACAACAATTTCACGGGAATTCCCGTGCACCTAACCCAGTCGACTTTGAAAGCGGAAAGCATATGACGTTATAATTGGGATACCGTTGTATAGTTATAGGCGTATCTCGCTATTTGTATGAAGCTATTGTATCATATTTGTTGGCTTATCAAAACTGACATTGATAACACATTCATAATGAGTCTGAAGTGCACATTTATAACAATGCAGAAGGTTACAGTTTTACTATACCAACACTTCCGTAGGGAATCTAAGAGAGTCATCTATATTGCGATATTCATAACCCTGAGAAACGAACGCAACTGGCGCTTGGTCTGAATAGAGAATCCTTTTCCCGATGGATTAAACAGGACACAAAGTGCACTAATGTCAAGCAAGGAAGGAAAAGAACAATTGACGACTTTGACATAGATGTCATAAGACGGAGCTCTTGAAAATGTTTGCGACAAATCAACTTGTTACTCTCAGGAAACTGAAACTAAAACTGCAATCAGATTGCAGCATAGACATTTCTAAAAGTACTCTATGAAAAATTGTAAGAGCCGCTGGCTTCACCTTCAGAAAAACTATAGGCGGCAGGAATATTATTTGTGAAAAGCCACATTTAATTGCTGCCCGAAGTAAATACCTGAGGCAGATCCGTGAGCGGCGGAGGCAAGGCTATGATATTGTATATTTGGACGAATCCTGGGTCAATGCTCACCACACCAATGCTAAAGAATGACAATCAGTAGAAGGTGAACAGAAAAGAAAAATACCAAGCAGCAAAGGCCAGCGTATTATACTAACACATGCAGGAAGTAGTGAAGAAGGTCTTGTCCATGACGCTGGACTTATTTTCCAATCAAAAGAGTACCGACGGTAGGGACTACCACACAGAAATCAATGGACATATTTTCAGGCACTGGATGGAGAAAGATCTACTTCCAATTCTAAACAGACCATCATGCTTGGTAATGGATAATGCATCCTATCACAACGCAGTATCAGCGGAAGACAAAGTACCAACTGCATCAAATACAAAAGATCAAATTAGGACTTGGCTTGATAAGGAAAATGTCAGCTTCGATGATACATATTTGAAACCGAGTTGTTGCACCTGGTGAGGATGACAAATAAGACAAAGGTGTTTCATATTGACAAAATCATTGCGGAATACGGCCACACGTCTTTGCGACTACCTCCATATCATGCTCACCTCAATCCGATAGAGCTTGTCTGGGCTAAAGTAAAAGGGCAAGTTGCCGAACAGAACAGGACGTTTAAAATGTGTGATGTTGAAGTTCTGACACGTGAGTCCTTCTCAATGATAGACATGCAGTTCTGGAAGAAGTGTGTTGAACATGTGCTCCGAGAGGAAGACGAGTACTGGCACCGAGATGGATTACAATTTGTCCAGCCAGTAACAATTATCAACCTCATGGAATCGTCAGATTCGGGATGATACAAATCATATTTTGATTACAGACTGAGAAATAGCAACGTATACATTTCCATATCCAAATGCGTCTACCATCATACAATTTGTGGTGAAGTTAAGACACCCTGGGGTCTAATGGTGACCGAAGGGGAGGACTAACTGTTGCATATTGTATCCAAGTTCACGATTGCACATAAAGGCAACACACTTAATTACTTGACCTATCAAGTTAATATGGAGATACACCTATGAATAGAATTGACATGGACAAATTCTAGGGATACTGTAAAATCTAAAATTTGAGCCCCGTATTTGCAATTGTCATAAAAGATCAAAGGAATTCGCCGATGTGCAAAATCCGTAGCATCTATGGACTACTGGTTAGCTTTATTTTAGCGTCATGGATATTCTAAGGCTGCTTGCAAAAATCACTGAGATCCAACATGTAGTTTTCGAGAAAATCAATTTCAAACGTGCTCACGAATTAATGGACAGACTATAATTGCATATCCTTTACAGGATTTTGCGAATCAACCTGTTTTTTAACGCTGTTTGTGATTTTTTTAGGCGTTATTACGTTCAGTAGTTTGCCATTGCTTTCTGAACGGGTACATAGTCCTTTTGTAAAATCCACGCGAAACAATTTGCAACCAAATTGTCCACAGCGTGATTCGAACTCAAACGACGGGGTTAATAACCAGTCGCTATCCCTGAGCCACAGACGCCACCAGTTTCAACTTAGGAAAGACTTATTGTGTACAAAATACGAGTTAGTGTAATGGGGAATAACTGCTCCCAAATACTTGATGTAATATTTTATTGGGTTGTGTATCTTTGCCTTTACAAAAAATTCAACAACAAAAAACAGTATGGAACGGAACTGATAGGAAAACAAAGATCAGAATACTAAGAGCATATATATTCCCAGTGGCAGCATATGTGTGTGAATAATGAACATTTAACAAAACAATGAAAAAATATATATGTGATTTTGAATATAAGTGTTACAGAAGAGTACTCCGTATATCATGGACAGAGAAGAGAGCAAATAGATCTATCCAGAAAGAACTCAAAATCAAAGAAAACGTGTCTGATGCTACAAATAAGAGAAGAAAGGTGAGGTATTTTGGATATATAAAAAAAGACACGAAGGGTTGGAGAGGACCATCATGGAAGGAGACATACCGACAAAGAGAAGAAGAGGAAGACCACCGAGAAGATGGATTCAGGGTGTAACTGATGGTTTGAACATGACGGCTGCAGAGACGGGACATCTGGACTATGAAATTCCGAAGGACTGTTGGGGTGGCAGGGTTCTGATCAGGACAAGTTATTTGATGATGATGTGTCTCTTTGACTTTATAAAGAGTTGAAACTGTGAATCTTATATCGTAATTAGTCATTAGTCATTAAAGCAATGGCAAACTACTGAACGTAATAATGCCTAGAAAAATCACAAACAGCATTAAAAAGCTGGGTTGATTCGCAAAGTTCTGTAAAGGATATGCAATTAACTAATGACACATGACTGTGGATGGAAGGGAGGGATCTCTATTGCGTGGAGGTACGGTGCTCGTCTATAGTCCCAAAGATTCTCGGTTCGTTTTCCCACGTGGAAGGAAAGGCATATTTTTTTGTGATCTTTGATCTCAGTGTTGGGAGAGATCGAGTTCCAAGTTCTATCGGAGAAGGACGATAAAATGTAGGTTGAAGAATGACGTAAAAGAATCTTTGCAGATGAAAAACGATAAGAATATGTTGGAAGCGGATGCCCGTGCAAAAATTCATATTAAAATAATGAAATAAAGTGTTACCAGAACCAAACATGGAAAGTGAGCACAGCACAGTTGCAAAAAAAAAAAAATGTGAAATGCGATGCCTACGAAAAGTTACCAACCAACAACACCAGAGTTACCAACATCAGCACAGAAGAAAGAAGATTTTAGTTGGAAAAGCAAACATCCAAAGAAAGTTGACAGAACCTTACTTGAATGACAATGAGAAACAAAGAATGAAGTGATTCAGCCAATTAAAACTCTATTGTATACAGAGTCTTCTACAGGGTGTTCAACTTAAAAGCACCTCCAGTGATAAATAGAAATTTGCCAGGTACGCATTGCATCTCGTCTATTTACTATTTAAACCGGTTCTGACTAGCTTGCCTACGTCACATTTGTTCATCGCCCCTTCCCGCACCACAATTACACACCATCACACAACCTTGACCTATACTACGTCATAACTGAATCTTCTCATTTCCATACATATATGCCAGATTAGCTCCATTCACAGGCTGCTTTTAAATTGAATACCCTGTATAACAAAATATCAGGATAGAAAGCTAGAGAAAGATCACGAAAAAGATGGGTAAATATCATAGCAGAATCAGTCCAAAAAAACCCCAAACATAACTATCATTAAAGCCGCTAGAGCAATGCAAGACAAAAGCAGAAAACAACGATACTTTGCAGCATCCAGGAAATAGTGTGACGACAAAAGAAAGAATGAAGATAAGAAAGAGAAAATTGAGCATATCCTGCGGAGTAATGATAACAAATTACAAAGCAGACATTGAAATGAGAAGCAAAGGTTTAACCTTTCGCTGCTACATACTTTTCGAAGGCTGAGCTAAACATAGCTACTCTTTGTTTCTAGATCACAAACGTGAATATACAAACGGATACGCCTATAGCAGTGACAGTAGCAATGTATAACGTGTTAATACGTCTTTAGCCCACAGAGGAGAGATAATAACAGACGTGTCAATACGTCTTTAGAAGTGAATGGAAAAAACGTATATATACGTTCTTAGCAGCTAAAGGGTTAAGAAAGAAAGGGCTTCATATTAAAACCTTGAAACGAACTTTGCCGAGAGATGCAGGAAGTATCGGACTAAGTTGAATAGACGAGATTCAATGAGATGCACATGGATAGAGTGGTTTGGAGAAATTGCTTACATGCTATTAATTATGCGGGTACGACAGGAATATATTCTTCTTCAAACGCTATATATCCACCACTTGTTAAACACTCTTAGTGATTTGTATATGATCCGAGCCTAAGAGCGATTGTACGTTATGTCAGTTATGCATCTTCAAGTAGGCCAGCACATCCGATTTCTGTGACGTTTTTTTTTATTTACTTGGGTAACTTAGGCCCCTTACCTCAGTCGCCTCTTACGACATGCCTTGCAGGTCGCAGTGTTACTACTCCTCTTGAGAGTCCAGGCAACACACTGGCAGAATATATTAATAGTGATGATTGATATGGATTGAGCTGATCATGTTCACAGATCGGTTTCCCTGACACAGTCTCTCATAAGCGGCGGATCAAGCAAAATGTTTCATGCCTGCGTCACCTGTAAAGTCAGACTAAGACTCGTCTGAATGACGTGGTAGGACTAATAATACGGAAATCAAGACAACTTCCAGTGGACGCTGGCGCTGGATGGACACATCTTGAAAAAATCCGAGGGGAATATAACAAAAGAAGCCTTTTCCTGGAACCCAAAGGGAAAGCGAAAGAGAGTGAGGCATAGAAATACACGGAGTAGAGATTTGGAGACAGAGATTAACAATATACAGAAGAGCTGGAGGAAGCTGCAGGATACAGCTAAAGATATGAAGACTTGACAGAGTTGGTTGAAGACCTATTCCCTAACGGGTTTTAAAGCATAATAGAGCTCGTTTTTAATGTTCAAAATTAACCTTCCATCATCATCATCAGGTGCCGTCTCCACATCGAAGGTTGGCTGCGATGAATCTCCAGCATCCTCTGTCTTACGCCTTGGTGTTGCACTCTCCCAGACTGTAACCTGTCCATTTCTTAAAGTTTCCCTCCAACTTATCTCTCGTTCTTCCTTTTGCTCTTCCCCTCTCAACTTTCCCCTCTAGTAAAGATTTTATCATGGTGTCATGTCTTTTTATGTGTCCAAAATACTTTAGTCTGAATTTTATTTCTCTTAATAACTGTTTTTTCATACCTAGTTTTCCTAAAACTTGTTTATTAAAACCTTCTATAGTGTTGTTAAAACTTCATAGTTGTTTGTTAAATTCAAGTTGTTAATTAAAACCTTCTATAGTGTTGTTTTAATATTAAAACTTCCATAGTGTTGTTTTAATATTAAAACTTCCATAGTGTTGTTTTAATGTTAAAAACTTCCATAGTGTTGTTTTAATATTAAAACCTATGTGTTGTAATATTAACATTCCATGTAAACTGTTTCTATACTATGAACTGGCCAGCAATGGCGGAATGGCCATTCAGAGTCAGAACTGTTTGATTCTGAACACGACTTTGCAAGTGCATTTTCGCCATGTTTAGTCTGGTATTTTCCGGTTTCGTTTGCCGAGCTACTGAGTTAGTGCTTGAGCAACACTGTGAGCTATGACTGTTACATGGAATGCTTTTGCTGTGTCAACCGTGCGTTTGTTGTGTGTATTCATAAAATGGCGGACAGCGGTTATGACGAACACGCTCAATCTGCCATATGCAGTTATATTGCGAGTGCAGAAAGCTGGATTTTGTCATGATTGATGTTCCTTCGACAAGAATTGCAATTCAAGTGATGAAAAGTTTTGTGTTGCTACATTAGCAACGGCCATATGTATTTTATGCGGTGCAGGTTGCTTTTTGTGGTGGTATTCGGCTGTTTCACTCTGGAATTAGTTTACACAGGAAACATTTCATAGTTGTTAGCATTTAGTGTGATTTTCATTGGCACAGGAACGGAGCAATTATGGGGTGACCCGTTGCAGTGAAGTTGGAATCGTACTTATGAACTATGAACTATACTATGACCCTCCATATTGTTTTCACTTGTTCAAAATTAACTTTCAATATTTATGTTACAAAATAATTTAGATTTAAAGAACAGGAGACGCAGATAAACAGTTCGTATAAATTCCTTTACGATTGTTATCTTTCTCCTCATTAACAGAAATATCCATCATCCCCTTCCTTGTATTTGAGTGCAGTAAACAACTGATATTGGAAGAACAACAGGGAAATAAAATCTCTCATTTAACAGTCGTTAAATCATATATATTTGCACTATTATCTCCTGTGAGCATTCTTACGATCTTCAATCTTGTAAATCCCACGTCTATATGCAACAAAGTACTTGGGATATTCTCACGTAATTCCTTTCAACGATCAATGCGTTCGTTTGGCAACATTTCTTCCTTACGTAATTCTTCGTCAACGTTTCGTTGTAGATACATTTGCCTAGTGGGGAATCACAGGTAAACAAAGGTAGCTCAAGAACAAAACCATGGATACGAAATCGGAATAAACGCGCACGAGATTGTTACAATTGGAGTTGCCAATAGCAACAGAATGTGGAAACTATTTCTTCAATTTTCTGCAATCAAAAGCAGACAATATTTTGTCTTCAAATGTTATAAAAATGTAAATATTCATTCTAAAACTGATCTGTTGCAGTTTTTTCAGTTATCTTGTCTTCAGAAACAAGTAATTCAATATTAATTCTAAAAGTGATTTGTTACAATTTCTTCAGTTATCTTGTCTTTAGTTATCTTGTCTAGAGTTACCTTGTCTTTAGTTACCTTGTCTACAGTTATCTTGTCTACAATTATCTTGTCTACAATTACCTTGTCTACAGTTATCTTGTCTTTAGTTATCTTGTCTTTAGTTATCTTGTCTACAATTATCTTGTCTTTAGTTATCTTGTCTACAATTATCTTGTCTACAATTATCTTGTCTTTAGTTATCTTGTCTACAATTATCTTGTCTACAATTATCTTGTCTTTAGTTATCTTGTCTACAGTTATCTTGTCTACAATTACCTTGTCTACAGTTATCTTGTCTACAGTTATCTTGTCTTTAGTTATCTTGTCTACAGTTATCTTGTCTTTAGTTATCTTATCTTTAGTTATCTTGTCTACAATTATCTTGTCTACAGTTATCTTGTCTTTAGTTATCTTGTCTACAATTATCTTGTCTTTAGTTATCTTGTCTTTAGTTACCTTGTCTACAATTGTCTTGTCTAGAGTTACGTTGTCTTTAGTTACCTTGTCTACAATTATCTTGTCTAGTTATCTAGTCTATAGTTATCTTGTCTATAGTTATCTTGTCTACGGTTATCTTGTCTACAGTTATCTTGTCTTCAGTTATCTTGTCTACAGTTATCTTGTCTACAGTTATCTTGTCTTTGATTATCTTGTCACTCCAAGCACTTCAGTCCAGAAAATTGCCAGGTCTACAGACCCTACTGTCTATATTGTCCAAGCATCAGAGGTTGTCTTGCAGTGGATGCCCTCTCACTGTGGAATACCAGGAGTGAAACAGCAGACCGATTGGCCAGGAAGGTGCTGCAGGAGAGCAGCCGGATGTGCCAGTTACCTACCACCAAAAAAAGGATGATTAAATCAATGAAAACCACAAATACCAACACAAGTCGATTACTATAATATGAGCAGATTGGAACAAGTTGTGATTCTGCGCCTTAGAACAGGACACAATCGGCTCCGCAGCCACATGTATACAAAATTCAAGATTGGAAATTCAGCCATGTGTACATGTGGACAGGCAAACCAGACTGCAGAGCACATACTTCAAGACTGCCCCAAATATGATACACTGAGGCAAACTCACTGGCCTAACGAAACAACACTCGACATAAAACTACACGGACCTCTGTGTGAGCTACAAAAGACAGTGAAGTTCATACAGAGACAACATTGAATATATAGACATATTTCAAGCGAACGAAAGGAAAGGAAGGAAGGAAGTTATCTTGTCTACAGTTATCTTGTCTACAGTTATATTGTCTACAATTATCTTGTCTACAGTTATCTTGTCTTTAGTTACCTTGTCTACAATTATCTTGTCTAGAGTTACCTTGTCTACAGTTATCTTGTCTACAATTATATTGTCTACAATTATCTTCTCTACAGTTATCTTGTCTACAATTATCTTGTACACAGTTACCTTGTCTACAGTTATCTTGTCTACAGTTATCTTGTCTACAGAAACAAATAATTCAAACATTTTATGTATCTATTTTTCAAAGGTTTCATGAATTCAAAGAAAGAGAGGACGCACAGTGGAATCCCTGAAAGGAATTTTGCTGAGAGAGACAAGAAATATCACTCTTCTTCCTCTTCAAACGCTCGATATCAACTACTTGTTAACCACTCTGTGTGATTTGTATGTGATCTGAGTCTAAGAGCGATGTGTATGTTGTGCCAGTTATGCGTCTACAAGTAGACCAGCACTTCCGATTTCTGCGATGCTTTTTATTTACTAGGGTAGCTTCCTAGATCCTACATCAGTCGCCTCTTACGACATGCCTTGTAGTTCGCAGTGGTATTACTCTTTGCTTCCCTTGTGGGTCCCGGCACTATACGGGCGATCTCCTTGAATGATACAGTGGCACTTTAGTTAGTTAGTCTTTCCTCTTGGGCCTGTGGGCGGCGCATAAGGCAGAGGTCATAGCTCTCCATGTCTCGCGGTTCGTTGCTATTTGTTTTAAGTCTTTAATGTTTACTAGGCCCATCGTTGAGCCTTCTCTGGTGATAGTTCTACGCAGAGTCTCTCTTGGTCTTCCTCGTTTTCTTTTTCCCTCTGGTGTCCATATGAGGATTGGTAAGGGAGTCTTCTCTCATCCATTCTAAGTGTGTGGCCGATGTAGTTCAGCAGCCTTTCTTATAAATTTGATACATTTTCTTGCTGGTCTCTTGTCTTATTTGTGTATTGGGTCTGAAATCTGACCATTTGAGGTTCAGTATTCTTCTAAGACATTTATTCTCAAAGTTATCTAATTTTCTTTCTAGAGTTTTTGTTGCTTTCCAACTCTCGCATCCATAAGTTAATACTGGAATCACACAAGAGTTAAAGATCTTTAATTTTAAGTGCTTGCTGAGTGAATTGGACTTCCATATATTTGACAATTTGTTAAAGCACTTGATGCCAATGCGATTCTGTGTGGAATTTCTGCGCTGTATCCCCGTAGATGACATCATACTCCCTAGGTATGTAAAACTTTTGACTTTTCAAGAGTGTAGTTTTTAGTTGAATATTTTCTGGACTGCTGGTAAGGTCAACAATTTTTGTTTTGTGGTGTTGATTTGGAGACCAATTTGTCCTGAGATATTTTGGAGAAGGTTTGTTTTCATTTGAATATCTTGATGTGATGAACTCAAAGGGCTATATCGTCGGCAAAATCAAGGTCTTCTAAAATTTTATCAACCCCCTTGCCCTATTTTGCGCTATTGGTGCATTTCGCATACCTAGTCAATTGCTATTCCAAAGAGCATTGGCGATAAGACGCAACCTTGTTTCACTCCTGTTTCCACTGGAACCAGTCAGAGTTACCGAAATCTGTTCTTACACTGCAGCGCGATTCACTGTAGAAGGATTTTATGATGTTGATGAATTTAGTAGGAAACCGTAGTTTTTGAGTAGTTTCCAAAGCGTGGACAGGGGAATACTGTCAAACGCTTTCTGAAAATCAACAAAGTTGATGATTAAATTCGATTGAAATTCTACGAACTCTTCATTGATTACTCTTAGTGTGAAGATGTGATCAGTGTGAAGTGGCACTTTGCCTTTGACTTAATGCTAGGTAGTGGTATCTGCATGTGTTTGTAAGTTGTGCTATTGTTCTGTATAATGTGTTCCATTTATCTGGCCTTGGAGGAAGGAGGATCTTCTGGCATCATCTAGCACCTGAAGATGTGGTGGTCAACAGTTTCAATGATGATGTGACACTGCTGGCACCCTGAAGTGTGTTGTGCCTGAATTATGTTTTTGTAATTATTAAGTGTTATGTATTGGATTCAGGTCTTCTCTTCTGTGTTCTCACTAGATTGGGATTTCGGATTCTCTAATAAAAGCAGATTATCAGCCATACCATACAGTTTGCCTTCTACGCTAGTGTAAGTGGGCCACCTCTTTCTTCTCAAGTCTGCATACTGGGGCAGTTCTGTAGGATATAATTCCTATGATTTCTGCTTCCCCGTTTGTGCCGACCTCTTCCAGCAGTAAGTTTTGGCCACCCTCGTGATGGTAGGTCTGACATTCTTACTGCGCGACTAAATCTCCGAGGCAGATTAGCGACCGTAGAATCCGTTATCCTATTCCTCATTGTGAGGCGTCGTTGCACCATGCTATGCGCCTTACGACCTGGTGCATCCGTTTTCTGCAAGCATTTGTTTCGGGTTAGCATTCCTAGCGGACACGTGCATCCGATTTCAGCCAAACCTATTTAGTCGCCTCTTACGACATGCGTGGCAGGTAACAGTGGTTCTATTCTTTCACCCCAAATTTGGGCCCCGGTAACCACTCGAGCGGAGATCCGCTGTAGTGTAGTTGTTAGTGAACTCGCTTCGCAAGGCTGGTGGTCTGGGTTCAGCTCCGCAATGCGCGTGGAATTTTTCCCGACCACGACGGCTCTCAGGTCGACCAGCCTCAACCAGACATGCTCTGGGAAAGTAAAGACGCCGGCGTGATGCTGACCACATCACCCATCGTGTGCCGACGGTCAATGAAAAATACAGGCCTAACACTGTATTGACCTATATACCACGAGGTATGAAAGGGGTTCCTTTACTTTTACTAACCACTCGAGAGGGGTTTGTGGTCTAAAATGGGTGATACAATCTCTTCTCGTTAGGTGCTTAATGTTGTCATTGTAGGACTGCAACAATCCCAGAGATCTCCGAGTAATGCACTCGTAAACAGAAAGGCGCAGTTCGCCATAAGCGCCGGAACGCAAGACAAACTGCTCAATTTACCACTCAGACACATAAACACCCACACACAAAGAGGTATAAAGAAATGGTTATAACACATTCCACACAAAAATAATGTACAAAAAACGAACAGAGATGTGAAAAAAAAATTGTTGGTATGAAAAAACAAAAACGAACAGAGATGTGAAAAAAAATTGTTGGTATGAAAAAAACAAAAAGAACAGACCTTAAATTAAAAAGAAAAAACATGTACGAAAATATATTTAAAAAAGTAAAAATTGAAAAAAGACATTTGTTAAACTTGTGGTTTTTATTTGAAACCGATCAGATATAATGTAATCACGACGTGACAAGTGTCAAATGTAATCATAACGTGACAGATAGTCAAATGTAATCATAACGTGACATGTGCCAACCCGACACGAGTTCAGTCAATATTAGATTGTGTAATACTAGGCAATAATTAAATCATTAATACACACTTTCAGTGCCTGTTAATCAAGTCTTATAATAATATTATAATAATTTTTCTCCTACCGTTATACGTTACATAGGGCCTGCAAGCAATTTCTCCATACCGCTCTATCCTGGAAATAAACAACCTTGCAGGTCGACAAGTACCACTCTTGACAATCGTGAAACAGCGTAAACTTGCGTGGTTCGGGCATATGATGAGACATAGCTCACTCTCTAAGACTATCCTACAGGAAACAGTTGAGGATGGAAGAAAGTATGTGATGAGACATAGCTCACTCTCTAAGAATATCCTACAGGAAACAGTTGAGGATGGAAGAAAGTATGTGATGAGACATAGCTCACTCTCTAAGACTATCCTACAGGAAACAGTTGAGGATGGAAGAAAGTATGTGATGAGACATAGCTCACTCTCTAAGACTATCCTACAGGGAACAGTTGAGGGTGGAAGAAAGTATGTGATGAGACATAGCTCACTCTCTAAGACTATCCTACAGGGAACAGTTGAGGGTAGAAGAAAGTATGTGATGAGACATAGCTCACTCTCTAAGATTATCCTACAGGGAACAGTTGAGGGTGGAAGAAAGTATGTGATGAGACATAGCTCACTCTCTAAGAATATCCTACAGGGAACAGTTGAGGGTAGAAGAAAGTATGTGATGAGACATAGCTCACTCTCTAAGACTATCCTACAGGGAACAGTTGAGAGGTAGGAAGAAAGATGTGATGAGATAGCAAGCTCACTCTCTAAGATTATCCTACAGGGAACAGTTGAGGGTGGAAGAAAGTATGTGATGAGACATAGCTCACTCTCTAAGATTATCCTACAGGAAACAGTTGAGGGTGGAAGAAAGTATGTGATGAGACATAGCTCACTCTCTAAGACTATCCTACAGGGAACAGTTGAGGGTGGAAGAAAGTATGTGATGAGACATAGCTCACTCTCTAAGATTATCCTACAGGGAACAGTTGAGGGTAGAAGAAAGAAAGGAGGGTAGAGAACATCCTGGTTTGACAACATCAAGAGCTGGTCAGGACAGAGTTTCTCCACACTCGCTCGAGGAGTTGAAGACAGAGACTCATGGAGTGCTTTTTGTGCTGTCTCCACAGTGACACCCCTACGACCCTAGCGGGTTATGGGCTTTATTTTATTATTATGCCCGCGTGCCCGTAGCGCGTTGGACTACGGGTGACTAGTCCTCTGTAAGTGCGGGTTCAACTCCACGGACTGACAGAAAAGCTACAGGTTCCCCAGATTTACGGTGTTCGTGGCACCAAGCCGAAGGGTTACGATGTCCATGATACCGAGCCGAAGAGCTTTCAGCTCAAGTGCTTCTGGATCGGAAGAAAAATATTTTATTATTATATATCCTGGGAAACTCTTTCAACCTCCCCCATACATTGAGGCTGATATCCCCCCTCCCCACCCTCGCAGCATTGAGGTTGTAGGTTATATTGCTCCCTTCTCGACGTTCTACACATGAGGAAAGGAATTGGCCCTCCTACATCATACACACTAGGGCTTAGAAATGTGAAATGACAAGCACTTCATAGCCGATAGTTTGAAAAGTCTACGGAAAATTATATTATATTATATATATAGTCTTTATTTAACAATACCGGGATACGAGAGTCACGAGACAGCTGTGGTCTGATTTCAGAGTATTTTTTACCTGAACTCACCGTCCTTATATTATAGGTGACCATGGGCTGACTAAGTGCATAATTTTATTGAACTTATTGAACGATAAACTTAGCAAACCGCGCGTGTTTTAAAAGAAACACTGACAGTTGGTAAATTAGTTAAAATATACTTTTAAAAAACTGTTGGATGGGCACAAATTATAAATATATAAAAATCGTTTTTCTTAAATTTCGACAGAAAAATCACTATCACGATTTTAAAATAAAATTTCAGAACACTCGCTAAAGCTACGGAATTCGTGTACTGTCGCTGATATCGCAATATGTAAGAAAAAAAAGATTGTAGAAAAAATAGTTATTATTACCAAAGTGTAATATAATAATAATTCCTCTCGTACGTTACATAGGGCCTACAAGTAATTTCTCCATACCGCTCTATCCTGGGCAACTCGCTCAATTTCCTCCATGGAACTGAGACCGATATTTCCTGCCTCTCTCAGCAAAGTTCGTTTCAGGGTCTCTTAGGCCGACTCTCTTTCTTGAACCCTTGCATCTCACTTCAATGCCTGCTTTGATATTCGTTGATCATTTCTCCTCAAGATATGCCGTGCCCAACATATCTCCATCTTCTCTTTCTTATAACAGTTGTCACTAGTGGTTGACCAGACATGTCTCTGATCAAAGTATAATATAATGGTCCTAAAATCGAAATATAAAAATTATCTTCATTTTCAAGTAACCTGCATGTTTTTACTTGATTTCATCAATATGTAGATCTGTTTACTAGTATAAATGGCTTGTTCTAGAAATCTCTACGTATCTGAACGTTGTGAGACAAAACATGATTGGATAACAGGACAAGTAACGCTAAACCAAGTGTTACTTCGATATTCAAATTGAATCTGCTACAAAAATAATGACATGTATTGATCGTATACATGCTATTTCAACAAACAAACAAACGTACAGTATCTCAAACTCACAATAAAGTTATGTAGAGAAAAAACTGTCTCGTCTACCCTCAACTAGTAAAATCGAGGGTAGACGAGACAGAGATGACACAGAGAGAAAATGTTGGATAACCTGACTACATGGCACAGTAGAAGGGCGTCAACATCTGAATTGATAGCAAACACCAAAGATAGAGATTTGTGGAGATACATGACCGTCTACGCCAGCCGGCATGGCACCTGATGATAATAAGGGGAAAAAACTGTCTTTACTTCCTGTGTTATCGTTTTTAGGACGCTAAGGACAGGGAGGAGGTGGGGTGTACATGAGCCTGTGGAATTTAATGGCAGAGTGGCTAGTGCAGTCACTGCGAAATTGTTGAGATGATTTTGGTTTAAGCCCCGATATAAAAAAAAATCATTGACCTTACTGGGGATCGAACTCGGTCTCTAGAATGGGAGCACACTCTCATCCATACGGACAGATACTCATCGTTATGAGCAACAGCCTTATGAAAATGAATATCAGCTTACAAACTGCCTTAAAACAAACACACACACAGATCAACCCCCAACACTTCCATAAATAAGTAAATGGTGGAAGAGAAGAATACCTTCTTTGGGGCGCTGTGGGGATCGGCGCGGGGAAAGAGAGAAGAAGACATGAGTTGGAGGAATTTAATGGCTGCAGGGCTAGTGAATTTGTCGTGAAACTTCATATTTAGAAATTGTCTTTATGCCCGTGGCAGATCAAAACTTCTCGGCCGTACCGGAGATTGAACCAGTGTCTCCCAAATAGGAGCCCACGCTCTAATCCATTCAATTAGACGCTCCTCAAAATACATAATGTGTAAACACCTCAATCATACCAACAGATATCATTACACGCTTTGTTACACGTACACGCATAATTGGCATGAACATGCTTAAGTTTCACTTAATGACAAACCATATAAATGCAAATTTTCACAGCTTAGTTTGAATACGTAATACTCAAGTTGTCAACAACAGATTAACTAATCTGACAGGATTATAAGAAGCAAGGGCGTCACGGCTCAAGCTTGAGGCCAAGTTTCGCGTATGACACGGTCATCGTACACACTGGAATAGTGGTTCTCAAAGGGTGTGCCCAGGCAAAGCCAACTCTAACTGGGCCTGACAACAGACGGGAAAATCCCTGACCTAGTTTAAGTTGGGGACTGGAAAAAATATATGTTTGATAGAACATAGCTTTTTGCAATTTTACTCAATTCTGTGAGTCTATGGTTATTTATTGGTGAAAAATATTCATAATATTAATATTCCTTATTGTTAAACTTAACTTGTTGCATAATATAACTTTAATTTAGCATTTTGTGTTGATTTTAAAATGAATTCGTCTATTACAACAATACTGGAATGCGAGGTCACGTGGTGTAGTTGTGGTCTGATTTCCATAATTGTTACTCAGAGTCCGCTCGTAACAGTGTGCCCAGTGACAATCCTAGAGGCGTCCTAGAAAATCCCAGATCAAGGGTCGGCAACGCGGTGCAAGCGGGCAAAAACAAAATCGTCAAGTCATATCAGGTCCATGCTTCTCATAGGCAGAAATTAAATAATGACCAGGTCACTGCAGGCTCAACCACCACATGCACAGAATAAAGCCTGCTCAGACTGCCAGTATGCATGCCAGACAGAAACACAGACTCCAGAGCACATCCTGCAGTCATGTCCATCATACATACACCAACGAAATGAAACATGCCTCATGAACAAAGCTTACAGACCAAGCTATGGGAACTCTCGAAGAACTCCAACTGACATGCAGCTTCATAGAGGCAACCTATCTCATGATTTAGACGAGCATACGAAACCGAACGCAAAGAAGAAGAAATAATGACTAAAGGAACATAGTATTTTCCAATTATTTTTTCCTTTTGCAGCTTTATAGTGTGCTACGATTTTTGTAGAACTTCAAGTGTGCCACCACTTCCAAAATTTTGAGAACCACTACACTAGAGCTTTAGAGTAATGTGATCACAAGTAATACAGGAAAACATGCTGAAATATATATCTATTTGTTGACATGAATATATATCAGGGACGACAATTAAATACGACCTCCAGCAACAGATCTTGAAATGCAGTTTATTTTGACGAGAAATGCATTAAGTTTGACTTTATTAAATGGGTTGGGAGGCGTGAGAAGGGCACTGAATAGACCTGTGGGGAAGGAAGGTCACAACTAGTGCCTCTGTATTATGGACAGGACAATTTTAGGGCACATTGACTTAGGATTAGATTGTACTTTGATCTTGAACCACGCTCAAGTGTTGTAGGGTTCTGAAGGAGAGCAAAGAATAGTAACACTGCTACATAAAGGCATGTCGTAAGAGGCGACTGAGGTAGGGTCTAGGGGAAACTACCAAGAGGTGACTGAGGTAGGGTCTAAGGAAGCTACCTAGTAAATAAAAAGCGGGGCAGAAATCGAATGTGCTGGCCTTCCTGTGGGTGCACAACTGGAATAAAGTAAATCTCTCTTAAGCTTAGATCGAATACGGATCACATAGAGTGGTTTAGCAAGTGGTCGATATGGAGCGTTCGAAGAAGGAAATCTTCGAACTTGTTTAGCCAGTAGAAATATGAGTAACGAGTCCATTAGAAATATGAGTAACGAGTCCAGTAGAAATATGATTAACGAGTCCAGTAGAAATATGAGTAACGAGTCCAGTAGAAATATGAGTAACGAGTCCAGTAGAAATATGAGTAACGAGTCCAGTAGAAATATGAGTAACGAGTCCCGTAGAAATATAGTAACGAGTCCAGTAGAAATATGAGTAACGAGTCCAGTAGAAATATGAGTAACGAGTCCAGTAGAAATATGAGTAACGAGTCCAGTAGAAATATGAGTAACGAGTCCAGTAGAAATATGAGTAACTAGACCAGTAGAAATATGAGTAACGAGTCCAGTAGAAATATGAGTAACGAGTCCAGTAGAAATATGAGTAACGAGTCCAGTAGAAATATGAGTAACGAGTCCAGTAGAAATATGAGTAACGAGACCAGTAGAAATATGAGTAACTAGACCAGTAGAAATATGAGTAACGAGCCCAGAGAAATGAGTAACTAGAAGTAATTGATGATGAAGACTGAATAATGTAGACCAGTACTATGGGTAATGTATATCCAGGGTAAGACAAGTTACTATGAGTCATGTAAATATCTCAGTGTAAGACAGTTACTATGGGTACTGTATATATCTCAGTGTAAGACAGTTACTATGGGGTACTGTATATATCCATGTAAGACAGTTACTAGGTACGTTTGATCATCCTTTCCTAGAATGTACAGAGAATTACAGAGAATGTCAATCTTTCTAACGTAAATCTTAGTGTGTAGAACTTTTGCAATGCCAAAGGACGAGAACTTTACTAAAATAAACTAGAAGAAAGTTTGCCGTGGAAACTATTCATAATAATGACGATACGAAACGTTGAATAACTGACGATATGAAACGTTGGAATACTAAGGACGATATGAAAACGTCTGGAATAACTAAGGACGATTGAAAACGTTGGAATAACTAAGGACGATATGAAAACGTTGGAATAACTAAGGACGATATGAAAACGTTGAATATGGACGATTGAAACGTTGAATAACTAGGACGATGAAACGTTGAATAACTAGGACGAGTGAAAACGTTGAATAACTAGACGATATGAAACGTTGAATAACTCAGACGATAGAAAACGTTGAAAACAAGACGATGTGAAACGTTGGAATAATAAGGACGATGAAAAGTTTGCAATAACTAGGACGATGTGAAAACGTCAATAACCAGAAGATTGAAAACGTTGCAATACAAGAGCGATGTGAAAACTTGCAATAACCGACGATGTGAAGACGATGTGAAAACGTTTGCAATAACCAAGAAAGATGTGAAAACGTTGGAATAACCACGGGAGATGTGAAAACGTTGCAAACCAGGACGAGTGAAGACGATGTGAAACGTTAGCACGGAAGATGTGAAGACGATGTGAAAACGTTAGCAATAACCAACAATAAAGTGAAAACTTGCAGAATCAGGCGATGTGGGAAGTGCACAACCAATAACGATATAACAAACTGAAAAACTTCATAAAATCTACAATAAATACAACAATTTGACATTACAAATAATGTCACACAAAATGTCCATGTATAAACATCACGTTCAAACTTCAATGTCAAAAACAAAAAGTACAAATGGAAATATTGGGTCAATTATGTTGAAAATACTATAATACTAATGACATAATGTAAAAATTAACATTAATTTCACAAAACATGAATTCACCAGTAACAAACATTTTTATATGTAGATCATGTTTTGTTTGAAAACAAAGAAAATTTTGCACACAAACCGTAAAATAAGTAGAAGGTTAATAAGTCACATGAAGACAGATAGTAGTTGTTAGGACTGCTTTATGCTAGTGGTACGGTTCATTTCACAGTGGGTGGAATATTTGTTCGATTCAAGGCACTCATTGTGTACCAGCAGCAGTGGGAAGTAAGGCGGTCGGCGTGATGTTGACCACACATCATGTGTGCCGACGGTCAATGAAAATACGGGTCTAACAACGTATTAGTCCAATTAACATCGTGTTTTACATAGTTATAATTCATGCAAAAATAAATAAAACCAATTAGGTCCAAGATGGACATGAGTCGCTACGGCGGCTGCCTGGACCAATCGATCAGAGTCCGTCAAAGAGTTTGGTTACTGCGAAGTGCCCGTCTGCCCAGCGTGTTCGTAGTGCGTTGGACGACGGTGTGACTATCCCTCTTGTGTGCGGTTCAATTCCGGATCGCAAAAACACGATTCAGATTTACAGTGTTCGTGGCACCGAACGAAGGGTTACGATGTCAGGGCACCGAGCCGAAGAGCTGAAAGCTCAATGCTTCTGGATCGAATAAAAAAAAAATTGCAGCCACAGTACGCAAAGGTCATAGACTTAAATCCGTCACGTGACTAGAGTGATCTGACATTTTGTTTGTCAGTAAACGGAAAAGTATCATCATCTCTTGTTAGTGCGAAAATTTGGGATGCGCCCGTCCTACGCGTATAGGAGCCATGACCAATGGTAAGCGTATAGTCGTTCTTATCCTAACATATCACAAGAGATTAAGGTTGTAGAACTAGTGAAAACACGCAGACATCGTTTGTTATTTTACTGGATTGTAAATCATGATACTTCCTGACAAAGTTGGACTTGAAACGGAATTGACAAGATACGGGTTCTGCTATGGGTTATCGACTTTACTATCGACGCCATAATGATTTGTACATGTATGTTTAAAAGTTAGAAGTCTCATCTTATCTTGTTCCTACTGTACCCTTGCAGTGTCGTGGTGAAGTTCTTTCTGTACCCTTGCGGGTCGTGGTGAAGTTCCTACTGTATCCTTGCAGTACAATGGTGAGTTCCCTACCTTGCGTGTTTGGTGAAGTTCCTCTGCACTGGGTGTGTGACGAGTTCCTGTACCTTGCGGTGTTGTGTGAAGTTCTTGATCCTTGCAGTACAATGGTGAGGTTCACTGTACCTGCGGTGTTGTGGTGAGTTCCTACTGTCACTTGCGGTGTCTGACGAGAGTTCTATGACCTTTCGGTGTTGTGGTAGTTCTCTGTATCCTTGCAGTACAATGGTGAGGTTCCACTGTACCCTTGCGGCGTTGTGGTGAGTTCCTATGTACCTTGCGGTGTCGTGACGAGTTCTATGTACCCTTGCGTGGTGTGGTGAAGTTCTACTGTATCCTTGCAGTACAATGGTGAGTTCCATTTTGCGTATTGTGGTAGTTCCACTGTACTCTGCGTGTCGTGACGAGTTCTCTGTACTGCGTTTGTGAGAAGTTCCTACTGTATCCTTGCAGTACAATGGTGAGTTCACTGACCTGCGTGTGTGACGAGTACCCACTGTATTGCGGTGTCGTGACGAGGTTCCTACTGTATCCTTGCGGTGTCGTGGTGATGTATATGGACATTTTATGTACTGAGTATGTGAAAGTATTCAAGGAGTCTGCTATCTCATCAGTCCAGCGCTTGCATTGTTCTCCTCTCTCCGTTTCTATGTATCATTGCCCTTTGTAATATACTGCTTGAAGATGTCATACGACCGAACCATGTGGGCTGTTGTCTCTTGGTGAATTCTTATTCTTTTGCTTCTCTTTTCAACAATATATTGCAAGGACATAGCACGCCTCAAAGAGCAACGCTACTTCGATACAGTGCAATACGTTGCAACAGACAGAGTACCTCAAAAAGCAATGCTACTTCGGTACAGCGCAATATATTGCAATAGAGAGCGCATCAACGTGCAATGAAACTCCGGTACAGTGCAATACGTTGCAACAGACAGAGCGCCCTCAATGCTTCTCAGTTACAGCGCAATACGTTGCAAGAGACAGATCGCCTCAAATAGTAATACTACACCGGTACAGGGCAACTCAGATACAGTGGATACAAAGCAAAAGTTAGCCCATGCAAAAAAGTGGGCCACATAAATAACAGAGGCAGTGAAAGACACTATTCATGAAGCGCGCAAAAAAGCTCGTTCTAGAAATCACTTCTTATCCTGACTCTGTGAGGCAAATCAGGATTTGAGAAATGGAGAAAAAGAAAGTTGATTTGTGTTTGAATATTTACACTCTCACATTGCTTACGTCACCACACAAAATGGTTTATGTAGTGGTTATACCAGAGATCACTGGAAGAAACAACAAAACAAATAATATCGAGCAAAACTAGTCAATCAACAAGAACATAGGAACAAATCGGTAAATGTAGTGGTTACTTGATTGAAGAAAATATACATTCTATGTATTTTTGTGATGTCGGCTTGCCCAGCGTGTTCGTAGCGCGTTGGACGACGGTGTGACAAGCCCTCTGTGAGTGATGGTTCAATTCCGCGGGCTGGCAGAAAAAGCCACAGGTTATCCAGATTTACGGTGTTCGTGGCACCGAACCGAAGGGTTACGATGTCCATGACACCGAGCCGAAGAGCTGAAAGCTCAAGTGCTTCTGGATCGAAGAAAAAAATGTATTTTTGTTCACACAATTTTACCTGTACAGTGTTTCAGCAAAATTTTTTAACGATGCCTTGCATTTAATATCATTATGTGCGCGATTTGCAAAGCGAATTTGTGTGCTCAAAATAATTTTTTTTTAAAAACAGTTTTAAAGGCAAAATTGACTTCATTGCAATTGGTTCTTATATGACCAGGTCCCCCATGCAGAAAGGAACGTCATATACCGAGGATATTCAAAGGCGTGAATCTTCAAAGGCACAAAAATCAAAGGAATCTTCTGGGAAAATGTTCTTCTGAACAGAATGACATGGTCGGGTTTCAAACCCGCAACAATTATCATTGCACTTCGGTAAGTAACCATTTCTTTCTTACACAGGAAGATCTCAGCGGCGGTGCACAAACTCCGTAGCACCGGCGAGTGTCCCAGGTATAATTTAGAAGATGGTGTAAATATTTTGTAGGAATTCTATTTTTAATGACTTTTTTTTTTTGCCTGGGCAGTGGTCTTTCATTCTGCACTTCTTTATTTTCAACAGCCAATGGTTTTTTTACGGGCTCAACTACACGGGACCTACATTTTATCGTCCGTCTCCGATAAGACTAGGAACTCGATCTCACCTACACAGAGATGAAGGATCTCTGGAAAAATATCACAATGGCTCAACGAGGGAGCGAACCGAGTACGTTTGGAACAAAAGGCTAGCACCTAACCTCTACACCACAGAGAAACCCATGACTTTCCGAACGCAAGTCAAATGCTTTAACCACTTTTCCACATAGAAATGTGTGTGTATTTAAAAAAAACAAGAATAATCTGTTTAGAAAAGTAAAATATATTTTCTATGTGCTTTTTCTTCTTCAATAATTACACATACAGTTTTCATATAATGACATAAAATGCAGAAAGCGTGAACAACATCAAAAGGTGGTAAAATGTGATAGTGAGAGACAAACAAAACATATCTTGAGATTCAATCTAGAAATACCGTGTTTTCATGATTTATATATGCGAGTACCAGCTTTATGATGATTAGATTTTCATAAGAATTTCAGACAATAACCTAGCGACGGCCGTGAACTATGGAGTGGAAACAAGGCAGTGGAAAAATATATATGTGTTTTTGAATATAAGTGTTACAGAAGAGTCATTCGTGTATCACGGACAGCGAAGAGATCTATCAAGAAGATGAAATCGTGGCATATCCTTTACCGGACGTAGCCATCAATCACAGTAAACGAGTCGTTGATCTTCTAGGCACCACTTATACGTTCAGTAGTTTGTCATTGCTTTCTGAACGGTGAGGTCTATTTTACCTTTCGTAAAAATCCCACGGAAACGAATTTGCTTTCAAATTGTCTACCGCGGGGTTTGAACCAGGTACGCTTGGGTTGTGATCGAGCTTACTACCGCTTAAGCTAAAGATGCTATCCAGAAACTCACAATCAAAGAAAACTGGCTGATGCTACACTTAAGAATGAGAAAATTGAAGTACGAGCATTTTGGACATATAATGAGACGCAAATTGTTGGGGAAGACCATCATGGAAGGGGGCATCCCGGCAAAGAGAAGAGGAAGACCACGAAGAAGACGGATTCAGGGTGTAACTGATGGTTTGAGCATGACCGCTGCAAAGGCTATGAGAGAGAGAGAGAGAGAGAGAGAGAGAGAGAGAGAAATTGCGAAGTGTTAGTGTGGCAAAGTTCTGCTCACGACAAGCTACTTGATGATGATGATGAACCTAGTGACTGTTATATTTACAGCGGGAATACTGTGCTGTTCTTAGTAATGTCCCTTGTCATAGGAATCACATATATGTTGTTGGATTTAACATCGACCCATAAACATTGACAATTAAACTAGCATATGTTGGAAAAACGAATGTAAATCCATTCTCTTGTGTTAACTGTCAATTCAGTTTCAGAAATTGTCAATTCAGTTTCAGAAACTGTCAATTTAGTTAGTTGTCTAAAAGATCTAAAGGCGGAGGATTGATTTCATTGAACTGGGTCCCCCCCCATGTGGCTCCGTCTCTGTCGTCATAAAAGGTACGACATCTTCTGAGAATGCTGCACAAAGCACGAACCTCGTAGCTCCAGCAACAATGCTAGATATTTCATGAAATAACTGCATATGTGACTACATCCAGATTCGAACCAACAACCACCTTCACAACGACAGGCAAACGTCTTAACCACTTCACCGTAGATAATTTCATTTAGTTAGTTGTAAATACTGCCAAACAGAGTCTGTCTCATTTGCTGGACACAATCAAATCTGTTGTACAGGTCAACTCAGTTTTGTTGTACAAAAGTTCAACTCCGTTTGTTTACAGCCAACTCTAAATACTGGGCCGCATAACTGACGGGAAAACCCCTGACCTAGTTTCAGCTGGGGGAGGGAGGGGGCTGGTGGAATTTATATATGTTCGATTGAATACTACAAGCTTTTTTGCACTTTAACTCAATTCTGTGAGTCTATGGTTATTTATTGATGAAAAGATATTAACAATACTGATAATCCTTATTGTTAAACTTAACTTGTTGGATAATATAACTTTGATTCAGCATTTTGTAATGATTTTAAAATTAATTCGTCTTTATACACCAATACTGGAATGTGAGGTCACGTGACCGGTTGTGGTCTGATTTCCCATAATATATAGTCCGCAGGCCCTATGAGTTTATAGTTGGCTGTGGTTTGTTGTACAGAAGGTCAACTCAGATTGTTGTACAGAAGGTCAACTCAGATTGTTGTACAGAAGGTCAACTCAGATTGTTGTACAGAAGATCAACTCAGATTGTTGTACAGAAGATCAACTCAGATTGTTGTACAGAAGGTCAACTCAGTTTAATGCATAAACTACAAACACAGGACAGTGCATATACCAATTTTTAAACATTGAATTTTATGCCTTTTACGACTACTACATAAATTCCTATTCTACTTCTTCTTTGATTCCTCCAGAATGTATGTCAACTTCAACGGGATCAAAGACAGCAATGGCCAACCTCAAAAAGTGGAGATTTTTAACATGTTTATTATGTAATGATATTGGTGACCGTAGTTATCCGTTTGTTCGTTACCTCGTGAGTTCTTGATATCATATCAAAATAAATATATGATTTATACATACAACTTGTAATACATAATAACAGTGGCAGCTCGTTATTCAGGGTCATTGGGGCCAGGACCCACCAAAAGTAAAGTGTAACGTGTACTTATTACTTTATAAATTAAAATAGAACCTAACCCAAAACTATGATTTTTCCGAAAATTTGTGTCTGTCCCCACCAACAAAAATGAGCACGAGCCGCCACTGCATAATAATATAAGTCAACTATAGCTAAATAATATAAGTCACTAATAGCTAGATATGTAAAAAAAACTTGGCAAACAGATCAACAAGTAACTAGAAGAAATTAAATGTGGTTTGTATAGACTACTTTCAAAATTACTTATTGGTTCCCTCCTTCCTTCCTTTCTTTCGCTTGAAAAATTGTCTATATATTCAACGTTGTCTCTTGTATCCTTCCTTCCTTTCGTTCACTTGAAATATTGTCTATATATTTAACGTTGTCTCTTGTATCCTTCCTTTCTTTCGTTCGCTTGAAATATTGTCTATATATTTAACGTTGTCTCTTGTATCCTTCCTTTCTTTCGTTCGCTTGAAATATTGTCTATATATTCAACGTTGTCTCTTGTATCCTTCCTTCCTTTCGTTCGCTTGAAATATTGTCTATATATTCAACGTTGTCTCTGTATCCTTCCTTCCTTTCGTTCGCTTGAAATATTGTCTATATATTTAACGTTGTCTCTTGTATCCTTCCTTCCTTTCTTTGCAATGTCACCTTGAAATATTGTCTATATATTCAACGTTGTCTCTTGTATCCTTCTTCCTTTCGTTCCTTGAAATATTGTCTATATATTCAACGTTGTCTCTTGTATCCTTCCTTCCTTTCGTTCGCTTGAAATATTGTCTATATATTTAACGTTGTCTCTTGTATCCTTCCTTCCTCTTGAAATATTGTCTATATATTCATTGTTGTCTCTTGTATCCTTCCTTCCTTTCGCTTGAAATATTGTCTATATATTCAACATTGTCTCTTGTATAAACTTCACTGTCTTTTGTAGCTCACACAGAGGTCCATGTAATTTTATGTCGAGTGTTGTTTCGTTAGGCCATTGAGTTTGCCTCAGTATATCATATTCAGGGCAGCCTTGAAGTATGGGCTCTGCAGTTTAATGTGCCTGTTCCAAGGGTTGAATTGCCAATCTTGAATTTTGTATACATGTGGTCACGGAGTTGATTGTGTCCAGTTTTAAGGAGCAGAATGACAACTTATTCTAATCTGTTCATATTATAGTAGTCGTAATGTGTTGGTATTAGTGGTTATTTTATTGGTAACTGACGTCACAGAACTAGAGACAGACCAATAGGTGATCAGTCTCCCCCAACAGATGTTGAAGCGTATGCATACTGATCGTTCCTGTGGCTCGCTGGTTAAACATAATTCTCTTTCTGCCCCTCAAGCACTCAGTTCTACTTGTCTGAAACAGTAGCTTGCGCTGTATTTTGATTAAAGTGAGGAAAAGTTGCACTATTCGTCAACCTCACTCTCTCGTCCAGGGGTACCTGTATCCAGGGGCAAGACAAGTCGAGACGACTGAAGATAGTACCAGATGTAGTGGATGACCAGGGTTTTCTACGTGCCTTGTCTTGCTCTATGCGGTCCACACCGTTACTTGTACCGCTGGATTGATTCAATTACTTCCAAATTATAAACGAAAAGTGAGGCAGTATTTTGGGACGTAAAATGGTTCTCCGTTGCTAAATTATGAGGGCAGTTATCTTGTTCGATTCTCAAAACATATGCCAATGTCCGAATGGTGTAGGTTCATGACTGGATGATATCCATAGATGGATAAATTTAACATCCACGGTCTTCCGTGGATCTACTATCTTGACGTGTTTATGTTCGTGGTTATGCTAGTGTTGGTGTGTTGACATTGAGAACACAAATAGTCTGGGTGCTGGAGACGGGATAAAAGGAGCATATGCAGTTGCTTAGCAAACGATCGGTTTGATAATTTAACAGTGATTGATGGCGGAAGTAGTCTGGGTGTTCATCATAATAGTCATCCTCAAGTAGTTTGCCCCTTCTGGAACTTGGCTCTCATGACAGCAGCCCTGAACAACTCATTCTGTACATGATGTCCAGCGTCAGCAGCAGTCATTCTCAGCTCGTCAATGACATCCTGCAACCATCGTCTTCTAGGTCTTCTTCTCGCTCTTCCCCCAGGCACTGTTCCTTTTAGAATTATCTTCCTACGCACTCATGCCATTTAATGTGTCCGAAATATTTAATTTGCCTTGTTTTTTAAAATGCTTTTTAATAACCAACTCTCTTTTGAGATTGATCACATGAGCATACTGCAGTTGCTTAGCAACAGTCTGATGACGCCACAGTGATTGGTGACGGAAGTAGTTTGGATGTTGGAGATGGGTTAAAAATAGCATACTTCAATTGCTTAGCAACAGTCTGATGACGACACAGTTATTGGTGACGGAAGTATTCCAGAGATTAAAGGAAGAATTTGGAATGGCAAGGTGCATCAGCAGGACAGGTGGAATAATAGTTGGTATGTCGCAAGTATGATATGATATTGGTTCAACTACTAATTAACAGTCCGTTTCACAACACTCCGGGTAGACCCTTAGGTACTCAGTCTTCCCTAATAACCTGCTGCCTTGTGGGTCGGCTGGGGATAGCCAAAGGCTAACGGAGAGCGAACCCAGTAAACGCTGGATGAAATCGGACACATCGCCGAAGGACAATCACTAGAGCTCCAAATGGTACTGAAGATGTGACGTAAAAACGGTCTTGGCTAAGGTTGTTTATATAACACAATAAGAATGATAAAAATGGCCACAAAGAACGAACGAACGAGTCTCCCCTAACAAATGTTTAATGGTATGCATACTTGTGGTTCCTGTGGCTCGCTAGTTAAACACACTCATCTCTGCCCTTCAAACACCCAGCTCTACTAGTATAGCCCCATAAAGATATGAATCCGATATATCATCCACTTGTAAGAATGTTCATAATTTTATCACACAAATTTGGACACATTTTGAGGATCATATTACACGATCCTTCTGTGGTTTGAAATAAGCTAGAATGATACTGTCTAGTGATACAGAAACAATGTATGCAATTTTTATGAAAAAGAAAATCGTAGCATATCTTTTACAGGACTTGGGCATCAACCACAGTAAACGAATCGTCGATTTTCTAGGCACCACTTATACCTTCAGTAGTTTACCATTGCTTTCCGAACGGTGAGATATATTTTTTCCGTTCTTTTCAACAGGTATGAATTTGCTTCAAAACTGCCCGATTTTGTATTTGCCATTGACTTCCTTAGCCAAAACATGGGCACTCTTGTTGCCTTCAGTGCTGGGAAATGAGAACAATGATCCCTAAATTTGCTGTTCTATCAATGAGCAGTACAGAGAGAACCATAACGTCCCCTAGTAGTTACATTTTGGTATCTATCCGTTGTAAGTAGACAATTCACAGATCTTATCATTTTTTCAATGTTTAAATTTTGGCACTTCTCCGTTGTTGGTAGGAATTCAGACTTTCTCCGTTGTTGGTACAAATTCACAACTTTCTCCGTTTTTGGTAGAAAATTCACAGACTTTCTCCGTTTTTGGTAGGAAATTCACAGACTTTCTCCGATGTTGGTAGGAAATTCACAGACTTTCTCCGTTGTTGGTACAAATTCACAGACTTTCTCCGTTGTTGGTAGGAAATTCACTAAGTATAAAATTCACAAATCGTCTCGGTTTTTCACTGCTTAAGTTTTGACAAGTGTCCGTTGTGTGTACGAAATTCACCAAGTATAAAAATTCACTGCCCATCTCCGTTTTTTCAAAGCTTAAATTTTTTCGCCTGTCCATTGTTGGTTGGAAACCCACATAGTATAAAAGCTCACTGCCCGTCCAGTTTTCAATGTTAAATTATCTAGAACCTGTCCAGGGTTTTGGGTTGACAGTTCACCGATTCCTCCGGTTTTTTCCATCAAAGTTATGTATAACATAACTAGATTTACATTGCATTGGACCGAAGAAGAAGAACACAAGCCCCTGCTGGATCATTGGTGATGATGATTGTGAAATTGTAAGGAATAACTGTTATTTTCAAGCCATAATTTCTTAAGGTCTGAAAAATCCGTTAAGTGAATCGCTTTCCAAGAAAGTAACTTTAATCTGGTTATGGTCAACGTCTGTGACAGTGATCTTCTGAGATGATTCCAGTGTATGCCGACGTTTGGCGTGGTGCAGCTTTTTATGATGGTATTGATCTGGTCTGCTGTAGTTTTGCAACTCGTTTTTGGTGCTGATGTTGTTAGTGGTAGTGTTTTGGCTGCAGATGGTATTCGTTTCTGTTGATGTGTTGTTCCCCTTTTCTCTGTCAACATCTTCCTTAAGAATTTGAGCTTCAAGTCGTCTACGCTCCTTATTGACCTGGTGATGAAAATCACTACTGAAATTCCAGTCATCAACATCATTAGAAAGTTCATCCTGATTTGTGTTTTGATGTGATACCATAATGATGTTTCCTCTAGCATCAGTAGATGATGTGTCATGATTTCTGAGATCATGTAATGACGTATTGGATGTAACACAGCTGTTGTCATTCATTTTCTTGTTGCTGTTTTCAATCATGTCACTGCTTTTGCTTAGGTTATTAATATTGTCGTTATTATTGGCGGTTGAGGTGTTGTTATTGTTGTTATTAAAGATCTTGCTGTCCAGTATGTCACTGCGCGGACTGTGCTCTAGGTCTACATAATCGACGTCCGATCTCACGCGATGAACTCTCAACACATTGCATTCTCCTGGTGAGGGTGTTATGATAGATGATGACTTGACCTCCCAACAATCTGAACTTGACCACTTATCATCATCATCATTATCCTCTTCGTCGGCATTTTCTTCTTCTTCTTCCTCCTCCTCCTCTTCATCATCGTTACCATTTTTCTCCAACATATCAGATAAACGTTTTGTTCTGTTCTTCTTGCAATCGTCTATGTCGTCCCCACGACTGTTATCTCCTTCATGGTCATCTATACTGCGACAACCACGCAGTTTCTCTTTCATTTTCTGCCGAGTTAAAGCCCTAGGTGGACTTCCCCACATGGTTGGCAGCCTATCTGACGGGAGGTAAGGCCACAGGTTCTCCCGAGATTCAACCCGTCGTTTGGAAGGTCGAATAGCAACATGTTCTTCATGATCACTGTCATTGGTGTCGCTCAGATTTTCCGCACTGGTAAGACGCTGGAGAAGACACAAGCAAATACATAAATAACTAATGAAAATGTTTATATATATATATCCAGTGGCGGCTCGTTGTCATTTTTCTTGGAGGGGCCAGACACAAATTTCGGAAAAATCATGGTTTTTAGAGTATTTTCTATTATTTGTATATTCCGGGAAGTTATTCCCCCTTTCACTTTTTGGTAGGGTCATGCCCCACTGGACCTTAATGACGAGCCGCCCCTGTATACATCAATGCATATTATACGTCAGAACATGTAGAGTGTACAGCCATCGTATCCTATTATAATAATGACCTAAACTTTTGGTTTCTTTATCACCAGTCGTTCACTATAAATTCATGCGTAATCATGTCGACTCTGATTTTGTCGTTGAAAGATTACTTTTTTTATCGTTACTGTCCCTCGCCATTCAGGCAAACCTTATTCCGATGTACTTGTAAATCAGATCACTAAGTAAGGAGATCAGGGTTTGTGTAGTAAAACCGATACCGTGAGCAAGCTGAGATTTTTGACTCAAGCTGGTCTCGAGCCCCGAAATTCTCTCGGATCATGGTCACTGGCACAGCAAGATATCAACTTCCACATTTCCCTGACGGAAAATTGAAATGATGAAGAACAGCTGCCACTGTCGCCCAAGTGGTTACTGGGAACCAAATTTGGGGTGTAAAGAATAGAGCCATTGTTACCTGCCACGCCTGTCGTAAGAGGCGACTAAGGAGGTTTGATGAAATCGGATGCATGTGTCCTAAACATGTCAGAATTTGCGTTTAGGGGTCCCACCAAACCAATGTGCAACGTATACAAGTTCTTGGCAAAGATCAAACATATCACAAAGAGTGATTAAAATTGGTCGTTAAAAAAATTTAATTAAATTCAAAGAATCAGACAATCAAGGTTCTTCAGGTATATAATGCGAAGGAAACGTTTAGAACATTTGGTAACAATAGGTAAAATTCAGGGAAGGAGGATAGTGGAAGACAGAGGGAGAAGATGTTGGATGGTCTGCATCGTGTCTCGACAAAAGATCGTCAGAACTCATTAACTACCAAGAAGAGAAAGAGTTGCGGAGATACATGTTCGCCTACACCGGCAGACGATCTATCTATATTATAACAAATACATATATATATATAAATTAACTACTGGTTCGTATTATAGAAGGTTTACCGTTCCCCGATATTCGATCTGACGTTTGAAACCAAAATACCTATAATTGTGTGACTATTTATTGCAATGTTGAGAGTAACTAAAATTAGCTTGCAGAAGTTTGCGCAAAGGGAGATAATTATGATGCTTGAAATAGAAATGATTTGCTAAATGTATCAATGGAGAAATAAATCGAAAAACAGAGCGAGAGAGAGAGACATTATGAATATCTACCGAGTGCTGGTCGGTAACCAAAATATTGAATCCACAGAACTCAAGGACATTGATGAAAGATGGGGTTTTTTTAACTTAAAGAACGGATAGTTACGGTATTGTTCTTTTTACGCCCCCTATGAATTTATGCGTAGTCATGGTGACTAATATGGCGCATATGACAGATTTTTCCATATGCTATAATTTTTCGTACGTCAGCTAAAGAATATATGCGTTTTAGTTTAGTTTAGCCGTCGGATCATCATCACTGCAAGTCAAACCAATTAGTTCATAAGTGCTCCGATCTCCTCCTCAGTATGTCTCTCAGTGTATAGCGACTAACAACACCGGTTCTTTGGTGGTTTATTATCCCTAGGGACAGACATCCTAACACAACTGAGAGCTTCGAACCTGGGACTACGCGGTTACGATCAAGTGCACTGGCGATCAAGTGTAGTGTAGCTGCTCCTCGGCCAAACAGATTATCCTCATCATCACATAGCTTGTCCTTAGCAGAACTTTCCACTCTAACAGTCCTGCGGAATTTCTAACTCTCTCATAAGCCAGGTGTTCCGCCTCTGGAGCCATCATGCTCAAACCATCAGCTACATCCAGAATTCATCTTCTCTGTGATCTTTCTCTTCTCTTTCCCGGTATGCATCCTTCCATAAAGGTATACCCCAATCCTTCATGTCTCTTTATACATGGTCTTTTTCGTCTTTCATCATCATCATCAAGGTGCGTATCCTTTATAGGATGTTACTCTCTTTGCAGCACATCTGAAATTCACTCTGTCTCTTGCCAGTTCACCCCCTTCGTCGATGGTCATATTCATGGTTTCTTTAATATCTTGTAGCCATCTTCTTCTTAGTCTGCCTCTGCGTCCTGGGACCCTGCCCTCTAGTATTGTTCTTTCCAGGCCATCGTGACGCTTGATGTGACCAAAGTATGTAATTTTTCTGTATAGTATGTTGTTTTCCTCTTTACAGACGGTAAATTGGCAAGTGTTTTACTGTGACAACTTCTGAGTTTTTGCTTTTCTCTCTTGTCGTTCAGCTCATACATAAGTCTCTTCTCAAAAGATTCTGCGCCCTTGCGCAATTTGGATTTCCACACAACTCTGTCATCAGCTAGTCTTTCTCATGTGCTGGGACCTATAGAAAAGTTTTTCATTGAGGCTTTGCAGACATCTTTTTATCTGAGCAATGGTCTGCCCTGGTTCTCTTCCCTCCGAGAGTTCACAGAACATTTGTTTTGGTTTTTGACGACAAGTTTCCATTCTTCTCACATGCCCCAACTATCTTAGTCGTCTACTGTTCTCTTTATATGTCCAAAATACTTCAATTTTCTCTTTCTTATTTGTAGCATCAACAAGTTTTTTTTTTAATTTTTATTTCTTTCTGGGTAGATCACACAGATACTAAATGTATTTAATTAAATTGTTAAATAAACATGTTGACGATTGTATAAAAAGCATTCTCTACTTACCAACTTCCGTTTCTTCCTGAGCAACCGTTGCTTTTTCCTCCAGTCTTCTCTTCTGTAAAAGGAAACATTTTATCAGCAAATGGAAGAATAATTAACGAAATCCAAAATAGATACAATAAAGCAAATCAAAGCACAAATTGTGAAATGTAAACATGTCACTATGAACACTACAAGTGCATTGTACAGCACAATTTTCCTCCCAATATAATGTTATCAGTGCCAAACCTGGACGCTGACATCAACGAAAGAAAAAAACTAGTCACGACAGAGATACAGTGTCTACGACACATGTCCTAAACGTGTAGAAGTCTATGTGTTTAGGGCCTACCAAACCAATGTGTAACGTATACACGTTCTTGGCAAAGATCAAACATATCACAAAGAGTGATTAAAATTGGTTGTAAAGAACGAACGCAAAGAAAAAGAAGAAGTGTCTACAAAGAACGATGGAAGTATCAAGAAAAGACCAATTTAGGAATGAAGATAGTAAACAAAAAAAGGACTAGAATAGATAGTGAGATAGATTCTCTCTCTCTATATAAATAATAATAATAATTCCTCTCGTACCGTTATACGTTACATAGGGCCTGAAAAAATTTCTCCATACCGCTCTATCCTGGGCAACTCGCTCAATCTCCTCCATGGAACTGAGACCGATATTTCCTGCCTCTCTCAGCAAAGTTCGCTTCAGAGTCTCCTTAGGTCGACCTCTCTTTCTTGAACCCTTTGCATCCCACTTCAATGCCTGCTTTGATATTCGTTGATCATTTCTCCTCAAGGTGTGTCCAACATATCTCCATCTTCTCTTTCTTATAACAGTTGTCACTAGTGGTTGACCAGACATGTCTCTGATTTCATCACTTCCTGAATTCGTTCCATTTTATATTCATTATTTTTCGCAGACATCTATTTTCAAATGCATTCAACTTGCTTTCTATATCTTTAGTCATTTTCCAACTCTCGCTGGCATATGTTAGGATTGATACAACATTTGAATTGAAAATTCGTAATTTAGTTTTAATACTATATAACTGCAGTTCCATATTTTATTTAGACTTTTAAAAGCTGATGTTGCTTTGCCAATTCGTATCATAATTTCTTTTTAACATTTCCTGTGCAATCAAAATTGCTACCCAAATAGGTGAACTGCTCTGTTATTTTTATCATTTTAGATTCCAGTGTGATATCTGCATTACTTGCCATAGGTGTCTTCATTATATTTGTTTTTCATAGCTTATCTGCAGTCCAACTTTTGATGCTATAGATGACAAGTTGTCTGTTTTCTTTGCATATCTTGGTTGTTTCTACTTAACAACCAAGATATGCAAATAAATATAATATAGTTATATATATGAGAGAGAGAGAGAGAGAGAGAGCGAAAGACAGCGAGTGATGGATGAGATGGATGGATGGATGGGCGGACGGACGGACGGACGACGACAGACGACGATTTAGGTTCTTTCGCGTTTTCGTTGACCCTACCTCAATCGTCTCTTACGATATGACATGTAGGTCACAGTGTTACTATTCTTTGCTCCCTCTGTGGGACCGGGCAACAAAACCCGGCGACGGTTTTACATGTACGAAGATGATGATTTACTTTTATATTGATTTCTTATCTCTTCTTTGTTCTTGTGTACAAATGATAAAAAAACTACCAACAATTTCTATTCTAACAGATCAAAGTACACCCGCACGCGCTTTGCAAACTCACGCGATTGGCTTCCAATTTTCTTAAGAGAATGATTCATAAACCTGGTCTGGATATGTCACGGTCCAGACACTCAGACAATTTCTGGTTTTTCCAAGTAAGTTCGTTTTGCAGGTGAAAAAATCTCGAGATATTTAACTGCGTAGTTTGGGAACACAGAGTGAGTAAATTATCTCAAAGTTTTGAGTTCAACCAGAAGAATCTCAATCACAGGTATGTCTACAGGTGTTGACCTACTTTAGACATGTAACGGAGTGTGTTCATACGGTACAAACGTTTAACAAAAATAATATGTTTTGATTGATTGATTGATTGATTGATTGGACCATTCGCCCGTGTGGTGCCGGGGCCCGCAAGGGAAGCAAAGAATAGTACCTCTGCGACCTACAAGGCATGTCGTAAGAGGCAACTGATGTAAGACCTAGGAAAGCTATCCTAGTAAATAAAAAGCATCGCAGAAATCGGATGTGATGGCCTACTTGTACGCGCATAAGTGGCACAACGTACAATCGCTCAGGCTCAGATCACATACAAATCAAACAGATTGGCTAACAAGTGGTCCATATTGAGCGTTGGAAGAAGATAGGACAATTATCATTGCACTTCAGCGAGTAACCATATGTGTTCCGATCTCTTTATTACACAGGAAGATCTCAGCGATAAGAGTGGGTGGTTCGAATCTTGTGTTGGTAAATTTTTTTTTTCTTTTCTGGAAGCCTTTAATACTTGTACAGTGTCTATTTATTGATCATATGCATTGCTTCCGTTGCTTCTCCTGGGGTTCTTAAACCTCTCATCGACCACACTCCGGTAGAACTTCAACAAACCGAAATTATAAAGTCATCGACCAAATACGAAATTTATTATACTTCCACTCAGTGGCGGCTCGTGGGGGACTGCCTAGAGTAGTTGATAGTAGCTCGGCCTGCTAGCTGTGAGACGCCTCATAGCTCGGGTTCGAACCTACTGTCCGGCATTTGTTCGAGTCCCTGGTCTTACTCAGGACGATAACGTGAGTACCTCTGAAGTCGGAGAAAATCTGCCTGTATGGCGAGGGAATACTAATTACGAGTACATTGAGCACACGGCTGCCAGTGTAAGTAATTTACAATGTGCGGGATAGGACACGCTTTGCCATTGTAAGAGATGAAAACATTCAGCAAAGTAGTTTCAGAGATGAACCTTGAGTTGAAAGACGAAAAAAAAAAAAAAGTGGCGGCTCGTCATTAGGGCCAGGCCCCCAAAAATAATGTGTAACATGCATATATTATTTTATATATTGAAATATAACCTAACCCAAAACCATGATTTTTTTCGAAAATATGTGTCTGGCCCCACCAACAAAATGATCACGAGCCGCCACTGCTTCCACTGATTCGAAATGACACAACAAAATTACTGGTAATGACAAAACAGAATATTTATAGTAAATCAAATGACAGCTATAATAAAAATGTATATTTCAGTAATAAGCAATGTTGCTATAAATGTTTAAAAGTAAATGGACATATCTCTGACCTTCCTCGACAACTGGTTCGTGCTGTCTATATATAGTTTCAGATAATTGTTTCCAAAAGTAGAAATTGTCGCGTAGAAGATTTGGACGAAAGACACAGTTTAGAACAATTCTAAAACAGTGCTGGTTTTTTTATTGCTTACATACAGATAAATACAATACTGTAAATATACTATTCTTTGAACATACAGTCTAAAAAAATTATCATCATCATCAGGTGCCGTCTCCACATCGAAGGTTGGCTGCAATGAATCTCCAGCATCCTCTGTCTTTCGCCTTGGTGTTGCACACTGCCAGACTGTAACCTGTCCATTTCTTAAAGTTTCCTCCCACTTATCTCTTGGTCTTCCTCTTGCTCTTCCCCCTCAACTTTCCCCTCTAGTAAATGTTTTATCATGGTGTCATGCCTTTTATGTGCCCAAAATACTTTACTTGTCTGAATTTTATTTCTCTTAATAATTGTTTCTTCATGCCTAGTTTTCCTAAAACTTGTTTATTTGTCTGTTTTTCTGTCCATGAAACTCTGCTTATTCTTCTATATATCCACATCTCAAATGCATCAATTTTGTCTTCTAACTGCTTGTTCATTGTCCATGTTTCCGAGCCATACATTAATATAGGATATATATAGCATTTGATCATTCTAATTTTTAGCCTGTTTGTGATTTGTTTGGATGTCAGTAACTTTCTCATACTATTGAAATTATCCTTGGCCATTCCTATTCTCTTTTTAATTTCAGTTATACATCTGCCATATAAAAAAATTATATTGATATCAAATAAGGAGAAGTCTGCAGTAAAATTATATAGAAATAGCGAAAAGCGTAAAAGCACAGTAATGTAGCGTTACAAAGTATAAAAAAACAGGATAGAAGATAATAAGGAGTTTTAAGAACTTCAGAGGAAAGATTAACGGAGTTAATAAATATGATCAATACATAGACAGCGAATTAATATTAGGGCTTCCGTGGATTGGTTACTGGTTACTAAACTGACGTCCTTGCACTCCGGGCAGAGTGATGGATGCTCGGTCTCCCCCAACAGATATCGAAGAGTATGCATACTGATGGCTCCTGTGGCTCGCTGATTAAACACACCTCTCAATCTGCCTTTCAGGCATCCAGTTCGACTTGAACAACGGGTAACTCCAAACTACCTAAATCGCTTGATCGATTCAACATCGATTTTAGTGTCCTCATCCAACAGACAGTCGCGAAGAGACCGAAGAATATCCTCCTTATCCATCTTCAACTCCCCAACAATCGATGCTGTTGATGCAAGCATGTCTGCTCTCATTACCGCAAACACCCGCATGCCCCGGACAGTATATCCACGTAAGCCTCTGGAGGTTAGAAAACCGAGGGAAAAAACGAACTATCAAACACAGGAATGGAACCTCATACCCTTATAACCTAGTGCTACAGACTACAGGTTTTTTTTTAAAAAAATAACACAACCAGCTAGCTCTAAAAACGGGATACATTGACGTTTCGACCAAAAGGTCTTTATCAAGTAAAGGATACAAAACAAACGATGAGAGATTGAGACGGTTATTACGCACTAGACATCACAGATACAGTCGGTCGGACGATAAATCCTTTCTTCTTCTTCTTTTCTCTATTCCTGCTTTGTCTCAGTTTCATGATAAGAAACTTCTAGAACAGATTTTTGTGTGCGCTTCGTGAACAGTGTTTTTCGTCGCCTCTGTTATCGTTGTGATCCACCTTTTGCGTGAACAGCCTTTTGTTTTGTATCCACTGTATCGGAGTAACATTGTTCTTTGATGCGCACTGTCAGTTAGATCTCTGCTAATGTTACCGAACCATTTAATTTGTTGTTTCTTGATGAAGTCTAGTACTGATATTGTACCCACTTTTTTCATGATGTCTTCATTTCTAACCCGGTCTCTTCTTGTTACCCCCAGCGTTCTGCGCAGACACGTCATCTCTGTTGTGACTAGTTTTCTTCTTGTTACCCCCAGCGTTCTGCGTAGACACTTCCTCTCTGTTGTGACTAGTTTTCTTCTTGTTACCCCCAGCGCTCTGCGTAGACACTTCCTCTCTGTTGTGACTAGTTTTCTTCTTGTTACCCCCAGCGTTCTGCGCAGACACGTCATCTCTGTTGTGACTAGTTTTCTTCTTGTTACCCCCAGCGTTCTGCGTAGACACTTCCTCTCTGTTGTGACTAGTTTTCTTCTTGTTACCCCCAGCGTTCTGCGTAGACACGTCATCTCTGTTGTGACTAGTTTTCTTCTATAAATCCCCAAGTGCCCTAAAATATCAAACACTAAACTTTGAGTGCCTTGTTATTCTAACCCTCAGCGTCTCTGATACTTAACCCCCTGGATGTCTGCGGTTCAAGACATAGATGTATGTAGTATACTGTTATAGATATATTTGAAAATGAAAATCGTGGCATATCCTTTACAGAAAGTCGCCATCAACACAGCAACTGATATGGCACTTTGACAAATTTTGCGCCAAGGTATGCTTTCCTTATTATCAGTGTCCTCCGCTATACAGTCATACCCTTCTCCCACTTCGGAGGTGGCTCTCTAGCTCCTAACTTGGATTCTCCGAAAGGAGTTCATTCGTATTTTCATGTTTGCTGGTCTACATGTTGTGATATAACCAAAACAAGGTCCGTACTTAGGTTGAAAGAGGCGTGTCTCGGCTTCAATTGGCTTTAATCCTCTACATAACAAACAATCTAGTACATGACGCCTATGGAGCTCAGGGTAGCAACAAATGCATATTATTCTTTTCTATTCCTGGCCGTCCTCTGTACTATGTTCCAGCTGTGATTCATTCCTTTCTGTTCTTGTTCTACTGTTCTTCTTTATGTTGTTTTGAGTCTGCCATGTATTTGTTTACCCTCTGGTGTTCATCCCAGTGCAGTTTTCATAACAGAGTTTGTCTCTATGCGTATCACATATCCGATCCATGTCCAGATTCTCTTTTGGATGATGGTGCTTATATTCTCTTGCTGACACCGTTCAAGCAGCGTCGTATGTTGTAAAATACAATTAGGAGAATTTGAGCGGGGTGTCAACGACCCCACAAGGCAAAAAAGTCAAACAGTTACAGAAACAGGGGACAGAAAAGAGAAACAGGCACAGAAATGGGGACAGAAAGAGAAACAGGCACAGAAATGGGGACAGAAAGAGAAACAGACGCAGAAACAGAAGGAGAAACAGAAACAGAAATAAAACAACCCAAAATGCTCATGAAATTGAATGGATTTTTTTGTGTCTCTCTGGTATTCCCCATGGACCTCGACGAGGACTTTTAATGATGATGATGGCGATGATTACGATGACAATGATGATGAGTGTCAATAAACAGATCATGTCATGCAATAACAACAATTGAAAGTCAACGAAGAAGTCAACAGACTAAACATGAAATAAATGAATCTTCCACTTACTTGGAATCAAACTCTGAGATTAGCAAAGGATCAATAATGTTTTCTGTTGGCTCCCATGTGCTTTGTCTGAAAGTAAACAATGAAACTTGTTTAATATAGCATCAAGGAGAGATGCACAACACAGCGATTTTTTTTTCTCGATCCAGAAGCACTTGACCTGTTCAGCTCTTCGGCTCGGTGTCATGGACATCGTAACCCTTCGTTTCGGTGTCACGAACACCGTTAATCTGGAGAACCTGTGGCTTCTCTGCCAGCCCGCGGAATTGAACCGCACTCACAGAGGGCTTGACAACACAGTGATAAAACGATAGAGTTGGACTGGACACTTACTTAGACAAAATTGTAGCGAAGTGGTGAAGTAAAGACTTTGCGTTCTGATTGATTGATTGATAGGACCATCATCATTGCACTTCGGTGAGTAACCATGTGTGCTCCGATCTCTTTCTTACACAGGAAGATTTCAGCTGCAGTGCACGAACTACGTAGCACCGGCGAGGGCTCCCGGTGTAATTTTGAAGATGAAGATATTTTTGTGGGAATTGTATTTTTCATTTTTTTTCTAATAAAATTTGCCCGGGCAGTGGCTTTCCAGCCTGCTCTTCTCGTTTTGCCTGAGTTTTTTACGTGCTCAAATTGAACACGGGTACCTACGTTTTATCGTCCGTCTCGGATAAGACTGGGAACTCTATCTCACCTACACTGAGATCAGGGATTTCTGAATAAATCTCCAGATGGCTCCAGGAGGGAGCGAACATATTACCCTTGGCCCGAGAGACGAGCATATAACCTCTACGCCACAAAGGTTCGATCCCAGACCAGTTCCGTTTACGAGCGCATTTTTTTGGAGATCTCTAGGATTGCCGCTGGAGCTACGCAGTTTGTGCTTTGTGCAATACTCTCAGCAGATATGTGCCATTTCTGGAGAGACGGGCCGAGCCATGTATGGAAATACGATACCGTGATAATTCTCCAGCTTTAAACATGATATATTCACTTCGTGTTTCGTTTGACACATCACCCGTGTTTTGCTGGGACTCGCAAGGGGAGCACAGAATGGTAACCCTGCGACCTACAAGGCATGTCGTAAGAGGCGACTGAGGTAAGGGGGCTAGGAAAGCTACCCTAGTAAATAAAAAGCGTCGCAGAAATCGGATGTGCTGGCCTACTTGTAGGTGTATAACTGTCACAACGTACAACCGCTCTTAGGCTCAGATCACATACAAATCACAAAAAGTGGTTAACAAGTGGTCGATATGGAGCGTTGGAAGAGGAAGTGTTTCATCCTATTCACTGCGCACAATTCCATTCTATGTTTACTGAAGAATAACAGAAGTCATGCCAAATTTTCATTATCTCCATCTTATCCTAGACCAGTGTCGCCTATAAATGTTAGGTCACAAGTACTAATCCTAGACCAGTGTCGCCTATAAATGTTATGTCATAAGTACTAATCCTAGGCCAGAGTCGCCTATAAATGTTAGGTCACAAGTACTAATCCTAGGCCAGAGTCGCCTATAAATGTTAGGTCATAAGTACTAATCCTAGACCAGAGTCGCCTATAAATGTTAGGTCATAAGTACTAATCCTAGGCCAGAGCCGCCTATAAATGTTAGGTCACAAGTACTAATCCTAGGCCAGAGTCGCCTATAAATGTTAGGTCATAAGTACTAATCCTAGGCCAGAGTCGCCTATAAATGTTAGGTCATAAGTACTAATCCTAGACCAGTGTCGCCTATAAATGTTAGGTCATAAGTACTAATCCTAGACCAGTGTCGCCTATAAATGTTAGGTCATAAGTACTAATCTGGTCAGTGTCGCCTATAAATGTTGGTCATAGTACTAATCCTGGCCAGTGTCGCCTATAAATGTTATGTCATAAGTACTAATCCTAGGCCAGTGTCGCCTATAAATGTTAGGTCATAAGTACTAATCCTAGACCAGTCTCACCTATAAAAGGTTAAATCACGAGTACTGATCCTAGGCCAGAGTGGACTATAAAAGTTAGGTCACAAGTATTGACACCTGTCATATCAACATTTCACACCTGTGCGCGGTTATTCACTCTGCCATAATCGTTAATTCATAAATACCGCAACATGTGGTCGCGATGTCACTGCCGATCCAACTTGTTAACGGACGAATTTACCTGACTGGTTCACGTAGACTTCATTTTGGGGTGGAGTGGTGAGAGAGGAGGAAGCGAGCCATGACCGATTTCATAACGTTGTTTACCATATGCTGAATAAGGGCCATTGACCCATTTACTGGCCTTTTTCAACCTTTGCTCTGGTACACAACCACAAGAAGATACATCCGGTTCTTGGGTTGTGTTAAGTAACCAGAGGTATCTTCTTGTGGTTCGATTAAATATATGTTGGAATGTCGGTTGTACCTGCTTTTCTCAGTTCCTTGATGTGGTTCTTCTAACCGCAACCGATAAAAAATGATTTCACATTTGATCAAATAGGTACACAGTCAACCAGCCGTAACACGTCACCGCAAACCAGCTGTTGTAATTTCCCAGTCGCCTCCTATAACATATAGCCGGGGGCCAGGTCAGAGCCAACTATAAACTACTGGGTCTTCGGGCTCAGGTAAGAATTGTGGAAATCAGACCCCAACTACACCACGTGACCTCGCATTCCAGGTACAGCTGCAACCAGGCGCTGGCATATGCTAGAGCCTGGCTGTTATGCTAGAGCCTGGCTGTGGGCCAGGTCAGTTATCAGTGAACTATCATCAGAGCACTCTGCACATGTCCATAGGTACTCCGATCTCCGCCTCAATAAATCCAGCAGCGGCACAGACGCCGTTCGATGTTGATCAAGTCTAAAGTACAATGGCTCAGATCACATACAAATCACACATAGTGGTTAACATATGGTCGATATAGAACTTTAAAAAAAAGAAGAAAGAAGTGAAGATAAATGGGGACTGAATGTGACGTGGATCAGGTAATAACGGTTACCATGACAATCTGCTATTTTGTTATCATATGGCCTTGCACCGTTTCACACAAGCACTGAACATGACAAGAGGTGTGCACTGCAGTAAACTCTGCTCCCAGTTCTGTGTTTTGTCTGTCACAGAGACAGCTATTATCCATCAACAAGCCTTTTCATTTTAGAAGTCTGTATTTGTTACCACCAAGTATGTTTGTGTTACAATGAAGTCTGTATTTGTTACCAAGTATGTTTTTACAATCAAGTCTGTATTTTTACCACCAAGTATGTTTATGTTACAATGAAGTCTGTATTTGTTACCACCAAGTATGTTTGTGTTACAATGAAGTCTGTATTTGTTACAACCAAGTATGTTTATGTTACAATGAAGTCTGTATTTGTTACCACCAAGTATGTTTATGTTACAATGAAGTCTGTATTTGTTACAACCAAGTATGTTTATGTTACAATGAAGTCTGTATTTGTTACCACCAAGTATGTTTATGTTACAATCAAGTCCGTATTTGTTACCACCAAGTATGTTTATGTTACAATCAAGTCTGTATTTCTCTTAGGTATATGGTCAGGGTTTAATTCCACACAATGGGGTATAACTTTTTCGGACTCTAACTGCATTACGATATTCGACCCATATTAATTTGGGGACAAGAAAAGATTGAATGTCGACCCATCTTAATTTGGGTACAAGAAACGCTGGAGTATAAGAAACGCTGGAGTACAAGAAACGCTGGAGTATAAGAAACGCTGGAGTACAAGAAACTGATTAAAAACGCTGGAGTATAAGAACGCTGGAGTATAAGAAACGCTGAGATAAACGCTGGAGTACAGAAACGCTGAACAAGAAACGCTGGAGTACAATAAAGCTGGATACAAGAACGCTGGAGTACAAGACGCTGAGTACAAGAAACTGCTGAGTACAAAACGCTGAGTACAAGAAGCTGAGTACAAGAAAGCTGATCAAGAAAGCTGGAGTTAAGAACGCTGACTATAGAAACGCTGGTAGAAACGCTGGAGTATAAGAAACGCTGAGTACAAGAAGCTGGAGTATAAGAAACGCTGGAGTATAAGAAATTGCTGGAGTATAAGAAACGCTGGAGTTAAGAACAGCTGGATTAAGAAACGCTGGAGTTAAAGAAGCAGACTGGAGTCAAGAAACGCTGGAGTATAAGAAACGCTGGAGTATAAGAAACGCTGGAGTACAAGAAACGCTGGAGTACAAGAAACGCTGGAGTATAAGAAACGCTGGAGTACAAGAAACGCTGGAGTATAAGAAACGCTGGAGTACAAGAAACGCTGGAGTACAAGAAACGCTGGAGTAAAAGAAACGCTGGAGTATAAGAAACGCTGGAGTACAAGAAACGCTGGAGTACAAGAAACGCTGGGGTACAAGAAACGCTGGAGTACAAGAAACGCTGGAGTATAAGAAACGCTGGAGTATAAGAAACGCTGGAGTATAAGAAACGCTGGAGTATAAGAAACGCTGGAGTATAAGAAACGCTGGAGTATAAGAAACGCTGGAGTATAAGAAACGCTGGAGTATAAGAAACGCTGGAGTATAAGAAACGCTGGAGTATAAGAAACGCTGGAGTATAAGAAACGCTGGAGTATAAGAAACGCTGGAGTATAAGAAACAGATTCTCACCCGTGTGTTGCCGGGGACCGCAAAGGATGCCCCAAAAAAATACCACTGCAACCTATGATGCATGTCGTAAGAGGCGAATGATGTAGGTCCTAGGGATGCTACCCTAGTAAATAAAAAGCAGCGCAGAAATCGGATGTGCTGGCCTACTTGTAGGCGCATAACTGACACAACATACAATCGCTCTTAGGCCCAGATCACATACAGTCACAAAGTGGTTAACAAGTGGTCGATATGGAGCGTTCAAAGAAGACAGTAAACTGCAATATTACACAAGTTTTTGCAATCGATTGACTTTATGAACATCCTCATTGCACTTCGGTGAGTAACCATGTGTGCTCATATCTCTTTCTTACACAGAAAGATCTCAGCTGCAGTGCACGAATGCCGTAGCACCGGTAAGGGTCCCCGGTGTAATTTTGAAGATTGTGAAGATATTTTTACATGAATTTTATTTTTAATGAATTTTGCCCGAGCAGCGGCTTTCCATCTTGCTCTTCTCGATTTTGAACCGCCAAGGGTTCTTTTACATACTCAAATTGAACACGGGACCTACGATTTAGCGTCCGTCTCCGATAGGATTAGGAACTGGGTCTCACCTACACTGACATCAGAGATTTCTGGAAAAATATCCAGATGAATACACAAAGGAGCGAACCTGGTACCATTGGCACGAGAGGCGCGTACCTAACCTCTACGCCACAGACACCCCCAAACGGGAAAATAAATTAGAAGGAAAAAAACAGAAACATTTAAAGTACAACTTCCTGATTTCAAACTGGGGAAATTTGTAACATCACGCGCCCAACAGATGCATACAAAAATAACCTAATCACAGACCGGGAATTCCCCGTCATTGTCTAAGAATGTGCGATACTTGTCTCACAAAACTGAACACTCACAACTTCTCGGTGGTCTGGTTTTACTCAGTGTGTGACCATGACCTCTTTAACGGTGTAGTCGACATGCAAACATCTGCCCAGATGTGTACAGCGCTGACATCCCTCTATTGTCTGGCTGATAACCATAGCATAGATCTGGTTTCCACTGAATCTGTTTCCTGTCAGGAAATACAGGCTATTGTCCACCACACAAAGAGCTGGACTGACAAAGACCGGCAGAAAATGATGATCTTTACAAAGAACATATGCCAAACATGGTCGCTAATTGAACAGCACATTACAAAATTGGAAGGAAAAAAAAGCTAACTGGAATTGGACGGACATACGCCCGTGTATTGCCGGGGCTCTCAATGGGGAGCAAATAATAGTACCACTGCGACCTACAAGGCATGTTGTAAGAGGCAACTGAAGTAGGGCCTAGGGAAGCTAGTAAAAAAATGTTTCCTGATCCAGTAGCACTTGAACTTTTAGCTCTTCAGCTCGGTGCCATGGACATCGTGACCCTTCGGTTCGGTGCCACGAACACCGTAAATCTGGAAAACCTGTGGCTTCTAGTAGTTTATAGTTGGCTCTGCGCCGACCCCAACGAAACTAAGGAAATGACATCACATCCGTTGAGATTCCCTTTCTTCACTTGGTCGTGAACAACAGATGATCAACTAATCGGAGCAAGGTCACTTAATAAATAGGTTAAAATCTTGTAAACAAAAGTGGGTCAGGGAAAGGTTAGGAAATACCCAAACAAAAACAGTACGGAAACTGAAGATTAACCGCTGGACGAACTTAACGTGAAGTGGGAAAAATTAGACTGTTAGTCACAACATTGTTCGTCACGGGACAGTCACAACATTGCTAGGAAACTGGACAGACACAACATTGTTCGTCACGGGACAGTCACAACATTGTTAGTCACAGGACAGTCTCAACATTGTTAGTCACAGGACAGTCACAACATTGTTAGTCACAGGACAGTCACAACATTGCTAGGAAACTGGACAGTCACAACATTGTTAGTCACAGGACAGTCACAACATTGTTCGTCACGGGACAGTCACAACATTGTTAGTCACGGGACAGTCAAAACATTGTCAGTCACAGGACAGTCACAACATTGTTCGTCACGGGACAGTCACAACATTGTTAGTCACAGGACAGTCACAACATTGTTAGTCACAGGACAGTCACAACATTGCTAGTCACAGGACAGTCACAACAATGTTCGTCACGGGACAGTCACAACATTGTTCGTCACGCGACAATCACACCATTGTTAGTAAACTGGACAGTCACAACATTGTTAGTCACGGGACAGTCACAACATTGTTAGGCACAGGACAAACACAACATTGTTAGTCACATGACAGTCACAACATTGTTTGTCGCACGACGGACAGTCACAACATTGTTAGGAAACTGGACAGTCACAACATTGCTAGTCGCGGGACAGTCACAACATTGTTAGTCACGGGACAGTCACAACATTGTTAGTCACATGACAGTCACAACATTGTTAGTCACATGACAGTCACAACATTGTTAGTCGCATGACGGACAGTCACAACATTGTTAGTCACAGGACAGTCACAACATTGTTAGTCACAGGACAGTCGCAACATTGTTAGTCACAACATTGTTAGTCACAGGACAGTCAAAACATTGTTAGTCACAGGACAGTCACAACATTGTTAGTCACATGAGAGTCAGAGGAGAAATAAGGTAGATATCGGGGTCTATGGATTCGCCTAAGAACAGGTCACTACAGGCTCAACCATCACATGCACAGAATGACGCCTGCTCAGACTGCATGCCAGACAGAAACAGACTCCAGAGCACATCCTGCAGTCATGTCCATCATACATACACCAAAGATAAGAAATATGGCCTCATGAACAAAGCTTACAGATCAAGATACGGGAATCTCGAGGAACTCCAACTGACATGCAGCTTCATAGAGGCAACCCATCTCATGGTTTAGACAAGCATACAAAACCGAACGCAAAGAAGAAGAGGAACCAAGATCAGACTGGAAAGGAAGCACTCTGAGATGGGTAAATAACCGACAGAAACTCCAATCACAAAGCAAGAGACAAAATGATCTAATTCAGTCGATCCAACAAATGCGATTTTTTTTCCCCCAAACCAGAAGCACTTGAGCTTTCAGCTCTTCGGCTCGGTGCCATAGACATCGTAAATCTGGAGAACCTGTGGCTTTTCTGCCAGCCCGCGGAATTGAACCGCACTCACAGGGGTTTGTCACCTGTCGTCCAATGCGTTACGAACACGCTGGGCAGACGGGACATGCGATGATTAGATGGTACTTGATATGATCATGGGAGAGACGCTCTATGGCAAAGCATGGGCGTCAACCGGATATTGCAGGACAGGAAGAAGTGCCCCAACCCCTCGTGGAAAAATGGCATTTTGATAAAGCAGTTGTAAGCAGTTGTATGTGAATCTGGTCTTAATTTCCACCTAGAAGAAAACTACCAACTAAATAATTTTAAAAATTTCATTTGTGAAAAAACACTCGTGAAAAAACAAGCCTTAACGCAAAATTCAGTTAGATACACCATGGCTACGTCTCATTTACATGTCGATCTAAATTACAAATACTTCTAAAATTGGAGTTAGGTTCTCCTGAACGGCCAGGGCCTTTGTTGAAAGTAAAACAAGCCTTAATGGCGAGGGCCTTGTTGAAAGGAACAGCTTAATGAGGATACTGTGAAAGGAAAACAAGCCTTAATGGTGAGGGATACTGGTGAAAGTAAAACAAACCTTAATGGTGAGGGATACTGGTGAAAGTAAAACAAACCTTAATGGTGAGGGATACTGGTGAAAGTAAAACAAGCCTTAACGAAAAAATCAGTCATATTCACCATAACTACGCCTGATTTCATAAAAATGAACAAATAACTAAGGGCAAATAACTAAGAGCAAATAACTAAGGGCAAATAACTAAGGGCAAAAAACCAAGTGGTCAGTGTTCACCTAAGTAGACAACATAATCGATTCCGTTCACCTAAGTAGACAACATAATCGATTCCGCAGCCATATGTGTTTATACAATTTGTCTTCTGCGATCTTAATAGGATTCCGGGATAAAGAACGCCGTCTGCTACAAGTTGTCAACCAGGAAGAAAGTCGACTTGAAGTAGTCTACAAACTACTTGCATTCTCCGAATAATGGTGTGTGGTTTAAATCTTGTATTTTTAAATTAATTTTTCGGATGTCTCTAATACTTGTAAACTGTTTATTTATTGATCATATTTATTGCTTTCGTTCGCCCGTGTGGTTACCGGGGACAAAATTTGAGATTTAAAGAATAGAACTACAGTGTACTGTTACCTGCCACGCATGTCGTAAGAGGCGACTAAGGAGGTTTGGGTGAAATCGGATGCTTGTGTCCTAAACATGTAGAAGTCTATGTGTTTAGGGGCCTACCAAACCAATGTGCAAGTATACATGTTCTTGGTAAAGATCAAAGATATCACAAAAGTGATAAAATTGGTCGCAAAGAACGAACGCAAAGTAGAAAATTGCTTCGTTGCTTCCCTGGGGTTCTTAAAGTTACTCATTCTCTTCTTGGATTCTCTGCAAGGACTTAATTCTTATTTTTCATGTTTGTTGGAGTTGATATTAAGTGTTGCAAACACATACCTCTGGATAAGAACAGGACAGGAATTCATGATAACCCAGGTTAAGTAAGAGGTGAATATCGCGATGTTAGGGGCATACCATACGAAAGACACAGTCAGGTGTCACTAGACAAGCACTTGAGTGGAACACGCAAGGAAAACGAAAAGAGGAGTCCTAAACAGACCTGGGAGATGAACTGAAGGCTGCTCGACTAACCTGGGAGACCATAAAGAAAATACCAAAAGACAGGGAAACCTGGTGAAAAACAGTTGAGGCCTTATGCTCCACGAGGAGCGTAGAGGAATAAGTCAAGTAAGTCATGTGTGTTGGGCTACACGTTCTGATATAACCAACAAAAGACTTCATTTGGTTGAAAACTGCGTGCCTCAGCTTAAAAAGGTTTTAATCTCCTACCTAACAAAACAAAGTTATCAACCACGCTATACATGGAGCACATGATGCTAGTTTAGTACATCTTCTTTACTAACAGTTCTATTGTCTTTCCCAGTTGGAAGATGGAATTGTTTGTCCACTTTTGTCGTTAAGCGTAGTGGTGGGAGCTTTAATTTGAGTTCCAGATAAGTCGCCCTTGTTGTGTTATGTCCGTGTTTAATTTAGTGTGGTCTTTATATTGTTTTCCATCTTTTTCTTGGTCTTCCCTTCGCTCTAGTACCTGATCTTTTTTTATTGTATGCTGTTAGGGGCGGTTGGTTGTATTCCATTCTCATTAAATGTCATTTGCGACTTGTCATTTGACAAGTTTATTTGATTTTCACGGACAGATAAGTCGCTTTTGTTGTATGTTATGCTCGTGTTTAATTTAGTGTGGTCCTCCATCTTTTTCTTGGTCTTCCCTTCGCTCTAGCACCTGATTTAAAAAATTGTATGCTGTTATTTGTGGTTGGTTGTAATTCCATAAATGTCATTGCATTTGTGTTTCAATGTACCTCATGCAGTTATGCATTGCTGTTCTTTCAATGTACTCAGTGCATGAAGTTATGCCCACTCTGCTTCTGATGTCTTTCAATGTACTCGGTGCATGAAGTTATGCCCACTCTGTCGAGCTCTTTCCTCAGCTGGTCTTCTCCTCTTCCCCTCATCTCATCAATCTTCCTATTTTTACTATCCTTTTATATCAGCCTCCAGCTCTCTTCTCAGGTCTGTCTAGCCCTTCCCCTACTCCCCTTTCCCTGCGTGTACCAAAACAGTGCCTGTCTTGTAATCTTCAGTCGGTCTTCTCAAAGTATGTCCTATCCATCGCCAGCGTCTCTTCCGTAGCTCTTTCTCCACTGGTACATGCTTAGTTCTTTCTCTGAGTTCCTCGTTCGTAATCTCATTCTACCATCTCAGCCCCTCTATAATTCTGAGTTCTCTAGTAACCATAAATGACTTGTTAGATGACTGTATATTGATCAGATCATGCTGCCACCCACTCACACCGATACGTTACATTTCAATGACAGCTCGCTCTAGTACTTCTAGGTCAAGGTTCATCTAAATATAATACAGTCGTACCTGGTACTAGTTAGGGACCCGAGAATGATCGAAAGTTGAAAATGATCGAGTGACAGATAAATATGGCTTTTTAAACAAATAATTCTGAATTGTGCTTTAGTTTCTTCTTCTTTCGTTCGCCCGGGATGAATTCAGGCGTAATAAGAGCGCCATGTAGGCGCTTCTGACTGATTTTTGCATGATGGTATACTTTCCTTACTCATCATCAAATAGCTTGTCCTGAGCAGAACTTTTCCATCCCAACAGTCCTCCGGAATTTCTCTCTCTCTCTCTCTCATAGGCCAGATGTCCTGCCTCTGCAGCCGTTATGTTCAAACCATAAGTTATATCCTGAATCCATCTTCTCCGTGGTCTTCCTCTTCTTCTTTGCCGGTATGCCTCCTTCCACGATGGTCTTCTCCAGCCCTTCATGTCTTTTTATATGTCAAAATATCTCAATTTTTCTTTCTTATTTGTAGATCAGCCAGTTTTCTTTGATTTTGAGTTCTTTCTGGATAGATCTATTTGTTCTCTTCTCTGTCCAAGATATACGGAGGACTCTTCTGTAACACTTATATTGAAAAGCACGTATATGTTTTTCCACTGCTTTATTAAATGTCCATGCTTCACACCCATACGTTGCCACTGGGAATATTTTTCTTGGAACTTTCCTTATTATCAGTGTGAATTCCCATTCGGGAGTGCCTTCTCTGGCACGCTCGTGAGATCTCGTGGTAGGCAGAGTGAGAAGATGTTGGATGGTGTTTGACAAAAGATCGACGTCAGAACTGAATAACTGCACGAGCGAGTTGTGGGGATACATTATTGATTGCCGTCATTATTGTTGCTTCGGAAAGATAGTTCTTCTATTGTGACTGTTTTCGTCCACTTCTTCAATGTTACGAACAACTTAAACACCACCTATGTCGCTATATCAGGGACCAGCCAATGGACAGAACTGGCATTCTGAACGCCCTCATAGAATGTGACAGCAAAGAAGATTTTCCTTTAAACCAATCAACTGCTTTGGTGCACTGTTTTGGAACCCGCTGGGAAAGAGGAGTAGGGAAGGCCTAGACAGACCTGGAGAAGAGAGCTGGAGGCAGATATTAAAAGGATAGGTAAAACATGGAAAGAATTGGAAGGGATGGCAAGAGAGGGAAGAGCTGGAAGAAGTTTGTTGAAGACCTGTGCTCCGTTGGGAGTTGAAGAATCAACTGCTAGATTGCAGGAGATTGGTTTGAAGATTGGTGTAGCAAGAAAAGAACAGCACAACAGGTATATGAGTGACTCATCAATCAACATCGAACTGGTACGGTCAATCGCTGGACGCTGTTGGAGATATTGCGAAGGAGATCGGAGCACCTATGGACATGTCCACAGTGCTATAAAGATATTCCAAACTGAAACGCCACCTGACACTAACTGCGCAGTATGGTACGGTTATAAGCGCAGTTGCATCATTTAAAAAAAGAAATGGAAGCGTTTCAATCAATAAACTGCGTTTCATAAATTACCCGAGTACAGCGTTTAAAAAAAGGGATGGTGAAGGTGAAGGGTATAATGTTTTTCCACCCACCCGACCTTATTGAAAGTAGGTCACAACAAAAACAAAACAGAAATCTGATGCAGGATGAAAACTATAAAAAAAATATTCCTTCTCCAGATTTCTAAGTAATTGAAGTCGGTGACGTCATACTGTATTGCTTTGAACCGCGAGTTCTGATAATCAGAGTCCTGTATCGGAGCAATGACCTGAGAAACTAATTATCGATGTATCTGTTGTTGTTGTTGGGGGCCTGCCGCCCCCACAGTTCCAGTGTAAACAGTCTTGTTTTCGGAGCAATGACCTGGGCCACTAAATAATGCATACATACTGTATTTCATTTTATAAAACAATAAATATAAACTTTAATGTAAGAATTGTAATGTACAGAAATGTATTGTAATACTATTACACTTACATTACTTACAAATAAGAAATGATGCTGTATGAGTCGCTGTTGTTGGGGCCTACCGACCTCACAGATCCGTGCGTTGCCGTGGCTCTCAAGGGAGAAGAATAGTAACACTGCGATCTACAAGGCGACTGGGGTAGGGACGATTGAGAGGCGACTGTGGTAGGAGAATGACATGGAAGAATAAGATACATAGTAAAAAGCGTCGCAGAAATCGGATGTGCTGGACTATTAGTAGGCGCATAACTGGCACAACGTGTAATCGCTCTTAGGCTCAGATCACAGAGTTGTTTTAACAAGTGATCGGAGCGCTCGAAGAAGTTCGAGTGTAAACACATGGTCTTGTTTTGGAGCAATGACCTGGTCAACTAAATATCGCTATATCGATTGTTGGGGCACAGCCAGGCTTAGCACAGCCAGAACAATATAACTGTGGGCAGAAGAACAGACTCACATGAATGATCCGTATGTAGACGATTGTTCACAATGTAACTAGTCAAATCACTAAGTTTAATTAGAATATCAATATAGAAAGTTTACAACAAACCATAGATCACTTGTAAAATCTGCAAGGTGCAGTGTTTATCAACATCTGATTTCAATCCTTCATTAGTCAGAATACCGCCAGTTGTCTGGCCCGTCAGACAGCTGTGGCAGACAACTGGCGGGATTCCTGACTAGATGAAAGGATCTGAAATTACAGATGTTTGACAGAACACAGAAAGCCTTTTGCAATTTTACTCAATTCTGTCAGTCTATGATTATTTATTGGTGAAAAATATTTATAATATTGATATTCCTTATTGTTAAACTTAACTTGTTGATAATATAACTTTGATTTAGCATTTTGTGTTGATTTTAAAATGAAGTCGTCTATATATACCAATACTGGAATGCGAGGTCACGTGGTGTAGTTGGGGTCTGATTTCCAAATCTTACCTGAGCCCGAAGGCCCAGTAGTTTATAGTTGGCTCTAGTTGGGGCAACGACCGACTCTATGATAGAGAAGGTCGGGTTGGGGCATACCTCACTACATACACAGTCCGAGTACTAGACACAAACAAGACAATTATCCTCCATAATGAAGCTAAGTCGGCGCCAGCTTCTCGCCTCCTTCCCCTACCGCTCACCTAGATACACAAGCTGTTTACTTGACAAATCTAACAATATGTTATACATCATCATCATGTGTCCTGTCTGCTTTATGCTGCTTATCTTAGTTTATACATATATATATCATCAAGTAGCTTGTCCTGAGCAGACATTTGCCACCCCAACAGTCCTCCGGAATTTCACTCTCTCATAGGCCAGATGTCCTGCCTCTGCGGCCGTCATGTTCAAACCATCAGTTACATCCTGAATCCATCTTCTCCGTGGTCTTCCTCTCTTCTCTTTGCCGGTATGCCTCCTTCCATGATGGTCTTCCAGCCCGTCATGTATTTTTTATATGTCCAAAATATCTAATTATCTCTACATATATAATATTCTACACAAATATCGAATATATATTTTATAAATATTTCTAATTACCTACACTAATCGTGAGTGACAATCATTCAGAGATTCTGAACACAAAATTCATTAGAACAATTATTTATCGCCACCATAGAAGGCTTCAGCGCCCACTGGGGCGTACCGCCCACTTTGGGAAAGCGATATAGAACGTTCGAATCAGAAGATCCTCAAGTTAAGGAGCAGGTAATTTATCTTTCTGCTAGTAAGTACCATTAACAATCGCACATGAAATATCTAGCGAAAACACGTAAAAACAAAGTACTATAGTTTTACAAAATACAGAAACAGTGATAATATATACAGCAACGTTTCGACCAAAAGGCCTTTATCAAGTAAACGATACAACAAGAGTAACGAATTTCGAGAACACTACAAATGGACGATTACATATTGAAACATTCAAACCTATCTAATGAAGAACTGGGAACAAAAACGAATAATGAAATGAGTGAAACACAAAACCAGAAGTGGAAAAGAAGAGAAACAATAAAGTGAATATATAACTTATATATATGAAGCAAATACACATATAGATTACAAGGCATGAGATGAGAAAGTACTAAGAAACATAGGAATGTAATGCGTTGAGTCCAAGAGGTCGCAAGGTAACATATAACGAAATAAAACGGTTCTCCAGGGCAAATCGACTGCGATCGTCAGAGGAACATTATCGGATGGCTGTGACCTGTACATCGCAAGCTCCTGAATGGCCAGTATCATTGAAATGAGTGGCTACAGGGTGACAGAGCATTGGCGTATATCGCGCAAGTGTTGGGTGAATCGGTCACTGAGCCTCTTACCGGTCTCACCAATATAGGCCTTGTTGCACCGTTTACAGGTCTCCCCCTTTTTATGAAATATCTAGTATTTCTCCATCAACATCGTGGCAGAAGTTTTAAAATCAATTCTTTTTTTTGTGTGCAGTTCTCAGCTAAGCCGTGCCCTCCCCGATAACATGACTTTTAGAGGGCGGTGGCAAAACGCGCGAACTTTCATAACAATTATGTCAAATGTTCGTGTCGCACTGGGGCCCGCAAGGGAAGCAAAGAATAGCACCACTGCGACCTACAAGGCATGTCGTAATCACACAGAGTGGTTGACAAAGTGGTCGATCCGGAGCGTTCGAAGTAAGAGGAAACGTCTTGTGATTTTTATTGTGGGAAGGGGGAAGAAGAAAACAGAAGACCAAGTGAGAGTGCTCAGTTTGCCATGCCGTACCCCAGAGTCGCCTCTTTTTTTTATAGACATCACAATATTATACGACGACTGCTCCCTACACCAACACTTTTCGCATTTGATGTCCTTGGCAAGTCGTCGAGGACGACAATGTCAAAGGAGCATGTTTGTTTAGATTAGACAAGCCTACGGCCTTGGAATTTAAACTGTCCGAACACACAGACATTATATAAGAAGGCACTGAATCCTACCACACCTTACACCAGCCGTAGGTGAGGCTTTCTCGCGGCCCTTGGAATGTATGTTATTGGAGGCCGAGGGTTTTCTTGAAAACACACACACACACCCCAAACATCCGGATCACGACTCACTGTGTTTGCGACCTCCCACTTTCGGGAGGGGGGAGATAATAAATTCAATTATCAAGGAGACGTGTCAGTCAAGCCACTGAGAATGACCGTGACATTGCATGCATTCTGACGTCAAGAAAGGCAATAACACACGTACAACACGTGTTCATTTCGACCACAAACCCACACAAATAAGTGTCCACGGCCTTTACATTGTGCTCTACCGTCTTCATCGATCGCTCCGTATCGACCACTTGTTAACCACTCTGTGTGATTTGTATGTGATCTGAGCCTAAGAGCGATTGTACGTTGTGCCAGTTATGCGCCTACAAGTATGTCAGCCCATCCTATTTTTGCGTCTTTTTATCTACTGGCAGTTTCCTAGGCCCCTTAAGCAGTCGCCTCTTACGACATGCCTTGTAGGTAGCAGTGTTACTATTCTTTGCTCCCTTTGCGAGTTCCAACAACATATGGGCAGATTGTATCTTTCACAAGCTGTTATTCCTACATAACCAGCCGTGTTTCCCTTCAAGATAAGATGTGTGCGGTAATGTTGGTACTCCAGTGGCGGCTTGTCATTAAAGGCAAGTGGTGCCAGGCCCCACCAAAAATAATGTGCAACATGTATAGATTAGTTAATAAATTAAAATAAAACCTAACCCAAAACCATGATTTTCCCGAAAATTTGAGTCTGGCCCCACCAACAAAAAGGATCACGAACCTGGTTGGTACCATAAAGTCTACTGGTTTATGTGTCACTTAATATTGTCTTACGTTTAGCAAAAGGAAAAACATATACGTGCTTTTGAATATATAAGTGTTACAGAAGAGTCCTTCGTATATCTTGGACAGAGAAGAGAACAAATAGATCTTCATAGTTCATAAGTACGGTTCCAACTTCACTGCAACGGGTCACCCCATAATTGCTCCGTTCCTGTGCCAATGCTAACACCTGTGAAAAGTTTCCTGTGTGAACTAATTCCAGAATGAAACAGCCGCGTACCGCCACAAAAAGCAACCTGCACCGCATAATATGCATATGGCCGTCGCGAATTTAGCAACACAAAACTGTTCATCACATGAGTAGCAATTCTTGTGTCGAAGGGGACATCAATCACGGCAAAATCCAGCTTTCTGCACTCGCAATATAACTGCATACGGCAGATTCTTCGTCATAACCGCTGTCCGCCATTTTCTGAATACACACAACAAACCACGGTTGACACAGCAAAAAGCATTCCATGTAATAGTCACAGCGTTGCTCAAGCACTAACTCAGTAGCTCGGCAAACGAAACCGGAAAATACCCGATCTAACATGGCGGGAATGCGCTAGCAAAGTCGTGTTCAGAATCAAACCGTTCTGACTCTGAATGATCCTCCCGCATTCCGCCATTGTTGGCCAGATTTTCTTCAGATCTATTCAGAGAGAACTCAAAATCAAAGAAAACTGGCTGATGCTACAAATAAGAAAGAGAAAAGTGGAGAGATTTTGGACACATAAAAAGAAACGAAGGGCTGGAGAAGACCATCATGAAAGGAGGCAAAGAGAAGAGGAGGAAGACCACGGAAAAGGTGGATTCAGGATGTCACTGGTGGTTTGAACATGACTGCTGTAGATGCAGGCTTGGAGAAATTGAAGACTGTCGGTAGCAAGTTCTGTTCAGGCAACTATTGAGATAATAACGAATATACGGAGGATGAGTCGAGCATGTCACTGTGCCAACATGAACAAATGTATTTGATCATATCTGATTGGGTGTTTCGACAGATTCTAGTCATGTGCCGCATATACATTATAATGGATTACAATTACATATCACGATGACATTATCATGTACACCATATACATATAGCACGGATGTACACATATACATAACGGATGTACACATAACATATACACGGATTCACATTTTACATTACTTACTAGCAGGTTTGCCTGTCCTTTCATGCCTCTCCTACTCTCATTGCTCAAGCTCTCTTCATCGAGACATGCGATGTAGGTCGCAGTGTTACTATTCTTTGCTCCCCGTGTGCGCCCCGGCAGCACACGGGCGGTATACATATCTAACCCGGATGTACACACACACACACACACATATATAAAAAGGATGCACATACATACATACATACATGCAACACGAATGTACACACACACACACACATATATAAAAAGGATGCACACACATACATACATACAACACGAATGTACACACACACACACACACATATATAACGAGTTAAACACATCTAACTGTAATGTACACACTTATGTGTACACAGAAACACTAATGTACACGCCCATAAAACACGGATGTACACATGCATATAACACGGGCGTGCACATACACAAAACACGGATATAACATATAGCACATACAACACAGTGACGAACTCAAACCACTACGCCCACATAAGCTGCAGAAACTAGACCACAGAATCCTGGCGGGTATTTAAACCCCTCTTATCAACGTGCACCGCGCAGTTATTACATGCCACAAGGCATTTCTTTTATTTTTTTAAACAAAGCCTGCTTTCATTCCGCAATAGCCGAGTGTGTTTGGTCCCTTCCACTGTTACAGAAGACAAGTCATTCTGACATGCCAAAGTTGATGTGACCTCTGATCCATTTCAATCAGCGGTTCTAATACTTTTATTTTGATAGGTAACAGTCAAATTTGAAACTTCATCGAATGTTTCATATCAACCACGTGTCAACCACTCTGTGTGATTTGTATGTGATCTGACCTGAGCCTAAGAGCGATTGTACGTTGTGCCAGTTATGCGCCTACAAGTAGTCCAGCACACCCGATTTCTGCGCTGCTTTTTATTTACTAGGGTAGCATCCCTAGGACCTACATCAGTCGTCTCATACGACATGCAATGCAGGTTGCAGTGGTACTGTTCTTTTCTCCCTTGCAAGCCCCACACGGGCGTAAATCTGAACCAATACGTGACACCTCATAAACGAGCGTAACACATCATAAACGAGGTTATTAAGAATACAATAGTGTTCGGCTTCTGTTTCTACTTTGTTATCAATAGGCTGTAAATCAAGCCTTTGTTAAATAACTTTGTCGTGTGTATGTCATTTACCTTTTATATCGCAAGTTCGTTGTACAGACACGAAGACATTCACATTGTTTCAGTCTACAGAACCTGAAGACATCACATTGTTTCAGTTTACAGACTTTTATAAGACAATCACATTGTTTCAGTCTACAGACAATCACATTGTTTCAGTCTACAGACAATCACATTGTTTCAGTCTACAGACAATCACATTGTTTCAGTCTACAGACAATCACATTGTTTCAGTCTACAGACAATCACATTGTTTCAGTCCAACAGACCTGAAGACAATCACATTGTTTCAGTCTACAGACAATCACATTGTTTCAGTCTACAGACAATCACATTGTTTCAGTCTACAGACCAGAAGGCGAGCACATTGTTTGTTAAGTAGGAGATTACGCCTCTGTATAGCAGAGGTACGCTCCTTCAACGACATGTGTCTTTCTTGGTTATATCAGGGCGTAATGGCATTTATTCCTTCATGTGACTTAGGACTAGTCCAGGTGTGAACAGTGTGCTGAATATTGTGTTTTTCTATTGTGGAGCCCTGAGAAGATGACTTTTTGTCTAGGCAAGCACATACGATTACTGCATGCTTTTATTCGGGTTCGTTTCCAAGTAGAACCCACAGAAAAACTGACCCGGGGGTCCATTTCCTCATACCCGAGTCTTTGATTGGTTATTTGTTCGCCTGTGTGTTGCTGGGGCTCGCAAGGGGAGCAAAGAATAGTAACACTGCAACCTACAAAGGCATGTCGTAAAAGGCGACAGGTAGGGGCCTAGTGAAGCTACCAAAGTAAATATAAAGCGTCGCAGAAATCGGATGTGTGGACCTATTTTAGGTGCATAACTGGCACAACGTACAATCGCTCTTAGTCTCGGATCACATAACAATCAGAACGAGTGGTTAACAAGTGGTCGATATGGACCGTTAGAAGAAGTTCTTAGTTACTGAAGTCACAGCACTCTGGGCAGACCGATATGTGCTCAGTCTCCCAAAAACAGATGTCGCAGGGTATGCATGCTGATAGTTCCTGTGGCTCACTAATTAAACACACTATCTCTGCCTTCAATCATCCAACTAAACAGTGTAAATTACGGTGTTCGTGGCACCGAACCGAAGGGTTTACGATGTCAATGGCACCAAGCCGAAGGGTTACGATGTCCATGGCACCGAACCGAAGGATTATGATGTCGCATGGCCCAAGAGCCAGAAAGGGTTACGATGTCCCTCAATGGTCATGGAACGAGCCGAAGAACTGAAAGTTCAGTGCTTCTGGATCGGTAAAAAGTCAGTCCACATAAACAGGAATTTCGATTTCTCGAAGAGCCGAACAGCCTTGTTGCGAAGCCAGGCACGGCATGCAGCACGGGACATGGCACGGCAGAGCAGCCACGGCAGGCGAGAGCATGAGGTCAGTAGCCACGCATGAGTGCACGGCACGGCATGAGCAGCCACGGCACGGCATGAGCAGCCACGGCGGGACGCGCAGCAGGAGCCCCGGCACGGCACGAGCAGCCACGGCACGGCATGAGCAGCCACGGCACGGCATGAGCAGCCACGGCACGGCATGAGCAACCACGGCAGCGGAGCACGGCACGGCATGAGTAGCCACGGCACCGAGCAGCCGCACGGCATGAGCAGCCACGGCACGGCACGAGCAGCCACGGCACGGCACGAGTAGCCACGGCACGGCATGAGTAGCCACGGCACGGCATGAGCAGCCACGGCACGGCATGAGCAGCCACGGCACGGCTAGCAGCCACGGCACGGCACGAGCAGCCACGGCACGGCACGAGCAGACGCACGGCATGAGTAGCCATGGCACGGCATGAGCAGCCACGGCACGGCATGAGTAGCCACGGCACGGCACGGCATGAGTAGCCACGGCACGGCGATAGACGGCAGGCATGGCCGGCACGGCATGAGTCCACGCCGGCACGGCACTGACCATGAGTAACGCCGATAACAGGCACGGCATGAGTAGCCACGGCACGGCATGAGAGCCACGGCACGGCATGAGTAACCACGGCAGAAGCATGAAAATCGTGGCATATCCTTTTACAGGGCGTAGTCATCAGTCACAGTAAGAGTCGTTGGCACCACTTACAGGTTCAGTAATTTGCCATTGCTTTAAGAATGGTGACATATATTTTTACCGCTCGTAGGACTGGAAAGAATTTGCACCTAAACTGCCCGTCGTGGAGTTTGAACCAGTTACGCTTGAGTTATGATCAAGCTTACTACCGCTACCGCTTAAGCTAGAAGAACATTAAAGATACTGACGGACAATACTACTATCGAGAATTGGCCCTTCTATGGACACAAGATCGGTCTTCTATGGACACAATATCGGTCTTCTATGAACACAAGATCGGTCTTCTATGGACACAAGATCGGTCTTCTATGGACATAAGATCGGTCTTCTATGAACATAAGATCGGTCTTCTATGAACACAATATCGGTCTTCTATGAACACAAGATCGGTCTTCTATGAACACAAGATCAGTCTTCTATGAACATAAGATCGGTCTTCTATGGACACAAATCGGTCTTCTAGATCGGTCTTCATGAACATAAGATCGGTCTTCTATGAACACAAGATCGGTCTTCTATGAACACAAGATCAGTCTTCTATGAACATAAGATCGGTCTTCTATGGACACAAGTTCGGTCTTCTATGGACAAAAGCGACAACATATGCTCTGAAGATTTCAACGAGGAAGATAAAGGGTATTCTCTATCTCGGTTGTGTAAGTTGTGCATACCGATAGATGCGATATTACAGGAAAACCATTAGAGAAACACCAGCAGATACATCAAGCAACACAGAACGGGAATTGTTAGTCTAAACACACTGAAATACATGCTTGGGAGGAGATTGGAACAATTATGGACATGTACAATGAAGATGATCCTCAAATGAACAAGACACATTTCTATGGCATCTGTCAAAGAGTTTGAGAACCATTGACTTCAATCAACGAGAGTAAACATTGTGAAGTGTTCTTAGGTGGCCACAGTAAACAAAACGTCTGCTTGTATAGCTTCATCATCATCATGTGATATGCCTAATGGCGTCTGAAGATTCATTCTCTTTCTATCTCTGTGTGTATATAAAACAAGTACTTCTCATCATCATGTGATATGCCTAATGGCGTCTGAAGATTCATTCTCTTTCTATCTCTGTGTGTATATAAAACAAGTAGCTTCATCATCATCATGTGATATGCCTAATGGCGTCTGAAGATTCATTCTCTTTCTATCTCTGTGTGTATATAAAACAAGTAGCTTCATCATCATCATCATGTGATATGCCTAATGGCGTCTGAAGATTCATTCTCTTTCTATCTCTGTGTGTATATAAAACAAGTAGCTTCATCTTCTAACGCTTCATATAGACCACTTGTTAAACCACTCTGTGATTTGTATGTCATCTGAGCCTAAGATCGACTGTAAGGTGTGCCAGTTATGCGCCTACAAGCACATCAGATTTCTGCAACGGTTTTTATTTACTAGGTAGCTTCCTGGCTCCTACCTCAGGTGCCTTTACGACATGCCTTGTAGGTAGCAGTGTTGCTATTATTTGCTCCCCTTTCGAGTCCCGGCAACGCAAGGGGCTAGAAATAAGTATCGATAAGATGCATCAAACACAGACGATAATGTACATATCCATATATTCTCATGTTGCGACTTTTGGCCTCAGGACGAAAAAAAGAGACACAATATGCCTCATTATTCGCTTTGTACAAGGTGAAATTTAGTGTCTCGAATATCTCGTCCGTCCATCGCCGTTGCATCTCTCTCTCGCGCGATCACCACCCAGACCGATGTACCAGATTTCCCCATAAATTCTATTAATGTGGAAATCTGATTCATGCAGCCTTAGCATTGCTGTGTTTTACGTCACATCTTCAGCAACATTTGGAGTTCTGGTGCTTATCCTTCGGCGATGTGTCCGGTTTCAGACAGCGTTTATTCGGTTCGCTCTTCGTTCTGTAGCCATCTAGTGTTTTTACAGTGTGGGAAGCTAGCCCACTCCAACCACCTGAGTCTCCTCTTACCACATGAGTGGCAGGTAAGTGATTCTATTCTTGACACTCCAAATTTGGGCCCCGGTAACCAGTCGGACGGCCGTTGTGTCTGAGTGCTAATGCTGTTTGTGGGAGAATGTCTTGTGATATCTAGTTTGAACGGGTTAGAGAGGGAGATTTTGTTGCTATAGCAATTGACGCCGCCAGCAGGTGTGATTGCTATTGATTAGTTTGTCGATCTCTGGCCAAGGATAAATCGATGGACGTATATTACGACAGTCCCCCAGCATGGCTGCAAGACGGCATTTGGCTGTCTTCATTGACGATGTCTGAACCATTTCATCTGTTGTTTATATAGTATAGATATATGTGTACATAATATGTACATAAATAATACTGTGTACATGCAACCACTAACACACATCACCAGATGTACATATACTACTTACTTAATAGAGTATCCCTTCCACTTCACCAAGTACTCCACTTTGCCCTAAAAGATAAATAAACACAATTAAAATGCAATCGATTCAAGTTACATAGATTATGACACAGTGCAGGTATAGCAGCAGATATGCGTGGATCAGAAATGAGCGACACCTGGAGTGGGACGTATTTCTATTTAACCCCTTGATCGAAGATGCACATTTAACGCGAGATTATGATAATTTTCTATCGTAAGGCTCCCGAGTGGTTACCGGGGCCCAAATATGGGGTGTAAGGAATAGAACCACTGTTACCTACCACGCATGTCGTAAGAGGCGACTAAGGAGGTTTGGCTGAAATCGGATGCACGTATCCTAAAGGTGTATGAGTCTATGCGTTTAGGGGCTTACCAAACCAATATGCAACGTATACACGTTCTTGGCAAAGATTAAACATATCACAAAGAGTGATTAAAATTGGTGGTAAAGAACGAACGCAAAGAAGAAGAAGAAAAGAGGCCTACCAAACCAATATGCAACGTATACACGATTCTTGGCAAAGATCAAACATATCACAAAGAGTGATTAAAATTGGTCGTAAAGAACAAACACAAAGAAATAGAAGACTATCGTATGAGACCAGTAATTTACACCTCCATGTGGTGAAGATGTGGACACGGTTCTAATATCACTACATATAAGAGTGTATTAACTTGTAAGAGACTACTAGCCTGAAAACGATTGATAGGACCATCATCATTGCAATTTGGTGAGTAACCATGTGTGCTCCGATGTCTTTCTTGCACATGAATATCCCCAGCTGATGTGTACAACCTCCATAGCACCGGCGAGGGTACCCGATGTGATTTAGAAGATGGTGAAAATATTTAGTAGGAATTTTATTTTTATCTTTTTAATTAGGAGTTTTGCATGGTCAGCGGCTTTCCAGCCTCCACTTCTTGATTTTCAATTGCTAAGTGTTCTATTACGTGCTCAACTTGAAGACAGGACTTACATTTTATTGTCCGTCTCCGCTACGACTAGGAACGCGATCTCACCTACACGGGGTTCATGAATCTCTGGAAAAATATTCCCGACGGCTCCACGAGTGAGCGAACCGTGAAGTATCTTTGGAACTAGAGGCGAGTGTGAGCAAACCGTGAAGTATCTTTGGAACGGAGGCGAGTGTGAGGGAACCGTGAAGCATCTTTAGAACGAGAGACGAGTACCTAGCCTCTACGTCACAGAGACACCATCTCTTCTTCTGCTTCGAACGCTCCACACCGACCACTTGTCAACCACTCTGTTGATTTGTATGTGATCTGAGCCTAAGAGCGATTGTACGTTGTGCCAGTTATGCGACCACAAGTAGGAGAGCACATCCGATTTCTGCGCTGTTTTTTTTATTTACTAGGGTAGCATCCATAGGGCCTACATCAGTCGCCTCTTACGACACGCATTGTAGGTTGCAGTGGTACTATTCTTTGCTTCCCTTGCGGGCCCCGGCACCACACAGGCAGAAACACCATAATAACGGACATACCTCAGCTCCTACGTATGCAGAACGGGCGCATCCGGAGACAAGTACCCAAACCATGCAGATTTGGTGCGTAAAATAATTGCATTTTCTGGCAGCACGTTGCTTTTGACCAGGTAATAATGAAGTCAAGTTAAAAAAAAAAGAATGAATCAAACAAGGATAACTTCTCATTTGGATTTGGAGAATTAGGATTATCAATATCTTCCAAAAAGAGGAACATGTAAAAAAAAAAACAACAACAACGAAATAGTTACACAAAGTTCAAAAACAAGATACAGAGATGTTTCGACAAAATTGCACATATTACTCGGTCCGAGGTGGCGTCTGTGGCCTAGGGGATAGTGTCTATTAATCCTGACGTTCTGAGTTCGAATCACGCTGCGGACAGTTTGGCTGCAAATTGTTTCGCGTGGATTTTTACAAAAGGATGATGGCACCACCCGTTCAGAAAGCAATGGCAAACTACTGAACGTAATAATGCCTAGAAAAATCACAAACAGCGTTAAAAGCTGTGTTTGATTCGCAAAGTCCTGTAAAGGATATGCAATTAACTTTTTTTTACTCGGTCTTATTCGAACCTACAACCATCAGAACGCCAAGCATACGTCTTAACCACTTCACCATAGAAACGAGCAAGTAATAATAATAAGCAAATAAACAAAATGTGAATCTGTACAATAAACATCTATAATTAGCTTGTCCTGAGCAGAGCTTTGTCACCCTAACAGTCTTTCGGAATTTCTCTCATATTCAAGATGTTCCGCCTCTGTAGCCTTCATGCTCAAACCATCAGTTACATCTTCAATCTATCTTATCCGTGGTCTTCTTCCCCTACTTCCACAATGGTCTCTCCAATTTGTTGTGTTTCTTTATACTTTGAAAATGCTTTAATTTTCACATTCTTATTTGCAGTATCATTCCATTTTCATTGATTTTGAGTTCTTTATAAATAGACCTATTTGTTCTCTTCTCTGTCCATGATATACGAAGGACACATATTAAAAACCACGTATATGCTTTTTCCACTGCCTCGTTAAATGGCCATGTTTCACGCCCATACGTTGCCACCGAGAACATGCGTACTTTCAGCATTATGATATCTCTGAGCACTAAACAAAAAAACGAATCTGTTATTTTCACTGTATGAGTAAAGAGCAACTTGAATGACTGACTCAAGAGATTGTTCTTAAATCTACCATTGATCTCCAACTGCGGACTGTAGTGACATCGTCAATGAAGACAGCCAAATGCCGTCTTGCAGCCATGCTGGGGATTGTCATAATATACGTCCATCGATTTATCCTTGGCCAGAGATCGACAAACTAATCAATAGCAATCACACCTGCTGGCGGCGTCAATTGCTATAGCAACAAACTCTCTCTCTCTCTAACCCGTTCAAACTACAACAATCCTTTGTAACGAAACAGCAAGAGTGTTTGTAGTTCTTATTTAAGTTTCTGTGCCCGCCTGTCCATCGTGTTCAGAGGGACAAGCCCCCTGTGAGTGCGGTTCAATTTCGCGGGCTGGTAGAAAAGCCACAGGTTCCCCAGATTTACGGTATTCGTGGCACCGAGCCGAAGATCTGAGTGCTTCTGGATCGAAAAAAAATTAAGTTTCTGTGGATCTTCCCCAAGTTTACTTTCTTCACCTTTTTCGTCTACCTTGTGGATTCCTATCAATGACATTTCTAGTTATGATATCGATCATGATGACGTAAGAAATGTACCGTACGTTTTACACAACGTCGACTTGAAAACTAAACTTTGGAGAAACATGACAGACCTGGAGCTGACTACCCAGGTTGTGGTCTACAGTGGATTAAACGCATGTTCAAGGGGTTGCAGAAGAAGATTTAAAAAAAAAAAAATTCTGATCCAGAAGCACTTGAGCTTTTCAGCTCTTCGGCTCGGTGCCATGGACATCGTAACCCTTCGGTTCGGTGCCACGAACGCCGTAAATCTGGGGCTTTTTCTGCCATCCCGCGGAATTGAACCCGCACACACAGAGGGATAGTCACCCGTAGTCCAACGCGCTACGAACACGCTGGGCAGACGGGCGAAGAAGAAGATTAATTCCAATGAATAAGACTGCCCCCATGAGGTATGGCTCCCGTTTAAATATACCAGTGTAAGAAAGAGATCGGAGCACACATGGTTACTCACCGAAGCGCAATGATGATGGTTCTATCAATCAAGCAAGCAATTAATGCTTTGGATAAGGCGTCTAACAAAGAATATCATATCCAACCATAGACGCTCAACAGATGTCTCCATTGAATGACAAAATAACAACGCATAAATTACAAACATTCATCAACTGGTGTCTGCGCAGAATATGGAGACTGATAGGGTCACATGAATGAGGAACTTAGGTGGAGAGAACAAGACAGATTTCAGTGAACTTATGGAGAGAACAAGACAGGTTTCAGTGAACTTATGGAGAGAACAAGACAGATTTCAGTGAACTTATGGGGGACTGCCTAGAGTAGTTGATAGTAGCTCGGCCTGCTAGCTGTGAGACGCCTCATAGCTCGGGTTCGAACCTACTGTCCGGCATTTGTTCGAGTCCCTGGTCTTACTCAGGACGATAACGTGAGTACCTCTGAAGTCGGAGAAAATCTGCCTGTATGGCGAGGGGAATACTAATTACGAGTACATTGAGCACACGGCTGCCAGTGTAAGTAATTTACAATGTGCACGCTGCTGCCATTGTAAGAAATTGAAAACGGATTTTCACGCAAAAATCAGTTTCAGAGATGAAACTTCGTCTGCGTTGAAAGCGGACGAAAGAAAAAAAAGAAAAGAAAAAAGGAAGAAAAAAAGTGAACTTATGGAGAGAACCAGACAGATTTCAGTGAACTTATGGAGAGAACAAGACAGATTTCAGTGAACTTATGGAGAGAACAAGACAGATTTCATTGAACTTATGGAGAGAACAAGACAGATTTCAGTGAAGCGAGAGGGTAAAAAAAAAAGACGCTGGAGCGGGATAGGACACACTTTGCAAAAATCTGAAAGAATATAACAAGAAGGGTCCTTTCCTGGAACCAGTAGGGACAGGAAAGAAGGGGAGTCTGAGAAATACATTGAGACAGAGATCAACAATATAAAGATGGTCTGTAGGAGCTAAAGGCTAAAGATACGAAGACTTGGTATGAGTTAGTTGTTTGAGGACGTGTGCCACAATCCGGGTTAAAAAGGCAGAGAGAGAGAGAGATGTTTACATTGCATACTTTCTCTGGTACAGATATGAAGACTTGGTATGAGTTAGTTGGTTGAGGGCATATGCCCCAATCTGGGTTAAAAAGGCAAGAGAGGAGATGTCTACATTGCATACTTTCTCTCGTACATGAGAGAAGTTATAATAAATAAAGATTAGTGAAACAGAGCCCAACATAAACCAACACAACTGAGAGGTCAGAGAAAGAGAGCGATGGACATATATTGTACACATACATCAAAGAACAAACTTACAACATAGTTTGATATGCAATTGAACTGACAAGAGAAGAGAAAAAGTGAATTGCTAGACATGCATTTAAATAAGATATAGACCTTTGTCAATGGATCTTTTCAACGGATTCCCAGACCGAGATGGTATGATAGAGTGGCAAACACAGACCTATGGATAAGAATAGGACCCCAGGTTAAGAGGAGAAAATGCCAATGGGTCGGGTATTATTACGGAAGACACAGTTTCACTAGACAAGCGCTTGAGTGGAACCAGCAAGAAAAACGGAAAAGGCGACATAATAAATAAACCTGGAGACGAAATCTTCTTGAGGAACTGAAGAGTGTGCTCGACTATTATGTGAGACCATAAAGAAAACAGCTAGAGATCGGGGAAAGTGGTGAACAACTGTTGAGGCCCTATGCTCCACGAGGGGAGGAAATTAAGTCAGTAGACATGCATTTAAACTGACAAGAGAAGAGAAAAAGGGCCACATAATACGTCACAACGGCTGGGGCTAACCAAAAACTGCTTGCACAGTTTCAACACAGTGAGAATATGAGCACCATCATCCAAGATATATGCTGGAGATGGATTGGACATGTGATAAGCATGGATACTAACTGTCACAAAGAATGCAATGATTTGGACACTAGAGGGTAAACGAAAACGTGGAAGACCAAAAAACGACCTGGAGGAGAACAGTAGAACAAGAACTGAAAGCAACGAATCATAGTTGGAACACAATACAGAGTACAAACAATAGAGAAGAATGGTGTACATTTGTTGCTGCCCTACGCATCAGGGGCGTTGCTGATTAGAGAGAGTGAGACATAAGATGATGTCGTAAAGACCAAAGCCGTCTGTGGCCGAATAAGATGACCCATACTACAACTGTATTTCTGTTCTACTTGTAATGTGTCTCAAACCCACAACTGTTATTAGAACGACAGGCAAACGTTTTAACCACTCCACCATAGAGACACTCGTCTACTTGTAATAAGAATGTTTAGTAGAATAACGTGTGACCGAGTGAATAAGAGTACTGATCTCTCAGTTATAAGTACAAAGGTTCGAATCATATGTAAAGTACGGGAATTTTTCTGTGCAGGGTACAAAGTAAATCATCTTCACCACCTGTATTTTGGTGACGATAGCTTTCGCATAAACGGCCTTGAAAATGTCCTGCCTATAGAACCACTGTATAAGAGTCGGTAGTGAGAAAAACCCTAATCTAACCCCTTATTACTAGCTAATGTCACGTGAACAGTTGCAGGTTGACAGTAAACAAATATTACATATCCGTCCTCGATTTGATAAGCCATAACACACACATTACAGGAGTAGTGAATGTCTATTACATAACTGTTAAATGTACAACGAACCAGGATTTCAACGTTAGGAACTTTTCTTAGAAATCGCAACGTGTCATTTGCTTTAAGGAAACCTACAATGAATATGTCAATATGAATAACACACATCATCGATATTGATATGTTTGAAATATTATAAAATATAGAAAGAATACAAGAAGTCAACCGTAGAAATGAGAAGTAATTATTGAGAATGAAAATGTCTTGTTGTTTAATAGTGTACTTACTCGTCTGTGTCGTTTCTTCTGAATGTAATCCGCTTGAAAAACCTGTTCACCAAATGCTGATAATTCCATGTTTATTGAAATCACAGAGCATCCACCGGTAACGTTGCGTTTTCAATGCGATCTCTGAAACAGTCTGCTTACGTTTTATTTCAGTTTCACTTTGTTGTGATGATGGCTATCATAGAGATAAAAATAGTTCAACCAATCGCAGCCCGAGAAGCGGCTCGTTCAAAAAATCCACCAATCGCATGCCGCGTTCGGTGGCATATGCGTGGTGACCTGACCTCTGACCCTAATGATTTCTAATGATATATCAATATCGGTTGTAAGTTTCTTGTTGATGACATCAGTTTTGAAGCTGATGATGAACGGTATTTTTGGTTGCGATTAGTAAGTCAGTTTAGTCATATCGTGTCAAACCAAGACAAGAGGCCTGTTGTGACGACGGAGGAAACTACATGTATATATATATATATATATAGCCTTTTACATCTTTAGAGACGGTCAGTTAGCAAGAGGAGACTACAGTTAATCAAAAATACTTAACAGAAGAATAGGTGTAGACCTATATATATATACTCAATCAATGACCACGTGTTTAAATTTTAGTCAGATTTCGTTTACTGTGGGTGGTTGATGGCTACATCATGTAAAGGATATACCACGATTTTAATTTATTTTCGATATATGAAAGTCAAAGGAGATCAAAACAAACACAAAGCTGAGAATCTTTAAATCAAATGTGAATTCGCAAAAATTTCGCAATTCATGCTGAGAACGTCACAATACAAGACTAGTAGAAAATGTTCATGCTGAGAACGTCACAATACAAGACTAGTAGAAAATGTTCATGTTGAGAACGTCACAACACAAGACTAGTAGACAATGTTCATGTTGAGAACGTCACAACACAAGACTAGTAGAAAATGTTCATGCTTGAGAACGTCACACACAAGACTAGTAGAAACTGTTCATGCCGAGAACGTCACAAGACAGGACTAGTAGAAAATGTTCATTCTCAGAACGTCACAACACAAGACTAGTAGAAACTGTTCATTCTCAGAACGTCACAACACAAGACTAGTAGAAACTGTTCATGTTCAGAACGTCACGATTGAAAAATGTTCATGCTGAGAACGTCACAACATAAAACTAGTAGACAATGTTCATGCTGAGAACGTCACAACACAAGACTAGTAGAAACTGTTCATGTTGAGAACGTCACGACTGAAAAATGTTCATGCTGAGAACGTCACGACACAAGACTAGTAGAAAATGTTCATGCTGAGAACGTCACAACACAAGACTAGTAGAAACTGTTCATGTTGAGAACGTCACGACTGAAAAATGTTCATGTTGAGAACGTCACGACACAAGACTAGTAGAAACTGTTCATGTTGAGAATGTCACGATTGAAAAATGTTCATGCTGAGAACGTCACGACACAAGACTAGTAGAAAATGTTCATGCTGAGAACGTCACAACACAAGACTAGTAGAAACTGTTCATGTTGAGAACGTCACGATTGAAAAATGTTCATGCTGAGAACGTCACAACACAAGACTAGTAGAAACTGTTCATATTGAGAACGTCACGACTGAAAAGTGTTCATGCTTAGAACGTCACGACTGAAAACGTTCATGTTGAGAACGTCCCGACACAAGACTAACTGTAAAACGTTCATGCTGAGAACGTCACGAATGAGAAAGGCTCATGTTGAGGGCATCACGACACAAAGCAAGCTGAAAAAAGTCTTGGTGAGAACGTCACGACACAAGACTAGCTGAAAAACTTCATGCTAAGAACTTTTGACACAAAACTATTATTTAAAAATTCATGCTAAGAACTTTGACACAAGACTACTATAAACAATATTCATGCTAAAAGTATGACAGACTACATAACAATATTCTGTAGAAGTTATGACACAAGACTACTATAAACAAAATTCATGCTAAGAACTTATGACACAAGACTATTATTTTAAAAATTCATGCAAAGAACTTATGACACAAAACTATTATAAACAAAATTCATGCTAAGAACTTATAACACAAGACTACTATAACAAAAATTCATGCAAAGAACCTATGACACAAGACTTCTATAAAAAAAAATTCATGCAAAGAACTTATGACACAAAACTATTATACAATAATTCATGCTAAGAACTATGACACAAGACTTCTATAAAAGAAATTCATGCTAAGAACTTATGACACAAGACTATTATTTAAAAAATTCATGCAAAGAACTATGACACAAGACATCTATAAACAAAATGCATGCTAAGAACATATGACACAAGACATCTATAAACAAAATGCATGCTAAGAACATATGACACAAGATTCTATAAACAAATTCATGCTAAATTTATGAAAACTATATATTATAACAAAATTATGTTAAGAACTTATGACACACTACATATTATAAAAATTATTTAGAACTTATGACACACTAACTATTATATACAAATTATGTTAGAACTTTTGAACACTACATTATTATAACAAAATTATGTTAAGAACTTATGACACACTACTATTATTATAACAAAATTATGTTAAGAACTTATGACACAAGACTATTATTATAACAAAATTCTTCAAGAACATATGACACAAGACTATTATTATAACAAAATTATGTTAAGAACGTTGCAACACAAGACAAGTAGAAAAAGTTCACGACCCAAAGTTACACAAACAACGAACATGTTATAATATTCGGGTCAAGTCTGCAAGAAACTGCGCAGTTAATTTCAGAAAAGCGACCTTCACTTATGACTTCGTTTCTTTTATAAATATAGATCCCACTTCAGCAAGATTCGAAGGCAGTCATTAAAGCAGCCTGTTGCCAGTAAAACTCGACACTGTTCGTGACATCTATTGTTCTTCGGTCGAAAAGGGGAAAAGTAGTCATACTAAGCCGGCAACTTAACCGCAAAAACCCATGTTCTATATTTACCCATGTAGTCAGCTGTTTAATATGGATTCCTGCCAAGAGGAACATCGATTGGTCACGTGACTTCCTATGTGCGGGTATCCCCCTCCCCTCCTTAAGCAATGACACCGTTTCTAAAAATAACCCGCCCAGTGCATAACATCGTCGAGTGTTCTTTTCCCCACAAACTGGAACAGTATAATTCTAATGCGCAGGAGGGAGACAATTTAAGCCGGTCGAAAGAGAAGGGTATGAACTTCGGGTAGCCGTGACCTATATATCTCTACTGCGCATGTAGCTCTGGTCTGTTTGAGCGATTTATGGAGTAACAAACAATAGTTTTTCTATTTCGTTAATTGGTTGGTGAGTTTTCCAGCGCCTTGTTTACCTTCGACAGACACAGTCTGGAGTTCGGGTAGATCTTTAACGGTTAATGCCCTACTTTGAGAAAATAACTTTATCATAGAACACAATGAATTAGATCATAGAGCAAAGACTGGTATGTACAGTATTACATAAGAAGGAAAAATAAATTATAAGATATGAGAAAAAACTACACTCAACGTTTCGGTGCTTAAGACCTTTATCAAGAACACAAAAAACTAAATTAACTAAAACATGATATTAACAAATGATCTGAATCAAGAGATACTGGCATACGTACCTGCTTGATTCAGATCATTTGTTAATATCATGTTTTAGTAATTTAATTGTAGTCTTGTAAGCACTCGAAACGTGAAGGTAGATTTTCTCATATCTTATATTTATTTTCCTTCTTATGTATACTGTAATACCAAGTCTTTTCTATCGTCTATTTCCTCAGTATTACCCAGCCACCCTAACGATTTTTCTCAGATCTGATCTGATCCAGTCTGACCACCTCAGATTTGTTGATTTTCGTACATCGCAGAATGAATTAGATCAATGCTGTGCACATTTTTTTTATATTGGGGCGCATCTGTCACTGTAGAGGCGCGGCGCTGTGTGCAGTTGTAATAATAATAGTAATAAATTCATACTATAGTGCGTTTCAAAACGTTCGGTCAACGATTGACCTCAAATATCTCCATATTCATTGCATGGATGAACGTGATTTTTGCATGTGGTGTTGTATTTCTGATGTCCCAACGATTTTCTAAAATTCAATGTTGCAGGTAGTGTACTTTTCTTGCAACGGCGAATTCCTTTGATCTTTTCAAACCTAGTAATTATCTGGTGCTGGAAGAAAATAATTTACCGTAAATTTAAAAAATCACATATTTTCGGCATAGGCGTATGTACAATTCGAATTTTGGAGGGTGAGATAACTCATATTATATAAATCATATAAAGTGTTTACTCACTTTGATGAGCTTAACATTTTGTAATACACCTATGCTCTGAAAACACAAACAGTAAATTGTAACTGAACACACCGGAAGGATCATTATACATTTTTTAAAAGTACGATAAAGCGATTAAAATCGGAAAACCACGTGAAAAACGTGCAAGTCGTGGAACTTGCAACATTTCACAAATATGAAGGGGTAATACTTCTCATTATATAGTTGGCCAATGAGATGGTCACTTTTATATACTTTACATAAAGAAAATTTTAAACCATACGTTTGTTATTGAGTAAAAAATATCAACCTCGGGACATTACGATCATTAGATCATATGCAAAGTTACAACAATTACGGTCAAGCGGTTGCAGAGATATTACATTTTCCCAGCGGAAAATCATTTTGAAACGCACTATAGTTGTAACATTAATTAATGATTAACTCTTTCGTCCTACTAAGGCGATATACAGGCTCATAGTAGATTTTAAGATGAAACAAGGACAGTATATTTCTTCTTCGAATACCTCATATCGACCACTTGTTAACCAATATGTGTGATTTGTATGTGATCTGAGCCTAGGAGCGAGTGTAGTTATGCGCCTAGTAGCTCAGGCCAGTACATCCGATTTCTACGATACTTTTTATTTACTAGGGTAGTTTCCCCTGTGTCCTACATAAGTCGCCTCTCACAACATGCTGTGTAGGTCGCAGTGGTACTATTCTTTGCTCCCCTTGCGATCCCTGGCAACTCACGGGTGGCAGTAGTAATAATAATGCAATTATACTTCTTCTTCTTCGCATGCTCCATATCAACCACTTGTTAACCACTCTGTGTGATTTGTATGTGATCTGAGCATAAGATCGATTGTACGTTGTGCCAGTTATGCGCCTACAAGTAGGCCAGCACATCCAATTTCTGCGATGCTTTTTATTTACTAGTGCAGCTTCCTTAGACTCCCTACCTCAGTCGCCTCTTACGACATGCCTTGTAGGTAGCAGCGGTACTATTCTTTACTCCCCTTGCGAGCCCCGGCAACAGACGTGCGGCAGTTATAATAATAATAATAATAATAATAATAAATTCATATTAATTGTAACATTAATTAATGATTAACTCTTTCGACCTACCGAGTTGATGTACTGGCTGACAGTAATTTTTAAGAGTACGTAAGGCCAGTATACTTGCTACTTTTGCGTACATCACAAAGGTGGAGCGTCTGACTGAATGGATTAGAGCGCAGCTCCCATGCGGAAGACCCGGGTTCAATTCACGATAAGGCCAATGACTTTTTTTTTCGAAGGCATAAAGAAAACATCCTAACTTGAATAGTTTCACGGCGACTGCACTAGCCATCCAGCCATTAAATTCCACATGTCCGGCCTGTTCTACACCACACAAAAAGTGGTTTTACAGGCAGTAACGAGTTTCCTTGCAAAGTAGTTGAATCCGGAGGGGTTTTTTTTCCGATCCAGAAGCACTTGAGCTTTTCAGCTCTTCGGCTCGGTGCCATCGACATCGTAACCCTTCGGTTCGGTGCCACGAACACCGTAAATCTGGGGAATCTGTGGTTTTTCTACCATCACGCGGAATTGAACCCGCACACACAGAGGGATAGTCACACGTAGTCCAACGCGCTACGAACACGCTGGACAGACGGGCTAATCCGGAGGTTAAAGAAATTACGAAATAAAATGGTTAATAAACAAAAAGAACAAATGAAAGCTTAATTCCAACTTAACTTTTAATTATATTTTGTGCTTACAACAAAAACTGAAACCAACTGTTATTCAGAAATACGCTTGTTCGTGGTATTCTTATTAATTCTGTTAACCCCGACGGAGTAAAATGGGCGCCGCAGATGTATCACTCCTGTTGTTCGTTTGCTTGATAAAGGCCTTGTTGGTCGAAACGTTGCTGTATATTGTCATTGTTTTGTAATTTGTAAAACTACAGTACTTTGTGATTACGTGTTTCGCCAATCAAATAGTTTTACTGCAGACTCATATATATTATGTATCACACTGGCGCCATTGTGGGCGCCTCGTAGGACACCGCTACTTTTGATGATGTTCTGCAAGTGTGCTGCTAGGGTTCGCAAGGGGAGCAAAGAATAGTACCACTGCGACCTACAAGGCATGTCGTAAGAGGCGATTTAGGTAGGGGCATAGGAAGCTACCTAGTAAATAAAAGCGTCGCAGAAATCGGATGTGCTGGTCTACTTGTAGGCGCATAACTGGCACAAAGTTAAATCGTTCTTAGGCTCAGATCAAATGCCAATTGCATATAGTTATAATCAGATGAACATTGTGAAGCTTTAGAAGAAGAAGAAGTATCGTGTTTATTAGTGAACTCCTTAAAAGCGCATGGTCGGGTTAAATTCCACAGTGGACGTCAAATATTTTCCGTAACGTATCGGCTCTCAGATCGACCAGAGCCAACTATAAACTTATGGGCCTTCGGACTCAGATAAGAATTATGGGAAATCAGACCACAACTACACCACGTGACCTCGCATTCCAGTATTGGTGTATATAGACGAATTCATTTTAAAATCAACAAAAATGCTAAATCGAAGTTATGTTATGCAACAAGTTAAGTTTAACAATAAGGAATATCAATATTGTGAATATTTTTCATCAATAAATAACCATAGACTCACAGAATTTAGTAAAATTGCAAAAAAGCTTGCATTGTTCTATCAAACCTCTATATTTTCCGGCCCCTTTTCTGATCTAGCTCAGGCAACCCCTTATCAGTTGTCTGGCCTAGTTATCTAGAGTTGGCTGTGGATCGACACAGCCTCAATTGGGTACCAGGAAAATCACTGGGAAGTAAAGTTGGCCTGCTTGATGTTGACCACATCCTCCATCGTGTGCCGACGGTCAATGGAAAATTACTGGTCTAACACCGTCATCCTAAATATATCTCGTAGTATGAAAAATAGGACTCATTTACTAATGACACGTTAATTCAATCTGAATTTTCCACTCTTGATCTTAGATCTCTCAAATTGTAAACAGAAACCGTTGCCCTCGGCAACATATGGCCGACTAGCTTGAACGGGAAAACCAAAATTAATGTTTAACGGATGCTGGTTTTTATAAGCACTTGATAGAATACTGTAAGGTTTTCCTGTAATTTTACCCAATTATACTTCTCTATGGTTATTTATTGATGAAAAGTGTTAATAATACTGATATTCATTATTGTTAAACTTTATTTGTAACATAATATAAACGTAATCGCCCGAGTGGTTACTGGGGCCCAAATTTGGGATGTAAAGAATAGAACCACTGTTTCCTGCCACGCATGTCGTAAGAGGCGACTAAGGAGGTTTGCCTGAAATCGGATGCAAGTGTCCTAAACGTGTAGAAGTCTATGCGTTTAGGGCCTACCAAACCAATGTGCAACGTATATATACGTTCTTGGCAAAGATCAAAGATATCACAAAGAGTGATTAAAATTGGTCTTAAAGAATGAACACAAAGAAGAAAAAGATAACCGTGATTTAGCGTGTTGTGTTGTTTGTCAAATATGTTTATCTTTATCTAACAATACTACAATGTGAGGCTACGCGACGGTCGTGGTGTGATTTCCTAGAATTTTTACCAGAGCACGCCGGTCTTATGTTTTCGGAGTCCACGACAGAGACTAACCAAAATTGTATTTTCATTTTCGCCTGAAGACGAAATCTTCACCGAAATTCACATTTTGGTTTCATCGGAAAACAATAACGAATGCATTATCATCAAATAGCTAGCTTGCCCTGAGCACTTGTGGGATATTACTTCTTCTTCTTCAACGATCAGCTTTCACTTTAGACTGGGATTTCGGATTCTCTGTTATTGTCTACTGCTTGTTTTTATATTATGAAAAACAGAAATATTCCCAGTGGCAACGTATGGGTATGAAGCATGGACATTTATCAAGACAGTTGAAAAATAAATATGTGCTTTTGAATATAAGTGTTACAGAAGAGTCCACAAATATATCTATACATAATGAACTCAAAATTAAAGGAAACTGGCTGATGCAACAAATAAGAAAGAGAAAATTGAGATATTTTGGACATATAAAAAGACATGAAGGGCTGGAGAAGACCATCATGGAAGGAGACATACCGGCAAAGAGAAAAAGAGGAAGACCACGGAGAAGATGGATTCATGATGTAACTGATGGTTTGAACATGACGGCTGTAGAGGCGGGATATTTGACCTATGAGAGAGAGAAAGAGAAAGAGAAAGAGAGAGAGAGAAATTCCGAAGGACTGTTGGGGTGGCAAAGTTCTGCCCAGGACAAACTAATTAATGATGATGAGAAACAGTATACGCCATCGAAGTCAGTCAATGAAAGTTGAGACAAAATAATCAATTAAATACACGGATACTTTGGTATTATCAGATGGTAGATGCAGATTACTTCTTCTACTACTTCAAACACTCCATATCGACCACTTGTTAACTGTTCTTTGTGATTTGCATGTGATCTGAGCCTAAGAGTGATTGTACGTTGTGCAAGTTATGCGTCTACTATTAGGCGAGCACATCCGATTTCTGCAACGCTTTTTTATTTACTAGGGTAGCTCTCCTAAGCTCCTACTTCAAGCGCCTCTTACGACATGCCTTGTAGGTCGCAGTGTTACAACGTTCGAAGAAGAAGAAGAAAAACAATAACAAAACGGCGCGTACCGGATTTAAACCCACGACCCACCCGCCTGCCCAGCGTGTTCGTAGCGTGTTGGACTGCGGGTGACAAGCCCTCTGTGAGTTAGTTAGTTAGTTTGTTCCTTTCGTGCCAAAGGCGGCACATAGGGCAGAGGTTTTAGATCTCCATATGATACGGTTCTTTGCTAGCAGTTGCAGATCTTGTATGGTTTTACATCCCAATAGTTTACTTTCTTGTTGGATGGTTCTTCGAAGAGTGGTCTTTGGTCTTCCACGTTTTCTTTTCCCAACTGGTGACCACATAAGGACTTGTCGATTTAGTCTCTTTTCGTCTGATCTAAGAACATGACCTAAATATTTCCACCGACGTTTCCTTATAATATTTGATATGGGTTGTTGGTGTGTTCTATCTCTCACTGTGAAACACGTAAAACACACCAATGCTAAGACTGCATGAATCAGATTTCCACATGAATAGAATTTATGGGGAGATCTGGTACATCGGTCTGGGTTGTGATCGCGAGAGAGAGAGAGAGAACGCAGGACAACGGCGTGACCACTTAACAACAGAGATCCCCTTAGACATGAATAGTTCATCATCATCATCAAGGTGCGTATCATTTACAGGATGTTGCTCTCTTTGCAGCACATCTGAAATTCACTCTGTCTCTAGCCAGTTCACCCACTTCGTCGATGGTCATATTCATGATTTCTTTAATATCTTGTAGCCATCTTCCGGGGGACTGCCTAGAGTAGTTGATAGTAGCTCGGCCTGCTGCTAGCTGTGAGACGCCTCATAGCTCGGGTTCGAACCTACTGTCCGGCATTTGTTCGAGTCCCTGGTCTTACTCAGGACGATAACGTGAGTACCTCTGAAGTCGAGAAAATCTGCCTGTATGGCGAGGAATACTAATTACGAGTACATTGAGCACACGGCTGCCAGTGTAAGTAATTTACAATGTGCACGCTGCTGCCATTGTAAGAAATTGAAAACAAACGGATTTTCACGCAAAAATCAGTTTCAGAGATGGAACTTCGTCTGAGTTGAAAGCGGACGAAAGAAAAAAAGAAAAAAAATGAAAAAAAAAAAGTAGCCATCTTCTTCTTGGTCTGCCTCTGCGTTCTGGGACCCTGTCCTCTAATATTGTTCTTTCCAGGCCATCGTGACGCTTGATGTGACCAAAGTATCTAATTTTTCTGTATAGTATGTTGTTTATCAGCCAATTGTCTTTAACATTTAGTTCTTTCAAGACATCAGTGTTCTTTCTTTTTCTGTCCATGGTATTCGTAGGATCTTTCTGTAGCATTTAGTTTCGAAGGACTGGATTTTCGTTCTTGTTTTTGTGTAATGGTCCATGATTCACAACCATAAGTAGCCACTGGGAAAATGCATGCTCTCAATATTTTTAATTTTAATATTTTGCTGGTGCTTTGCCATGAATAGTGAGAGAACCGAAACTATGATTAATCAACAAAATATACTAGAATCCCAAAATTAATCATAGAAGCAAGAAAGTAGAAACTAGAACACGGAACAATAAGAATTAAAATCGGAAAATAACAACGAGAAACAATGGAAATTTTTGAACTGAAATGCGGAAGAGAATAGCAGTGACGAAAATTGCATTCATCTAGGAGACAGAATTATTCCTACAAACAAATGATTAATCATTTCTGTTAAGGTATTTTTGTCTGTCTGTCGATCTGTTGTAGGAGCCCTTTTTTGGGTGTGGCTATATAATAATAATGAGTGGTACGATGATGTGTGCTTGATGGTAAAATACATCACTATCGGACAATTCACAACATAATTCCAGGTCTTGTCCTTAACATGTTTTATTGGTGTTCCTCATACATAGACAAAAACACGTCTGTTCGTCTTCAATGTTATGGTTCGTCTCTTTTGTATTTACTACCGTTTCTACGCCGTCACTACACAACTACGTCGATTAGTTTTACTACGTCAGGTCTCGTTTAGTGTTGCCATACTGCTTATAGTGGACAGATGCAGATTTAGTGCGCAAACACTACGGTCAGCTAATAAGAATATCTAACTATCTACCAACTACACACTAAAGCTAACTGTCTGGTTCCTCAGCTGCCACCTGGGGGTGGACTGAGACCTCGCTGTCGACACGACGGCGAAATTCCTCATATGTGCTCAGGTAGAGTCCGTCAGGGTTATTAGAGTTGTCCGAGTCGAATGGGAACAAGTCACCACACGTCGTTAAACGTGGCCCAACAACAACTAATCTACAACAGCCAACCATGGTCGAAAATAAGGAAAATCCTGACGGGATCTCAGGAGAACCATGTTGAATGAGTTAAATGGGAACAAGTCACCACACGTCGTGAAACGTGACTCATCAACTGGCCATAGGTGACCATGGTCAACTTCAACAAAATACCCACTCTACTCTAGGCTGAAACAAAGATTCGATTAATGATCATTCAGCAAAAATTGCATGGGGGAAAAGAAACAGGCGCCACAGATCTCCTACCTCGTGAGGTTTACAACGCCTGTGAGGTATACATCATCATCACCAGGTGCCGGCGTAGGCGATCATGGATCTCCACAAATCTCTGTTGTCGTTGGTGTTTGCTATCAACTCAGATGTTGACGCTCTACCGTGCCATGAAGTCAGGCTATCCAAAATTTTCTTTCTCTGTCTTCCTCTATCTTGTCTACCCTCTATTTTACCAGTTGTCACAGTGTGTTCTAATCCTCCCCTCCTCATCACATGCCCGAAGACGTATATATATATATATATGGATATCTTCTTCCTCTCGTTCTCCCGCTATGAATTCAATTGTAGTCAGGGCGTCAAGTATGACGCCTCTGACTGATTTTTGTGTGAAGGCTTATTTAATGAAGAAGAATACCAATTGGTATATAGGGTAATACGGTGTTAGGCCAGATTTTGTCATTGACACACGATGGGTGATGTGGTCAACATGCGTTTACTTCCCATTGCTTTTTCCTGGTACCCAATTGAGGCTGGATCGACCTGAGAGCCGTTACGGTAGGAAAAAATCCACATTTTTGTCGAATTGAACCCGGACCACTAGTCTAAGAAGCTAGTTCCCTAACAACTATGCCACTTCGGCTCTCATGTATACATATATATATATATATATATATATATATATATATATATATATATATATATATATATACTACAGTTTACCGTTCTTCGCATGGGAGATTTAGTTTAAATCTATTTGTAAAGTCCCTTAAAGAAACATGCCATATTGCTTCAATGTCGACTTCTTCCCCAAACAATACGTTTTCTCTCCATGCATCGGCCAGTAAAACCTGATACAACAGAATTCCCGTTCCCGTGAAAGTTGACAAATAACAATTTAAAGTGTCCATCTTTTCGATAGCCAGTAAAACCTGATACAATTGAATTTCCGTGAAAGTTGAAAAATAACAATTGGCAAATTAAATTTATTCAGATTATTAATTTATCGACGTGTTTAAAATACGTTGTTTTAATAATAGTGTCGTTATCATAGCATTATATATTGGCTGAAATCGGATGCACATGTCCTAAACGTGTAGAAGTCTATGCGTTTAGGGGCCTACCAAACCAATGTGCAACGTATACACGTTCTTGACAAAGATCAAACATATCACAAAGAGCGATTAAAATTGGTCGTAAAGAATGAACGCAAAGAAGAAGAAGATAGCATTATATGACCACAGGACTTGAGCGGAAAGGATCTTTGTCAAAGTCCGTATGTAGTGTGCTGGGACATTCGTCACTTTGTTGTATTGTTTGCTTGATAAAGGCCTTGTTTGTCGAAACGTTTCTGTGTATTGTCATTGTTTTTGTATTTTGTAAAACTACCATAAACTGGTTAGAAACAAAATGCAAGGAAATAGAAGATATGACAGGAAAAACACAGGACCAGAGATATGCACAGAGAAATAAGACAAATGACAAGTAAGAAAAATACTATAAAAGGTGGAAGATGTATCAAAAATAACAACCAACTTTTGTTTGATAAAACAGAAATATTGACAAGATGGACAGAATATGTAACGGCTCTATTTGATGATCAAAGAAGCAGTAAACTCAGTATACAGTGTAATGACGGCCCAAGAATATTAAAATCTGAAGTTGTAAGAGCAATTGAAACAATGAAACGAGGAAATGCTGCAGGATATAACTGTGGAAATGATAACCTCCTTAGAGGATTTTGGTATTGCAACTATTACAGATTTGTGCAATGATATATATAACACAGGATATATACCAAGAGACTTGAAGACACAGTATTCATACCACTACCAAAAACTCCAAAGCACAGGAGTGCACAGACTATAGGACAATTAGCCTGATGAGCCACATAACAAAAATACTACTCAAGATCATACATGAAAGAATTAAAAACAAGATAGACATAGAAGTAGGAGAAGAACAGTTTGGCTTTAGAAAGAACAGAGGAACAAGAGAGGCAATACTTTGTATAAGACTACTCGCTGACAAGTATATAGAAGTGCAAAAAGTATCTACTTGTGTTTCATTAACTATAGCAAAGCTTTTGACAGAGTCCAACATGAAAAGCTAATCATATGTCTACAAGAAATAGGCCTAGATGGAGATGATATCAGACTAATAAGTAACATATACTGGGAACAGACAGCAATAATAAAATATGAAAATAGCTACTCTCCATACATAGACATAAAGAGAGGAGTGAGACAATGATGCATTCTGTCACCAAGCCTATTTAACATCTACACAGAGAAAATCTTCAAACAACTAGAGGGAATGCCAGGACTCAATGTCAATGGGAAAATAATAAACAACTTAAGATATGCAGATGACACAGTATTGGTAGCAGAAAATGAACAAGATCTACAAGAATTAGTGGACCAATTGGACAGAACTAGCAAGGAATATGGATTAGAAATTAACGTACAGAAAACAAATACTATGGTGATCAACAAGGAAATGGAGAAACCTAAAATGAATATAAAAATGCATGGAGAATTATTACATCACGTAAAAAGTTACTTATATCTTGGTCAGATGATAACAGATTATGGCAGATGTATAACTGAAATTAAAAAGAGAATAGGAATGGCGAAGGATAATTTCAATAGTATGAGAAAGTTACTGACATCCAAACAAATCACAAACAGGCTAAAAATGAGAATGATCAAATGCTATATATATCCTATATTAATGTATGGCTCGGAAACATGGACAATGAACAAGCGGTTAGAAGACAGAGTTGATGCATTTGAGATGTGGATATATAGAAGAATATGCAGAGTTTCATGGACAGAAAAACAGACAAATAAACAAGTTTTAGGAAAACTAGGTATGAAGAAACAATTAATAAGAGAAATAAAATTCAGACAAGTAAAGTATTTTGGGCACATAAAAGGCATGACACCATGATAAAACATTTACTAGAGGGAAAGTTGAGGGGGAAGAGCAAGAGGAAGACCGAGAGATAAGTGGGAGGAAACTTTAAGAAATGGACAGGTTACAGTCTGGCAGTGTGCAATACCAAGGCGAAAGACAGAGGATGCTGAGATTCATTGCAGCCAACCTTCGATGTGGAGACGGCACCTGATAATGATTAAAACTATCGTACTTTGTGATAAGGGAGTTTCGCCGAACGTAACAACATGATCACGTGACCGGCAACATTGTGAAATCATGGAGATACGCTTTCGATGATTTTTATGCAGAAAGACCATATGCGTTAAAAGTTGGGAATATGGTTATGGTTATAGAAACGTAAAAAAGTATAGTTTGATAATTTTTCCCTCTTCGTATCCACTAAAGTCACTTTCTTGCCAAATTTCAAGTCCGTAGGATGTCCAGATATCTCAAAATAATTGGGACAGACATTCAATTTGTTTTATCTTTGTGTTATATAGATAATATATTTATATCCTAATCATTCAGGACCCATGCTTCACGAGGAACGGAATGGAATAACGAGGATATATGTATACGTCTCAGGCGTTGTCGCAGCGACGACGTAGGAGGTCGACAAACAGACATGAAGAATATAAAGACTGCTTGTGTAGAAATAAGTAAACCGGATCCCTCCCTACACTTGAAGGTGGGTAATATATGGGAATGCCTCTTGAAACAAACTTAGGAGAGACGTGACTGTGGTTTAGCTGCATTGTGCTCCACAGAAAGTTGGGAGAAATTGCTAGGGGTTCAGTTAAGAATGAGATGTGGAAGCGGAGAGGATGTACCGTACCGATCATGGTTCGTTGATTGCACATTGAATTATTGATTTGTGACGACCAAGCGTTTCATCCAAACTGCCACAAGTATCACCGCGCCATCGACACCACCAATCATTGAACCGAATAAAACTACCCACTTACACAGCATATAGACATTTCTTCTTCTTCTGTGTTTTCACTAGAAAACGAGTTTTCTGTGGCGTAGAGGTTAAGTGCTCGTCTGTCTTGTCAAAGGTAACGGTTCGATTCCTCGTGGAGACATCTGGATATTTTTCCAGAGATCCCTGATCTCAGTGTATGTGGGAATGAGTTTCTATTCCTATCGGAGTAGGACGATAAACACACGTATGCTCCGATACTTAAAAACTTAATACTTAAAAGAATTCATTGGCAGCGAAATATCGGTAATAGTAGGCTGGAGAGCTGCATCACTGGAAAAATGGTCTGGTGGTTCACGTGGAAATTAATCGAGTCTGTAGTGCGACAGTTGAAATCTTGATACTAATTGCGTCATTCATGTCAGGTTGTAAACTATTTCCAGTTCTCCTTGACCTACTTCATAACACAAGTCATTGTACCTTACAGGTCGGTTACAAGAACAGTCAATTCGATATCATCATCAAGTATCCTGTACCTTCCGGAACTTGGCTCCCATGATAGCAGTCATGAAAACCGTTCTGTGTAAGTTGACCAGCGTCAGCAGCAATTATTCTCAGATCGTCAATGACATCTTCCACATCGTCTTCTTGGTCTTCCTCTCATTCTTCTTCCATGCATCATTCCCTCCAAAACTATCTTCTCTAGGCAATCATGTCATTTGATGTATCCGAAATATTTAATTTTTCTTGATTTTATGCTCTTTAATAACCAACTCTCTTTAATATCAAACTGTTGCAGAACAGAATTATTTGCTCTTTTCTCTGTCCATGATATTCTAAGTACTTTTCTGTAGCATTTGCATTCAAAGGCATTAATCATATTCTCCGCAGCTATGTCAAAGGACAAGTCTCAGAATCAAATGTTGCCAAGGAATAAACGCTGGTTCTTAAATACTTGATGATTTTTTTGGTCTGTTCCTTTCATATGTTAGCTAGTTCTTTTAGTTTTTGCAAATCAAAGCTCTGTCTTTTATTAATTTCTTTTGTATCATTCTGATAGAAGATCTCCTAAATGTGGTCAAGTTCCTACCGTTATAATCGAAAAAGGGTCCAAGGCCGAAGGATTGACTTCATTTCATCGTGTTTCCCAATATGGTTCCGCCCCTGTCAGCAGAAATGGTAAGCATTCTATCGAGAGTATTGTACAACGCAAACAGACCAGGTCATTATATTTCGACTACGCACCGGACTCAACAAACACTTATACAGACTAGAAGCAAGCCTAGCCAGTGTCAGCAGGCAGAACAGACACCAGAGCATATCCTGCAAGACTGTCCTCTCCTGGGTGAGCTGAGAAGCAACATGTGGCCACACCAGTCGACCTGAAAACTAAGCTTTGGGAAACCTGACAGACCTGAAGCTGACTGTCCAGTTTGTGGTCCACAGTAAACTAAGCGCATGACCAGAGATCGCTGAAGAGAACCTGACAGACTGAATGTCTGCCCGTTTGTCACAGTAAATTAAGCGATGACCAGAGATCGCTGAAGAAGAAGATACAACGCAAGAACTCCGTAGCTTCAGAAACAATCATGGGAATCTAATTTTAAAAAATTGTATATGTGACTCGGTACGGATTCGAGTCCACAACCCTCAGAACGACAGACAAACAGCTGGACCACTTCGTCATCATCATCATCAGGTGCCGTGTCGGCTGGCGAAGGCGATCATGGATATCCACAAATCTCTGTCTCTGGTGTTCGCTATCATCTCAGATGTTGACGCTCTTCCGTGTCATGAAGTCAGGCTATCCAACATTTTCTCTCCCTCTAGTATATGTTAAGCTGACACACAATCAATATATTAGCGAATTCAGGATACATTGCAATATTCTGCTTCTTCTGCTTCGAATGCTCCATGTCGACCACTTGTTAAATCACTCTTTATGATTTGTATGTGATCGATTGTACGCTGTGTCAGTTATCCGCCTACAAGTAGACCAGCATTTCCGATTTCTGCGACGTTTATTAATTTACTAGGGTAGCTTCCTAGACCCGTACCTCAATCGCCTCTTACGACACGACTTATAGGTCAGACTGACGCTATTCTTTGCTCCCCATACGAGCCCCGGTAATACAGGGATGACATTGCAATATATTTGTGTCTGAAGGTAAAACAATTAAGTTACGGATCGAAAGGGTTAACATAGAAGTGACTACAACAGAGGGAGGGTGGTAACATTTATAACTACTACAGCTGTTATCCTTACAGTGGAAAAGCTATAAAAAATTATAGTAGTATACTAGGCACTGTGATGATCTAATGTGAGTTTGAACAGATGTGCGCAGTTAGATTAATTATTATTGTACTGTTATATTTTACACAGGGTGTGCAGGTAATTTCTCCATAACACTCTGTCCTGGGCTACTCGCTCCTCTCTCAGTAAAGTTTGTTTGTGGTTTCCATAGAGCGTTCTTTTTTTCTTGAACAATTTGTAACCTATTAGAATGACTGCTTTGTGACTCTTATTTGTTCTTCTCAGAGTATGGCCATTATACAGGGTGTTCAAGACAAAAGTAGCCCAGTCAAATGAACCAATCTGGCACATGTTTGTGAAAATAAGAAGCAGGGTCGTACCGTGCTATGATGAAGAGAGGTGGCCGCATCAGGCGGATCGTAAAGGGGCGGCATAAGCAGCAAAATCAACGTTACAATTGAAGGATATTTTAAAGAAGAAAGATTTAAAGGACGATATTTCGAAGACTTGCATCATACTGAGAAAATATACCGCACAGTCCTGATGAGATTATTCAATTATGACGTAATATAGGTCAAGTGAGCAAGTCTTTTTGTGATGGTGTGTAAATATGGTGCGAGAAGGGGTGATAAACACATGTGACGAAATGACGAGCTAGTCCCAACCGGGTTAAACAGTAAATAGACAGAACGCGATACGTACCTGACCACTTTTAATTTGTCAATGGGGATGCTTTTTTCTTGAACATCCTGTATTTTCATCTTCGCTTTCTGATTTCTATGGATTGCAAGGCATGGAGGAGAGAGAACCGAATGTTGATTGCAGCGCAGGGAGGTGGAGATCAGATCGGATAGCAACGCATGGATTTTATGTGCATTATTACGTTACGACCTGTTACTTATTTACTTATTCCTCTTCGCTCCTTGTGGAGCATGGGCCTCAACAGTTGTTCGCTACTTTTCTCGGTCTCTGGCTGTTTTTTTTATGATCTCTCAGGATAGTTGAGCACTCGGTACTAGTGTAATAATTTACCCCAAACAAATGGGAGACGTGCTTCCGGGGTATTCCGGAGGTGTGTATGCTGTTTATTGTGTGTCGCGGTTTATTCCATTAACGCTTATAGGGGTTTCAGTGTGATAAAACCGAAGGTATACCGAAACTGACATAATTTCCGATTTCTTTCAATTTAATACTAATGTCGAATACTAACGAATTGTTAGCTACCAAATTTGTAACTATACGACATATCTAAAAATAGCCACAATTGCTACCAAATTTGTAACTGGTTTACCTGTCCTAAAATGGACCATCCTACGACTTCCTCCGACCAGAGCCAACTATAAACTACTGGGCCTTCGGGTTCAGGTAAGAATTGTGGGAAATCAGACCCCAACTACACCACGTGACCTCGCATTCCAGTATTGGTGTATATAGACGAATTCATTTTAAAAGCAACACAAAATGCTAACTCGAAGTCATATTATGCAACAAGTTAAGTTTAACAATAAGGAATATCAATATTATAAATATTTTTCACCAATAAATAACCATAGACTCACAGAATTGAGTAAAATTGCAAAAAAGCGTGCAGTGTTCTATCAAACATCTATAATTTCCAGATCCCTTTTCCTATCTAGGTCAGGGAATACCCGGCCAGTTGTCTGGCCTGTGCTAGAGCCTGGCTGTGCTCCGACTCGTCACGACATATCTAAAAATAGCCACAGCTGCTTGTTTGGGGTAAATTATTACACTAGTACCGAGCACTCTTCAGTTCCTGAAGGGGGTTAACGGTGCATAGGAATAACGGCGCATAAAAACAACTCCGCGCTAGGATTAGTGAGCTGGCACTAATCATGATATTACCTCACCTAGACGTGGTGACCCTGGTAACAGACAACCGATCTTGTCTGGCTAAGCGGGTAGGGATCGAGGGAGAGCTACTCTGGTTTAAGGTTGTCTGAGGATAGCTACCCTAAAAGAAAATAGTAACCTGCTGCCTTGCAGGTCGGCTGGGGACAGCCAAAGGCTGACGGAGAGCGAACCCAGTAAACGCTGGCTGAAACCGGACACGTCGCCGAAGAATAAGCACCAGAGCTCCAAACGGCGCTGAATGATGTGACATAAAAACCGTTCTTGGCAAAGGGTGTTTATATATCACAATACGAATGATCAAAATGGCCGATAAGACCGATCGAAGAAAAAGAAAGAGGAAGAGTTCCTCATGAAGACTTCCAGATCTACAGGGTGTTCAACTTAAAAGCAGCATGTGAATGGAGCTAATCTGGCATATATGTATGGAAATGGGAAGGTTCAGTTATGACGTAGTATAGGTCAAGGTTGTGTGATGGTGTGTAATTGTAGTGCGGGAAGGGGCGATGAACAAATGTGACGTAGGACGAGCTAGTCAGAACCGGTTTAAATCGTAAATAGACGAGATGCAATGCGTACCTGGCAAATTTCTATTTATGACTGGGGCTGCTTTTAAGTTGAACACCCTGTATTTATGGCGTCCTCTTTTCCATCTTCCTTTGCGGGTTATACTCAAGAGCTTGTCTAGCGAAACTCGACTGTGTCTTCCGTAGGGTATACCCGACCCATCGCCATTTTCTCATCTTAATCTTATCCATAGGTCTGTGTTTGCAACTCTATCATACCATCCGATTACATGTTATGTTGACACTAAAAACCTGTAACATATGATTATGTTGAACTGACATATATGATTTCATAACGCATGATAACTGATAACAAAAAAAAAATATGTATGTATCGGACATATGTCATCGGCTTACACCTTTTCGGAGAGCCGCTGTAGCGTAGTTGTTAGTGAACTCGCTGGTGGTCTGGGTTCAGCTCCCGCAATGCGCGTGGAATTTTCCCGACCGCCTCAACTGGGTACCAGACATGCTCTGGAAAGTAAAGGCGGCCGGCGTGATGCTGACCACATCACCCATCGTGTGCCGACGGTCAATGAAAAATACAGGTCTAACACTGTATTGACCTATATACCACGAGGTATGAAAGGGTTCCTTTATACCTTTTACTTAACTGTCCCAGACAAGACCAAGACAAGCTCATTCAGGACATACGGCAAAATATCAGCTTGTCAAAAAAATCCGAACTGGTCTTACAGTGGATACCAGCTCACTGTGGCATACCAGGAAACGAAAAGGCTAACAAACTCGCAAGGGCTGGGAGGGCTAACACAACACCATCCAACACAAAGTTTTACAGAAGCAATGACTCTCCTGAAACAATCCAGGAAAATTATCTGGAGAAAAACAAATGGAGAATACAACCCAGAGTACGACAGTATAAATACACTAAACAGAATAGCACAGACCACAGTCTTCAGACTTAGAACGGGACATTGCAGTCTCAGAGCAGCTAAACATGTAAAAACAAAGTACTATAGTTTTACAAAGTACTATAGTCTCAGAGCACACCTCCACAGAATGGGTCTCAGGGACTCGGCAGCCTGCACCTGTGGAACACCAAAGCAGTCCACAGAGCACATCCTGCAAGACTGCCCTAGTCTGAGTAGTGAGAGATTGGAGATCTGGCCAACAGAAACAACACTACAAGACAAACTATGGGGAACCGGTGAAGACCTCAAGCGCACCGCCCTGTTTATGTCACATACCGGAGTAGTCGCATAGCAAAAGTTGATCGAAAAAGAAGAAGAAGAAGACTTAGCTGTCGTTACTGCCTGTAGTACCGATTTTTATGGCGGCGTATAACAGGTGGGACAAGAGCATGAGAAATTTAATGACCACATTGCTAGTGCAGTCGCCGCGAAGATGTTCATCTTAGGATGCTTTATTTATGCCCACAACAGAAAAAAATTATTTGCCTTAATGTAAATTGAACATAGGTCTTGCGCATGGGAGCAACTCTTTAACCCATTCGGCCAGACATGACAGTGAAGCATAAACCAGGTACTTGTATCTGAAGCGCCCGAGTGGTTACCGGGGCCCAAATTTGGGGTGTAAAGAATAGAACCACTGTTACCTGCCACACATGTCGTAAGAGACGCCTAAGGAGGTTTGGCTGAAATCGGATGCACATGTCCTAAACGTGTAGAAGTCTATGCATTTAGGGGCCTACTAAACCAATATGCAACGTATACACGTTCTTGGCAAAGATTAAACATATCACAAAGAGTTATTAAAATTGGTCTTAAGAACGAACGCAAAGAAGAAGAAGAAGTATCTGAAGAGGAGACTAAACAACACCCACATGTGGTGCCTTCGAGAACTTGTTTGCGCTAGATGACAAGATTTTTTTTTTTTCCGATCCAGAAGCACTTGGCTTTTCAGGTCTTCGGCTCGGTGCCATGGACATCGTAACCCTTCGGTTCGGTGCCACGAATACCGTAAATCTGGGGAATCTATGGTTTTTTCTGCCATCCCGCGGAATTGAACCCGCACACAGAGGGATAGTCACTCGTAGTCCAACGCGCTACGAACACGCTGGGCAGACGGACGGATGACAAAATATGATCAATAGTAGTGAGATCTAAAGGGTCTACTTCATTGCGCCCGTGTGTTACTGGGGACCACGAGGAAAGCAAAGAACAGTAACACTGCGTCCTACAAGGCATGTCGTAAGAGGTGACTGATGTAGGTGCCTAGGGAAGCTACCTAGTTAATAAAAGTGTCTCAGAAATCGGATGTGCTGGCCTATTTGTAGACGCATAACTGGCACAACGTACAATCGCTCTTAGGCTCAGATCACATACGGTAGTTAACAAGTGGTCAATATGGAGCGTTGGAAGAAGAAAATTGGTTTTACAGAAAGTAAAGACATTTTAAAAAAAATATTTATAATTTGCAGTATGTATTTTCCTGAAACTTTTCCCCACTGAAATTCCCTCTGTAGTACACAGTTTTGTAGGACATGTCAATCATAAGTCCTCATCCTAAAATGCAACATCCTTAACTACAGAGTATGAACCAGATTAATCTAGTGATTTATAAAAACAGGTTATTACTAAAACTTAAATGGCATCACGTGCAGACATATGACCTTGCTATTAAGTTGTAGACGAAACATAAACGGGTAGATATAGATAAGAAATTGTGGCATGAGAATTTTAAGTGCTTGGTCCAGGTTCAAGTCCACAGAAGGAGTGGAATATTTTCCCGACTTTAACGACTCTCAGATCTACTCAGACTCAAGTGGGTACCAGGAAAAGCACTGGGAAGTAAAGTCGGCCTTGGATCGTGGTTCTAACACCGTATTACCCTATACACCAGAGTTTCAAAAATAAGGTCAGGACCCCAGAAGGTACTCACGGAAGTTCCTCAAGCGCTTGAAGAAATTTTATGATCTTTGACACTTCAAACAGAAATTAAAAAAAAAAAAAGATGTATAAAAACAGTGGTAAACTAGCTCCGCTGCCAAATCAAAGGACCCGGACCATACCGGAGTCTAAATGTATGACAGGACAAAATGAAAGAAATTTGAAGTTTCCGACATTCTGAGAAATTGGTGTCATCTTGACTGTTGGTGTGGTATAATAATAATTCCATCACAATAAGATTTTCATGGATAGAAACTTTTGGAGATCCGTGGCAGCAAAGTGTATTTAAAAGGAGATCTGTGGCAGCAAAGTGTATTTAAAAGGAGATCTGTGGCAACAAAGTGTATTTAAAAGGAGATCCGTGGCAGCAAAGTGTATTTAAAAGGAGATCTGTGGCAGCAAAGTGTATTTAAAAGGAGATCTACTGTAATACAAAGTTTGGGAACCGCTGCTATATACATTGTGGTATAAAGGGGTTCATTTACTTTTTTTTTTACATTGATTGAACCACTGACTCCATATTGACTGAACCACTGACTCCACATTGATTGAACCACTGACTCCATATTGACTGAACCACTGACTCCATATTGATTGAACCACTGACTCCACATTGATTGAACCACTGACTCCATATTGACTGAACCACTGACTCCATATTGATTGAACCACTGACTCCATATTGACTGAACGATTGACTCCATATTGACTGAACCACTGACTCCACATTGACTGAACAACTTACTCCACATTGATTGAACCACTGACTCCATATTGACTGAACCACTGACTCCATATTGATTGAACCACTGACTCCATATTGACTGAACCACTGACTCCATATTGACTGAACCACTGACCCCACATTGATTGAACCACTGACTCCATATTGACTGAACCACTGACTCCATATTGACTGAACCACTGACTCCATATTGATTGAACCACTGACCCCATATTGATTGAACCACAGACTCCATATTGACTGAACCACTGACTCCACATTGATTGAACCACTGACTCCATATTGACTGAACCACTGACTCCACATTGATTGAACCACTGACTCCATATTGATTGAACCACTGACTCTTCTTCTTCTTCTTTGCGATCGCTTTTTGATGATTATACCGTTAGACGCGTTCTTATGATGAAATCGACTGTTGTCTGGAGCTCGTCTCTGGTGTCATGTAGTTTTGAATGTAGTGTTGTGTTGTAGGGCCAGCATTCCTTTCTTGGGAGGACATACAGGGGCAGTCTTGCAGGACATGTTCTGTGGTTTGTTCAGAAGGAGCCACAGGGGCACAGAGGGGTTGGGGACAATCGCAGCCTGTGGAGGTGTTTGTTCAGTCTGTTATCACCTATCCTGAGTCGGAAGATGATAGTCTGTCCTTGTCGGTCAAGTGTGTGGTAGTCATCGTTGGATGGTGTAGGTTCTTTTCTAATGTCCATGATAGCTCTTTTTTTCAAAGTATGTGATTTCATTATCTATTTGTTCACATTCTGCTCCCTTTTAGCAAGTTTGTCTGCCTTCTCGTTACCTGGCACTCAGCAGTGTGATGGTACCCACTGAAGTGTAACTCTTTTGTTGGTAGAGATCTTGCTGAGCTCTTTCTCAGGGATGGATGGTTACTCTGTAGGGCTTGCAGAACAGATAGCGCGTCTGTGAAAAATACCACTTGTTGGCAGTCAGAGTTGGAATTATTGATCATGATTGCGGCCTGTAGTAGTGCTTGAGCCTCTGCAGTGTAGTTTGAACAAAATTTACCAGTTGGCATGTACTTTGTTTCGGTGTGATTGTTGGGATATGTAATATAGATACCAGCCCCTCCGTTCTTAATTGCATCTGTTGCAGATCCATCGGTGTAGACGTGGATCCATGATTGTTTAGGGTAGTTTTCTTGGATCATGCACATAGTGGCTGTTCTCTTCTGCAGGTCATTGTGTATTTCTCCAGTTGTGATTCCACTAATTGTTGTTATGATTTTTGCTGTATCGTTAACTTGTTCCCAGGGAACAGGGTCGAGACTAGGTATCAGCGGTGTTGTGTGCATTGGAAGGTCATCTTGGTACTGTCTTTTTAGTCGCTTTCCCGATGGACGAAGCTGCTGCGTTTTAGTCGTCCAAGTGCCAGATCATTTAATCTTGCTTTCATCGGATGCAAGGGCATACTGGTGTATTTCTCCATCTGGATCATATTCTTGGTTTCCCTTCTGTAAGCCAGGGCTTGTACTCCAGTGGTTTTCTGCATCTCTGTGATAGGAGTAGATTTCATGGCTCCGGTGATGATCCTGAGTGCTTGATTTTGCACTCTGTCCAATGTCTGCAGGTGTGTGTTAGCAGCTGTAGCCCATGCTGTTGAGCCGAACTCTAGGTGAGGTCTGATTGTTCCGCTGTAGACTTTCTTAAGTGTGTGTTCATTAGCTCCCAGTTGGTACCTGCCAGTTTTCTGAGTATTCCAATTTTCGTCTGGCCTTTCCTTCTGTGTTTTCTATATGCTTGTTCCATGTGAGTCGTTTATCAAATGTGATCCCTAGATAAGTTGGATTGCTTTCTTCTTGTATTGGGGTGGTTCCTAAGTGTATGTTGGCTGCTTTGTCCCTGGGGAGAGGGAGAACAGTGTTGTGGAGGTTTTGTCTGTGTTGATTGTAACTGTACCATTTCTCTGCCCATTCCATAAGTTTATCTGCCGCTCGCTGTATTCTACCGGTTGCAGATGTTGTGTGTTCGTCTGCGCACCATAGCACTAAATCATCTGCATATAGAGCGGCCTTCACTCCAGCTGGCAGATCCTTTACTAGGTCGTTGATGTAGACAAGGAAGAGAGTTGGAGACATAACTCCTCCTGAGGTACCCCATGACGCAGTAAGACCTTTTTGCTCTGATGTCCATCGAGTGTGACTCTGGTTCTTCTATTGTGCAGGAACGATTGGATCCATCTTAGCATGTTGCCTTGGATTCCATTTCTTTTGAGCTTTGCCATAAGACCATCTTTCCACACCTTGTCGAAGGCCTGCTTGAAGTCTACCCATAGTGTTAGCACCTTTTTTTTTCTCTTGGAAGGCATCTTCAACGGACTGGGCTACATAGGTAACTTGGTCTTCTATGCTATGGCATTCCCTGAATCCTGCTTGTTCTGGAACCAAAATCTGCTCAGATTCTAAAAACCATTTCAATCTGTTGTTGATGACTCTTTCCATGGTTTTAGCAACACAGCTTGTCAGACTGATTGGTCGATAGCTTGAAGCCTTGGTTCTGTATTTTCCTTTTTTCAGTATGGGTAGTGTGATGGCTTCTCTCCAGATTTGGGGGACTACATCTTTCTGCCAGCTGTGGTTTATAATTTCAAGCAACTTTAACTTAGCTACTAAGCTCAGGTTTATAAGCATTTCGTTGCTAATTTTGTCTGGGCCAGGTGATTTTTTATTTTTGAGTTTAGAAATTGAGTTTTGTAGTTCTCCGAGAGTGATAGGTTCTCTCATTGGAGCAGAGGGTGTAGGCAGCCTTCATTCCCTTGCAATTCTGTTGTGGTCTTTGTCTATGCTGAGATTGCTTTCTCTACTATATGTAGTAGCAAGCAGATCTGCGGCTTGTTTTTTCCTTATAATTTTGCCGCTTTCCTCCAGTGTAATGCTCTGTCTTGTTGATGTAGGTTCTTCATTTAGGGACTTAACTAGTTGCCAGAGTTTTCCACCATCTTTTACTAGGTTTAGAGCTGCTGTTTTGTCTCTCCAGCTTTTCCGTTTTTCTATTAGCTTTGTTTTCTGGAATGCTGCTACTGCCCTTTTCCATTTATTCTGGGATTCTAGCGAAGGCAGAGATTCTGCATTCTTCCTGGCTTCATTCATGTCCTCCTGTCTCTTTTGCAGTGTGCTTGACCAGTATGGAATGTATCCCTGCTGACATCCTCTAGGAATGGCTTCTTTTGCGGCTAGAAGAATGCATCTGTTAAAGTCTTTTACTACTTTATTGATATCACCATCTTTCACAATTAGTTCAGACAAAAGTGAAGTTGTCTGATGTCTGAAGAGTTCCCAGTTGGCCTTTTTATAGTTCCATCTAGTGATGGCAGGGCTGGTGTTAATGGTTACACTCTGGATGGTAAGAAATACTGGCCGATGGTCACTTCCTCCTAGTTGATCTCCTATCTCTCTGCTTATCAGTCCGGATATGTCGGGGGTAGAGAAGGCTAGATCAGGAGTGGAAGTTGAGTGCCATCTTCTGGAGTAGAAGGTGGGGGTGTCAGAGGGGGCATTGATTAGTATAAGAGAGTGATCATCTTGCCATGTTTCTACCTCTTCCCCCTGCGATCTAGGTGGTTGTATCCCCAGCTCTGGGAGTGACTATTGAAATCTCCAACTGCAATAAAGTTAGTGGCAGGTACCTGTATTGTGTTGAGGTTCTGTGGTTTGTCGTTTGGGCAGTAATAATTTAGTAACTGTATGTTTGTGCTATCTGTTTGTAGTTCGAGAAGTTGGTACTCGGCTCCGTCCATGTGTGTCTGTTTTTCAGTGGAATGTATGTTGTTTTTCACTAGAGTGAGTACTCCTCCTTTTCTCCTATCTTGTCTGTCCGATCTATGGCATTGGTATCCCCTTATTTTGAAAGTTTGGTCTACTTGCAAGTGCGTCTCTTGGATACAACAAATACTGACCTGCTTTTCGTGTAAGACGTTTTCCAATTCTGTTTTTTTTGTTATATCCAGCCTGCTTGCTGTTTACTCCTTCTGCATTCCAGTGTATAATGACAAGTGGCACTTTGGCGTTCTCGTTTTCTGTATCATGTTCAGTGTACTGTCGCCTGATACGGCGGGGTGTCTTTCGATGTCTATGGAAGGGGTAGGTCGGGACCCGGTTTTCGTGCCCAACACTACTTCAACTACGCACGGCTCGGTGTGTCGATCTACATCATAATTTTTATCGGACGGTATAATCATCTTATATAAGCGTGAGATGCGTGATACTATGGTTTTTGTGCGCCTTTTGGCCTAGTATCGCCGACTTCAGCACCTTTCAGAGGAGAGAGGCTCGTCCTATTTGTTCCGTATTCAAAACCACTGACTCCATATTGATTGAACCACTGACTCCATATTGATTGAACCACTGACCCCATATTGATTGAACCACAGACGAAAGATTGATTAAACCACTGACCCCACATTGATTGAACCACTGACCCCACATTGATTAAACCACTGACCCATCCAATTATTACCTTTTCATCCATGTACAATTCAGATATGAAGTGTCTACACAGAATGCTGGGAGTATTAAGAAGAGACCAGTTTAGAAATGAAGACATCAGGAAAAAAGTGGGTAGAATATTAGCACTGAACTTCATCAAGAAACAAAAATGTAATGGTTTGGCCACATATGCAGATTACCAACAGACAGTACGCCTCAAATGCAATACTATTATTGTACACCTGCCGCCTGTGTGTTGCCGAGGCTCGCAAGGGGAGCAAGGTATAGTAACACTGCGGCCTACAAGCCCTGTCAAAAGAAGCGAATGAGGAGGGATTAAGGAGCTACCTAGTAAAAAAAGCGTCGCAGAAATCGAATTTGCTGGCCTACTTGTAGGCGCATAAATGACAAAAGGTACTATCGCTCTTAGGCTTGGATCACATATAAATCGTATCGAGTGGTTAACAAGTGATCGCTATGGGGCGTTCGAAGAAGAAGAAGAAGATTGTTACTATCAAATGTCAATGTTACTGCCATATGTCAATGTTACTATCAATATGTCAATGTTACTATCAATATGTCAATGTTACTATCAAATGTCAATGTTACTATCATATGTCAATGTTACTATCAATATGTCAATGTTACTATCAATATGTCAATGTTACTACCAAATGTCAATGTTACTATCAAATGTCAATGTTACTATCAATATGTCAATGTTACTATCAATATGTCAATGTTACTATCAATATGTCAATGTTACTATCAATATGTCAATGTTACTACCAAATGTCAATGTTACTATCAATATGTCAATGTTACTATCAATATGTCAATGTTACTATCAATATGTCAATGTTACTATCAATATGTCAATGTTACTATCAATATGTCAATGTCAAGATAGTGTATATAATCATCATCATCAAATAGCTTGTTCTGAGCAGAACTTTGCCACCCCAACAGTCCTTCGGAATTTCTCTCTCTCATAGGCCAGATGTCCTGCCTCTGCAGCCGTCATGTTCAAACCATCAGTTACATCCTGAATCCATCTTCTCCGTGGTCTTCCTCTTCTTCTCTTTGCCGGTATGCCTCCTTCCATGATGGTCTTCTCCAGCCCTTCATGTCTTTTTATATGTCCAAAATATCTCAATTTTCTCTTTCTTATTTGTAGCATCAGCCAGTTTTCTTTGATTTTGAGTTCTTTCTGGATAGATCTATTTGTTCTCTTCTCTGTCCAAGATATACGAAGGACTATTCTGTAACACTTATATTTAAAAGCACATATATGTTTTTCCACTGCTTTATTAAATGTCCATGCTTCACACCATACGTTGCCACTGGGAATATGCATGCTCATAGTATTCTGATCTTTGTTTTCTTATCAGTTTCGTTCCATACTGTTTTGAGTTTTTTAATTTTTTTGTAAAGCCATGTTTGTTCTTCTTTTAATTTCCTTAATCCCATTTCCATCTGTTATTAGTAGTGAACCAAGATATTCAAAACTGTTCACATTTTCTACTTTCTCTCCATTGATAAAATATGTCATGTTCGTTTTATCTGTTGTCATTATTTTTGTTTTTGCCACATTGAGATATAGATTTTGTTTTTCGCTTTTATCTTTCACTTCTCCTAATAATTTCTGAATCCCTTTTGGTGATGTTGACAGTAACATTGTATCGTCAGCGTATCTTAGTTCAGATATTTCTCTTCCTCCAATTATAAAAGGATCGTATTGTTCTTTTCCGCTATCTTCTGTAACATTCCTCATGATGTTTTCTGCATATACGTTAAACAGACAAGGCGACAGAATGCAGCAATAATGTATATAAATACGAAACAAATATTAAAATTTCCCTTAGGGATATGAAGTCACTTCACTACATATTTCCAGGTTCTAGTGTGCAGGAGGTAGGAGGTCCACTTCCTTTCCTCACGTGTGAAACATCGAATGTGGTATTGAACCCCCAACCCTCTTGTGTTCGAGTCGATAAGGGAACACTTATGCAGTACTCTAATCTATACCACATGTAGAATATATATATACGGCTGTGAAATGTATCTGATTTCCCACATTCAACTTGACCTTAATAAAATTAAAAAAACCTTTATCACGAGATCAAGCACAGGGAGGGAAAAGGGGTAAATACTTTTCAAATTTAAATGACTGTTATTTAAAGTCATATAATGTATTTTAAATATCATGTAATACAGTGGTTCTCAAAGGGTGGTCCCATGCGCATCAGTGTGTCCAGTGATATTCCTAGGTGCACCCTATAACATCCAAGATCAGGGGTCGACAACTCGGTGCCATCGAGCAACTGAACAAAAAATTGGCAAAACATATCAGTCCCATGCTTCTCATAGGCAGAGATCGCCCGAGTGGTTACCGGGGCCCAAATTTGGGGTGTAAAGAATAGAACCACTGTTAATTGCCGCGCATGTCGTAAGAGGCAACTAAGGAGGTTTGACTGAAATCGGATGCATGTGTCCTAAACGTGTAGAAGTCTATGCATTTATTGGTCTACCAAACTAATGTGCAATGTATACACGTTCCTGGCAAAGATCAAACATATCACAAAGAGTGTTTAAAATTGGTCTAAGAAGAACGCAAAGAAAAAAGAAGATAGACAGAAATTAAATGATGAATAAAGGTGTTTAGTATTTTATAGTTATTTATATATTTCTTTGCTTTTTGCATCTTATTTATTAATTGTTTGTGTTTAGTTAGTTAGTTTGTTTCTTTCGTGCCAAAGGCGGCACTTAGGGCAGAGGTTTTAGATCTCCATGTGATGCGTTTCGTTGCTAGCAGTTGGAGATCTTGTATGGTTTTACATCTCAATAGTTTACTTTCTTGTTGGATTGTTCTTCGAAGAGTGGTCTTAGGTCTTCCACGTTTTCTTTTGTGTATAGTGCACCTAAATTTTTTTTAATGTTACTCCAAGTGTGCATGACTTCAAAAAATTTGAAAACCACTATTGTAATGTAATGACAGTTATATCTATTTATAGATATTTTGAAATATTAAATCTCGTGACCCGGATACGATTCATAACACACACACCCATACACATACACAAAGCCGGATGTTTAAATATACTTATCTTTCCTAGTTCTTGTGAACCTAGTACAGTATGTTCTTCTCTCTCTCTCTCTCTTTATATATATATATATCTCTCTAGCCTGAGACGCCCCTGACACTTAGGACAGCAACAAATGCATATCATTCTTCTATAATCTTGGCCGTCCTCTGTATTGTGTTCCAACTGTGATTCCCATCTTTCAGTTTTTGTTCTACTGTTCTCCCTCCAGGTCGTTTTGTCTCCCACGTTTTCGTTTACCCTCTGGTGTCCTTCTCAGTGCAGTTTTCGTGACAGAAAGTATGCTTTTCTTGTTTCTTTTATCGACAGGCCCTGTCTCTGAACAACTTCTAGTCTTTAATCTAATTGATGACTTTTGCCTTTTATATCAATATGGACATTGTTATAAAAATTTATAACATTCTCTCTAACCTTTCATTCATATCTCTCTTTCTTTTTATATCTCTCTCTCTTTATTTCTCTGTCTGTCTCTCGCTTTCTCTCCCTATCTTTCTTTGTCTCTCTCTTTCTCTCTCTCTCTCTCTCTCTCTCTCTCTTCTCTCTCCTCTCTATTTCTTCCACTTTTATCTCTCTTTTTCTCTCTCCTTCTTTTACCTTTTTCTCTCACTCTCTCTCTTTTAACTTTCTCTCTTTCTATCTCTCTTTTATCTCTCCCTCCCTCTATCTCTCTCTTTTACCTTTCTCTCCCTCTCTTTTTTTAACTTTCTCGCTTACTTTCTATCTCTCTATCTTTCTTGCTCTCTCAAGTTCATTATCTCCGTTTACTGCTTTACTGTTTAAATAGGTTTTCTGATGTTAGATTATTTCGCATGAGCTTAGTTTGTGGAGGTCTCTATGGTGTCTAGACAGTTTGTGGAGGTCTCTATGGTGTCTAGACAGTTTGTGGAGGTCTCTATGGTGTCTAGACAGTTTGTGGAGGTCTCTATGGTGTCTAGACAGTTTGTGGAGGTCTCTATGGTGTCTATACAGTTTGTGGAGGTCTCTATGGTGTCTAGACAGTTTGTGGAGGTCTCTATGGTGTCTAGACAGTTTGTGGAGGTCTCTATGGTGTCTAGACAGTTTGTGGAGGTCTCTATGGTGTCTAGACAGTTTGTGGAGGTCTCTATGGTGTCTAGACAGTTTGTGGAGGTCTCTATGGTGTCTAGACAGTTTGTGGAGGTCTCTATGGTGTCTAGACAGTTTGTGGAGGTCTCTATGGTGTCTAGACAGTTTGTGGAGGTCTCTATGGTGTCTAGACAGTTTGTGGAGGTCTCTATGGTGTCTAGACAGTTTGTGAAGGTCTCTATGGTGTCTAGACAGTTTGTGGAGGTCTCTATGGTGTCTAGACAGTTTGTGGAGGTCTCTATGGTGTCTAGACAGTTTGTGGAGGTCTCTATGGTGTCTAGACAGTTTGTGGAGGTCTCTATAGTGTCTAGACAGTTTGTGGAGGTCTCTATGGTGTCTAGACAGTTTGTGGAGGTCTCTATGGTGTCTAGACAGTTTGTGAAGGTCTCTATGGTGTCTAGACAGTTTGTGGAGGTCTCTATGGTGTCTAGACAGTTTGTGGAAGTCTCTATGGTGTCTAGACAGTTTGTGGAGGTCTCTATGGTGTCTAGACAGTTTGTGGAGGTCTCTATGGTGTCTAGACAGTTTGTGGAGGTCTCTATGGTGTCTAGACAGTTTGTGGAGGTCTCTATGGTGTCTAGACAGTTTGTGGAGGTCTCTATGGTGTCTAGACAGTTTGTGAAGGTCTCTATGGTGTCTAGACAGTTTGTGGAGGTCTCTATGGTGTCTAGACAGTTTGTGGAAGTCTCTATGGTGTCTAGACAGTTTGTGGAGGTATCTATGGTGTCTAGACAGTTTGTGGAGGTCTCTATGGTGTCTAGACAGTTTGTGGAGGTCTCTATGGTGTCTAGACAGTTTGTGAAGGTCTCTATGGTGTCTAGACAGTTTGTGGAGGTCTCTATGGTGTCTAGACAGTTTGTGGAGGTCTCTATGGTGTCTAGACAGTTTGTGAAGGTCTCTATAGTGTCTAGACAGTTTGTGGAGGTCTCTATGGTGTCTAGACAGTTTGTGGAGGTCTCTATGGTGTCTAGACGTCTACCTGGCGCTCTGAAGGTTGTAGGTTTGAGTTCGGACCGAGTCACATGTGCAGTTTTTTTTCTGAAGATCCCTAGGATTGTTGATGGAGTTACGGAGTTCGTGCTTTGTTCAACACTCTCGGCAGATGGTGTGAGATTTCGGCCTAGAGGGACGGAACCATATGGGAAAACCCGGTGACATGAAGACAGTCCGATGTCTATAGACCTTCTTTATGAATTTTCAGATTTTCGATAAATTCTCATTAGTTTAGTTTTACTACTGTTTTTCTTCTTCTTCTTCTTCTCCGAGTTCAGAGGTGATACTACTGTTAAACTTTATTCCTGCTCGCCTGCCCCAGTGTGTTCGTAGAGCGTTGGAGAGACCTTTGTGAGTGCTGGTTCAATTCCGTGGGCTAGCAGAAAACGCCACAGGTTCTCCAGATTTACAGTGTTCGTGGCATCGAACCGAAGGGTTTCGATGTCAATGACACCGAGCCGAAGAAATGAAATCTCAAGTGCTTTTAGATCGAGAAAAAAAACCAAACGTTATTCCTATCTTTTGCACTTTTTCTGACCTCTTGACTTTCCGTTACATTAACATATCCACTGGCTAAAAGACTAATGTCTAAATAGATCATGTAGAACACCAGGAAATGAGACGGTAGATCGACTGGTTAAGGAAGATGTTGTACGAAAGCAACAAGATGTACCAGTTACCTATCACCAAAATGAGACGGTAGATCGACTGGTTAAAGCAGATGTTGTACGAAAGCAACAAGATGTACCAGTTACCTATCACCAACAGAAAATAGTATCAATACATCTATCTGAAATCTACCAATACTAAAAAGTGTTTTTAAAGTCGAAGGATTGACCTCTCTCTCTCTCTCTCTCTCTCTCTCTCTCTCTCGCTCTCGCGATCGCCGCCTAGACTGATGTACCAGACTTCCACATGAATTCTGCTGTTCTTTCTCTTCTTCTCTCTCTCTCTCTCTCTCGCGATCCCGGCCTAGACGGATGAACCAACTTTTTATCATGAATTTTACCGTGTTTTTAAGGGACTCCGTTCCTCCGTACAGCTTCTTGTTCTTCTTCTTATTACTTTATGTTTGATCTTTGCCAAGAACGTGTATACGTTGCAAATTGGTTTGGTAGACTCCTAAACGCATTGATTTCTACACACTTAGAACATGTGCATCCGATTTTAGCCAAACCTCATTAGTCGACTCTTACGACATGTGTGGCAGGTAACAGTGGTTCTATTCTTTGCAACCCAAATTTGGGCCCCGGTAACCTAACCACTCGGACGAATTCTGCTGTTGTTATTAGGGACTCCGTCCTTCCGTACAGCTTCTCATTTAATTCGATATTTTCCAGCCAGGTTTCGTTTGTCATGCCTTCTAGCAGTGGGCAGTCTTGCAGTAAGTGCTCTCCCGTCATGTCCGCCTGCTCGCAGTGGCACAGGCTAGTTGTGCCGATTTAAAATTTGTTATACAGGTGGTATCGGAGTTTGTTATGGCCGGTACGGAGGCGGAATATGATAACTTGTTTGCTACGCACGGCGTCATATTTGCATTGAGATACCGCTCTTTTAGTAATTTGCACTACTTTTTCAGCGCAGTCCGTGACGGTAAAACAATTTCACACAAGTCAGCCATTGTGTTTTTTCGATGGAATCGATGAAACAGCGTGTAAACAATTGCTTCATATGAAATATGTGTCATTCATATAGTAAAACCGATTGTTCTATGTGTAACTGTAACATATTCTACAGATCTGGAATATTCTATGATTATATGTTAAGTAGAAGCTATTTTGAACGAAATTTTTTTTCGATGGTCACTACCATTATTTTGGAACCTTGAAAATTTGTTCCGTATACAGAACAGACCATAGTACCCATCTTTTGTGCACTGTGTTGAGGGTAGTCTTGCGACTTCATTCACCGGGTTTTACCTCATATGGTTCGGTCCCTCTCCGCATAAATGGTGCGCCACTTGCCGAGAGTATTGCACAAAGCACGAACTGCGTAGCTCAAACAACAATCCTAGGAGTTTTGGAAAAAAATGCACTCGTGAACAGAACGGCGCGCTCTGGATTCGAGCTCACGACCTTCAACTGACAATAATAATACAAAGCGATTACCAAACATTTGAGCAGATTAGAACTATATATGTTTGTTTGCGAACGTTCTTATCAAAGAGTTTAATCAATCTTTTTTTAATGATATGTTTAGTTTGTGCCAAAAATGACTAAACATTGCGCCTCAGTTCTCTCTCTCTCTCTCGCGATCACCGCCCAGACCGATGTACCAGATCCCCATCAATTCTACTCATGTAGAAATCTGATTCATGCAGCCTTAGCATTGGTGTGTTTTACGTCACATCTTCAGAACCATTTGGAGTTCTGGTGCTTATCCTTCGGCGATGTGTCCGGTTTCAGCCAGCGTTTACTCGGTTCACTCTCCATTCTGTAGCCATCTAGTGTTTTTACGGTGTGAGGTAGCTAGCCCCAAGCCCAACCTCCTTAGACACCTCTTACGACAGACATGGCAGGTAACAGTGGTTCTATTCTTTACACCCCAATTTGGGCCCCGGTAACCACTCGGGCGGTGCCTCAGTTCATAGGTTCCTACACGTGTAGGACAGGCCCATCCTAAATTGTCGTCTTAAAGAACAAGTTGTCATTCTGCGCCTCAGAACAGTCAGTATACGTTCAACTCCGTAGTCACATGTATACACAATTCACGATTGACAATTCAGCCATGTGTACATGTGGACAAGCATATCAAACTGCAGAGCACATACTTCAAGACTGTCCCGAATATGCTACCCTGAGGAAATCTCACTGACCTAGTAAAACAACACACTGGGAAAATAACAACACAGACGTTAGTGTGAGGTACAAAAGGAAGGGGCGTTTATATAAACAACAAAAGGAATATATAGACACAATTTTCTTTCAAACGAAAGGAATGAAGGATTTGAGTGATTGAGTGATCGAGTGATTGAGTGATTGATAGGACCATCATCATTGCACTTCGGTGAGTAACCATGTGGGGGCTCTGTGGCTGAGTGGTTAAGCCCTTTGCCTTGCGAGTCGAAGGTCGTGGGTTCGAATCCGGACCGCGGCCTTTAGTTCACGAGTGCAGTTTTTCCAGAGACCCCTAGGATTGTTGCTGGAGCTACGGAGTTCGTGCTTTGTGCAATACTCTCGGCAGGTGGCGTGCCATTTCTGCGGAGAGGGACAGAGCCATATGGGTAAAACCCGGTGCAATGAAGTCAATCTTTCGGCTTTAAAACCCTTTTAGAGTAACCATGTTCTCCGATTTATTTCTTACAAAGGAAGATCTCAGTGGCAGTGCACGAACTCTGTAGCACCGGCGTGGGTCCCCGATGTAGTTTAGAAGATGGTGAAAATATTTTGTAGAAATTTTATTTTTAATCTTTCTAATGAACTTTGCCCGGGCAGCGACTTTCCAGCCTGTTCTTTTCGATTTTGAACTGTCAAGGGTTCTATTACGTGATTAACTTGAACACGGGACATACGTATTATCGTCCGTCTCCGATAGGACTAGGAACTTGATCTCACCAAGTTCCTTTCTTCTTCTTCTTCTTCTTGTGCTCGCACTCTATGAATTCAGCGTGTCAGGCCACCTGTATGGCGTTTCTGACTGATTTTTACGTGAAGACATGCTTTCTTTATTATCAGTGTCCCCGACGATTCAGGCATGCCTCCTCCTACTTCTGATGTAATATTCTGTCTATGCCGTACTCTATCTCTCTGGCCAGTTATTATTTCGACGGTTACAATGTATTTTGTTTTAATGACGGATTTATATATACCAAAAGGCTATTGATATACTTGACCTCTCTCATCATATCTAAGGCGACAGAAAACACGTAAATACGTAATACTAAAGTAAAACTACACGTAATAATACACGAATACAGTAAATACGTAATACGTAATACTAGTTTTACAAAAATACACTAATAATAACAATACACAGCAACGTTTCGACCAAAAGGTCTTTATCAAGCAATCGATACAATAGGAGTGACGAATCGATAATACTCGTATCTACGTTAGTATTTATAGCATACGAAGAAAGAAGAGAATATTTTCTTTTCATTAGGTATCTTGAAAAGTATGAAACCGTTTGCCTAGACTTCGAAAGTTAGGATTGAGTCCGGACCAATTGTCCGTTGTTGAGTTCATTTTGTCATAATATCACTATGATTGCTCGTGGAGCATAGAGTTCGTGGGTTGCAATACTCGCAAGTTTCCATTCGTCAGCTATAACATTTCAGCGTAAACATTGCTCGAATAGGGAACCTCAAACTGATTTTGCTTTAAGACTTGCTTTTCATATCATCAGTGTCCCTTGCCATTTAGGGAAATTCGATTTCAAAGGGACTTGTAATTTTTTTCAAGTCGCCCATTTGGTGCCGGAAAAAGGAAGCGAAGAATAGTAACACGCGGCCCAAGGCTTCGTAGAGGCGACTGATGTAGAACCAGAAAAGCTCTAGTAAATAAAAGTAAAATCGGATGTTCTGGGCCTACCTTAGTCGCATAACTTGACTTACAACGTACAATGCCTTAGGCTCAGATCATACAAATCCACACATGGTTAACAGTGGTCGATATGGAGCGCTTCGAAGAAGAAGAAGAAGATTCAGTAAGAGTCACACAGTTTCCTGTATTCCAATTGCGAACTGGTGTAAGAAGAATGTTTGGCTCAGTGTACTGAACCCTGGACTTTCAACGACACGGTGATTATGTAGCGTGATGATTAGTCTAGGTGTATCATCTTCGCTATCGATAACTCCGTCTCCATGTATTTCTTGACTCACCTCTTTACTTCCGAAGTTCAGAAAACCTTTGTTTACTCTTTTGTTATTGTTGTTAATACATCCAAATTCAAACCAAAATCCAAAATTCAAAATTCAAAATTCAATCAATTCAAATTCAAAGCTTTTAAGGTTTCAGAATTATTTGGACTTGTAGAGATATTGTTGTTAGTGAAACAACCAGATATCAAGAAAACAGACAACTTGTCATCTATACATCAAATTGGACTGCAGATAAGTATAAAACAAATATAATGAAGACACCTATGGCAAATAATGCAGATATCACACTGGAATCTAAAATGATAAAAATAACAGAGCAGTTCACCTATTTAGGTAGCAATTTTGATTGCACAGGAAATGTTAAAAAGAAATTATGATACGAATTGGCAAAGCAACATCAGCTTTTAAAAGTCTAAATAAAATATGGAACTGCAAGTTATATAGTATTAAAACTAAATTACGATTTTCAATTCAAATGTTGTATCAATCCTAACATATGCCAGCGAGAGTTGGAAAATGACTAAAGATATAGAAAGCAAGTTGAATGCATTTGAAAATAGATGTCTGCGAAAAATAATGAATATAAAATGAAACGAATTCAGAAGTGATGAAATCAGAGACATGTCTGGTCAACCACTAGTGACAACTGTTATAAGAAAGAGAAGATGGAGATATGTTGGACACACCTTGAGGAGAAATGATCAACGAATATCAAAGCATGCATTGAAGTGGGATGCAAAGGGTTCAAGAAAGAAGACCCAAGGAGACCCTGAAACGAACTTTGTTGAGAGAGGCAGGAAATATCGATCTCAGTTCCATGGAGGAGATTAAGCGAGTTGCCCAGGATAGAGCGGTATTGAGAAATTACTTGCAGGCCCTATGAAACGTATAATGGTACGAGAGGAATTATTATTGTTATTAATTATTGGGTGTCTTGCTTTGTTAGTGAAAAAAATGGTACTGTTTTTAAAACTATCTCAGAAAAAAGACACCACTCTCTGGGACATTTTACTTCTACGTTTTGTCTCCGCTCCCACGCTTACTCTCTCACGCATACACTAATTCACTGATCATCTAGACGCCTACACTCACTCGCCCACATTTCTCCCTCCAACACTTCAACAGATATTTATTGCAACATACAATCCCCCTCGATTCTGTGTTTTTCTATCAGTTCAAAAATCAGATTGGTTTGCGCGATATCGGTGTTCTCAAACTGTGTGAATTTGAGACCCTGTCACAGAATATGCGCAAACATACTACAAGTAATGTAGGACCTACCTTCTATGATATGACCATCTTATAGTAGAGAAATGTTTACCCTCTCTTGACTCCTTTGCTTGATAAAGGCCTTTTTGTCGAAACTATGATGTGTATTGTTATTGTATTTGTATTTGGTAAAACTACGGTATTTTGATTTTACGTGTTTTGCCCGACCCACCTTCTAGAACATAGATTTCCAAACTTTTTCGGCCCACCGCCAACTTTGTACAAAATAAGCTTTGTAGCACCCCTCCACATTATAATTGTTTGCCAGCGCCCCCACATATATACAAGCTCTATTTTCTCTTGGACATCGGAAATTGATATACATTTCTGTAATAAATGGTCAATTTTCAAATGAGTATATGCATGAAATAGAAAATTGATGAGAAATTGGATCGTGTAAGACGGGCCAAGATAAATTAAAATGCAGAATTAAAATATTAAATGATTATTCAATCGCAAAATCACGAAAATAATTTATTTTAAACTATTTATTATTAATTTCTTCTTTAAGGAGCCACCGACCACTAATCGCCTGAACACCCCTAAAATTCTTCTGAACCCAATATCACCCCTAGAACACTTCAGCGCCCACTGATCTAGAATATAAATCCCAAGTTGGTGTTGATTGATTGACTCATTAATTAATTATGAGAATGAGCGGAACATGTAGATATTAAGATAGCGTTCACGATCGGGTGTGTGGTCATACAGACTTAGAACCCCTGATGTAAATGATGAATGCGCACACATATCAATTAATAGTTAATCCACTTGATCGTGTGTACACTTCATATGTCCCTCAGAATGGTTGTTGATTGACATATCTTTAATAGCAGGCTGGCAAGAGGGATGGTCATGAGCGTCACCCACTTTAAGGCGAAGGTGAGGGGGTGCAAGTTCCACCCCTGAAAATGGCTTTTTGATGAAACAGTTGTTGTGAATCTTACTAAATAGCTATGGTTTAAACAGTTATAAGAAGTTACTATTTCTATACATAGATCATGCAATCCAAATCTGATCGGAATCTGGTCCTTTTCATTTCTGTGTGGTAACCTCTCTTCCTCTCTTTAGCCTGTTACGCCCTTGGCGTTTAGGGCAGCAACAAACGACCACCATTCTTCCCTGTTCATGGCCTTCCTCTGTATTGTGTTCCAGCTATGATTCATTTCCTTCAGCTCTTGCTCTATCGTTCTCCTCCAGGTCGTCTTGGGTCTTCCACGCTTTCGCCTACCCTCTGGAGTCCATCTCAGTGCAGTTTTCGTGTCGGAGCCAGTCTCCATGCGCATCACATGTCCAATCCATCTCCAGCGTCGTCTTCGGATGATAGTGCCCATATTCTCTTGTTGGCATCGTGCAAGCAATTCTTGATTCGAGATAGTAGTCGGCCAGTTCGAGATAGTAGTCGGCCAGTTCGAGATAGTAGTCGGCCAGTACACGCGTAGATTTTTGCAGACAAGTTGTATGTGTGGTAAACTAACCAAAATTTGTCCTGGCAAAAATTCATTTAAAAAAAATAATAAAAAGATTTCTACAAAATGTTTTCACTATCTTCTAAATTACATCGGGGGCCCGCCCAGGGTTACCGGGGCCCGCCCGAGTGGTTATCGGGGCCGCCCGAGTAGTTACCGGGGCCCGCCCGAGGGGTTATCGGGGCCCGCCAGAGTAGTTACTGGGGCCCGCCGAGGGTTACCGGGGCCCACCCGAGTGGTTATCGGGGCCCGCCCGAGTGGTGGTACAGGGCCCGCCGAGTGGTTACCAGGGCCCGCCGAGTGGTTACGGGGCCCCAATTTGGGGTGTAAAGAATAGAACCACTGTTACCTCCACGCATGTCGTAAGAGGCGACTAAGGAGGTTTGGCTGAAATCGGATGCATGTTCTAAACTGTAAAGTCTATGTGTTTAGGGTCTACCAAACCAATGTGCAACGAATACACGTTCTTGGCAAAGATCAAACATATCACAAAAAGTGATTAAAATTGGTGGTAAAGAACGAACGCAAAGAAGAAGAAGACATCGGGGTCCCTCGCCGGTGATACGGAGTTTGTTCACTGCCGTAGATATCTTCATGTATAAGAAAGAGATCGGAGCACACATGACTACGCATGGAAGTGCAATCATGATGGTCCAATCAATCAAATCAATCACTCAAACTAAAAAAAAATGTAATCATCCCTCACCAGGAAAATTGTAGGTGAACGCCCATGTAGATAGATGGTATCGATGTCTCAGCAATAAGCAACACTCCCATCCATTTTCCGTATCTTCCAGCTAACTGAAAATACCAGCGACAGATCACTACAGTAGTAGCACCACAGACGACTTCAAATTTTCCCCAACCTCAAATAATTCTAGTACACATTTTGTTCTGGGTAACTGGAGAGTCAGTAGTACCGGGGATTGAAGACGGTTCCCGTGGGATTTCGAAAGTAAAACGTAAATGTCACACCTGTAATATTACTAACACCTGTAAACAATCATACCATGCTATAGGTAACTCGGGAGTCAGGTAGGGTGTAAATGCGCGCCTAGAAGTAACAGATGTTAACAGGGCATAGTAGGTTGAATATCGAATATGATATCATGTGGAATGTCATAGTATATTTAATATTAAATTACCGCCCGTGTGTTGCCTGGGGGTCCCAAGGTGAGAAAGGAATAGTAGTACTGTGACCTACAAGGCATGTCGTAAGAGACGACTGAGGTAGGGGCCTAGGAAGCAAACCTAGTAAATAAAAAGCGTCGCAGAATTCGAAAGTGTTGGCCTACTTGTAGACGCATAACTTGCACAACGTGTAATCGCTCTTAGGCTGGGATCACGTACAAATCACAAAGAGTGTATGGAGCTTTCAAAGAAGAAGAATATCGTAGTATGTTGAGTCTATCTATTGTCTATTGTCTATTGTCTATTGTCTATTCCCAGTTGGAGGATGTAGTTGGCTGTCCACTCTTGCCGTTAAGAGTGGGGATGGGAGTGTTCTAGGTCCAGATGAGTCGCCCTTGTTGTGTTATATCCGTGTTTATGTAGTGTGGTCTTGATATTGTCTATCCATCCTTTTCTTGGTCTTCCCTTATCTCTAGTACCTGATCTTTTTTTATTGTATGCTGTTATTGGCGGTTGGTTGTATTTCATTCTCATTAAATGTCCAAACCACTGCATTTGTTGTCTTTCGATGTATTCGGTGCATGAAGTTATGCCCACTCTGCTTCTGATGTCCTCATTTCGTAGTCTGTCTTTCCTGGTGACTCCCACTTCCTTCCTCGAGCATTTCATTTCACACGTGGTGATCTTTCTGTGATGTGTTGCTGTAAAAGACCAAGTTTGGCACTGGTAACAAAGTGTTGGTAGCAGACACAGTATATTGAATAGTATAGTACAGCGTTTCCCAAAGTGGTACTCGCCTCCTGTGGCGCTGAAGTCTTCCAAGGGGGCGGTGGTGGGTTCAGAAGGATTTAGGGGAGTTTTTCTTAATTTTTCTTTTGAATAATCATAAAAATTTGAATTCTGCATTTAATTCATCTTATGCCCATCTTACATGATCCATTTTTGCATCAATTTTCTATTTCATGCATATAATCATTTGAAAATTGACCATGTATGACAGAAATATATAACAATTTTTTTAATGTCAAAGTGAAAATAGAGCATATATATATATCGGGGGCGTTGGCAAACTGTTATAATAGGGATGGGGCGTTACAAAATTTATTTCGTGAAAAGTGGGCCGTGGACCGAAAAAGTTTGGTAACCTATGGTATAGTATGTTGAATGTCATAGTGTACTGAGAGTCATAAATTCAGTAAGGGCGCAGATAGTGAGGGCGCCAATAGTGAAATCGATTTTAAAAAAAAAATTTTTACAATGATCCAGAAGCACTTGAGCTTTCAGCTCTTCGGCTCGGTGCCATGGACATCGTAACCCTACGGTGCGGTGCCACGAGCACCGTAAATATGGAGAACCTGTGGCTTTGAACCCGCGCTCCCATGGAGCTTGTCACCCGTCGTCCAGTGCGCTACGAACACGCTGGGCAGGCGGGCAAGTGAAGTCGATAGCAGGCTTCGCTAGTAATGTAATAGTGTTATTGTTAGGCCAGTTCTCTCATCTCCTCCATCGGGGAGTAATCGTAACTTATTTCGACACTGTTTCCCAGTAATGGCGGGCGTTGACAACTGCGCAGAAATATTATTGTAGTGCGGCATTGTCTCTTGATCTCAATTCAAAAACAGGAAGTTGTCAGCGTACATACACAGAGACTGTCAAATCGTGTTGTATTTTTGGCTTATGAGGGTCTGAGTGAGTGTTGAAAATGTAACTGAAGTCCAGATTATTTGGCGACAATCTGGGTGACATCTGATAATTCATTGATGTCTTTGATTTCGTGAATCAAAGGAAACGGGACCATATATATATACCAGGATCTAGCACATGCGACAGAAGAGGATAGAGAGGTTCCACAGACAGACAGAAGGAGACCAGAAAAGTAGAACAGACAGACAGTTAGAGAGGAGGCCAGTAAACACACAGAGGTAGAGTCTGGCTGAGAGCCAGTAAATTAGAAGTCACTACAAGATACTGTCTGGTCATACAGAAGACGGACAGAGAGCAGTCAAAAGAACTCTGGCATATACAGAAGCAGAGAAATCTGGCATAGACAAAAGCAGAGAACTCTGGCACAGACACTAGCGTAGAATAAGAAAAAACCAGTAGAGAACTCCAGCCGGAGGTATACGTTAGATACGGTCCAGACCTGAGACATACTGTCTCTAAATGACTTTGACGTCATCATCAGCAGTTCTAGAAGACTAGACATTTGTGAGAACATCGCTGAGACTTTCGTGAGAACATCGCTGAGACATACTGTCTCTTAATGACTTTGAAGTCTTCATTATCATCATCTTCAGAGACCCCTCAGTACTGGACACATAGACTTGCATAGGAATAGATAAAGTTATGTTTATACTTCTTATGGATATAAGCCAGAGTGGAACGTTAGGAGGTACGTTATATTAGAGATATATACTTAAGTTAGAGATATTCTTTTCGGTGTTAGAAAAGTGTTTACATATATTAATTTTGTTGTTGGGTTTATGTCATTTGTAATAATGTATTCTATGTGTGATAAAAACATGTATTTTTGTTGTTGAGAAATAAGTAAATAAACATATCAATTTAAATATCGACTTGAGTAAGACAGAGAGAGAGAGAGCATGTGGATACAAATGACTGAGATATACTAGTGACCAGGACACAGATCTCTCTTTCTGGCTTTACTGTGCTTGGTGTTGGCACGACTACCCACAATATCACAGTACCTTTTATGTCTTGCAGTGACTAGGATATTTCCCCATCCATTTCTTCACCCCTTACTGCTACAGTAACCCCATGTCATGATAATTCCAAGGTTTAAGGAAAACTTAAGCATACAAATTGTCGGTGTGCACACGATACGCTGTTGGACAACATATTTCCGATCCGTTTCTTAGGGATCTAAATTACAAGAACCTCAGAAGTCGGAACAAGGCTCGCCTGAATGGCGAGGGACACTGATAATACGAAAAGCTAGTATTCACGAAAAAAATCAACCAGATGCGTCATACCAGGAGCTCTGACTACGCCTGAATTCAATGCGGAGAGGGGGAGGCAGAAGATGATGAAGAAGTGTGTGTTTACTGTTGGGTTTTCACTTCTTCTTCTTCAAACGCTCCGTACCGACCACTTGTTAACCACTCTGTGTGATTTGTATGTGATCTAAGCCTAAGAGCGATTGTGCTAGTTATGCGCCTACAGGCATATCATATTTCTGCGACGCTTACCAGCACATCAATTGAAATCCAGGAACTAATCACAATACAGTGTTAGCTATTCAACGTATGCTACACACTTGCAACAGCTATGTCAGAAGTTTCAAGACTATATTAGATCAGTTGCCCACTGATGACAGGAAAATTGCAATCCGCGCTGACATAGTTCCAACCGGTCAACAGGTAGCTTCCTAGGCCCCTACCTCAGTCGTCTCTTACGCCATGCCTTGTAGGTCGTAGTTTTACTATTATATGCTCTCCTTGCTGTCTCCGGCGACGCAGAGGTGGTATGTTTATTTAAAAGTATTGGGTTTTTTATGTTCTATATTGATCTTCTTTTTCGAACGCTCCGTATCGACCACTTGTCAACCACTCTGTGTGATTTCTATGTGATCTGAGCCTAAGAGCGACTTACGTTGTGCCAGTTATGCACCCACAAGTAGAACAGCACATCCGATTTCTGCGCTGCTTTTTATTTACTAGGTAGTATCCTAGGGCTTACATCAGTCGCCTCTTACGACATGCATTGTAGGTTGCAGTGGTACTATTCTGTGCTTCCTTTGGGCTTCCCGGAACCACACGGAAACATGGATCAAGATTTGTGTTTATCGTGTGTTTATCTTGTGTTTATCTTGTGTTTATCTTGTGTTTATCTTGTGTTTATCGTGTGATTATCTTGAGTTTATCTTGTGTTTATCTTGTGTTTATCTTGTGTTTATCTTGTGTTTATCTTGAGTTTATCTTGTGTTTATCGTGTGTTTATCTTGAGTTTATCTTGTGTTTATCTTGAGGTCAACAACACTTGTTATGTTGTTCACTTTCGTGTTTTTCTCTTGTGTTTGTGTCTCTGTGGCTGAGTGGTTAAGCCCTATGCCTTGCGAGTCGAAGGTCGTAGGTTCAAATCTGGACCGCGGGCTTCTGTTCACGAGTGCTGTTTTTATTCCAGAGGCCCCTAGGATTATTGCCGGAGCTACCGAGTTCGTGCTTTGTGCAATACTCTCGGCAGGTGGCGTGCCATTTCTACGCAGAGGACTGAGCCATATGGGGTAAAACCCGGTGCACTGTAGTCAATCCTTCGGTTTTTAAACCCTTAAACCCTTTCTTATATGTGCTGGTTTTTGTGTATGACATATAATTAAATTATTACCGACAGACAGTCCACCTCAAAGAGCAATGTTACTCAGATACACTGGATACAAAGCAAAAGGTCGTTCACGAAAAAGGTGGATATCATAGATAACAGAGGAGATGAAAAAGACTTCTTCTTCTAACGCTTCATATCGACCATTTGTTAACCCCTCTTTGTGATTTGTATGTAATCCGAGCCTAAGAGTGATTATATGTTGCGCAAGTTATACGGCTACAAGTAGATCAGGATATCCTATTTCTGCTGCCATTTTTATTTACTAGGGTAGCCTCCCTAGGCCTCCTACCTCAGTCGCCTCTTACGACATGCCTTGTAGGTGGCAGTGCTACTATTCTTTGCTCCCCTTGCAAGCCCCGGCAACACATGGGCGACATTATGAAACGCACACAAAAACCCGTTTTAGACATCTCTTTTGGTTGGCTGAAATCGGATTCATGTGTCCTAAACGTGTAGAAGTCTATGCGTTTAGGGGCCTACCAAACAATGTGCAACGTATACACGTTCTTGGCAAAGATCAAACATATCACAAAGTGATTAAAATTGGTCGTAAAGAACGAACGCAAAGAAGAAGAAGGAACATCTCGTCTTATACTGACGTTGTGATACAAAACAAGATTAGAAAAAAAGAAACGAATATACGAAGATAAAACGCTCTGACGTAAACAGCAGAAAATTGAAGCTTTATATCTGTAACAAGTGTTACACATCCTACATACAACGGTAGAGGAAACCTAGCAAACAATGGATTATTTATGCATCATGCTCATACAAGTACGCCACCTGTTGTCATATATTTAACACTTCTCTAATGCAACACGTAGACGCGCGTAGGTGCGCGTGACTTAGTGGGCGGGATAGATATGAAGTGAATACGGGTTCGATTTTGCAATTCTCATGCGAAAGTCTCAATAAATATTGCTTCATTTCATATTATGTTACAATATATCAGTGGCGGCTCGTCATTAAGGGTTAGTGGGGCCGGGCCCCACCAAAAATAAGGTGTAACGTGTATTATTTTTTCATACATTACATTATAACCTCACCGAAACTATGCTATTTCCGCCTGGAAAATTTCTGCCTGGCCCCACCAACAAAAATGATCACGAGCCGCCACTGCAATATATCATATAAGTTCTCATAATGTTATATTCATTTATATTACAATATAATACATCGGTTTATTATATTAATCTATATTATATTTGATTATTTTTATTGTGTTAGATTAGTTGGTATCGTGCCAGTTGAGTATAGGTTTTATTAGTTAATAATTTTAAGTTACTAGCTTTTCAGTTTTAAGGCTTACAGCTTATATAATGTTTTTGGGTTTTTTAAATGACCCCACTTAAGCCCTCTTTGAGTGCGGGTTCAATTCCGCGGGTAGTGTAGGGCAGGGGGAACATGAGCATGAGGAATTTAATGGCCGCATGATGCCCGTCTGCCCAGCGTGTTCGTAGCGCGTTGGTATACGGGTGACTATCCCTCTGTGTGTGCGGGTTCAATTCCGCGGGATGGCAGAAAAAGCCACAGGTTCTCCAGATTTACGGTGTTCGTGGCACCGAACCGAAAGGTTACGATGTCCATATCACCGAGCCGAAGAGCTGAAAGCTCAAGTGCTTCTAGATCGGGAATAGAAATGACCCCACTTGTGTTGATATAACGTTGCCCCCACCCCCCCCCACTTCTATTGCTGTTCTTCTTCTTCTTCTGCGATCAACTTCTGCTATGCGACTACTCCGGTATGTGTCACAAACAGGGCGGTGCGCTTGAGGTCTTCACCGGTCCTCCATAGTTTGTTTTTTAGTGTTGTTTCTGTTGCCCAGATCTCCATTCTCACACTACTCAGACTGGGGCAGTCTTACATGATGTACTCTGGGGACTGCTTTAGTACTCCACAGGGGCAGGCACCCAGTCCCTGAGACCCATTCTGTGGAGGTGTGCTCTGAGACTGCAGTGTCCTGTTCTAAATCTGAAGACTGTAGTCTGTGCTTTTCTGTTAGTGTATTTAAACTGCCGTACTCTGGGTTGTATCCGGTTTTTTTTCCACATCGTTTTTCTGGATTGTTTCAGGAGAGTCTTTGCTTCTGTTAAGCTTTGTGTTGGGTGGTGTTGTGTTAGACTCCACTTTTCCAGTACTTTTGTAGTAGATGGGATGTTTTTTTGGGTGTGTTCTGCAACTGTCCAGGGAGCGAAGAATTCTGTTACTGTATGTTCAAGTTAAAGTATCGTAGTAATTATACCAATATATTACAAACTAAGCTGCACCACATATCTTTGGTGAGCTGGTTGAGAATTAATTTGTCCTGCATAAAGTATCTCATACCTCCATGAAGAACCTTCTATCGGTTCCAACGGATGGAAAAAAACTAGCTTCTCTTTCTTCTTTGCGTTCGTTCTTTACGACCAATTTTAATCTCTCTTTGTGATATGTTTGATCTTTGCCAAGAACGTGTATACGTTGCACATTGGTTTGGTAGGCCCTAAACGCATAGACTTCTACACGTTTAGGACATGTGCATCCGATTTCAACCAAACCTCCTTAGGTGCCTCTTACAACATGCGTGGCAGGTAACAGTGGTTCTATTCTTTACACCCCAAATTTGGACCCCGGTACACTCGGGAGTTAAAACTAGCTGATGGCCGGGTTATTTGGAAAACATTACGAGAAGGTGCATAATCTTTTGAAAAGAGACTTACGGATGAGCTAAAAGACAAGAGAGACAAGTGCAAACTCAGAAGTTGTCACAGTAAAACACTTGCAAATTGACAACCTGTAAAGACGAAAAAGGCCTTATATATATATATATATACAATGTCTGTAGTACTATATAATTGAAACTTAGTAGCAAAGTAAAATGTAATTCTACATGGATCCCGCGTGAGGTATATTTATAGAGAAAACGTGTGAGATCATCTCGAAATGATTGTCAAGAATGTGAAGCGGGTCTTATTTCACAGTGAACTTTGTCCGGAGATAGAGGCCAACTTCAATTTTAAAAAATTTCGGTGGGCACACTGCACGTGGTTGAACTACATGTTCCTTTATCCTTTACTTAAATTACAAATACCTCAGAAGTCGGAGTAAGACTCGTCTGAATGGCGCAGGACACTGATGATAAAGAAAGCAAGCCTTTACTAAAAAATCAGACAGAAGAGACATATTAGGCGCCCTGACTACGCTTGAAATCGTAGCAGGCGAACGAAAAATAGCGTGACACAGAGATAAATAATATGTAATTATAACATCATATAGAGATAAACAATATGTAATTATAACGTCATATAGAGATAAATAATATGTAATTATAACGTCATATAGAGATAAAAACTGTTATAAGAAAGAGAAGATGGAGATATGTTGGACGCGCCTTGGGGAGTAATGATCAACGAATATCAAAGCAGGCATTGAAGTGGGATGCAAAGGGTTCAAGAAAGAGAGGTCGACATAAGGAAACCCTGAAACGAACTTTTCTGAAAGAGGCAAGAAATATCGGTCTCCGTTCCATGGAGGAGATTGAGCGAGTTGCCCAGGATAGAGCGCTATGTAACGTATAACGGTACGAGAGGAACTGAACTATTATTATTATAAAGATAAAAAAATATGTAATTATAACGTCAGACAGAGAGATAAAAAATAATGTCATTATAACGTGAGACAGAGAGATAAAAAATAATGTCCTTATAACGTCAGAGAGATAAAAAAATAATATCCTTATAACGTGAGACAGAGATAGACAAACTTCAAGGATTCGTTGTTTTGCTCTGCTCTTCCTACGTAAACGCAACATAAATATTGAGACTGGACTTTATGACAACGTCTAGTCTGCAAACAAACACAGGAAATGAGTTATTGGTTGTCTTCTTGTCATCTTTGTCGGTGATTGTGCGTAGGCTGTGCTCTAAAGAAGTAAACATTATACTCTGAGCAACGGAGCATGCGATTAACAAGACACGAATAGCAATAATTAAACTAGATATAGTAATTATGTACTACATGTAAATGTATATATGCGTGCACAGATGGTTCGGATACGGGTTGGGTGTCAGATGTTGGTGAGAGAATTCATATTATGACACTAAGGGTTGAACACTTTAGGGGTTCTCAGTGCCTAAGTGGCTCAGTGCCATGGCTCAGTGCCTAAGTGGCTCAGTGCCTAAGTGGCTAAGTGCCAAGTGGCTCAAGTGGCTATGGCTAAGTGGCTCAGTGCCTATGGCTAAGTGGCTCAGTGCCTATGGCTAAGTCCCTAGTAGCTGGCCTAATGGCTCAGTGCCTAGTGGCTAGTGCCTAAGTGGCTAAGGCCATGGCTCAGTGCCTAAGTGGCTAAGTGCCTAAGGACTAGTGCCTCTGCCTAAGTGCCTAGGCCTGGCCTAGTGCCAGTGCTAGGCTGCTATGCCTGGCCTAAGCATGGCTAAGGCCTTGTTTTGATATCCGAAAGTCTTAGGTTTTAATCCCAACGCGCCTGCCTGACCAGCGTTTCGTAGCGTTGGACTACGGGTGACAAGCTCCTGTGAGTGTGGGTTCAATTCCGTGGGCTGGCAGAAAGCCACAGGTTCACCAGATTCACGGTGTTCGTGGCACCGAACCGAAGGGTTACGATGCTTGTGGCACCGAATCGAAGGGTTACGATGTCCATGGCACCGAACCGAAGGGCTAGAGCTTGTGCTTGAATCGAAAGTTTAGAACCCCAACCGCCGAATGTTGACGATGCGTTTGCCCGAGAACGGTTGATGTCCATGGACCGACAGGTTACGAGTCCTGGAGAATCGAGGGTTACGGTGTCCATGGCGCCGAACAAGGTTACGGTGTCCATGGCACCAGATCCGAGGTTCGATGTCGGCACCAGACGAAGGGTTACGATGTCCATGGCACCGAACCGAAGGGTTACGATGTCCATGGCACCGAAACGAAGAGCTGAAAGCTCAAGTGCTTCTGATAAGTTTTAAAAAAATCCCAACCGCTTCGTTATGTTCGAGAATGCAGTTTTTCCCTACAGAGAACCCTATGATTGTTGCAGGAGCTACAATGTTCGTGTTTTGTGAAGTACTCTTGGTAGATGGCGTGCAATTTCTGTAGAAAGGAACTCGTGCCATATGGGGTAAGACCCGGTGCAATGAAGTGAATCCTTCGGTTTTAGACCGTTTAAACTGGGGAGAATCATTCAGTTCATTGGACCACTATGTGCTAGATATGATGGCTGATAGTAGAACGAGGAAGAAGTGAATGCCACAGTTCACTGACGTTATTAGTCATGTGATCTTATGAATAATAGAAGGGCAACAAAGAAGTGAATCATACAGTTGATTAAAGCTATGATGCGGTGATCTGGTGATGCTGATCGGTGATGCGGTGATCTGGTGTGAATTATTCCATTAATTTTTTTTTTCCGATCCAGAAGCACTTGAGCTTTTAGCTCTTCGGCTCGGTGCCATGGACATCGTAACCCTTCGGTTCGATGCCACGAACACCGTAAATCTGGGGAATCTGTGGCTTTTTCTGCCATCACGCGGAATTGAACCCGCACACACAGAGGGATAGTCACCCGTAGTCCAACGCGCTACGAACACGCTGGGCAGACGGGCAATTCCATTCATTAAAACTATAAGTTCATAGTTCATAAGTACGGTTCCAACTTCAATGCAACGGGTCACCCCATAATTGCTCCGTTCCTTTGCCACTGAAAATCACACGAAATGCTAACAACTGTGAAATGTTTCCTGCGTGAACTAATTCCAGAATGAAACAGCCGCGTACCGCCACAAAAGAAACCTGCACCGCATAAAATGCATATGGCCGTCGCTAATGTAGCAACACAAACTGTTCATCACTTGAATTGCAATTCTTGTCGAAGGGAACATCAATCATGACAAAATCCAGCTTTCTGCACTCGCAATATAACTGCATACGGCAGATTGAGCTTGTTCGTCATAACCGCTGTCCGCCATTTTCTGAATACACACAACAAACGCACCGTTGACACAGCAAAAATCATTCAGCATAAAACTATTAGTGCTGCTATGATGGGTTGTACAAGGATCACAGAGAAGTGAATCCAATAGTTCATTGACGCTATGAGTGTTGAGATCTTATGAATGATAGAAGGACCACAGAGAAGTGAATCCAATAGTTCATTGACGCTATGAGTGTTGAGATCTTATGAATGATAGAAGGGTCACAGAGAAGTGAATCCAATAGTTCATTGACGCTATGAGTGTTGAGATCTTATGAATGATAGAAGGGTCACAGAGAAGTGAATCCAATAGTTCATTGACGCTATGAGTGTTGTGATCTTATGAATGATAGAAGGATCACAGAGAAGTGAATCCAATAGTTCATTGACGCTATGAGTGTTGTGATCTTATGAATGATAGAAGGATCACAGAGAAGTGAATCCAATAGTTCATTGACGCTATGAGTGTTGTGATCTTATGAATGATAGAAGGGTCACAGAGAAGTGAATCCAATAGTTCATTGACGCTATGAGTGTTGAGATCTTATGAATGATAGAAGAGCCACAGAGAAGTGAATCCAATAGTTCATTGACGCTATGAGTGTTGAGATCTTATGAATGATAGAAGGGTCACAGAGAAGTGAATCCAATAGTTCATTGACGCTATGAGTGTTGAGATCTTATGAATGATAGAAGGGTCACAGAGAAGTGAATCCAATAGTTCATTGACGCTATGAGTGTTGAGATCTTATGAATGATAGAAGAGCCACAGAGAAGTGAATCCAATAGTTCATTGACGCTATGAGTGTTGAGATCTTATGAATGATAGAAGGGTCACAGAGAAGTGAATCCAATAGTTCATTGACGCTATGAGTGTTGAGATCTTATGAATGATAGAAGGGTCACAAGAAGTGAATCAATAGTTCATTGACGCTATGAGTGTTGAGATCTTATGAATGATAGAAGGGTCACAGAGAAGTGAATCCAATAGTTCATTGACGCTATGAGTGTTGAGATCTTATGAATGATAGAAGGGCACAAGAAGGAATCAATAGTTCATTGACGCTATGAGTGTTGGAGATCTTATGAATGATAGAAGGGTCACAGAGAAGTGAATCCAATAGTTCATTGACGCTATGAGTGTTGAGATCTTATGAATGATAGAAGGGTCACAGAAAGTGAATCAATAGTTCATTGACGCTATGAGTGTTGAGATCTTATGAATGATAGAAGGGTCACAGAGAAGTGAATCCAATAGTTCATTGACGCTATGAGTGTTGAGATCTTATGAATGATAGAAGGGTCACAGAGAAGTGAATCCAATAGTTCATTGACGCTATGAGTGTTGAGATCTTATGAATGATAGAAGGTCAAGAGAAGTGAATCCAATAGTTCATTGACGCTATGAGTGTTGAGATCTTATGAATGATAGAAGGGTCACAGAGAAGTGAATCCAATAGTTCATTGACGCTATGAGTGTTGAGATCTTATGAATGATAGAAAGGTCACAGAGAAGTGAATCCAATAGTTCATTGACGCTATGAGTGTTGAGATCTTATGAATGATAGAAGGGTCACAGAGAAGTGAATCCAATAGTTCATTGACGCTATGAGTGTTGAGATCTTATGAATGATAGAAGGGTCACAGAGAAGTGAATCCAATAGTTCATTGACGCTATGAGTGTTGAGATCTTATGAATGATAGAAGGGTCACAGAGAAGTGAATCCAATAGTTCATTGACGCTATGAGTGTTGAGATCTTATGAATGATAGAAGGGCCATGATAAGAAGTGAATAGTTTAGCTTATTGACGCTAATGGTGCGGTGATCTGGTGTGATCTATTCAATTCATTGAATCTATTAGTCCTTTTATAACAGGACTAATAGAAGAATTTTAAGAAATGGACAGGTTACAGTCTGACAGTGTGCAACACCAAGGCGAAAGACAGAGGATGCTGGAGATTCATTGCAGCCAACCTTCGATGTGGAGACGGCACCTGATGATGATGGTGAATAGAAGGACCAGAAAGAAGTGAATCATGCAGATCATTAAAGCTACGTCGGATGTGATCTGACGACAAAAAATAACAACATAACGTCAAACGTCATAAAATCTATCTATATCCACTAATTTGAAGACTTCATCTAAATATGGCACAATACATGGACACATTCGACAAAGTTATGTCCCTTATAAGACAGAATAAGCTATATTTAACAAACACGTCTGTCACTCCTCCGTCGTGTTGACAACCAAATTGTTCACCCACTCGTTGACATATTTCCACAGCGTCCTCCACGTTAAGACGGTTTTCACTTTTGTAAACAAATTTTCGACTGCTTGTTAAATTCAAGACTGTTAGAGTTTTTGTGATGTCTGTCTTGTAAAGTCATTAATGATCTGAGTGGAATAATTGGTTTGTTTTTGTTTGTGATTCTCTGGTTAATTGATTGATAGGATCATCATCATCGCACTTCGGTGAGTAACCATGTGTGCTCCAAGCTCATTCTTACACAGGAAGATCTCAGCTGCAGTGCACGAGCTACGTAGCACCGGCGAAGGTCCCCGATATAAGTTTGAAGAAGGTGAACATATTTTGTAGAAATTTTGTTTTTAATCTTTGTCTAATGAATGATCAAATGCTATATATATCCTATATTAATGTATGGCTCGAAACATGGACAATGAACAAGCAGTTAGAAGACAGAATTGATACATTTGAGATGTGAATATATAGAAGAATAAGCAGAGTTTCATGGACAGAAAACAGACAAATAAACAAGTTTTAGGAAAACTAGGCATGAAGAAACAATTATTAAGAGAAATAAATTCAGACAAGTAAAATATTTTGGGACATAAAAGACATGACACCATGATAACATATTTACTAGACGGAAAGCTGAGGGGGAAGAGCAAGGAAGACCGAGAGATAAGTGGAGGAAACTTTAAGAAATGGACAGGTTACAGTCTGGCAGTGTGCAACACAAGGCGAAAGACAGAGATGCTGAGATTCATTGCAGCCAACCTTCGATGTGGAGACGGCACCTGATTGATGAATGAATTTTGCTCGGGCAGCGGCTTTCCATCCTGCTCTTCTCGATTATAAACTGCCAAGGGTTCTTTTACGTGCTCATATTGAACACGGGACCTATGCTTTATCGTCCGTTACCGATAGGACTTGGAGCTTGATCTCACCTACGCTGCGATCAGGGATCTCTGGAAAAATATCTCGTTGGCTCCAGAAGGGAGCGAAGCGATTATCTTTGGCACTAGAAGCGAACACCTAACCTCTACACTACATAGACCCCCCCCCACCGCCCCCGCCCGTTCCTCCCCCAATATTTAGAGTGAGATAGTTTAATTGACACCAAAAATGTATGTCTTTACAGTTGTTAATCGTACTTTGTGGGCGTCTGTAACTTAGAGGTGGTGAGCTCGATCTGGCCCGACCACCATTTTAAGGGATAAGCCAATTGTTAGAGCTGACATTCTGAACGCCCTCATAGAGTGTTGGCGGTAAGAAGATTTTCATTGAAACCAATCCCCGTCAACTACTAGATTGCAAGAGATGGGATTGAAGATTGGAGTAGCCAGAAAAGAACAGCACAGCAGATATATGAGTAGGCTCATCAATCAAAATCGAACTGGTACGGTCTGTCACTGAAGCGCTGATGAGAATATTGCGAAGGAGATCGGACCACCTATGGACATGTCCGGAGTGCAATGAGGATATTCCAAACTGAAACTGCGCTCAATCACAATCCTAGACTATCTGGTTCAAACTTCGTGGCGGACAATTTGGAAGCAAGCTTCTTCCCGTGGATTTCTACGAACGGTAAAAACAGATCTCACCGTTAAGAATGCAATGACATACTAGTGGATGTATAAGTGGTGCTTAGAAAATCAACAACTCGTTTACTGTGGTTGATGGAGACGTCTTGTAAAGAATATATTATATTTGACTTATCTTAAGAATGAAGTGAAGGTTATGGGTAGTCGTGACAGTCAAGTTATTTTGTCTTTTGGGTCGGATCGGTAGCTCTGGAAGTCTCAGACTTTGAAGAATGTTTCCATAGAATGGGTCTTAGGGTCTCGGCTGCCTGTAGCTGTGGAGCACCAAAGCAGTCTCCAGAGCAGATCCTGCAAGACTGTCCCTGCTTGAGCAGTGTGAGAAAGAAAGTCTGGCTAACAGAAACAACCCTTGAAAAAAAAACTATAGGGACCATTGAAGACCTCAAGCGTACCGTCCAGTTTATGATAAATACCGGAGTAGTCGCATAGCAGTTGGTCGCAGAAGAAGAAGGCTGTTTCCTTGTTCAGGATTGTCTCTTGCATACAACATACAGTTACTTGTTCCTTGTTAAAAATGTTTTAAAGTTTTCTTTATGTTTTGTTTCCATGTAGCCATCTCTTTTGCTGTTAAAACTCGCATTATTACAATCTATTTTGCTAAGATTTTTATTCTTTGGCCATTTGCTAAATTCTCCTGTATCATGTCTTCATCTCTCTCTCTCTCCTCTCTCTCTCTCTCTCTCTCTCTGTGTGTGGTAATGAGTCTATTCGAGCAATGCACATCACAAAAATGATCAATTTTTTCCTCGGAAAAACTTTTGATTTGAGTGCCACAAACTCGAGTAAGACTCGAAAAGGATCAATTATACATCACGAGTTTTGGTAGAATGTCTAAAACAATTTTTAGTCAATATATCAAGACTAATAAATATAATTCCAGTAAATTATTAAAAACCCTTTCAAACAAAATTACCCTGAAAAATGTTTTAAAATAAACAAGTTCAATGAAATACTTAATGTCAAGGGACATTATTAATACTCGTGGTTTTTTTTTTTTTTTTTCTATATAAATTGATTGACAATGTTAGCGGCTTGTGGCGTTTATTGACAGAAGTTGAAAACCGCTGCTCTTAGCAGACATCAGCTTTCAACTCGCCCTCGCATTGAACTGCCCACGCTGATCAGAATCACATACACTCTGTTCCTAAAATGAACATTTATTTCTATATCAGTCACGACTTATTCACAAACGGGTCAAAGTACTTCTTGGGATAAAATTAGCACAGTACAGCATTACTGGAAAAGAAGGGGAAAAAAAGCTAGCAACAGAAAGGGCCGACAAACTGGAAAAAGAAGGGGCCGACAAACTGGAAAAAGAAGGGGCCGACAAACTGGAAAAAGAAAGGGCCGACAAACTGGAAAAGGGACAAACTGGAAAGAAGGGTCGACAAACTGGAAAAAGAAGGGGTCGACAAACTGGATAAAAGAAGCGACAACGAAAGAACACAAACTGGATAAAAGAAAGGCGACAACGAAAGAAGCAAACTGGATAAAAAGGCGACAAATGGAAGAAGGTCGACAAACTGGATAAAAGAAAGGACCGACAAACTGGATAAAAGAAAGGACCGACAAACTGGATAAAAGAAAGGACCGACAAACTGGATAAAAGAAGGGGTCGACAAACTGGAAAAAGAAGGGGTCGACAAACTGGAAAAAGGGTCGACAACTGAAGAAGGCGACAAACTGGTAAAATAAGGCGTCGACAAACTGGAAAATAAGGCGTCGACAAACTGGCAAAAGAAGGGCGACAAACTGGTAAAATAAGGCGTCGACAAACTGGTAAAATAAGGCGTCGACAAACTTGCAAAACATGCGGCAAACAAGCTAGCAAAAGAGGGACAGACACGCTAGCAAAAGAAGGGGTCTACAAACTGGAAAAAAGAAAGGGCCGACAAACTGGAAAAAAGAAAGGGCCGACAAACTGGTAGAAGAAGGCGTCGACAAACTTGCAAAACATTCGGCAAACAAGCTAGCAAAAGAGGGACAGACGCGCTAGCAGAAGAAGGGGTTGACAGACTGATAACAGAAGGCACACGTCAGCTAGCAAAGAAGGGGTCGACAGACTGGAAAAAGAAGAAGCTGACAAACAAGCTAGCAAAATAAGGCGTCGACAGACTGGTAAAATAAGGGATCGACACTGACCGTCGGACATGATGGATGATATGGTCGACGTCATGCCAGCCACCTTCACTTCCCAGTGCTTTTACTAATGCTCAATTGAGGCTGGGTTTAAGATTGGTGAACATAAGAGCCGTTACAATTTGAAGAAAAAAAACTCCCTTCCCTGTTGAATTGAACCCACACCCGAGTGGTTACCGGGGCCCAAATTTGGGGTATAAAGAATAGAACCACTGTTACCTGCCATGCATGTAGTAAGAGGCGCTAAGGAGGTTTGGCTGAAATCGGATGCATGTGTCCTAAGCGTGTAGAAGTTTATGTGTTTAGGGGCCTACTAAACCAATGTGCAACGTATACAGGATCTTGGCAAAGACCAAACATATCACAAAGAGTGATTAAAATTGATCGTAAAGAACGAACGCAAAGAAGAAGAAGAATTGAACCCGGACCTCAAGCATAAGAAGCAAGAACAGCAGTCACTACGCTATTAATGGTCACGACTCTTTCTTATAACAATAATAAATTTTCTATGTACCTCGCCCTTCTTTAGAAAATCAACATTAGCCATTTTAAAGTTCGTGACATTTTTAGCATACTCCTTCCTGTTAAACTACATCTATATGGCCTACAATGAATGGAAAATGAAAATCGTGGCGTATCCTTTACGGGACTTAGTCAGCGACCACAGTAAACGAGTCGTCGATTTTCTAGTTATCATGTATAAGTTCTGTAGTTTGCTATTGTTTTTTGAGCGATGAGGTCTATTTTTACTTTTTTGGTAAAATCCCACGGAAACGAATTTGCTTTCAAACTGTCTGCCGCGGAGTTTGAAAGAGGTACACTTGAGTTGTGATCAAGCTGACCACCGCTTAAGTTAAAGACGCCCACTGCGTTGCCCTACAATGGATACATAGTATATATATTATATGCAGAGACTATGAGCTTTATTAAGAGCAGCTATATAAACTGATAGGAGAACAAAGATCAGAATACTTCTTCTTATTCTTTGCGTTCGTTCTTTACGACCAATTTTAATCACTCTGTGTGATATGTTTGATCTTTGCAAAGAACGTGTATACGTTGCACATTGGTTTGGTAGGCCCCTAAACGATAGACTTCTACACGTTTAGGACACATGCATCCGATTTCAGCCAAACCTCTTCAGTCGCCTCTTACGACATGCGTGGCAGATAACAGTGGTTCTATTCTTTACACCCCAAATTTGGGCCCCGGTAACCACACGGGCGATCAGAATACTAAGAACATGTATAGTTACAGGAAAGTTGGAAATCAACAAAGAAAATTGATAAGAAACTGGACAACTTTGAGAATAAATGTCTCCGAAAATTATTAAAAGTCAAATAAAGTGATTTCGTTTCTAACAACACAGTGAGAGATAGAACACAGCAACAACCCGTATCAAATATTATAAGGAAACGAAGGTGGAAATATTTAGGTCATGTTCTTAGATCAGACGAAAAGAGACTAAATCGACAAGTCTTATGTGGTCACCAGTTGGGAAAAGAAAACGTGGAAGACCAAAGACCACTCTTCGAAGAACAATCCAACAAGAAAGTAAACTATTGGGATGTAAAACCATACAAGATCTCCAACTGCTAGCAAAGAACCGCATCACATGGAGATCTAAAACCTCTGCCCTATGTGCCGCTTTGGCACGAAAGGAAAAAACACTAACTGTAGCCACATGGTAACGTCTGGGTGTGAAGCATGAACATTTAACATGACAATGTTATTGGTTACTAAATTGACGTCATTGCACTCCGGGCAGACCCATAGGGGCTCAGTCTCCCCAACAGATATCGAAAAGTATGCATACTGATGGTTCCCGTGGCTCGCTGATTAAACACACCTCTCACTCTGCCTCTCAGGCATCCAGTTCGACTTGTACAACGTATAACTCCAAACTACCTAAATCGCTTGGTCGATTCAATATCCATTTTACAGACGTACAGACGCGAAGAGACCGAAGAATATCACCATTATCCATTTCACTCCCCCAACAATCGATGCTGTTGATGCAAGCCTGTCCGCTCTCTCATTACCACAAACACCCGCATGCCCAGAACAGTATATCCACGTAAGCCTCTGGAGGTTAGAAACTTCTATAGACGACATCCACTCATACCGAAACCTGCCGTTCTGGATCTTGTGAAGCATCGACTGAGAGTCAGATAACAAGAAGTGGAAAACATGAATGTAATTTGGAATATCTTTCATTCGAACGTTCCATATCAACTACTTGTTAACCCTCTGTGTTATTTGTATGTGATCCGAGCCTAAGATTGTATGTTGTGCCAGTTATGCGCATACAAGTAGGCCAGCACATCCGATTCCTGTGACGCTTTTTATTTACTAGGGTAGCTTCCTATGTCCTACATCAGTCGCCTCTTACGACATGCCTTGTAGGTCGCAGTGATACTATTCTTTGCTTCCATTGCGGGCTCCTCCACCACACGGGAGCTTTCGAATATAAGTGTTATAGAAGAGTCCTCCGTTTATCATGGACAGAAAAGAAGAGAACAAATATATCTATCCAGAAAGAACTCAGAATCAAAGAAAACTGCCTCAATTACACATGCGAATAAGAAAATTAAGTATTTTAGACATATAAAAAGACACGAAGGGTTGAAGAATACCATTATGGAAGGAGATATCCCGACAAAGAGAAGAGGAAGACAACGTAGAAGATGGATTCATGATGTAACTGATGGTTTGGACATCACTACTGCAGAGGCGGGACATCTGGCCTATCTTCTTCTTCTTCTTCTTTTGTCAGCACACTGTTACCGGCTTGTTAATCCAGTGTCGTGATTTTTATGTATTTGTCTTGCGCTTCTCTGGTGACTTGTGTGATGGTTTTCTTAATCCCCTAGCAGAATTCAACTACATGATCTATCCACCTTTTCCTCGGTCTTCCTCTCACCTTCCTTCCTGATATTCTGTTGTCTATATCTGGCCTATGAGAGAGAGAAATTCCGAAGGACTGTTATGGTTGCTTAGGACACGCTATTTGATGGTGATGTGATATATAAAAACAGGTTAGATAAATACAATTAAGACCACTAGTGCCTCAGTTTCCTCCCTTTGTTAGTCTATGGCCCCCGACAACATAAGGCCGGCTCGCTCAGATGGGAAAACCAAAAGTCCTGTTTAATGGTGGCTGGTTTTTATAAGGGACTGATTGTTCGTAGCGCGTTGGACTGCGAGTGACAAATCCTCTGTGAGTGCGGGTTCAATTCCGCAAACTGGGAGAAAAGCCACAGGTTCTCCAGATTTACGGTGTTTGTGGCACCGAACCGAAGGGTTACGATGTCCATGGCACCGAGCCGAAGAGCTGAAAGCTCAAGTGCTTCTGGATCGAAAAAGGGGGCACTGATAGAACACTGAAAGGTTTTCTGCAGTTTGACTCAATTCTACAAGTCTTATGGTTATTTATTGATGAAAAATATGAATAATACTGATATTTCTTAGTGTTCAACTTAATCTGTAACATAATATAACCTTGATTTAGTATGTTTTGTTGTTTTTAAAATGAATTCGTCTTTATACAGCAATACTGGAATGTGAGGTCAAGCGACAGTTGTGGTCTGATTTTCTAAAAATATTCTTACATGAGCTCACCGGCTGTATGTTATCGGAGGCAATGGTCAGTCATTACATCAGAAGTTAGAAATTACACACATAAACAGACGTAAACAATGTATCTAATAGGTTTCTGTGGCGTAGGGGTTAGATGCTCGCCTCTCGTGTCAAAGGTACTCGGTTCGCTGCCTCCTGGAGTCATCTGGATATTTTTCCAGAGATCCCTGATCTCAGTGTAGGTGAGATCGAGTTCCTAGTCATATCGGAGACGGAAGATAAAACGTCGGTCCCGTGTTAAATTTGAGCATGTAAAAGAACCCATAGCAATTCAAAATCGAGAAGAGCAGGCTGGAAAGCCGCTGCCCGGCAAAATTCACTCGAAAATATTTTTTTAAATTTTACAAAATGTCTTCAAAATGACATCGGATACCATCACCGGTGCTACGGAGTTCATGCACTGCAGCTGAGATCTTCCTATGTAAGAAAGAGATTGGAGCACACATGGTTACTCACCGAAGTGCAATGATGATGGTCCTATCAATCAAGTTCGTGATGCATCTTCTGTCCAAAAACGTGCTCTTCTTCTTTTTCTTCTTTTGTCATCACACTGCTACCATGTTGTTGCGTACAGTGTCGTCCACACTGCTACCATGTTGTTGCACAGTGTCATCGTCACACTGCTACCATGTTGCTACTGCATGTTTTTGTCATCACACTGCTACCATGTTGTTGCACAGTGTCGTCACACTGCTACCATGTTGTTGCACAGTGTCGTCACACTGCTATCCATTGTTTTGCACAGTGTCTCACACTGCTAACGTGTTTTTGCACAGTGTCGTGGTTTTCTGTTTTTGTCTCACTGTTCTGGTTGCTTGGGTGATTATTATTTTTGCTCTTTGACAGGATTCTGCTATGTCATCTAACCATCTTTTCGTGGTCTTCCTCTCGCCTTCTTTCCTGATGTTCTGTTGTAGAAGACTCTGTACACTGTGGAGTTTGGGTGCATTCTTATTAAGTGACCAAACCACTTCATTCTTTGTTTCTCAATGTAATTCAAGCACGGTTTTGTGTCAACTTTCTTTCTTATGCTGATTTTGGTGATTCTGTCTTTTCTTGTGTTGTTGGTAACTTTTCGCAGGCAACGCATTTCACATGTAGTTATTTTTGTGACTGCGCTTTGCTCAGTGTCCGTGTTTGGCTCTGGTAACACAAAGGTACCACAATGCTGCTGATCATCTGTTGCTTAGCTGTCACGGAAATGTTTGATTGCCTTAAAATGGGGCTAGCTGGTAGGTTACAGCATTAATTTTTGCACTCTAGCCTCTATCTCTCTTCTAGTCTTCCGTCTTCTGTGAATATGTTCCTAAGTATTTGAATTCTTTCACTTGGTTTATTGGGGTGCCATTGACATGGATGTCTAGATTATTATGTTTTCTTCCATATTCATTATTTCTGTTTTAGTAACGTGCTCTGTTGGGGGCAATTTAATAATAACAATTTAATAATAACAATTTAATAATAACAATTTAATAATAACAATTTAATAATAACAATTTAATAATAACATTTAATATAACAATTTAATAATAACAATTTAATAATAACAATTTAAATAACAATTTATAATAACAATTTAATAATAACAATTTAATAATAACAATTTAATAATAACAATTTAATAATAACAATTTAATAATAACAATTTAATAATAACAATTTAATAATAAAATGAAGGAGAATTAGAGTAAGAATTAGAATGAGAGAATTAGATAACGAAGAAGTTAAAGAATGAGGTAGAGGAAAGTGGAAGAGGATAAGAAGACAATGAAGGATAAACAGAATAAAGTATGAAGGAATAACCAGAAGAATAAATAAAGACAAAAAAACGTAGAAGATATGACAATTTTTTATACAACATACAAAAACAATATGAATGATTTTAAATTAAAAACTTAAACTTCGGCAGTTCTGGATTTAAAAAAAACCCACAAAAAACCCCACAAAAATCATATTAATCATATGACAATTCCTTGCGCTCACACTAAATTTGGAAGATTTTTTTGGTAGTAGAAAAAAATTCGTTGTTTTGAGGGTAAAAATTATTTAATAAACTTGAACCGATTGGATAAACATATCACATAACGCTCACGGACAGCGCGTGGAGTCTTAAATAGTATTTGTAATCTCCAGGACGCTCCTACAAGGATAAAACAATCAGAGATACTGTCGTTAAGTATTTTTCAATAAATCAGCTGATTGTTTGATGGTTGATCAATGACCTGTCCGTCCTTTGCTCGCCTACATTCCTTAACCACGCCCTGGGCTCAAGGTCGCGTAGGAGTCACAATTCTTCATTTCTGGGCCTTAGAATTATTCTGAAAGCCAAATTTATATATAAGACAGTTCCGACCAGGGAGTTCTGTATACTGTGACGTCAAACTTTTGAGACCAGGAAAATTAAGCGTTGGCGGTCTGAAGCATCCGCCCCGTCTTTCATTATCCACGAAAAGTTGGAATTACTGCTGTTGTTGACAATCGTTGATCAGAGGTTGAGGCGGCATCGAAGAACAGATGAGATGTGTTTGAACATTTTTGTAATTGTTTCTTCTTCTCTAAAAATAACTCAATGAAATTATTTCTTTTTCTTCTTCTGTCTTCGCTGTCTTCTTTTTCTTCTTCTGTCTTTGCTGTCTTCTTTCTTCTTTTCTTCTTTCTTCTTCTGTCTTCGCTGTCTTCTTTTCTTCTTCTGTCTTCGCTGTCTTCTTTTTCTTCTTTTTCTTCTTCTGTCTTCGCTGTCTTCTTTTTCTTCTTCTGTCTTCGCTGTCTTCTTTTCTTCTTTTCTTCTTTTCTTCTTCTGTCTTGCTGTCTTCTTTTTCTTCTTCTGTCTCGCTGTCTTCTTTTTCTTCTTTTTCTTCTTTTCTTCTGCTGTCTTGCTGTCTTCTATTTCTTCTTCTGTCTTCGCTGTCTTCTTTTTCTTCTTTTTCTTCTTTTTCTTCTTCTGTCTTCGCTGTCTTCTTTTTCTTCTTCTGTCTTTGCTGTCTTCTTTTTCTTCTTTTTCTTCTTTTTCTTCTTCTGTCTTCGTTCTTCTTTTCTTCTTCTTTTCTTCTTTTTCTTCTTCTTTCTTCTTTCTTCTTTTTCTCTTCTGTCTTCGCTGTCTCTTTTCTTCTTTTCTTCTTCTGTCTTCGCTGTCTTCTTTTTCTTCTTTTTCTTCTTCTGTCTTCGCTGTCTTCTATTTCTTCTTTTTCTTCTTCTCGTCATCGCTGTCTTCTTTTTCTTCTTTTTCTTCTTCTGTCTTCGCTGTCTTCTTTTTCTTCTTTTTCTTCTTCTGTCTTCGCTGTCTTCTTTTTCTTCTTCTTTCTTCTTCTACATCGCTGTCTTCTTTTCTTCTGTTGGCGTCTAGCTATCCTGCTTCTTTTCTTATCACGAAGTTGGTTACTGCTTTTCGTTGTGCATCTTTGATCATAGTTTTCTTCTGATACTAGAATGTTCTCTTTTCTGTTTGTTTCTTCTTCTTGTCTTCGCTGTCTTCTTTTCTTCTTCTTTCTTCTTCTGTCTTCGCTGTCTTCTTTTCTTCTTCTTCTTCTGTCTTCTTTCTTTTCTTCTTTCTTCTTCTGTCTTCGCTGTCTTCTTTTTCTTCTTCTGTCTTCGCTGTCTTCTTTTTCTTCTTTTTCTTCTTCTGTCTTCGCTGTCTTCTTTTTCTTCTTCTGTCTTCGCTGTCTTCTTTTCTTCTTTTCTTCTTTTCTTCTTCTGTCTTTTCTTCTTTTCTTCTTCTGTCTTCGCTGTCTTCTTTTCTTCTTTTCTTCTTTTTCTTCTGCTGTCTTCGCTGTCTTCTTTTTCTTCTTTTTCTTCTTCTCGTCATCGCTGTCTTCTTTTTCTTCTGTCTTCTTTGTCTTCTTCTGCTGTTTTTGCTGTCTTCTTTTTCTTCTTCTGTCTTCTTTGTCTTCTTCTGTTTTTGTTGTCTTCCTTTTCTTCTTCTGTCTTCGCTGTCTTCTTTAATTTTATCAATCTGTCTTCTTCATATTTTATTTCATCTTTTAATCTTTCCTTGACATTATCTGTTACCCTCTTCGTCTAGATTCTCTTCAACGTCTCTTCTTTGTTTTCCCCGTTTTCTTCTGTTTGTTTATTTGATTATTCGTTAGAGGATCTATATGGTGAAGTGGTTAAGATGTTTGCATGGCGTTCTGAAGGTTGTACGTTCAAATTCGGACCGAGTCACATGTGCATTATGTTCACGAGACGCTAGGATTATTGATGGAGTTACGGAGTTCTTGCTTTATGCAATACTTTGGAAATTTCTGTCGACAAGGACGTTGCAATGAAGTCACTCCATCGCTTTTAGATCCTTTTGAAATCGGATGTACGTGTCCGCTAGAGAATGCTAACCCGAAACAAATGCTTGCAGAAAACTGATGCACCAGGCCGTAAGGTGCATAACATGGTGCAACGACCCTCACAATGAGGAATAGGATAACATATTCAATGGTCGTCAATCTGCCTCGGAGATTTAGCCACGCAGCAAGAATGTCAGACCTACCATCACGAGGGTGGCCAAAACTTACTGCGGGAAGAGGTCGGCACAAACGGGGAAGCAGAAATCGTAGGAATTATATCCTACAGAACTGCCCCAGTATGCAGACTTGATAAGAAATAGGTGGCCCACTTACACTAGCGTCCAAGACAAACTGTATGGCGTGGCTGATAATCTGAGGCAGACGGTTGCCTTTATTAGAGAATCCGAAATTCCAATCTAGTGAGAACGCAGAAGACAAACTGTATGGCGTGACTGATAATCTGGGGCAGACGGTTGCCTTTATTAGAGAATCCGAAATCTCAATCTAGTGAGAACGCAGAAGACAAACTGTATGGCGTGGCTGATAATCTGAGGCAGACGGCTGCCTTTATTAGAGAATCCGAAATCCCAATCTAGTGAGAACGCAGAAGACAAACTGTATGGCGGGCTGATAATCTGAGGAAGACGGTTGCCTTTATTAGAGAATCCGAAATCTCAATCTAGTGAGAACGCAGAAGACAAACTGTATGGCGGGGCTGATAATCTGAGGAAGACGGTTGCCTTTATTAGAGAATCCGAAATCTCAATCTAGTGAGAACGCAGAAGACAAACTGTATGGCGTGGCTGATAATTTGAGGAAGACAGCTGCCTTTATTAGAGAATCCGAAATTCCAATCTAGTGATAACGCAGAAGATTCTTGTTGCCGGGGATCGCAAGGGAGGTGGGAGGTGGGGGAGCAAAGAATAATAAGACTTCGACCTACAAGGCATGTCGTAATAGGCGACTGAGGTAGGGGCCTAGGTAAGCTACCCTTGTAAATATAAAGCATCGTAGAAATCGGATGTGTTGACAAAACGTGAAGGCGCATAACTGACACAATATACAATCACTCTTAGACTCAGATCACATACAAATCACACAGAGTGGTTAACAAGTGGTCGATATAGAGCGTTTGAAGAAGAAGAATGTTGTAGGAGCCCTTTTTCTGTAGGGTTGCCTTTCTTTGATCAGGATAGTGATATCGTTATTGTTGAGACTGTAACTTGTTGTTAGTATTCGTAGTGGTGGAGGATCGATGACGATTATCTATAGTGCTCAGGATGCCGGTTTGATGGTTCGATGACTTGGTCCTACGTTTGCTCCGCTCCTCCATAGTTGCAGAGTTACCATTATATATATGTAGGGTTATAAATCGTGGTTCCTGTCGAGACTTCCCTGTCTTCTTTGTAATATTTACATCGATAGTGATATATTCCCTCCTTTATACACTCCATATTATTTCATGTAAATGTACATCAATGATGTTCCCTCCTTTATATAAGTATATTTATGTATAATTGTTGTAGTATCGAAACGTCCATACCATACAGTTATCTTCCAATTGAGTCCTATACATTTATCTCATAGTACTGAGTTCTTCATTGCAGTTTCCTAACCGTTTCATCTTAGTTTCATTGTAGTTTCTTCGTAATGGCTACTTAGCCGATGTCACTTTCCTTCCTTCCTGAGTTCCATATTATTGTATGCCAATATATTAACGATGTTCCATATTAGTTACAAGGGTTCCTCATTTGTACGTTACATTCATACATTCTCCATATATAGAAGGACTAATGACTTCGTTTTATAAGTGTATTGCGATGTTAATTATCTGGACAATACAACAGACACGTCCATCTGTATCAACTGTTTGTCTACCTTCCTATTTTCTCACTGTTGCTATTCGTCACTACACAACACTACGTCGATTGGTTTCTACTACGTCAATGTCTCGTTTAGTGTTACCATTCTGCTTAGAGAGTGTCTTTGGCTTGCAAACACTAAGTCTCTACTAATAAAATATCTACAAACTAAAACTACTTGTCTGGTCCCCTAGCTGCAACCTGGGGCTGGGACTGACTACATGCCTTCTTCAAGAACAGCAAACACCCACAAGATCCCATAAGCAGACTTAACAGAAAACAGCGCACAACAATCTTTCGCCTAAGAACAGGTCACTGCAGGTTCAACCACCACGTGCACAGAATAAAGCCTGCTCAGACTGCACAGTGTGCATGCCAGACAGAAACACAGACTCCAGAACACATCCTGCAGTCATGTCCATCATACATACATAATTTGTTGCCTCCATACCTATTTGTACTTTCTTTTGATTTTTGTGTTTCTTGATGTGGCCAAAATGTTTGATTTGTCTCTGTTTAGTTTAGTTTAGTCGTCGGATCACCATCACTGCAAGTCGAACAAATTAGTCCATAAGTCTCTGTTATAACTTCTTAAACAGTTCCATTTTGATTCCTAATTTTCACCAGGACGTCTTTATGTGTTTGTTTTTGTATCCAATATAGGAGAAGACTGCAGTAAAACTATATGGCAAAACATGTAACAATAGAAAAATCTGGCCAGTAATGGCGGAATGCGGGAGGGCCATTTAGAGTCAGAACTATTTAATTCTGAACACGACTTTGCTAGCGCATTTTCGCCATGTTTGGTCGGGTATTTTCCGGTTTCGTTTGCCGAGCTACTGAGTTAGTGCTTGAGCAACGCTGTGAGCTATGACTGTTACATGGAATGCTTTTGCTGTGTCAACCGTGTGTTTGTTGTGTGCATTCAGAAAATGGCGGACAGCGGTTATGACGAGTAAGCTCAATCTGCCGTATGCAGTTATATTGCGAGTGCAGAAAGCTGGATTTTGTCATGATTGATGTTCCTTCGACAAGAATTGCAATTCAAGTGATGAACAGGTGTGTGTTGCTACATTAGCGACGGCCATATGCATTTATGCGGTGCAGGTTGTTTTTGTGGCGGTACGCAGCTGTTTCATTCTGGAATTAGTTCACACAGGAAACATTTCACAGTTGTTAGCATTTCGTGTGATTTTCATTGGCACAGGAACGGAGCAATTATGGGGTGACCCGTTGCAGTGAAGTTGGAACCGTACTTATGAACTATGAACTATGAATTTCTTCAAGAAGAAGGAGGATATACATGTTAAAGACGAGTTCTTCGTATACCTCTGAAGTTGGCGAAGGCCCACCGCATGGCGAGAGACACCAGTCAAATGGTAAGCAGGTCTCACGCAAAAATCAGTCAAAAGCGCAATACCAGGCCTGAATTGACAGCGAGCAATCGCAGAGTGAGAAGAAGAAAAATTGTTCCTATCTTCTTCTTCTTCAGCGATCTCTGGTCATGCGTTTAACCCTTTACTGTTGACCACAAACTGGGCAGTCAGTTTAAGGTCTGTCAGGTTTCCCCAAAACTTAGTTTTGAGTTCTTCGTATTTACGCCCGATTGGTTACCGGGGCCCAAATTTGGGGTGTAAAGAATAGAACCACTGTTACCTGCCACACATGTCGTAAGAGACGACCTAGGAGGTTTGGTTGAAATCGGATGCATGTGTTCTAAACGTGTAGAAGTCTATACGTTTAGGGCCTACCAAACCAATGTGCAACGTATATACGTTCTTGGCAAAGATCAAACATATCACAGAGTGATTAAAGTTGGTCGTAAAGAACGAACACAAAGAAGAAGTTTTTCGTATGTAACAGTTATGTGTGGTTCTGATTTCTGAACAACGTGTACTATTAACAATGTGTAAATGTGTTCACGAACAGGTGTTGGCAGACTGGTATAATTGTCACCAGGCAGAATTGACATCTTTTGTTAACAGGCTTATTGGATTAACCTTTGGGTTAAATTGGGTCGTACATTGAAGTGTCACAACGAGAGGACCCAGTACGGTTGAACGTGTAAAGTCCAATCGTCGTCATTCTTTTGAATGAGGGCTACCCGGAGCTTGCTTAACTATTTGTTGTGCCATTTTGGCGTTTTATGAAGGAACTAGACTTTGATCTTAACCAAAAAGGCCGAGAAGTGATATAGGTTTGTTATAGTATAGTCCTGAACACTACTGTGCACGGTTGCGACTTGATTTGGTGAATCCCGAAGTGGCCTCGTCTCGGATAGAGCATGCTGGTTATGGCTGTTAGATGCAGCAGATCAGTATACTTTTTCTTCTTCTTCAAACGCTCCATATCGGCCACGTGAAATTACTCTTTGTGATTTGTATGTGATCTGAGCCTAAGAGCGATTGCACGTTGTGCCAGTTATGCGCTTACAAGTAAGCCAGCACATCCGATTTCTGCGACGCTTTTTATTTACAAGGGTAGTTTCCTAGGCCCTACTTCAGTCGCCTCTCCTTCTTTGCGTTCGTTCTTTACGATCAATTTTAATCATTCTTTGTGATATGTTATGTTATGTTATGTTATGCGATCGACGTCATGGCACATTGGGCATTCCCATTCGTGCTCTGTCCTCCATTGCAAACAACCATCCCAAAGTCCATTTGCTCACAGTACCCATGAGAAGTTGATTACTATATCTTCTCTCTCTACCACGACATTGGTTTGGTAGGCCCCTAAACGCATAGACTTCTACACCTTTAGGACAAGTGCATCCGATTTCAGTCAAACCTCCTTGGTCGCCTCTTACGACATGCGTGGCAGATAACAGTGGTTCTATTCTTTACACCCCAAATTTGGGCCCCAGTAACCACTCGGGCGGTAATTCTCTTTCCGCAGCTCTTCTCCACGTTTCCATTGGACATGCAGGCCTTTTTTTCCCATCCGCTGTCCATCGTATAGCTGTCCTAGCCAATACCCATACTGACATACGACATACATGCCAATTACATCTCCAATTCCTCCCGAGTGTTACCGGGGCCCAAATTTGGGATGTAAAGAATAGAACCACTGTTACCTGCCACGCATGTCATAAGAGGCGATTAAGGAGGTTTGGCTGAAATCGGATGCATGTGTCCTAAACGTGTAGAAGTCTTTGCGTTTAGGGGCCTACAAAACCAATGTGCAACTTATACACGTTCTTGGCAAAGATCAAACATATCACAAAGAGTGATTAAAGTTGGTGGTAAAGAACGAACGCAAGAAAAGAAGAAGAGGCATCTCCAATTTCGTCTTATAATGCTGATCCAATGATGTACAGTATGTTATTTTTTAAAGTTCTTAATATCGTATTTGGCCAGAAAAGACATGGTTAGGTGTCACTAGACAAGCACTTGAGCGGAACCCGCAAAGAAAACGGAAAGAGGACATCCCAAACAGACTTGGATCCTGAGTCTTCTTGAGGAACTGAAGAATGCTGGACTATCCTGGAAAACAATAAAGAAAACATCTAGAAGCAGGGGAAAAGTGAAGAACAACTATTGACGCCCAATGCTCTGTGAGAAGCTTAGAGAAATAAATCAAGTAAGATCTTGGCGGGTCAAACGTTGCAACTGTTCAGTTCTGTAATGGGATAGAGTCAACTTGTGTTGTCCATTTTCTACTTAGGTTAACTCTTCTATATATTTCACTACTGTGTTACACATATACCATGCATAGGCGTCCACAGACATGTTTCCAGCAGGAAGATGAGGGCAACAACATTAGTACACGGAAATGGAGAAGACCAGATTCGCATAGAATTGTGTTATCAAAAGCCATTTTTCTGCAACCCCCCATCCCTACCTCCCAGCCCGTCCTTGTCTTAATGTATATACACCCATGACACTATGGTCAAAGAAGAGAACAATTAGGTCTGTCCAGAAGGAAACCAACATTAAAGAAAATTAACTGGTGCTACAAATAAGAACGAGAAATATTTTGGAGACCTAAAAAGATATGAAGGACTGGAGAAGACAATTATGGAAAGAGACATCGCGCAAAGAGAAGAGGAAGACCACGAAGAAGATGGACTCAGAATATGAATAGATGAATTTAGCATGGTGACGATAAAAGCGGGACATATGGCCTAATAGTGAGAAGGGGAAAAGTGGGTACATCATCACTAAAAAAAAGTTAATTGCATATCCCTTACAAGACTTTGTGAATCAAGCCCAGCTTTTTAACGCTGTTATTTTCTAGGCATTATTACGTTCAGTAGTTTGCCATTGCTTTCTAAACGGGTGGAGTCATCGTCCTTTTGTAAAATATCCACGCGAAACAATTTGCAACCAAATTGTCAGCAGCGTGATTCGAACTCAGAACGTCGGGGTTAATAGACCAAACATCATCACTACTAAACTTAATTAAGAAACAACAAATGAGTTGGTTCGGTCACATAAGCAGATTATCAATAAATAATGCGTATCAGAGAATAATGATACTCCGATACAGTGGACACAATCAAAAGGCCGTCAACGCAAAGGTGAACCAAGAGATAACAGAAGCATCGAAAAACACTGTTTATGAAGCGCACACAAAACCCGTTCTATAAATCTCTTCTTATCCTGACGATGTGATGCAAACAGGGTGGTTTTTGTTTTGTTTCGATCCAGAAGCACTTGAGCTTTTCAGCTCTTCGGTTCAGTGCCATGGACATCGTAACTCTTCGGCTCGGTGCCATGGACATCGTAACCCTTCGGTTCGGTGCCACGAACACCGTAAATCTGGGAATCTGGGGCTTTTTCTGCCATCCCGCGGAATTGAACCCGCACACAGAGGGATAGTCACCCGTAGTCCAACGTGCTACGAACACGCTGGGCAGACGGGCAAACAGGGTGGTTAGAGAAACGAAGGATCAAATAAAGGCCAATTAAAAAGCCGAAAATTGACCGTTCGTGTTACGAACTCATGCCCCTAATGGCTGAGAATGTTTCTAATTCAGAACGACCTCACATAGTCAGAAAGGGCGCATAGTGTAGAACTCTGAGACGAAGATTATATAGTAAAAATAAACTGCGAAAAATGATCGTTAAAGAGCAATGATGACACGGAGAGAAAAGTGTGGGGGACTGACTGTCTGGGACATAGACTCAAAACATTTCATGGAAGCTAAAATTCGAAACCCTGACCTACACATATATGGTACCTTACACGTGTAGGGGCCTATATATATGGTACGTTACACGTGTATGGGCTTACATATATGGTACCTTACTACTATATATGTACACGTGTAGGGCCTAATATATGGTACCTTACACGTGTAGGGCTTACATATATGGTACCTTACACGTGTAGGGCTTACATATATGGTACCTTACACGTGTAGGGGCTTACATATATGAGTATACCGTGTAGGGCCTACATATATGGTACTACCGTGTAGGCTTTTATGGTACTTACGTGTAGGGCTTACATATATGGTACATTACACGTGTAGGGCTAAGAACTCGAGGTGCAACGTACATTCTTGACAAAGATCAATTATACATCACAATAGCAATGATTAAATTGATCGTAAAGAACGAACGCTGAAAGAAGAAGTAGAAGAAGAAAATAGAGAGAAAGAGAGAAATTCTGAAGGACTGTTAGAGTAGCAACGTTCTGTTCAGAACAAGCAAATAAATAATGATAATGCAGTTACTAGGTCATCAAGCCCTAGCGTAGGTGGTTTGTTGTTCTGTGCGAATGATCACCGACAGCACAGCTCTCATCAAACATCTGACAAAACCACGTATAGGCATATTTGTCAGTTTGCCAAAATAATTTGTATGATCGAAGTTTCATTACTGGTCGTGTTGTGTATGGGTTAGTTTAGTTTGTGTGCACTCAATGCGAAACGTGTCTCTCTAGAGAGAGAAGTCTGTGTTAATAATTAACGTATTAGTTAATATAGAAACACAACTTTACATCTGTGGGCAGGGTGAGGTAGGAAGACAAGATGAATCTTGGAATAACACTGTAGACATAATAATATTTTAGGCAGTGGATATCTAGAATAGCTATATACTCATCACGGACAAATAAATATAGATATATGCAGTGGCGGCTCGTCATTAAGGGACAGTGGGGCTAGACCCCACCAAAAATAACGTGTAAAGTGTATTTATTATTTTATTAATTATTTTTTTTATAATGATTACTTTTTCTGAAAAGTTTTGCCCGACTCCACCAACAAAAATGATTATTAGCCGCCACTGTATATATTTAATAATCTTCATCATTGGCCGCTCTGTCTCAGGAGACAAAATGTTTTGCATCACGTAGATGCTGAATTTATGGGACCTTCGATGCGTATTAATTATGGTAGCTAGTTGACGGACAGCAGGTGGGAAAAGAAGGTCCAAGACGTCTAAGGAAACACGGGAAGAACTGGGAAAGAATGTTGAAAGATTGGGGCCTGACATTGAAAACACGGCAACAATGGGATTCTCTTGTAGAAACCTTACGTGATAAACGGGAGACAAAGAAAATATCGATATATTTGTTGGACGGACTGAAGTAGAGAGTTTTCTTATGAAATCTGACACAAAATGTTCGTTTCTAACACCCCACGTTCTACAAGTCAGGAAAGAAATTGAGCATCCTACCTCCTGCATACTTTGGCTTAAAAATATGAAGTGACAGGCACGTCACACTGCAAATACTACAGTGACATTTTCACTTTGGACGAACATCTTGACATGTCCGTATGTTACAAGTTTGTTTGTTTGTCTGTATTTGCTCTTATCAACCAGTTTAGTTCCTCTTTGTGATATGTTTGGTTCAGGTACGTGCGGTATATTTTCTCAGTATGATGCAAGTCATCGAAATGCCCCCTTAGATGTTTTTCTTTAACATAACCTTTTATTGTGATATTTTTAAACTGTACAAAATATACGAATACTAAATCGTATATATCAATCTTATATACAAAAGATAAAAATAGACCTCACCGTTCAGAAAGCAATGGCAAACTACTGAACGTCTAAGTGGTGCCTAGAAAATCAACGACTCATTTACTGTGGTTGATGGCTATGTCCTTTAGGACATGCCACGATTTTCATTTCATACATCAATATCGGAATAACATAGACCAATATAGAAAAGCGTTGCGTAAAGATTTTTAATTATTGAATTATTAAATTGTATTTTGATTTCGCTACTTATGTCGCCCCCTTACAGTTCGACTAATGCGGCCGCCTCTCTGTATCATAGCACGTCACGGCCCTGATTTGGTTTTTTGCCAAGAACGACAACACGTTGTGCCTCGTTTCATAGGCTCCGACACGTGTTGAACATACGTATTCGAAATTTGCGCCTTAATGTTACACATTAAAACTAAATACACGTGCTCAGTTTCTCCAGTTATTATTCAGACCTGTAAGATATTCGACAAATGGGTTATAGTAGACGGGCCAGGTCACAAAGTGTTTAACGAAGTCACTGACCAATCTTTGGTCTAGTTTCTAGCGAATGATTTTGTTCCGGTACATGTCATATGAAGTTCATGATTTTTGTTTTGGCAACCATTCAAGGGACGTAATTTGGCAACCATTCAAGGGACGTAATGTAAGCAACTCAAACACATTACTACTTCTTCTAACGCTCCATATCGACCACTTGTTAACCACTTTGTGTGATCTGTATGGGATCTGAGCCTAAGAGTGTTTATACCCTGTGCAAGTTACGCGCCTACAAGTAGACCAGCACATCCGATTTCTGCGATATTTTTTGTTTACTAGGGTAGCTTCCCTAGTTCCTGAATAAATCACATCTTACGACATTTATTGTAGGTCGCAGTGTTACTATTCTTTGCTTCCCTTGCGGGCCCTGCACCACACGGTGGAGCACATTACAGGTTACATCCAGTGTAAATCTTATATTAAATTTTGGTGTTGTTATCAATGGAACCAATAAGTGAGGCGTGGGCAGTTAACAAGGCAGTGGGAAAACATATATGTGATTTTGTATATAAGTGTTACAGAAGAGTCCTCAATAAATCATGGACAAAGAAGAGAACAAATAGATCTATCGAGAAATAACTCAAAATCAAAGAAAACTGTAGTAGTGTGTCAGGAACGGACACAACCGTCCCCAAACCCAGGTAGTAGCCAACCGATTAGACAGGTAGTTTAGATAGATAAGTTTGTAGAAATGCATAAGTAGAGACTGTAGTGTTTGCACACCAAATCTGCTCACTATGAGCAGTAGCAACACTAAACGAGACATTGACGAGTGAAACTAGTTGACGTAATTTGTTAGTACTGTTGCGACGTAGTGAAACTAGTTGACGTAGATTTGTTAGTACTGCTTAGCGACGTAGTGAAACTAGTTGACGTAGATTTGTTAGTACTGTTTAGCGACGTAGTGAAACTAGTTGACGTAGATTTGTTAGTACTGCTTAGCGACGTAGTGAAACTAGTTGACGTAGATTTGTTAGTACTGCTAGCGACGTAGTGACAACATAAGGAGACTAACATAAACAGTGAAGGCGAACGGACGTGTTTTGTTTACCATCATGTAAAATAAGTCAATAAATAAATTATGTAACGATCAAGATGAAGTTGTGTCTACTTGACGTCCTATGTCTACTACTAAATGTCTTAGTTTATTATCATTACTGTACCAACATCAATGTCAGGAAAGATGTCAAGGAATGTCATAAATAGTCAAGGTGGGAAAATCATGACCAAATAACCAAGGTGGAAACCCATGACCAAATAACAAGGTGAAACTCATGACCAAATAACCAAGGTGAAACTCATGACCAAATAATCAAGGTGGAAACCCATGACCAAATAACAAGGTGAAACTCATGACCAAATAATCAAGGTGAAACCCATGACCAAATAATCAGGTGGAAACCATGACCAAATAACCAAGGTGGAAACCATGACCAAATAATCAAGGTGAAACCCATGACCAAATAATCAAGGTGGAAACCCATGACCAAATAATCAAGGTGGAAACCCATGACAAATAATCAAGGGAAACTCATGACAAATAAGGATAAACCAGAAAAATATCAATAGAAACATGACCAAATAACCAAGGAGGAAAAACCCATGACCAATAATCAAGAGGAAACCCAAATTGACCAAATAAAAGGAATTGAAATCTTGACTTAAAGAGACACGAAGGTTGGAAACCCATGGCCAGATATCAAAGAGAAAAAGACAAAAAAAGGATTGGAAACTTTATTTAGCATGATGGGTGCAAGTGAAACCCATGAGCAAAAATTTTAAGGTGGAAACCAAGTTTGCCAAAATTAATGAGTGTGAAACCCCCAAAGACCAAATAACCACAAGAATTACCATACTCATGCTGACCAATTTAATTTTAGTGGAAAACCCCTCTACCAACAGTCATTCAAGGTTGAAACCCCTTCCATTTAATCAGGTGGAAACCCATGAAAAAATGCTTTAACAAGTGAAACTATGACCAAAGAACCGATTTAAACTCTAAAATTGTCCAAATATCATATTTAGAAACCATGACCAAATAACCAAAAGGTGGAAACCCATGACCAATGATCAAGATGGAAACCCATGACCAAATAACCAAGGTGGGAACCCATGACCAAATAACCAAGGTGGAAACTCATGACCAAATAACCAAGGTGGAAACCCATGACCAAATAATCAAGGTGGAAACCCATGACCAAATAACCAAGGTGGAAACTCATGACCAATGATCAAGATGGAAACCCATGACCAATAATCAAGGTGGAAACCCATGACCAAATAATCAAGGTGAAACTCATGACCAATGATCAGGTGGAAACTCATGACCAATGATCAAGGTGAAACCCATGACCAAATAATCAAGGTGAAACCCATGACCAATAATCAAGGTGAAACCCATGACCAATAATCAAGGTGGAAACCCATGACCAATGATCAAGATGGAAACCCATGACCAATGATCAAGGTGGAAACCCATGACCAATAATCAAGGTGGAAACCCATGACCAATAATCAAGGTGGAAACCCATGACCAATGATCAAGGTGGGAAAACCCGACCAATAATCAAGGTGAAACCCATGACAAATAATCAAGGTGAAACCCATGACCAATAATCAAGGTGAAACCCATGACAAATAATCAAGGTGGAAACCCATGACCAAATAACCAAGGTGGAAACCCATGACCAATGATCAAGATGGAAACCCATGACCAAATAACCAAGGTGGGAACCCATGACCAAATAACCAAGGTGGAAACTCATGACCAAATAACCAAGGTGGAAACCCATGACCAAATAATCAAGGTGGAAACCCATGACCAAATAACCAAGGTGGAAACTCATGACCAATGATCAAGATGGGAAAACCCCTGACCAATAATCAAGGTGAAACCCATGACCAAATAATCAAGGTGAAACTCATGACCAATGATCAAGGTGAAACTCATGACCAATGATCAAGGTGGAAACCCATGACCAAATAATCAAGGTGGAAACCCATGACCAATAATCAAGGTGGAAACCCATGACCAATAATCAAGGTGGAAACCCATGACCAATGATCAAGATGGAAACCCATGACCAATGATCAAGGTGGAAACCCATGACCAATAATCAAGGTGAAACCCTGACCAATAATCAGGTGGAAACCCATGACCAATGATCAAGGTGGAAACCCATGACCAATAATCAAGGTGGAAACCCATGACAAATAATCAAGGTGGAAACCCATGACCAATAATCAAGGTGGAAACCCATGACAAATAATCAAGGTGGAAACCCATGACCAATGATCAAGGTGGAAACCCATGACAAATAATCAAGGTGGAAACCCATGACCAATGATCAAGGTGGGAAAACCCCTGACCAAATAATCAGGAGACATATAACAAATAAGGATAAACCAAGAAAAAGGGATATCATATAACGAATTACATTTGGGGTCATACTAAACCCAAGGAGGAAAAGAACCCTTTAAAATAGTCATTTATAAAAATCAATCCAGAAAAGAGCAAACTACAACATAACTAGCTGATGCTACAAATAAAAATGAGAAAATTGAAGTATGTTGGACATTTAAAGAGACACGAAGGGTTGGAGAAGACCATCATGGCAGGAGGTATCCCGGCAAAGAAGAGAAGAGGAAGACAACGGAAAAGATGGATTCAGGATGTAACTGATGATTTGAGCATGATGGCTGCAGAAGTAAAACATTTGGCCTATGAGAGAGAAAAATTCTGAAGGACTGTTAGAAAGACAAAGTTTTGCTCATGACAAGTTATTTGATGATGATGATGATTATATTCCTCTCGCAATGTTATACAGTACACGTAGGACCTACAAGCAATTACTCCATATCGCTCCATGCTGGGCAACACATTTAATCTCTTCTATGGAACCGTCCGATATTTCTCGCCTCTCTCAGCAAAGCATGTTTCATGGTTTTCCCAATGCGTCCTTTCCCTGTTGAACCTTCCTCTTCCGTTTTTATGCCTGTTTTTGACTCTGTGATCACCTCGTACCCTCTCCATCAAAGCATGCCCAACATAGCTCCATCTTTTTGTTTTTCCCTTCTAACAATTGTTACTAGTGGTTGACCAGACATTTCTCTGATTTCATAACATCTAAATTCGTTCCATTTTATGTTTATCATATTTAGCAGACATCTATTTTCAAATGAATTCATAAATGGCCACACAAAAATACTATTTTAGAAAATATTTTGGCTCGTGAGGGAACTTGTATTACTGAATTTTTTTTCAAGTATTATTTTCTTCTCTTCTTCTACCTTTTCCTTTTGTTTTATATCCCGTGTGAGGTATAAACTCTCAACCAACTCATTGCCAAATCCATCTCTGAAGTTGGAAAAGCCCGCCTGCATGGCTTACCCATATCTCTCTCTCTGTCTCTCTCTCTCTCCCTGTCTCTCGCGATCGTTCTTAGGGTTTCATCTGTTTTTATCGCTGTTTTTATCATTATATTGTGATATATAAACAGCCAAACATCAAAAACGGAATGTTCGTGCACAACCTTCAGTACCTATTGGAGCTCAAGTGCTTATCCTTCGGTGGTGTGTTCGATTTCAACCAGCGTTTACTGGGTTCGCTCTCCGTTAGCCTTTTGCTGTCCCCAGCCAAAACCCACAAGGCAGCAGGCTACTATTTTCTTTCATGGCAGCGAACCTGCCCTCCCGGGCTGATAAGCGTCATCTGCCCAGTGCTTACTCATATAAGAATGCTTACCCATAAAACGGTAAACATTCTTTCACGCAAAAATCAGTCGGAAGCGCTACCCAATGTACCATGGCTACACCTGAATTCATAGCGGGCGAAACCAGAAGAAGAAGAATTGTCAAATCAAACTTGTTCATGATTAGATAATTAGTTGAGTTTTGTAGCTAAAGATTTGTTATGTTATGTTATTGGATCGACGTCATGGCACATTAGCATTCCCATGTATGCTCCGTCTTCCGCTGCAGCAGCCATCCCAGCGTCCACTTGCTCACAGGACCCATGAGCATATGATTAGTATATCTTCTCTCTCTACCACAAAGACGACACTGTCTGGCATGCTCAAACTTAACTCCTAATTCTCGCACTCTTTCCAGCGTCTGAGACTTGTCCATATCACATAAATGAAAGATGCATTGATGACATCGGCTCTGTCCATACTTCTGCCAGCTTGAGTCGGGCATTGTTTGCAAGAAAGTCAGCACGCTCGTAACCCTGCACTCCAGCATATCCAGGTATGTACAGCCAAGTCAGTGACTTGAGATGTGACCTCCTAATGCTGACACCACCCCCTCCCCCTGTTCCGTGCGCAGATATACAGATTTAATCCTTTGAAGCTTAATCTCTCTTCTCTCTCTCTTTCGATCACCGCCCAGACCGATGTACCAGACCTCCGCATAAATGTGGAAATTTGATTCATGCAGCCTAAGCATTGGTGTGTTTTACGTCACATCTTCAGCACCATTTGGAGCTCTGGTGCTTATCCTTCGGCGATGTGTCCGGTTTCAGCCAGCGTTTACTCGGTTTGCTCTCCGCTATGTAGCCATCTAGTATTGTTTACGGTGTTGGGTAACTAGCCCCACCTAACCTCCATAGTCGCCTCTTACAACATGCATGGCAGGTAACAGTGGCTCTATTCTTTACACCCCAATTTGGGCACCAGTAACCACTCGGGTCAAAAGCATAATCTGAAATGATAATCGTATGGATGACCTGTATGGTTAGCTCAAGTTTCCTACTATATGTGGTAACCAGCCCGAATCCGAACTCTACCTTAGTCGCCTCTTACAGCATATGTTGTATGTCACAGTGTTACTATTCTTCGCTTCTATTGTGAACCCAACAATAAACCAGCAATAAAAACTGTATGTTTGACATATAATTATTGTATATTACAACCTAGTGTCACATCGTATGTATATAAAGTACATGGGGCGTAGACGTTACATAAATAGAAGCGATGCAATTTACACACTGCGTCGCACATTAACATAAAACACAAGTAAATATGTTAACCTATACAATATGGTGTCACATGTGTTCATATGATGTTTATTATTATGATTATTATAAGAGAAAGGTATCCCAAGTGGTTACCGGGGCCCAAATCTGGGGTGTAAAGAATAGAACCACTGTTACCTGTCACACATGTTGTAATAGGTGACTAAGGAGGTTTGGGTGAAATCGGATGCACATGTCCTAAACGTGTAGAAGTCTATGCGTTTAGGGGCCTACCAAACCAATGTGCAACGTATACACGTTCTTGACAAAGATCAAACATATCACAAAGAGTGATTAAAATTGGTCGTAAAGAACGAACGCAAAGAAAAGAAAGAAGGAAGATAAGAGAAAGGCAAAACACGTAAAAACAAAATACTATAGTCTTATAAATTACAAAAACGATTACGAGACACAGCAACGTTTCGACCAAACGGCCTTTATCAAGCAACAAATACAACAGAAGGGAAGAAATTCATTTCCTTCACAGCACACAACATATGGAATCAGACAATAAAGTCCTAACAATCATTTTATCATTTTAGGGCCGTTAGAAATTTGTCTGATTTTATATGGTGTTTGTAAGAAGTAAGTTTCCGTAAGTCTGCTGTATCCTTTGCTTGATAAAGTTAGGAATTTGTCTGATTTTATATGGGTGTTGTGTAAGAAGTAAGTTTCTGTAAGTCTGCTGTATCCTTTGCTTGATAAAGTTAGGAATTTGTCTGATTTTATATGGGTATTGTGTAAGAAGTGAGTTTCTGTAAGTCTGCTGTATCCTTTGCTTGATAAAGGCCTTTTGGTCGAAACGCTGCTGTATATTGTTATTGTTTTTGTAAAACTACAGTACTTTGTTATTACGTGTTTCGTCATTTATCATAGTTTTACTGCAGTCTCCCCATATATCGAGATTATCAAACATATACAAAATTAGCGCACATAAAGCAGAAATTTCCGATTCCCCGTCTGAGCTAGTCGGCCTTACGTTTCCGGAGACCACAGTCAAATATTACCAACATTTGATTAGATCAGTGCATAAATTCTGGTCAATATCGCTGACGTGCGACCTTGTACATGCCTGTTTAAATAAAACGCATCGTTTCTGTCCTTGGAGATAACAATTCAAGCGAGTTCAGACGTAAGGAACACGCAAATAGAAAACCCAGGTCTTCAAAATGTATGACATTCTTAAATACAGAGTTTAATTTCACATTGAAACGGTTTCGGGACAACACAGAATTAAGGTCATGAAATCAATGTGGAAGAGATTACTCTTCTCTTGGACTTGTGTTTAATATACATGAGGTTGCAGAATGTGGTTTAAGGTTGATCGGGAGACAAGGGGGTAAATATACTGGGGGAAATTGAAAAATAGATGTATAGACGTTACTGGTACCATTTCAGTTGGAAATTGCGATCATGAACTTTAGTAACTTCATGCGTTCATGTGGTGCTGGGGCCTGTAAGGGAAGCAAAGAATAGCCCCACTGCGACCTAAATGCATGTCGTAAGAGGTGACTGACGTAGGGGCATAATGAAGCTACCTTGGTAAATAAAAAGCATTGCAGAAATCGGATGTACTGACTGGATGTATTGGATGTACTTGTAGGCGCATAACTGGCACAACGTACAATCGCTCATATGTTCATATCACATACAAACCACACAGAGTGGTTGAGAAGTGGTCGATATAGAAGTAGCTTCATGCCTCTAGTAACAAATGGGTGAGAGATCAACCTGGTAATGAAAAATATGATGCATACTATTGTCTCAACGAATATCAAAGCAGGCATTGAAGTGGAATGCAAAGGGTTCAAGAAAGAGAGGTCGACCCTGAAAAAAAATGAAAGAGACCCTGAAACGAACTTTGCTGAGAGAGGCAAGAAATATCGGTCTCAGTTCCATGGATGAGATTGAGCGAGTTGCCCAGGATAGAGCAGTATGGAGAAATTACTTGCAGGCCCTATGTAACGTATAACGGTACGAAGAAATATATTATTATTATTTATACTATTGTCTATTGTCTTTCTCCAGGTGGATGATGGAATTGGTTGTCCACTCTTGCCGTTAAGCGTCGTGGTGGGAGTTTTAATTTGAGTAACAGGGCCAGATGAGTCGTTCTTGTCGTGTTATATCCAATTTAAATTAGTGATGTTTTGGAATTGTCTCTCCCGCCCGTGTGTTATCGGAGTACTCAAAGAGAGCAAAGAATAGTAACTCTGCGACCTACAACGCATGTCGTAAGAGGCAACTAAGGTAGGGTCTAGGAAGCTACTCTAGTAAATAAAAGCGTCGCAGAAATCGATGTGCTGGCCTACTTGTAGGCTCATAAATGGCACAACGTACAATCGCTCTTGGGCTCGGATACCATACAAATCACAAAGAGTGGTTAACAAGTGATCGTTGTGGAGCGTTCGAAGAAAAACGAAGAAGATATTGTCTATCCATCTTTTTCTTGGTCTTCCCTTGGCCTAGTATATTTTTATTGTATGCTGTTATTGGTGGTTGGTTGTATTCCCTTCTCATTAAATGCCCGGACTACTGCGTTGCCCTGAAAAAAATTGATTTAGCAACGTTGCATACTAGATGCATATTACCAGCTCGATAGAGAAGAACAGATTGTCATTTTATGGTTACGAACAGGGCACAATAGCCTGAGATACCATCTGTTTAACAAGTACAAAATATGACCTTCTGACATATGTACATGTGACACCAGCAAGGTGGCAGAGACACACATACTGCAAGAATGTCTAACATACAACGAACAGAAAAAACATACATGGCTAATCCTCATGGCAGTCCAAGATAAGCTATATGGAGGAAGGGGGAGGTCTCTGTGGCTGAGTGGTTAAGCCCTTTGTCTTGCGAGTCGAAGGTCGAGGGTTCGAATTCGGACCGCGCCGTTCTGTTCACAAGTGCAGTTTTTTCCAAGAGACCCTAGATTGTTGCCGGAGCTACGGATTTGTGCTTTGTGCAATACTTTCGGCTGGGGCATGCCATTTCTGCTGAGAGGGCCGAGCCATATGGGGTAAAACCCGGTGCAATGAAGTCAATCCTTCAGCTCAAAAACCCTTTAAACCCTTTATGATATATGGATATGTACATGGACTTCGATTGACTATTAACTCATCATCATCATCAAATAGCTTGTCCTGAGCAGAACTTTGCCACCCCAACAGTCCTCCAGAATTTATCTCTCTCATAGGCCAGATGTCCTGCCTCTGCAGCCGTCATGTTCAAACCATCAGTTACATCCTGAATCCATCTTCCCCGTGGTCTTCCTCTTCCTCTTCTTCTCTTTGCCGTTATGCCTCCTTCCATGATGGTCTTCTCTAGCCCTTCATGTCGTTTTATTAACTACTTTTTAAAAAGAAAAGGATTTATTTTTATACCACGTGGTATATACTATCACAGGGCAATACGGTGTTAGGTCTGTATTTTTCATTGTCCGTAGGCACACGATGAGTGATGTGGTCAATCTCCCGCCGGCCGTCTTTACTTCCCAGTACTTTTCCTGGTACACAATTGAAGGGGAGTCCACATGAGAGCCGTTACTAGAGTGAGTCACAGCCAACTCTAGATAACTAGGCCAGACAACTGACTGGGGTTTCCCTGACCTAGATCAGAAAAGAGGGCCAGAAAATATAGATGTTTGATAGAACACTGCAAGCTTTTTGCAATTTTACTCAATTCTGTGAGTCTATGGTTATTTATTGATGAAAAATATTCATAATATTGATATTCCTTATTATTAAAATTAACTTGTTGTATAATATAACTTCGAGTTAGCATTTTGTGTTGATATTAAAATGGATTCGTCTATATACACCAATACTGGAATGCGAGGTCACGTGATGTAGTTGGGGTCTGATTTCCCATAATTCTTACCTGAGTTAGTTAGTTAGTTAGTTTGTTCCTTTCGTGCCAAAGGCGGCACATAGGGCAGAGGTTTTAGATCTCCATGTGATACGGTTCTTTGCTAGCAGTTGCAGATCTTGTATGGTTTTACATCCCAATAGTTTACTTTCTTGTTGGATGGTTCTTCGAAGAGTGGTCTTAGGTCTTCCACGTTTTCTTTTGTGTATAGTGCGCCTACATTTTTTTTTATATTACTCCAAGTGTGCATGACTTTGGTCTTTGGTCTTCCACGTTTTCTTTTCCCAACTGGTGACCACATAAGGACTTGTCGATTTAGTCTCTTTTCGTCTGATCTAAGCACATGACCTAAATATTTCCACCGACGTTTCCTTATAATATTTGATATGGGTTGTTGGTGTGTTCTATCTCTCACTGTGTTGTTAGAAACGAAATCACTCCATTTGACTTTTAATAATTTTAATACCTGAGTACGAAGGCCCATACGTTTATAGTTGGCTCTGAGTGAGTCCAGTTCGGAAAAATATTATACTGCAGAATTGAACCCAAACCACGGGCACAAGAAGCAACTTCCCTAACAACTTCGATATGGTGGCTGTCAATTTGAAATAAAGCTTTACACATGTTTGTTTATTTACACAGATAAATTCTAAGCTTTACACATGTTTGTTTATTTACACAGATAAATTCTAAGCTTTAACACATGTTTGTTTATTTACACAGATAAATTCTAAGCTTTACACATGTTTGTTTATTTACACAGATAAATTCTAAGCTTTACACATGTTTGTTTATTTACACAGATAAATTCTAAGCTTTACACATGTTTGTTTATTTACACAGATAAATTCTAAGCTTTACACATGTTTGTTTATTTACACAGATAAATTCTAAGCTTTACACATGTTTGTTTATTTACACAGATAAATTCTTGGTCCCTTTGAATAAAGATATTAATCATTACAAAAAGAAATGTTTGCCGTTAAGACGGCAAATATTCGCCACTAGAAAGAAATATATTCGCCACTAGAAAGAAATATATTCGCAACTACACAGAGAAGTCTTCGCAGTTAGGAAGAAAAATATTCTCCCTAAGAAAGATATACATTCGCCACTATGAAAATCGCCACTATAACGAAATATATTCGCCACTACAAATAAATATATTCGCTACTACAAAGAATTATATTCGCCGTTACAAAAAATATATTCACCACAAAGAAATATATTTGCCACTACAAAAAAATATATTGCCACCACAAAGAAATATATTCGCCACTATAAAAATATTCGCCTCTACGCAGAAAGATATTCTCCACTAGAAAGAAAAACATTCGTCACTACAAAGAAATATATGCGCCATTGGAAAGAAAGATATTCACCACTAAAAAAACGATATTCGCCACTAGAAAGAAATATATGCGCCACTAGAAAGAAAGATATTCGCCACTGGAAAGAAAGATATTCGCCACTAGAAACAAAGATATTCGCCACTAGAAAGAAATATATCCGCCACTAGAAAGAAAGATATTCGCCACTGGAAAGAAAGATATTCACCACTGGAAAGAAAGATATTCGCCACTAGAAACAAAGATATTCGCCACTAGAAAGAAAAATTATGCGCCCTAGAAAGAAAATATTCGCCACTAGAAAGAAGGACATTCGCCACAACAAAGTAAACTATTTGTCCTTACAGAAACAAAAAATTCGACCACACCCAAGAAAAGAAAGAAAATACTCGTCTCTACAAAGGATAACATTCGCCACACTATCAAGAAAAAAGAAATTCTATATAATTTTCTCAATTATGATTCTCACGGTTAACCATACACGTAATCGACGTCAATTGTGTTTGATGATAAGCTTACGAATAGTGTTGATATGACCTCACACTTGAATGACTCGATCATTGTACAGAGATGGGAATCAAGACACATATGACTAACCTCAGCTTTAGATAGAGAAATATATCAGAGCAAGATGAGTCAGCGATCGATCTAAATGACATAGGCGAGCATCAGAATATGCAACATATAGGTCAGAGTAATCTGTTTGGGTGACACATTTTTATAAAGCGTTGTTTTATTGGTATCGATTTCTGGTTTGATGACTCGGTGATGTTTAACGTTAGTCAGTTATAATCAATCGATACCGAATACGAGTTCTTCCCACGCGCGCAATCTCAGACGGCGACCTCAGACGGCAACTTGTTTATAGCCCCCCACCCCCGCCCAAGCAGTTGTAAGCTTCAGAAAGGTCATCCTAAAATGTAAGACGGACAAGCTTGGGCGATCAGAGATATCCACAAACGTTTTTCACATTTATTTCGTTTTTAGTCCTCATTTTCATTTTAGGGCCGTTATGGAATTAATGTCTGAGTGTATATGCTATATCTACCGTATAGAAGTCTGAATTTCTCGCTGTTTTTGTATCCTTTGCTTGATAAAAGCTTTTTGGTCGAAAAGTCGCTGTATATTGTTTTTGTACTTTGTAAATCCCGAGAGCCGCAGTAGCGTAGTTGTTAATGAACTCGATTTTTAGGTTAGGGAGTAAGTGTTCAATTCCACAGTGGGCGTGGAATATGTTTCCTACGCTAACGGCTTTCAGGTTCACGCAGCGGGGTCAAAGGCTCGTGGTCACGGCGGTAACATGAGCCATGGTTAGCGAAGGGGCGCGCTAACCAAGACCCTGCCCCCAAGCTCCACGCGGTGACCCTGGAAACAGACTTTGGTACCGGTCTGGCTAATGGGGGTAGGGATCGGGGAGAACTACTGGTAGTGGTAGCAGTGCAAGTACGAAAAAGAAAATCATCAGTTGCGTTGCTAGCGCCGATTGAAACGACCCTCTACATTGTTTGTGCTTGGCCCCAGACCGGTGCCTTCGGAGGCTAACTGCAAGTTGCCACGTATCAACGCGCGTCTAGAAAAGGCTGAGAATGTTCCTACTCTGGATCAAACTCAAAAGTGAACGGTAAAGTAAGGTCGACAATGTAAAGATCTGACAGGCTGTCCGGGTCCGAACATTGGCGAAGGCCGATACTTTACACGGCATTTTATATGAGTAAGACGCCGTACGAGGACAAGCTTATAAGACCTGAGAAATTTTTCTAATCCGGAACGACCTCATAGTCAGAAAGGGCATAACAGCGTAACTCACTGTCTTGACGTAGATCACAAAGCCCAAATATACGGCAAAGCTGATCGAAAAAGCGAAGATCCGGGCCGACATAATCGGCAGAAAGGATCGTACCCTAGGAAAGTTCACCCTAGTAAATCAAAAGCTGGCTGAAACCGGACGGGCGGGCCTAGTCACCATGGGCGCACAATCGACCCGACGTAGATCATCCCGTTCTTGTCAGTGGACCAATTATACATCACAATAAGAATGATAAAATTGGCCGTAGATCATCCCGTTCTTGTCAGTGGACCAATTATACATCACAATAAGAATGATAAAATTGGCCGTAGATCATCCCGTTCTTGTCAGTGGACCAATTATACATCACAATAAGAATGATAAAATTGCCGTAGATCATCACAGTTCTTGTAGGGACCATACACCAACTTAGAATGATAAAATTGTGCCTAGATCATACTGTCTTGCATGACCAATTATACATCACAATAAGAATGATAAAATTGGCCGTAGATCATCCCGTTCTTGTCAGTGGACCAATTATACATCACAATAAGAATGATAAAATTGGCCGTAGATCATCCCGTTCTTGTCAGTGGACCAATTATACATCACAATAAGAATGATAAAATTGATCGTAGATCATCCCGTTCTTGTCAGTGGACCAATTATACATCACAATAAGAATGATAAAATTAGCCGTAGATCATCCCGTTCTTGTCAGTGGACCAATTATACATCACAATAAGAATGATAAAATTGGCCGTAGATCATCCCGTTCTTGTCAGTGGACCAATTATACATCACAATAAGAATGATAAAATTAGCCGTAGATCATCCCGTTCTTGTCAGTGGACCAATTATACATCACAATAAGAATGATAAAATTGGCCGTAGATCATCCCGTTCTTGTCAGTGGACCAATTATACATCACAATAAGAATGATAAAATTGGCCGTAGATCATCCCGTTCTTGTCAGTGGACCAATTATACATCACAATAAGAATGATAAAATTGGCCGTAGATCATCCCGTTCTTGTCAGTGGACCAATTATACATCACAATAAGAATGATAAAATTAGCCGTAGATCATCCCGTTCTTGTCAGTGGACCAATTATACATCACAATAAGAATGATAAAATTAGCCGTAGATCATCCCGTTCTTGTCAGTGGACCAATTATACATCACAATAAGAATGATAAAATTAGCCGTAGATCATCCCGTTCTTGTCAGTGGACCAATTATACATCACAATAAGAATGATAAAATTGGCCGTAGATCATGCCGTTCTTGTCAGTGGACCAATTATACATCACAATAAGAATGATAAAATTAGCCGTAGATCATCCCGTTCTTGTCAGTGGACCAATTATACATCACAATAAGAATGATAAAATTAGCCGTAGATCATCCCGTTCTTGTCAGTGGACCAATTATACATCACAATAAGAATGATAAAATTAGCCGTAGATCACCCCGTTCTTGTCAGTGGACCAATTATACATCACAATAAGAATGATAAAATTAGCCGTAAATCATCCCGTTCTTGTCAGTGGACCAATTATACATCACAATAAGAATGATAAAATTGGCCGTGAAGAACAATCGAAAGAGAGAGAGAGAGGGGGGTAGACGCAGCCACAGCCAACTCTAGATAACTAGGCCAGACAACTGACTGGTGAATCCCTGACCTAGATCAGAGAAGGGGGCTGGAAAATATAGATGTCTGATAGAACACTGCAAGCTTTTTGCAATTTTACTCAATTCTGTGTCTATGGTTATTTATTGGTGAAAAATATTCATAATATTGATATTCCTTATTGTTAAACTTAACTTGTTGGATAACATAACTTCGATTTAACATTTTGTGTTGATTTTAAAATGGATTCGTCTATATACACCAATACTGTAATGCGAGGTCACGTGGTGTAGTTGTGGTCTGATTTCCCATAATTCTTACCTGAGTCCGAAGGCCAATAAGTTTATAGTTGGCTCTGACCCAACCGTCATACCAGGAAAGCACTGGGAAGTAGAGTCGGCCAGTGAGATGTTGACCACATTACCCATCGTGTGCGGACGATCAATGAAAAATATGGACCTAACACCGCATTGCCCAATATACCTCGAGGTTTGAAAAGGGTTTCTTTACTTTCTATGTACTTTGTAATACTACAATCAGGGGCGGCTCGTCATAAGGGTCAGTGGGGCTCGGCCCACCAAAAATCGAAAGGGTGATAACTTCCCGGATTAGACAAATAATAGTAAATACTCCAAAAATCATGATTTTTACGAAAATTTGTGTCTGGCCCCACCAAGAAAAATGACCCCGAGCCGCCACTGACTGCAATACTTTTTTTTTACGTGTTTCACCATTGCTACATAGTTTTACTGCAGTCTCTCCTTATATCGATAATACAAACGTTTGTCCTATGGACTATCATTTCCGATGTTGATATTTGCCCATGCCATGCAGTTATGTTGCCTATAATTTTCTCTCTCCGTCGCCTTATGTCATGTCTCCCTCCCACATTCTTCTTCTTCTTCGAACGCTCCACATCGACCACTTCTTAACCACTCTTTGTGATTTGTATGTTATCTGAACCTAAGAGCGATTGTACGTTGTGTCAGTTATGCGCTTACAAGTAGGCCAGCACATCCGATTTCTGCGACGCCTTTTATTTACTAGGTAGCTTTCCTAAGCCCTACCTTAGTCGCCTCTTACAACAAGCCTTGTAGGTCGCAGTATTACTATTCTTTGCTCCCTTACAAGCTCCGGCAACGCACGGGCAACCTCGGACATTGATTTTGACGGTTGCCACTACGTGTTCTAAACATCCATTTTTCATTACATGCTCGAAGAATGATGATTGATTCTTTCTTATATTGATGATTATAGTTAAAAAAATAACACCATTAAAAAAATAACATTGTGAAATGAGATGTCTACGAAAAGCTGTCAACATTACAAGGAGAGATAGAGTGAGAAACGAGAATATCAGAAGCATCGTTGGTACTATACCATGCATACAGTACATCGAGAAGCAAAGAATCAAGTGGTTCGGCCATCTAATGAGAATGGAACCACATTTACTACCATCAAATGCCTACAATAATCGACACTCAGGGCGCAGAGCACGATGCAGACCAAGAACACGATGGATAGATAACATCTCAGAGCCCTGCGAAAGCATGGACTGACAACGTCAAACGCAACACACCTGGCACAAGATAGAAAACTAACTCTCCCACGACGCTTCACGACAAATGTGGTTATGATAAGATAAGATAAGACAAACACCAAAAGTTGACAAACGAAAACTTTAGTCAACCATCTGACTTTGGACCTTTCGGCAGGTTTATCTAAAAAAAAAAAAAACCTCACAGAATAAGGAATAAGTGAGAAACAAGCACGGCGGGAAAGAGAAGAACTAGGAAGAATAAATTATAAAGAAAGTTATATCGGCTTTTAGGAAACCTGAGATGCCTGAATATGACTGCTCAGTGTGTGGTCCACAATGGGTTAAGCGCATAACCAGAGATCTTCAAAGAAGAAAAAGGCTGTCATATATATATGGATATATAGAAGAATAGACAGAGTTTCATGGACAGAAAAACAAACAAATAAACAAGTTTTAGGAAAACTAGGCATGAAGAAACAATTATTATTAAGAGAAATAAAATTCCGACAAGTAAAGTATTTTGAACACATAAAAAGACATGACACCATGATAAAATATTTACTTGAGGGGGGAAGAGCAAGAGGAAGACCCAGAGATAAGTGGGAGGGAACTTTAAGAAATGGACAGGTTACAGTCTGGCAGTGTGCAACACCAAGGCGAAAGACAGAGGATGCTGGAGATTCGTTGCAGCCAACCTTCGATGTGGAGACGGCACTTGATGATGATGATATATACTAGCAGATATACCCGTTCTTCGCAAGGGAAAACTGAACGAATAGTGACCAGATGTGTTAATTAAAAAAAGAAATTGGCCGTACCGTGAATTGAACGCCAGTTTCCGCATGGAAGCCACTTTCTACTCGATTAGGTCATCGGCCAGATGCTTCTGTTGCTCAACCACTTCTAATGTATCATTGAACATTTGACAGTTTTACATGATTTTGAATAGCCTAAATTAAAGATTGTCAAATGGGAACGCTTCAACACCTAAAAGTGGCAAATTCAATAATTGAACTGATTATAAAATTATCGAATAGTGATTACATGTGTTAAAATACTAGAGCAGTACTCCAGATCAAACTTACATTAGACATTTGACATCAAATAGCATGAAATATGGTTGTATTCGTGCGTATCTCGGGACAGGAACTTAACAACATGACTGCGTATCACGTGACCGGCGGATCGTGAAAACATTGATAGACGTATTCAGCGATTTCTATACATGATGACCATTTGCGTTAAGTTGGAATATGGTTATAGAAACAAAGAAATAGTCCAGTTTTATAATTTTTACACCTTTCTATGTATGAAAGCTACCCTCTTGCCAAATTTCAAGTCCGTAGGATTCTCAGATATCTTCAAACAATTGGGACATACATACAATGTAATTGCTCTCTGTCTTATATATGTATATAATAATAATTCCTCTCGTACCGTTATACGTTACATAGGTCCTGCAAGTAATTTCTCCATACCGCTCTATCCTGGGCAACTCGCTCAATCTCCTCCATGGAACTGAGACCGATATTTCCTGCCTCTCTCAGCAAAGTTCGTTTCAGGGTTTTCTTAGGTCGACCTCTCTTTCTCGAACCCTTTGCATTCCACTTCAATGCCTGCTTTGATATTCGTTGATCATTTCTTCTCAAGGTGTGTCCAACATATCTCCATCTTCTCTTTCTTATAACAGTTGTCACTAGTGGTTGACCAGACATGTCTCTGATTTCATCACTTCTGAATTCGTTCCATTTTATATTCATTATTTTTCGCAGACATCTATTTTAAAATGCATTCAACTTGCTTTCTATATCTTTAGGCATTTTCCAACTCTCGCTAGCATATGTTAGGATTTATTTCATATTCCATATTTTATTTAGACTTTTAAAAGCTGATGTTGCTTTGTCAATTCGTATCATAATTTCTTTTTAACATTTCCTGTGCAATCAAAATTGCTACCTAAATAGGTGAACTGCTCTGTTATTGTTATCATTTTAGATTCCAGTGTGATATCTGCATTACTTGCCATATGTGTCTTCATTATATTTGTTTTTTCATAGCTTATCTGCAGTTCAACTTTCGATGCTATAGATGTTCTGCCCATCTTTTCTTCTGCTCGGTATCTGATGTTAGAACTTTACCATCTTTACTCTTGATTGGGTCACCCTTTGAAACACAAGTTCCAGTAAGTTGTTTTGGTGTATTGTATAGCATGTTACTGTTTCCAGTCTTAGCTGCCTTTTCCCTTCTTCAGCCAGTCGATTGACATATGCTCTTCCTTTTCACTTCCTTGTCTTTTAGTCTATATTCCTCTCTTATATATGTATAGATATAGATTAATGTGATATCTGGCGTAAACAACATAAACACATTCATGTCATTCAGAGTCATTGAGTTATGAAACATTTTGAGTTTTATATATAACAAGATTACGGTCAGAACTCGTAACCTTCCTGGTATTGAAAGAGTTAAACGTCATCTGTAAACACAATACGAACCATTTTGAAACTATTTGTAGATTTGATCTTAGTTGTTTCTGACCTGGCCAGGGGAACATCTTGACCCGATGCAACTCAAAGTAGCTAGCGCCATGTTCTACAGACAAACTATAGAACATTTTTCTTATGATGTTTCAAATCTCTTTAATTCTTTGACTATCTTTATCACAGTTGATGTCACTCTCTTGAGTTTAAGATTTCTTTTCTTTCGTTTCTATCTCAGGTCATTTCATAATTATCTATTCTTCCTCCTTTTTTCTATCTTTTTCTTTGTTGTTTCTTTCCTATCTTTCTCTTTATTTTCTCTTTATTTCTCATTGCAATCTCTGATCTTTTATCTCTCTCTCCGTATATATCTTTCTATTTATCTCTTTCTCTCTTCAGTTTTTCATGCATTCTGTATCTCTCTTGTCTTTTTCCCAACCTCAATATATCAATAATTTTATAACTATATATCTCAACCTCTTTGTTCATGTCTTACCAATCTCCATCTCATATACACTGCAACTCATCTATCTCACAGGTTATCTTTCTCTTTCTCTCATTCTCTTTATTTGTCCCATTTCCTCTCTCTTTAAGTTTTACATTTATAAGTTTCATAATATATTCCTCGTTCTACCTCCAATCTCCGCTCCACCACCACCCCCTTTTCTCTCTTATTCATTCCCGTAAACTTATTTTCTATCTTCTCTTTCTCTATCTCCTAGCTATATCACTGTCTATCTTTCTCTATCTTCTAGCTATATCATTGTCTATCTTCTCTCTATCTTCTAGCTATATCATTGTCTATCTTTCTCTCTATCTTCTAGCTATATCATTGTCTATCTTCTCTCTATCTTCTAGCTATATCATTGTCTATCTTCTCTCTATCTTCTAGCTATATCACTGTCTATCTTTCTCTATCTTCTAGCTATATCATTGTCCATCTTCTCTCTATCTACTAGCTATATCATTGTCTATCTTCTCTCTATCTTCTAGCTATATCATTGTCTATCTTCTCTCTATCTCCTAGCTATATCATTGTCTATCTTCTCTCTATCTTCTAGCTATATCATTGTCTATCTTTCTCTCTATCTTCTAGCTATATCATTGTCTATCTCTATCTTCTAGCTATATCATTGTCTATCTTCTCTCTATCTCCTAGCTATATCATTGTCTATCTTCTCTCTATCTTCTAGCTATATCATTGTCTATCTTTCTCTCTATCTTCTATCTATATCATTGTCTATCTCTATCTTCTAGCTATATCATTGTCTATCTTTCTCTCTATCTTCTAGCTATATCATTGTCTATCTTTCTCTCTATCTTCTAGCTATATCATTGTCTATCTTTCTCTCTATCTTCTAGCTATATCATTGTCTATCTTTCTCTCTATCTTCTAGCTATATCATTGTCTATCTTCTCTCTATCTTCTAGCTATATCATTGTCTATCTTCTCTCTATCTCCTAGCTATATCATTGTCTATCTTCTCTCTATCTTCTAGCTATATCATTGTCTATCTTTCTCTCTATCTTCTAGCTATATCATTGTCTATCTCTATCTTCTAGCTATATCATTGTCTATCTTCTCTCTATCTCCTAGCTATATCATTGTCTATCTTCTCTCTATCTTCTAGCTATATCATTGTCTATCTTTCTCTCTATCTTCTAGCTATATCATTGTCTATCTCTATCTTGTAGCTATATCATTGTCTATCTTTCTCTCTATCTTCTAGCTATATCATTGTCTATCTTTCTCTCTATCTCCTAGCTATATCATTGTCTATCTTCTCTCTATCTTCTAGCTATATCATTGTCTATCTTCTCTCTATCTCCTAGCTATATCATTGTCTATCTTCTCTCTATCTTCTAGCTATATCATTGTCTATCTCTATCTTCTAGCTATATCATTGTCTATCTTTCTCTCCATCTTCTAGCTATATCATTGTCTATCTCTATCTTCTAGCTATATCATTGTCTATCTTTCTCTCTATCTTCTAGCTATATCACTGTCTATCTTTCCCTCTATCTCCTAGCTATATCATTGTCTATCTTCTCTCTATCTTCTAGCTATATCATTGTCTATCTTTCTCTCTATCTCCTAGCTATATCATTGTCTCTATCTTCTCTCTATCTCCTAGCTATATCATTTTCTTTCTTTCTCTATCTTCTAGCTATATCATTTTCTTTCTTTCTCTATCTTCTAGCTATATCACACTATATCACACTATATCTATTCAACTCTCTTTTCTCTCTTATTTCTTCGTTGTTTTTCGGAACTCCTCTCATTTTAGATTCCACTAATCTAACGTAAGGCCTCTTTCTAGCCCTTAGTCTAATGTAAGGCCCTTTTCTAACCACTAAGCTAATGTAAGACATCTCTCTAAACAATAAACTACTTTAATGCCCCTTCCTAACCACTACACTACTTTGAAATTCCTTTCTAACCACTAAATTTCCAGGATGCCCCTATCTAACCACTAAATTTTCAGGATGCCCATTTCTAACGACTAAATTTTCAGGATGCCCATTTCTAACCACTAAATTTCTTGGAAACCCCTTTCTAACCCCTAAGCTACTCTGTAGTCCCTTCCTGACCACTTAACTACTACCTATTTCTAGCCACTAAGCTACTTTGGGACCCCTTTCTAACCACGAATATACGAGATTATGTTTGAGAAACCCAAAATATAAATGAATGCGAGTCCCGCAATATAATCTACGCCATCACTTGTAAACGGTGTGACAAGGCATATATAGGCGAAACTGGTAAACGGCTTAGTGGCCGTTTCGACCAACACTTACTTGATATACGCAAATGCTCTGTAACCCGTGTAGCTACTCATTTTAATGGAAATACCATTTGGGAGCTCGCGATATCCAGGTCACAGCCATCCGATCATGTTCCTCTGATGATCGAAGTCGATTTGCTCTAGACAATTGTTTTATATCTTTATGGGGTACCCTGCGACCTCATGGACTCAACATACTACATTCCTATGCTTCTTACTACTATCGGTTCTCCTGCTCTATATTCTATGTGTGTATGTTAAATGTATATAAGTTTATATATATATATATATATTGTGTATTTGCTTTTTTCCACTTCTAGTGTTTTTTTTTTTTTATTCGTTTTTAGTTACATATTTTCATTTTGGGGTCGTAAGGAACTTATTGTTTGATTCTACACGTTGTATGCTGTGGGGGAAGTGAAATTCTTAACTTATGTTGCATCCGTTGCTTGATAAAGGCCTTGTGTCGAAACGTTGCTATGTATTGTTATTGTTTCTATAAAACTACAGTACTGTGTTTTTTGTGTGTTTCGCCATTGCTACAAAGTTTTACTGCAGCCTTCCCGTATACCGAAAATAAAAATCTAGAAATTGTATACAACGCGCTTCAAATCGATGTATAGAAGAGAGCAAGCAATGCAGGAATTCTATGTAATCAAAGTGATAGTGTAGGGAAGTGAGTCATGTCAAGACGTTAAGTAAAACAATGAATAATAATGATGGAGAAAAGAGATGATATTTTTTTTAATGATATAAATGAAGAGATGATATAAATATGGTTTATCTGGAATATTTTACGAATATCATGGAAGGGAGAGAGGGATGGTTGGGAAGATAATTGGGGGAATTATAGGTGAGTAATGCTGTTGGCATTATATCGTAGAATATGTGGGCGTCTGTAGTTTAAGCGGTAGCTCGATCATAACTCAAGCGTATCTGTGTCAAACTCCGCGGCGGGCAAGTTTGGAAACAAATTAATTTCTTTGGATTTTTATGATCGATAAAAATAGACCTGACCGTTCAGAAAGCAATGGCAAACTACTGAAAGTGGTGCCTAGAAAATCGACGACATTTTAATCATATTTACTTTTGTTCCTGTGCACGGAGGAGTCAGTGATAATGAACAAGCTGGAAGATTGGCTGGAATGGCTACAATATCAGAGAGAGCTACAATGGACCGAAATGACATACTTAACGCATTGAGAGTCTTTCCGAACAGAAAAGTTTCAGGGTTGTGATTCCCCCTCACTGACCAGACTGAATGAGATGGGTGTCAATATTGGTGCAGCCCGAAAAGAACGACATATCAAATATGCAAAGAGATTGATTAATCAACATTGAACTGGCGTGTTGGGCCACTGGACGTGTCCGGACCTATGGATCTGAGCACCTATGGAGTGTCCGGAGTGCTATGATGATAGTCCTCATATAACTGATAACTGATTCATTGGCTGCGGTGCTTCCCTCTGGGGTCCTTAAAACTCCTTACTTTATTCTCTCCAAACACAGATGAGTAACTTATATGATCCCAGTCTTCAGCTGGAGGTTCTCGCAGGTGCTACATATTTCTTCTTTAAGTTCTTCTTCTTCGAACGCTCCACAACGATCACTTGTTAACCAATCTGTGTGATTTGTATGTGATCTGAGCCTAAGAGCGATTGTACGTTGTGCCAGTTATACGCCAACAAGTAGGCCAATACATCCGATTTCTGCGAAGCTTTTTATTTACTAGGGTAGCTTCCTAAGTCCTGGTTCAAACTCCACGGCGGGCAAGTTTGGAAGCAAATTCGTTTCCATGGGATTTTTACAAAGGTAAAAATAGACCTCACCGTTCAGAAAGCAATGGCAAACTACTGAACGTATAAGTGGTGCCTACAAAATCAACGACTCATTTACTGTGGTTGATGGCTACGTCCTGTAAAAGATATGCCACGATTTTCATTTCACTAGGTCCTACCTCAGTCGCATTGTAGGTCGCAGTGGTGCAATTATGTGCTTCCCTTGTGGGCTCCGGCACCACACGTGGTGCTTCTTAAATTGATCTCCTGTGCGATCCTTCAAGTTATCAAAAGAGACATGTTTACAGAGGAATACCGTATTAATTCCGTATTTTTCTGTGAGCAATGACACGCGATAAGGTGCAGGATTTTGTATACCCGTGAAGTTCTTCTTCTACTTCTTCCAACGCTCCATATCGACCACTTGTCAACCACTCTTGTGTAATTTCTATGTGATCTGAGCCCAAGAGCGATTGTACGTTGTGCCAATTATGCGTCTACAAGTAGGCCAGCACATCCGATTTCTGCGCTGTTTTTATTTACTAGGGTAGCATCCCTAGGGCATACATCACTCACCTCTTACGACATGTATTGTAGGTTGCAGTGGTACTATTCTTTGCTTCCCTTGCGGGCCCCGGCACCACACGGGCGTCTGTGAAGTATAGTTTCGCAGGATGGGTATTCTTCCACGGTGAAAGAGAAGAAGAAGACACAGATGGTTAATATCAGTGGCGGCTCGTGATCATTTTTGTTGGTGGGGCCAGACATTTTTTCCGGATAAATCATGGTTTTTGGTTGCTATATTTTAATTTATAAAATAATAAATACACGTTATACATTATTTTTAGTGGGGTCCGGCCCCACTGGCCCTTAATGACGAGCCGCCACTGGTTAATATATAACATTTTCCGTAGCTTTTTCAGACCTTAGGGAATGAAGTCACTTCACTTAATATTTCTAAAGCTTAGTGTGTAGGAGGGCCAATTCCTTTCCTCTCGTGTGGAACGACAAGTGTGGGACTGATTTAACAGCGTACTTGTGTCTGAGTTGAAAGACAAACGTTTATGCATTACGATAATATGGCCACCACCTAGATCATAGATTCCCAAACTTATTCGGCCCACCGCCCACTTGGCACGACATAAACTTTGTAACGCCCCCTCCCCATTATAACAGTTTGTCACCCCCACATATATATATATAACAGTTCTTTTCACTTTAACATAGAAAATTGATATATATTTCTGTCACACAAGGTGAATTTTCAAATGATTATATACATGAAATAGAAAATTGATGTAAAAATGGATCGTGTAAGACGGACATCTGATCAATTAAAATGCAGAATTCAAATTTGTAATGATTATTCAATCGCAAAATCACGAAAAAGACTCCCCAAATGCTTATGAATCACTATCGCCCCCTGGAAAGCTTCAGTGCCCACATGGGGCGGTACCGCCCACTTTGGGAAACGCTGACCTAGATGGTCTTCAAAAACTACGAGATGTAACGGGGAAATAAAGTCCGTGTCAATCATTTGCACAGTACAGATCTCCAGGAGGGAACAAATGATTTTGATAATATCCCTAAACCGTTTCTAAACCACTCAGGAATCAGAATATTGTTTATATGATTAGAAACAATGGCTTATGCCTGGAGATTTCTCACTAACTCTGTTTTCGTTCAAACTCATCAATAATTTACATTTATACCGTCTGCTCATCTTAGGTCAAGGTCGCAGATGCTAAACGAGATTGTAATATAAATCGCAAGGCCACTGTCCGGCGGCAGACGACAGTCGTGAACTTCAACTGTAAAGTATGTCATCATTTAGTTCAAGGTTGTTGTAGTCTGGATATGTCAACATCACGAGACGATGTTTGATGTTCAGATTACACTGAGATTTCTTATCGCCTATTCAGGAAGATTAAGTCTAGACAGATCTGGTAAAGGAGAGAAGAGTAATAATACATTTCAATCATATACAGACAGATGTAGAAGAGACAGACAAACATATCACATGTAAAGCTAGCAACAGACAGATGTAAGAAGAGACAGACAAACATATCACATGTAATAGCTAAACAACAGATGTAAGAGACAGACAAACATATCACATGTAATAGCTAGCTAAACAGACAGATGTAAGAAGAGACAGACAAACATATCACATGTAATAGCTAGCTAAACAGACAGATGTGAAGAGCAGACAAACATATCACATGTAATAGCTAGCTAAACAGACAGATGTAAGAAGAGACAGACAAACATATCACATGTAATAGCTAGCTAAACAGACAGATGTAAGAAGAGACAGACAAACATATCACATGTAATAGCTAGCTAAACAGACAGATGTAAGAAGAGACAGACAAACATATCACATGTAATAGCTAGCTAAACAGACAGATGTAAGAAGAGACAGACAAACATATCACATGTAATAGCTAGCTAAACAGACAGATGTAAGAAGAGACAGACAAACATATCACATGTAATAGCTAGCTAAACAGACAGATGTAAGAAGAGACAGACAAACATATCACATGTAATAGCTAGCTAAACAGACAGATGTAAGAAGAGACAGACAAACATATCACATGTAATAGCTAGCTAAACAGACAGATGTAAGAAGAGACAGACAAACATATCACATGTAATAGCTAGCTAAACAGACAGATGTAAGAAGAGACAGACAAACATATCACAAGAAGAGACAGACAAACATATCACATGTAATAGCTAGCTAAACAGACAGATGTAAGAAGAGACAGACAAACATATCACATGTAATAGCTAGCTAAACAGACAGATGTAAGAAGAGACAGACAAACATATCACATGTAATAGCTAGCTAAACAGACAGATGTAAGAAGAGACAGACAAACATATCACATGTAATAGCTAGCTAAACAGACAGATGTAAGAAGAGACAGACAAACATATCACATGTAATAGCTAGCTAAACAGACAGATGTAAGAAGAGACAGACAAACATATCACATGTAATAGCTAGCTAAACAGACAGATGTAAGAAGAGACAGACAGATGTAAGAAGAGACAGACAAAATGAAATGAAAATCGGGGCATATCCTTCTTCTTCTTCGAACTTGTTAACCTCTCTGTGTGATTTGTATGGAATCTGAGCCTAAGATCGATTGCACATTGTGCCAGTTATGCGCCTACAAGTAGGCCAGTACATTCGATTTCTGCGATGCTTTTTATTTACTAGGTAGCTTCCCAACTTCCTTCATTAGTCGCCCCTACGACATGCCTTGTAGGTCGCAGTGGTACTATTCTTTGCTTCTTGCGGGCCTGGCACCACATGGTCGAGAGACACATTGAAAATGTATAACGAGTACCGAGAAAGAGGGAAACCACCCACAAATGGATTGACGTCATCAAGAACATTCTTAAGAAAATGAATACCAACTTACAAAGTGTCTTAGAACACGCCCACGCAAGATCACTATGTCTTTCTCACCGAACGCTCCATATCGACCCCTGTTAACCACTTTTGTGATTTGTTCTGACCTGAGTCTAATAGCGATTGTACGTTTTGCCAGTTATGCGCTTACAAGTAGACCAGCACATCCGATTTCTTCGGCGATTTCTATTTACTAGGTAGCTTCCTAGCCACTATCTCCGTCGCCTCTACGACATGCCTTGTACGCCGCAGTGGTATTATTCATCACTCACCCTGCGGTTCCAACATCCAACAACACAAACATGTCAACAAATATCAATCAATCAAGTGCCATGCCTGCCAGCGTAGGCGATCCTCTCTCCACAACTCTTCCCTGGTAGAGTTAATCAATTCTGATGTCTCCCCCCGAGTGGTTACCGGGCCCAAATTGGGGTGTAAAGAATAGAACCACTGTTACCTGCCACACATGTCGTAAGAGGCGAATAAGGAGGTTGGGGATGGTGCTAGCTACTCCACGCCGTAAAAAACACAAGATGGCTACAGAACGGAGAGCGAACCGAGTAAACGCTGGCTGAAACCGGACACATCGCCAAAGGATAAGCACCAGAGCTCCAAACGGTGTTGAAGATGTGACGTAAAATACGTTCTTGGCAAAGGCTGTTTATATATCACAATAAGAATGATCAAAATGACCAAAAAGAACGATCGCGAGAGAGTTCTGATGTCACATCTTTCCTTCCCTGAATTTTACCTGTTGTCACCAAATGTTCTATGCCTCCTCTTCACATTATATGCCTGAAGAACCCTGATTTATCCACAAGTATAATAAATAATAATAATAATTCCTCTCGTACCGTTATACGTTACATAGGGCCTGCAAGTAATTTCTCCATACCACTCTATCCTGGGCAACTCGCTCAATCTCCTCCATGGAACTGAGACCGATATTTCCTGCCTCTCTCAGCAAAGTTCACTTCAGGGTCTCCTTAGGTCGACTTCTCTTTCTTGAACCCTTTGCATCCCACTTCAATGCCTGCTTTGATATTCGTTGATCATATCTCCCATCTTCTCTTTCTTATAACAATTGTCACTAGTGGTTGACCAGACATGTCTCTGATTTCATCACTTCTGAATTCATTCCATTTTATATTCATTATTTTTCGCAGACATCTATTTTCAAATGCATTCAACTTGCTTTCTATCCACAAGTATACCTCTCCCATATAATCAGAAAAAGAAGTCACTGATACAAACATATATATTTTATTGCAAAGTACATGTCTTGGTAAAAATTAAAAGTTAAAATAAAGCAACAGTTGCAGAATAAATCAAATTTGGACACGATAAACACACACACACACACACATACAAAAAAACATACTGACTCTGGCAGAATCACTAATATGACAGACATAATAGAAATCACTGTCGCGGCAAAAACTGAATATATATACGTAAAAAATATGATGGAATTACTGGCATTAACTACTTGACCAACTAGCAAAATAAATTAAGTTATTAAGTGAATGACAACCAATGACCTACTGGCTGACTAAATAAAAAGGTCACAGGATGTCAGGCCAGGTGGTAACAACGAAAACTAGATCAAAGTAAATTAAGAATGTACCATTAAATACAGAAAAATGAAAACAACCAGTTACTGTTAAAAACAAAAAATTATGTGATTCAAGATTAATTAGAAAGAAAACATGTAAAAACGAAAAATGTGATATTGATTTTTCAAAGTGAGAAGGGAGGGAGAAGCCATGTTGTACAGCAGGGGAGATAAATGTAACAATTTATGGGAGAGCTCTCTTCCAGACTCAGTTGTATCCTTGACTACAGTACAAATACACAAGACAAATATGTGAAGGAGTGAGTGGGTGATGATATACTGCTGGATAAGAAATAAAGAAATTCATTCAAATAGAGTATGGTGCATAAAGGAGTCTAAAGGTGAAAGAGTGAGTTCAATGCACAGGGTTTTCCCCACATGGCTCGAGCACTCTCCGCAGAAATGGCAACCCACATGGCTCGACCACTCTCCGCAGAAATGGCAATCCACATGGCTTGAGCACTCTCCGCAGAAATGGCAATCCACATGGCTTGAGCACTCTCCGCAGAAATGGCAATCCACATGGTTCGACCACTTTCTGCAGAAATGGCACACCACCTCAAGATAGTATTGCACAAAACAAAAACTCAATAACTCCTGCAACAATCCTAGGGGTCTCTGAACAATATGTACCCGTGAACAGAACTGCATGGTCTGGGTTCGAACCCATCTTCAGAATGCAAGACAAAGGCTTACGCACAGAGACCCTCAAAAATTGGTGTCATATTAGGCAATAAACATACTCTCTATCTCTAATATTGGAGTCAAAATGAAATTGACTAAACTTCAGGAAAGAGAAAACCAATTTGGTAGAGCTTACTGGTGACCGACACCCATCATTAAGGAGCAGGGACTAGCGATTTATGATCTTCAACATTTAGAAACATTCCTTGAGTAAAGTGAAACTCTGCAAAACGACAGTGAATCTAGTGGTGGGGAATGAGCTCGGTGAACCCTAACTTGGCTGATGTATTAAAGAAGAAACAGAGAGACATTAAGTGAGGTCAAATTCTGGTTCCTGTCTGACGGTATATAATCCACAAACATAACCTGGTTCTTCAATTTTATGTAAATTGTTGTTACTGTCTGGAGTACCGATTTTTAGGTCGGTGTAGGACAGATGGGACAAGAACCTGCGGAATTTAATGGTTAGTGCAGTCGCTGTGATCTGTTCAGATTAGGATTTTTCATTTATGCCCACAACAGAAAAAATCCTTGGCCGTACCATGAATTGAACACGGTCTCCCATGGGAGCGGCCTTAATCCATTCAGTCAGACACTATGTATACTACATGGAATTAGGTCGAAGGGTAAGAGTTCAACCATTGCTGGATCATTTGATGCCCGAGTGGTTACCGGGCCCAATTTGGGGTGTAAGGAATAGAACCACTGTTACCTGCCACGCATGTCGTAAGAGGCACTAAGGAGGTTTGGCTGAAATCGGATGCACCTGTCCTAAACGTGTAGAAGTCTATGCGTTTAGGGGTCTACCAAACCAATGTGCAACGTATACAGTTCTTGGCAAAGATCAAATATATCACAAAGAGTGATTAAAATTGGTCATAAAGAACGAACGCAAAGAAGAAGAAGAAGAGCTGGATCATTGAAGAAGAAAGTAATGTGGTCAGATCTCTTCCTCGTTAACTTTCCATTCCTTATGTACTCATCAAGTCATGAGCGCGGTTGACTGGAGAATCTGTGTTTCTTGAGAACTTATACACATTTTGAACTTCTATATTTACAAACTGTGCATAGGTCAGCTTTGATCTATGTAATATTATCTATCCATCGGGTTCTTGGTCTACCTCAGGCTCTGCATGCGGGATGTCGGTTGTTATAGGCACGAGATGGCAGTAAATCTGGCTTCATTCTCATTAGGAGACCGAACCATTTTATTTATTGTCTTCTAATATGTTGGATGCATGGTGTGATTCCAACAACATTTCTCATGTTTTCATTCTTGTAACGTTTACGGCTTTTCTTAAACAATTCATTTTACATGTTGTGTACTTTCTTATTTTAGAAGATTTAGTTAGGGAACATGTTTCACCCTGTGGTGCCGGGCAGCAAGAGAAGCAAAGAATAGTACCACTGCGACCTACAATGCATGTCATAGGAGGTGACTGATGTAATCCCTAGGGATGCTACCCTAGTAAATAAAAAGCAGCGCAGAAATTGGATGTGCTGGCATACTTGTAGGCACATAACTGGCATAAGTGTACACTCGCTCTTAGGCTCAGATCACATAAAAATCAAACAGAGTGGTTGACAAGTTGTCAGAGTGTTGAAAGAAGGAACCATGTCTGACAATAAAAACAGAAAGTTGGTAGAAATATGCAATTTATAATTATTCTATGGACATAGTGCTAGAAATATCCCAAAATGACCTAAAGTAGTTTTACAAAATACAAAAACTGGACCAATCAACATTTTGACCTAAAGGACCTTTATCAAAATACAACACACACTATGGTATAAAAATAAGACCTTCACTTTTGGGTACACAAACAAGAAAAGTCATATTCTAGTACACCACAAGAAGAAAGGTCAAGTTGAGAAGATTATCAGATGAAAAGATGTCACTTCTTTGTCGTCACACTGCTACCGGGTTGTTGCCCAGATGTCACTAAAAATCATAAAAAGCTTAAAATCTGGAAAAGGTGTTTTGCATTTGGTAGATTTCTTTGCCACAGTAATCCCGAATGTCCAGTTTTTATAACAATTTCAATACTATGTTGTGGGTGTCTGTGACTTAGCAGTAGTGAGCTCCACCACACGCCAAGATTACCTGGTTCAAACTTCGTGGCAGGTAGTTTGGGAGCAAATTTATTCACATGGATTGTTACGATTGTAAAAATAGACCTCACCGTTCAGAAAGCAATGGCAAACTACTGAACATGTAAGTGGTGCCTAGAAAATCAACAACTTGTTTACTGTTGTTGATGGTAACATCCTGTAAAGGGTATGCCACAATTTTCATTAGGAATGCTAAATTGGACACTACTATAAATGTTAGTGATAAACTGCAAGCCTATGCTCCACAGGGAACATAACGAAATAATAGCAAGAGAGAATCATTCATACACTCTTACACACTTGCAACACAACTGAGAACAAACAACATTTGACTGGAATGTCAAATTGATAAACAGGAAGACTGTCAAACCTTTACATTGTTGAAGTATATCTAGACTATAATGTATCAAATGATAAAATGGGCAACCATACAAAACCGAATATAAGATCAGAATACAGGAAACATAACAGAGGATGGGTGTACAATTGAGCAATGAATATGATTTTGGTTAATGGTATGGCAGTTGTTATGTTTAAAAACTCTGAAATGTGTATACATTTTTGCACAGACAATATCAGACATTAACGAAGGAGGAAAAACATGGCCTGTAATCTCTTATTGAAATACACACACATATAAATGTATATATATATATTCCAATTACTTAAAAAAACAACAACTGTGTTTGCAGGTAAAACATGTATATAGAGTTGTTGGTCCAGAAATGACATTACAATGACAAGACCAAAAAAAACATTTAAAAAAATTAATGGACATCTAACACATGATCTTCAGACAGAGATCTCATTATCATCAAATAGTTTGTCCTGAGCAGAACTTTGCCACCCCAACAGTCCTCCGAATTTCTCTCTCTCATAGCCAGATGTCCTGCCTCTGCAGCCGTCATGTTCAAACCATCAGTTACTTCCTGAATCCATCTTCTCCGTGGTCTTCCTCTTCTTATCTTTGCCGGTATGCCTCCTTCCATGATGGTCTTCTCCAGCCCTTCATGTCTTTTTATATGTCCAAAATATCTTAATTTTCTCTTGCATATTTGTAGTGTCAGCCAGTTTTCTTTGATTTTGAATTCTTTCTGGATAGATCTATTTGTTCTCTTCTCTGTCCAAGATATACGGAGGACTCTTCTGTAACACTTATATTCGAAAGCACAGACAGAGGTCTACACCAGTTTATTTCAAATCCAGAGCACATCTAGGAATGGTGGTTATCTTGTCTTTAACATATGAAGTCAGGAGTAAAGTTTGTCTGAATGGTGAGGGACACTGGTTGTAAGGAAAGCATGACTTCACATAAAAATTAGTCAGACTATACCTGAATTCATATACCTTACATGACATATGCAGTTTAATCTATGGAAAGTCTCACATGACATATGCAGTTTAATCTATGGAAAGTCTCACATGATGTATGCAGTTTAATCTATGGAAAGTCTCACATGACGTATGCAGTTTAATCTATGGAAATTCTCACATGACATATGCAGTTTAATCTATGGAAAGTCTCACATGACGTATGCAGTTTAATCTATGGAAAGTCTCACATGACATATGCAGTTTAATCTATGGAAAGTCTCACATGACATATGCAGTTTAATCTATGGAAAGTCTCACATGACGTATGCAGTTTAATCTATGGAAAGTCTCACATGACATATGCAGTTTAATCTATGGAAAGTCTCACATGACATATGCAGTTTAATCTATGGAAAGTCACATGACGTATGCAGTTTAATCTATGGAAAGTCTAAATGACATATGCTGTTTACTCTATGGAAAGTCACATGACGTATGCAGTTTATCCATGGTTTGGTTACTGAACTGTCGTCACAGTACTCCGGGTAGACCCATAGGTGCTCAGTCTCCCAAACAGATTTCGAATGGTATGCATACTGATGGTTCCTGTGGCTTGCTGGTCAAACACACTTCTCTCCCTGCCCCTCAAGCATCCATCGCTACTTGTACAGCATGTAATACGTGAACTAACAGCAATATTTAAAAACAGCTGATACCATACAACAGCACAAACAATACGGTAAACAATCACCAAAATTCTCATACAGCAAGTACCGTGGCCCCCACCAACATAAGGCAGACTAGCTCAGACGGGAACTCGAAAATTCCTGTTTAATGGGGGTGCTAATTTTGTATATGTTTGATAGAACACTGTAAGATTTTTTTTTTATTTTACTCTTTTCTATATGTCGTGGTCATTTTTCATGAAAAACATTAATAATACTGTTATTCCTTAGCGTTAAATTTAATTTGTAACATAATGTAACATTGATTTAATATGTTGTATTGTTTTTAAAAAGAATTTGTCTATATACAACAATACTGGAAAGCGAGGATCACACAACAGCTGTGGTCATATTTCCTAGAATTTTTACCTGAGCCCGACGACTGTAATGTTATCGGAGGCCACGCAAGTACGTATGAAAAAAATTACATATACTAATTACATCAAATGTACGGGATTCCATTGTCAATTGAAATTTAAAAACAAATTAAAATGAACTATGGCAGCAAATTTGTTAACCACACAAAGGAGGAGAAAGATGGTTTTTGGAGTCACAACCGGAAACACTGTACAACACCGTTATCTAAGCCATCAAATTCATTTTTCGATATATCTGATAGAGCAAAACATGAATAATTTCAACCACAGTTGTTTCCTGTTAATAGAGGAAGTGCTATCAATACTCCAATCTCTGTACAGTTAATGAGGGAATTCTGGGAGATTTTTCTTGCACTTATCTCAGGGTTCCAGACGATAGCCGCAGCCATCAGTTGGTAGCGGTAGGTGTGCCGGCTGTGGTAGTAGGGTTCACATATTTTTGCTTCAGTAAGGTTGGGTCTTCGTTGTCGGTTGTGGTTGCTTGTAGATCACTCAAGTGCTTCTTCACCTCTTCATCAGTGTGGGTTGATTTCTCTGTGGTCCTTGTCGTAAACTCGCTGATCCGTGTGGTCACCTCATGCTGTTTTATCATAAAATGAACAAGAGAAAATAAATCAAACTAATCTGAATACAGCAATTACCACAATTGATAATAAATAATGTTTAAAGTAAGTAAAGAAACCCTTTATAAACCTTGATGTATATTAGGTAATACAGCGTTAGGTCCGTATTTTCATTGACCTTCGCACACGATGGATGACTTGGTCAACATTACGCCTACCACCTTTACTTCCCAGTGTTTTTCCTGGTACCCAATTAAGGCTGTGTTGACCTGAGAGCCTATATGGCAGGAAAAATATTCCAAGCCAACTACGGAATTGAACTCAGACCACTAGCATAAGAAGCGAGGTCACTAACAACTACGCTACTGCGGCTCTTAAATATTGTCTAACACTAAACATAATATCATATTGTCAGGTGATCTAGGTTGTGGTGGAAATGATGACACATGATAGAATTTGTCAAAGACCTGGCAACTATGACGTGGTAACCCATGTGCCATACAATAATGTTGAGAGCTGAACATCTATAAACATGATTACCATCTATGAACAAGGTTTCTTCTTCTATGTTCGTCCTCTATGAATTCAGGCATAGTAGTTGCACCTGGTATAACGCTTTTGAATGAATTTTGCTTGAATGCCTGTTTACCTTGTTATCAGTGTCACCCACCATACAGGCATGCTTTCTTCCGACTTCAGAGGTATGATTGAGGTTTGATTCATGAATGAACAAAATGTTCATCTATGTCTGAATGAGGCGTGCATCAATGAATGAATAAGGTTTGAATCCATGAACAAATGTCATCTACACATACGCCAGTGTGGTGCCGGGCCATAAGGGAAGCAAAGAAAGGAAACACTGCAACCTACAAGGCATGTTGTAAGAGGCGACTGAGGTAGGGGCCTAGGAAATCTACCCTTGTAAATAAAAAGCAGATAGAGGATGTGCTGGCCCACTTGTAGGCGCATAACTGGCATAATGTATAATCACTCTTAGGATCAGATCACATATAGATCACAAAGAGTGGTTTACAAGTAGTCAATATGGAACTTTCGAAGAAGACCTACACATCATCATCATAACACATTATAAGCAATCACAGATATTCAACTCTTAGTACCACCTAGCTAAGCGGTTCAGCATGTTGACTTTTGTCTGCATCATGAAATTAAGGTTAGCTTCCACTAAATTTTTTTAAATTAAGTAAAATCAATGATTTTCTACTGGTCATGTTGAGCTATGAATGTTTATATATATATTCAAACTTATAAAAAATAAAATAATTACATGGCTGCCATGGTAATTAAAGGTGGCCATCTTGAAAACAAAAACACATGTGACTAGAATTCTAAACTTTCAAAAACAAACAAATGTCTTGATAAATACACGATTGATTCTTGCACTCGAAGCATGTTTAGAGGTAATAAATTACTTATTTTCATTTTATTTCTCAAGTAATATATTTTTGATATGTCTAAAATTTAATCTTGGCAAAAACTCACAAAATTGTGCAATAATAATTTATTAAAAGTTACAAAAGCATCTTAACATAATTTTCTTTTATATAGCACATTACGTACACTATTGAATGCAGACTATACATATAAAATTTCATTATCCTAGCATTATATTAATTGAGATTTCAAGATTTTAGATGCACAAAATTGAGAAAATTTTTGAGAAAATTCAATTTTAAACCAAGAAAGGGACATAATATGGTAAAATAAAAGGTGATTATTATTCATGTTTATGTGCTAATATTTTTGCAAAATAATATTATTTTTTATAGATTCTACTCTAAGATTTTAGAACTTTATATAAAGAAACTGAAAAATTGATATTTTATTTATGTAATTGAAATTTTGATAGGAGCCCCTTAATCTCTTAAGGGGGGATTCTGATCTTGAAACTTTTTTCATTGCTTTGGTATTAATGTAGAATTTGTATAACAATTTTGAAAGATTATGACTTAGAATAGTAGAAAAAATTAGTAAAAAAAATGTCAATGCGTTGCCATGGAAACAATAAAAGATGGCCGCCAAACAAAAATTTTTGAATCCCTTAATGCTTCTTTCAAGTTAATGAATATCAAAATGAATTCTGTTTTTCACTCTAAGGTGAAAAGCAACTGTTTAATATTCCTAAAAATTTCACATGATTTTAAGATAATTTAAATATTACATTTTTTATGAATTTTGATCCATACAATCTAAGTATCGGCCCCCTCTAAGAATGTGTTGAACCCTCCTAGCAAAGAATAGAACCTACAAATGCCTCCTCCTGCATGTCATAAAAGGCAACTAGGAGGGGCTGGTGATCTCAAGACTAAAAAAGATAAAACAGTTACAGAAACAGAAAAAAACCCCACCACAATGTTTATTTTTAGTGGAAATTTTGATGTTATCTCAGCCCTATGCATCCATAGGAGAAACGAAGACTGATGACATATTGAACAGTACTGTCAGGAAGGCCAGATCTTATTGTTCTCAGTTCAATTGCCCAATTAATATACTTAATAAGCATGACTCTTCACTTCTTCTTTGCGTTCGTTCTTTACAACCAATTTTAATCACTCTTTGTGATATGTTTGATCTTTGCCAAGAACGTGTATACGTTGCACATTGGTTTGGTAGGCCCCTAAACATAGACTTCTACATGTTTAGGACACGTGCATCCGATTTCAGCCAAAACTCTTCACTGATATAGGACTGTCGAAATTCAAAGAATCCGGGGCCCCGCTTTGGACAACTCTGGTCAAGACTTTGTCATATGCTCCCTTCATGTTTAGTCATATTGTTTCATAATAGTTCATTTTGTACAAGTAGAAATGGATGACTGAGGGCAGAGTGAGGAGTGTGTTTAGCCAGCAAGCATTGGGAACCATCAGTATGCATACCCTTCAGCATCTGTTGAGGGAGACTGAACGCCTATGGGCCTGCCTGGAGTGCTATGATGTACTATAACCAATAACACCAGTGTGCTTCTTCCTGTAAATCATCATGAATTACTTGCACAACATGGATGACTTGATTTTCTGTTGATCTCTGTCTTGTCTGATCTACTTCTCTATCAATTACTTGCACAATATGGATGATGTGGTCTTCTGTGGATCTCTGTCTTGCCTGATTGAAAGCATAAAACATCAACAAATCTTCCCCAACCATATCTGTCTTGAGCAAGCCAGCTTAGTTCATTCCAGATCTTTCCCTTTTTCTTCTGTCTACCATACACAGTGTTTCCACCTCAATCCTCCACTGCTCTCCCAGTATCTGGTTGAAAAAATCTGTTGAAGTTTCAGTAGTTAGCTTTTTTCTATGGTGGGCTGCCAACCCAAAGCAAAACCCTTCAGCTTGAAAGGTAGGGGTGTCCATCTTAGTCTGATCCCTATCCTTTGATCTGTTGCATGTGATTCTTCTTCTTCGAACGCACCCTATCAACCACATGTTAAACCACCCTTTGTGATTTGTATGTGAACTGAGCCTAAGAGCGATTGTATGCTGTGCCAGTTATACGCCTACAAGTAAAAGAGCACATCTGATTTATGCGACACTTTTTATTTGCTAGCATAGCTTCCACAGGTCCCTACCTCAGTCGCTTCTTATGACATGCCTTGTAGGTTGCAGTGTTGCTATTCTTTGCTTCCCTTACGGGGCCTCAGCAACACACATGCGGTTCGGTATGTTTAAACCTACCAGCAGCAATGCTACCTCCGACATTCCTAGGGACAACAATCCTGAACAATAAGAACTGGCCTTTCTGTTCAATGTATCATCAGTCTTCATTTCTTGTTCTTCATTTCTTGCGCCCTGGACTGAAGGGTAACGAGCGTGCTGACTTTCTTGCAAACAATGCACCAACTCAAGCAGGCAGAAATATGGACAGAGCCGATATCATCAATGCGGTATGCTCTCTTTTATGTGACATGGGCAAGTCTCAGACACTGGAATGAGTTCGAGAATTAGGTGTCAAGTTTGGACATGCCAGACAGGGTCGTCTTCGTGGTAGAGAGAAAAGATATAGTAATCAACTTCTCATGGGTACGATGAGCAAATGAACTTTTGGATGGTTGCTGCAGCGGATGACAGAACACGAATGGGAATGCCCAATGTGCCATGACGCCGATTGCATAACATAACATAACATAGCTCTCTGGGATACTCAAGCCCTTCCCACCAACTACACAGTGTGGACAGGCGCTTACTGTTATAAAAGGACCTTTTTTTGTTGTTAGTCTGATCAGTGACATAGATCAATGACATGATTAGTTGAAATTAGTATAGATTAACCGGACAAGTAAAAAAAAGTTAATTGCATATCCTTTACAGGACTTTGCGAACCAACCCCAGCCTTTTAATGCTGTTTGGGATTTTTCTAGGCATTATTACGTTCAGTAGTTTGACATTGCTTTCCGAACGTGAGGTGCCATCGTCCTTTTTAAAAATCCATGCGAAACAATTTGCAACCAAACTGTCCGCAGCGTGATTCGAACTAAGACCATCTGGGTCAATAGATCCCCTAAGCCACAGACGCCACCACGCAGGACAGGTAACTTAACTCATTTGTCACTCTGAGCCGATATACTGGATTGAGGTATTATTAAAAGATGACACAAAGACAGTATCATCATCATCATGAAATAGCTTGTTCTGAGCAGAATGTTGCCACCTTAACAGTCCTTTGGAATTTCTTTCTCTCGTAGGCCAGATGTTCTGTTATCATGCTCAAACCACTAGTTACATCCTAAATCCGTCTTCTCTGTGGTCTTTCTCTTCTCCACTTTACTGGGATGCCTCCTTCGATGATGGTCTTCTTCAGTCCTTCGCATCTCTTTATATGTCCAAAATACTTCAATTTTATCATCCTTATTTGTAGCATCAGCCAGTTTTCTTTGATTATGAGTTCTTTCTGGATCGATCTATTTGGAACTATTACAGTACACATTGCAATATTAATGTTTCTGATGGCCACAACAGAATTTAACGAGTGTTTGGAGTGATTGCAGGATGTACATCTGGCAGCTCAGAGAGGAGTTTAGTAAGCATGCGTTAATAATCAGTGCTGGTAAGTCATGCGTTCAGATATGCACTACTTTATAGTGAATAAAGTGAGTGAGACAAGCTAGTTGTTCGTTTATCTGCAAACTCAAGGCTTACAGTCAAAGAGAGACAACCATGAATTATATTATTTTTGATTTATTAAAAGAATTACCCCCCATCGTTGTCATACGGCCTTGCTATCAAAATAAACAAAAAATAAGGTGGTTAATGACTGGATTGCTGTTTTGATAATATTAGCCGATATGAAATTCTAGTTTACAACATTTAAAGAATCATCAAACAAAAGGATAGAAAAAAATTTGGTGTTTTTAAATTAAAAGAAATGGTGAGAAATTTTAATTGAAAAAAAGTAAAGTAGGAAGGAAATCAGGGAAGAAAATGGTGACCATAGGGAAAAACAACAAAGAAAGAAAATTGAGGAAAGCTCAATTTGGGTTAAGAGAATAATAGTGAGGAAAGAATATACAAAAAGAGAAAGGAAAAAAAAGGTAGAAAATAAAATTTAAAAAAACATAAAGAAACAAAACTGTAAGAAGAAAACAGCTGCTAGAAGAAAGAATACACTGAGGGACAAAAACAAAATCAGTGAGGGAAGAAATGGCACATCTCAATGTGGGAAAAACATCCCTCACGTTTATCTGGAACGCAAACCACAAAGACTAGCAATTGGGTGGCCACAGCATGGGTGGTTATCGTTTAGTTTCTATGGCAACAACAAAACAGAACAAACAATGCCACATAGCAGAGCAAACATTAACAGAAATTCTATTCATAATTTATAATAACATTAACTGTTCTATATGAATTTGAAACCTGAAGCACAACAAAACAATAGGTAACATTTTTAGACATTTGAAAATATAGCGTTACAGCAAATTTTCGGACACCAACACGGATGAAAATTGGGGAGAATTAGATCTAGGAAGAGATATTTAAAACTTGTTTAAATCGCCATTAATTACCACCTTGCTCTATCTGCAATGTATATCTGCAATGTATATTATAAGCATATCTGCAATGCCTCAATGAAGAACTTTTCTACCAGTCCCAAAAATGGGAAAAACTAGCTGATGACCCAGTTATATGGAGAAAACAATATGCAAAGGTACAGAATCTTTTGAAAAGAGACTTATGGATGTGCTGAACGACAAGAGAGACAAGCGAAAACTCAGAAGTTGTCACAGTAAAACACTAACCTATTGACCGTCTGTAAAGGTGAAAAAGGTCATATAATTACCCCCACCTTGAAGGTTAATAGAATATGATGGTTGGGGAATTTTGAAAGAATGGCAGAGATTAGAGTGCCTAAAATTGCATATACAAAAAAAGCTGATAGGAAAGTTACCACCACATGGCAGGCCAAGAAAACAATGGAAAGAAAATGTTGAAGTAGACCTAATACTAGAAATCAACAACTGGGAAGTGACCACCACAAGGCAGACCAAGAAAACAATGGAAAGAAAATGTTTTAGTAGACCTAATACTAGAAATCAACAACTGGGAAGTGACCACCACGAGGCAGGCCAAGAAAACAATGGAAAGAAAATGTTTTAGTAGACCTAATACTAGAAATCAACAACTGGGAAGTGACCACCACAGGCAGGCCAAGAAAACAATGGAAAGAAAATATTGAAGTAGACAATACTATGAATCAACAACTGGGAAGTGACCACCACGAGGCAGGCCAAGAAAACAATGGAAAGAAAATGTTGAAGTAGACCTACAAATATTTGAATCAACAACTGGAAGTGAGACCACACTGAGGCAGACCAAAGAAAACAATGGAAAGAAAATATTGAAGTAGACCTACAAATACTATGAATCAACAACTGCGAAGTGACCACCACAAGGCAGACCAAGAAAACAATGGAAAGAAAATATTGAAGTAGACCTACAAATACTATGAATCAACAACTGGGAAGTGACCACCACAAGGCAGACCAAGAAAACAATGGAAAGAAAATGTTGAAGTAGACCTACAAATACTATGAATCAACAACTGGGAAGTGACCACCACGAGGCAGGCCAAGAAAACAATGGAAAGAAAATGTTGAAGTAGACAATACTATGAATCAACAACTGGGAAGTGACCACCATGAGGCAGACCAAGAAAACAATGGAAAGAAAATGTTGAAGTAGACCTACAAATACTATGAATCAACAACTGGGAAGTGACCACCACGAGGCAGGCCAAGAAACAATGGAAAGAAAATATTGAAGTAGACAATACTATGAATCAACAACTGGGAAGTGACCACCACGAGGCAGACCAAGAAAACAATGGAAAGAAAATGTTGAAGTAGACCTACAAATACTATGAATCAACAACTGGGAAGTGACCACCACAAGGCAGACCAAGAAAACAATGGAAAGAAAATATTGTAGTAGACCTACAAATACTATGAATCACCAACTGGGAAGTGACCACCACAAGGCAGACCAAGAAAACAATGGAAAGAAAATGAAGTAGACCTACAAATACTATGAATCAACAACTGGGAAGACAAAGCTAAAAACAGAGATTAATGGAATGAGGTAATATCTGCAGCAATAAACCTCAAAGGCTCGGAAAGCTGAAGAAAAATAATTTATGACGGACTTTCAACCATTGTTCATGGACTTCACTGTATAAGAGGACATTGAATTGTGGTAAATATTTTTATAACAGATTAAAGGGGGATTCTGGTCTTGAAACTTTTTCGTTGCTTTGGTATTAATGTAGAATTTGTATAACAATTTTGAAAGATTATGACTTAGAATAGTAGAAAAACATGTCAATGCATTGCCATGGAAACAATAAAGATGGCCGCTAAACACAAAATTTCAAATCCTAAGGCTCTGAAGTTAATGAATATAAATGAATTCTGTTTTCACTCTAATGTGAGCAATTGTAATATCTAAAAAATTACACATGATTTTTAGGATATATTAAATTTTTATGAATTTTGGGTAAACACCCCCAAAAACAGCTAGTTTTGACAGAATTGAGAATTTTTCCAAAAAATTTATAAAAATTAAATATATCCTAAAATCAGGTGTAATATTTTAGATATTACAATTGCGCACCTTAGAGTGAAAACAGAATTCATTTACATTCATTAGATTCAGAGCCTTAGGGATTTGAAATTTTGTTTTTGCTGCCATTTTGTATTGTTTCCATAACAACGCTTTGACATTTTTTTTACTAATTTTTTCTACTATTCTAAGTCATAATCTTTCAAAATGGTTATACAAATTTTATATTAATGTGAAAACAACAAAAATAGCTTCATGATCCCCATACCCCCGAATCCCATTTGTTTCTCCTAATAAACAAAATTTCAAATGCAGCAAAACAGACCAGCATTAAACACGTTAACATTTGAATAAACAAAGAACTATGAACACCACAACATATTTAGTACACTTCAACAGAACACAAATATTTATATAACAATGCACTACTATGTACAAAAACAATACAAAACACATCAGCACATACATTGACTGATGCTATTAGACAGACATGCACATTTCTGATTATGTTAGAATGCAAGGCTAACAAAAATGCAAAGCTTTAACTGAAAAAAAGCAGACGTACAAACAAGAGAGGGATGTTAAACCCATACGTGAGATATCTTTCTACCTTCTTCCCTCACCTGAGTGTCTCTCAAAATATCTGTCACGCCATCTGCAAACTCTTCGGGGAGTCCGTTCAAAACTGAATTGAAAAATGATGTCAATAAATGTTTCTTAAGATTTCATGAATGTGAAAATGTGCACCAATATTAGGGCAGATCCCACATCTCAGCCATCAACTGACGCTTAACAAATAAACTCTACAATAAAAGCAAACATTTGGACAATCACTAATTATTAGCCCCCAACTGACCCTTATAGAAATCAACAACGGATAACAGAGGGGGAATACAATGGACACTTGTGAAACAACTGGAGGACCTGGATTTTGCAGACGATCTGGCTTTGCTGTCTCACAACCACGCACAGATTAAAGACAAAATGAATACCCTAAATAATAAGTCTCAGCAGCTAGGTTTGAAAATACACAGGGGAAGACCAAGGTCATGAGAATAAATGCTGCAAATGTAAACCAGATTATGCTGGAGGAAACAGCACTGCAGGATGTAGAATCATACACATACCTTGGAAGCAACATAGACACAGAAGGAGGAACAAACAAAGATGTTAAGATAAGAATACAAAAAGCAAGAGGAAACTTTATTGCATTGAGTAAGATATGGAAGGCAAGGAGATCAAAACAAACACAAAACTGAGAATTTTCCAGTCAAATGTGAAGTCAGTGCTGTTCTATGGCTCGGAAACATGGAAGACCACAAAGGAAACTGCAGACCTTCGTAAATGGATGTTTACGTAGGATAGAGGGATTGAGATTGTATGATAAGATTACAAACGAGGAACTCGGGGAGAGAACAAAGCAGATACCAGTGGAGAGAGAGCTCAGGAAGAGACGTTGGCGATGGATAGGACATACATTGAGAAGACCGACCGGAAGCATCGCGAGACAGGCATTGTTTTGGAACCCGCAGGGAAAGAGGAGTAGGGGAAGGCCTGGACAGACCTGGAGAATAGAGCTGAGATGGATATAAAGAGGATAGGCAAAACATGGAAAGAATTGGAAGGGATGGCAAGAGAGAGGAAGAGATGGAAGAAGTTTGTTGAAGACCTGTGCTCCGATGGGAGTTGAAAGGTGATGATGATGATGACCTTATAGAATAAACACAAACATTTAAGCAGTCCCCAACTGACCCCTAAGGTATAAACACAAACATTTCAGCAGCCCCAACTGACCCTAGTATAAACACAAACAATTAAGCAGTCCCAACTGACCCCTAATGAATAAACACAAACATTTAAGCAGTCCCCAACTGACCCCTAAGGAAAAAATAAACACAAACATTTAAGCAGTCCCCAACTGACCCCTAAGGAAAATAAAAACACAAACATTTAGCAGCCCCAACTGACCCCTAAGGTATAAACACAAACATTAAGCAGTCCCAACTGACCCTAATGATACTACAACACAAACATTTAGCAGCCCCAACTGACCCCTAAGGAATAAACACTACAATAAACACAAACATTTAAGCAGTCCCCAAATGACCCCTAATGATAAACACTAAAACACAAACATTTAAGCAGTCCCCAACTGACCCCTAATGAATAAACACTACAATAAACACAAACATTTAAGCAGTCCCCAACTGACCCCTAATGAATAAACACTACAATAAACACAAACATTTAGCAGTCCCCAACTGACCCTAAGTATAAACACAAACATTTAAGCGCATGACCTAGATAAACACAAACATTTAAGAGCCCCAGACCCCAAACATTTGCACCCCAACTGACCCTAAGGAATAAACACTACAATAAACACAAACATTTAGCAGTCCCAATGACCTAATGAATAAACATACAATAAAACAAACATTTACAGTATCCCAACTGACCCTAACTGAATAAACACTACAATAAACACAAACATAAGCAGTCAACGACCTAATAATAAACACTACAATAAACCAAACATTTTAAGCAGAACTGACTAAGTATAAGACCAAACATTAATAAGTTCCCACTGCTAAGTTATAAAGATAACATTTAAACAGTCCACTGATCTGAATAAGAACTGAAAATAAACAAAACATTTAAGGCAGTATTGAACCAATGAATAAAACTAATAGACCAACATTACAGCCCACGACCCTAATGAATAAACACTACAATAAACACAAACATTTAGGCAGCCCCCAATTCTCAACCCTGAAATGACCCTTAACGCATCAGCACTAAAACAAACATTTGGGTAGATCCCACATCTCAACCCCAACTGACCGTAACGAATAAACACTACAATAAACACAAACATACATATATTACAAACATACATACATTACAAACATTACGTATGTAAAAATTCTTGTGAGATATATGTCTAGACCAGAACATGAATAAGTTCTACCGCAAATAAGTTGCATGTAAGATGGAAAGTTTGGACATATCGTGTTCTGTAATATAGAATATTGAAGAATGACAGAACCACATTATACAAGAGCATGTATTGTACACAATACCAAATACTGAGATCAGCCAACAACACAGGCATCAACAATATCAATAGGGAAATAAAAAGGTGAAGATGGATGTGATTGGGACTTACATTAAGAATGCAGAAGACTAGACACACATATGTGGTTCTGCAATGGAGTCTGGGCGGAAATAGGGGTATGGGAAGACCTTGCGAGATGAACTGTAGACACAGAAAAAGAAGAGGTAGGACTGACTAGGAATTAACTAAGCTGGTTTGTTGAAAACAGATTTGGTTGGAGGTAGTTTATTGATGACTTAGCTTCAAGGGAAGTTAAGAGAAGATTTTACTCTTACTTTATGGAAATAACAAACAAAGCTAATAAGAAGGGTCTAACGTTGAAGAATTGACTTCATTGCACCGGGTTTCACCTCATATGGCTCTGTCCCTTTCTGCAGAAATGGCACGCCACCTGCAGAGAGTATTACACAAAGCACAAACTTCGTAGCTCCTTCAACAATTTTATGGGTCCCTGGAAATATTTCACTTGTGAACAGAATGGCGTAGTCTGGATTTGAGCCCACAACCTTCTGTACGCAATGCAAAGTCTTAACCACTTAGCGGGACTATTAGCCCCAAGATGCCGGGATCTGCAAGGGGAGAAAATAATAGTGACACTGCAACCTTCAAGGCATGTTGCAAGAGGTGACTGAGATATGGACCTTGGGTAGCTATCCTAGTAAATAAAAAGCGTCACAGAAATCGGATGTGCTGGCCTACTTGTAAGCGCATAACTCTCACAATGTACAACTGCTCTTAGGCTTGGACCCCATACAAATCACAAAGATTGGTTTAAAGAGTGGTCAATATGGAGCGGTAGAAGAAGAAGCCCCAACATAACCAATAAAGAACACAAGGAAAACTAGAACTAGCAGCCAACATATACCAGTGAGGAACAAACAAAAGTTACAACAACAAAGTCACAAACAACTATGAGATAACTAAACAAGATGAGCCAAATTATCATTACCTGTGATTGGATGTTGTGCGTCATGTGGTGCAGACCCAACAGTCTCTGATACCGTGTTTGTAGTTGTCCTAGTAACAGTTCGAACAGATGTTAAAATAGTGTTGTTATCACCCTCGGCTCTAAAGATAAAATTCAGAACAACAATTAGTTAGAACCTCAAAGGCAACACTGCTTATCATGCACTTCAACACTATAACATTAGATAAGTTATAAACAGACTTTTAAAGAGAAAAAAAAAATTATTGTGGATAAATAGATAACTAATTGGGGTCAAAGGTGCAAGGAAGCAGCGCACCAGGATTAGAGAGATGGCTCTAATCCCCTGCTTTCACCTCCACGTGGTGACCCTGGTAACAGACGGTGGTTCCAGTCTGGCCAAGAGGGCAGATGCTGTGGGAGAGCTACTCTGGGGCAAGTAGAGATGCAAAGGTAGTCATGCTTGATGGGATCCGCCCGCAACACAGACGAGCGAACTCCCAGAGTGACTATTATTGCTCGCCTCTCCCGGACGATGGGAAACGCTAGAACGACACATGTGGAACCTCGCGTGGCGGAACTCGGAGTCCGCGCATTCTCTCTCTTGATGCACTTCTCTCGAGCCGATAAGAATGCCGGGTGATGAGTTGGGCCACGCGTCATGGTCAAAGTTTGAATCAAAACCATGAAGGCGTTGACCGCGTGTGAAATTCGGACCCAAGCATACTCTCTTTAGCCACCACTCTAGAGCCGATGAGTATACTGAGTGCTGAGTTGAACCGCAAGTTGGGTCACATATGTCAAAGCACTGGCTCCCATCACAGACATGGGGGCATGACCCAAAGCCATCGAAGAGATGTTGACCAGCGTGGGGCGAAATTCGGAGCCCTTGCATGCTGGGAGTCGAGTTGAGTTGCACGTGGGCATCATGGGGCAAACTCGGTTTTTGCTCCTCGAAGTCGGACAGCCCACTGGGAATTGATGGAAATGGTGAGGTAGGCACCAGGGCAGAGCAAGTATGCACGGTGGCAAAGCCATAGTGGGCCCCATCGAGGGGCAGGCCGGCACGGCAAGAGGGTGTCGTCCACCACTGAGTAGAACTGGGCAGCAGAGGCAAACCAGTGCAGGCAAGCAGGTGCGCCACCAAATGTCAGAACAACTGGAACCAGCAGAGTAAAGCCAGTGCGCGTTTCCGCTCGCAGGAACTACTGCTGCCTTGTAGTTTTGATTGGGGACAATCAAAGGCTAGCGGAGCAAACCGCAAACAAACCTGAACGGCGGCAAACCAAGGTGTTCATTAAAACGACCGGTTTTGCTGGGAAGATGGCGTTCATAAGCCCGGGAGGGCAGGCCGTCTAAGGGTCACTGCCCTGAAAGAAAATAGCAACCCACTGCCTTGTGGGTTACGGCTGAGGACAGTCAAAGCTAGCAGAGAGCGAACCGCAACAATAGCTGGCTGAAATCAAACAACTCACCGAAGAATAAGCATCTGTGCTCAAATAGGTGCTGAAGGTTGGTGCACGTACATTACGTTCTGATGTTTGGCTGTTTATATATCACAATAGAATGATCAAAACTAGCCTAGAACGATCGAGGACGAAGAAGATAACTAATTGTAGTTGAAACTGTTGTACAAAGTGTACTTCTTCAAACGCTCCATATCGATCAGTTGTTAACCACTCTTTGTGATTTGTATGTGATCTGAGCCTAAGAGCGATTGTACACTGTGCCAGTTATTAGGAATGTAAAAAGTCTTTGCTGAAAGAAGTGACTAGGATTGCCATATGTCCTCATTTTTGCGGACATATTCTAATTTCATGAGTAAATCTGAGTGGCCGCCAAATTTTTTGGAAATTTGCAGATTTGTCCGCAATTTTACAAGCCAGGACAAAATGAACATACTTTTGACCGACAAAGGTGTGCATATAGATGATTCAAAGTGCTGTGATCAGTACTGCAATCTGGAGAAGCTTGCATCCACCTATAAAAAGAATCAAGTGCCATTGCAAAAAAAGTAGGGTGACTATATTGAAATGTACTCTGAAATCGTGAAGATAGCAGTTCTTTTTTGATATTCCAGTACACAATGCTGCAATAGAAAGATTATTTTCTTTAATCCATGCACAATGGACCAGTGAGAGAAATCGTCTTAGTGTGGATTCAGTCAAGTCAATTTCACTTATAAAATTTAATTTCAAACATTTCACATGTAGGCAACATTATGGACATGCAAAAGAAGGACATTCTAAAAAAGATCAAATTCTAAAAAGGATCACGAAAAATATACATGGACCACAATTTAAATTGAATTTAGAAGTGTCCTTGTTTTGGAAGATTACAATATGGCATCCCTAGAAGTGACTCACATGACATCCCGAACACTGTCGACGGTAATATCTGCTGAAATCTCAGAGGAATCCATCCGTGAATCATCTGCGCTTGGTGTGTTCCCATCAGTATCACTGTCAACAATATGAGTTATAGATGGGAGTGACATCAAGATATATATATATATCAGTCAAATTTGTCATCAATTGATTTGTAGTCAAATGAAAAATATTAAAACTCAAAAGTTACTGTTAAAAAAAAAAAAAGGAATTTGTTTCAACGCAAAGACCTGCATCAAGCAAAGAATTAGAGTTTAGAAAAAATCAAAAGAAAATGTTTTTTGTTTGACAATTGGAATTGTTTCTTGTTGGTGTGCTCTTCTATAAAGCAGTATTCTTCGTCTTCACCTCTAAGGAGGCATAGAGGTCTGCAACCAAGCCTGCCTATCCAAGGCCATCTTCTCCAGATCTCTCCCCATTTTCTTGTATTCCGTCTCCATCTCTCGGCTCCTGGATCAGTGTGTCCTGCATTTGTTCATTTGGTTTCGCTCAGTCACAGGAGGGCCAGTCCATATCTCCTCATTTCCTGTGCCACCTGTGCTTTTTTCACATGGTTCGGACATTCCATGTGCCAATCCTGGAGATCGAGTCGGCAGCCCGATTTCCAAAGCAGTATTATTTAGTGTTTTATCTTTGGTAGTGCCTGGTCACAGTGCACAGTCTTAGTAATATTAACATGCCTCAAAGACCAGGTTGATGAAATGCAAAACAAATGCTACTTTGTCTTAAAATGTGTGCCAGTCAAGTATGAAATGACAAGCATTTGGTTTCAAGACAAGCACATCTTTACTGAAACACTGACATTTATTTCTTTACAAATATTAATTATTCTAAATGTTATTTTGTCTGATTAGTTTAGTACATCCAGTAATGAGTTTTCTAATTAACTATTACTAGTTTTTTTTTTTTTTTTTCTTTCTCGCTTTCAACTCAGGCGAAGTTTCATCTCTGAAACTGATTTTTGCGTGAAAATCTGTTTTTCCAATTTCTTACAATGGCAGCAGCGTGCACATTGTAAATTACTTACACTGGCAGCCGTGTGCTCAATGTACTCGTAATTAGTATTCCCTCGCCATACAGGCAGATTTTCTCCGACTTCAGAGGTACTCACGTTATCGTCCTGAGTAAGACCAGGGGACTCGAACAAATGCCGGACAGTAGGTTCGAACCCGAGCTATGAGGCGTCTCACAGCTAGCAGGCCGAGCTACTACCAACTACTCTAGGCAGTCCCCCACTATTACTAGTAATGATGTTACGTTATACAATCGACGCCATGGCACATTCCCATGTGTGCTCTGTCCTTCGCTGCAGCAGCCGTCTAAAAGTTCACTTGCTCGTCGTACCCATGAGAAGTTGATTATAATTCACTCCAAAATTAGTGAACATCTTTATCGACCGATATAAAATCATCAACTTGACATAAATTATTGATTTTTATAATTTTCTATAGATAACAGTGTCGACTTTCCTAAAGTATTTTTTGCTCACCCTAACATTTAGTGCTGTAAAATTTTACTTATATGTTATTAGTAAAATAACAGCGATGTTGATTTGGTATACATGTAGATGTTTAACAGTACCGTAGTCAAGTTTTTAAATAATTACTAATTTGCGTGCTCACATACAATTCAGCGCAAGTGAAAATCGAGAATCCCGTGGAATTAATCATTTCACATTGTATCCTAAACATTGTCATTGTCGCATGCGCACACCCTTTATTTTCATTGGTAGAAGTGGAAGGTATCATTTGTTCACTATGTCACATTGCTTTTTATAATATGTAATAGCTTTCATGCATATACATATCCATCTTATCAGTTTACCCCTGAGCTTCCTGTGATGGTTCTTCTGAAGCTGGTGTTACTTCCACTGTCGGCTGTCTCACTACAGGAGCACCACCTGTTGCTGCAGAACTTTCATGCTGTCTTGAATCAGGTGGTGGACGAAGGCCTTCAGCTAGCTCCAGCTCACATCTGGGTGTTGCACTGCTGGTAGTGGTTGATAGAGTCACACGACAAAACTCTGATGGAGATTGTAAATAGAAGCCATGTCCATCCTTTGTAAACACAAATGATGAAATTCCACTGTGGAGAAATAAAAAGTTGTATTTTAATACTAGAAACAACACTTTTTAGGGTATCTGTGATGTAGAGGTTAGGTGCTCGGCTCTTGTTCCAAAGGTACTCGCTTCACTTCCTTGCAGAGCCATCTGGATATTTTTCCAGAGATCCCTAATCACAGTGTAGGTGAGATCGAGTTCCTAGTCCTATCGGAGATGGACGATACAACGTAGTTCCCGTAAGATACCCAGACCAAATAAATGATCCCACATGTACACCCACTGGAAAATTCTACTCAAACTACTCAGCTGAGTTACAGGCTCTTTTTTCTTCTCTCGTTCATTCTTTTACAGCCGTTTTTATCAGTATAATGCGATATATAAACAACCTAACACCAAGAAAGGGTGTACGTTCACAACCCATTTGGAGCTCTGGTGCTTATCCTTCGGTGGTATGTTTGATTTCAACTAGCGTTTACTGGGTTCGCTCTCCGTTAGCCTTTTGCTGTCCCCAGCCCAACCTACAAGGCAGCAGGTTAGTTACAGATTCTAAACATTGCAGACAAGACACTAAAAAACACAAGTCAATGTCAGCAGACTGTATTCCTCACCGATGCACTGTCAGTATTGCAAGCACTAAATAGTGGGTAAACTGCCAGAACTAAAAGAAACACTAAGTGATCTGAAATACCATAAGAAGGGTGATGCTGCGATGGATACCATCACACTGTGGCATACCAGAAAACGAGAGAGCAGACAAATTAGCGAAGGAAGAACCAACACAGAAACAAAGGAATCAAATAATCACTTTCCATAAAAAGAAAACACCCATGAAGGTCGGTCATTGAAAAGAGGATGAGCAAAGAGATAGTTACCACTATCTAGATAGAGCGAGACGGGTGATATTGTTTAGACTCAGAACTGGACACTAGACTGAACAGACACATACACAGACTGGTACTATCACCCACATGTGCATGTAGACAGACAACTGAACACATCCTGCAAGATTGTCACCTTATGAATCAACTGCGGAAAGTAAGTACACTGGCCAACAGAGACCGTCATACACACAAAGCTGTTTGGAAGCCTTGATGAATTAACAAACACAAAAACCCAGAGAACCGGACTCATTGTGTACACATTGAACAAGAAGAAGATAAAACATCAATGAGAAACAAGCTTAACCAAAAATGAAGAAAACTAGAAATGTTACAGCGTTAAAAATATAGCTATCTTTAACCAAGAACTAAATTTAATAAAAGACTGAAAATAGCAAAAATTATAATTTTTTTTCATCCGCTTTCAACTCAGACGAAGTTTCATCTCTGAAACTGATTTTTGCGTGAAAATCCGTTTTCCAATTTCTTACAATGGCAGCAGCGTGCACATTGTAAATTACTTTGCACTGGCAGCCGTGTGCTCAATGTACTCGTAATTAGTATTCCTCGCCATACAGGCAGATTTTCTCCGACTTCAGAGGTACTCACGTTATCGTCCTGAGTAAAACCAGGGGACTCGAACAAATGCCGGACAGTAGGTTCGAACCCGAGCTATGAGGCGTCTTACAGCTAGCAGGCCGAGCTACTATCAACTACTCTAGGCAGTCCCCCTATTATAATTTTATAATCAGAGGAAAAGAAATACCAGAAATAAAATATGCTGATGGTATAGTGCTGCTGTCAACATCATAAAAAAGGGATTGAGAAATGAATAATGGAAGTGCAAGAGAAAAACTTGAAGGCATATTCCCAATCCGGGTTAAAAGGCAAAAAGAGAGAGAAGAGAAAAATGAAAAACAAAATCAGTATCTTAATATAACAAAAACATAAATATTTTAGCCAGCAACTTTAGGAAGTGCCAACATCCTTTAGTCAACACCCCAAAGAAGTGGTCAACATACCTCAATCAACACTACAAAGACACAACAATACAGGTAAAAAAAACTGTCCTTACTGCTTGTAATACCGTTTTTTAGGGCAGCGTAGGACAGGTGGGGCGAGAACCTGAGGAATTTAATGACTGCATGGCTAGTGCAGTCGCAGTGAAACTGATGAGGTTAGGGTTTTTCATTGGGGGACTGCCTAGAGTAGTTGATAGTAGCTCGGCCTGCTAGCTGTGAGACGCCTCATAGCTCGGGTTCGAACCTACTGTCCGGCATTTGTTCGAGTCCCTGGTCTTACTCAGGACGATAACGTGAGTACCTCTGAAGTCGGAGAAAATCTGCCTGTATGGCGAGGAATACTAATTACGAGTACATTGAGCACACGTCTTGCCAGTGTAGTAATTTACAATGCAGCTGCTGCCATTGTAGAATTGAAACAGATTTTCACGAAATCAGTTTCGAGATGAAACGCCTGAGTTAAACGGACAGAAAAAAAAAAAAAAAGGTTTCATTTATGCCCACAACAGAAAAATCTTTGCCTACTGTGATTTGAACACGGTCTCTGCATGGGGCCACGCTCAATCCACTCAACCAGCTAATAAAATGCTTGAGATGCACTTACTTGATATCTTCCTTGCGTAGAGATTGTGATGACAGCTGCCTTCTTAGAGTAGATACAGAATACACTCGTAAGTCCCCAGTGTTAGTTAAACATGCTACATCAAACTCACTGTAGTTGTCACCTATAGACAGATAAACACATACCAACATCACATTGAAAGATTATGTCACAAATTTATATCACTAATTCAAAGAAAAATTACAATCTTGAAGCTCTTCATATTTTTCAACAGAGGCAGCTTCTCCTTCTTCTTTGTGTTCGTTGTTTAAGACCAATTTTAATCACTCTTTGTGATATGTTTGATCTTTGCCAAGAGCGTGTATACGTTGCACATTGGTTTGGTAGGCCCCTAAACGCATAGACCTCTACAAGTTTAGGACAAGTGCATCCGATTTCAGCCAAACCTCCATTAGTCGCCTCTTACGACATGCTTTGCAGGTAACAGTGGTTTTATTCTTTACACCCCAAATTTGGGCCCTAGTAACCACTTGGGTGACAGTGGCAGCTGTTCTTCACCTTCTGTGTTCAGGAGATTGGTGGTAACGGATCAGTAACGGACAGGACTTCTTCTTCTTCAGCGATCTCTGGTCATGCACTTAATTTACTGTGGACCACAAACTGGGAAGTCAGCTTCAGGTCTCCCCATAGCTTAGTTTTCAGGTCGACAGGGTGAAGCCACATGTTGCTTCTCAGCTACCCAGGAGAGGACAGTCTTGCAGGATATGCTCCATTGTCTGTTCCACCTGCTGAAACTGGCAGAGAGCTGTTTGACTTATTCCTAGTCTATATAAGTGTTTGTTGAGTCTGCAGTGTCCTGTGCGTAGTCGAAATATAATAACCTGGTCTGTTCTGCTTAGGTCTTTGAGGGAGTCTTTTCCATAATCATATCCAGAAGGACAGGACAAGGTATGCAGACTTCTGCAGGATAAAATCAATAGCTACATAAACTCATGGTTTTATTCTTCTCCGGATGTACATGATAACAGTAAAGTCATGATCATTGTTACATTTCAGTATTTATATGCAGGTTGTGGGCTTTATCCTGCATAGTCCTCACAGGATGGGTTGCGTGTGTGTAGTGCTGTATCCTGCATAGTCCTCGACAGGATGGGTTGCGTGTGTGTAGTGCTGATCCTGCTTTCATGGCATACGTGAACGCCTCTGCAGGTTGGTTTGGTGTGCATTCTCTATCCTGCATAGTCCTGCAAGATGGGTGCGTGTGTGCATGCTCTATCCTGCATAGTCCTCTGCAAGATGGGTTGCGTGTGTGCCATTCTCTATCCTGCATAGTCCTCTGCAAGATGGTTGCTGCGTGTGTGCCATTCTCTATCCTGCATAGTCCTCTGCAAGATGGGTTGCGTGTGTGCCATTCTCTATCCTGCATAGTCCTCTGCAAGATGGGTTGCGTGTGTGCCATGCTCTATCCTGCATAGTCCTTGGCAGGGTGGGTTGTGTTAGCGGGGGCACCATGATTTATCTTATTTTTTGTGAAGCAGATGACACTCCATCAGATTGTGTGGCGTTTCTTGATGAAGTTCAGTACTGATGTTGTACCCACCTTTTTCCTGATGTCTTCATTTCTAAATCATTCTCTTCTTGATGCTTCCAGCATTCTGCATAGACATTTCATCTCTGTCGTAACTAGTTTAGTTATTGATATCAATAATAGGGAAGCACCAAGAAAAGAAAACTAAACATCACAGATGAAATATAAATAAAACACGGTGAAGATAATTTTATACGGCTTGAACGAAGAACACCCACCATTTGATCGCACCCTAACGGTAGCCTGCTTTTATGATTTGTAATCATCATCGTCAATAAATTGATTGTCCTGAGCAGAAATTTGCCACCCTAACAGTCCTTGAACTTATCCTCTCATAGGCCAGATGTTCCATTTCTGTAGCTGTCATTCTCAAATCATCAGTTACATCCTGAATCCATCTTCTCCTTGGTCTTCCTCTTCTCTTTGCCAGGATGCCTCCTTCCAGAATGGTATTCTCCAACCATGTCTTTTTATATGTCCAAAATACTTCAATTTTATCACTCTTTTTTAGCATCATCAGCCAATTTTGATTTTGAGCTCTTTCTAAACAGATTTCATTGTTCTTTTCTCTGTCCATGATAAACTTTGTAATATCACCTTACTATGTATTTTCATATTTTGTCTTTGACATTTGTTAGAAAGTTTTTAACACAATAATTATACCTTCTCGTCTGAATGTGACAAAACTGATCTTCCGTAGCCTAGCTCCATCAATGGTAGTAATCTTGGTCTTCCATCTAGGTTTTAGAGCTGGCAGGGAGAAGGTCTGTGTACGGAAACAAAAATGAGTTAGTTATCTGTAATGAAAATGAAGGCATATCCTTCACAGGATGTAGCCATCAACCACAATAAACAAGTCGTTGATTTTCTAGGTACCACTTACATGTTCAGTAGTTTGCCATTGCTTTCTGAACGGTGAGGTCTTTTTCTTCTTCTTTGCGTTCGGTTTCGTATGCTTATCTAAACCTTGAGATGGGTTGCCTCTATGAAGCTGTATGTCAGTTGGAGTTCTTTGAGAGTTCCCCATAGCTTGCTCTGTAAGCTTTGTTCATGAGGCCATGTTTTGTTTCGTTGGTGTATGTATGATGGACATGATTGCAGGATATGCTCTGTAGTCTGTGTTTCTGTCTGACATGCACACTGTGCAGTCTGAGCAGACTTTATTCTGGGTTGGTGGTGGTTGAGCTTGTTTAGCTGTAGTGTCAGCTCTCTTTCCATATTATCTTGTGGTTCCCTTTGTGTGGCCTGCAGGATTGACAAGCAGTAGCAAAGGAAGACAAGTTTGTTGTTTTGGCTGTTTCTTACGGTGAGGTCTATTTTTACCTTTTTTGTAAAAAGTGTAATGAGGACTGAAAAATATCCTTAATAAAAGATGAAAATAACTATGATATATTATAAGAATAAACCCTGACATATCTTTCAAGACCAGCCATCACTTGGACACAGGAGAAAGAGAAAAGAAAGAAAGGAATACCATGAATGCACGATGGAAGAAGAAATACATGAAAAACTGCGCTGACATTAAACAGTGACGAGATATGCAAAGAAGACTGGAGACTCTTTGTAGAAGCCTCATGTGCAGCAATAGAGCCGCAGTAGCACAGTTGTTAGTGAACTCGTTTCTTAGGCTAGTGGTTCGGGTTCAAATCCACAGTAGGCGTAGAATATTTTTCAAACCGTAATGGCTCTCAGGTCGACCCAGCCTTAATTGGGTACTAGAAAAAATACTGGGAAGTAAAAAATCCACATCACCTATTGTGTGCCTGCGGTCAATGAAAAATACAGACTTAACCTTATATTACCCAATATGTCTCAAGGTATGAAAAACAGTTTCTTTACTTCATGTGCAGTAATAATAATAATTCCTCTCGTATACGTTACATAGGGCCTGCAAGTAATTTCTCCATACCGCTCTATCCTGGGCAACTCGCTCAATCTCATTCATGGAACTGAGACTGATATTTCTTGCCTCTCTCAGCAAAGTTCGTTTCAGGGTCTCCTTAGGTCGGCCTCTCTTTCTTGAACCATTTGCATCCCCCTTCAATGCCTGCTTTGATATTCGTTGATCATTTCTCCGCAAGGTGTGTCCAACATATCTCCATCTTCTCATTCTTAGAACAGTTGTCACTAGTGGTTGACCAGACATATCTCTGATTTCATCATTTCTCCTGAATTCGTTCCATTTTATATTCATTATTTTTTGCAGACATCTATATGTGCAGTAATACATGACAAGAATTAATGTGATAATTAAACAAAAACACAATGATATTCTATGTCTCTCACTTCCCAACCCATCTTTATTTACCTTCAGTTGCTCTTCCGAGCATATGATGACTGAATGCTGACCATCCATATCAGGAGCTTTGGCTCTTTCGTTGATCACCTCAAAAGCATCAGGCAACACAGTGTTCTTACCATCTATAACTGCCATACTAAGAACTGGTGCTCGATGCTTCAACTTGATCTCTTTAGCCAAGAGACATTGTACATAATCTTCTGTGCGTTTATCGGAAGCTGGAACGGTCAGACTGTACACAAAGATGTGGCCACCGTTAGTCCCTACCCATAAGGAAGGATTGTGGGAGCCACCTGGAATCAGATCAAAGTAAGTTTTTAACAATAACAGTTGAGCAACTTAAATTACAAAATATCATACAACAATAATAATATAATACAAATATTTTTCTGAACAAAAATTATCTGGTTTTCTACTGACATCTCCATTAAAACAAAATCCAGGATAGTCAACAAAAATGTGACATCTGTCTTGTTGTATGACTCGAAAATGTGGCGAGTCACCAAGGTAAATACAAATAAGATTCAGACTATGACCAGATATTTTTGGGAAGAGACCGACAGGAAGAATGTGATATATGGATGGATGTAAGCAAGATTTCAAGACTCTTGACATAAACACATACAAATTGGAAACAGTCACCACAGACATATGGTCCTGGAGGAAGGAGTAGACTGTTGCATTTTGAGCAGTCTGATCAAACAAGAAGGGCAAAGATTGATTGATTGGACCATCATCATTGCACTTCGGTGAGCAACCATGTTGCTCTGATTCCTTACATAGGAAGATCTCAGTGGCAGTGCAAGAACTCCATAGCACCGGCGCGGGTATTTTTAATCTTTTATAATGAATTTTGTCCAGGCAGCGGCTTTCCAGTCTGCTCTTCTCGATTTTGAACTGTCAAGGGTTTATTTTAAGTGCTCAAATTAAACACAGGACCATGAATTTAACATGGGTCTCCGGCATGGGAGCTGCGCTCTAATCCACTTAGCCAGACTCTCTATGTAACTCTCTCTAATTATAAATCTACCAGTTCTTAACAACAAAATTCCTACCATTAATGATGAAGGTATCTGCAAAGTAGAGTGACCGCACCATGGAAGCCATAGAATCATCTGCACTGCGGGCTTCAACTTGTCTCTCTTCTGGTTTACAATCACCACCACCAGACACTGCTGCCCCTTCTGTACCCCCGGCTGGAGTCTCTTCAATGTGCTGGGTATCCCTGACAATATTCATATGTTTTATAAACAAAATGAAATAACAAAGTTTCTATTGTATTCAACAAAATATTGCACATTATCTATGTGTAAATAGATAGCCCTGGTCATTCACTGCATCTTGTACTATCTCCAGTCGTCTCGACTTGTCTTACCCCTGGATACAGATACTCCTGGATGACGATTAGCGCAACTTTTCCTCACTTCAATCTAAATACAGAGCAAGCTACAGTTTCAGACGTGTTGGGAATCCCTGGCACTAGCATATCGCCCGTGTTGTGCTGCAAGGGAAGCAAAAATGGTACCACTGCAACCTACAAGGCATGTTGTAAGAGGTGACTGGTGTAGGACCTAGAGAAGCAACCATAAAAATAAAAAGCGCGCAGAAATTGGATGTGCTGGCATACTTGCAGGTACATAACTGGTATAATGTACAATTATTCTTAGGCTCAGATCACAAAGAGTGGTATAACAAGTTGTTGATATGATGCATTCAATGAAGACATAACTTGCAGACATTACAAAACTTGATGACAGAAAATGTATAAATGATCACATAAAACTCACGCTTTATCATCTTTCTTCACTCTATCATCTCTTTGTTTTTTCTCTGATCGCCGTCACGTAGTCGTGCAAATGATTCAAGTGATTTCTTCAAAGATTTCCTACGAGACATTGCTGTGTCAGAGGTTCCAGTAAGATCTGTAAATGTACAAATATTCCAGAATTATACAGGGTGTTCAACTTAAAAGCAGCCTATGAATGGAGCTAATCTGGCATATATGTATGGAAATGAGAAGGTTCAGTTATGACGTAGTATAGGTCAAGGTTGTGTGATGGTGTGTAATTGTAGTGCGGGAAGGGGCGATGAACAAATGTGACGTAGGACAAACTAGTCAGAACCGGTTTAAATAGTAAATAAACACAACGCGATAGGTTATCTGGCAACTTTCGATTTGTCAATGGGGCTGCAATTATCTTGAACACCCTGTATAAACATGAGAAATGAAAATCCATCACTAATGAGAGTGCATACGTGATGAAATGATTGCCCCATTGATTCACTCTATAGAAAAACAAACGGATGATACAAACCAAGGCACAACAACATAAATACATTAAATTGAAAAGCGCAGCCAACAGTCTTCAGACTGGAACACTGCGGTTTCAAAGCACACCTCCATATAATGAGTCTCAGCTGCCTGTAACTGTGGAGCACTAAAGCAGTCCCCAAAGCACACACATCTTGAAATACTGCCCCAGCATGAGAATATAAATCTGGCCAACAGGCACAACCCTTCAGACATTAAATGAACACTTGAACATTTTACATGTAACTTTCTGAACACAATAAAAAGCACACATTCTATTCAATATTTGGTACCAGGCGTGTTCAAATGAAAACGGGACTCGTTACACCATGCGCGCTAGAGTGCACGGATATTGATGACATTTTGCACTAGTAATGAGTATCCAATAATTAACATACGGTCACGTGTTCATCTTCCCAGCATGTGCTGCATGAGACTATCACAATATGGTGTGATTCCGAACCCGTCCAAAGTAAATCAGCGTGCTGTGATCCAGTTTCTTTCATTTGAAGGATGTCAAGCAGTAGACATTCATCGGAGAATGAAGGCAGCATATGGTGACAAATGTTTGTTGAGGACAAGAGTGATGGAATGGGCGCGTATGTTTAAAGACGGACGTGAGTTAACAGCAGATCTTGCACCGGCCAGGTCAGGCGCATATTGTTGCAACAGAAGAAGCCATAATCTTGCTTGATAAAGCAGTACTGACTGACCGTCGTCGGAGCATTCGTTCGCTTGCAGAAGAATTCCATATGTCAATTGGGACAGCCCACATGGTTGTTCGGAAGAAATTGAACTATCGGAAGGTGTGTTCAGAGTGGGTCCCACGGATGTTGACTGACCACCATAAGGAAGAACGGATGGGGTGGAGTTTGAACCACTTGATGCGTTACAGGACAGAGGTTGATGCATTTCTGTTGAGCATTGTGGCAGGTGATGAATCGTGGTGCCACCACTATGAACCGAGCAGCAAAATTGACAGCATGCAATGGAAACATCCAGGTTCACCAAAACCCAAAAATTCAAGACACAGGTTTCTGCTGGGAAGGTTATGGTGACCGCATTTTTGACCATGAAGGGCTTTTGTTGGCCGATTTTAAGGAACCTGGTGTCAACATCAATGCGCCCATTATAAAGACACTTTAGACAAGCTGCATAAGGCCATCAAGGCTAAGCGACCAGGCAAGCTTTCTCAAGGTGTGATTCTTCTCCACGACAACGCTCATCCGCACGTCGCAAAAATGTGCAGGAAACATTGGCAAAGAAGAATTGGGAAGTTCTTTATCACACAGCCTATAGTCCCGATTTGTCCCAGTGTGATTTCCATTTGTTCGGACCGTTGAAGAAAGCACTAAAGGGACAGCGATTCAACAGCGACGAGCGTGAAGACAGCGGTTACCACATGGTTCAGTGAGCAGCCACGCACCTTTTTCTCGGACGGCATTCGACGTCTACCTAAACAGTGGGATGCTTGCCTAAATGCATACAGAGATTTTTTCTGATAAACCCAGGTGCATTCTTATTCACAAGTGGTTGCTTTGTTTAATTCCATTGAAACTGTTAATTTGCGTATAATAATAATAATTCCTCTCGTACTGTTATACGTTACATAGGGCCTGCAAGTAAATTCTCCATACCGATCTATCCTGGGCAACTCGCTCAATCTCCTCCATGGAACTGAGATTGATATTTCCTGCCTCTCTCAGCAAAGTTCGCTTCAGGGTCTCCTTAGGTCGACCTCTCTTTCTTGAACCCTTTGCATCCCACTTCAATGCCTGCTTTGATATCCGTTGATCATTTCTCCTCAAGGTGTGCCCAACATATCTCCATCTTCTCTTTCTTATAACAGTTGTCACTAGTGGTTGACCAGACATGTCTCTGATTTCATCACTTCTGAATTCGTTCCATTTTATATTCATTATTTTTCGCAGACATCTATTTTAAAATGCATTCAACTTGCTTTCTATATCTTTATTTAATTTGCATATGATACTTTTTAAATAAATCCACAAGTCCCGTTTTCATTTGAACACGCCTCGTATATTTAAGTTTCAATGTAGGTTTCAAGAAAGAGAGAACTCACTAGGGAAACCTAACTTTCTCTTCCCATGCTTTGTAATCTATATGGGTATATGTTGCATGTATTCAAGTTATATATTTACTAGATGTTTCATTGTTTCTTTTCCTTTCTATTTCTAGTTTTATGTGTGTTTTTGTGTTACATTTATTTCGTTATTCGTTTTTATTCCAGATTTTCCTTAGATACGTTTGTATTTGGTCGTCCATTTGTGTTTCATTTTAATTTGTTACCCCTGTTTGTTCGTTTGCTTGATAAAGGCCTTGTTGGTCGAACGTTGCTGTATTTTGTCATTGTTTTTGTAATTTGTAAAACTACAGTACTTTGTAATTACGTGTTTTGCCAATCAAATAGTTTTACTGCAGTTCCATATATATATACTGAATATCTAGGGAAACCTTAAGATGTACTTTACAGAGAGAAGCAAGAAATATCAGACTCAATTCCATGGAAGAGATTAGAGTGAATTTCCCCAGGACAGAGCAGTAGGGAGAAATATATATATATAAATTTAGTTCACAATGTAGACATAATTATCACACAACAAAGAGATAACAGGACGGCAACATATCAATCACTCACCATTTGGGTTAAGTGTGCACCGTGTTGCCACTTCTTTCTTTTGAGCATAGTCAAGAAGAGCAAAACCCTGACCAGTACCAGCAGCCACCCTAAAGAAAGAACAGTTTGCTCATCATCTCTAACGCAACAACTGCAACATGTATAAGTATATTAATTAGATCACACAACGTAATTGTGACTATCACTTTTTTTGGGCCTTCTTATTGTATACACTTTTTATACATTGTCATGTTAGATCTTCAGGGGTGTTGTCAGAGGGTAAAGTACATATCTTCTTCAGTTCTCTCTCTCTCTCGCGATCACCGCCCAGACCGATGTACCAGATCTTTCCATAAATTATATTCATGTGGAAATCTGATTAATGCAGCCTCCGCATTGGTGTGTTTTATGTCACATCTTCAGCACCATTTGGAGCTCTGGTGCTTATCCTTCGGTGATGTGTCCGGTCTCAGCCAGCGTTTATTCGGTTCGTTCTCCGTTCTGTAGCCATCTAGTTTTTTTACGGTGTGGGGTAGCTAGCTCCACGCCCAACCTCCTTAGTCACCTCTTACGACATGCGTGGCAGGTAACGGTGGTTCTATTCTTTACACCCCAATTTGGGCCTAGGTAACCACTCTGGCGTTTTTCAGGTCATCAGGCGGCCTTTCTGTCTCAGCTATGTCCTCTGGTCAAATCTATCGCTGTATAGGAATTTCTTCGCTTCTGTTGTTTCCTTTGCTTGATAAAGGCCTTTTGGTATCACTTTTTTACTTTCCAAAACTATAGTACTTTGTTTTTAACTGTTTCATCCGCCTGAGTGGTTACCGAGGCCCAAATTTGGGGTGTAAAGAATAGAACCACTGTTACCTGCCACGCATGTCGTAAGAGACTATTAAGGTTTGCTGAAATCGGATGTACGTGTCCTAAACGTGTAGAAGTCTTATGCGTTTAGGGGCCTACCAAACCAATGTGCAACGTATACACGTTCTTGGCAAAGATCAAACATATCACAAAGAGTGATTAAAATGGGTCGTAAAGAACGTACGCAAAGAAGAAGAACTGTTTCACCGTTGTGTAAATGAAAAAGAAGAACTGTTTCACCGTTGTGTAACGAAAAAGTAACTATACAGTTTAATTCTAGTATGGAAAATTCCGCAACATCAATTGATAAAATGCAAATAACAACATTAAAATAATAAAATTAAAGTATGAGCTGGCCATAAAAACATTTATTTGTAAACTTACAGCTGCCACTCCGAGTGCAACACCAACGCAGTACAGGCCGCTGGTGGGTCAAGTTGCATGATACAGGTAGGCTGGAATCCTGCAGCATATTTAAGGCCATCAATCCTACAACTTAATGCCTTGTGCCCTTTCCATATAAAGCCTTCATGTTCGCTCATGATATTCACTTTTACTTCCTGAAACAAATAAGGGAAAACTTTAAGACATACATCTGGCTTATCATATGATAAAACACAACATCATAGATGGGTACTATGGTCTATCCCCTAGCGAACAAGTTGCATATTTCGCCTCCATACTGGCCATAACAGGCTTTGGGCCCACATGTTCAACAAATTTTAAATTGGTACAACTAGCCTATGCCACTGTGAAAAGGCGGACATGACAGTAGAGCACATGACTGCAGAAAGGCTGGAAACCTGGCCAGATAACACAGTTTCGCGAGAAGCTGTACGGACTGTCCCTAAAAACAACAGTACAATTCATGAAAAGATTTGGTTCATCAGTCTAGGCGGGGATCGAGAGAGATATGATAAAACTATGGAGGTAATGGTGGTGGCAAAATCCCTGTAGAGGCTAAAGATGAAAACATTCACTCATGCTCAGCGACTCTATGCCCATGATACAGAAGATCAAGACCCGTTATGTACGAAGGCAGTGGATGCAATTAATACAAAATGCGACAATCCAGACAATTACCTTCATCTTTGTTCTTCATCTTCCGAGGTGAAGGACAATGAGAGAGCGGATGCACTAGCGAGCAATGCTGCGATTGAGAATAGGTCTTCTATGGACAAAAGCACATCAGCAATGCTCTAAGAGAAAACACACTTTCTGAACATTTAAACGAAGAAGATAAAGGGTATTCTCTGTCTCGGCTGTGCAAGTTATGCTTACCAATAGGTGCGAAAAGACAGGATAACCATGAGAGAAACCCTAGTAGATACATCAACCAACAAAGAACGGGAGTTGTTAGTCTAAACACACTGAAATACATGCTTAGGAGGAGATTGGAGCAATTATGGACATGTCTGATGTAGATGATCCTCAAATGAACAATAGTAAGGATAATGGTAATGGAAAAAATTAAACAGAATTGATGGCTAATATATGTCAACGGCCACAAAATAGAAAGAGTCTGCAACCTTGAATACCTTGGGGCATTGCTGACAAATGACAGGAATGCTATAAAAGAAATTAAAAGAAGGATGAGCATTGCTTTGCAAAAACTAAAAGAACTAACTAACTTATGGAAGGGGAAATGACATAAGAACAAAATCACGTTTTTTGGGGGTTTTCCCGATCCAGAAGCACTTGAGCTTTTCAGCTCTTCGCTCGGTGCCATGGACATCGTAACCCTTCGGTTCGGTGCCACGAACACTGTAAATCTGGGGAATCTGTAGCTTTTTCTGCCAGCCCGCAGAATTGAAATCATGTGTTTAAGAGCGTGCATTTTTCCATTGGCAACATATGGTTGTGAGACATGGAACATTGGCAAAGTGGCAGAGAAGATCATTAATGACTTTGAATGCAAATGCTACAGAAGAGTCAGAGAAAAGAACAAACACTTCTGTTCTGCAACAGCTTACAGAGAGTTGGCTATTAAAGAGTATAACATCAAGGAAAATTAAATATTTTGGACACTTCAAACGACATGAGTGCCTAGAGAAAATAATTTTGGAGGAATGGTGCCTGGAAGACGAATGAGAGGAAAACCTAGAAGATGACGGGTGCAAGATGTCATTGACGATCTGAGAATGACTGCTGCTGATGCCGGCCAACTTGCACAGAACAGAGGGTTTTTCAGGATTGCTGTCATGGGAGCCAAATTCCGGAAGGGACAAGCTAGACGATGATGAAAACTGTTACAATAGCAAAAGAAACAGAACAAGAAAAATGATACAAGAATTGCCATATTCATCATAATTACACCAGGAAAATATCTTAACTCAATAAATTCTTCTTCTTCTTTGCGTTCGTTCTTTACGACCAATTTTAATCATTCTTTGTGATATGTTTGATCTTTGCCAAGAACGTGTATACGTTGCACATTGGTTTGGTAGGCCCCTAAATGCATAGACTTCTACACGTTTAAGACACGTGCATCCGATTTCAGCCAAACCTCATTAGTCACCTCTTAAGACATGCGTGGCAGGTAACAGTGGTTCTATTCTTTACACCCCAAATTTGGCTCCGGTAACCATTCGGGCGACTCAATAAATTTCAAACAAGACACTTTATAATACACTTTTACTTCTTCAAACATTCCATATCGAATACTTGTTAACCAATCTTTGCTCCCCTTGCGAGCCTCGGCAACACATAAGCGATAACACTTCTTTAAAACATTATATTTATAAAACTCTTATTAATATATTTAACATATTCATAAATAACTTAACTTACCTTCAGGTCTTGCTCTCGTTCCTGTCTCTCCATATTGAATATCAGAACTTGTCCTGCAGAGCCTGCTGCTACTAAAGTCTCACTAAGAGCACATAAGGCTAACTTCTGTATAGCCAGTCGTGGATCATCAGTATATGGATCAAATGTTCCTACCTAGAGAAGAAATAAAACGCATGTACTACCACATCTAAAGCATAGATTCTTTTTCTTTTTAATTGGCTACTGGAATGACGTCACAGAACTTTGGGCAGACCCATAGGTGCTCAGTCTCCCCCAACAGATGTCGAAGGCTATGTGTACTGATGGTTCCTGTGGCTGGTTGGTTAAACACACATCTGTCTCTGTTCTACTTGTACAAAGTGTAATTTCTTCGTTCACTCTACATCAACCACTTGTTAAACATCTTTGTGGTATGTCTGTGATTTGTCCCTTAGAGGGTCAGTTACCTAGCCTAAGGGAGTCCATCCCATTGATAAGCCAGAGCCCAGTTAGTATTGGACTTTACATTCAAAGTTTCCCGGTCTACACCAATGGGAGGTGGGATTAACTTGTGTGTTCTACAGGTCATCAGCAGGATACGTATTTTCCCTTTCCGTCCTTCTAGACCATTTCCCCATCTGCTGTCCATTAGGAATAACTTCTACACCATGTTTCATTAGGAACAATAAATGGAAAATTTTAAGACTGTAAAACAAAATATATGTGTAGCATTGTATTTTACAGAAAAAATCTAAAATACATTGATATTTAAGCGTTCTAAAAGAAAAATCTTTTGACCTTACCGAGGATGGAACACGATAGGATTCCGCCAGGAAACTCAACCGCAGTCATTCAAAAATTTTGCTCTGTTACATTAATGTTTACAAAATTCAGTAATCACAAATTTTTTTACTCATTGTGGACAGCAGAATCCGTAACTTTTGATTTTCTGTGTTACTGTTGTTTGTAAATTCATTAAAAAATTTGTGGATGAAGCGAAGATCCGCAGGAGACGTAGTTGTTAACGGACTCACTTTCTTATGCTAGTTGTCCAATTCAATTCCAGTGTGCATTGAATATTTTTCAACTGCAGCGACTCTCAGGCCAACCCACATTTTAATTCTTCTTCTTATTCAACTTTCAACTCCCAGCAGAGCACAGGTCTTCAATAAACTTCTTCCAGCTCTTTCTCTCTCTTTCCATGTTTTACCTATCCTTTTAATACCAGCCTCCAGCTCTCTTCTCCAGGTCTGTCTAGGTCTTCCCCTACTCCTCTTTCCCTGCGGGTTCCAAAACAGTGCCTGTCTTGTAATGTTTCCGGCCGGTCTTCTCAATGTATGTCCTATCCATCGCCAGCATCTCTTCCTGAGCTCTTTCTCCACAGGTACCTGCTTAGTTCTTTCTGAGTTCCTCGTTTGTAATCTTATCATACCATCTCAGTCCCTCTATTCTAAGTAAAAATCCATTTACGAAGGTCTGCAGTTTTCTGATGGTTTCTTTTGTTGTCTTCCATTTTCCGAGCCATAGAACAGCACTGACTTCACATTTGATTGAAAGATTATCAGCTTTGTGTTCGTTTTGATCTCCTTTGACTTCCATATCTTACTCAATGCAATAAAGTTTCCCCTTGCTTTTTATATTCTTATCTTGACCTCTTTGTTTGTTCCTTTGTCTGTGTCTATGTTGCTACCAAGGTATGTGTATGATTCTACATCTTGTAGAGCTGTTTACATTTCAATTGGGTACCAGGAAAAACACTGGGAAGTAAAGGCAGCAGGCACATCACCCATCCTGTTTTGACAGTTGATGAAAATACGGGCCAAACAGCGGATTACTAAATATACCTTGTGGTATGAAAATGGGTTCCTCCTTTATTTTGGATAAGCACCTTTCATAATGCTCTCTCTTTAACCCTTTAGCTGCTAAGGACGTATATAAACATTTTTCCCATTAAAGACGCATTAACACGTCTGTTATTATCTCTCCTCTGTGGGCTAAAGACGTGCTAACACTTACACATGCTACTGTCACTGCTATAGGCGTACATTCACGTTTGTGACCTAGAAACAGAGTAGCTACTTTTAGCTCAGCCTTCGGAAAGTATGTAGCAGCGAAAGGGTTGAGTAACTAAATTTGACTAAAAAATAACGACGTCTCCAAACTAAAATTAATTCTTACCTTTCTGAAAGGTGGCCACTCTTCCTCCTCAGCACCTGGTGATTCGACAGCATGGTCAGGAATACCAAACACTGGGCATGTGCTGAGCTTGTACATTAGATGAAGGTTTGAGGTTGAAGCAAACCAGAACCGAACTGTGCCATCCTCATGACTGACAAAACAGCAATAGTATATAAAAATTTACATACATAGTACAATCATCTGAAAACATCTTATATTGGTTATTTGTTATTGAACTGACATCACAGCACTCCGGGCTGACCTCCCCAACAGATGTCAAAGGTTATGCATACTGATGGTTCCTGTGGCTCGCTGGTTAAACACATTCCTCTCTCTGCCCCTCAAGCCTCCAGCTCTACTTGTACAACGTGTAATTTTAAACTCCTTAAAGCACTGGATTCATTTAACGTCAATTTTAGTGTCCTCATCCAACAGTAGGTTGCTAAGAGGCTGAAGAACATCCCACTTATCCCTCCTAAACTCTCCAACTAATCGTTGAAGCCTCTCTGCTTGAAAAGCCTTCTAACATTCAATCATAACAGAACGTATATTTTTTCAATAAAAATTTAAATTAATTAACTAGTCTACGTTAACAGGTGAAGTTAACAGTGCTGACATACTGCGAGCAGACACATGAGTGTTCAGTCTCTTTCAGCAGATAGAGAAAGGTAAGTATGCTGATAGTTATAATATAAACAAGATTAAGGATATACCTTACAGTAGATTGATACAAATTTTATGCTTATGCTTTGGATTTGTATATGACACTTCCCAGCTCATCAGCCAAAAGAAGGCAAAAGTACTGCAAAGCAACAACATAGAGCAAGATCTGCTATTGAATGAGGGAAGGGATATAGAAGATGGCAATTGTCTACTTGGAGCAAGATCAACCAATAAGGAGGTACAGAGGAGGAAATTAATGCCAGGATTAGGAAAGTCTGACAAGCCTTTGCTATCCTGCACACAGTCTGAAAATATACTGCCACCTCCACTAAAATAAAGCTAAGGATTTTCAGCTCAGATGTGAAATCTGTGTTGCTGTATAGCTCGGAAATCTGGCGAGTCACCAAGTTAATACAAATAAGATTCAGACCTTTGTCAGCGGATGTCTTCGGCGTATTCTCAGACTGAGTGGCATGATAAGAGTTGAAACACAGACCTGTGGATAAGAAGAGGACTCATGTGGACCCAGGTTAAGAGGAGATTGGGCATATCCTACTGAAGACACAGTCAAGTGTCACTAGACAAGCACTTGAGTGGAACCCAAAAGGAAAACAGAACGTCCTAAGCAGACCTGGAGACTTAGCCTTCTTGAGGAACTGAGGGTGCTGGGCTGCGTGGGAGGCCATAAAGAAAGCAGCCAGAGGCCGAGAAAAATGGTGAACAACTGTTGAGGCCCTATGCTCCACGAGGAGCAGTGATAAGAGAGGTTTACCAGAGTTAATTTGGAGAACTGGAGACTTACACGAAATGAAAATTATGAACCAGTTCGGGGTTATTCTACGAAGGATAGGATACAAAGCAAAGAGTTTGTTGCTGCTCTGCTACAGATGTAACAAAATGAAGAGCTGATCTTCAAGACGCCATACACTGTGATATTCACCATAAGACAGTGTGCCTCAAAGAGCAATGCTACTCCGATACAATGGACGCAAAGCAAAATAATGCTCACCCAAAAGGTGGACCTCAGAATTAACATAGGCAACGAAAAACACTGTTCAACAATCGCACGCAAAAGTCTTTTCTAGACATCTCTTATCCTGACATATATATGCTGTTCCACGTATAAATGCTGTAGCGTAGTTGTTAGTGAACTCGCTTCTCAAGGCTGGTGGTCTGGGTTCAGCTCCCGCAATGTGCGTGGAATTTTTCCCGACCGCGCCGGCTCTCAGGTCGACCCAGCCTCAACTGGGTACCAGACATGCTCTGGGAAAGTAAAGGCGGCCGCGTGATGCTGACCACATCACCCATCGTGTGCGACGGTCAATGAAAAATACAGGCCTAACACTGTATTGACCTATATACCACAGGTATGAAAGGGTTCCTTTACTTTTTACCACGTATAAATAATTCACTGTCAGCTGGTATTGAACATACATGTAAACAGTGATATTTGTAAGACACATACCCAGTTAAAAGCAGATCTTTGGTTACTGGAGATGTGGCCAAATTTTTCCCACCATTTATAGGCCAATCCTGAGGGAACAAAATCATACAAAAAGTCGTTTACTGTATAGTAAATTGTATACAATATTGCAACCAACACAATGAACAACAGTCTTTACAGATATATCCTTCACTTGGGGACCTAAATTACAAGTACACCTGAAGTCGGAGTAAGGCTTGACTGAATATTAACTCTTAGTGGACCAGGATAAATTTGTTTTTGAGGTAAAACGCCCTTTAGAGTGGCGTTTGGTCCACAGGAGTTATGGGAGACGGTAGAAAGAAAGCAAACCATCATGCAAAAATCAGTCAGAGGAGCCATATTAGACTCCATGACCTACATTCCTATGGAATAAAGAACCAACATCATAGCACTCCAGGTAGAACTATATGTGCTCACTCTTCCCAGCAAGATATTTCTGCGCTCGTTGGTTAAATATACTCCTCATTCTTTCTTCCCTTTGGGCATTCAATCATGCCTGTACCATGTATGATTCCAAACTCCTTAAAGTGCTGTATAAATTCAACGTTAATTGCTATGCCCTCATCAAATATATGGTCAATGAGCAATCAAAAGTCGTGTCACTTATGGTATCTGTGACATGTCTGATCTATATATTAAGATAAGTGCTGCATGTTACCCTACCAGTTTGTTTCTCTTCATATGTTACAAATGAATTTTGCGTAGTTATGACGACTAACTAGCAGTTCCTAATGACAACAAATAAAGAAATTTGGCTGAACAGATGGGCCATGGGAAACACAGGAAGAGGTGTACAGCCATATGGCCAGCCTAACCTTAATGACAACATCAACCACCTTACAAGAAGAGATCAGAGCAACATTTTCGACTCCAACCCAACACATAACACTTAATAATCACTTGAACAGAATTCACCCACAACACACTCCAGAGTGCCAACTGTGCGCACATTATGATGAAACCGTTCACCACCACCTCTTCAAGTGTCAAGCACTAGAAGACATCAGAAAGACCCTCCTTCCTCCAAGGCCAGATAAATGGAACACATTATACAGAACAAAAGAACAATTTACAGACACATGCAGATACCACTACATAGCATTGGGCCGAAGGGCAAAGCTCAAGTGCCGCTGGATCATTGAAGAAGAAGAAGACGACTAACTAAATGGCACCATCCTGATTTTTGCATGAAGGCTTGCTTTCCTTATTACCAGCGTCGCTCGCAATTCAGATTCCCATGTAAAAGGTCAGGGTTTCCTGTAGTCCAACCACACACCATGTGCATATCACAAATATTTTCCGTTACTGAAATTCCATGGCAATTGATCACTTGCACAGCATGTTATAAACTTCACTATGTGTGAGCTCATTACTACTTCTGATCCCCAAGAAAGAACAATTTATCACTCTCTCTTATATTGATTTCCAGTGTTATTTTCATACACAGAAAACTCCAGCTCTAGACTTAGTGGGCAATATACAGGGACATGAATCTCATTAGAAGTGGTCACTAACTAATAGAACAAATGGCACCAATTTCAAAATGCAAACATGTCACCATGAACACTAAAATAGCATTGTTAAACACAATCTTTCTTCCAACATTATGATATCAGTGCCACACCTGGACGCTGACTTCAAGTGATAGAAGAAAACTTAGTCACGACAGAGAGGAAGTGTCTATGCACAATTCTGGGAGTAACAAGAAGAGGCCGGTTTAGAAATGAAGACATCAGGAAAAAGTTGGTACAACATCAGTACTGAACTTATCAAGAAACAACAAATTAAATTGTTCAGTCACATAAGCAGATAACCAACAGACTGTGCGCCTCAAAGAGCAATGTTACTCCGATGCAGTGGAAACAAAGCAAAAGGTCATCCACGCAAAAGGTGGACTCAGAAATAACAGATGTGATGAAAAAGACTTTATGAAGTGCCAGCAAAAGAACGTTCCATAAATCTCTTCTTATCCTGCTGATGCGAGTCAAAACAAAATTAGAGAAACCGAAACAGAACTAACTAGTAGATGTTATCCATCTTTATCTGTATACTATATATATATATATCTTATCTTAACTACATTTGCTGTGAAGCGACGTGGGGAGAGTTAGTTTTCTATCTTGTGCCAGGTGTTGGCTTGACGTTGTCAGTCCATGCTTTCGCAGGGACTCTGAGATGTTATCTATCCATCGTGTTCTTAGCCTGCCTCGTGCTCTGCGCCATGAGTGTCGATTATTGTAGGCACATGATGGTAGTAAATGTGGTTTCATTCTCATTAGATGGCCGAACCACTTGATTCTTTGCTTCTCGATGTACTGTATGCATGGTATAGTACCAACTGATATTCTCGTTTCTCACTCTATCTCTCCTTGTAACGTTGACAGCTTTTCGTAGACATCTCATTTCACATGTTGTAATCTTTCTTTCTTGTGTCTTAGTCAGGGGCCATGTTTGGCACTGATAGCAGAGAGATAGGCGTGTAGTGCTATGCTTTATGCTGCGAAGACTCCTACTCAGGTATGGTTCATTTATATATATAACATATTACATTCTTTCTACAAAACACATTCTGTGTATTTAAATACACAAATAATGCCAACCTTGCTGTATCTATCTTCTTACCCTCTTTGAGAAACTCTTATTTTGGCTTTTTCCAGCATCAGCAATTTTCTGCCAAAGCTGTTCTGGCACATTGGAGACATGCTGTGCACAGGTAATAGCGGAGGAATGAACACTGTTAAGGTAAGGCAGACGGAAGGTTGGCCAAGATTCTGTTTCCAAGTCCAGTACGACCAATTCTTCCTCTGCGAGGATGATGAGAGCGTGAGGGTCATCTCTCTCTATAACAAATAAAATGAAGAAATAATTCCACATGAACACAAAACTATAACAATACATAACCACCCATATAAAAAACATTTAATACGAGCTATGGATTTCATGCTATGCTCTAGGCAGATGGCATGCCCTCTCTGCCAACAGGGGTGGAGTCATATGGGGAAACTCGGTATAATGAAGTCAATCCTTCACCTTTGAACCCTTTTCTTTTTAAAATTAAAAACATTAATGGTGTCATAAGGTGCAGTGAATGAGATAACAAAGTCTGGGAATCTCTCTCTCGTGCGATCCCAGTCTGGGAATGAGAGTCAACCAAGACCCTACTGTAAAAAAGTTTAAAATTGTTACAAAAACAATATCAGTTTCCACTGCAACTTCTGTAGAGTCATTTTTAAAATTGATATTTGAGTTAGACCGAATCCGACCTCCAGAGATGTGGATGCTGTCCTGGTCATGCGAGTGTTCACGGCAGTGAGAGAGCAGACATGCTTGCATCTAAAGCATCGATTGATGGGGAGTTGAGGATGGATAAGGGAGAAGTTCATCGGTCTATGGACAACCTACTGTTGGATGAGGACACTAAAATTGATGTTGAGTCAATCAAGCTTTTTATGGAATTTGGAATTAAACATTGTACTAGTGAGCGTCTGTAGCTTAAGCGGTAGTGAGCTCGATCCCAACCCAAGCGTACCTGGTTCAAACTCCGTGACAGGCATATTTGGAAGCAAATTAGTTCCCTTGGATTTTTATGAACTGTAAAAATAGACCTCGCGTTCAGAAAGCAATGGCAAACTACTGAAAGTATAAGTGGTGCCTAGAAAATCTACAACTCGTGTACTGTTATTGATGGCTACCTCCTGTAAAAAAGGATATGCCAAAATTCTTTTCATTAGTAGAGCTGGATGCTTGAGTGGCAGAAAGAGAAGTGTGTTTAACAAGCGAGCAACAAGAACCATCAGTATGCATACCCTTTGACATCTGTTAGGGAAGACTGAGCACCTATAGGTCTGCCCAGAGTGATGTGATGTTCAGTAACCAATAACCAATCATTTTTTTTTTTAGATCCAGAAACACTTGAGCTTTCAGCTCTTCCGGGTGCTATGGACACCGCAACCCTTCGTTGGTGCCACGAACACCGGGAATCTGGGAACCTGTGACTTTTCTGCCAGCCGCGAATTGAACCCACACTCACAGAAGGTGGAACACGCACGAACACGCTGGGCAGGCGGGCCTTTGACTAGCATACTTATATCACCAAAAATTTTTGTTAATAATTAAAAATTACCAGTCTCAACTGCATCTTTCTCGTCAGCTTTCGAGACAACAAGAAAGTCCACAACTCTAGAAGTGAGGTCTGCCACCACATGACTGTCCCCCTGCATGATGCTTACTGTATGACGATCTCCATAACTTGCTCGAGGCATCCCACCAGAGAAGACAATCATTGGCTCACTAAATTAAGAATCACAAGGATGATATCTGATTTGTTATATATGACAGAACACATAAAAGCAGTTTTTCCAAATTGGGATTGATATTCTTCTACGAATCCTCCAAATCGACCACTTGTTAATCACTCTTTGTGATTTGAATGTGATATGAGCCTAAGAGCGATTTGTACAATGTGTCAGTTATGCGCCTACAAGTAGGCCAGCACATCTGATTTATGCTACTTTTTTTATTTACTATGGTAGCTTCCCTAGGTCCTACATCAGTTGTCTCTTACGACATGCCTTGTAGGTCACAGTGGTAATATTCTTTGCTTCCCTCGCTGGCCCTGGCACCACACTGGCAGAATTGATATTAAAACTGTCTGCTTCAACTTTTGTTGTAGCAACGTAGTACTTGTGTACCATTATACGTTACATGGGGGCCTGCAAGCAATTTCTCCCTACCGCTCTATACGGGGCAACTCGCTCAATCTCCGCTATGTAATTAAGTATGGTGATTTTTTTATTTCTTGTACACCATTATACATTACATAGGTCTGCAAGCAAATTCTTCATACCGCTCTATCCTGGACAACTTGCACAAAAATGTGCCATTTTATGTTATATGGGGCCTGCAAGCAATTTCTCTATACCACTCTATCCTGGGCAACTGGCTCAATCTCCTCTAAGGAAGTGAGTAAGATTAATCTTTGATCATTTTTTTATAATTTCTTATAATATTTGTACTCCATATTAGGGCCCCTGCCCCTTTGCGCATTTCACCAGTCATGTTTTCATGTTCTAAATTGTGTATATAAGCAGTAGTGATCAATCTGATTTCTGTTCAGTGTGTCCAGTGAGTGCTAAGTAAATTTGTGAATCTCATTGTGGGCAAAGATGATATATGTCTAATTACCAAGTTTGACAGCATACATAACTCAAGTCAGTCTTTCTTCATTCTTCTTCTTCTTTGTGTTCGTTCTTTACGATCAATTTTATTCACTCTTTATGATATGTTTGATCTTTGCCAAGAACGTGTATCCGTTGCACATTGGTTTGGTAGGCCCTAAATGCAAAGACTTGCACATGTTTAGGACTTGTGCATCTGATTTCAGCCAAACCTCCTTAGTCGCCTTTTACGACATGCATGGCAGGTAACAGTGGCTCTATTCTTTCCACCCCAAATTTGGGCCCCGGTAATCACTCTGGCAATTTTTCATTCTCATTCATTGAGTTTATCCCCCCTTCTTTATATATAACACTCTCCGCTGTTGTCTTGTCTTATCACATGTGCCAGGTGTGTTACCTCTGTAGTTGTTAGTTTTTGATGTCGCAGGATATCTGTGATAATATCTATACATCTGGTTATTGGTCTTTCTCTGCGTCCAGGTTGCCAGTTGTCATAGGCGCAAGATGATAGTATATTTGGTTCTATTCTCATTGGGTGACCGAACCATTTTATTTGGAATATGTTGGATGTATGGTGTGATTCCAACGACATTTCTAATGTTCTCATTTCTGAATCTATTCCGTCTTGTAACATTGATAGCTTTTCTTAAACATGTAATTTCACATATTGTGATCACTGTTACTTTTTTAAAAAAACAAAACAAACCAGTACATTACAAATGCCCACTTACTTCTTTGTCATTTTCCACTGTAGCTTGTTGATAGCTTTGCAGGGGAAAGGACCTGATTACAAATACAAAATAATGACAGCAATGTTGGTACAATTAAAATACATCTCTAAAAGATATACACTCTCTAAGAAGCAATAAATCACCAGGCGACGGTGAACTACCAACACACTTGATACTTTGCAGATATCATGGAGATGGAAGAACTACCCAATAAAGTCAACACAAGGCCTAATAGTTAGAATCCCTATAAAAAGAGATCTGACAGACTAATTTTTTGTTTTTCCCGGTAGTTCTTCCCGATCATTTTGATAATTCTTATTGTGATATATAAACAGTTTTTGTCAAGAATAGTTAGAACGGTGTGCCCCCATTAGGCCCCTACTAGTATACGACAGGCGCATCCGAAACTGAAGTTTTCGGCCTTCAGACTGTAATAACTGAGGAGGAATAACATTACTCTAAATCCCCAGCAAAATACTGTGTGGATGGAAAAAAAAAATAGACAAATGCTTTTATATGGAACAAGTTCAACAAACCAACACCAAATACCCACAATATCCCATTAGTAGACTCAACAGAAAACAGCACAACAATCTTCTATCTCCGAACAGGACACTGCAAGCTCAACCACAACATGCACAAAATGAAGCCTGCTCAGTCTGCATGTCAGACTGAAACAGACTCGAGAGCACATAGTGCCCAACCAATGAAACATGGCCTCATGAACTTCTGAATTCGTCCCATTTTATGTTCCTCATTTTTTGGAGACATCTATTTTGAAATGCATTCAACTTACTTTCTATATCGTTGGAATATTTTCCATAAAAGAAGGGAAAAAAACTGGAAATAGTAACACGTACCATAAGGAGATACAGAAGGTTCTTTTGGGGCTGAGGAATCATTGGCACTCCAGACAATATAGCTGCCATCATTATGTGCACTAACAAACTCTTCACCATTCCTATGCCAGGTAAGAGATTCCAATTGCTGTCAAACAGAACAGAAAAGATTACATTCATATCATTTTATTAAAATGATGAGACATTATTTGAAAATAAGGATTATTTTTATGAAATTGCATACAGATATTAGTTGAACTTGATTTATTATTTCCATTTATTGATAAATAAATTTTGGTGGAACATCTACTTTTAAGTGGAACATCTACTTTTAAAATGTCTAACGGTGAAGAATTGACTCTCTTCATACATGGCCCGACCAGTCGTCCCCATAGCTCATCGGTTCAGCCAATCTTCTCTAGAGTTCACCAATCCATAGAAGAATGCAATTCTTAGTTCATGACAGCATTCCATAAGTGTTGAAAGGAGTAATCAATCCTCTTGCCCAATTGTAGGTTTTTCTCCTCTTCTTGTGTTCGCCCACTATGAATTCAGGCGGTCAGGGCGCCTAGTTTGGCGCTTCTAACTGATTTTGCATGAAGGCCTGATTTCCTTTTAATCAGTGTACCCCGCTATACAGTCATGCCGTCTCCAACTTCAGAGATATACTTGTATGTTGACCTGAATGGCACAACTCGTACAAGATGGTTATATCTTACTGCATACTTCTTCTTCGAACGCTCCATATTGACCACTAGTTAACCAGTCTTTGTGATTTGTATGTAATCTGAGCCTAAGAGCGATTGTACGCTGTGCCACTTTTTGCGCCTACAAATAGGCCAGCACATCCAATTTCTGCTGCGCTTTTTTATTTACACTGGTAGCTTCCATGGGCCCCTACCTTAGTCGCCTCCATTCTTTGCTTCCCATGCAGGCCCCGGCACCACACAGGTGAAGTAGGTTGAAATGAAAGGCTCAATTAGTACAAAATGGCCATATCTTGTTGCATACTTCAATATTGCTATCATGCCTAGGAGAGTATGAAACACAAAAACAACATCTGTTCTCACCAATGAAGAATTGAAGGAACTCTCAGCAGCTCCCTCTTTTGCATCCCAGAGTGTAATCAGCCCACGGTTGAAACCAATCAGCACCTGAGAACAGTTTTTAATAAATAAATAATGATTAAAAATTTTGTCTCAATGTTAGGAATTACAAACACAAATCCCCACTCACCAACAACTAGAAAACTATTTGGAATATATGCCTCTGCACTTAGATTATTCTCACAGGTTCTGAGTTTCTTTTTACTTCTTTTGCCACTCTCAGAAGTCAATTTGTAAATGTTCAAAGAAAACAGTAGTTCACCTCAGGATGTCTAGATCTCCCAAGAGTCTGTCCTGTAATGGTACTGGTGATGATCATATCAGTACTTTCTGCTTGTCCTAGGCTGGACATAAATGTTCAGTAGTCACTTTTTTCAGTTCCATTAAGAAAATTAAGTTCAGAGCACTTTCATCCACATCCCCACTTCTTCTACTTTCTCTGGATTTAGAGTTAAATAAATATTTAAATAAGATGGAGGTGGTTTGGACATGTATGTCGTATGCCAGTGGGGGCATTGGCTAGGACAGCTCTCAGACAGACAGCGGATGGGAAGAGAAGGCCTGGACGTCCAAAGGAAACATGGAGAAGAATGGTAGAGAGAGAGTTGAAAGAGAAAGAGTGTGGCCTGGGAGATGGTTGCTAGGAAGGCAGCAGAACGGCAACAGTGGAGGTCTCTTGTGGAAGACGTATATGTCAATCGAGACACAAAGAGGATATAGAAAGAAATATTTAAATAAATATAATAAACCCTGGTTTGTAATAAAAAGAGGACAGGATTGCTTCCCAGTCTAATCCAGTCCAACAACTGGTAATTGGGTATTTGTCTTGTTGAACTTGAAAGGGGAGATTAAGGCACAGCAAATAAATGAGATGATAAAAGATAGCATTATGGAAAAATAAACAACAAATGTACTTTTATGATCCGGAAAGCTACGCCGATAAGAGCTTTCTCCTGGTAGGGACACCCATGTCAGACAGGCTGAAGGATAGAGGGCAAACAAAATGTGACATCCTCGCCCTCCAGGTTGGGCAAGGGACTTACAACCCCTCCCTCTACAAATATTGTGTTACGGAAATGGAAGTAAGAGATACCTTTGTTGTATTGAGTGAAGGGACCAAGAGCAAACTGAAAAGGAAGTCTCCATTCAGATGGCTAAACCTTTATCACCGAAATCATGTTATCGGGTGTTAGAATGTAAGAACTTTATACCAGAGTGGAAAGGCAGCAGAATGACCCCAATGGAAATCTCTTCTGGAAGCCTTGTCTCTCAATCTGAACTAAAAAAGGATGTCCAAGAGGTTACCATGTAAACAGGCTAGGGGTCCTGTGATGCAGTGAATGAAATAATAACAAGAGTCAATGAACCAGACCTGATCAAGACACTACTTTACCACGAAATGATGCCCCTGGTAACAGGCGGCATCATTGTAGACTAAATGTAAAACATTGTAAAACTAAATGAGCAGGGATAACAAGGGAAGGCAAAGGTGACCCCCAAAAGTATGCATGTCCCGTTGAAAATAGAAGATTTATTGCTGTAATCTATGGTACAGCTGAACAAATATAATTTTAACATCAAATGAAGGAAAGATAACAACATATAGCGATATCACATCATTACTAAATATTAAGACAAAGTACTGTGAAGTTTCTCAACAGTTCACATGTCTGTGGCATTATAGGTTATGGAACTACATTCACCATCTCTAGATAATATCTTCATACACTACAAATAACAACAAACCTTATCGTTGTTGACAGGACTGCTAGCAACAGCTTCAACTGCACCTGGACTGACCTTGAAATCATCTGGTACACTAGAAAGGTGAACAAAATTTGTTAAGTCATGTTCACATCAAGTTCTTTTAACTAACAAACTGATCGAGACTAAAACTGTGAAGCCTGAATCCACACACCTCATAATAGCCATCCATCGTAATCGATGATGACAACAGTCTCAGACGTGTGCTGTTACACCTCTCTGATGTGTGCAGAGGTTAGTGTAGAGTCCAATCCTCGAACACAATTCGCTACCACAGGAGTAGGGCATACACGATCAAGGTTAGACATGTGGGTGTTATGTGTTTGTCTTTTCGCACGCTCGCTTTCTCAGTCTTAATGACAATACGATTCTAAGCTATGCAAGTTCCTCTTGTGTTGTTACAGCACCACATTTGGCAATCTTGTGCAAGGGATTCCAAGCACGATGTGTCTATATCGAGGCGTTTTAGAGACACTTAAAAGTGTCTTTTCAATTTACTCGGTTCGAGTTTGAGGCCAACTTTAACAAATATTCTCTGCATGTAAGCGTTACACGGTTGGACTACAGAAGACCCTGATCTTGTACTTGAGGATCTGAATTACAGGTACCTCTGAAGTCAGATCATAAAGTAAGTAAAGGAACCATTTTTCATACCTTGAGGTATATTGGGTAATACTGTGTTAGGCCCGTATTTTTCATTGACTGTAGGCACACGATGGGTGATGTAGTCAACATCACATCCCGACGGCCGCCTTTACTTCCCAGTGCTTTTCCTGGTACCCAATTGAGGCTGGGTCAACCTGAGAGCCATTAAGGCCGAAAAAATATTCCACTCCCACTGTGGAATTGAACCCAGACCACACATCTAACTAACAACTATGCTACTGTGGCTCTCGAACTATGGCTCATCTTCTTCTTTGCGTTCGTTCTTTACAACCAATTTTCATCACTCTTTGTGACAAGTTTGATCTTTTCCAAGAACGTGTATACATTGTACATTGGTTTGGTAGGCCCCTAAACGCATAGACTTGTACACATTTAGGACAAAGATTTCAGCCAAGCCTCCTTAGTCGACTCTTACGACATGCGTGGCAGATAAGTGGTTCTATTTTTTACACCCCAAATTTGGGCCGCGGTAACCACTCGGGCGATGGCTCATCTGAATGGTATGGGACACTGATAATAAGGATATCAAGCCTTCATGCAAAAATTAGTCAAAGACTACAACTGCATTCATAGCGGACAAATGAAAAAAAAAATTACCCTAGACTTTGGTTTTTCTTAACCTTTCTTTAAGACAACGGTTGTTTGTAATTCAAAGTGATCTCTCTTAGGAAGGCAGTCTTTATTTTAATAAACAAATCTTTCCTACCCAGATAGTACTTACTTCTGAATGATGACATCCATGTTGATGACACCTGTTTCTGTAAGTGTCTTGGTGTCAATAAGGTGTACATTGCCACTCTCTGTTCCAACATACAAGGTAGAACTATCTGTACTCAGGGAACAAGTTGACATGTTCTTCACTTTGCTGCAACAATTTTCATTTCACAAAATTAAGATTTTTGTTCTTTAAGAAATGTGGAAATAATATTTTTGCTCAATTCAAAACATGCATATTTGTATCTCAACATTAACATATATATATATATATATATATATATAGCCGTCCATCGCAAACGATGATGACAACAATCTCAGACGTGTGATGTTGCACCTCTCTGGTGTGTGCGGAGGTGACTGTAGAGTCCAATCCTAGAACAGAATCCCAGACCACAGGTGGGGCATACATGATCAAGGTTAGACATGTGCGTGTTGTGTGCTCTGTCTTTTCGCGCTGCTCGTTTTCTCTGTGACTCAACAATACGATGATTTTCAGCTATTCGGGTTCCTCTTTTTTGTTACAGCGCCACATTTGGCGATCTTGCACAAGGGATTCCCAACACGTATTGTCTATATCGAAGCATTTCAGACACTCTTTAAGAGTGTCGTTAAAGCGTTTTTTCTGTCCACCAGCTAAACGTCTGCCCCCTTCAAGCTCGCCATACATCAACTGTTTTGGGATGCGTTTATCAGGCATCCGAGCAACGTGACCGACCCATCTCGCATGGGCCTTCTGCAACAGGGTGTCGACGCTTGGGATCTTTGCTCTTGTGAGGACTTCGCTGTCTGGAATTTTGTCCTGCCAGTTTATTTTTAGTATTCTGCGTAGACAGCTTGTGTAAAAACGGTTTAATTTTCTTGCGTGTCTGCTATATACTGTCCATGTCTCGCTTGCGTACAGCAGCGTGGTTAGCACTATGGCCTGGTAAACTTTCAGCTTTGTGACTATGCTTATCCCTTCCGTTCCCACACAGTGACACGTAACCTTCCGAACGCAGCACTGGCTTTGGATATCCTATTGTTGACCTCAGAATCTATATTTGCCGATCTGGATAGGAGGCTGCCAAGATAAGCAAAGTTGTCCATGACTGGAGACGCTGGTGTTTCATGTTGATGACTGGATCGTAATACTGTTCTCTAGGGCGGGCTGGAACATGACCTCTGTTTTTTTGTGTTAATGGTGAGGCCAAACCTATCACAGGCCATTGAGAACTTGTCCATGTAAGTCTGCATTTCTTCCGCAGAATTGGTAGCGAGGGCGCAGTCATCAGCAAACAACAGGTTTGAGATAGTTGATTCTTTTACTTTGGTGAAGGATTTTAACCTCCAGAGATTGAATAGATTACCGTCTGTCCTGTATCTAATCTTTACCCCATGTTCGTCGCCTTCCCAGTCTCCAGTCGTCTTGACTTGTCTTGCCCCTGGTTACAGATAGTCCTGGACGAGAGAGTGAGGTTGACGAATAGCGCAACTTTTCCTCACTATAATCCAAATACAGCGCAAGCTACAGTTTCAGACAACTACACACAACACAAATCACAACATTAACAACAGATTAACACATAACCACTTCATCTTTTCTCTAATTCTGTTTTGCATCACTGCATCAAGATAAAAAGAGATTTATAGAACTGGCTTTTGTGTGGGTTTCATAAATAGTATTTTTCACCGCCTCTTTTATTTCTGAGGTCCCCCTTTTGTGTGGACAACCTTTTGCTTTGTGTCCACTGCATCGGAGTAACATTGCTCTTTGTGGCGCACTGTCTGTTGGTAATCTGCTTATGTGGCCGAACCATTTAATTTGTTGTTTCTTGATAAAGTTCAATACTAATGTTGTACCCACTTTTTTTTCCTGATGTCTTCATTTCTAAACCGTTCTCTTCTTGATACTCCCAGCATTCTGTGTAGACACTTCATCTCTGTTGTGACCAGTTTCCTTCTATCGTTTTGTTGTCAGCGTTCACCTGACTACTACAGACATGAAAGAATGTGGTGTGTGCATGTACGTAAAAAGATGTCTGGAATTAATAAATGCAAATGAACTTAACAAAACACCTGATATATATATCCCACCACTGCACCCTCTGTGGTTTCCAGGGTAGCAAAGCATAAAACCACAGTCTTCTCTCACATGTCGTAAGAGGTGACCAAGAGGGGTAAACGTAGGAATCGGTTACCCCACACCATAATAAAAGCAAATAGTTACAGATGTCTCGGGGGACTGCATAGAGTAGTTGATAGTAGCTCGGCCTGCTAGCTGTGGGACGCCTCATAGTTCGGGTTCGAACCTACTGTCCGGCATTTGTTCGAGTCCCCTGGTCTTACTCAGGACGATAACGTGAGTACCTCTGAAGTCGGAGAAAATCTGCCTGTATGGCAAGGGAATACTAATTACGAGTACATTGAGCACACGGCTGCCAGTGTAAAGTAATTTACAATGTGCACGCTGCTGCCATTGTAAGAAATTGGAAAACGGATTTTCACGCAAAAATCAGTTTCAGAGATGAAACTCGCTGAGTTGACAGCGGACGAAAGAAAAAAACAAAAACAGATGTCTCAGCCTTGAGGCGCTGGACTGGTGACCCCACACTGTAAATAAAAACATGCAAACAGCTACAGGAGTCTCTGCCTTAATGCGTAGGACTAGTGTAAAACAAAACTGTAAAACAAAAAGAGCTACAGATGTCTCTGCCTTAATTGCCCTTGGGCTCAATAAGGACTAATGATGGAGATGTATAACTGAAGGGTCTCAACTTGTTTACCCTAAGATATATGTGACACAATGGAAAAATTAACAAGAAACATGATTTAATGGCAATAACAATAGAAGGTTGTGAAGGTTCATGATTGCACATGTCAGTCAAGAAAAGGTTATAAATATTGTTGTACTTACGTTGATTCTGAAATTTGCAATATTTTCTCCTCCAACACAGAAGTACCATCTTTAGTGTTGATCTCCCAAAGATGTAGAGAATTATCACTACAAGCAGTAATAAGACGACCCTGTAATCAAGATAAAGGGACAAATATACCATAAAGTATATGACAAAAATAGACCAGACTAATCTAAGTCAACAATTCATCATACAGTAGCTAGTCCTGTGCAGAAGTTTGTCAATTTCAGTCACATAAAGAGACATGGCACATTGATAAAAATCGTATTAGTGGTAAAAGTTGAAGGATGACACACAAGAGAGACTGGGAATTAAATACGCATACAACCAAACCAACCATACCTTTCAAACATGTGAAGAAAACCAACCGATGAACATAACAAAATAAAATTAACAACACTAATGAATCGTTCCTGAAAAACAAATACTGGTGGTATATCTGTCTAGATCTAATTTTACACAATGTTTCAACATCACTCCTCACCTCTTCCGAAAGAAAGAATATACTGGAGACTGAGACATCACCATCATGTACTGCTGTGACCTCAAATCCTGGAGTGCCATAGCTTTTGACAAAAATGTAAGGAAAATTAAATACCTAATTAAAATATGCACAACCACTCTTCTTCTTTGCGTTCGTTCTTTACGAGCAATTTTAATCACTCTTTGTGATATGTTTGATCTTTGCCAAGAACGTGTATATGTTACACATTGGTTTGGTAGGTCCCTAAACGCATACTTCTACGCGCTTAGGACACATGCATCCGATTTCAGCCAAACCTCCTTAGTCGCCTCTTACGACATGCATGGCAGGTAACAGTGGTTCTATTCTTTACACCCCAAATTTGAGCCCGGTAACCACTCGGGCAGCACAACCACTAATACATGTGACTTCTTTGTGTACGTTCTTATTAAATAAATTAGCCAATCTTTGTGATCTGCGCAGAGAAAAAGAATATGTTGTCCATTGGTCCATAAAAATAATAGCCGGCCATCGTAAGCAATGATAATAAGTCTCAAACCTGTGTTGCTGCACCTCTCTGATGTGTGCAGAGGTGACTAGACTCCAATCCTGAAAAGGAATCCCCTACCAAGAAGTGGTCAATATGCAGGAGACGAAAATATTCTCTTAAAATATATATTTCAGAGTTCTTACAGCTTTGTTCGCAACCGGTGGTATACTTAATGGATTTAAGATCAGACTTCAAGCACTTTGGTCCAGAAAAATGATCAGGTGTACAGACCTTACGGTCTGAACTGTGCTTAACCAGCGGAATTCAGACAGCGAAGTCCTCACAAGAGCAAAGATCCCAAGCGTCAACACCCTGTTGCAGAAGGCCCAACTGAGATGGGTCGGTCACGTTGCTCGAATGCCTGATAAACGCAGCCCAAAACAGTTGATGTATGGCGAGCTTGAAGGGGGCAGACGTTTAGCTGGTGGACAGAAAAACGCTTTAAAGACACTCTTAAAGTGTCTCTGAAATGCTTCGATATAGACAATACGTGCTGGGAATCCCTTGCGCAAGATCGCCAAATGTGGCGCTGTAACAACAAAGAGGAACCCGAATAGCTGAGAATCATCGTATTGTTGAGTCACAGAGAAAAGAGCAGCGCGAAAAGACAGAGCACACAACACGCACATGTCTAACCTTGATCATGTATGCCCCACCTGTGGTCGGGATTCTGTTCTAGGATTGGACTCTACAGTCACCTCCGCACACACCAGAGAGGTGCAACAGTACACGTCTGAGATTGTTGTCATCATCGCTTGCGATGGACGGCTATTAACCAGCGGAAGGTCACCACACAGTGGATACCGTCTCACTGTTCAATATCAAGAAATTGGTTACTAAGCTGACGTCATTGCACTTCAGGCAGACCCATAGGTGCTCAGTCTCCCCCAACAGATATCAAAGAGTATGCACACTGATGGAAATGAGCATACCAAGAAATGAGTCGGCAAACCGACTGACCAAGAAAGGCGTTGCAGATGAGCAACTGGATGTATCAGTTACATATCATCAGAAGAGAAGAATGGTTAAATCAATTAGATAGTGACAAATACTAACACAGAACCACAAACAAAATGTGAGCTTAAAGTTGTCATTATGTGCTTCAGAAAAGGACACAATTCTGCTGGCTAGTGTTCTTTCAGCAGTTGACTCATGGGGTGACAATATTGCAAGATGTGTTCCACTGTCTGTCCACACGCATATGTGGGTGATCTTCTTCTTTGCGTCGTTCTTTACGACCAATTTTAATCACTCTTTGTGATATGTTTGATCCTGGCCAAGAACGTGTATACGTTGCACATTGGTTTGGTAGGCCCTTAAACGCATAGACTTCTACATGTTTAGGATACATGCATCTGATTTCAGCCAAACCTTAGTAGCCTCTTACGACATGCATGGCAGGTAACAGTTGTTCTATTCTTTACACCCCAAATTTGGGCCCGGTAACCACTCGGATGATGAAATCAGTCTTTGTATATGTTTGTATGTGTTCAGTTTATTGTGTCTAATTCTGAGTCAAAACAATATAACCTGTCTTGCTCGATCCAGTTAGTGGTAGTTATCTCTTTATTGGCCTTTTTTCTAGAGGGTTTTCTTTTCCTGGAAAGTGATTATTTGTTTCTGTGTTGTCCCCTCCTTTGCTAGTTTGTTTGCTCGTATCATTTCCTGGTATGCTACAGCATGATGGTATCCACTGCAGCATCACCCTTTCTTTGGCATCCAGTTATGGTTCTCATCTATTGCTTCAAAGTACTCGGTTCACTTGATGGTTCACTCAGACATTGGATGGAGTTGTTGGGGAGGTCCAATCTGACAAAGATCAGTTTTATTTTTGTGCCAGGGCATGCAGGTGTAAGGGGAATGAACGTGCGGATAGGCTTGCAGGTATGGCTGCTGTACAAAGCGGGCGAGCAATGGACCAGGCTGATATTATAAATTCCTTAAGTGAGAGAGGATGTGTACATGATTCACGTAATAGCGGTGAATCTACAACACTAACCAGACTGCAAGAACTCAAAGTTAGGTGTGGTGTAGCTGGACAAGAACGCTATGCTGGCAGACAAAGAAGAATTGTAAACCAACAAAGAACCGGTGTCGTTAGTCGCCACACGCTGATGGACATACTGAGGGAGAGATCGGAGCACTTATGGACTAATTTGTTCGACGTGCAGTGATGGTGATCCGACGACTAAACTAAACTCAGTTCACTTCCAGCATCAGGTTACTTTCCAGTGATCACTGATCAAATATAGGTGAGATGGGCATGTAATCGGTCTCTTGGCTGTTGAAAATGGATAAGAGTAGGTAGAAAAAACCATAGCCTGAACCAAATTTTAAATTACAATAATATTCAGACAAAGTTTTACCATCCTTAAAATTGCATCAGGACCCTCATTGGTACTACAGTTTGTGCACTGTCGCTAGAATATTCCAATGTAAGGCAAAGACCAGAGCACATGCGATTATTCTGAGTATTATTTCTTCTTTGAATGCTCCATATCGACCACTCTCTGTGATTTGTATGTGATCTGAGTCTAAGAGTGATTGTATGTTGTGCCAGTTATGTGTCTACATGTAGGCCAGCACATCCAATTTCTGCGAAGCTTTTTATTTACTAGGGTAGCTTCTCTAGGCCCCTACCTCAGTCGCCATCGCCTCTTATGACATGCCTTGTAGGTTGCAGTGTTACTATTCTTTGCTCCTGTTGCTGGCCCTGGCAAAACATTGGCGATTCAGAGTACAATGACTATGGTCCTATCAATCAAATATTGTAATGCTTAACACTGTAATAGACAGAATGACGAGATAGAAAAACATCCCTTCTTGACTGGCACTGTGAGATATTTACGCACGCAAGCGTTACCAAAACATTTAACAAGGCAGTGGAAACACATATATATGCTTTTGAATATAAGTGTCACAGAAGAGTCCTCCGTATATCATGGACAAAGAAGAGATCAAATAGATCTATCCAGTAGAAACTTGAAATCAAAGAAAACTGGCTGATGCTACAAATAATAAAGAGTAAATTGAAGTATTTTATACATATAAAGAGACACAAAGAGTTGGAGAAGACCATTATGGAAGGAGGCATCTCGACAAAGAGGAGAACCATGGAGAAGATTGATTCAGGATGTAACATAAATTGAGCATGACGACTATTTGGCCTATGAGAGAAATTCCGAAGGACTGTTAGGGTGGCAAAAGTTCTGCTCAGGACAAGCTATTTGATGACAATGTGTTACCACGAAATCCCTCCATTACAACTACTTTATATGGAGACAGACGGATTGAAAAGAACCAGATTTTTCTACCTGGCAAATTTAAAAAAGGAGTTAAAACGTGTAATCCTCTGGATTAAAAACAAAAAATAGTCAACATGTAATGTCTAAAGAACAAAATAAAAAATAAGTATACATTCTTAAAGATCCAGACTTGGTTCCAATGGCAATGAGTTGAAGCTTTGGATCATAGGCCAGCGCACTCGGTTTGGTGGGGAACCCATGATCAACACACTGGGGATGAGAAAATAGATATTATTATACTTTAGCTCTAATGTTAATCCATGTCTACTGCATATTATCATCTTTTTGTGTTTGCTTGCTATGAATTCAGGCGAAGTCAGGGCGCTTGGTATGGTGCTCGCCCGTGTGTTACCGTAGCCCCCAAAGGTAAGCAAAGAATAGTACTACTAAGAATAGTACCACTGTGACCTACAAGGCATGTCATAAGAGCCGACTGATGTAGGGGCCTAGGGAAGCTATCCTAGTCAATAAAAAGTGTTGCAAAAATTGGATGTGCTGGCCTACTTGTAGGCACATAACTGGCACAACATACAATTGCTCTTAGTCTCAGATCACAAAGAGTGGTTAACAATGGGTCGATATGGAGCGTTCGAAGAAGAAGAAAGACTTGGTACATGATGAATGGGATAGTCACAGACGAAGCAAGATGGAGAATTTTGTTGTTGCCCTTTAAGAAGTCCCAAGGTATGCCCGTCACTGACTGCTTTGTTGGTCTATGGTCAAGTGAAGATACTTTGGCGATCATAGATCATGCTGGCGATTTGTTTGGATGTTAACTCTCTTTTGTGCAATGAGGCCAAACTGTCCAGTATTTGCTGTCTATTTCTATCTCGTCTCCCATTTGTTACAATGTTATAAAAACCCCTTTCTCATTACATGTCTGAAAAATGATGACTGCCTCTTTCTTACCTAAATAAACTTTCTTTACGCCACAACCTCTTTCAACACACCAACATTAATCATTTTAACAGTCCATGAGATTCTTAGCATTCCCCTGTAAAACAACACAAGTGTCCTCCAGACATTTTGCTAGTATATTTTTATGCATTATAATTGATTTTTTTAGATCACATAGTAGATCGAACATACTATACAGAAAAATTACATACTTTGGTCACATCAAGCGTCACGATGGCCTGGAAAGAACAATACTAGAGGGCAGGGTCACGGGACGCAGAGGCAGACCAAGAAGAAGATGGCTACAAGATATTAAAGAAACCATGAACACGACCATATATGAAGTGGGTGAACTGGCAAGAGACAGAGTGAATTTCAGATGTGCTGCAAAGAGAGCAACGTCCTATAAAGGATACGCACCTTGATGATGAGTAGATCGAATCAATACATTTTTTTAAAACACACGTATGAATCTGCATTCCTTATCCAGAGTTAAGGAAATGAGACTGAACCCATGAACATTTTACTAGTTGTACAAGACATTTGATTAATCAACATATAACTTGGGCGTGATCACTTACACTAATGGAAATGTTGAGATCTGAATTCCCCATGGTACTGTCCAGAGTACAATGATGATAATCCTTACTAATTATTTGTGAGAAAGATGCTGAGTTGGTTATGGAAAAGCCTGTTCTCAAATATTAATGGTTTGGCATCAATTATTATGAGCATTCAATTCTTTGCTGTGATAACTACTTTCATTCGTTTGCTAGTTTGTTGTTCACATAGACTATGATATGTATTGAATTATTATATTATATTGTCACAGAAAGACAAACTCAGAAACTGCCCAATCCCGGTCAATCCGCTCAAGCTTTACTACAACATTTACATTACTGTTACACATTACCAACGTACAATCACCACATCTGGTTAGTCATACTCAGTTCATGAGTCACATTATTTGCTTTGTGCATCTCTCTTACAATCATTTCCTGCCTTACCTCTCAGCCTTTAGACATAATTATTCGTCATCGATACAATCAATGATTGTATGATTGAATCATACAATGAAGACATGAAAAGATAACTTCTTGTTGCCAGACATTACAATGACTAATGACTCACCTTTCGAAATTTGAAAAGCTCTTTTTTAATACGTTCTCTTTCCTCCCCCTCCTTGGGAGGATGCTTCTTGAAAAACTTCAACATTTTTTGTTAAATCTGTGAACTGTAAATAAAATGGATAAATTTAATCTTTCAATTTTCTATGCTTATAATGAATGGTAGTTATTATTTAATAGAAGTAATCGGTACTGTGTTTAGGTTTGAACTCGTGGGAAATGCCAAATGCCCCTACGCCTATGATGACTAAAAAAAACCCATTCACTTCACTGAGGAGACGTAGTGTAATCCATGTAATAGAAATTCTGATGATATCTGAATCACAAAAAATAATAAAAACAAAAGCACATAATTGAAATGCACACTACTCATCTCATACACACACATGTTTAATTCTAGAACAATAATAAACACGTTAAAAAAATATACACACTGAGCCAGTTCTGTACGACAAAGCCACGGTAAAATAAAGTAGCCAAGCCTACCAGATTTTGTAACATCTCTGATACAAAACAAGTTTGAAGAGAGAGAGAGAGAGACAGGTGCGTTATATAGTATGATAATAATGAATTATTATTCATTTATTTTGTGGGGATTGCGAACAGAATACAGTTTTTCTTCCAGTAAAGAATATACAACGATGTTAATATTTAAATATGTAATGTAACGCAAAATGGTGAGAAGCTTTCTAAATTTACGTGCGGCGAAATACCACAATCCTAAGTAAGGAATTTTTACATGTAACAGCAGATTCAGTCGATGTTTTTTTATCCATAATATCCTTTATCATGGAAATGATACAAGAAGCATTTAAGACGAAGAACAATGGCATCGTTTGAAAATCTGTATCTAATAATCTAGTATAAAAACTCTTTCATTAAAAAAATCCATTCATAGAAGTACGTACAATTGACTTAGTGTGTACACACTATACGTACACAGTGCACGTACAGTTGCACTTTCGATACACTTTAAACGGATCAGTGGATATATTTATTTACTTTCGAAATATCAGCATTAATTTCAGTTACACTATCGACATATCATAAACATATATTTTGCATGAAGAAATACAAACGTCAAACCGGCTCACAAGAACGTAGACTAGACGCTGTGTGCAACTGTTTAGCCTAAATTCCGAGGGCATGAATTATACCGTTGTCTGTCTGTGTTACATTTTACCCGAAACCGAGTTTATATGTGCATTTAGCTAGTTACATCTAAAAATAAAAGGATAAATGTCTTGATTGTTATTATTTTAGTAATATATTATTACATTTGAAAATAACTTTGAGAATATGAGTTTTGAACTATACTCCTGGCGGATGGGCGTACTTTGCAAAACGTAACCCGGCCAATGTGGTAGGGCCATATTAGCAAAGTGGGGATTTGTCATATATCATGTTCTGGACGTTTTGCTTGCGTGGCCATTTATCACTGTCTGGTGGGAGTCAGTGACCGACCGTTTTGTAACTTCTCCATTTATGCTTGCTATAGTTGTCAGCGTACTTCAAGTCAATAGTACATGAATGTCCACTTGCTCAATTTCATTGACTGCATGCAAATACGTGTGTTTTTTGTTTTGTCTACTTATTGATTGATTGATATGACCATCATCAGTGGCGGCTCTTGATCGTTTTTGTTGTTGGGGCCAGACACAAATTTTCGGTAAAATCATGGCTTTGGTTAGGTTATAATTTAATTTATTAAATAATAAATACACGTTACACATTTTTTTGGTGGGGCCCGGCCCCACTGACGAGCCGCCACTGACCATCATCATTGCCCTTTGGTGGGTAACCATGTGTGCTCCGATCTCTTTGTTACACGGAAAGATCTCAGCTGCAGTGCACGAACTCCGTAGCACCTGTGAGGGTCCGCGATGTAATTTTGAAGATGGTAAAGATATTTTTGTAGGAATTTTATTTTTAATATTTTGTAATGAATTTTGTCCAGGCAGTGGCTTTCCAGCCTGTTCTTCTCAAATTTTAACTGCGAAGGGTTCTTTTACGTGCTCAATTTGAACACGGGACCTACGTTCTATCTTCCGTCTCCCATAGGACTAGGAACTCGATTTAATCTACACACCTAGAGCAGGGATCTCTGGAAAAATATCCAGATGGCTCCACAAGGAGCGAACCTGGTATCTTTGGCACTAGAGACAAGCACCTAGCCTCTACGCCACAGAGAGCCCCTTGCTTACATCTACTGCTTAAATTATCTGAATCATTGTATGTTTCTGATGAGTGTCATCTCTCCATCCACCCGAGTGGTTAATGGGGCCCAAATTTGGGGTATAGAGAATAGAACCACTGTTACCTGCCACGCATGTCGTAAGAGGCGACTAAGGAGGTTTGGCTGAAATCGGATGCACATGTCCTAAAAGTGTAAGTCTATGCGTTTAGGGGCCTACCAAACCAACGTGTATACACGTTCTTGGCAAGGATCAAACATATCACAAAGAATGATTAACATTGGTCGTAAAGAATGAACGCAAAGAAGAAGAAGATCTCTGGATCGAAGGTCGGTTCTAATGGTGGATCATCAACATTTTCTGTACCTTTGATTTTGGTGTTGCATTTTACAAAACTGTTTTTGGCCATCTCTACCTGTTAGTGTTAAGTGGAGATGCCTCCATGAAAAAGGGACTCTTCCTTTCTTAACAAAGACGTATGCAAGCCTAACTTGAATGCTCTTGCGCATGGTTATTGAGTTGTTCGTATGTGTCGATTTTTCCGTCAATAATGGCTGACACATTCCATTTCTGAGAACATCTTTTTTTTTTGAGTTTGTTCTCTAGACAGTTGCAGTTCCCTGCTGACGAGATCTGTCTTCCCGGATTTGTCTGGAGTCGTCCTACTCTAGATGACTTCAGCCTTCTGTTGCTGGGCTCACCAACCCAGACTTTTATGCAGAATGTGCTCCCTGGACGTTGTATATACTTAGTGTGCTCCCATATACTTAAGGGAAAGTGTCGTAGAAGACAAGACAAGAAAAGGATGTCCTGCAAGACTGTCATCTCCTGGGTGAGCTGAGAAGCAACATGTGGTCACACCCAGTCGACCTGAAAACTAAACTTTGGGGAAAGCTGACAGACCTGAAGCTGACTTCCCAGTTTGTGGTCCACAGTAAATTAAGTGCAATTGTAATAGTATCCCTTTTGTTATAGCACTTTCCTATGTCCGTTCGTGCCCTTTCTGAAGGATGGATACTATTTATGATTGGGTGATTTGAAGTAATTGTTGTTGTTGTTGTCAGGTATGGCGAGTGGTCAGTGGCTCTTGGTTAGAGTATGTATTTCAGGTTGGGCGGCGCTGGCCTGGGCACTTCATTGTGGTCATTTCATTATAGTCCTCTTTATTCCATCGTAGCCTTTCCTATTCCATCAATAGATGGTTTCCTTTTATTTGTTTGGTGCTTATCTAACGATGACAATGACGATAACAGGACACGATAGGTACTAACAAAAATGCTGTAAGCTTTGTATATGACTTTATTCGACGTTGCTTTACAGACATTTTTAGAACACGTCTGTTCAGTTACAAAGATCATATGCGTCTCCTTGTTTACTAAAACTTGTACCCTTCGTCACTGCACTACCTACGTCGTTTGGTTTTTACTACGTCAATGTCTCCTTTTGTGTTACCATCTGCTTAGAGAGTAACCACAGTCTGCTAATAAAATATCTAAATATATACAAACTACATACTAAAGCTAACTGTCTGGTTCTTCAGCTGCCACCTGGGGAGGGGCTATGACACAATGAAGTTAATCCTTCGGCATTAAAACTCTTTTTTTAAGCTTTAGTTAGCAGCAGTCAGTCACAATATTTTATCATAAAGTCATTTTCCAGACACTTGTCCACGCCCCCTCCCCGTCTTCAATTTTAATATATGGACGCTCATAGCTGTCAAGTAGGTCAAGTTCCGACAGGAACAAACTTGAAGATAATGATGATTTGTACTATTACTTCAACACTTCGTACATTACCTGCAGCATTATGTGCCTTGTGTTTACCATTTACCTTTCATACGCAATAGAAATCAGAGCGGTGTGGTGACATTCAATTTATTCATGTCTGAAATAACGAACAATGGATTCCGAATTCTGGAAATAGTTAGTGGGATTGACTCTACTCTATTGGTAGTAATGTGGGCTTAGAACAATACGCAAATATGTACACAACTAAATTGAATTAAGATATGCTATGTCTCGTATAAACAATGAGAAATGCTTGCAATCAGTCCATTAGCCAAGCTTACTTTCGAGTAAAAATGTGGGATATTCCCCAATCCCTTCAATTGCTAGTGCTGATTTTTCCCCGCACGCTTTCTCTATGTAAAATCACATGTCCACCAATTGCTCCCCTCAACCGCTTCACAAAACGTTCTAGATGGCGTTAGTCTACGAAGACAGAAAAGACTGAGCGATTTTCTGAGTCATGCGCCGACAAGGGTCGTGACTCCTAACCTAAGTACCTAACATACCGCAAATACACGCCCGCCTGGCAGCGTGTTCGTAGCGCGTTGGATGACGGGTGACAAGCCCCCTTTGAGTGCGGTTCAATTCAGCGGGCTGGCAGAAAAGCCACAATTTCTCCAGATTTACGGTGTTCGTGGCACCGAACCGAAGGGTTGCGATGTCCATGGCACCGAGCCGAAAGCTGAAACCTCAAGTGCTTCTGGATCGGGAAAAAACGCACAAAATAACCGTCAATACACACCATGTGCCGATAATAACGCGTCCCTAGAAACTGACAGGCTACAAGGCCGTTAATTTCGACAATAAACAGATACTTATAGCTGCTCTACAAATATCGTATAGTAAATATCGCTGTGAATACTTAACAAAATAATTACTTTATTTTTATTGTCTTTCTGGCCTGGCATACTTTTTATTTTATTGTCTTTCTAGCACTTATGGAGAATACGCCACTGTACGGCTCTGGCGAATGGTGAGTATCTGGCGCAAAAAAACCCCCACATAGGAATAGATTCTTGGAGACTTCTGTGTCAAACGCGAGAATATGATTAAGGTACTATGCTACTGGAGAGCCGCGGTAGCGTAGTTGTTAGTGAACTCGCTTCTCGCTTCGGTGGTCCGGGTTCAACTCCCGCAGTGTGCGTGGAATTTTTCCCGACCACGACGGCTCTCAGGTCGACCCAGCCTCAACTGGGTACCAGACATGCTCTGGGAAAGTAAAGGCGGCCGGCGTGATGCTGACCACATCACCCATCGTGTGCCGACGATCAATGAATAATACAGGCCTAACACTGTATTACCCTATATACCACAAGGTATGAAAGGGTTCCTTTACTTTTACTTTTACTATGCTACTGACAGTTGGGTCATTTTATGTTCAAGAAATCGATTTTTCAAAATCATCATATTATGTTAGTATTGCATCTCTACAATCAAATTACGTAAAGTGTTTTTATTTGTGATCCCGAAAAATGCTTCAAAATTATTATTGAACAGCCCTACCCTCTAAAAATTCCTTATAGAAAATGTATACAATTGTCTTTCTTTTGTCTCTAGATACAGTGTATGGTATTCAATTAACCCAATCGAATCATGTATCATTGTAAAGCTTGATCTGAGTACTAACAGATATATTAGATTTAATTAGGCTAGGCAATGACTGTATGCTCTAACAGACGATTTCCTTGACAATTTAGACTGAATTCACATTACATTTTTAAAACGCAGTTTTCACCCATTTGTAAATTTCGTACGTTTTCCACCGTGAAATAAATCTTCAAGATATCAATATGAGATTACGCCCGAGTGGTTACCGGGCCCAAATTTGGGGTGTAAAGAATAGAACCACTGTTACCTGCCACGCATGTCGTAAGAGGCGACCAAGGAAGTTTGGCTGAATCGGATGCACGTGTCCTAAACGTGTAGAAGTCTATGCGTTTAGGGGCCTACCAAACCAATGTGCAACGTATACACGTTCTTGGCAAAGATCAAACATATCACAAAGAGTGATTAAAATTGGTCGTAAAGAACGAACGCAAAGAAGAATATGAGATTAGGCGAAGACATGTATCTATTAATATGGAAGAGACTAGACAACAGAAAATGCACATTTCTCAAGCGAATAAATATATATATGAATTTTTTAATGAACCAATGGGTCCTATTTTGGGCCGTAAATTGGGTAGGTCTTATTCGTTGCACTCCCAGAGATCAGTTACATGTTACAGAACAATTTAAAGTTGTCAGGTACCCAGAATATTGGTATATTTAGGCTGTTCAGTCGAAAAAAATTGCAATTGTTATTTATTTCACTCTGTTTGGAGACCATACGACGTTGTTTACAATCCAAGATGGCTGCAGTTTCCATGGCAACCCGATAATTTATTAATGCGAAAGATATCTAAATTTTCATTTTAGACCACTCTAGTAGTAACTGCTATGTATCACCTAATTTTATTGAGAGATAAGAAAGTTGAGAAATCCTCTACCATAACCTCTTAAGATAATAAAACAGAAATAACCGGTAGAGCTAATTCTTAAATAGATGTGGCCGAAGATTGAGCACCTGACACAAATCACAGTCAACTCTAGATAACTAGGCCAGACAACTGACCGGGGATTCCTTGACCTAGATCAGAAAAGGAGGCTGGAAATTACAGATGTTTGATAGAACACTGCACGTTTTAAGCAATTTTACTCAATTCTAAGTCTATGGTTATTTATTGGTAACAAATATTCATTATTTTGATATTCCTTATTGTTAAACTTAACTTGTTGGATAACATATAACTTCGATTTAGCATTTTATGTTGATTTTAAAATGAATTCGTCTATATATTCATCAATACTGGAATGAAAGGTCACGTGGTGAAGTTGTGGTCTCATTTCCCTTAATTCTTACCTGAGTCTGAAGGCCCATAAGTTTAGAGTTGGCTCTGCACAAATACTATGCACTTGAATAAACAAGAATACCTGCACTTGAATAAACAAGGAATACTTTGCACTTGACACAACAATCAGTATAGTAAACGTGACTCAACAATCAATATAGTAAACTTGACTCAACAATCAATATAGTAAAATTGACTCAACAATCAATATAGTAAACTTGACTCAACAATCAATATAGTAAACTTGACTCAACAATCAATATAGTAAAATGACTCAACGATCAATATAGTAAACTTGACACAACAATCAGTATAGTAACGACTCAACAATAATAGTAAACTTGACTCAACAATCAATATAGTAAAATTGACTCAACAATCAATATAGTAAAATTGACTCAACAATCAATATAGTAAAATTGACACAACAATCAATATAGTAAACTTGACACAACAATCAAGTATAGTAAACTTGACTCAACAATCAATATAGTAAACCTGACTCAACAATCAATATAGTAAAATTGGCTCAACAATCAATATAGTAAACTTGACTCAACAATCAATATAGTAAACTTGACTCAACAATCAATATAGTAAACTTGACTCAACAATCAATATAGTAAAATTGACTCAACAATCAATATAGTAAAATTGACTCAACAATCAATATAGTAAACTTGACTCAACAATCAATATTGTAAACTTGACTCAACAATCAATTTAGTAAACTTGACTCAACAATCAATATAGTAAACTTGACTCAACAATCAATATAGTAAACTTGACACAACAATCAATATAGTAAACTTGACTCGACAATCAATATTGTAAACTTGACTCAACAATCAATATAGTAAACTTGACTCAACATCAATATAGTAAACTTGACTCAACAATCAATATAGTAAAATTGACTCAACAATCAATATAGTAAATTTGACTCAACAATCAATATAGTAAACTTGACTCAACAATCAATATAGTAAACTTGACTCAACAATCAATATAGTAAAATTGACTCAACAATCAATATAGTAAACTTGACTCAAATCAATTTAACTGCTCAACAATCAATATTGTAAAATTGACTCAACACTCAATATAGTAAACTTGACTCAACAATCAATATAGTAAACTTGACTCAACAATCAATATAGTAAACTTGACCTCAACAATCAATATAGTAAACTTGACTCAACAATCAATATAGTAAAATTGACTCAACAATCAATATAGTAAACTTGACTCAACAATCAATATAGTAAAATTGACTCAACAATCAATATAGTAAACTTGACTCAACAATCAATATTGTAAACTTGACTCAACAATCAATATTGTAAAATTGACTCAACACTCAATATAGTAAACTTGACTCAACAATCAATATAGTAAACTTGACTCAACAATCAATATAGTAAACTTGACCTCAACAATCAATATAGTAAACTTGACTCAACAATCAATATAGTAAAATTGACTCAACAATCAATATAGTAAACTTGACTCAACAATCAATATAGTAAACTTGACTCAACAATCAATATAGTAAACTTGACTCAACAATCAATATAGTAAACTTGACACAACAATCAATATAGTAAACTTGACTCAACAATCAATATAGTAAACTTGACTCAACAATCAATATAGTAAACTTGACTCAACAATCAATTAGTAAACTTGACTCAACAATCAATATAGTAAAATTGACTCAACAATCAATATAGTAAACTTGACTCAACAATCAATATAGTAAACTTGACTCAACAATCAATATAGTAAACTTGACTCAACAATCAATATAGTAAACTTGACTCAACAATCAATATAGTAAACTTGACTCAACAATCAATATAGTAAACTTGACTCAACAATCAATATAGTAAACTTGACTCAACAATCAATATAGTAAACTTGACTCAACAATCAATATAGTAAACTTGACGTAAAAATTTTCTTGTTCTTCGAACGCTCCATATTGACCACTTGTTAAACCACTCGTTGTGATCTTTATGTGATCTGAGCCTAAGAGAGCAGGGCCGTGTCATGCTATGATACAGAGAGGCGACCGCATCAGGCGGCTCCGTAAGGAGGGCGGCATAAGCAGCAAAAGCAAAATTACAATTGAAGGTTATTTTAAGGAAACAAACATTTAAAGGGCGGCAATTCGAAGACTTGCATCATACTGAGAAAATATACCGCACGGCCCTGTAAGAGAGATTGCACTTTGTGCCAGTTATGTGCCTACAACTAGGTCAGCGATCACAACCGATTTCTGTGATGCTTTTTATCTACAAGGGTAGCTTCCCTAGGCCCCAAAATAAGTCTCCTTTTACAACGTGCTTTATAGGTCGCAGTGTTACTATTCTTTGCTCCCCTTGCGAGCTCAGGCAACACATGGGCGACTCAACAATTAATATAGCACACTTTACTCAACAAGCATTACTATACACTTTACTCAACAAGCATTACTATATACACTTTACTCAACAAGCATTACTATTACACTTTACTCAACAAGCATTACTATACACTTTACTCAACAAGCATAACGAAACACTTTACTCAACAAGCATAACGAAACACTTTACTCAACAAGTAGAACGAAACACTTTACTCAACAAGCAGAACGAAACACTTTACTCAACAAGCATAACGAAACACTTTACTCAACAAGCATAACGAAACACTTTACTCAACAAGCATAACGAAACACTTTACTCAACAAGCATAACGAAACACTTTACTCAACAAGTAGAACGAAACACTTTACTCAACAAGCAGAACGAAACACTTTACTCAACAAGCATAACGAAACACTTTACTCAACAAACAGAACGAAACACTTTACTCAACAAGCAGAACGAAACACTTTACTCAACAAGCATTACTATACACTTTACTCAACAAGCAGAACGAAACACTTTACTCAACAAGCAGAACGAAACACTTTACTCAACAAGCATTACTATACACTTTACTCAACAAGCATTACTATACACTTTACTCAACAAGCAGAACGAAACACTTTACTCAACAAGCATTACTATACACTTTACTCAACAAGCAGAACGAAACACTTTACTCAACAAGCAGAACGAAACACTTTACTCAACAAGCATTACTATACACTTGACACAGATTTTAGCGCAGTTATATCACAACCTCTTTATCTTCTTCGAGCGCTCCATATCGACCACTTGTTACACTATTCTTTGTGATTTGTATGTGATCTGAGCCTAAGATCGATTGTACGTTGTGCGCCTACAAGTGCCAGCACATCCGATTTATACGACACTTTAAAAAAAAACGAGTTTAGCTTAACTAGGCCCATACATTAGTCGCCTTTTACAACATGCATTGTAGGTCGCAGTGGTGCTATTCTTTGCTTCCTTACGAGCCTTGGCACCACACGAGCGTTGGACTACGTGAAACACTAATCTTTTACTTTGGGATTTAAACTACAAGTACCTCTGAAGTCGAAGTAAGACTCGCCTGAATGGTGAGAGACACTGGTGATATGAAACAAGCCTTCTTACAACAATCAAATAAAGGTGACATACTAAGAGCCAAACATGGACAATGAGCAAAGCGCAGTCGCAAAAATAATAACATGTGAAATGCGGTACCTGAGAAAATACCAACAACACCAGAAAAAACAGTCAACATAAGAAAGAAAGTTGGCACAGAACCTTGCTTGAATTACATTGAGAAACGGGGAATGCCTAGAGTAGTTGATAGTAGCTCGGCCTGCTAGCTGTGAGATGCCTTATAGCTCGGGTTCGAACCTACTGTCCGGCATTTGTTCGAGTCCCCTGGTCTTACTCAGGACGATAACGTGAGTACCTCTGAAGTCGGAGAAAATCTGCCTGTATGGCGAGGGAATACTAATTACGAGTACATTGAGCACACGGCTGCCAGTGTAAAGTAATTTACAATGTCACGCTGCTGCCATTGTAAGAAATTGGAAAACAGATTTTCACGCAAAATCAGTTTCAGAGATGGAACTTCGTCTGAGTTGAAAGCGGACGACGAAAGAAAAAACAAAAAAAAACATTGAGAAACAAAGTCACCAACATCAGCATAAGAAAGAAAGTTGGCACAGAACCTTGCTTGAATTACATTGAGAAACAAAGAATGAAGTGGTTTGGACACTTAATAAGAATGTATGCAAACTCCACAGTATACAGTGTCTTTTACAACAGAACATCAGGAAAGAAGGCGAGAGGGAGACCCGAAAAGATGGTTAGATGACATAGCAGAATCCTGCCAGAGAGCAAAAATAACAATCAGCTAAGCCACCAAAACAGCGCAAGACAAAAACAGAAAACCACGACACGGTGCAACAACACGGTAGCAGTGTCGGTAGCAGTGTGACAACAAAAGAAGAAAGAAGATACTAGGCGCCTGAATTAATAGCGGGTTGGGGAGGGGGGTGTGAGGGCGGGGGAGACCTAACGTTGATAATGATTGTATATTTAAGTACACTTCTGGACCACTCACATTCCATCATTCTGAAATCATCTCTGCCGATTTCATTAAAGCATTCACATTCCATCATTCTGAAAATATCTCTGTCGATTTCATTAAAGCATTCACATTCCATCATTCTGAAATCATCTCTGTCGATTTCATTAAAGCATTCACATTCCATCATTCTGAAAATATCTCTGTCGATTTCATTAAAGCATTCACATTCCATCATTCTGAAAACATCTCTGTCGATTTCATTAAAGCATTCACATTCCATCATTCTGAAATAATCTCTGTCGATTTCATTAAAGCATTCACATTCCATCATTCTGAAAATATCTCTGTCGATTTCATTAAAGCATTCACATTCCATCATTCTGAAAACATCTCTGTCGATTTCATTACAGCATTCACATTCCATCATTCTGAAAACATCTCTGTCGATTTCATTACAGCATTCACATTCCATCATTCTGAAAATATCTCTGTCGATTTCATTAAAGCATTCACATTCCATCATTCTGAAAACATCTCTGTCGATTTCATTACAGCATTCACATTCCATCATTCTGAAAACATCTCTGTCGATTTCATTACAGCATTCACATTCCATCATTCTGAAAACATCTCTGTCGATTTCATTACAGCATTCACATTCCATCATTCTGAAAACATCTCTGTCGATTTCATTACAGCATTCACATTCCATCATTCTGAAAACATCTCTGTCGATTTCATTACAGCATTCACATTCCATCATTCTGAAAATATCTCTGTCGATTTCATTACAGCATTCACATTCCATCATTCTGAAAACATCTCTGTCGATTTCATTACAGCATTCACATTCCATCATTCTGAAAACATCTCTGTCGATTTCATTACAGCATTCACATTCCATCATTCTGAAAACATCTCTGTCGATTTCATTACAGCATTCACATTCCATCATTCTGAAAATATCTCTGTCGATTTCATTAAAGCATTCACATTCCATCATTCTGAAAACATCTCTGTCGATTTCATTACAGCATTCACATTCCATCATTCTGAAAACATCTCTGTCGATTTCATTACAGCATTCACATTCCATCATTCTGAAAACATCTCTGTCGATTTCATTACAGCATTCACATTCCATCATTCTGAAAACATCTCTGTCGATTTCATTACAGCATTCACATTCCATCATTCTGAAAATATCTCTGTCGATTTCATTACAGCATTCACATTCCATCATTCTGAAAACATCTCTGTCGATTTCATTACAGCATTCACATTCCATCATTCTGAAAACATCTCTGTCGATTTCATTACAGCATTCACATTCCATCATTCTGAAAACATCTCTGTCGATTTCATTACAGCATTCACATTCCATCATTCTGAAAACATCTCTGTCGATTTCATTACAGCATTCACATTCCATCATTCTGAAAACATCTCTGTCGATTTCATTACAGCATTCACATTCCATCATTCTGAAAACATCTCTGTCGATTTCATTACAGCATTCACATTCCATCATTCTGAAAACATCTCTGTCGATTTCATTACATCATTCACATTCCATCATTCTGAAAACATCTCTGTCGATTTCATTAAAGCATTCACATTCCATCATTCTGAAAACATCTCTGTCGATTTCATTACAGCATTCACATTCCATCATTCTGAAAACATCTCTGTCGATTTCATTACAGCATTCACATTCCATCATTCTGAAAACATCTCTGTCGATTTCATTACAGCATTCACATTCCATCATTCTGAAAATATCTCTGTCGATTTCATTACAGCATTCACATTCCATCATTCTGAAAACATCTCTGTCGATTTCATTACAGCATTCACATTCCATCATTCTGAAAATATCTCTGTCGATTTCATTACAGCATTCACATTCCATCATTCTGAAAACATCTCTGTCGATTTCATTAAAGCATTCACATTCCATCATTCTGAAAACATCTCTGTCGATTTCATTACAGCATTCACATTCCATCATTCTGAAAACATCTCTGTCGATTTCATTACAGCATTCACATTCCATCATTCTGAAAACATCTCTGTCGATTTCATTACAGCATTCACATTCCATCATTCTGAAAATATCTCTGTCGATTTCATTAAAGCATTCACATTCCATCATTCTGAAAACATCTCTGTCGATTTCATTACAGCACTCACATTCCATCATTCTGAAAACATCTCTGTCGATTTCATTACAGCATTCACATTCCATCATTCTGAAAATATCTCTGTCGATTTCATTAAAGCATTCACATTCCATCATTCTGAAAACATCTCTGTCGATTTCATTACAGCACTCACATTCCATCATTCTGAAAATATCTCTGTCGATTTCATTACAGCACTCACATTCCATCATTCTGAAAACATCTCTGTCGATTTCATTACAGCATTCACATTCCATCATTCTGAAAACATCTCTGTCGATTTCATTACAGCACTCACATTCCATCATTCTGAAATAATCTCTGTCGATTTCATTAAAGCATTCACATTCCATCATTCTGAAAATATCTCTGTCGATTTCATTACAGCACTCACATTCCATCATTCTGAAAACATCTCTGTCGATTTCATTACAGCATTTACATTCCATCATTCTGAAAACATCTCTGTCGATTTCATTACAGCACTCACATTCCATCATTCTGAAAATATCTCTGTCGATTTCATTACAGCACTCACATTCCATCATTCTGAAAACATCTCTGTCGATTTCATTACAGCATTCACATTCAATCATTCTGAAAACATCTCTGTCGATTTCATTACAGCACTCACATTCCATCATTCTGAAATAATCTCTGTCGATTTCATTAAAGCATTCACATTCCATCATTCTGAAAACATCTCTGTCGATTTCATTACAGCATTCACATTCCATCATTCTGAAAACATCTCTGTCGATTTCATTACAGCATTCACATTCCATCATTCTGAAAACATCTCTGTCGATTTCATTACAGCATTCACATTCCATCATTCTGAAAACATCTCTGTCGATTTCATTACAGCATTCACATTCCATCATTCTGAAAATATCTCTGTCGATTTCATTACAGCATTCACATTCCATCATTCTGAAAACATCTCTGTCGATTTCATTACAGCAGTTATATTGTCAGGAGGTTTCCCATTCGATTATAATCGACCACTGACACAACCAACTAATGAAAGAAGGAAACGAACAAAACTGTCTTTGTTTCAGGCTGGCAGCTGTCAATAGCTTTTAGTGAAGCCACAGAACCTCGCTTTCATTTTTGTTTGTCGTGCTTAATGTCGCGAATATTCGATTTCAGTTCTCATTTCATTTAGTCGTGCTTTTTTTCCACATCTGGAATTGTTCCTTCAACTTTTCTGTTGGGATTTTTGAAAGTGCTATTTAACACTTGATAGTGTCATTTGGAATTGTTCCTTTAACTTTTCTGTTGGGATTTTTGAAAGTGCTATTTAACACTTGATAGTGTCATTTGGAATTGTTCCTTCAACTTTTCTGTTGGGATTTTTGAAAGTGCTATTTAACACTTGATAGTGTCATTTGGAATTGTTCCTTTAACTTTTCTGTTGGGATTTTTGAAAGTGCTATTTAACACTTGATAGTGTCATTTGGAATTGTTCCTTTAACTTTTCTGTTGGGATTTTTGAAAGTGCTATTTAACACTTGATAGTGTCATTTGGAATTGTTCCTTTAACTTTTCTGTTGGGATTTTTGAAAGTGCTATTTAACACTTGATAGTGTCATTTGGAATTGTTCCTTTAACTTTTCTGTTGGGATTTTTGAAAGTGCTATTTAACACTTGATAGTGTCATTTGGAATTGTTGTTAAACATGCCCATGTGACGTCAGGACTCGCAAGGGGAGCAAAGAATAGTTACACTGTGACCTACAAGGCATGTCGTAAGAGGCGACCGATGAAGGAGCTAGGGAAGCTACCCTAGTAAATAAAAAGCATCGCAGAAATCGGATGTGCTGGTCTACTTGTAGGCGCCTAACTGGCACAGCGTAAAATAGCTCTTAGGCTCAGGTCACATACAAATCACAAAGAGTGGTTAACAAGTGTTCGATACGGAGCGTTTGAAGAAGAAGAAGAAATTGTTAAACATTTGAAAGTGTTGTAATTTGGAAGTGTTAAATAATATTTAGAAGTGTCATTTTGAATTTATATTTTACATAATGAAGTGTTGTCAATTGGAAGTGCTCATTGGGACTCTTCTTGAAAGTTACATAGTATCTTATATGGTACCTGATATCGAGCGCTTTGTTAAAGATACACACACCGCCCCAGTGGTTACAGGGGTCCAAATTTGGGGTGTAAAGAATGGAACCACTGTTACCTGCCACGCATGTCGTAAGAGGCGACTAATGAGGTTTGGCTGAAATCGGATGCACGTGTTCTAAATGTGTAGAAGCCAACCTGCTTCCTTGCAGGTCGGCTGGGGACAGCCAAAGGCTAACGGAGAGTGAACCCAGTAAACGCTGACTGAATCCGGACACATTGCCGAAGGATAAGCACCAGAGCTCCAAATGGCGCCGAAGATGTAACGAAACCCACCCATGCTAAGGCTGCATGAATCAGATTTCCACATGAATGAATTTATGGAGAGATCTGGTACATCGGTCTTTTAGGTGATCGCGAGAGAGAGAGAGAGAGAGACACACACACACGCACAATCTTCTCACTGATACCAACTATGCAGATAAATACTTTAAATTATGTCTAAAGATTATGTGACTGGCGCGCTACCTACTGCGCTACATAGGCTCTTGTCATAACAGGTTAAGTATCATCTTCTTGGCACTCTTCACATTAGCCTAGCTTATCATGATTGGAGGGTTTTTGTGTGTCTTGATGATCCTTCAAGATATGTTGACAGGTATCTAACTTCTGGCAGGTTTGACCCAGCTGGACAGACTGAAAATTAAATGTCAGACCAAAGGATGTGGCTACATAAGATGACACTCTCATGGGTACGGTGAGCAAATGGACTTTGGGATGGCTGCTGCAGCGGAGGACGGAACCTGCATGGGAATGCCCAATGTGACATGACGTTGATCGCACATAACATACATAAGATGACAGCGCAGAATCAACCAGGAAGCGATAAATTGTATATCACGGACAGAGAAGAGAACAAATAGATCTATCCAGATAGAACTCAAAATCAAAGAAAACTGTCTGATGCTACAAATAAGAAAGAGAAAACTGAGGTATTTTGGACATATAAAAAGACATGAAGGGCGGGAGAAGACCATCATGGAAGGAGGTATGCCGGCAAAGAGAAGAAGAGGAAGACCACGGAGAAGATGGATTCAGATGTAACTGAAAGGTTGAACATGACGGTTGCAGAGGCAGGACATCTGGCCTATGAGAGAGAGAAATTCAGGAGGGCTGTTGGCAGTGGCGGGTCGTGATCATTTTTGTTGGTGGGGCCTGACACAAATTTTCGGAAAAATTATGGTTTGGGGTTGTTATGTTTTAATTTATAAAATAAATACACGTTATACATTATTTTGGTGTAGCGGGCCCTAGTGGCCCTTAATGACGAGCCGCCACTGGCTGTTGGGGTGGCAAAGTTCTGCTCAGGACAAGCTATTTGATGATGATGATGTTTTCCTTATTATCAATGTGCCATGTCATACAGTCGTGTGCCTTCTCCGATTTCAGAGGTAAGAGATTGCCCGAGTGGTTACCGGGGCCCACATTTGAGGTGTAAAGAATAGAACCACTGTTACCTGCCACACATGTCGTAAGAGTCGACTAAGGAAGTTTGGATGAAATCGGATGCACATGTCCTAAACTTGTAGAAATATATGCGTTTAGGGACCTACCAAACCAATGTGCAACGTATACATGTTCTTGGCAAAGATCAAACATATCACAAAGAGTGATTAAAATTGGTCGTAAAGAACGAACGCAAAGAAGAAGGAGAAGAAGAAGAACGCAAAGAACGCAAAGAAGAAGAAGAAGAAGAAGAAGAAGAACGCAAAGAACGCAAAGAAGAAGAAGAAGAAGAAGAAGAAGAACGCAAAGAAGAAGAAGAATAAGAGGTAAGAGAACACTCTAAAAGTAAGTGACTCTATTTTTAATATTTAATTGTCCTGATAACATTAGATGGGAGTAATGGACAAGGACGGGTATATTTCAGTATTACAAAAGCAAGATGTATTCTGTACAAAAATCTTTCTCTCACTGACAAACATGGACGCTGACATCAAACAATAGATGACAACTAGTCACGACAGAGATGAAGTGTCTATGCAGAATGCTGGGAGTATCAAGGCGACATTAGTTTAGAAATGAAAACATCAGGAAAAAAAGTGGATACGATATCAGTACTGGGCTTCATCAAGAAACAACAAATTAAATAGTTCGATCACATAAGCAGATTATGAACGGACTTAAAGAGCAAATGTTACTCCGATAAAGTGGATACAAAGCAAAAGAGCAAATGTTACTCCGATAAAGTGGATACAAAGCAAAAGAGCAAATGTTACTCCGATAAAGTGGAGACAAAGCAAAAGAGCAAATGTTACTCCGATAAAGTGGAGACAAAGCAAAAGAGCAAATGTTACTCCGATAAAGTGGATACAAAGCAAAAGAGCAAATGTTACTCCGATAAAGTGGATACAAAGCAAAAGAGCAAATGTTACTCCGATAAAGTGGATACAAAGCAAAAGGCAAATGTTACTCCGATAAAGTGGATACAAAGCAAAAGAGCAAATGTTACTCCGATAAAGTGGACAAAACAAAAGAGCAAATGTTACTCCGATAAAGTGGACAAAACAAAAGAGCAAATGTTACTCCGATAAAGTGGACAAAACAAAAGAGCAAATGTTACTCCGATAAAGTGGACAAAACAAAAGAGCAAATGTTACTCCGATAAAGTGGACAAAACAAAAGAGCAAATGTTACTCCGATAAAGTGGACAAAACAAAAGAGCAAATGTTACTCCGATAAAGTGGACAAAACAAAAGAGCAAATGTTACTCCGATAAAGTGGACAAAACAAAAGAGCAAATGTTACTCCGATAAAGTGGACAAAACAAAAGAGCAAATGTTACTCCGATAAAGTGGATACAAAACAAAAGGCCGGCCACGCAAAGGTGGCTAGGAAATAGCAGAGTCGGTGCGCTCGTGTGTTGCCGGTGCTCGCAAGGGGAGCAAAGAATAGTAACACTGCGACCTACAAGGCATGTCGTAAGAGGCGACAGAGGTAGGGGCCTAGGAAGCTACCTAGTAAATAAAAGCATTACAGAAATCGGATGTGCTGGCTTACTTGTAGGCCATGACTGGTACAACGTACAATCGCTCTTAGGCTCAGATCACATCTAAATCACACAGTGTTTAACAAGTGGTCGATATGGAGCGCTCACAGAAGAAGAAGCAGAGTCGGTAAAAAAAACCACTATTTATGGAGCACACAAAAGTGCGTTCAAGAAATCTATTCTTATCCTAACGCTGTGAGGCAAAACATGATTAGCGAAAAGAGAAAAGAAAGAAAGCAGGCAAAGTCAAGAACAAATTAATAATTACATATTTAGCTTTTGTACTACTGACATATACCTGTGCCATATACCACCCGTTTATTCCGTATTACTTCAGCCTCCCCACGGTTTTCTCCAGATCTGATCTGATCCGGTCTGAACACCTCAGATCTGTAGATTTCCGTTTATTGCCTAGATGGGAGGTGTAGCGTAGAGAAAATAAATAGAATAGGGCAAGAATAGGTAACATTTCAAAAAATGAACTTGATACTATGCACCAAATTCTTATCTATTGAGTCGTGAAGTAACCAGTTTTTCACTGTTACATGTATCCAGTACTGATATATAAAAGTGAATCTTTGACGACACAATATAAAAATATGGCGAGGCCACAAAGATAGGGTTTTGCAGAAGAATATTATGACTTCCACGTACTGGTAACAGAAATAGTGCAGTAGCACTGAAAGTTGCAGTTGCACTGAGAGTTTCAGTTTCAGTTTGGAATATCTTCATTGCACTACGGACATGTCCATTAGCTGCTCCGATCTCCTTCGCAATGTCTCCAACAGCGTCCAGCGACTGACTGTACCAGCTTGATTTTGATTGATGAGTCTACTCACGTACCTGTTATGCTGTTCTTTTCTTGTTACTCCAATCTTCAAACCCATCTCCTGCAATCTAGTAGTTGACGTGGATTGGTTTAAATGAAAATCTTCTTTGCGTCCACACTCTATGAGGGCGTTCAAAATATGTTTGCCTGTTTGCTCTCTCATTGCCACCGACACCCATGTGCGCCGGAACGAAGATAAGTGTGCTTCTGCAAATTATTGACGCTTGTAATTGCAGTGTTGCAGTGTTGAAACTTCCGAGCTGAAGTTTGAAGTCAAAACAGACTTGCGACAAGAATGTGTAATGCCAGCGCTACTATTCAACATTGTCATAAATGTGTAATAGAATGGGTCTCATGGATTCGGCTGACTGCAACTGTGGAGCACCAAAGTAGTTCACAGAGAACATCCTGCAAGACTGCCCCAGTCTGAGCAGTGTAAGGATGGAGATCTGGGCAACAGAAACAACTCTACAAAACAAACTATGGAGGACAGGTGAAGATCTCAAGCACACCGCCCTGTTTATAACACATACCGGAATAGTCAGATAGCAGAAGTTGATCGCAGAAGAAGACGAAGAAGGGTGATGCGTAAGACAACTGGAAATAAGGCAAGAAACATCAGATGGACTCTAACATCCCCCCAGGTGAACCTAGATTTTGTTGAGGACATCGCACTTCTATCTCACACACATACACGCATAAAGACGGAAATGATTTGCCGCTGTAACCAGTACAATCAGATCGTTAGGCTGAAAATCGATCAGACACAACCTAGAAATAACGATTCTGAACATGGCCACCTCAGCAACAGTCAAAGTAGAAGATAATAATAGTAATAATTACTCACTGACCGTTATACGTTACATAGGGCCTGCAAGTAACTTCTCCATACCGTTCTATCCTGGGCAACTCGCTCAATATCTTCCATGGAATTGAGATCGTTATTTCTTGCATCTCTCAGCAAAGTTCGTTTCAGGGTCTCCTTAGGTCGGCTTCTCTTTCTTGAACCCTCTGCATCCCACTTCAATGCCTGTTTCGATATTCTTTGATCATTTTTTCTCAAGATGTGCCCAACATATCTCCGTCTTCTCCTACTTCTAACAGTTGTTACTAGTGGTTGACCAATAGAAGATAATGAACTTTAAAAAAACAACTGCTTTCATATTTGTTGAAAGTGTTATCAGCTACGAAGGAAAAGCTGGATCTCACATTAAAAGACGACAGAGTGAGGCATGAAATGCATTCATAACCCTTCAGAAGGTCTGGAAATCAGCCAAATACAGCATCAGAACCAAGATTAATATATACGGCAGCTGTGTGCTATCAACTTTACTATCAATCAATCAAGTACCGTGCCTGCCGGCGTAGACGATCATGTCTCTCCACAACTCTCTTTGCTTGGTGCATGTAATCAGTTCTGACGTCGATATTTTGTCGAACCATGATGTCAGACCATCTAACATCTTCTCCCCCTGTCTTCCACGATCTCTCCTTCCCTGAATTTTACATGTAGTCACCAAATGTTCTAAACCTTCTCTTCGCATTATATGCCCGAAGAACCTTGATTGTCGGATTCTTATTCTTTTGATAAGGTTTCTTTGTGTGCAGGCCTGATTTAAAACCTCCACGTTTGTTTTCTTTGCTGTCCATGGAATTTTCAACATTCTTCTGCAAAACCACATCTCTGTGGCTTCCAATGATCGTATTGATTGTTTGTTCAGTGTCCATGATTCGCTGCCATACATAAGTATTGGTTCAATATAGCATTGGAGTACTCGTTTTCGCAATGTTATTGGTAGTGAGTTCACGCATAGTGTGTTCTTCATTTTCATAAAAGCTGCTTTCGTTTGAGCTATTCTACTCCTAATCTCTGTTGTACATCTTCCATCTGGTGTTAGGAATGTTCCCAGATACTTGAATCGATGGACTTGTTTCAGTGTTGTGTTATTTATTTTGATATTGCATGTTGGTGTTTCTTGTTTCTTGGAGACAACCATAACCTCTGTTTTCTTTATATTCATGCTTAATCCTTTCTTTTCACTTTACTATACGGATCAGAATGTTGGAGAATGACAGAACATAACCAGGGGTTTCTGATTCCTAGAGGTTAGATGATCGTCTCGCGTGCCAAAAGTAACAGGTTCGCTCCCTCGTGGAACCATCCGGATATTTCTTCCAAAGATCCCTGAACTCAGTGTAGGTGAGATCAAGTTTCTAGTCCTATCGGTGACGGACGATAAAACGTAGGTCCCGTGTTCAACTTGAGCAAGGGCCTACGCGCTCTGATATAACCAATAAAGGTTCGCCTTAGGTTGAAAGGGCGTGCCTCGGCTTAAAGAGGCTTTAATCCCTACTTAACAAACAAAACAAACAAAACTTGAGCAAGTAAAAGAACCCTTACAGTTTAAAATCGAGAAGATCAGCACGGAAAGCCGATGCCTAGGCATAATTCATTAGAAAAGATTTAAAATAAAATTCCTACAAAAATATCTTCACCATTTTCAAAATTACATCGGGAACCCTCGCCGGTGCTACGGAATTCGAGCACTGCAGCTAAGATCTTCCTGTGTAAGAAAGTGATCGGATCAAATATGGTTACTCAACGAAGTGCAATGATGATAGTCCTAGCAATCAATCAATCAATCAAGGAATCAAGCAAGATATGTTCCAATTCTCCACCTGCCATACAACTTACCTGTGAAAAATCCTACACGTGTTTTGGTTTCTAATCAATCTCTAACCAAGAACTGCTTACACAGTGTCAACAAGATAATATGAGCACCATCATCAACAAGATAATATGAGCACCATCATCAACAAGATAATATGAGCACCATCATCAACAAGATAATATGAGCACCATCATCAACAAGATAATATGAGCACCATCATCAACAAGATAATATGAGCACCATCATCAACAAGATAATATGAGCACCATCATCAACAAGATAATATGAGCACCATCATCAACAAGATAATATGAGCACCATCATCAACAAGATAATATGAGCACCATCATCAACAAGATAATATGAGCACCATCATCAACAAGGGAATATGAGCACCATCATCAACAAGATAATATGAGCACCATCATCAACAAGGGAATATGAGCACCATCATCAACAAGATAATATGAGCACCATCATCAACAAGGGAATATGAGCAACATCCTCAACAAGAAACGCTGAACATGGATCAGACATGTTATAGGCATGGAGACTATCTCTGTCACGAAAAACTGCACTGAGATGAACACTAGAGGATAAACGAAAACAGGGAAGATCCGAAGTGATCTGGAGGAGAACAGTAGAACAAGAGCTGAAAGAAATTAATCACAACTGGAACACAATACAGAAGACGGTCAAGATTAGAGAAGAGTGGGGTGCATTTCTTGCTGCTCTAAGCGCCAAGGAAGTCACAGGTTACATGAATGTGTTCAGTGGTTTGGGGTGGGGAATGGGGGAAGGGGGAATACGTAAAACAAAGTACTGTAGATTTACAATAACAATAACAATACACAATATATAGCTGTTTATTGTTTTTGTATTTTGTAAAACTTCTTCTTCAGCGGTCTCTGGTCATGCGCTTAATTTACTGTGGACCACAACCTGGGCAGTCAGCTTCAGGTCTGTCAGGTTTCTCCAAAGCTTAGTTTTCAGGTCGACTGGATGTGGCCACATGTTGCTTCTCAGATCCACAACGCCGAGTGGTTGGTTACCGGGGCCCAAATTTGGGGTGTAAAGAATAGAACCACTGTTACCTGTCACGCATGTCGTAAGAGGCGACTAATGAGGTCTGGCTGAAATCGGATGCACGTGTCCAAAATGTGTAGAAGTCAACCTGCTGCCTTGCAGGATGGCTGGGGACAGCCAAAGGCTAACGGAGAGCAAATCCTGTAAACGCTGGCTGAATCCGGACACATCGCCGAAGGATAAGCACCAGAGCTCCAAATGGCGCCGAAGATGTGACGAACCCCCAATGCTAAGGCTGCATGAATCAGATTTCACATGAATGAATTTATGGAGGAGATCTGGTACATCGCGGTCTTTTAGGTGATCGCGAGAGAGATCCACAGGAGAGAACAGTCTTGCATGATATGCTCGGTGTCTGTTGCGCCTGCTGACAGAGAGATGTTTGACTTATTCCTAGTCTTTATTTGTTTTTACGTGTTTCACCATTGCTACATAGTTTTACTACAGTCTTCCCTTATATCGATAGTGGTTTTTTTAAAACATGAGATGTGGCTGTTACTGTGGATCGTTACTGTGCAGAATAGACCTCGAACTTTAAGTCTGGAGACAGTGACCCTTCTTACTGACATCTGTATTCATGGAGGGATCTCACCTCTTCTCACTGAACAGACTGCGGAACATGGGAACCTGTTCACAGAAAAACACGAAAAATATTATACAATTTTAAAATCAAATAGTAGCATGTCCCTTGCGGAACGTCGCATTCATCACAACCCGCCTGAAAATCTCTCTGTCTTTAGAAAGTTGGATCTCTCCTCCAGCGTCATGTTCAATGTTTCTTTGATGTCCTGCTGCCACTGTCTTCTTGGTCGTCCCCTGCCTCATACTCCAGGAGCCATGCCTTCCATTACCCTTCTCTCCAAATTTTTCAAATAACAATTCATATTACTAGTATTGTACATTTAACTATAATTACCTACATACACACACACATAGACATACCCACACAAAATTGTGGGCTGTCCTCTTGAAGTTTTACATCTCGTCTTCAGAGATGCAGACAAAAAATAGTACAGTGGCCCTTAAAAAATCGACGCGTATTAATTTCACTACACATATCTACAACCGGCAAGTTGCCGGTCGTACAAAAATCAATCAATGAAATGGTGGGAACTAATATTCTCCCTAACAGTTGGTTGCCTGTTACGTTGCTTATACAACACAAGCTTGTTGCCATCTGTCACGATACATAAAAGTAATTGGGTTTTGTGTGTGCAGGGTGTGGTGGAATTACAAAGAAAGTGCATAACAACAGTCACTTGTAGTAGACTACCGCTATTCGCTCACGTGATATCTTTTCAAGGGCAGACGTGGCCAGATAGTAGTCGCAAGTTATTGATTGTATTTTCAACTTAGAATAAAAATTGTAAGAAAAGTGGCGTTTGACATATCTGCAAGCACAATTATCTCACAGGCTCTAGTGCAGTGGCAGCTCGTGACCATTTTTTTGGTGGGCCAGACAAATATTTGCGGAAAAAATCATGATTTTGATATCGTCAGGCTATTCATAAGACAAATATACGTTACACTTTATTTTTGGTGGGGCCTGGCCCCACTTGCCCCAATTGACGAGCCGCCACTGTGCTCTAGTGGTAAAGTATCTCGTTATAAGTATAATCTTCTTCTTTTTCCAAAGCTCTATATTGACCAATTGTTAACCACTCTGTGTGATTTCTATGTGATCTGAGCCTAAGAGCGATAATACGCTGTGCCAGTTATGCACCTACAAATAGGCCAGAACATCCGATTTCTGCCACACTTTTTATTTACTAGGGTAGCTTCCTAGGTCCCTACCTCAGTCGTCTCTTACGCCTTGCCTTGTAGGTAGCAGTGTTACTATTCTTTGCTCCCCTTGCTGACCCCGGTAACACACAAGTGTTAACCTGAGTAACACTATCAATCCGAAGCAAGACGAATATTATCTCTTCACCTCACTTCTCCATCCCACTCTCCTGTTCTCTCCATCGTGATGTTATTACTTGCGTACTCTACCACACTCTCTAGAATATGCTAATCTAGAGAAACGTACGAATATAGAAGATATTTCATAGAAGATATGTTACCGCTCACACACGCCGCGCGTGCTGGAAAATTTACGTTGTGTCTGTACTGTGACCTAAATTCCTGATAAATCATGGAGTTTCGGCATTTCCTTAAACTATTGACGACGTCAAGCGTTCAAGGTTAGTGTTTTATTGCGGGTTTTTTTTCGATTCAGAAGCACTTGAGCTTTTCGGCTCGGTGCCATGGACATCGTAACCCTTCGGTTCGGTGCTGCGAACACCGTAAATCTGGAGAACCTGTGGCTTTTCTGCCAGCTCGCGGAATTGAACCGCACGCACAGGGGGTTTGTCACCCGTTGTCCAACGCGCTGATAACACGCTGGGCAGAAGAACAAGATTAGTGTAAGAATTGAATTTGAAACCAAATCTAGATAGTCTAAAGCCGAAGGATTGACTTCATTGCACCGGGGTTTACCTCGTATCACTCTGCCCCTCTAAGCAGAAATGACACGCCACCTACCAAGAGTATTGCACAAAGCATCAAGACCGTAACTCTAGCAACAATCCTTGGAGGTCTCTGGACAAAATTGCATTAGTGAACAAAACGGCGCAGTCCGTATTCTCTCTCTCTCTCTCTCTCGATCACCGCCCAGTTCGATGTACCAGACTTCCCCATAAATTATATTCATGTGAAAATCTGATTCATGCAGCCTTAGCATTGGTGTATTTTACGTCACATCTTCAGCACCATTTGGAGCTCTGGTGCTTATCCTTCGGCGATGTGTCCGGTTTCAGCCAGCGTTTACTCGGTTCGCTCTCCGTTCTGTAGCCATCTAGTTTTTACGGTGTGAGGTAACTAGTCCTACTCTCAACTCCCCCTAATCGCCTCTTACGACATGCACGGCAGGTAACAGTGGTTTTATTATTTACACCCCAATTTGGATCCCTGTAACCACTCGGGCGAGTCCGTATTCGAACCCACGATCTCCGGAATTCAAGGACAGGGTTTAACCACTCAGCCACACAGACTAAGTATTCTATTTTAGTAAACAATTTACTAAGGTTCGAACTTTGAAACATAAAGTAACGTATGCCAGAAAATTGCGAAGCTTATGTCTTCTTAACACGGCACATGATAGTGATATTTATGTTTAACTCCTTCACCTTATGAACCGATATATCGGCTCGCAAATTGTCTTAAGATGACGCAAAGCCATTATACTGGCTAATTCAGTGTACATTGCAATATAAAAGCGTCTGGAGGTTAAATAAACTTACGTTGTTAAAGAGTTAAGTCGTGAAACTTCTAAACATTGCAGACAATCTAAATATCGTATAATTTGCATCATACAAAAACAATAACAATACACAGCAACGTATCGACCAAAAGGTTTTTATCAAGCAAAGAATACAAAAGAAGTGATGAATTTTACTTCTTTCACAACACACTACATATTGAATACACCAATAAAATCCTTCTTCTTCTTCTTCTTTCCCACCATTTACTTCTTTATGGAAGTGTTGGGGGTGAAACGTAGTGATCTTGTGTGTGCTTTTTAAGGCACTTTGTAAGCTGATATTCATGTTCGTAAGGCTGTTCTTGATGCCGTCGCTCCATCTATCCTAACGGCCCTAAAATGAGGCTGAAACTGAATAATAAAAGGTACTCTTAATATAATCCCAGGACCGTGCCGTGCTATGATACAGAGAGGCGACCGCATCAGGCGGGGCTGTAAAGGGGCGACATATGCAGCGAAATCAAAATCAGAATTGAATGTTATTTTTTTTAAAAACATTTAAGGGGCAGCATTTCGAAGACTTGCATCATACAGAGAAAATATACCGCACGCCGCGTGTCAACCTGTCTGCTTTCTCACTACTACGAATTTGGCATGGGTCAGTCCTGACAGCCTCCATATGACCAGTCAGATATAACACCATGATACAGTATACCTCCAAATGTGGTACTTTAAAGTTAGGTTTTTCTGTTTGCAAAATCTTACATGTTGGCGTGAGTCAGCCCACCTCCTCCTTCTTTGCGTGCGTTCTTTACGACCAATTTTAATCACTCTTTGTGATATGTTTGATCTTTGCCAAGAACGTGTATACGTTGCATATTGGTTTGTTAGGCCCTAAACGCATAAGACTTCTACACGTTTAGGACACATGCATCCGATTTCAGCCAAAACTCCTAGTCACCTCTTACGACATGCGTGGCAGGTAACAGTGGTTCTATTCTTTACACCCAAATTTGGGGCCCGGTAACCACTCGGGCCACAGTCAGCCCTATTAACAATCAGATCTGATACCATGTCGTCCGATTTGTTGCCAGAGCCCACAAGAGTAGCAAAGAACAGTAACACTACAACCTACAAGGCATGTCGTAAGAGGCGACTGATGTAGGGCCTAGGGAAGCTACCCTAGTAAATAAAAAGCATTGCAGAAATCGCATGTGCTGGCCTACTTGTAGGCGCATAACTGGAACAACGTACAATCGCTATTAGGCTCAGATTACATAACAATCACAAAGAGTGGTTTAACAAGTGGTTGATATGGAACGCTCTAGCTCGCGTGCCCAGCGTGTTCGTAGAGCGTTGGACTACGGGTGACTAATCCTATGTAAGTGCGGGTTCAACTCCGTGGACTGGCAGAAAAGCTACAGGTTCCCCAGATTTACAGTGTTCGTGGCACCGAGCCGTAGGGTTACGATGTCCATGACACCGAGCAGAAAGTGCTTCTGGATCGAAAAAAAAAAAAATATGGAACGCTCGAAGAAGAAAATACCACGCTAAAGCATAACTCCAGATGTGGTACCTTTAATAATGGTTTTTCTTTTCTGAGAAATCTTACAGTTCACTTTCTGTACAAATTTGTGTTCTACTGGATAACATGCATACACTTCAGATGAGTTTATTCTACATACCATTGGGGGCATAACGGGGTCGAAAGTATTCACGTTCTCTGCGCAAACCATTCAGATCACAAAGGGTCTACAAGGTGTGTCTTGAGCCTAGCCCTGCATTCAGCAGGGTTGGGATCGCCTAGTCTCTCTTAGGAGGGGCGAAAAGTGAAAATTAGTAGCCTGCTGATGACCCTCAGAACACGCGTCAACCCCCACCTCCCAGCGGTGTAGACCGGGAAACTTTGACCGTGTGGTCAAAGGCTAACGGGGCAATGGCTCGCCTAGGGAGATGGATTCCCCTAGGTCAGTATTCTTTTTAAAAATGTCCTTGGGGAGTTAACCCGACAAAAAATCTCGGTGGATGTCTGGCCCCCAGACTTGTGATATGAGTGGATTTACCTTGATATCCAAGATCCAGACCCCAGCTATGGGCAAATAGCCCCACTGTCTTGTGGAAGCTTCGGGAGAGGCAAAGGCTATGGGGGTAAACCCAAACAGAAAATCAACCTGCTGCCTTGCAGGTCGACTGGGACAGCCAAAGGCTGACGGAGAGCGAACCCAGTAAACGCTGGCTAAAACCGGACACATCGCCGAAGAATAAGCACCGGAGCTCCAAATGGCGCTAAAAATGTGACGTAAACACGCCAATGCTAGGGCTGCATGAATCAGATTTCCACATGAATAGAATTTATGGGGAAAACTGGTACATCGGTCTGAGCGATGATCGAGAGAGAGAGAGAGAATACTGAAAGAAGAGAGAGAGAGAGAGATTGAGAGAGAGAGAGAGAGAGAGAGATCATAAAGAGCAGTTAATAAGACTGATAAGAACAAACACAAACAATCAACAATTACCAAGCACACCTGCATGTCCAGGACTAGTAGACACATGAAAGAACCTGGAGAATGAGATATCTATAAATGTACTCCACTCATGAAGATAACTGCTGTTTTTGGACCTATCGAAGCAAGGACTGAATTATTATGAAAAGCATACTTGGACAGACCAGATAATGACTTCACAAATATCACGTGATATTAAAAAGGGGAACTAAAAATACACATCGCAAAGGGAAACAAAGCGAGATTTCTTTTTGATCTAAATTATATGTAAACGCCTAAACCTCAATTATAAATAGTAAGCTTACAATATGTATTAATTTGTTGTCTAATTTGTTATAAACTTTTCATCAAGTTTGGTTACAAGTCATGTGGTCGTCGATAGGAAAGTTGGTAACCCCCTCACCCGTGTGTTGCCAGGGCTTGCAAGGGGATCATGGAATTATTTTTTTTTTCTGTTCCAGAAGCACTTGAGCTTTTCAGCTCTTCGGCTCGGTGCCATGGACATCATAACCCTTCGGTTCGGTGTCACGAACACCGTAAATCTGGGGAATCTGTGGATTTTTCTGCCATCCCGCGGAATTGAACCCGCACACACAGAGGATAGTCACCTGTAGTCCAACGCGCTACGAACACGCTGGGCATACGGGCAGGGATCATGGAATAGAAACACTGCGACCTGCAAGGAATGTCGTTTTCTTTTTTTTTTTTTTTTATTCAGAAGCACTTGAGCTTTCAGCTCTTCGGTTCGGCGCCACGAACACCGTAAATAGGGAAAACCTGTTGCTTTTCTGCCAGCCCGTGCAATTGAACCAGCACTCACAGAGGGCTTTTTTCCGATCCAGAAGCACTTGAGCTTTCAGCCCTTCGGCTCGGTACTATGGACATCGTAACCCTTCGGTTCAGCGCCACGGACACCGTAAATATGGAGAAACTGAATTTTTCTGTTAGCTCGCGAAATTGAACCCGCACTCACAGAAGTCTTGTCACACCGTCGTCCAACGCGCCTTGAACATGCTGGATAGGCGGGCTAACTGGGGGCTTACGGCATGTCGTAAAAGACGACTGATGTAGGTTTTTCAGATCCAGATGCATTGAGCTTTTCAGCTCTTCGGCTCGGTATCATGGACATCGTAACCTTTCGGTTCAGCGCCACGAACACCGTAAATCTGGAGAAACTGTGGCTTTTTCTGTTAGCTCGCGGAATTGAACCCGCACTCACAGAGGGCTTGTCACACGTCGTCCAACGCGCCTTGAACATGCTGGACAGGCGGGCTAACTGGGGGCTTACGGCATGTCGTAAGAGGCGACTGATGTAAGGGGCGGCATTTCGAAGACTTGCATCATACTGAGAAAATATACCACACGGCCCTGGCAAGACTTCACGCAAAAATCAGTCAAAGTTGTTCTATTAGACGCCATAACTACGCCTGAATTCATAGCGGGCGTAGGAGGAAAAACAATAACAAGTTACATGCTATATGCATTGATGTTGTCGATGTCAGTATGTGTGTGTAAACACAGAGAGAAAACACGAGAGCTGTAGGAGCAAAGGTCAATGATAAATGAGTAATAAAAGATAACATAAACTATGCACAAATGTGTCCAAGGCTGTGATTGTATGACTGACAATGTCTTAAATGAGGAGCAGATGGAAGCCAGTGAGAAAAACGAAAGAAACAAGCGATTAGAAAATGTGCCGCGTTGAGTATAGAGTAAATTAGAAAGATCAGCTAATTCGTATTCTATTTCTTCTTCTGCGATCAACTTCTGCTGTGTGACAACTCTAGCAGTGGCGGCTCGTGGTCATTTTTCTTGGTGGGGTCAGACACAAATTTTCGGAAAAATCAAAGTTTTTGGAGTATTTACTATTATTTGTCTAATCCGGGAAGTTATCCTCCTTTCGATTTTCGGTGGGGCCGGGCCCCACTAGCCCTTAATGACGAGCCGCCCGTCTGCCCAGCGTGTTCGTAGCGCGTTGGACTACGGGTGACTATCCCTCTGTGTGTGCGGGTTCAATTCCGCGGGATGGCAGAAAAGTCACAGATTCCCAAGATTTACGGTGTTCGTGGCACCGAACGGTTACGATGTCCATGGTACCGAACAGAAGAGCTGAAAGCTCAAGTGCTTCTGGATCAGGAAAATACAACATTAACTGTTTCCTTCTATCACTGTTAATTTTTTTTAACAAATTGTCATTTGTTCACAGTGTGTTCTTTACTTTCAAATTGTAACTTTATCTTTTTCATGGGCGTCGACGTAAGTTTTTCCAAGGTGGAACAAAAAGGAGAACGCAAATTTAATTGGTAGTTTACTATGCGGAAGTCTGCGCAGAATAGAGATACTGAGGTAGTGTGATAGGGTCATAAATAAGGAGCTTATAGAGAGAACAAGACAGATTCCAGTGAACCAAAGATTACAAATAAGGAGCTTATGGAGAGAACAAGACAGATTCCAGTGAACCAAAGGTTACAAATAAGGAGCATATGGAGAGAACAAGACAGATTCCAGTGAACCAAAGGTTACAAATAAGGAGCATATGGAGAGAACAAGACAGATTCAGTGAACCAAAGATTACAAATAAGGAGCATATGGAGAGAACAAGACAGATTCCAGAGAACTAAAGGTTACAAATAAGGAGCATATGGAGAGAACAAGACAGATTCCAGTGAACCAAAGATTACAAATAACGAGCTTATGGAGAGAACAAGACAGATTCCAGAGAACTAAAGGTTACAAATAAGGAGCATATGGAGAGAACAAGACAGATTCCAGTGAACCAAAGGTTACAAATAAGGAGCATATGGAGAGAACAAGACAGATTCAGTGAACCAAAGATTACAAATAAGGAGCATATGGAGAGAACAAGACAGATTCAGTGAACCAAAGGTTACAAATAAGGAGCTCATAGAGAGAACTAGACAGATTCCAGTGAACCAAAGGTTACAAATAAGGAGCATATGGAGAGAACAAGACAGATTCAGTGAACCAAAGATTACAAATAAGGAGCATATGGAGAGAACAAGACAGATTCAGTGAACCAAAGGTTACAAATAAGGAGCTCATAGAGAGAACAAGACAGATTCCAGTGAACCAAAGGTTACAAATAAGGAGCATATGGAGAGAACAAGACAGATTCCAGTGAACCAAAGGTTACAAATAAGGAGCATATGGAGAGAACAAGACAGATTCCAGTGAACCAAAGGTTACAAATAATACGCTGACGCTGGATATCACACATCTTGAGAAAATCCGAGGGGAATATGAAAAGAAGGGTCTTGTCCTGGAACCTACAGGTAACGTGAAAAAGAGTGAGGCCTAGAAATACACGGAGAAGAGATTGGGGGCATAGATTAACAATATACAGAAAAGCTGGAGGAAACTGCAGGAGATAGTTCAAGATAGGAAGACTTGGCATGAGTTGGTTGAGAACCATAACCCCAATCTGGGTTTAAATGCATGTGCGAGAGAGCGAGAAAGAGAGAGCGAGAGAGAGAGAGAGAGGGAGAGATAGCGAGAGAGTTATTACTTGAAAATGGAGAAGACCAGATTCGCATAAAGCTGTTTTATCGAAAATCCATTTTCTAGGAGGCGGTACTTGTCACTTTATGCATGGACGTCAATCATCTTTCTTTCCCATTAAAAAAACAAAACAACATGATCTTTCATATGTTTATAATATTTGTCTGCATGTACTGTAACCCGGATACGTATCCATGTAAACAAATACAGACTGTACATAAACTTTATAACTTAACAACTTTGAAGATAGCGTTGCATCGTCTGCACATTACTATATTATTATTCATACTTTGATTCCACACTCCAACTAGATATATATGTATATGCCTCTGTGTGGTTTCCGAGATAGCGAAGAATGGAATCACTGTTTTGTCTCAATGTTTGTCGTAAAACTCCACTAAGAGGGTAGATGGTGGGCCAGCGACCCCAAACTTAAAAAAAGTAAACAGCGACAGAAACAGTCTTCCTTTATGGATCTGAGACTTGGAAAGCAAATGGGATAGTGGAAGATGTGTTGGGAGGTTTCCAGGGTTGACTTATTGGTTGGGGGATAGTGCTTGGGTGTTTCGAACATTGGGATTGCGCACGAGTGGTTACCGGTGCCCAAATTGGGGTGTAAAGAATATAACCATTGTTACCTGCCACGCATGTCGTAAGAGGCGGCTAAGGAGGTGGGGCTAGCTACCCCACACCGTAAAAACACTAGATGGCTACAGAACGGAGAGTGAACCGAGTAAACGCTGGCTGAAACCGGACACATCGCCGAAGGATAAGCACCAGAGCTTCAAAGGGCGCTCAAGATGTGACGTCAAACACACGTACCAATGCTAAGGCTGCATGAATCAGATTTCCACATGAATAGAATTTGTGGGGAGATCTGGTACATCGGTCTGGGTGGTGATCGCGAGAGAGAGAGAGAACATTGGGATTGACCAGAGCGTGCTTGGGTGTTTCGAACATTGGGATTGACCAGAGCCAACTATAAACTTATAGACATTTGGACTCAGGTAAGAATTATGGGAAATCAGACCACAACTACACCACGTGATCTCGCATTCCAGTATTGGTGTATATAGACGTAGTGTATATTGAAGATTGAACAGTACAACAGGTAAATGAGTAGGCTTCTTCTTCTTCTTTGTGTTCGTTCTTTACGATCAATTTTAATCACTCTTTGTGATATGTTTGATCTTTGCCAAGAACGTTGTATACGTTGCACGTTGGTTTGGTAGGCCCCTAAACGCATAGACTTCTACACATTTAGGACACATGCATTCGATTTCAGCCAAACCTCCTTAGTCGCCTCTTACGACATGCGTGGCAGGTAACAGTGGCTCTTTTCTTTACACCCCAAATTTGGGCCCTGGTAACCACTCGGGCGAATGAGTAGGCACATCAATCAACATCAAACTGATATGGTCAGTCGCTGTATGCTATTGAAGATATTGCGAATGAGATCTGAGCATCCATGGACATGTCCGGAGTGCAGGAAGATATTGCAAACTGAAACAAACCACCAATAGGGGTTTAACAAGTGGTAGATAAGGAACATTCGAAGAAGAAGAAGAAGAAGTAAACATACTGTTGTGAATTGTTAAATTACGCCAATAATTTTGTGTAAGATAGATAGATATATATTAATTTTTTTATTTTTTTTTAATGGAATAAAACTGATTGTAAAACAAAGCAGAAACTAAGATTATGCATATTCCCAGCAACAATGTATTAACGTGAAATTTGAACATTTAACAAGACGGTTAAGTGTATATGTACTTTTGAATATAAGCGAACCTCTGAAGTCAGAGAAGGCACATCTGTATGGCAGGGGACACTGATAATAGGGAAAGCAGGCCTTCCTTCACGCAAGAATCAGTCATAAACGCCCTGACTATGCCTAATTTCATAGCATCGAACGCAAGAAGAATATAAATGTTACAGAAGATTCCTCCGTATGTCATGGACAGATAAGAGAACAAATAGATATATCCAGAGATAAATTTTAAAGAACTGATTTTCAATGAAAACACAAGGGGCTGATTCTACAAATAAGAAAATGGAAGTATTTTGGACATATTCTCCTTCTTCTGCGTTCTCACTAGATTGGGATTTCGGATTCTCTAATAAAGGCAGCCTTCTGCCTCAGATTATCAGCCACGCCATACAGTTTGTCTTGGACGCTGGTGTAAGTAGGCTAGCAAAAGCTCATGGTTGGACGAACACGGATTACCAGATGGGTACATAATATTAAACATATCAAGCATGATATTATTTAGAAAACGATCTTGGGAAATGTTTATTCCCATTTTGAATAATGTTTTGAATTTACTGAATAGTATATTGTAGTCTATCAGCCATGCGGAAGTAGAACAGATCTGGCATTGAAAGATAAGATATATAGCATTCTGAACTGAATGTTGTACATAGTGTTGTAAATGTAGAATACATATTTACGTTTACAAAAGGCTTGTAGAATACGAAGGGTGAAAACGATTATTGAAGAGTGCAGTTTTAAATAAATCAGAGAAGATATGGTCTGAACATACGAGGAAGACTCTTCTGTGATAGATGGCTCCATCGCAGAACAAAATGTGTGATTGGGAGGGGGTGAGGGTTAGAGACGAAGTCATTCTTCTTCTTCATCTTCTGTTTCTTCTTCTTTTTCTTCTTCTTCTTTTTCTTCTTTTTCTTCTTCTTTTTCTTCTTTTTCTTCTTCTTCTTCACTCATCAAAAATAATATCTAGCTAATAACTTCTTACACAATATCGATTGATTGATTGATTGATCGATTGATTGATTGATTGATCGATCGATTGATTGATTGATTGATTGATTGATAGGATCATCATCATTGTCCTTCAGTGAGTAACCATATGTGCTCTGATCTCTTTCTTACACGGCAATATATCAGCAGCAGTGCGTGATAGCACCGGCATGGGTTTCCGATGTAATTTTAAATGGTGAAAGACCACTACTGCCTTGTAGTTCGATTGGAGACAATCAAAGGCTAGCGGAGCAAATCGTACATAAAACTGGACGGCAGGCAAACCAAGTAGTTCAAAAAAAGACGGGTAACCTGGGCAGATAACGCTCAACATCCCGGGAGGGAAGGTTGTCTAAGGGTAGCTACCCTAAAAGAAAATAACAACCTGCTGCCTTGAAGGTCGACTGGGGATAGCTAAATGTTGACGGAGAGCGAACCCAGTAAACGCCAGCTAAAACTGGACACATCGTCGAAGGATAAGCACCAGAGCTCCAAATGGCACTGAAGATGTGATGAAACCCACCCATGCTAAGGTTGCATGAATCAGGTTTCCACATGAATGAGATTTATGGGAAAATCTGGTATATCAGGCTAAGAATGATCGCGAGAGAGAGAGAGTGAGAGAGAGCGAAAGAAAGAGAGAGAGAGAGAGATGGTGAAAGTATTTTTATGAATTTTTTTTCTAATGAATTTTGCCCGTATCAGCAAGACTATATGGGCACCATCATCCAATAGTCTTAGTCTTTCCTCTTGGGCCTGTGGGCGGCGCATAGGGCAGAGGTCATAGCTCTCCATGTCTCGCGGTTCGTTGCTATTTGTTTTAAGTCTTTAATGTTTACTAGGCCCATCGTTGAGCCTTCTCTGGTGATGGTTCTACGCAGAGTCTCTCTTGGTCTTCCTCGTTTTCTTTTCCCCTCTGGTGTCCATATGAGGGATTGGTAAGGGAGTCTTCTCTCATCCATTCTAAGTGTGTGGCGGATGTAGTTCCAGCGGCGCTTTCTTATAAAATTTGATACATTTTCTTGCTTGGTCTCTTGTCTTATTTGTGTATTAGGTCTGAAATCTGACCAATTGAGGTTCAGTATTCTTCTAAGACATTTATTCTCAAAGTTATCTAATTTTCTTTCTAGAGCTTTTGTTGCTTTCCAACTCTCGCATCTATAAGTTAATACTGGAATCACACAAGAGTTAAAGATCTTTAATTTTAAGTGCTTGCTGAGTGAATTGGACTTCCATATATTTGACAATTTGTTAAAAGCACTTGATGCCAATGCGATTCTGTATGGAATTTCTGGCGCTGTATCCCCTGTAGATGTCATCATACTCCCTAGGTATATAAAACTTTTGACTTTTTCAAGAGTGTAGTTTTTTAGTTGGATATTGGATCATCCAATAGATACGATAGAAATGGATCGGGCATGGGATGTGCATGGGGATTAACTCTGTCATCCACTAAGGTGGACACAAGAGGGTAAATGAAAACGTGGGAGACTCAACAATACACAGAGTTGTACACGGACGCAACGGACTAACTTTCTCTGAGCAAACCACTCAGATCACAGCAAGTGATTAATTTGATTGATAAGAACGAACGCAAACAACAACAATAAACTTGATCATGACAAACCACAGAACATATCCTGCAAGATTATCCCCTCTATGTCATCCATAGAAATGGATGCTGGCTCTACGACATATATTACATTCAAAACTACCATGACACCAGAGATTAGCTCTAGACAACAGTCAACTTCATCATAAGAACGCGTTTGACGGTGTAATCATCAAAACTACATGGCACCAGAGATGAGCTCCAGACAACAGTCAACTTCATCATAAGAACGTGTTTGACGGTATAATCATCAAAACTACCATGACACCAGAGATTAGCTCCAGACAACAGTCAACTTCATCATAAGAACGCGTTTGACGGTGTAATCATCAAAACTACAATGACACCAGAGATGAGCTCCAGACAACAGTCAACTTCATCATAAGAACGCGTTTGACGGTGTAATCATCAAAACTACAATGACACCAGAGATTAGCTCTAGACAACAGTCAACTTCATCATAAGAACGCGTTTGACGGTATAATCATCAAAACTACATGACACCAGAGATGAGCTCCAGACAACAGTGGACTTCATCATAAGAACGCGTCTGACGGTGTAATCATCAAAACTACATGACACCAGAGATGACCTCCAGACAACAGTCGACTTCATCATAAGAACGCGTCTACCGGTAAAATCATCAAAATAGCGATCGCAAAGAAGACGATGCAAAGAGGAGAGCAATGTGACACGAACAAAATTGATATAACAGAAACGCAAATGGAATAATAGAAAAACAATTGATGGACAGCTTATCATCAGGCCACTGAAGCAGTAAACACAAGGCCATGATAATCAACACTAGGCACATCAAGTTGTGGACGCTCAGAACCACTGACACCAGCCAATATGACATGCAAAGATGGAACATTTTTAAAAGACAATGGAAAAAATCACATGAATTCATGAGTTAGGACATGTGATTGCTAATGAGAAATTTTTTTCCACATTTCTGTGCAGAAAATCAATTTATCTTCACGCAAGAAGGGATGCATGTTTTCACATCAAAACTTTAGAAAATAAAAATGAGGCAAGTCGGTTAGATATGCAGAAAATGATTACATTTAGAGAGAGCAATAAAGAATAGATTGTTCTCAAATCATCGACTTTCTTTCGCTACACTAAAGCTGGAACGTGGAAACATATTCAAGATGGCGTCTGAACGAAGATGCGAACTGAAAAGCTGCTTTTTGGATGGAGAGTATCGTTGCATTATTTTTAATCAACAAATAAACAGGGTACAGGTATTAAGAGCTTCCGAAAAAACAAATAGACAAACACGGGACTCGAACCCTTATCCTAGTCCTTACGACACCAATCGCCTAGCCTAGCAATACAAGCGTTTTTACGAACACAACCAATGAGCCATTCTGCTCGTTCTAAGAAATGAGAAGCATTATATGCAACAAGTCTTGTCAATTGAGGTCAGAATGAGAGTTATTCAGTGTTACATACAGCCAATACTTACATATATATGCGAGTCATGGACAGTAAACAAACAGATAGAAATATCTCTAGAGGCCACAGAGATGTGGTTTTACAGAAGAACGATGAGAATCCCATAGACTGCTAAATAAGGAATGTGGAGGTGTTGAATGAGGCCAAAACACAGACAAAAACTATTATCAATATACGAAAGAGACAATTATCATTTTTCGGACATGTGATGAGAAGGGGAGACTTAGAACCCATTTGTGAAAACCAGTAAAATCGAGGGAAGATGAGACAGGGATAGACATAGAAAGAAAATTGTAGACAGCCTAACTTCATGGCACGGAAGAGCGTCAACATATGAGATGATAGCAAACACCAGGTACATATATTTGTGGAGATGCATGATCGCCTACGCCAGCCTGCTCGGCACCTAATGATGATGTTTGGAAAGTAAACATCCAAAGTTAAACAAGGTTTGATGCTACGAAACTTCAGTGATGTAGTCGACATGCAGAAAAAGTAGATTACTTTGTCCTGGTATGTACATCATACAGCCAACGGCGATATGGAAGAAGGCAAGTATACATCCATGGGCCTCCATACGTTGATACAGGGAAGGAGGGGGGAGAGGAGCGCCACCCTGGAAATATATATTTTGATAAAACGATTGTATGTGTGTCTGCTCTCCATTTCTGTGTAGTTACTGCCAAATTAACATTTTTTTCCCATTATGTCCCTTCATGGAAAAGCTTATGTGGACGCCCATGTATACATAAGTTTTATATACACAAAGAAGGGATTGGGGGAAGGGGGATTTATAATCAAATATGAATAGTAGCAACAATCGACGTTTCGATCACAGGTCTTACTTTTTTGAGGTCACATACTTTAATACGGCTTGGCTGTAGGTCGCGGTGTTTCATAATGATAAATACAACAGCAGATAGCCGCAGTGGCGTAGTTGTTAGTGAACTCTCTTCTTAGACTAGTTGCCCGGGTTCAAGTCCACAGTGGGTGTGGCATTTTTTCCCGACCATAACGGCTCTCAGGTCGACCCAGCCTTAATCTGGAACCAGGAAAGGCACTGGGCCGAAGTAAAACTTTAAAGGTGGCCGGTGTTATATTGATCATGTCACCAATCGTGTGCCGACGGTCAATGAAAAATACGGGTCTAACATCGTATTACTCGCTATACATCCTGGTATAAAAGGGTTCTTTACTTCCGAAAGAATTTTATTTTTCATGTTTGTTTTGTCTACGCAGGTACTAGAGCTAAGGGAAGACCAAGAAAAAGATGGATAGACAATATCAAGACTCACTACATGAACACGGATACAACACAACAAGGGCGACTCATCTGGCCCTAGAACGCAAATTAAAGCTTCCATCCCTACGCTTAACGGCAAGAGTGGACAGTCAACTACATCTTCCACCTGGGAATATACAATAGCTAGACTCTGATATAACCACAAAAGGTTCGCTTTAGTTGAAGGGCTGCCTCGGTTTAAAGAGGCTTTAATCCTACGTACGCCCGTCTGCCCAGCGTGTTTGTAGAGTGTTGACTAGGGTGACTATCCCTCTGTGGCGGGTTCAATTCCGCGGATGGCAGAAAAGCCACAGATTCCAAAGATTTACGGTGTTCGTGGCACCGAACCGAAGAGTTACGATGTCCATGGCACCGAGCCGAAGAGCTGAAAAGCTCAAGTGCTTCTGGATCGGAAAAAATAAAATCCCCTACGTAACAGACAACAATACTTTAACAACAGCCGGTTGGCGCGTGAAATGATAGAGAGAGAGAGAGAGAGAAGAGAGAGAGAGAGAGAGAGAGAGAGGCAGACAGACAGCACACAGACAGAAAGAGAGAAACGGTGAATAGGTAAATAAATACAAAAGATTATAACTATTATTACAGCTATTATGGTTATATTTTCCCAGGCGAAGCGAGACGCGATACACCGGTAAAACTGAATGACGAAACACACCAAATGTATTGGTCGATATATGTCACGTGAGACTACTTTCACGATCATCATGGCTCCTGTGACGTGGTGACTCATTCAGGTCAGAGCAAGGTTATTCCTACTAGACGTTAGGTCACTGTGAAACTCTCATGTTGAACGAAAGTTATCTCCAACTTATCCAGTTTCTGCTTTTTGGGACAAATAACTTTACGTGTTTCAAGGCAGTTATTTTTACCCGTCCCGTATTACTTCTGTACTACTTAGTTGGACTCGTATCAATCTCAAGTCATCCACCCAACTTAGTTCTTTGATTTAGTTTATTTAGTTTTCCTTGCGTATGTATGTGTCCTTGAAAAAAGGCTTATAGTCGAAACGTCGGATTTTTTTTTAAGTTTAATGATTTCATTATTAATTTTGCTCGCTTGTGTAATACCATACATACGTGTCTTTGTCATAAAACGCCAATTTATTAAATATCACCGCAGCCTCCCCTAGATTTTGTCCAGATCTGATCTGATCCGCTCTGAGCACCTCATATTTGTCTGTTTCCGTACATCGCGTACTTAATTAGAACACATTCTGACAACCGGTAAAATCGAGGGGAGATGAGACAGAAAGACAGAGAGAGAGAACATTTAGACAGCCTGACTTCATGAGACGGAAGAGCGTCAACATCTGAGATGGTAGCAAACAACATGGACAGAGATTTGTGGAGATCCATGATCGCCTACGCCAGCCGGCCCCTGATGATGATGATTCTTAATCCAACAAACGTTGTGTCAATCGTTGTTCTGTTCATCCGTATCGAATTTTATTATTACTCCAGTCTGGATATATACTGTTGGTCCAGTCTCCTCGCTCCAGGAAGTTTGTTCTGGCACAGGCATATTTTTCCTTCAGAATGTCAGAATCGAACGCTTGTTAAAATCGGCTGTACTGAACATAAACACGCACATATTCAAGCTCAACCGTTGTAAACCCCCAGAGCAGAGTAATTACGTTCAACTATTCAAATTACATGGTAATTACACGAATACACGAATAATTACACAAATCACAAATATTGCAAAGCAACACAGATAACATATTCTGAGAAAGCTGAGGAAACAGAGAAGACGAGGATATGAGAAACTAGAAATGGACAGGTCAGTCTGCAGTGTGCAAAGAAAGAACGGATGCTGAGATTATTGCAACTCGATGGAGACGGACCGATGATGATGATTAAATAAACAGGTTAGGTCCTTGCCAGACAGTTCCTTCTGTGGACGTCTGATTTCAGAATCGATCCAGTGTTGGAACAGTTCGTCATTCGTGTATGTGGACGAGTCAGTCCCTCAGTGATGAGATCGGTTCTAGTCTATTCATGTATGAGATCGGTCTCATTCAGTGGAGATGAGTTCAGTTCTTCCAGTAGAGATCTGTTCAGTCATTCAGTGAGAGTAGTTTAGTCTATCCAGTGTATGTGAGTCGAGTTCATCCATCTGAGACGAGTTCAGTCACAGTGATGAACGCTAGTCATTGTGGTGAGATGAGTCTCCATCATAGTGAGTGAGTCAGTCATTTCTTTGTGAGATGCTTCTATCTCAGTTAGGAGATCAGTCGTCATTCAGTGAATGGTTCCTCAATTCAGTGGTGATAGCGTCCTCCATAGAGACGGTTCTAGTCTATCGTGTAGGATGGTCAGTCCTATCTGGAGTGACAGTTCAGTCATCTCGTGTAGGAGATAGTCCTAGTCTATTCAGAGTGAGATGTCTAGATACCTAAATTTCAGTTTTTTGGTAATATTTTGGGCCTAGTCCTATCTTTCAGCGGTGAGGTGAAAACTGCAGCCGAGAGATCAAGTGAAGATTGAGATCAGGTTCAGTCTCATCTCCAGTGTAGGAAGATCGGAGATTCATTAGTCCACTTCAGTGGCTATGATGAGATTCAAATTCCTAGTCCTATCTCAGGTCTCTGTGGACGAGGTCTCTAGTGCGTATCTCGTGTAGATTAGAGTGAGTTCTGTCTAGTCTTTCTAGATCTCAGTGTAATGAGAGCTCTGGCGTAGTCCTTCAGTGTGGTAGAGTTCGGTGTCATCCTGTGCCGCTCAGCTGTTTGTGGGAAACGTCTGGATTTTCCAGAGATCCTATTCAGTGTAGATGAGATCAGTTCCTAGTCCTATCGGAGACGGACATAAAAGTCCGTCCTATGTTCAATTTGGCACGTAAAAGAAACATTGAAGTTCAAAAATCGAGAAGAGCAGGCTGGAAGGAATGCGAGGTCACGTGGTGAAGTTGTGGTTTGATCTCCCATAATTCTTACCTGAGCCCGAAGGCCCAGTAGTTTATAGTTGGCTCTGGTTCAGGTCACATTCAAATCACAAAGAGTGGTTTAACAAGTGGTTGATATGGTGCGTTTGAAGAAGAAGAAGATAGAACATGTATACACTTTATTTCAATTCTGCACAATTCTATGAGTTCATGGTGATTATTTGATGAAAAGTGTTAATAATGCAGATATTCCTTAGCGTTGTATTTAATTTGTAACATAACATAACAGTGTTCTCACATTTTGTATCATTTTAAAAATGAATTCGTATTTATCTAACAATAGTTATCTAACAATAAGACTCTTACAATCTCTATGAACACAGAGGAAAAAAGAGGAGGATGACCAAGAGGGCTCTGCGTAGAACCATCCCCAGAAGAGCTCAACGAGTAGGCTAGTAAACATCAAAGACTTAAAACAAATAGCAACGAACCGCGAGACATGGAGAGCTATGACCTCTGCTCCTATGCCACAGGCCCAAGAGGAAAGACTAACTAACTAAGTTATCTAACAATAGTTATCTAACAATAGTTATCTAACAATAGTTATTTAACAATACTGGAGTGCGAGGGTTATGTGACGTGAGTGGTCTGATTTCCTGGATTTTCCCCGTGAGCTAAATGGTCTTATGACAATAGAGCCTGTGCACACACTTACATGTGACCGATATCATGTAGTTTCTTACTTAGTGCATATACTTACATGTGACCGATATCATGTAGTTTCTTACTTAGTGCATACACTTACATGTGACCGATATCATGTAGTTTCTAACTTAGTGCATACACTTACATGTGACCGATATCATGTAGTTTCTTACTTAGTGCATACACTTACATGTGACCGATATCATGTAGTTTCTTACTTAGTGCATACACTTACATGTGACCGATATCATGTAGTTTCTTACTTAGTGAGTTAAACGGATCTTATATCAAGGTCACCCGTGTATTGCCGGGGCTCGCAAGGGAGCAAAGAATAGTAACACTGCGACCTACAAGGCATGTCATAAGAGGCGACTGAGGTAGGGCCTAGAGTAGCTACCCTAGTAAATAAAAAGCATCGCAGAAATCGGATGTGCTAGCCTACTTGTAGGCGCATAACTGGTACAACATACGCTCGTTCTTATGCTCAGATCACATACAGATCACACAGAGTGGTTAACAAGTGATCGAAATGACGCGTTCGAAGAAGTTACTATTACTATTTCAGAACAAGTTCTTGCAGACACTATCAGCTTTAGCCGAATCACAACTTTTTGTGTGTGGAGAAAATACTAAAGTTGAAGATCTCGAGTTTTTTCAGAAGTATATGATTATTTTATTGTAGGATTATTCTCTCACAGGGGTATTCTCTCACATGGACATTCTCTCACAGGGACATTCTCTCACAGTAGCATTCTCTCACAGGAGCATTCTCACACGTTAACCTTCTCTCACAGGAGTATTGAGTATTCTATTGCATGGGCGTTCTCTCGAAAACAAAGAATCTGTTTTTTCACTTACATTTACAAGCATTTCAATCTCGTTATCTCTCTCTCTCTTCTCTCTCTCTCCCCCCATCAGAATTATGTCTTGCAACAAGTACACACACCCAATTTTACACTAATTCTTGTATTCTCACCAACTCACACATTCTTTTTCTATTCACACACACACTTTCTTTATCTTCTATTTCTCTCACATCATCTTTCCATCTCAATCCCCTATACATACTTCTCTTCCTTCCTCCTCTAATCCTTCTCACTCTCTCTCTCTCTCTCTCCAAGAAGCATTCTTATTTGTAAAGTGCCAACCCCCAACTTTGTAAGGTTTTTTGGCACTAAACTCTCTTTTATAACAATGAGACCTCACTTATATTTCACCCCCTTGTTCACAACGTTACACATTCCTGACCCAGCCGAGCACTGACCGACACGCATTCCTGGGATATCATGTTCTCATTCAGCTTCAGCAATGGAAGAACAACAAAGTGAGAATATTAAAGAGGAGACGATAAGTTGATCTTGTGTTGTTCATTCAGTCTGGCATTTTGATCTGACACTAAAAACCATCTGAACCGTTTATTAGCATAGTAATATGTGTATGAATGAAGACTTTACGAGATGAAGAAGTTGTAACAAAAGAATCTTTCTTTTTCTTTTTTTGTTTTGAGGTCCTTTTCTGCTTTTTTTTGTCGTTAGGCGTAGCAGGTTTAACTGATGATCAATTTCCGAGATAGTGCACGCTCGGTAGCTTAATATGCTGTGGTATTGTGGAGTTTTAAGATGGCTGTAACTCCATCAACTCATCTTTTCTTGGTCTGCCCCTTCCTCTTGATGATTCCAATTTCAGGTTGCACGCTCTTGCAACTGGTGTATTCGGTTCATTCTGACCAAGTGGCCAAACCATTTGAGTCTGTGTTTTTCAATGAATCTAATAGCAGGTGTTGTTCCGACTGTTCTTCTAATTTCTTCATTTCTTATATGGTCTCTTCTTGTTTTATTTACTGCTTTCTTCAAGCATCTCATTTCACATATGGTAATTTTCCTTTCTTGTTCTTTTGTCAGTGCCCATGTTTGGCACTGGTAGCACAGTGTTGGTATGAAGATTGCATTTATAATCTGTCTTTAAGTCTCTACTGGAATTGCTGGATGTTTCAAGATTGTGGTATTATGGTAAGTTGGTATGTAATGTTGTTGGCTTGCTGCATTCTAGAATAAGTAGGACAAATGTTGCGTCAATATTTCTACCAGACACTATTCAGGATAGGTCAGGAGGGTCTGTGGCCGTTCACATAAATTTTTCCAGAGGCGGAAACGAGGGGAGGGGAAGAAATAAATAAATATTTGTTGCTAGTTTACTACGTGGAAACGGAGAAGACCAGAATCAGATTGGATTTATGCCCGAGTAAAGAATAGAACCACTGTTATCTGCCGCATGTCGTAAGAGACGGCTAAGGAGGTTTGGTTGAAATCGGATGCATGTGTCCACTAGGGAATGCTAACACGAAACAAATGCTTGCAGAAAACGGATGCACCAGGCTGTAAGGCGCATAACATGGTGCAACGACCCCTCACAATGAGGAATGGGATAACGGATTCTACGGTCGCCAATCTGCCTCGGAGATTTAGCCACGCAGTAAGAATGTCAGACATATCATCATGAGAGTCGCCAAAACTTACTGCTGGAAGGGGTCGACACAAACGGGAAAGCAGAAATCATAGGAATTATATCCTACATAACTGCCCCCGCCCCCCACGTGTGCAGACTTGAGAAGAAAGAGGTGGCCCACTTACACTAGCGTTCAAGACAAACTGTATGGCGTGGCTGATAATCTGAGGCAGACGCTGCTTATTGAGACAATCCAATCAAGTGAGAACGCAAAGACAAACTGTGTGGCGTGGCTGATAATCTGAGGCAGGCGGCTGCCTTTATTAGTGAATCTGAAATCCTAATCTAGTGAGAACGCAGAAGAAAGAAAGAAGATTGGATTTAATCTGATACAGTATAGAAATTTAACATTTAATAAATATTCAAACTATACCCATTAACAACACAGACCTGTTGATAAGAACAGACAGAACCCGTGAATGGCGATGGGTCGGCATACCCTACGGAACACAGTTGAGTGTCACTAGACAGCTGTAAGTGGTACCGTAAGGGAAACGGAAAATCCCTAAACAGACTAGAACAGATTCTTGAGAACTAAGAGTATGGTGTAGGTGCTTGACTATCCTAGGAGACCACAAAGCAAACAGCTAGAAACAGGGACAAGTGGCGAACAACTACTGAGGTCCTATGCTCCACGAGAAGCGGAAGGAATATTAATGACGAGTGATAGAAAGTAACAGTCAATTACATATTTCCAAATATCTTCTTCTTCTTCGCGTTCGTTCTTTACGACCAATTTTAATCACTCTTTGTGATATGTTTGATCTTTGCCAAGAACGTGTATACGTTGCACATTGGTTTGGTAGGTCCCTAAACGCATAGACTTCTACACGTTTAGGACACATGCATCTGATTTCATCCAAACCTCCTTAGTCGCCTCTTATGCATGGCAGGTAACAGTGGTTCTATTCTTTAACCCCAAATTTGGGCCACGGTAACCACTCGGGCGATTATATCTCGTAAAATGTAGGTGCTAATAATATGAAAATTAACTTTTATTCTTTATCTTGACATAAAAAAATGTATTCTAGTTGGTTTTTGCCCGAAGGATTAACTACCATCTCCGTGAACTTTTGTTTGCTTTTTTTTTCCGATCCAGAAACACTTGAGCTTATTAGCTCTTCGGTTCGGTGCCATGGACATCGTAACCCTTCGGTTCGGTGCCATGGACATCATAACCCTTCGGTTCGGTACCATGGACATCGTAACCCTTCGGTTCGGTGCCATGGACATCGTAACCCTTCGGTTCGGTGCCATGGACATCGTAACCCTTCGGTTCGGTGCCATGTACATCGTAACCCTTCGGTTCGGTGCCATGGACATCGTAACCCTTCGGCTCGGTGCCATGGACATCGTAACCCTTCGGCTCGGTGCCATGGACATCGTAACCCTTCGGTTCGGTGCCATGGACATCGTAACCCTTCGGCTCGGTGCCATGGACATCGTAACCCTTCGGTTCGGTGCCATGGATATCGTAACCCTTCGGCTCGGTGCCATGGACATCGTAACCCTTCGGTTCGGTGCCATGGACATCGTAACCCTTCGGCTCGGTGCCATGGACATCGTAACCCTTCGGCTCGGTGCCATGGACATCGTAACCCTTCGGTTCGGTGCCATGGACATCGTAACCCTTCGGCTCGGTGCCATGGACATCGTAACCCTTCGGTTCGGTGCCATGGATATCGTAACCCTTCGGCTCGGTGCCATGGACATCGTAACCCTTCGGTTCGGTGCCATGGACATCGTAACCCTTCGGCTCGGTGCCATGGACATCGTAACCCTTCGGTTTGGTGCCATGGACATCGTAACCCTTCGGTTTGGTGCCATGGACATCGTAACCCTTCGGTTCGGTGCCACGAATACCGTAAATCTTGGGAATCTGTGGCTTTTTTGCCATCTGTTTGCTTTAAATGCTTTCATTAATTTTTACCCTGTGAACACTCAACTTCAGTGATCACAAATAGATTCTACCTGAGTAGAAGGTTCTGTAACTCTAGGCATATCTGCAATTCTAGGCATATCTGCAATTATAGGTATATCTAAAATTCTAGGCATATCTGAAATTTTAGGCATATCTGAAATTCTAGGCATATCTGAAATTCTAGGCATATCTGCAATTCTATGCATATCTGAAATTCTAGGCATATCTGCAATTCTAGCCATATCTGCAGTTCTAGGCATATCACTACACGTCTGAAGTTGTCCGAGTCTTCTGGATCTACAAAAAAAACACCAAGTACTCCATCTTTCTTTTATATCTCGTTCTTCTTCTTCTTCTTCGAACGCTCCATATCGACCACTTGTTAACCACTCTTTGTGACTTGTATGTGATCCGAGCCTAAGAGCGATTGTACGTTGTGCCAGTTATGCACCTACAAATAGGCCAGCACATTCTATTTTTGCGATGCTTTTTATTTACTAGGGTAGTAGCTTACCTAGGCCCCTACCTCAGTCGCCTCTTACGACATGCCTTGTAGGTCGCAGTGTTACTATTCTTTACGCACATTGAGAGCCCTGGAAACATATGTGGTCACGTGTACCTCTGTTACGCTTAAATCCAGCTTACGTTATGTTGATATCTACTTTCATTTTCTTGCAGTCTTCCTATAGTTGTTGTCTTTGTAGACTGTGTGTTGTGAAGTGTTATCATTTTATATTTCTAGCCCCAAGTATGTAGGAGGTAGGAGGGCCAATATACATAATACAAGAAGAAAACATTGAAGATGGCTGGCTTTAAAAAAAGATAAGACATGAAAATGAAGTATTTAAAAATCTTTCTTGTATAAAGCCCAAGAATGTAGGAGGTAGGAGGGCCAATATACATAATACAAGAAGAAAACATTGAAGATGGTTGGCTTTAAAAAAAGATAAGACATAAAAATTGAAGCATTTAAAAAATCTTTCTTGTACAAATCTCCTGCAAACTCTAAGACTTTTATTACGTCTGACGTTGGAGAAGACACGCCTGTATGGCGGTGGACATTGATAAAAAGGAAAGCAAACCGTCACGCAAAAAACCGTCCTTGCCACGTCCTGAATTCATAGCGGACGGACCCAAAAAGAATTATATGAAGGGAATTTGTAGAACGACCAAGCGAAGGAACATAAGAGGAAAATTACTAATAGGGGTTCAGCTGGCAAGCAGGGACAAATGAGTTGCTAGAACACGCCCTCCCAACAGTAGGTAGCAGCGTTTCAGAAGCACACTATAATTACATCCGCTGCTGGAGTGCGTGAAGGCAGTTGACATTTTGTTTCAGGATAATAGTTGAATGATATAGGGAGGAAGTCTCTACGAAGAAATTTGACACTTTCGGTTCTAAACTGGGACATGAATTAGAAGCTTACCATAGCTCTGAGACTCAAATCATAGGTCAGGGGTTCTCAATTTTGACAAATAAGGTCTGTGTAATCATCTATCTATATCAACTTCGTGTCTCGTGTGACACATACGACTTCTACAACACACCGACAGCAAACACACACAGGATCCCATAAGCAGACTAAACAGAAAACAGCACACAACAATCTTTCGCATAAGAACAGGTCACTGCAGGCTCAACCAACACATGCACAGAATAAAGCCTGCCCAAACTGCACTGTGTGCATGTCAGACAGAAACACAGACTCCAGAGCATATCCTGTAGTCATGTCCATCACACATACACCAGCCAAACAATACAGGACCTCATGAACGAAGCTTAAATGAAGCAAGCTATGGGGAACTCTCGAGGATCTCCAACTGACTAGCAGCAATACTAGTGTACAACAAGTGGACTGAATTATTTTCACTTTACTTAATCGTCCCGCTTCTAACATTTGGCACAATCGTGGTGCCGGGGCCCGCAAGGGAAGTAACGAATAGTAACACTGCGAATTACAAGGCATGTTGTAAGAGGCGACTAATGTAGGACCTAGGAAACTACCTAGTAAATAGAAAACATCGAGAAATCGGATGTTTTCTCAGTGACACATTGAGTTTGTTCAGGGAGATTGAAACAGGCTGGGCTCAGACAATGAAGTGCAGTGACGATGGTCCAACGACTAAACTATTCCAACTGAGACACAACTGAATGACACAATAGAGGACGTGGACAAAACCGTAAATTTCATCAATGTCACTGACCTTCTTCTTATGTGTTCTCACTAGATTGAGATTTCGGATTCTCTAATAAAGGCAGCCGTCTGCCTCAGAAAGTCAGCCACGCAACAGTTTGTCTTGGGCGCTGGTGTAAGTGGGCCACCTCTTTCTTCTCATGTCTGCATACTGGGCACAGTTGTAGGATATGCTCTGTTGTAATACTCGCCAAGCCACAGGGGCACAGGTCGTTAGTGCCTATCTTGAATTTAGTGTACATGTATTGTCTCATTCTATTGTGACCCGTCCGGAGGCGAAGTATGACAATCTGGTCCTTTCTGGACAGTTGGTAATATCCACCATCCTTGTGTTTTTCTCTCCCACTTTGCGTTGCAGTGCCATCTGGCGATGGTTTACTGACCGTCTCTCCCTCTCTCGCGATCACCGCTTAGACCGATGTACTAGATTTCCCCATAAATCTCATTCATGTGGAAATCTGATTCATGCAGCTTTAGCATGGGTGTGTTTCGTTACATCTACAGTGCCATTTGGAGCTCTGATGCTTATCCTTCGGCGATGTGTCCAGTTTTAGCCAGCGTTTACTGGGTTCGCTCTCCGTCAGCCTTTGGCTGTCTCCAGCCGACCTGCAAGACAGCAGATGACTGGCCTTCTAATACAGTCTCACTATCGGAAAGAAGGACGAAGAAGTAGAAGATATTGCAACTGTAGTAAATATGGGTTGACTTGCAGTTACACTGTCTATTTGTGATAGTTATCTCCCCTTGTTACTTAAAACAACTTATCTCAGTTATCTGGTTACCGAACTTTGTATCTGACCTCTGTATGCTGTTGGTATACCCCATGACTCACATCAATACATCACGATTAGCACGTAGGTGGAGTGGAGTACATTAAATTAGTGTTTATTAAATTATTGTTATTTTACATGTTTGGGTTGTTAAGCAATGGTATAGTAAAACAGTTGAAAAGTTAGTGTTTTAACACGATAGAGCGTTGGAACAGTCATCTGGTTATGCTGCAGTCACCTGAGTAGAGTGCTGGTATAGTCACAAATGAAGAGTGATGTCATAGTCAACTGGTTAGATTACTGGCATAGTCAACGTGGTCATTAGTCAACTGTTGATTTCTGGCAAATCGCAGTCACTGGTTATATTTCTGGCAGTCAACTGCTTAGAATTCTGGCAAAGTAACGGGTTAGTTTCTGCACATGATCATGTTAATGTCTGACATAGCCAACTGGTTAGAATGCTGGTATCGTCAACTTAGAATGCTGGCATAGACAACTGTTAGAGTGCTGGCATAGTCAACGTTGAAGCTGGCATATAACTGGTAGATGCTGGCATAGTCAACTGGTTAGAGTGCTGGCATAGTCAACTGGTTAGAATGCTGGCATAGTCAACTGGTTAGAATGTGGACATAGTCAACTGGTTAGAGTGAGCATAGTCAACTGTTAGATGCTGGCATATCAACTGGTTAATGTGGCATAGTCAACTGGTTAGAATGCTTGACATAGTCAACTGATTAGATGTGACATAGTCAACTGATTAGAATGCTGAATAGTCAACTGGTTAGAGTGCAGACATGTCAACTGATTAGAATCTGACATAGTCAACTGATTAGAATGTTGACATAGTTAACTGGTTAGGAATGCTGATATAGTCAACTGGTTAGAGTGCAGACATGGTCAACTGATTAGAATACTGACATAGTCAACTGATTAGAATGCTGACATAGTCAACTGGTTAGAGTGCTGACATAGTCAACTGGTTAGAGTGCAGACATAGTCAACTGGTTAGAGTGCTGGTATAGGCACATGAGTGGAGTGATATTATAGTCAACTTTCTATAGTGCTGACATAGTCAACTAGTTAGAGTAGAGTGCTGGTATAGGCACATGAGTAGAGTACTAGTATAGTCGACTGGTTAGAGTACTAGTGGACCGACGAATCATATGTGCAATCTTTTTATTGTTGTCCTTAATATTGTTGCTGATGTTACAGAGTTCTGCGCTTTATTTACTTTGAAAATGCACAAATTGAAAAATTGCTCATGAACGTTAAGCAAACTTCTTAACCACTAGAAATATAGACCTTGGATTCTCTTTCTTATAACAGCTGTTACTAGTGGTTGACAAGACATATCTCTAACTGCATCACCTCACACGTATTCGTCCAATTAAATGTTCATTATTATTCATACATAAATATACATTTGCATACTGTTATAAGAAGAAGATGGAGATATGTTGGAAACACCTTCAGAAGAAATGGTCAATGAATATCAAAGCAGGCATTGAAGTGGGATGCAAATGGTTCAAGAAAGAGAGGACGACCTAAGGAGATCATGAAACGTACTTCGCTGAGAGAGGCAAGAAATATCGGTCTCAGTTCCATGGAGGAGATTGAGTGAGTTGCACAGGATAGAGGGGTATGGAGAAATTACTTGCAGGCCGTATGTAACGATAACGTCGAGAGGAATTATTATTATTATAATATAGCTAGTTTATTCAAAGACACACTAAAAAAAAACCATAATTTCCGTGTTCAAAAATTTATTATCCAGGAAACAGCATGTACACATATTTATATATAATATAAATTTTTTTGTTAAACTTGCATGAAAAATATTATCAAATCAATAAAAGAAATGTTTCTGTTAACTTGTGACAGTAAGGCCTTCAGGAATGGACATACATATTTGTAACATTAAAATTGCTAGCCACATGTGCAAATCATTCTGAAAGAATCCTGGATGCAGTTTTTTATGTTTCTGTCGTTTCCTTGCAGTCTCTTCCGGGTCATGAATGAAGGTCGTTATTCGGTATTTACAAAGTGTGTTCTGATGAAGGTATCCATTCAAACAATAATCTACAATAAAAATCTGAATGTTAATATTCAAAATTGTCAATTAAGATATAATTTTGACACAAAATACCGCAACTATGCGATCATTAAGTATCATGTAAAAAGGTGAAGAATATGACCCAAGCAGAAAGGAACAGTTGCATTTCATTGCTAATAGAGTCATGTAATAGGTCGCTATTTTTGAGAGAATTAAAATATTCAAAAAAGAGATAAGAGAATAATTAACAATAATAAAACATTTTCAGTAAGACATTTTTCGTTACTTCTAAAAATAAATCATATAAAAATTCTATAACTATATTTATGTATTTTAAAAAAAAGAAAGAGACAAAAATAAACACAAATTTCCCTTAAAAATCTACATTACAAGTCGTAAAACTACAAACTAAAAATAAATAAACAAGCTTCCTGTGTCATACACAATATGTACGATAAGAGCAGACATATTCATTTAAAATAAATAACATGCGTTCAATTTCATTGTTTGAGTTTACATATCTTGTAAATTTTCCCATATTTCAGTTCATAGATTACAAATTTTACACTTCAAACAGTCATATCAAATTCTTAACACTTGAACTACAAAACAACATCCTGTATAATTTTAAGCAACCCAACTCCATTTTTAATATAAGCTTGTCAGGAATTGCATCTATTATCAACATTTTCTGTGTTTTATTTACTATACACCCATTAGCCAGATTTTGTTACATATAGAGTTAACTGATTTGGACCAAATTCTAATTACATTTACTCCTGTTTGTTCGTTTGCTTGATAAAGGCCTTGTTGGTCGAAACGTTGCTGTATTTTGTCATTGTTTTTGTAATTTGTAAAACTACAGTACTTTGTAATTACGTGAATTACCATTACTAAATTTACATAATTTACATTTGCCGTTATTAGAGAGATCAAATTACTTATAATACAACAACAAAAAAGCTAAAACTGGTAACATTTTCTTAAAATTTGAGATATCTCTATAAAAATGATGAAATAATTCCTATAATTTTTTTCTCCATTTGTTCGCTATGAATTAAGAGGTACGCCCTGTGGGGGCCGCTAAGGAGCAAAGAATAGTACCACTGTGACCTACAAGGCATGTCATAAGAGGCGACTGATGTAGGACCTAGGGAAGCTACCCTAGTAAATAAAAAGCATCGCAGAAATCAGATGTACTGGCCTATTTATAGGCGCATAACTGGCACAACATACAATCGCTCTTAGGCTCAGTTCACATACAATTCACAAAGAGTGGTTAAAAAGTGATCGATATGGAGCGTTCAAGAAGAATTAAGAGGTAGTTAAGGTGCCTAATATGGCACCTCTGACTGATTTTTGAATGAAGGCTTGCTTTCCACATATCCTAGTATCCTTTGTTCTTCAGGAGAGACATAATCCAACTTCTGAGGTACTTGTAATTTAGATTTCCAAGTAAAAGCTCAGGAAGCCTGTAGTCCTACTACACAACATGTGCACACATCCATTTTTTGGACATAAGTTGACCTTGAACCCGGAATTAGCAGGGCATGTGGTTTCTAGTGAAGTGTATTATCGACTTTGCTATCAGCGACCCTATTCGGTTTGACATGCACACTGTGCAGGCTTTATTTTACAATGCTCTATCAGGTATTGTAATGCTCAACTTGCCCAGAGCACTTAAAAAAGCAGCTCAAGACTTAAGGACACCTGTGAAAATCTTATTTAGATGACTGCCAAATTTAGATTCACAAACGGTAGATTGTCTGTCGACGTGAACTAAGCTTGTCCTAAATGACAGTGGTTGTGGTGGTTTCCTAACCAGGAACACTTTCCAAGAGATGACTAAATATCTAGGATACTGCAGTAGCCATCGCTAGATCCCTTCAGAGTAGGAGTCTTCTCACTTTCCAGCATAGCACAACCTGCAGAAAGGATTGAAGCATCCTGGGCATAGAAACATGCTCTGCACCAACCTCCATAACACTTCATAGGATAAAGAGTGCAAATGTAAAATTTATTTAAGCTAAAACAACAACACCAAACCTTAAAATAATTTAGAGTCCAATTTCTAAACAAGAGCGATTCAAATTTGTTGGAATTACAGTGTCCCTGAACAAGTCTAAATTAGTTGCACCGGACTATATTTACAATATTTTCCCTTAATTTAACACAAAAATAAACTGACCCATTTAAAATATACATTGTGCAATATATGTTGAGAGTATCACAGTTTTAAGAGAAGTTATAATACACAAGTCAAAATATTTCACCAAACTCAAAATACATGATTTGCAACATACATCATTATCATCATCTACAACAACTCGACAAGAAAAGATGAGAAAATATAGACATGCTTTTTTATACATATTTTCATACAAATAAAGAAATATTTTTATGTACAGTTTTTTTAATATTTGGTTAAAAGTTGAAAAATAAAATGGTACCTAACCAACATATAACATTTGTTATTTCATATAAGGCTCAAGAATCTACCAGTTAATCGAGGAATGTATGATTTATGTTTTAAATATTGTATAGTATAGTAACATATAGTTAACACATATGATTTCTGTTTTCAATATTGGGCTGCAAAATGATGAAAAACATATGATTTCTGTTTTCAATATTGGGCTGCAAAATGATGAAAAACATATGATTTCTGTTTTCAATATTGGCTGAAAAAATAAAGAAAAACGTATTTCTGTTTTAAATATTGGCTGAATAAATAAAAGAAAAAATGTATGATTTCTGTTTTCAATATTGGCTGAAAAAATAAAGAAAAAATGTATGATTTCTGTTTTCAAAATTCTGCAGACAAATATTGATTTGATAACATTTATGTCTTCCGTTTTCAATAATATGCTGCACAACAGAGAAAACATTTATGATTTGTTTTCAATATTTTGCTGCAAATCGCGAACAAAATTTAATATTTCTGTTTTCAATATTTTACAATAAAAACACTATAGTAAACATCTACATGACGACCAAAAAACAACAATTCAGTACACATTTTATTCAACTTTCTAAAAAAATCTCTATGTTTGCATAAAAAAGTTAATTGCATATCCTTTACAGGACTTTGCGAATCAACCCCAGCTTTTTAACGCTGTTTGTGATTTTTCTAGGCATTATTACGTTCAGTAGTTTGCTATTGCTTTCTGAACAGGTGGTGTCATCGCCCTTTTGTTAAAATTCACGCGTAACAATTTGCAGCCAAACTGTCCGCAGTGTGATTCAACCTCAGAACGTCAGGATTAATAGACCGGGTCACTATCCCCAGCTACAGACGCCACAACAATAAAATATAGGAACATAAAACCCTTTTGTTTTGACCTACAGATAATATATAAAAAGTAGTCACTGAAACTGAAAGTTGTGGCATATTCATTACATGGCGTCACCATTAACCACAGTAAACGAGTTGTTGATTTTCTAGGCATCACTTATATGTTCAGTAGTTTGCAATTGCTTTCTGAACGGTGAGGTCTATTTTTAAGTAAAAAAAAAAGTAAAGGCACCCTTTCATACCTCGTGGTATATAGGTCAATACAGTGTTAAGCCTGTATTTTTTATTGACCGTCGGCACACGATGGGTGATGTGGTCAGCATCACGCCGGCCGCCTTACTTTCCCAGAGCATGTCTGGTACCCAGTTGAGGCTGGATCGACCTGAGAGCCGTCGTGGTCGGGAGAAATTCCACGTGCCTGCGGAGTTGAACCCAGACTACCAGCCTTGAGAAGCAAGTTCACTAACAACTACGCTACCGAGGTATATTTTTACCGCTCATTAAAATCTACAGAAACAAATTTGCTTTCAAACTGCACTCCGTGAAGTTTGAAGCCGGTACTCTTGGGTTTTGATCAAGCTCACTATCGCTAAGTCATAGACGCTCACATACAGTAATTCAATCAATCAAGTGCCATGCCTGCTGGAGTAGGTGATCATGTCTCTCCACAACTCTCTTTGCTTGGTACATGTAATCAGTTCTGATGTCGATATTTTGTCGAACCATGATGTCAGGCCATCCAACATCTTCTCCCTCTGTCTTCCACGATCTCTCCTTCCCTGAATTTTACCTGTAGTCACCAAATGTTCTAAACCTTCTCTTCGCATTATATGCCTGAAGAACCTTGATACAGTAATTACAGAAATGAAAAAACATGCTGTCACTCCTCTTCCTTTCGTTCGCTTTAAATATTGTCTATATATACAAAGCTGTCTCTTGTATAAACTTCACTATCTTTTATCGCCCGAGTGGTTACCGGGGCCCAAATTTGGGGTGTACAAAATAGAACCACTGTTACCTGCCACGCATGTCGTAAGAGGCGACTAAGGAGGTTTGGCTGAAATCGATGCACATGTCCTAAACGTGTAGAAGTCTATGCGTTAGGGGCCTACCAAACCAATGTGCAACGTATACACGTTCTTGGCAAAGATCAAACATATCACAAAGAGTGATTAAAATTGGTCATAAAGAACGAACACAAAGAAGAAGAAGACTGACTATCTTTTATAGCTCACACAGAGGTCCATGTAGTTTTCTGTCGAGTGTTGTTTTGTTAGGCCAGTGAGTTTGCATCAGTACATTTTTTTTTCTCACTTTTCCTGATGTTGTTTTCCTAATTTCCTTTTTTTTATCAACAGTTTTTGATGACTAATATCTTATTTGTAGATATATGATAGTCTTGTTATAGCAAGCTATATTGATTATATTCTGTCATGTTCTGAGTAGCTACTGGTAGTTAATGCTGATTGATCTAAAAGCACAGAGATAAATACATACACTCATTGTGTAGTCAAGCTAGCATCAGATGTATTTAGATGTGTCGCTCTTACATCAGGTGTGACAATCTCACATCAGATGTGTCAATTTTACATGAAATGTGTCAATCTTACATTAGATGTGTCGCTCTTACATCAGGTGTGTCAACTGTTCATCGGGTGTATCAGTTTTTGGGTTTTTTTTTCCTGACCCTGAAGCACTTGAGCTTTCAGCTCTTTGGCTCGGTGCAATGGACATTGTAACCCTTCGGTTTGGTGCCACGAACACCATAAATCTGGAGAACCTGTGGCTTTTTCTGCTAGCCCGCGGAATTGAACCCGCACTCACAGAGAGCTTGTGTATCAGTCTTACATCAAGTGTGTCAATCTTACATCAGGTGTATCAGTCTTACATCAGGTGTATCAGTCTTACCTCAAGTGTGTCAATCTTACATCAGGTGTATCAGTCTTACCTCAAGTGTGTCAATCTTACATCAGGTGTGTCAATCTTACATCAAGTGTATCAGTCTTACATCAAGTGTATCAGTCTTACATCTGGTGTATCAATCTCAAGTTAATGTTTATTATTAACATAGATTTAATATGAGGAGTGGTCGAATGGATGTGAGCGCTGCCCCCATGCAGGAGACCCGTGTTCAAATCACGGTAAGGCCAAGGAATTTTTTCTGTTGTGGGCATAAATAAAAATCCTAACCTGAACAGCTTCGCTGCGACTGCACTAGCCATGCGGCCATTAAATTCTTCATGCTCTCGTCCCACACTGCACTAAAAAGCGGTACTACAGGCAGTAATGACAGTTTAAAAAAATATGTTATGTTATGCGATCGACGTCATGGCACATTGGGCATTCCCATGCATGCTCTGTCCTCCGCTGTAGCAGCCATCCCAAAGTCCATTTGCTCACCTTTTTAAAATTATTATTAATAGAGAGCAGACTAGCAGTTGTGACTTGTACATCGTTGGTTGTATAGATTCTGAGGATATGATTCTGTTATTGGATTGATGGTCAAATGAGATGTATCTGTGTCTTATACCGGATTGATGGTCAAGTGAGATGTATCTGTGTCTTATATCGGATTGATGGTCAAGTGACATGTATCTGTGTCTTATACCGGATTGAAGGTCAAATGAGATGTATCTGTGTCTTATACCAGATTGATGGTCAAATGAGATGTATCTGTGTCTCATATCGGATTGATGGTCAAGTGACATGTATCTGTGTCTTATACCGGATTGAAGGTCAAATGAGATGTATCTGTGTCTCATACCAGATTGATGGTCAAATGAGATGTATCTATGTCTCATACCAGATTGATGGTCAAATGAGATGTATCTGTGTCTCATATCGGATTGATGGTCAAATGAGATGTATCTGTGTCTCATATCGGATTGTTGGTCAAATGAGATGTATCTGTGTCTCATACCGGAGTAGGAGACTGTTTGTATTGGACAAATATGGTAGTGCAATGATGAATATATACAACGTTTTAAGGAATTTGTAACCATATGTTAAACAAGTAGACCTGCATGATTCATGGGCAGAATGAGGGGATGTTTATTCAGTGCATCATTAGCATCCATCCCCTTTGACATCTACTGGGGGATACTGGCTACCTATGGGCATTGTTAAGTTGACTGCATTTGAAGATAAATGTCTGCGAAAAATAATGAACATAAAATGGAACGAATTCAGGAAAATTGATGAAATCAGAGAAATGTCTGGTCAACCACCAGTAACAACTGTTTTAAGAAGGAGAAGATGGAGATATGTTGGACACACCTTGAGAAGAAATGATCAAAGAATATCAAAACAGACATCGAAGTGGGATGCAGAGGGTTCTAGAAAGAGAGGACAACCTAAGGAGACCCTGAAACAAACTTTGCTGAGAGAGGCAGGAAATATTGGTCTCAGTTCCATGGAGGAGATTGAGCGAGTTGCCCAGGATAGAGCAGTATGGGGAAATTGCTTTATGGAGCTGTATGGAGAAATAATAACCATGAGTATGCACAATGATGGTTTCTGTAAGGCATTGGTTGCACATATGTTGTCTGAAAGTTTAACTCATGTCACAAGTGATTAAAAATTCTTCCCCAGTTTTCTGATAAAATCCTTAATAATGGCGACAAGGATCATCTAACTGAATGGATTAGAGCAGAGCGACTACCATGCTGGAGATCTGTGTTCAATTCACGCTAAGGCCAAGAATTTTTTCTGTGTGGGTATAAATGAAAAATCCTAACCTGAACAGCTTCAGGAAACTGCACTAGCCATGCAGCCATTAAATTCATCAGGCTCTCGTCCCACACCGCCCTAAAAGCGGTACTACAGACAGTAACGACAGTCTTTTTTTATCTCCTCACCGCAAAGATGATTATGAAATGACATCATTGCATCACCCGTATCCACAAATGTGCTGTATTTAGCACATTTTCATATTATTAGCATATGGTTATTTTCTAACATATTTCAAACATTTGTTTTTAATTTACAAAACCGCATAAACAGTTACAACAATTCTTAAGAGGATACCATCCACACACAAGACTATGTACACATCTGTTGATAAGAGGATGTCATCACTACACAAGACTAAGTACACATCTGTTGGTAAGAGGATGTCATCCCCACACAAAACTATGCACTCATCTGTTGGTAAGAGGTTGTCATCCCCACACAAAACTATGCACTCATCTGTTGGTAAGAGGATGTCATCCCCACACAAAACTATGCACTGATCTGTTGGTAAGAGGTTGTCATCCCCACACAAAACTATGCACTCATCTGTTGGTAAGAGGTTGTCATCCCCACACAAAACTATGCACTCATCTGTTGGTAAGAGGTTGTCATCCCCACACAAAACTATGCACTGATCTGTTGGTAAGAGGTTGTCATCCCCACACAAAACTATGCACTCATCTGTTGGTAAGAGGTTGTCATCCCCACACAAAACTATGCACTGATCTGTTGGTAAGAGGTTGTCATCCCCACACAAAACTATGCACTGATCTGTTGGTAAGAGGTTGTCATCCCCACACAAAACTATGCACTGATCTGTTGGTAAGAGGTTGTCATCCCCACACAAAACTATGCACTCATCTGTTGGTAATTTCCAGAAGTGATGGGTTCTTCTCCAGGATTGTTATGATAATCTTGTCTACATATTGTTTGAGACGAAAGTTGATGTCTCTCTCCATTCTTAACTGTTCTAGAAGCTGGAAATATAATATAAAATATTTGTTTTATCATCTAAGTGAAATCGAAAGAAAAGTTGTAAACAGAACACAAGTATATGTGTGAAAATCCTGGCATATCCTTTACAGGACGTAGCCATCAACTACAGTAAACAAATCAATTTTTTCTAGGCACCACTTATACGTTCAGTAGTTTGCCATTGCTTTCTGAACTGTGAGGTCTATTGTTACCTTTTGTAAAAATCCCACGGAAACAAATTTGCTTCCAAACTTGCTCACCGTGGGGTTTGAACCAGGTACGCTTGAGTTTGTGATCGAGCTCACTACCTCTTGAGCTACAGATGCTCAAAAGTATATGTGTACAGTTTGAAATTTAAGTTGAAGTCTCTTTCCATGTTTAACTGTTCTAAAAGCTGGAAATAGAATGTAAAATATTTGTTTTTATCTTATCTATACTCTAATCCTATTTTGCCTTTCAGCACCAGGTCGGAAAAAGGAGATATCTGTAGTGAGCCTCTCTATGCGCCTTGTCGTTCTTTCGTTTCTCCAGTCCTGATTTGCCTCACAGCTTCAGGGTAAGAAGAGATTTCTAGAACAGGTTTTTATGTGTGCTTCATAAACAGTGTCTTTCATCATCTCTGTTATCTCGGATGCCCACCTTTTGCATGGCCGGCCTTTTGCTTTGTGTCCACTGTATCGGAGTAACATTGCTCTTTGTGGTGCACTGTCTGTTGGTAATTTGCTTATGTGGACAGATGAAGTTTGGTCATTATATTTGATTTATAATGCAAAAGTAACAGAAAATCAGTAACTGTTACATTTTGAGAGTTGGTCAATTGTATTCATATCATACCCTTATATGTTACATAGGACCTGAAAGCAATTTCTCCATTCCGCTCTATACCTGGATAACTCGATCAATTGAATTGAGTTCAATATTTTTCATATCTAAGTAAAGTTTATTTCAGGGCTTTTTCTAGATATCCTTTCTTTCTTGAGCCTTTGTCTCCCCCACTTCAATGTCTGCTTTGTGACTATTTGATCCTTTCTTTCCAGAGTATGTCCAACATATCTCCATCTTCTCTTTCTTATAACAGTTGTCACTAGTGGTTGATCAGGCATTTCTCTGATTTCATCACTTCTGAATTTGCCCCATTTTATGTTAATTTTTTAGACATCTATTTTCAAATGTATTCATTTTACTTTGTCTTTAGAAATTTTCCCGCCTGAGTCGTTACTGGAGCCCAAATTTGGGATGTAAAGAATAGAACCACTGTTACCTGCCAAGCATGTCATAAGAGGTGACTAAGGAGGCCTGGCTGAAATCGGATGCATGTGTCCTAAACATGTAGAAGTCTATGCGTTTAGGGGTCTACCAAACCAATGTAACGTATAAACGTTCTTGACAAAGATCCAACATATCACAAAGAGTGATTAAGATTGGTCGTAAAGAACGAACGCAAAGAAGAAGAAAGATGAGAAATTTTCCAACTCTCATTGGCATATGTTAGGATTGAGACAATATTGGAATTGATTTAAAATTTAGTTTTTAAAATATATAACTTTTATATCACATTTCATCATCAGGTGCCGTGTCGGCTGGCATAGGCCATCATGGATCTCCACAAATCTCTGTCTCTGGTGTTTACTATCATCTCAGATGTTGACGTTTTTCCATGCCAAGAAGTCAGGCTATCCAAATGTTCTCTCTCTGTCGTCTCCCCGCGATTTTAACGGTTGTTACAATGTGTTCTAAACTTCCCTTTCTCATTATATGCCCGAAAAATGATGACTGCCTCTTTCTTATATTGATGATAAGCTTTCTCTCTGTTTTGATCTCATATTTTATTTAGACTTTTAAAAAGATCGCGTTGCTTTGACAATCACAAGCATGATTTCTAATTTGGTATCTCATGTGCAGTCAAAATTATTTCATATTAATATTTATTACTAATTGTGAGCTTATCAATACAATTTGACAGTTGGCGGGAAGCATAGTGACAGTTGGCGGGAAGCACAGCGACAGTTGGCGGGAAGCACAGTGGCAGTGGGCTGAATTTGTGCACCAAAATCATAAATATGTACCTGTGCTCCCTTGACCTCAACTGTCCCACCAATGTGGTCTTCAACAAGCTGTCATGTCTGCTACAGCAACCAAAATATCATTATTTGTCTTCTCTGATTGATTCTTTCTTCACATCTAGCTGTTGCAGCACTTTTTAAAAACAAATTTTCTTTTTCTTCCATGATAGTCTCACCAATCTTTGCTACTTCAATTATCGGTACATTCAAATGTTTAGCGCCACTACAGTTTAAAATGGGTACCGGAACTTTCTGAACTGGGTGAAACATTTAACACCGTCACCGGAGAAAAAAAAAAGTAAGTAGGGTTGTCAAACGCATTTTCTTTAACTTGTAACACATTTGCGTGGCACCTGGCAACATAAGGCTGAATAGCTCAGACGGGAAATCGAAAATTCCTGGTTAATGGGGGCTGGTTTTTGTATATGTCTGATAGAACACTGTAAACTTTTTTTTGGTGCAATTTTAATCAATTCTACGAGTCTATGGTTATTTACTGATGAAAAATATCAATAATACTGATATTTCTTATTGCATCAACAACATCGATTGTTGGGGAGTTGAAGATGGATAAGGGGATATTCTTCGGTCTCTTCGCGACTGTCTGTTGGATGAGGACACTAAAATAGATGTTGAAACGATCAAGCGATTTAGGCAGTTTGGAGTTACCCGTTGTTCAAGTCGAACTGGATGCCTGAGAGGCAGAATGAGAGGTGTGTTTAATCAGCGAGACACAGGAACCATCAGTATGCATACTCTTTGATATCTGTTGGGGAGACTGAGCACCTATGGGTCTGCCCGGAGTGCAATGACGTCGGTTTAGTAACCAATAACCTTATTGTTAAACATAACTTGTTACATAATATAACCTTGATTTACGAGCATGTTGTGTTGTTTTTAAAATGTGTATTAAACAAAATAAAATAAACGTCAGGATTCGTTATTAATGTTTGAATATTACTATTAATATTTCTCGATTACTATAATTATTATTCGTGGCATTATTGCAAACGCCGCATGTCGCCCGCACCTCCCCAGTCATGAGTCAGATGCGACCTAGTATACAAAACTGTTGGACAGCACTGGTGTAAGTGTTATGCCGTTGACATTTTCTAAGGACCCAGTAGTGGCGTCGGAGAGCGTAGACTTGGGGGATTATATCCAGTTTTCGAGTTGACCTTCTTTCACCCCATTTTCGTTTTTTTTTTTTTTGGAGCCTGTAGGATATATGATTGCGAGTTATTATGACACGTCTGCTGTAACGTCCCTTCTCATGATGATTGTAGCAGACGGTATATTAGAGAAGGTCACAACAAACTGGGTCACGTATTCATGCAAGAGGATAATGGCGCCGTGAAATTTGATGCCGCAAATTATGTTTTCACACAATTCTAGTAGGTCTGTTACAGCACACACGATGCTAACATGGTAGAAGTGTACACACTAGTGGAACTATAATAGGCATCTACAACAGTGAATGTCTGTGTGTCACAACACACACGATGCTAACATGGTAGAAGTGTACACACTAGTGGAACTATAATAGGCATCTACAACAGTGAATATCTGTCACAGTTCACACGATGCTAGCATGGTAGAAGTGTACACACTAGTGGAACTAAACATCTACAACAGAGAATATCTGTCACAGTTCACACGATGCTAGCGTGGTAGAAGTGTACACACTAGTGGAACTAAACATCTACAACAGAATATCTGTCACAGTTCACACGATGCTAGCATGGTAGAAGTGTACACACTAGTGGAACTAAACATCTACAACACAGAATATCTGTGTCACAGTTCACACGATGCTAACATGGTAGAAGTGTACACACTAGTGGAACTAAACATCTACAGCAGAGAATATATGTGTCACAGTTCACAAGATGCAAACATAATAGAAGTGTACAGAATAGTCTATATATAATTTTTAAAAAAAAATATACTTTCCATAAACTATCCATATACTTTTTACACCCTCGGGTTTGAAGTGCCTGCATTGAATAAATAATTGCGCCCGTCTGCCCAGCGTGTTCGTAACGCGTTGGACTACGGGTGACTATCCCTCTGTGTGTGCGGGTTCAATTCCGCGGGATGGCAGAAAAAGCCACAGATTCCCAAGATTTACGGTGTTCGTGGCACCGAACCGAAGGGTTACGATGTCCATGGCACCGAGCTGAAAAGCTCAAGTGCTTCTGGATCGGAAAAAAACACAAAAAAACAACAAAAACAATTGCAAGTCTTCTTCATCTGCTTCGAACACTCGATATCTATCACTTGTTAACCACTCTGTGTGATTTGTATGTGATATGAGCCTGCCTAGCGTGTTCGTAGCGCGTTGGAGGACGGGTGACAAGCTCCCTGTGAGTGCGGGTTTAATTCCGCGGACTGACAGAAAAGTCACAGGTTCTCCAGATTTACGGTGTTCGCGTCACCAAACCGAAGGGTTACGATGTCCATGGCACCGAGCCGAAGAGCTGAAAGCTCAAGTGCTTCTGGATCGAAAAAATGTGATCTGAGCCTAAGGGCGATTGTACGTTGTGCCAGTTATGCGCCTACACGTAGGCCAGTACATCAGAAGCCTCTTACGACATGCCTTGCTGGTCGCAGTGGTACTATTATTTGCTTCCATTGCGGGCCCCGGCATCACACAGGTGGCTTGCACAGTCTACGAGTCTCCATACACCCCTTTAGGCGTCGCTGATCAAACTACAGAATATATCCCCTGTTATGTCCTCATAGAAAGAGATGCTGGCCATATAACATAACACGTCATTCAAAACTGCAGGAAATGAGCTCCAGACAACAGTCGACTTCATCATAAGAACGCGTTTAACGGTATAATCATTAAAACTACATGGCACCAGAGATAAGCTCCAGACAATAATCGACTTCATCATAAGAACGCGTTTAACGGTATAATCATTAAAACTACATGGCACCAGAGATAAGCTCCAGACAATAATCGACTTCATCATAAGAACGCGTTTAACGGTATAATCATTAAAACTACATGGCACCAGAGATAAGCTCCAGACAATAATCGACTTCATCATAAGATCACGTTTAACGGTATAATCATTAAAACTACATGGCACCAGAGATAAGCTCCAGACAATAGTCGACTTCATCATAAGATCACGTTTAACGATATAATCATTAAAACTACATGGCACCAGAGATAAGCTCCAGAAAAAGTCGACTTCATCATAAGAACGCGTTTAACGGTATAATCATCAAAATAGCGATCTGTAGAAGAAGAAGTGCTTGCCACAGAAGGATGGCCTCAGACCGAGCATGATGCACGATTTTGATCCTCCTCTACAACACACTTTGTCAGTCCATACTCCGGAGATTAAAAAAGAAACGCGTATGTTTTAAGCGTTGTATTATGATCAGTGACCAGATCTTACGACCTAGATAAAACTATTTTTCAATGAGTTTTCTTTTTTGGAAATAGAAACAAATAGACATTATGAATGTGAATGTAACTGATATCATAAATGGGACTGATATCATAAATGAGACTGATATAATAAATGGGACTGATATCATAAATGGGACTGATATCATAAATGGGACTGATATCATAAATGGGACTGATATCATAAATGGGACTGATATCATAAATGGGACTGATATCATAAATGGAACTGATATCATAAATGGGACTGATATCATAAATGGGACTGATATCATAAATGGGACTAATATAAATGGGACCGATATCATAAATGGGACCGATATAATAAATGGGACTGATATCATAAATGGGACTGATATCATAAATGGGACTGATATCATAAATGGGACCGATATCATAAATGGGACCGATATCATAAATGGGACTGATATCATAAATCGGAAGAAATAACATACTTAACCATGCATGCACCCCCTCCCCCACCCAATCTGTATTCTCTCTCATCTTACCTCTTCCTTGGTAAGGTGTTCTAACTCCTCCGCCAGAGATTGTCCTTGAGATGGTCGAATCAATGATTTCCCTTCTCCTATACACTGGTTTAGCAGCTGGGCATTTAGTTCTTCATTAGAGTCATGAAGGTGCCGGTTCTCCTAAAGAAACACAACCAGAGACATATCCGTAAACATTTATTTGTTAGAAATATGACATTCTACAGCTGATGGCAATAACAATATATATATATATATGTGTGTGTGTGTGTGTGTCGTTACTGTTTGTAATACCGCTTTTTATAGCGGTGTAGGTCGGGGAGGGGGCATGACATGAAACTGTGGCATTTAATGGTCAAATGGCTAGAGCAGTCGCCGCGAAAATGTTCAGGTTATAATGTTTACTTTACGCCCCTGACAGGACAAAAAATCATTGTTCTTATTGGGGATTGAACCGAGGTTTCCCGAATGTGAGCCAGCGCTCTAATCTATTTGGCTAGACGTTCCACTGACTAGACGATACACCATGTCATAACAATCAAATATATTATATATATGCATAGATAAATATATATATATATTTTTCTTCTTCTTTGTGTGCGTTCTTTACCACCAATTTTAATCACTCTTCGTGATATGTTTGATCTTTGTCAAGAACGTGTATACGTTGCACATTTGTTTGGTATAGACTTCTACACGTTTAGGACACGTGCATCCAATTTCAGCCAAACCTCATCAGTCGCCTCTTACGACATGCGTGGCAGGTAACAGTGGTTCTATTCTTTACACCCCAAATTTGGGCCCCTTAACCACTCGGGAGAATATATATTAATAATGATGGCTAGAGCAGCATGTAAAAAGAATGGACAATAGTCGCATACCACATCAATACCACAACATATACTTTTGGAAGGGAAGAGGAACTTAGGCAGACCACTGCTCAGATATAAGGATGTCTGCAAGGCCTCAATGACAATTTTTTTCTAAATTTTCTATCGGTCCCCCCAAAAACTTGGAAAAAACTAGCTGAGTTATGTGGAATACAACATTAAACAAATGTACATAATCTTTTGAAAAGAGACCTAGGGATGCGTTGAAAAACAAGAGAGACAAACGCAAACTCAGAAGTTGCCACAGTTAAAAAATTATCAATTGACCGTCTATAAAGACGAAAATGGTCAGGCAGTGGCGGTCGTGATCACTTTGTTGGTGGGGCAGACATTTCCAGGGATAAATCATGGTTTTAGTTGCTATATTTAATTTTAAAATAATAAATGCACGTTATATATTATTTTGGTGGGGCGCCTACTGACCCTTAATGACAGCCGCACTGGCAATAGGCTATATATGGTGTGTAAATATGTTAAATTATTGATGATGGTATGAACTAAAGCAAGATATAGAAATTGAAACAATGAACAAATTAACTTAAAACAACACAAGCAGAAGAGTGTTATCTAAGGTGAATGTAAAACAATACAAGCAGAAGAGTGTTATCAAGGTATGAACAAAAGCAGAGATGTTTTTAGGTAATGTAAACAACACAAGAGAGTTATCTAAAGTGAATGTAAAACAACACAAGCAGAGAGTGTTATCTAAGGTGAATGTAAAACAAGACAAGCAGAAGAGTGTTATCTAAGGTGAATGTAAAACAAGACAAGCAGAAGAGTGTTATCTAAAGTGAATGTAAAACAACACAAGCAGAAGAGTGTTATCTAAGGTGAATGTAAAACAAGACAAGCAGAAGAGTGTTATCTAAAGTGAATGTAAAACAAGACAAGCAGCAGAGTGTTATCTAAGGTGAATGTAAAACAACACAAGCAGAAGAGTGTTATCTAAGGTGAATGTAAAACAACACAAGCAGAAGAGTGTTATCTAAGGTGAATGTAAAACAACACAAGCAGAAGAGTTATCTAAAGTGAATGTAAAACAATACAAGCAGAAGAGTGTTATCTAAGGTGAATGTAAAACAACACAAGCAGAAGAGTGTTATCTAGGTGAATGTAAACAACACAAGCAGAAGAGTGTTATCTAAGGTGAATGTAAAACAACACAAGCAGAAGAGTGTTATCTAAAGTGAATGTAAAACAACACAAGCAGAAGAGTGTTATCTAAGGTGAATGTAAAACAACACAAGCAGAAGAGTGTTATCTAAGGTGAATGTAAAACAACACAAGCAGAAGAGTTATCTAAAGTGAATGTAAAACAATACAAGCAGAAGAGTGTTATCTGAGGTGAATGTAAAACAATACAAGCAGAAGAGTGTTATCTAAGGTGAATGTAAAACAACACAAGCAGAAGAGTGTTATCTAAAGTGAATGTAAAACAACACAAGCAGAAGAGTGTTATCTAAAGTGAATGTAAAACAACACAAGCAGAAGAGTGTTATCTAAGGTGAATGTAAAACAATACAAGCAGAAGAGTGTTATCTAAGGTGAATGTAAAACAACACAAGCAGAAGAGTTATCTAAAGTGAATGTAAAACAACACAAGCGAAGAGTGTTATCTAAGTGAATGTAAACAACACAAGCAGAAGAGTGTTATCTAAGGTGAATGTAAAACAACACAAGCAGAAGAGTGTTATCTAAGGTGAGTGTAAAACGCAAGCAGAAGAGTGTTATCTAAGGTGAATGTAAAACAACACAAGCAGAAGAGTGTTATCTAAGGTGAATGTAAAACAACACAAGCAGAAGAGTGTTATCTAAGGTGAATGTAAAACAACACAAGCAGAAGAGTGTTATCTAAGGTGAATGTAAAACAACACAAGCAGAAGAGTGTTATCTAAGGTGAATGTAAAACAACACAAGCAGAAGAGTGTTATCTAGGTGAATGTAAACAACACAAGCAGAAGAGTGTTATCTAAGGTGAGTGTAAAACGCAAGCAGAAGAGTGTTATCTAAGGTGAATGTAAAACAACACAAGCAGAAGAGTGTTATCTAAGGTGAATGTAAAACAACACAAGCAGAAGAGTGTTATCTAAAGTGAATGTAAAACATACTGGACGTAAAACAAAGACAAATGTCAACTTGATAATATCAGGACTTCCTGATAACTGTTTTAGTCTTGATATCAGATGATGTTGTTGACAAGTGATAAAGAGCTGGTCTTCAACGTTAAGTATGTACTCGGAGACACACATACCCGGGTAAAGCAGGTCAAGATGTTTATTGCGGGGTCACCATGTTGAAGAACCTAGAACATATAGCTATCATAAAATAGCGTGTACTGGTCAGAACTGTCACCGTAACCGTTTTTTCTCAATTTTATATGCCACCCTAACAGTCCTTCAGAATTTCTCTTTCTCATAGGTGAGGTGTCCCTCCTCTGCAGCCGACATGCTCAAATCATCAGTTACATCCTGAATCCATCTTTTCCGTAGTCTTCCCCTTCTGTTTGCCGGGTTTCCCTTCTATAATGGTCTTCAGCACTTGGTGTCTTTTATGTCTTCAGCACTTGGTGTCTTTTATGTCTTCAGCACTTGGTGTCTTTTATATCTTCAGCACTTGGTGTCTTTTACATGTCCAAAATACTTCAATTGTCACTCTTATGTGTAGCATCAGCCAGTTTTCTATGATTTTGAGTTCTTTACGGATATATATATATATCAGTGGCGGGTCGTCTCATATTTGTTTGTGGGGCCAGACACAAATTTTCGGAAAAATCATGGTTTTAGCTTAGGTTATATTTTAATTTATAAAATAATAAATACATGCTAGAGATTATTTTTGGTGGGGCCTGGCCCTACTGGCCCTTAATGACGAGCCGCCACTGCATATATATATATATATATATATATATATATATATATATATATATATATATATATAGTTAGTTTTAGTTTTAGTTTGTTCCTTTCGTGCCAAAGGCGGCACATAGGGCAGAGTTTTAGATCTCCATGTGATGCGGTTCTTTGCTAGCAGTTTAGCAGTTGGAGATCTTGTATGGTTTTACATCCCAATAGTTTACTTTATATATATATTTGTTCTCTTCTCTTCCATGATATACGGGGGACCCTTCTGTGGCACTTTTATTCAAAAGCTCATGTGTCTCTCCGCCCACCCCCCGTTAGATGTCCATTCTTCACATCCATATGTTATCACCAGTAATATGCATGTTTTTAGTATTATGATCGTTGTTTTCCCCATCAGTTCCACTCTATACTGTTTTATACTCTATTTTTATAGAGCCAGGGTTGTTAGTTTTATTTCCTTTATAACACTTCCATCTTGTGTTATCAGTTAACAGGTAGCTAGATATATCTTGTTTTGGCTACCTGAGCAAACACAATGAACAACACGACACACACGTACACATTGTGTCCGAGAGTTCAGCAGAAATAGATACAATCTTTCTTGAGAAGATATCTTATCTGAAGTTTATATTATTGATTTGCTACCAGTCTGATATATTCATAAATGCGCATGTGTCGTCTCATTACACACAGGGGATTGGCTGTGCAAGTCAGTGCGACTCGCAGGAGGAACGTGAATTATGTTGTGTGAACGGTGTGTAAACGTAACTTGTCGTCAGCAAATTCAACAACACGTCTTATCATACTAAGTATTTAGGGACCAAGGTCGAATCAAAAAATCATAATCAAAGTCCCTTGATCAAGGACGCGGAGTCAGCCTACCATGCCCAGAATAGGGACCGGTTCAAATCTGCACTATACTAAACAACATTTCTGGGCTGACAGATCAGATCGTAAAGCTTTGCGGGAACGCACCAAAAAAAAAAAGAAGATCGTAAAGCATTGCAAGATACAGCCACATCTGTCACTCAGCGGACGAGATATCGAGGGGACTATAATTATGTGCTCATTACATGTACATGTGTATTGTTTCTGTACCATAAAATAAGGTCATTAACCCGATGTGTTAAAGAAGAAATAGAGAAGGACACGTTCATGAATGTCACTGCGGCATTGAGAAAAAACGTGTGAACATTTTTTTACAAGTTGTCAATTAAATAATGTATGCATGAGCAGAACCAACTATAAACTTGTGGGCCTTCGGTCTCAGGTAAGAATTATGGGAAATCAGACCACAACTATACCACGTGACCTCGCATTCCAGTATTGTTGTATATAGACGAATTCATTTAAAAATCAACACAAAATGCTAAATCGAAGTTATATTATGCAACAAGTTAAGTTTAACAATAAGGAATATCAGTATTATGAATATTTTTCATCAATAAATAATCATAGACTCACAGAATTGAGTAAAATTACAAAAATGCTTGCAGTTTTCTATCAAACATATATACATTCATCCCTCTTCTCTAGGTCAGTTGTCCGGCCTAGCTATCTAGAGATGGCTGTGGAATGGACGTCTTTACGGTAAGGCAGAGGACGGGTGTCCAAAATATTTTATATTTTATTTTTGTCTTTGATCTCGTTCAACGATCCCCTCTTCTTCTTTTCCGAACTTTTCAAGGAACATCATGTTAAATGTACTTCAATGAGAGGTTCGGCCGGGGCTCACAAGGGGAGCAAAGAATAGTAACTCTGCGACCTAAAGGCATGTCGTAAGAGTCGACTGAGATAGGGAAGCCACACTAGAAAATAAAAAGCATCGCAGAAATCGAATGTGATGGCCTACTTGTAAGCGCATAACTGGCACAACGTACAATCACTCTTAGGCTCAGATCACATACAAATCACAAAGAGTGGTTAACAAGTGGTCGACATGGAGCGTTTGAATAAGAAGATAATGAGAGGTTTAATTATAGCTTCGTCAAGCAACATCTGGCCATACACATATACATACATACACATGCACATATACATATATACATGCACATATACATATATACATACACATATACATACATACACATACATACATACATACACATATACATACATACACATACAAATTAAAGCCATAATCGATAAATGAATTAAGGTTAATCCGTAGCCTGGTTGCGTATTAAATCAATTTTGCTACGCGCAATCGTTATTGGTTACTGAACTGATGTCACAGCACTCCGGCCAGGCCCATAGGTGCTCAGTCTTCAACAGATGTCGAAGAATATGCATACTGTGGTTCATGTGGCTCGCTGGTTAAACACACTCCTCTCTCTCTGCCCATCAAGCATCAATCTCTACTTGTATACCGTGTTATTCCAAGCTTCTTAAATCGCTGGATTAATTCAATGTCAATCAATGATATATTATTTTACCCCGGCTATTTCTTCTCTCACTTACTGTTAACCAAATAACACACAAAATGAGGTATGCGATCACGCCGGTATAATCCCACGCTAGTATAACCTCACCAGCATTATACAGTCATAAAACCAGTGGCGGCTCGTCATTAAGGGCCTGTGGGGCCGGGTCCCACCAAAAATAATGTTTAACGTGTATTTATTATTTTATAAATTAAAATATAGCAACCAAAAACCACGATTTATTCGGAAAAAATGTCTGGCCCCACCAACAAAAATGATCACGAGCCGCCACTGCATAAAACTGTTCATATATCGCGCAGTAACTTAAATGTGTGCAGTATATGTATTAACATATAGTACATTAGTGTTTACAGAATCTACAAGAAGTACTTAGAATTGTCTTTGGGGGCCTAAAGCCGAAGGATTGACTACATTGCACCGGGTTCTACCTCATTTACCTGCCTGCTTGCCCAGCGTATTCATAGCGCGTTGGACGACGGGTGACAAGCTCCCTGTGAGTGCGGGTTCAATTCTGCGTGCTGGCAGAAAAGCCACAGGCTCTCCAGGTTTACGATGTCCATGGCACCGAGCCGAAGGCTCAAGTGCTTCTGGATCAGTAAAAAAAATCTCATTTGCCTCGATCTCTCTAAGCAGAAATGGCATGACATCTGCCAAAAGTATTACATAAAGCACGAGCTCTGCTGCTCCAGCAACAATCATAGGAGTCGCGGTAAAAAAAAATACACTTGTAAATATAACGTCGCGGTCCGAAATCGAACCCTCGACCTTCGAACACAAGGCAAGGGATTAACCACTTAGCTACAGAAACCCCTTTTGGGGTATGCTTCTAAGGAAAATATTGTATCGTAGCCTTTGTAGACATAGGATGTGAAGTGTCTACCACTTCACATTTCTATGTCCTCATATGTAGATGAAATAGGATGGTCAATTTCTTTCTTTACATGTGGAATGTCAAGCGTAGGAGTGAATCCACAATGTTTATAGAGAATACGGTGTTAGGCCTGTATTTTTCAGTGACCGTCGGCACACTTTGGGTGATGTGGTCCAAACCACGGCGGCCGCCTTTTATTCCCAGTGTTTTTCCTGGTACATATTGAGGCTGAGTCAACATGAGAGAGAAAAATATTCCACGTCCACTATGGAATTGAAACCGGAATACGCGCCTAAGATGTGAGTTCCCTAACCACTACGCCGCTACTTCTGCTCTCAATCTGTTATAACTATTAAAAATAAAATTTAAATTTAAAAAAAACAACTGATTCTTATGTTGAATGAACGTGCTTCAACTTAAAGAGGATATAATCTCCAATTTTAAAATGCAAAACAAACATCTTCCATGTAGGTACCGTATTATCTTCGTGCACACAACATCACTATAATTGAATTACGAATACAGAAAACATGCGATACAAGGTGTGCATGAGGGGACGATACCACAAGACAAAGGTAATGTAAAACAGAAGATATCGATATTACTTGATACAAACAGTACAATTGTATCAATTTTGTATTAATATTTACTGGGGTAGACTGCAGTAAAACTATATACCAAAAAATAATATATCAAAACTATTCAGTATATATATATAGAACTGCAGTAAAACTATTTGATTGGCAAAACACGTAATTACAAAGTACTGTAGTTTTACAAATTACAAAACAATGACAAAATCTGTCATTAGTCTGTCATTGTTTTTGTAATTTGTAAAACTACAGTACTTTGTAATTACGTGTTTTGTATATCAAAACTAGAAAGGTAATTTTTACAAAATTCAACCGAATCATCAAAAGGCCTTCAACAAGCAAAGGATATATGGGAGTAGAGATAAAAAAACCAATTTGTTCCAGTTGTTAAAAGCTTGTAGCGCCCGTGTGTTGCCGGGATCAGAAGGTCAAAGAATAGCACCACTGCCACCTACAAGGCATGTCGCAGAAGGCAATTGAAGAAGAGGCCTAGAAAAGCTACCATAGTACATAAAAAGCATCGCAGAAATCGGATGTGCTGGCCTACTTGTAGGCGCACAACTGGCACAACGTACAATCGCTCTTAGGCTCAGATCATACACAAATCACAAAGAGTGGTTAAATGAGTGATCGATATGAATTATTCGAAGAAGAAGATTGGATTTCGATTGCGAGCTCCAAATTAACGTTTTATAAATATTTAAACCATAGCTAGTTAGCAACACATACATATGGATGAGATCATGACAGAAACCCATGAGCCAGGGTAAGTGAAGAAAATGGTGACGGGTCGGGCGTACCCTACGGAAGACACATTTGCACTAGCTGTGGTTCTCGGCAACATAAGACTGACTAGCTCAGATGGAAAACTACAATTCCTGTTTAATGGGGGTTGTTTTTTTGTATGTTTGATAGAACACTGTAAGTCTTTTTGTAATGTTACTCAATTCTATGAGTCTATGGTTATTTATTTGATGAAAAATATTAATAATACTGATATTCTTTAGTGTTAAGCTGAATTTCTAACATAATATAACCTTGATTTTGACAGCGGTTATGATGAACTGACTCAATCTGCCGTATGCAGTGATATTGCGTGTGCAGAAAGCTGGATTTTGTCGTGATTGATGTTCCTTCGACATGAATTGAAATTCAAGTGATGAACAGTTTTGTATTGACACTTTAGCGACGGCCATACGTATTTATGCGGTGCAGGTTGCTTTTTGTGGCGGCACAGCTGTTTAATTTGATCTCTGCCAGACACAACAAACCAACGGCGGTTTTAAAGTTCAACCCCACATCCTCACACGTGACATTATCTATTCATATTCAACATAACATCTCCAACACAAGCCAGCATTCATTCTTACTCAACATTACATCTTCAACACAAGCCAGCATACATCCTTACTCAACATTACATCTCCAACACAAGCCAGCATACATCCTTACTCAACATTACATCTCCAACACAAGCCAGCATACATCCTTACTCAACATTACATCTCCAACACAAGTCAGCATTCATTCTTACACAACATTACAACACAAAAACATCCCAGTATCCAATCTTACTTACTCAACATTACAACACAAAAACATTACAGTATCCATTCTTACTCAACATTACAACCCAAAAACATCCCAGTATCCAATCTTACTTACTCAACATTACAACACAAAAACATTACAGTATCCATTCTTACTCAACATTACAACACAAAAACATTACAGTATCCATTCTTACTCAACATTGATGTTGAGATGTGTCGATTGTCGTGTAGCACATAAATAATGTCTGCATGACTCATATGTTAGTAATCGCTGAGCGAGCCTGCAGATGAATCGTTCTTACAAGGCCTCGTATGCATATTGAAGGTCAGTTGTAACTGATCTTAAACATGGTCTTGACACGTCATGTTGATCTATTCTGACACACTATTGTCTGTCCGTCACTTGACGTTAAATTATAATTTAATGTGATAGGTCAACCCTTGTCTATATCAGTTCTTAGATCAGACGAAAAGAGACCAAATCGACAAGCCCTTATGTGGTCACCAGTTGGGAAAAGAAAACATGGAAGACCTAAGACCACTCTTCGAAGAACCATCCAACAAGAAAGTAAACTATTGGGATGTAAAACTATACAAGATCTCCAACTGCTAGCAACGAACCGCATCACATAGAGATCTAAAACCTCTGCCCTATGTGCCGCCTTTGGCACGAAAGGAACAAACTAAGTAACTAACTAACCCTGTCGAGCCATGGTGCTATATTTGACTCAGCTGGAGCTAATCAGAATGTTAAGAAAAACGAATTTCTAATTAATAGTATTTTTCATTTTTGTTTTCGTAATCACAATATATTTTTAACAAATTAAACATTCAGTCAAACTGAGATTTTCATCTATTATTTTGTTGTTATTATTCATGTCACTATTAATATTATAAAAAGGTGGGCCTCAGAGATAACAGAGCATGTAGCCTTATGTGACGTGAATGCCCGCCTGCCCAGTTTATTCGTAGTGCTTTTGGATGACGGGTGACAAGCCCACTGTGAGTGTGATTCAATTCCGCAGGCTGGCAGAAAAGCCACAGGTTCTGAAGATTTACGGTGTACGTGGCACCGAACCGAAGGGTTACGATGTCCATGGCACCGAGCCGAAGAGTTGAAAGCTCAGTGCTTCTGGATTGAAAAAATAAATAAAATGTGACGGGAAGTAATGAAATAGTTGGACGATGGTTGATGACACTTCTTGACCTTTGACAGTGTAAAATTGAAATAATATCAAGTGTTATAAGTAACGAAACAATTGAAACTTTCTTTGCGAATGAATGAATGACCTAGTCTGTAATCTTAATCGATCAAAAGTTTGAACTTGACTTTAGTTTCACGGCCTATCCTACTTTTAGAAAGAGCTTTCGGTTGCTTCACATTGTAGGTGTAACACGGTGATATGCTTTCTAGTTACAATTAAGTATGTGTAACTATTTGTTATCTATATCTCAATGTTGCAAAAGTAAAATAACGACAGTGGATAAAACAAGCATGACATCATGGAACTGGGTATCCCGGCAAAGAGAAGACGAGAAAGACCACAGAGAAGATAGATTCAGGATGTAACTGATGGTTTGAGCATGACGGCTGCAGAGGCGGGACATCTGTCCAATGAGAGAGAGAAGTCCCGAATGATTGTTAGGGTGGCAACGTTCTGCTCAGGACAAGCTATTTGATGATAACTATTTATTGCTTATCCAACAAATACTAGTTAGTGAGAATTCGCTACTTAAACGATATATAACTCATTGTTGGTCATTTGTAATAATACTCAATCAGACATTTTAAAACTAATTTAGAAGTAATATAAAAATAAAATGATTAAAAAATGATATTCTATTTTAGATCGAAAAATCTCTGAGGGCCACAGAAATGTGGTTTTATAGAAGAATGATGAGAATCCCATGGACTGCTAAAATGACTAATGTTGAGGTGCTGAATGAGATCAAGACACAGAGAAAGCTTATCATCAATATAAGAAAGAGGCAGTCATCATTTTTCGGGCATGTGATGAGGAGGGAGGTTTAGAACACATCGTGACAACCGGTAAAATCGAGGGTAGACGAGACAGGGAAGACAGAGAGAGAAAATGTTGGATGGCCTGACTTCATGGCACGGTAGAGCGTCAACATCTGAGTTGATAGCAAACACCAACGACAGAGATTTGTGGAGATACATGATCGCCTACGCCAGCCGGCACGTCATCTGATGATTCTATTTTTAGGGTAAATCGTTTTATGAAAGGAAATGGGGAAAAAAAACCAATTGAAAATATAAAAAAACCAACAAACAAAAGCAAGTTTATTATCTAGAGGGGTAGGCAAGCAGCAGACAGGCATGGCTTCCTGTTCTCCTGCTCTCTACACAAATATTGTAGAGTTTCATGCATATTTAATATCTACATTAAGAAAAATATCTACATTTTAACAACACAAGAGTAAAGTAGAACAAGATGTGAGAAGAATTAGTTACAATACTTACTGATAGAAATTAACACAAAAACAAAACATAAAACGTATATCAGCAAATATTAAGACAGACAACAAAATGCAACAACAAAAAGTACAGGTATGTATAGTGAAACAAAAAGTACAGGTATGTATAGTGAAACAAAAAGTACAGGTATGTATAGTGAAACAAAAAGTACAGGTATGTATAGTGAAACAAAAAGTACAGGTATGTATAGTGAAACAAAAGTATCAGGTATGTATAGTGAAAGCAAAAAGTAAGATTGTAATAAGTAAAAATAAGCATCAGTACAATGATAGCATGAAGAACAAAAGAGTACAGGTATATATAGTGAAACAAAAAGTACAGGTAAGTATAGTGAAACAAAAAGTACAGGTATGTATAGTGAAACAAAAAGTACAGGTATGTATAGTGAAACAAAAAGTACAGGTATGTATAGTGAAACAAAAAGTACAGGTATGTATAGTGAAACAAAAAGTACAGGTATGTATAGTGAAACAAAAAGTACAGGTATGTATAGTGAAACAAAAAGTACAGGTATGTATAGTGAAACAAAAAGTACAGGTATGTATAGTGAAACAAAAAGTACAGGTATGTATAGTGAAACAAAAAGTACAGGTATGTATAGTGAAACAAAAAGGTGCAATCTATTATAAAAAGGAATAGAAAATGCAGAAAAAAAGAAATTGTAAAATTACAACAAAATAATGCCATGCAGTAGAACAATGGAAGCAGCATGACACCAAGAAGAAAAGAACAGAGACCCAGTGACACTATATTATATGGGGACTTTCACCTGATTTGTTGTTTGTGTTTGTTCGTTCTTTAAGATCAGTTTGATCACTCTGTCATATGTTTGGTCTTTACCAAGAATGACTATACGTTGTGCTTCTGTTCATAGGTCCCTACACGAGTAGGGCAGGGGCATCCAAAATTTTGGCCTATGAAAACGTTTGAATCCATCTCGCATGACAGTCCTTTACACTTTTCCCTTGCATCGTTTTCACAACACTCTTTAATGATCATTTATGTAGTATATTTTAGCTTGTGTATGATCTAAGCCAAAGAGCATATTTACACTTTACAACCTTTCTGACTAGGTGAGGTCGTTCCGGATTAGGAACAATTTTCACCTGATTTAAATACCCAATAATCAAGTTCTTCATAAATAAAAAAAAAACCATGATGCACATAAAAATATCCAGAAATAATACTAGAAAGCAAGCAAGTATATATTAATGTGTTCCAACAATCCAGCAAGTGAGTAGACAAATAATTACCAACCTTCCATAAATCCTTCCATTCCAACCACATAGCCTTTGATTGGAGATTATACATTATTTAATCAATAACATTGCCTTACATGCTTATAGAAATAGTGTATTGTTTTAAATTGATTTCAAAACTAAATTACATTTTTTAATAAGTTGAATCTTGCTGGCAACAATATTTTTTGGTTATGAAAGGGCAGTAATCATGATAATTATGTGGTTATAAAGCAAAACGAGTAGTCTATTTTCTCAAACGCACATGGCGAAGAAAGAAGTAATCTAGTATTACAAAGTACAAAAGCAAGATACAGTGACTTTTAGCATATGTGTCTGTGATACATAGTGTATAAGAACAGCTTTCATTCCTTCATTTTCTTTGTACCCTTTCCTTGATAACGGCTTTTTGGTCGACCTTGTTTTTGTACTACTTTGTAAAACCATATTACTTTGTGTTTACTCGTTTCGAGTTGCTACAATAGTTTTGCTTCTTATATCAATCACACACACGCAAACACATACAAAACAGAAAGCTGCTGAACCACAGCCAGGCTCTAGCACAGGCCAGACAACTGGCCGGGTATTCCTGACCTAGATAAGAAAAGGGATCTGGAAATTACAGATGTTTAATAGAACACTACACGCTTTTTTGCAATTTTACTCAATTCTGTGAGTCTATGGTCTTTATTGGTGAAAAATATTTATAATATTGATATTCCTTATTGTTAAACTTAACTTGTTGCATAATATGACTTCGAGTTAGAATTTTGTATTGATTTTAAAATGAATTGTCTATATACACCAATACTGGAATGCGAGGTCACGTGGTGTAGTTGGGGTCTGAATTCCCACAATTCTTACTTGAGCCCGAAGGCCCAGTAGTTTATAGTTGGCTCTGGCTGAACACAGTTTAAACACTCAATCACACACTATAATAACAATGCAAGGGTGGCAATAAAAATATAAACTATAATGAGATTTATGTGCATAAAATCAATATTCTTGGATTCTCCGAAAGGAGTTAATTCTTATTTTCATGTTTGTTGGCCTACACGCTCTGATATAACTAATAAAAGGTTCGCTTTAGGTTGAAAAGGACATGCCTCGACTTAAAGAGGCTTTAATCCCCTACTTAACAAACAAACAAAACAAGCGTGCATAAATTAGAATGTAAGCTATTTACACAACCACACAGAGAACTGAGTTGACAATTGTTGTGGTAGTGCCACCTGATATATGAACGATAATAATGTGACTAGTAAATAAAAGTAGTAAATATGAAAGGCTACCGCAGCATCAAAGAAATGTAATGAAAAAACCAGATTAAAAGCATAAAAAGTTAATTGCGTATCCTTTACAGGACTTTGCGAATCAACCCCAGCTTTTAACGCTATTTGTGATTTTTCTAGACATTATTATGTTCAGTAGTTTGCCACTGCTTTCTGAACAGGTGGTGTCATCGCCCTTTTGTAAAAATCCACACAAAACAATTTGCAACCAAACTGTCCGCAGCGTGATTCGAACTCAGAACGTCAAGGTTAATAGATCGAGTCACTAACCCCTAAGCCACAGATGCCACCAGATTAAAATAAGAAACATTAAATTGGTATATTTGAAGGAAAAACGCAGACTAAAAATACCAAACTATTTTATGAATAATTATGTTGATGAGAGTTATGTGATCAACATTATGGTACATTGGGCATTCTCTTGGGTGTTCTACCCTCCGCTGCGACTGCAATCCAAAAGTCCACTTACTCAACGTACCCATGAGTACATATATCTTCTCTCTCTACCACAAAGATGACACTGTCTGGCATGTCCAAACTTAACTGCTAATTCTCGCAATCATTCCAGTGTCTGAGACTCACCCATATGACATAAATACATGAGGGTATCTTTCCTCTTTATATTTAAAGATATGATACACATTACATGTACCGATACACCTTCTGATACTGTTGTCATCATCGCTGGCTATTATTACCATTACTTCCTAGATATCATTGATTGATATGACCATCAACATTGCACTTCGGTGAGTAACCATGTGTGCTTCGATCTCTTTCTTACACAGGAAAATCTCAGCGGCGGTGCATGAACTCCATAGCACCGGCGATGGTCCTGATGTAATTTAGAAGATTAAGATAGGTAGTCTCTATTTCATTTTTCGCTGGAGTGGGATTTATCCGACATAACCAGCTGTCAGGTCAACCCAGTCTTGTTCATTGGTCAAATAAAGCTAAGGGTATTCCACCATATTTCCAAATATACCAAATGTTATCTATCTTTTGCTTAAAATATTGTTTCTATATTCAATCTTGTTGTTTGCATAAACTTCAATCTTCTGTAGCCCACACTCATTTGGAGTGCTATGATATAGTCTCATATAACTGAGAAATATGTGCAAATTATGCTCACTGCCACTTAGCTAACACCAATTATCCGGGAAAAAGTAAAAACCCAAAATGGTGGGTCACTTGTGTGATGCAAAACTGAATTTTTGTTTTGGCAAGAAAAATATTGGTGCAACTTCTTAATATTTTAAAAATGATACTGACCTCTTTTAGCTTATGGATTTCATTCTGTAAGTCTTTGTACCGACCAGGTAGCTCTGTGATACTCCCACTTGGGGATCGTCCTTCATGTTCTATCTTGTACCTTCTTAGTTCTTCCAGCTCTTTACCCATTTCATCTAACAGCTGAAGTAAAAAAAGTATGGATAATGGTGGTGACTGATGCTAAAATACGCACTACGCACAAACTTGTGAAATATCAAAACACAAAGAGAGGTGAGTTTTTTTTAACAAAGGACTAAATCTATGTTTCAACAAAGAAGTCTTTCTCCAGCAAATGATTCATTGATTCAGTAGCATGTCCCTTATGAAGCTTAGTCACTGACCAGCTTCATTTCTTCTTCGAACGCTCCATATTGGCTACTTGTCAACCCCTCTGTGTGATTTGTATGTGATCTGAGCCTAAGAGCGATTGTACTTTGTGCCAGTTATGCGCCTACAAGTAGGCCAGCACATCCGATTTCTGCGCTGCTTTTTATTTACTAGGGTAGCATCCCTAGGGCCTATATCAGTCGCCTCGTACAACACGCATTGTAGGTCGCAGTAGTACTATTCTTTGCTTCCCTTGCGGGCCCCAGCACCACACGGGCAACAGCTCCACTAAAAGCATCTCTCTCTCTTGCCTGCGATACTCATGGAGCTGATGGCAGCAACAAAAGCACACAATTCTTGTCTAATTTTGACCATCCTCTGTGTTCTGTTCCAGCTGTGATTTATTTCAATTCTTGTTTTACTGTTCATTCAGGATACCCATCCTCGTGAAAGTAGGCTTCCTTTCGGCTTTCACCACTTGCGGTCATATGAGTCAATGACTCTGGTATCCCTTCATGCTTGAAAATAGGTAGTGCGTTGCTGTTTCTGTAACATAACGATTTTTACAGGATTGATATGTTAGTCACAAGCCAAACTCCCAGCCTGGAAGATCAGGAAGCCATATTTAGTCTGGACCCTCCACAGTGACCTGTCCAACCCGAGTGACTCTGCAAGGAACAGAAATTTCTAACAAAGTCATTTTGATAGATTCTGGTTGTTAGTTCTAATCAAACCTTTGTTAACTTGGGAGAAATACTGAGAAGACACACACACATTTGTACAGGTGGGCTACTTGAAGATTTTATGAAAACAAAACCCTTACTTCTTAGTACTACTTTTACTGCTGAGTCTGTCCGTCTTTTACTACCCGTGTTACCACTTTTTAGGGCGGTGCAGGGGGAACATGAGCATGAGGAATTTAATGGCCGCATGATTAGTGCAGTCGCCACAAAACTTTTAAGGTTATAATTTTTTCTTTATGCCTCAGACAGAAAAAACTTATTGACCTTACTGGGGATCGAACTTGGGTCTCCCGAATGGGAGCCCATGCTCTAATCTGTTCTGCGGACGCTCCTTTGCCAGATATGAGTAGTCATAAGAAACATTATCGGAGCCGACTCATTCCTGAATGACAAAGATTGAATATTATTATTTGTGTACCTCTGAAGTCGGAGAAGGCATGCCTGTATGGCGGGGACGCCCGTCTGCCCAGCGCGTTGTTAGCGCGTTGGACTACGGGTGACCATCCCTCTGTGTGTGCGGGTTCAATTCTGCGGGATGGCAGAAAAAGCCCCAGATTTACGGTGTTCGTGGCACTGAACCGAAGGGTTACGATGTCCATGGCACCGAGCTGAAGAGCTGAAAAGTTAAAGTGCTTCTGGATAGGGAACAAAAAATGGCGGGGGACAATGATAATAAGGAAAGCAGGACTTCACGTAAAATCAGCCAGAGGTGCCATACCAGGTGCCTCAGAGGTACCATACCAGGTGCCTTAGAGGTGCCATACCAGGTGCCTCAGAGGTGCCATACCAGGTGCCATACCAGGTGCTTCAGAGGTGCCATACCAGTCGCTTTGACTCTGCCTTTAGTCATATCGGGCAAACACAAGAAGAAGAATATTTGTATATGCAGTGTTCTCATTGAGTATAACTATGTACATACCTGCCCTGTTGCGTGTCTCTCTTTCTTCTGCAGAGAATCCTGTTTGTGGTAGTCTGCTTTTAGTTTCTCATGGTCATCATAAAGTATATTGTAGCTCTCCTGTTTTTCCAACAGTCGCTCTTGGATATCCATCTTTTCCTGCAATTTTAAGATTTCAAGAGTTCAATAAAGTGAAAGTTACTTTCCTGTTGGTAGATTCTGTTAGTCATTAGACCACTAGCATCAGTAGCTTCAGTAACATATTTCTTCTCTTAGCGATCAGTTTATATGCTCAGTGTAAGCTATGAGATGGGCTCAGTTTCAGTTTGGAATATCTTCATTGCACCCCGAAATTGTCATTAGATGCTCCGATCTCCATTTCAATATCTCCAACAGTCCATCGAATAACAGTACCAGTTTGATGTTGATTGATGAGCCTACTCATATACCTGTCGTGCTGTTCTTTTCTGGTTACTCCAATCTTCAATCCAAGCTCTTAGGGTTTCCTCTATGAAGTTGCATGTCAGTCGAAATTCCTCGAGAGTCCCCATAGCTTGTTCTGTAATCTTCGTTCATGATTTTATTGTTAATTTTTACTTTAAATTTTTAAAAATATTTAATTAATATTTCATCATTGTTTTATTGCGTTGGCATGATGGGCAGGACTGCAGGATGTACTCTAGAGTCTGTGTTTCAGTGACATGCACACTGTGCATTTTGAGCAGGTTCTGGATTGATTGATTGATTGGACCATCATCATTGTCATATGATTAACTATGTGTACTTTGATCTCTTGCTTATATAGGAAGATCTCATCAGCAGTGCACGAACACCGTAGCACCAGCAAGGGTCCACAATATAATTTAGAAGATGTCAAAAATATTCTGTTGGAATTTAATTTTTTGAATCTTTTTAATGAATTTTCTCGGGCAGCTGCTTTCCAGCGTGCACTTCACAATTTTTATCTGCCAAGTGTTCTTTTACATGCTCAACTTGAACACAGGATCTAGGTTACAACCTTTTAGGTAAAATGACAATTTAACCTGTTGTACTATTAAAACAAACTTAATTTGTGCATTATTATTTCTGTAGCAAATCTTCTTCTTCTTCTTCTTCGATCGTTCTAGGCCTGTTTTAATCATTCTCATTGTGATATATAAACAGCCAAACGTCACGAATGTCGTGCACCAGCCTTCAGCACCTATTGGAGCCCAGTTGCTTATCCTTCGGTGGGGTGTTCGTTTCAGCCAGCTTTTGATTTACTAGGTGAGCTTTCCTAGAGTACGATCAGCTTTGCCGTATTTTTGGGCTTTGTGATCTACGCCGGGACAGTGAGTTACGCTGTTTATGCCCGTTCTGACTGAGAAATATTTCTCGGGCTTGTAAGCTTATCCTCGGACGGCGTCTTACTCGTATAAGACACCGTGTAAAGTATCGCCTTCGCCAATGTTCAGACCAACTTCCTGTTAGGTCCGTACATTGTCGGCCTTGCTTTACCGTACATTTTGAGTTTGATCCGGGGAAGGAACATTCTCAGCCTTTTCTAGACGCGTATCGGTACGTGGCAATTTGCAATTAACCTCAAAAGCACTGGCATGGGACCGAGTACAAACAATGTAGAGGGTCGTTTCAGTCGGCACTATCAGCGTAACTGAGGATTTTGCGCCCGCGGCCATCACCCGCCCCAGTTTTTCCCGGGATGTTAGTTACGACTGGAATCGAACCTGCCGTTGCCCCAAGGCTGGCAGTTCCGTTAGGCATCACCAACCTCAGTTTTTCCGGGGATGTTAATTTTAATCGCACAGTACCTTGCACGTTTTCCCAGGCGGGTAGTTTCGTTATGCACTAAACGCAACTTGTTCTTTTGCGCTCGCAAACCTTGCCCAGTACATGTATCTGCACCAGGCTACCAATGCGGGGTCAGCTGCAATCTTCTCGCGCACCAACACGAGGGTAGACTTTTATTCGTTACGGTCCTGTCTTATTTATTCTTGCCGACGGCTGGCAATGTTTGCCCCCTCCTCAGGGCTTCGAGCTTCTCCTTACGTGGGCATACGTTTGGTCACTGGATGCACCTCTCATCCATGTCTGAGACGTTCGTTGCTGTTTCTTTGCGTTCAGGGACTTGGGCAATATCTTGTTGGACATCGGTCAGGAGATTTGTGCATTTTCTTTGTATGTATCTTTATCGTGTTTCCGTACTTGCACTGCTACCCCTACCAGTAGTTTTCTCTCCCCGATCCCTGCCCTCTTAGCCAGACCAGAACCATAGTCTGTTTCCAGGGTCACCGCGTGGAGGTTAGGGGCAGGGTCTTGGTTAGCGCGCCCTCTCGCTAACCCTGGCTCATGTTACCACTATGACCTCATGAGCCTTTTGACCCCCTGTAGCAAATCGTTCTACCTGATACAGTGGTTAGCTAGGGGATCTCTGTGGATAAGTAGTTATACTTTTCTTGTTTTACGTTACAAAAGTCATAGGTTAAAATCCGGACCACATCATTCTGTTCACGGGTACATTTTTTCCAGAGATCCCTAGGTTTGTTGCCAGAGCTACATAGTTTGTGCTTTCTACAGTACTCTTGGCAGGTGTTGTGCTATTTCTCGGGGAGGGACTGAGCCATATGTGGAACCCAGTGCAATGAAGTCAACCCTTCATCTTTAGACCCTTTGTTTAGTTGTTAGCTCCATGCACAACCGCCTATACCACATTTTACAACCAGTGTGGTAGTGTGTAGAGTGTTATTCTTTTTTTTCCCATTTCCATTTCTTCTTCTTCTTTGCGATTGCCCCCTGCAAATTCAGGTGTTCGCCATGAGGCCTGGTGTGGCACTTCTAACTGATTTTTACATGAGATCTGCTTATAGCATATGACTGACAGGTGGTGGACTTTTGCCATTTTTAGAGGTAATTACCATTTCAACATGTGCTACTCAAATTTTCATAAATTTCTACTTACATTTCTAAGTTTTGCTATTTCAGCATGTAATCGTGGAGCCTCTTCTTTTAATTCCTCATATTCTTTTTCTACTCTGTGCAATCTGAGGAAACATTTATATATAGTGATGAGATTAAGAATATAAAACATATTACAGAAACCATACATTCACAAACATCTATGCTAGCTACATCAGATCAGATACTTCTTCTTCTTCTGCATTCTCACTAGATTGGGATTTCGGATTCTCTAATAAAGGCCGCCGTCTGCCTAAGATTATCAGCCACGCCATACAGTTTGTCTTGGATGCTAGTGTAAGTGGGCCACCTCTTTCTTCTCAAGTCTGCATACTGGGGCAGTTCTGTAGGATATAATTCCTATGATTTTTGCTTACCCGTTTGTGCCGACCTCTTCAGCAGTAAGTTTGGCCACCTCGTGATGGTAGGTCTGATATTCTTACTGCGTGGCTAAATCTCTGAGGCAGATTGGCGACCGTAGAATCCGTTATCCCACTCCTCATTGTGAGGGTTGTTGCACCATGTTATGCACCTTACGGCCTGGTGCATCCGTTTTCTGCAAGCATTTGTTTCAGGTTAGCATTGTCTAGCGGACACATGCATCCGATTTCAGCCAAACCTCCTTAATCGCCTCTTACGACATGCGTGACAGGTAACAGTGGTTCTATTTTTACACCCCAAATTTGGGCCCGTAACCACTCGGCGGATCAGATACTATATTCACATCTGTGCTAGATACATCAGATCACATACTATATTCATATCTATACTAGCTACATCAATCAGATTCCATATCCACATCAATGTTCCTCATCATCATCAAGTAGTTTGTCCCTTCTGGAACTTGGCTCCCATGACAGCAGTTCTGAAAAACTCTCTGTGCTGTGCAAGTTGACCAGCATCAGCAGCAGTCATTCTCAGATCATCAATGACATCTTGCACCCATCGTCCTCTAGATCCTCCTCACGTTCTTCTTTCAGGCACCATTTAATTTTCCTAGATGTTATGCTCTTTAAAAGCCAACTCTCTTTAATATCAAGCAGTTGCAGAACAGAAGCATTTGTTCTTTTCTCTGTCCATGATATTCAAAGCACTCTTCTGTAGCATTCAAAGGCATTAATGATCTTTTCCGCCGCTTTGCCAATGGTCCATGTCTCACAACCATATATGCTAGCTACATTAAATAAGGACCATATCCTCATCTATGCTAAATATAACAAACCAAATACAATATAAAACATCTAATGTCAGGTAGACCAGATCAGATACCATATCCACATGACACTGATAACAAATAAAGCAGGTCTTCACACAAAGATCAGTCAGAAGGGTCATACAAGGCACCTTAACTACGCCTGAATTCATAGCAGGCAAATGCAGAAGAAGAAGAAGCAGAGTCTAACAATAATCAATTAAGACAATGTTAGAAAGATGGGGTAAATGTATAATTGATAAAAATAGTACTTCTTCTTCAATGATCCAGTGGCAATGGGACTTGCCATTCAGCCCACTGCTATATTGTGGTATCTGCATGTGTTTGTAAGTTCTTCTTTTGTTCCGTATAATGTGTTCCATTTATCTGGTCTTGAAGGAAGGAGGATCTTCCTGACATCATTCAGCGTTTGGCACCTGAAGTTGTGCACACAGCTGACACTATGGAGTGTGTTGTGGTTGAATTCTGTTCATATGATTGAGAGTTATGTGTTGGATTCATAGTAAAAAAAAAGCTGTTCTGATCCTCCTTGTAAGGCAGTTGATGCTGACATTGGAGTTTTAGTTGGCCATGTAAACCTCTCTTTCCGTGTCTCCAATAGCTCATCTATTCCATGAAATTTCTTTATTTGTGGTTTTTAGGAAAAATAATACTAAAAATACATGGACATAATATATAAGTATGATTCTTAAATCATGTGACGTGTGAAAAACTGTTTGAAAAAGATGCAATATAAAGGCAAAGATGCTTTTTAGTGAATGAGATTGTGAAGAAATAAAGATTTGTTCAAGTGATTGACATCTTTGAACTTAAAGGCAAAGATGCTTTTTAGTAAATGATATTTTGAAGAAATAAAGATTTTTTTAAAAGTGATTGACATCTCTCAACTTAGAGAAGACATGCCTGTATGACGGGGACACTGTTAACTCTTTTCACGCAAGTTATTTCCTCAATTTGTTAACAGTTAATTCAAGGGGAGGGGGTTAAAATCCTAACTACTCGTCAATAAATAAACATATATATATTATTATATACTAAATTGAAGAAAACTGGACAGCCTAATAGAATAGAAAGGTTAAAAAAGTAGAATAAGTAAAACAGTAGAAGTAAAACTAGAAAGACTTCTTATAAGGAAAGCAACTCTATAGCAGCACAGTGTGCGCTAATGGCGATTAACGGACTTCCGGCGTGGCGCAGTGTGCGGCGAAAAGCATGGAAAGAGTTAATATGGAAAACATGCCATCAAGCAGTCGAGTGAAGAATATAAATTGACGATGATCAGGAAAACTTTGTGTATGAAATCTGATTGCTGATGACTGTAGTAAATGTGTGTCTGAACTATGTTGGTGTTTACATTACCTTTGTGCAACATAATCCATTTGTTCTGTTTTCTCTCTCTCATGCCGGACCTAGGTGGAAAAGTATAAAATAATTGTCAGAATTCATATCACAAACTCAGGTCAAATTATCATCAAGTCTAAGCATCAGGGTATTTTTTTTTTCTAATTCACTCACTATGAGGTCAGGTGTAGTCATGCCGACTAATATTGCGCCTCTGACTGATCTTTTCATGGGGGGCTTGCTTTCTTTATCACTACTGCCCCTTGACATTCTGGTAAGCCTTACTCCGACTTCCGAAGCACTTGTAATTTAGATTCCCAAGTAAATGATAAGGAAACCTGCAGTCAAACCACACACCGATTTCACACTAAAAGTTTTTGGCCCAAGTTAGCCCTGGTCCCCAGAAATTTGCCTGAAACATAGCATCAACTTTGCTATCGGCGTCATTCACCTGTTACTTAAAATAGCAATTTTTATAACAATCTACAAAAATTTAATAAAGTTAAACAAAACGCTATAAAAAAGTACCATAAATTCCTGATGTTTACGCCGCTCTTCTGATAATCTATCATCAGCTCTCACTTCCATATCTCTCAACTGCTCCTCCAGAAAATGAACTCTGAAATAGTTGAATATTCAAGTCAATCAGTTAGAAGTAATCAAACAAAATTATTTACTTCTTATATGACTATGTTCAGTGTCTATTTATTGATCGTAAATTCATTGGGTGGCGTCTGTGGCCTAGGGGATAGTGACTCGGTCTATTAACCCCAACGTTCTGAGTTCAAATCACGCTGTGGAAAGTTTTGTTGCAAATTGTTTGGTGATTTTTACAAAGGACTATGGCACCATCCTTTCAGAAAGCAATGGCAAACTACTGAACGTAATAATGCCTAGAAAAATCAAAACAGCGTTAAAAAGCTGGGGTTGATTTGCAAAGTCCTGTAAAGGATATGCAATTAACTTTTTAAAATTCATTGGCTCTGGTGCTTCCCTTGGGGTTCTTAGAACTCATTCTCTTCTCACATTATCATTTAAATATCATTTAAAATAAGCTCGATAACAAACTATGTTCAAAATAGTGTATTCTTGGTTACGGAGTTCTTAGATTAATTCTTCTTCTGCATTCTCACTAGATTGGGATTTTCGCATGTGTGGTTACCAGGGCCCAAATTGGGATGTAAAGGAACCACTGTTACTTGCCACGCATGTCTTAAGAGGAGATTAAAGAGGTTGGACGTGGGGCTATCACGCATACGACCACCTTACATTCCCACCACAGAGACTGGAACAATGAAATGGTGTGTATAACTCAGTTTAGATGACATACAATTATAATAACTCACTTCTGTACAAGAACAGAATTTTCATCTTTAAGTTTAACCTGCTTGGAGTTGGTATCTGTCTGCACTTGAGATAAATGTTGAAGCTGTTCTTCCAAGAACTTCAGCTGTAAACAATTAATGAGAAAACAACATCAATAAAGATAACAGCGGGACATAAAGCAGAAATATAGCAACACTTTAAGAAATATAAATGATATTATGCTATGAAGTAGTGATATAGCTATTTGCTAAACTCGATCATGAATTCTTAGTCTTTATATGTCCAGTTCTTTCAGGAGATAATTGATTGATTGATAGGGCCATAATCTGCACTGCGGTGAATAGCTATGTGTGCTCCAATCATAAACGGGAAGACCTTAGGGCTGCAGTGCTTGAGCTACGTAGCACCGGCGAAGGTCCAAGGTGTCATTTAGAAGACAGTCAAAATATTGTGAGGAATTTTATTTTTAATCTTTCTAATGAATTTTGCATGGGCAGTGACATTCCAGCCTGCTCTTGATTTTTAACTGCCAAGGGTACTCTGATATGCTCAAATTGAACATGTGACCTCTTTTTCCTCTTTTTCTTCTTCGAACGCTCCATATCGATCACTAGCTAACCACTGTGTGATCTGTATGTGATCTGAGACTAAGAGCGATTGTATGTTGTGCCAGTTATGCGCCTACAAGTAGGCCAACGCATCCGATTTCTCGCGCTCTTTATTTACTAGGGTAGCTTCCTAGGCCACTACCTCGGTCGGCTCTTACGACATGCCTTGTAGTTCACAGTGGTACTATTCTTTGCTTCTCTTGTGGGCCCCGGCAATACACAGGCGAAAAACATGAGACCTACATTTTATTAACCATCGCCAATGGGATTAGGAACTCAACTACACTGAGATCTCTCTCTCTCGCGATCACCTAAAAGACCGATGTACGAGATCTCTCCATAAATTCATTCATGTGGAAATCTGATTCATGCAGCCTTAGTATGGGTGGGTTTCGTCACATCTTCAGTGCCATTTGGAGCTCTGGTGTTTATCCTTCGGCGATGTGTCTGGATTCAGCCAGCATTTACTGGGTTCGCTCTCCGTTAGCCTTTGGCTGTCCTCAGCTATCCTGCAAGGCAGCAGGTTGACTCCTAGACATTTAGGACATGTGCATCCGATTTCAGCCAAACCTCCTTAGTCGCCTCTTACAACATACGTGGCAGGTAACAATGGTTCTATTATTTAAACCCCAAATTTGGGCCCCAGTAACCACTCGGGCGATACTGAGATCAGGAATCTTTTTTTTTTTTTTATTATCCAGAAGCACTTCAGCTCTTTGACTCGGTGCCACGAACACTGTGAATCTGGGGAACCTGTGGCTTTTCTGCCAGCCTGCGGAATTGAACCCGCACTAATAGAGGGCTAGTCACCCGCAGTCCAATGCGCAACGAACACGCTGGGCAAACGGGCGAGATCAGGGATCTGTGGAAAAATATCCACGAGGGAGCAAACCGAGTACTTTTGAAACAAGAGGCGAGCATTTAACCTCTGCGCCAGAGAGAACCCTTGGAGATAATTGCTTGTTCTTTGCAAGGTATAATGTAGTATGGGCCATTGAGGTTTACAAATTCTATCATCGTTACTTAAATTCTTTTATAATTATTTCCAGTTCATCTCTTATTGAAAAAATATTGGTACTAGTATTACACATTGCACACTGAATTCATATTAATGTATAACTTATTAATCTCTTACTATTTGATTGCATTAATTAACTTCTTGGTTTGGAATTTGTATATTTCTTTTGTCTACGATAAAGACCATCTAGTTGACACTTCGACATAATCATCATCATCATCATCAAGTAGCTTGTCCCTTCCGGAACTTAGCTTCCATGACAGCAATCCTGAAAAACTATTCTGTGCAAGCTGACCTGTGTCAGTAGCAGTCACTCTAAGATCGACAATGACATCTTGCACCCATCGTCTTCTAGGTCTTCCACTTATTCTTCTTCCAGGTACCATTCACTTCAAAATGATCTTCTCTATGCCCTCATGTCATTTGATGTGTCCAAAATATTTAATTTTCCTTTGATGTTATGCCCTTTAATAGTCAACTCTCTTTAATATCAAGCTGTTGCAGAACAGAAGCATTTGTTCTTTTCTCTGTCCATGATATTCTAAGTGCTCTTCTGTAGCATTTGCATTCAAAGGCATTAATGATCGCCGCTTTGTCGATGGTTCACAACCATATGTTGCCAAGGGAAAAACGCAAGCTCTTTAAACACTTGATTTTTGTTCTTATGTCAGTTCCCTTCCATAGACTAGTTAGTTTTTTTAGTTTTTGCAAACCAATGCTCAGCCTTCTTTTAATTTCTTTTATAACATTCCTGTCATTTGTCAGCACTTCGACATACCTATGGTTTAAACATTTAACCTAATAATATGTCTTCCAAAGTTCAATAATGAATGTATAGATATAAAATTGTTAGTTTTTCTGCTCATCCTTCACCAATAACTCACCCTGCCATTGACATCCTGAAAGTTGCCATCAATATCATCAAAAATTTCATCAGAGCCGTAGCTTCGAATGCTGGATGGAGAGTTGCGACCACTTCGTTGCAATTGACTGTGAAGAAACAAGATATTAAAATAATACTTCCAGTAGTAATGTTAATACATTTGTAAATATCTTAAATAGTATAAATGTAAATATATATTTATAAGTATAAATATATATTTATATTATGTAATTTTAGCTTGTCTTTCATATAATGGATTCGCTTGTGTGTTGCTCCAAGGGGAGCAAAGAATAGTAATGCTGCAAACTACAAGGCATGTTGTCAGAGACAGCTGAGGTAAGGGCCTAGAGAGGCTACCCTGGGAAATAAAAAGTGCAGCAGAAATCAGACGAGCTGTCCTACTACTTGTAGGCGTCTAGCTGGCACAACATACAATCGCTCTTAAACTCAGATCACATACAAATCACAAGGGGGGTTTAACATTGGTCGATAGGAGCATTTGAAGAAGCTTTGCCCGGAGAGGGCAATCTTGCAAGACATGCTCTGGTGTGTGTTCCACCTGTTGACACTGCCCGAGAGCTGTGTGACTTATTCCTAATCTATGTAGGTGTTCGTTGAGTCTGCAATATCCAGCACGTAGGTGAAATATAATGACCTGAACTGTTCTGCAGAAGTCTTTAGATGGAATCAACTGCTAGTAAATTTCTTCCTTTTCAGACAGTCAGGTATTTTTATTTTATGTTATACTCGGCTGTCTAGGAACGTTTGCCGAAACAAATGCTTGCAGAAACCGGATGCACCAGGCCATAAGGTGCATAACATGATGCAACGAACCCTCACACTAAGGAATGGGATAACAGATTTTATGGTCGCCGATCTGCCTCGGAGATTTAGCCACGCCGTAAGAATGTCGGACCAACCATCACACCAGCGTCCAAGACAAACTGTATACGGTGGCTGATAATCTGAGGCAGACAGCTTCCTTTATTAGAGAATCTGAAATCCCAATCTAGTGAAAACGCAGAAGAAAGATACTCTGCTGTCAGAATATTTAGCCTCCAGGGCTTGTATAGCTGATAGTGAGTTTGTGAGAAAGATTATCAGTATTCATACCCATCTCCTAAATGAGACTGAGCCCCTATGAGTCTGTCTAAGTCTAGTGATATAAGTTCAGTGAACTATGTTTGTTTAGACTGCACTGTCTGCTCTGTTGCAAAATTAAAGATTAATAAGACCCTAATATGAACTCCTACCTTGCAAGAGCTGATGTTGTAAGTCTGCGAGTGGAGCTGTCAAAGAAATAAAAACAACAATTACTCTACAAGATCCCATTTTTAAATTACATTACTACACCTAATTTAAATATTACCCTAAGGGATCTAATTTTTTTTTTTTTTTTTTCATCCGCTTTCAACTCAGACGAAGTTTCATCTCTGAAACTGATTTTTGCGTGAAAATCTGTTTTTCCAATTTCTTACAATGGCAGCAAAGTGCACATTGTAAATTACTTTACACTGGCAGACGTGTGCTCAATGTACTCGTAATTAGTATTCCTCGCCATAAAGGCAGATTTTCTCCGGCTTCAGAGGTACTCACGTTATCGTCCTGAGTAAGACCAGGGACTCGAACAAATGCCGGACAGTAGGTTCGAACCCGAGCTATGAGGCGTCTCACAGCTAGCAGGCCGAGCTACTATCAACTACTCTAGGCAGTCCCCGGATCTGAATTTAAATATTACTATACAAAACCTAATTTAAATATTAATCTACTGCACCTAATTTAAATATTACCCTAAGGGATCTAATTTAAATATTACTATACAAAACCTAATTTAACTATTACTCTAATGCACCTTATTTAAATATTACACTTTGAGATATAATTAAAAAAAACTAATCTTAGAGACCTTAATAATATACTATTTCACTTATCTATGATATCATATTCAAAATGTGCATTTGTGCAAAGAATGGTGATTATCAATTAAGCTACATACATTTTAAAATGGATTAAAAAGTAAACAAAATTAACATAATTCAGTCGAATTCATGATAACTTAATTTAATACAGATGGGATAGCACTATTTCTAAGATTTCATCTCAAATAATTTCATCTTATAGTTGTCTATCTTGAAGATTTTCATATTGTAATTCTAAATTCAAATCATCAAGATGGCTTGTCTGTTCTACAGGCCACCAGTAGGCTATTAATTTTCATTTTTTGCCTTTCTCAAGAGAGACTAGTCAACCCCAATTCTGCTGGATGCAGAAGCAGAACACACCATGTAGACAAAGCTGGCCCATCTAAAACTAGTTCTATAATGAACACATAAATAGTACAAATAGTAAATTTAAATTATGAAAAAATAGATATTTGTGAAAATCTTTTCTCTAATCTTGTTTTGTCTCACAGCTTCAGGATAAGAAGATATTTATAGAACAAACTTTAGAAAGTAAATCATACATGTATACAGACTTATGTGGACATAAAATATCCCCCAAGTGTAACCTTTGAAAAGGTCGAGACATTTGTTAAAAAATACAAGCAGGTCTAGCCAGCAGCTATTTTATCTGCAAAATTACAATGTACTGATTTCACCAACACATACCATTTTCTAAACATTGACACATAAAGCACTCACTATAAACAGAAGAGCTGAATAAAAAAAAACTAACACGTAAAAAGTTCTACATGCTATATTTTACAGAGGAGATAAAACAAAGCAAACTACCAGCAAAGATATGAATATCTTTATGAAAAACCACACACAAAACTAACATCTTAAACAATTTTTTGTGTAGATTACAGAATTACAACTGCAAAAGTAATGTATAACTACCACATTCTATGAGAAAGAAAAATTACATGAATTCTCTGGAAACTGGATCACATTCCTTGCAAGATTTGGTATTGAAACTAATATTATTGATTGCTTGATTGATAGGACGATCATCCTTGCACTTTTGTGCATAACCATGTGTACTCTGATCTCTTTCTTACAAATCAAGATCTCAGCTGCAGTGCAAACTCCGTAGCACCGGCAAGGGTCCAGGCAAAATTATGGATTATATCAGGAAAATTATATATTTTAAATAAAAATACACCTGAGCATTCATAAAAGCATGCGTATGCAAGTGAATAAAAGGCAAAATAATGAAAAACAGAAACTAAGAAAGTTGCTAAAAGTAAATAAGTGATTACGGCCTAGATTAAACACTCAATCCAGTAAGTAAACTTCATGTACAAAAAAATATGTGCCTCAAACTGAACAAAGTAAAGATAAGAACTTCTGATAATATAAATGCAATGAAATAAAAATAATAAACTATTGTTCTATTGATATGACCAGCATCACTGCACTTCGGTGAATAACAATTATCGCTCGTCTCTTTTTTATACAGGATGATGTTTGTGGCAGTGCACAAACTCTACGGTATTGGTGTGCGACCCAGGTGTAATTTAAAGGCACATTTTTTGGAAACATTTTATTTGAATCTTATAACTGTCTGTATTAGAGTGAGAAACAAGAATATCAGAAGCATCATTGGTTCTATACCATGCATACAGTACATAGAGAAGCAAAGAATCAAGTGGTTCGGCCATCTAATGAGAATGGAACCACATTTACTACCATCATGTGCTTACAATAATCGACACTCAGGGCGCAGAGCACGAGGCAGGCCAAGAACACGATGGATAGATAACCTCTCAGAGTCCCTGCGAAAGCATGGACTGACAACGTCAAGCGCATATCACCTGGCACAAGATAGAAAACTAACTATCCCCACAACGCTTCACTGCAGATGTGGTTAGGATAAGATAAGAAGACTGTATTTACTGCCTGTGTTACCACCTTTTTAGGACTGACAACATCAAACGCAACACACCTGGCACAAGATAGAAAACTAACTATCCCCACAACGCTTCACTGCAAATGTGGTTAGGATAAGATAAGAAGACTGCATTTACTGCCTGTGTTACCACCTTTTTAGGGTGGTGTAGGAACAATAAACTATAAACCTAATGACATAAAATTAACAAAAGAAAATTATAAATACAATGACAAAAAATAACAATTAAGACAAAATATAAACACAATGATATACATCATAACAAGCTATAAGCACAATATAATATTAATATAGGAGAGCTATAGACATTATGAAATATAAATAAAACAAGAAGTAAATGCTACAAAATCTAAAATAGTAAGCAATAGCTGTGAAAAGTAAAAGTGTAGCAACCAAAGACACCATGCAGTGAAGCAGCAATACAAGAATGGCATGCAGAAAGCAATATATTAGAGATTGTATGATACTAGAAAAATGTGTATCACTACCACGGTTTCTTAGGATGTCGAGACATATGATCCTTTCTGTCTGTACGCTTTCGTTGTGTTGATGGTGTTCTGTTGAAGGAACAGGCCACATTTTTACAATGTTGATAACATACAATCTATTTATATCAAGGTTCTTCTTCAGTGATCTCCCATCATGCACTTACTCCACTGTGGACCATAAACTAGACAGTCAGCTTGAGGTTTCCAAAAGCTTAGTTTTCAGATCAACTGGTGCCGAGTAGTTGCCGAGCCCACATTAGGGTGTAAAGAATAGAACCACTGTTACCTGCCACGCATGTCGTAAGAGGCGACTAAGAAGGTTGGTGGTGGGGCTAACTACTCACAACGTAAAAACACAAGTTGGCTACAGAAATGAGAGGGAACCAAGTAAATGCTGGCTGAAACCGGACACATCTCCGAATGATAAGCACAAGAACTCCAAATGGTGCTGAAGATGTGGCGTAATACACACCAATGCTAAGGCTGCATGAATCAGATTTCCACATGAATAGAATTTATGGGGAGATCTGGTACATCGGTCTGGGTGGTGATCGCAAGAGAGAGGTCCACTGGGCATGGTCACATGTTGCTTCTCAGCTTACCGAGGTTCAAAACCAAGCAATGTTAAGCTGTACTTTAAAGTGTTGCAATTAACTTCAGTTTTGAAGACTACAGAAAAGAAACAATTTTAAATAGTATAAGATTAAACCACATATAAAATACATGAAAAAGATTGAGTGGACATCACAAATAACCTCTGCCCCAGAATAAGAAATAGAAACAAAGAACGGTTGATTGAAATGAGGGTTAAGTGGACAAGCACAAGAGAGAGCAGAAATGTCACCCAACATCAACTGGGAACAGTGTGATGGCTGCTGTGTTTGAGGTCTAAGGACGAAGAATTTTGATTGCATGAGGTGTTCCCAATAAACCTTGACCTCTCTCCACAGAGATTGGAGTCTTTCAGATGGACTGTGATGTGAGTGGTGTTCTGCAAAGAACATGCTACATGAAGGGACCTAACAAACTCAATCTTTAGCATATCATGTTATGTTTTCTCTCCCTGTTGTCCATTAGCTTTTCATCTATCTATAGAATCAGAGACACTGAATGGTTGATTGAGAGGGAGCTTAAGTGAGGACAAGCATATCAAAGCTGTCTACAGTGTAGAGATAGAGAGAATCAACCAACATCCCTTGGGCACAGTGTGAGCAGGAACATTAAGATGGCTGCTGTAGTCAAGGTCTGAAGTTGAATGACTGACTTTAATCCACCAGGTTTTACCTGTATGGCTTGACCTCTCCGCAGAAAAGGTACACTAACTGTCAGGAGTATTACACAAAACACGAATTCCATAGCTCCAAAAACAATCCTAGAGGTTTCCGAAAAAGATGCACTGATGAACACAACGACACAGCTCTGAATTCAACCCATAACCTAAGGAATGCAAGGCAATGGCTTAACTACTTATCCTCTCCATATTCAACGATGGAGCATGAATGGAGGAGTTCAAACCTGGACTCAAACTCCTGTGGAACTCAGCGCTAAGAAAATGCTCATCCACTTATAAAGTCATTTAGAAACCCCCCATATTCAAAGATATAACAAGAATGAATTTGTCCAATCTGTGAGAACATTGTTCAAAAGAACTAAACTATTTAGACTCCGGCATCAGATGCTCATAAAATGTTGCAATCACTGTGGACACGACTACATCTGATGTTAATATAAAGACATCCATAAACTAACAATCTATGAGAATTGAGAACAGTACCAGGATAACATGATATCAAAAATAGATGCAACTCTTTATGTCCTACAAATTAATTTTTTTAATAACTTACAAATGGCCTTGATCAGAGACATCTGCCTCTGAAGACTCAATTTCTCCAAAGTCTTCATAGTTTTCCTCATCAGTAATTTCTTGTCTGCTGAAACATAAGACAAAAGTTGAAGATGTTGATATATTTTTATTTATTAAAAAGCAGATATTTTTTTTTTCCCCGATCCAGAAGCACTTGAGCTTTTCAGCTCTTTGGCTTGGTGCCATGGACATTGTAGCCCTTCGGTTCGGTGCTACGAACACCGTAAATCTGGGGAATCTGTAGCTTTTTCTGCCATCCCGCTGGAATTGAACCCGCACACACAGAGGGATAGTCACCCGTAGTCCAACGCGCTATGAACACTTATGCTTCTTAGTACTTTCTCTTCCTATGCTTTGTACTCTATATGGGTATATGTTGCATGAATTCAAGTTATATATTTATAAAATGTTTCATTGCCTTTTCGTCTCCATTTCTAGTTTCTTGATGTGTGTTTGGTTAGCATTTATTTCAAATGATACTGCTTTATTCCAGCTTTCTTAGATACGTTTGTATTTGAGTCTCATTTGTGTTTCATTTAATTTGTCACTCCTGTTTGTTCGTTTGCTTGATAAAGCCTTGTTGGTCGAGCTTGTTGTTATAATCATGTTTCTGTTTTGTAAACTATAGTACTTGTTTGTAGCAGTGTTCACTATAGAACCAACAGGCAATTTAATATATTTAAAGAAATTCCAAGCAGCTCTCATTCGAAATAATGACAACCATGTGAGTTTTTACACATTTAAAACGCACCTGAGTCCACCCATTGCAGCACTACCGGGTAAAGGCCCAATATAATTTTCTTTTAAATAGTAACATGACCGAGTTATGAAAGGGAAAGTTAGCAAGGTAAGCAACTGGACATCTCGTAATATGATAGATCTTAGTACTATGGAGTACCCAAAATTTCACTCCCCTTTTTCTTCTTCTTAGAACACTCCATACCGGCCACTTGTTAACCACTCTGTTTGATTTGTATGTGATCCGAGCCTAAAAGCGATTGTACGCTGTGTCAGTTATGCGCCTACAAGTAGGCAAGCACATCCAATTTTTGCGATACTTTTTATTTACTAGGATAGATTCCCTAGGCCCCTATCTGAGTCGCCTCTTACGACATGTCTTGTAGGTTGCAGTGTTACTATTCTTTGCTTTCCTTGCAGGACCATGCAAGACACGACGTTTACCAATCTAAACACAGAAATGAAAGATATCTCACTAAAATTACTTCAATTTGATTTGCTTTCATTTTCTGCAACAAACTATTTTAATGTTTGCGCCCACCTATTCTCATTAATCTCTGAGGGATTTCCACTTATGGCACTGTCCTCTTCATCTTCTGAAATACTAGTAATGACAAGAGGATGTCCATTGAGCTCTGTGACAGGTAAGGCATGTACTGATGTTCCAGGGGAATCTACACCTGAAGGTTCATCGTATCCAGAAAAGTCATACTCTGCATAAGTGTTTTGGCTGCTGATGGAAGGACTGGTTTTTCGATTCTGAAAAAAAAAATAGATTTGAACGAAGTCAATTAATTGAAGAGACAGATCTGTATGTTCTGTGGACACAGTTCTAAAAGATTTTTCTTTCTTTTATTCTTCTTTCTTTTTTTCTTTGTTCTCTTTTGATATTTTTTTATCGTTAGGCATAACAGGTTTAACTGATGATCGGTTTCCGAGAAAGTGCACAATCTGTTGCTTAATATGCTGTGGTATTGTGGAGTTTTAAGATGTCTGTAACTCCATCAACCCATCTTTTTCTTGGTCTGCCTCTTCCTCTTGATAATTCCATTTTCAGGTTGTACGCTTTTGCAACTGGTGTATTCAGGTTCATTCTCACCAAGTGGCCAAACCATTTGAGTCTGTTTTCAATGAATCTATTAGGTGTTGTTCCGACTGTTTTTCTAATTTCCTCATTTCTTATATGGTCTCTTCTTTTATTTACCTGCTATGAATTCAGATGTAGTCAATCAGGGTGCCTAATGTAGCATTGGCACATCTGACCGATTTTTGTGTGAAGGCTAGCTTTTCTTATCACCAGTGTCCCTCGGCTTTCAGGCAAGTCTTACTCCGACTTATGGGGTACTTGTAAACAAAAATGTGTTGGGCCTCGACCACCAGAATTAGCACTGTACACTTTTTTAAAAGTTTCCATTATGGTCTACTAATCACATACATAATGTCATATGAAAATGCATTCCGAAAAAATGTACTTGTATTTCTTTTTAAAATTTGCTTTGCACATTTTAAAATAGTTATTACCCTCTGAATTGTCAAAGCATCTTCTTCTTCTTCGAATGCTCCATATCGACCACTTGTTAACCACTGTATTGTGCCAGTTATGCGCCTACAAGTAGGTCAGCACATCCGAATGCTTATTATTTACTAGGTAGTCCCTAGGTCCTACATCAGTCGCCTCTTACGACATGCCTTGTAGGTCACAGTGTTACTATTCTTTGCTTCACTTGCGAGTGTCAGCACTACATGGGTGATAGCATCTTCTGATATCACTTATATCATCTCCATTGCTGTTACTTAGATTTACCATGAAAGTAATAATGAAATTATTAATTTTCACAGATATGGCAAAGAAAATTAGACATTTCTCAACAACAACAAAATCAGAGAACATAAGTTGTTTGTCATAAAACTTGCATCACACAGAATTAGTACAAACAGCAGCAACTGTGAAAGTGAAAAAAAATGAACGATAAGGAAAGCATAAATACATACATGTTAGTGACGTTGGGATAGGAAAGGAGGTGGAACTGTAGCGACGTCATGTAAGAATACTAAAAATGAAAGATGTTTTTAAAAATCAAAACAAAAATATAGTATATACCCAGGCAGGGGGGTTGGCTATGTGCCATTCTGGACGGAGTGTTAAATGTCCCTAGCTGTCGTCACGCAATATCTAGGTTGTGTTTTTATATTTTACCCCGACATAAACTAATACACATACCTGATACCGTACCAGGGTTTAAACCATTTTAGGCATTACTATGAGACCGATGTTCTAAGCACTGCCACACTGTAAAAAAACAAAAAAACATTGCCCATATATTTTATATGGGCAAATGGCGCAAGCACACACAATTAGTGTCAGCACACCGTCAACTGTGCTCAATAGAAACGAATGTGGCACACCACAAGTTAACTGTTCATAAAGTACACACTCAGTAAATATATGATACACACTTTACATTTTATTTATATCTGATGGTTTATATCGTAAATTTATGATATACAAGTCCAATCTAAAATGGAGATGAAGGTTCAGAAATAACAAAGGGAACACATTAACACAAACAAACAACAACACGCCCCGTTTTAGACCTGTAGTTTGTATTGAAAAACTCGTTCGTCTAAATATGAGTAAGGAGAACCGAAAATATCACGGATTAAACACTAAGAGAACACGGTACAATCGGTTTAACATAACGAGGAATGAAGAAATAATATTTAGAATAATCAGGAAAATATACTTTAAACAGGATTCCAACAACGCTATGCGAGTCACTATGCTGTTGTTCATCTGTAACATCTAACGTCGACATGTTTATTTGCCATTTATTTAACAAGTAGTAAACATCGTTCCAAACATTCTTGAATTTGAATTACTATTATTAGAATGAAGTGAACAATGTGTATAGACCGAGGAAAAAACAGTTAGAAATAAGCACACAAAACTGAAATGAAACATTTACCTCCGAAAGTTTGAAACCATGGCCGGCTGGAACATTACTAGACATATCGCGATTCGTGGTGTAGGTCACACAGACTAAATATTTATTTACTGCCAGCAACAAGTGGATAGCTTCCTCCCACGTCCTTGAGTCATGGATCGTGAAAGAAAACATGAACAAAGGAAAGGTCAAGACCTCAATAGGTTTTGTAACGCCCTCAGCAGCAGCAGGGAGCTAAGTGAACCAACACAATATCGCTAGAAAACATACGTTAAGAGAGGTCAAATCTGATATGTTCACTTCGGAAAGTTGTAGAAAAGAATGATAGCTTGTAAAATATGTGACGACTAACTAGCAACAACAGGTCGACCACCAATAAATATATTTGGAATTGTTCTTACATGTGAATCCACTGAACATAATCTGTGTTGTAATGACATGGAGCGTAACGGGATTAATTAATTGTGTTGATAATAAAGTTGTATTTTAGTTGCTATATGGTTTTGTTAAATCTGCTACTGCGGCGGATCTATTTTCTAATCATGTTTTGTCTTTGGACGTCAGGTCGAAAAAGAACACATGGAGCGAGCCTCTTTATGCGTACAAGGTGCAATTTTGTGACACTAAGGATATTCCGTTGCTCCATCGTTTACGTGGTCGTCTTCTAGGTCTGTTGTCAGTGTACTTTGTGGAAGAGTGCTTTGTGGAAGAGTGCTTTGTGGAAGAGTGCTTTGTGGAAGAGTGCCTTGTGAAGATCTTTGATGGAAGAGTGCTTGGAAGGTGCTGGGTAACCGATATGTCGAACCATTTGACTGTTGTTTTGATATATTGTAACCCCGTCACTGATCTTCTGATATCCTGGTTTCTGATCCTATCTCTTCTGATTTCCTGGTTTCTGATCCTATCTCTTCTGATATCCTGGTTTCTGATCCTATCTCTTCTGATTTCCTGGTTTCTGATCCTATCTCTTCTGATTTCCTGGTTTCTGATCCTATCTCTTCTGATTTCCTGGTTTCTGATCCTACTCTTCTGATTTCCTGGTTTCTGATCCTACTCTTCTGGTTACATTTAGAATTTATCGTTAACACTTCATCTCTGTCGTTTTGATTCTTCTTTTCTCATTTGTTGTCAGTGTCCAGGTCTAACATGTAGCAGGTTGGTAAATCTGTGTTAAACGTTACCCACTTGGTGTCCATCGGTCTTCTTCTTCACCTTTCAACTCCCAGCGGAGCACAGGTCTTCAACAAACTTCTTCTAGATCTTCCTCTCTTGCCATCCCTGCCAACTCTTTCCATGTTTTACCTATCTTTTTAAAATCAGCCTCCAGCTCTCTTCTCCAGGTATGTCTAGGCCTTCCCTACTCCTCTTTCCCATGCGGGTTCCAAAACAGTGCCTGTCTTGCAATGCTTCCTGTCGGTCTTCTCAATGTATGTCCTAGCCATCGCCTCTTCCTGAACTCTTTCTCCACTGGTACCTACCTAATTCTTTTTCTGAGTTCCTCGTTTGTAATCTTATAATACCATCTCAATCCCTCTATTCTAGGTAAGCATCCATTTACGAAGGTCTGCAGTTTTCTGATGGTTTCTTTTGTTGTCTTCCATGTTTCAGAGTCATAGAACAGCACTGACTTCACATTTGATTGAAAGATTCTCAGCTTTGTGTTTGTTTTGATCTCCTTTGACTTCCATATTTTACTCAATGCAATAAAGTTTCCCCATGCTTTTTGTATTCTTATCTTGACATCTTTGTATGTTCCTCTTTCTGTGTCTATGTTGCTACCAAGGTATGTCTATGATGGTGCCCATCGTTACGTGCTTGTCTTTCATTGACGCGGATACAGTGCTAACAATTACATTAATTCGCACGCGTTGTCTTTTTTATATTTTTCATATTGTAGTTAAATTTATACGTATTGTATTGACAAGTAAAAACGACAGGTCTGGTCGTAACTGAGGGGAACTATGAACTATGAGGGTCATCATCATTGCACTTCAGTGAGTAGCCATGTGTGCTACATCTCTTTCGTACACAATATCTCAGCGGCAGTTCATAAACTCCACCGCCGAGGGTTACCGGTGTCATGGTGATCACAACTTGACCCTCAGAGATCAGGGATCTCTGTAAAAATCCCCGATGGCTCCACCAGGGAGGAGCCAAGTACCTTTGTCTTCATCAGTTATTCGCTGTATAGCTAGCTTGCTTACTTTTTAAAATGTATTTTATTTTGAGTTTACCATGTCAGTCTGCTGTCTGTAAGTTTTTGTCTAGTCTCAATCATATGTGCCGCGAAGCGTCGTGAGGTCTTTCAGTTTTCTTTTCTGTGTCAGATGTGTTGATCTGTAGTTGTTAGCCTTTAATGTCGCCGGATATGCTTGAAATCATCTATCAGTCGGGTTCTTGGTCTTCCTCGGGCTCTGTATCCGGGTCGCAGGTGGTTATAAACGCGAGATGGTAGTAGATCTGATTTCATTCTCATCAGGTGATCAAACCATTTTATTTCTTATCTTCTAATATGTTCAGATGATGTTTTCTGATTGACAGGGTCCCAGGACACAGAGGCAAACCAAGAAGAAAATGGCTACAAGATATTAAAGAAACCATGAACATGACCATCGACGAAGTGGGTGAACTGGCTAGAGACAGAGTGAATTTCAGATACGCTGCAAAGAGAGCAATGTCCTATAAAGGATACGCACCTTGATGATGATGATGTTGTATGCAAGATGTGATTCCAACGACATTTAATGTTCTCATTTCTCAATCTTTCCCGTCTTGTAACATTGACAGCTTTTCTTCTTCTTTGCGTTTTCACTAGATTGGGATTTCAGATTCTCCAATAAAGGCAGCCGTCTGCCTCATTATCAGCCACGCTATACAGTTTGTTTTGGACGCTAGTGTAAGTAGGCCACCTATTTCTTATCAAGTCTGCATACTGGGGCAGTTCTGTAGGATATAATTCCTATGATTTCTGTTTCCCTATTTGTGCCGACCTCTTCCTGCAGTAAGTTTTGGTCACCCTCGTGATGGTAGGTCTGACATTCTTACTGCGTGGCTAAATCTCCGAGGCAGAATGGCGAATCCGTTTTCTCATTCCTCATTCTGAGGGTTCGTTGTACCATGTTACGCGCCTTACGGCCTGGTGTATCCGTTTTCTGCAACATTTGTTTCGGGTTAGCATTTCCTAGCGGACACGTTATCGGCTCTCAAAGTTATGGTGGCCGCACACCTTGAGCAGAGACTACTTGCCTTTTGTTCAATCGACTGGTAATGTCAGTGGTAGATTACGGACTCGGAATTCTTACGATATCAAGATCACAATGTGAACTACTCGAACGGGTTCAGAATGAAGGTATGCTATAGTTCTGGGCTGCACTAGAGATACCCCATTGTGAAGATGAGATATATGCTTGGCCTTCTGTCACTACGCTCCCGTCATGCAATCACCCAAACCAAGGCATATATGCGGGTTACTTCGGATAAGAGACATCCACTTCACAAGAACACTAATGATGTTAAGGGCACGAGAATCAAGCGTGGCATGTCGTGGATGGCCCAGGCTGAGAGAACGATTGGCCAGGTGACTACGGTTGCGACTCTACCAAAAGGGGAAGAATGGATCCCAACAGATGGAAGCATGATGAACTATCTCAACGTTATCATTACTCTTGGAAGAGAATATAGAGATTGGGGCAACATGAAGGCTGATCTCGCAGTTAAGCAGCTGATAGAAGATAATGCAAGGGATGATGATGTTGTTGTATATACCGATGGGTCGGTTCAACGTGGTGAGAAATCCGGCTGGGGTTTCTTGGCTAATGCGCATGGTAGGGTTGTTGCAGAGCGAAGTGGGGCATACAGGACAACTACTTCTAGTATGAGGATGGAGGTTGAGGCATTTACTGCTGCCCTCCATTGGATTTCTGGGACTTCATTTACTGGGGCAGTTGTTGTATCTGACTCTCAGTCGATGCTTCACAAGATCCAGAAGGGCAGGTTTCGGTATGAGTGGATGTCGTCTATAGAAGTTTCTAACCTCCAGCGGCTTACGTGGATATACTGTCCTGGGCATGCGGGTGTTTACGGTAATGAGAGAGCGGACAGGCTTGCATCAACAGCATCGATTGTTGGGGAGTTGAAGATGGATAAGGGGGATATTCTTCGGTCTCTTCGAGACTCTCTGTTGGATGAGGACACTAAAATCGATGTGAACGATAGGATTTAAGCAGTTTGGAATTACCCGTCGTTCAAGTCGAACTGGATGCCTGAGAGGCAGAGTGAGAGGTGTGTTTAATCAGCGAGCCACAGGAACCATCAGTATGCATACTCTTCGATATCTGTTGGGGAGACCGAGCACCTATGGGTTTGCCCGGAGTGCAATGACGTCAGTTTAGTAACCAATAACCAATAGCGGACACGTGCATCCGATTTCAGTCAAACCTCCTGAGTCGCCTCTTACGACATACATGGCAGGTAACAGTGGTTCTATTCTTGATACCTCAAATTTGGGCCCCGGCAACCACTCGAGCGGACGTTTCTTAAACAGCTCATTTCATATGTTGTGAACGTTCTCTCTAAGCTAACACATTTCATATGTTGTGAACGTTCTCTCTAAGCTAACACATTTCATATGTTGTGAACGTTCTCTCTAAGCTAACACATTTCATATGTTGTGAACGTTCTCTCTAAGCTACTACTGTTAGTTACCACTAGAAATAAAAACGTCACTAGAATGTGTCTCCGACAGTCTCTGACAGCAAAAGACAACAAGTTTGACCTTAACGCGTCGTTCACATAGACCCGACGGGACAGTCCTTACGAACAAGAAAATGGAAAGTACTTTTAGCTAATTGCTTTAGGTAAACATGACCTGTTATCTTTGGTGGTGTAGCTGGACAAAAGTAAACACTGATCTTAAGCCCTCCGCTAGAGGCTAGGACACTGAATAAGGGGTCAGAAGTTCAAAGTTAACGAACCAGAGCTGATCAAGATACATGCTCCACCTCAAGTTGTGGTAATAAGCTTGCATCAATCAGAGACAACTATAAACTTATGGGCCTTTGGACTCAGGTAATAATTATGGGAAATCAGACCCCAACTACACCACGTGACCTCGCATTCCAGTATTTGTGTATATAGAGGAATCCATTTTAAAATCAACACAAAATGCTAACTCGAAGTTATATTATCCAACAAGTTAAGTTTAACAATAAGGAATATCAATATTATGAATATTTTTCCCCAATAAATAACAATAGACACATAATTGAGTAAAATTGCAAAACGAGCTTGCATTGTCCTATCAAACATCTATATTTTCCGCCCCTTTTCAGATCTAGGTAGGAACCCCTTGTCAGTTTGTCTGGCCTAGTTATCTAGAGTTGGCTGTGCATCGATACAGTCGGACAACGCGAGTAAGGATCGATGAGAAATGCAGACCAAGCCCTTAAAATGGCGTGCTAAAATAGGAGTAAACATTTTGCAGTATCGATTTTAAACTGCAACAAATGTCTCTTTAAAGAATCAAAAATAAAAAAAAACTCCCGACGATTTAACCCAAAATGTGGTGTAAGAGTTCGTAATATCCCGACAACCATTAATTTTATGATATATATTTAAATAGAATGCGATGAATGATTCTGTGGTTAAATGGTTAAACAACTGTCGCGCGCTCCGAAGGTCGAGGTTCGAATCCGCACCACACCGTTCTGCATTTTTAAAACTGATTTAGTCAGTATAATGGCTTTACGTCATATTAAAAAATACATCCAGCCAGTGTGGCGGCTTATAAGGGTGAAAGAGTTAAGTCTAACAATAACTCAGCACTGGCATGTCTACAGAACAAGTTAAAATTATCCATGTATTTTCAAAGTACAAGCACGACAGAATGGCTGGTACTGGAATGTTATTACACATCACCGGAGAATATATTTGTTTTGTCCCACGGCCATGCCAAGAATTATGGTCGGCCGTTGTAATCAATACAAGATTATCAATATTTGATTAGAGCTCGTGTGATCATGTTAAAACATTTTTTAGCCCAGGTGTGATGGATTTAAACCTTTAGCACTGGTAACTCACGTAAAGCGTAGGCGCACATAGCATTCGGCGCACACAGCACTGGAATATTTCTGTTTCATCCTTCCCTCAACCATTCTTTTTTTTTTTAAATTTCTTTTTCTTCTTCCAACGCTCCATATCGACCACTTGTTAAACCACTCTTTGTGATTTGTATGTGATCTGAGCCTAAGAGTACGTTGTTCCAGTTATGCGCCTACAAGTAAGCCAACACATCCGATTTTTGCAACGCTTATTAACTATGCCCTAACTTCCCTATGCCCTTATTTCAGTCGCCTCTTACGACATGCCTTGTAGATAGCAGTTACTATTCTTTGCTTCCATTGCGAGCCCCAGCAACATCCGGGCGCTTTTAAGATTTCAATTTTAACTCTAAATTCGTTGTTGTATGTTTTTGTTGAATACTGCAAATATTGGGGCTAAACACAAATGAGGAGCTACGGAAGAAAAAATACTAATTATATAGAACTGACAACCGAAGAAGAAAATGACGGAAACAACGACCAGCGGAAGTGGATATAAATGGTTTTCGCATGTGTGTAAAATGTAATCGAACACGTTTGGTAAAAGCAGATGTTCGATGGACATCAGACGGAAGGAGGAGACACGGTTTCCAAATGCATGTCACTTTGACAGTATGATATATCTTGTTGATTTTCCTAAGGTTCTACCAGTGGCGGCTCGTTCAGTTTGTTGGGGGCCAGACAAAATGTTCGGCAAAATCATGGTTTTGTGTTAGATTATATTTCAATTTATAAAATAATAAATACACGTTACACATTAATTTTGGTGGAGCCCGGCCCCACTGGTCCTTAATGACAAGCCGCCACTGGTTCTAGCTATTTCTTATAATCTAAAGTCTGTATCTCTCGGCTAGTTATTGTGAATATTCACATCAGACTCCAGTTCAATCTTCTATAAGCAAACCAAGGGCACTTAATCTTATGGTTACTTCCCATGATAACGTTATCACAACAACCTGATTATGATATGATTCATATAATCTTGTAGTTAATTCCCTTGATATTAATGCGATAAGATGAAGACACAAGCTTCTCGGGAGATAACGAAAGTTGTTATCATAGTGATATTTTGTATGGGTTGTTGCATCCTCTTGTCCTGCTTTATATCATCCAGATACTCAGAAAAGCAACAGGTTCCCCAGATGTACGGTGTTCGTGGCACCGAACCGAAGGGATACGATGTCCATGGCACCGAGCAGAAGAGCTAAAAGCTCAAGTGCTTCTGGATCGGGTCCAAAAAAATATCATCCAGCTGACCGAATGATTTTTCAAATCAGTGTTCATAGCTACCTTCTCCAGATGCGCAGCTCCTTGGCCAGCGTCTGTTCAACAAGAACCATAACTAACGTTTGTTAAATACAAGATGCAACTAAATTCTATAAAACAAAAATAATATACAAATAAATTATATTAAATACAAGCTATAATTAAAGGTTGTAAAATATTAACTAAGGTGCCTGCAAGCAGCAATGTAGTGTGTATGCCGAGGGAGCTGCACTGAACGAAATAACATTCTTAAAGCATTGAGAGTTTTTCAGAACAGATGAGTTTCAGGGTTGTGAATCCCCGTCGCTGATCCTCTTGAGAGAGATGGGTGTCGATATTGGTCTATTGTCTTTATACTGTTCTGGGCATGTGGGTGTTTACGGTAATGAGAGAGCGACCATGCTTGCATCAGCAGCATCGATTGTTGGGAAGTTGAAGATGGATAAGGGGATGTTCTTCGGTCTCTTTCAGACTGTCTGTTGGATGAGGACACTAAAATCGATGTTGAATCGATCAAGCTATTTAGGCAGTTTGGAGTTACCGTTGTACAAGTCGAACTGGATGCCTGAGAGGCAGAGTGAGAGGTGTGTTTAATCAGCGAGCCACGGAACCATCAGTATGCATACTCTTCGATATCTGTTGGGGAGAGGAGCCCTATTGGTCTGCCCGGAGTGCAATGACGTCAGTTTAGTAACCAATAACTATTTGCTTTCCCTAGGTGGATGACGAAATTGCTTGTCCACTCTTGTCATTAAGCGTAGGGGTGGGAGCTTTAATTTGCGTTCCAGGATCAGATGAGTCGCCCTTGTTGTTATATCCGTGTTTATTTAGTATGATCTTAATATTGTCTATCCATATTTTTCATTGTCTTTCCTTGGCTCTAGTACCTGATCTCTTTTTATTGTATGAGTCGACATTGGTACAGCCCGAAAAGAACGACATACCAAATATGCAAAAAGATTGATTAATGAACATCGAACTGGCGCGTTGCACCGCTGCCTGGATTTGTTGAAGTGAAGATCAGAGCACATATGGACATGTCCGGAGTCAGTGGCGGCTCATGATCATTTTTGTTTGTGGGGCCAGACACAAATTTTCGGGAAAATCGTGGTTTTGGGTTAGGTTATATTTTAATTTATTAAATAGTAAATACACGTTACATATTATTTTTGTGGGCCCGGCCCTCTGGCCCTACTGACGAGCCGCCACTGTCAGGAGTGCTATGTTGAGTCCTCATATAATTGATAACTGATGTACGGTGCTTGCTTTACGCTATAGTAATACTGGGTTCATGTTCAACGTTGAAACAATCAGTCTATTTTCAAAAGAGTGGACAATGGACAAGTCTATTTTCCAGTGATTCTTGATCTCAATGTAGGTGGGATCACGCTACTAATCATATTGAAGATCAACAATAGAATGTAGGTCTAGTGTACAAGTTAAGCTCGTCAGAAAATTATTTGCAGTTGGAAATAAAAGAGCAGCCGCAAAACCGCCCCTATCACAATTTTGAGACACTAGAAGGTGAAATGTAATTTCTACTATATTCGTTAAACGACTGTGAGAGCGAACTTGACGAAAAAGTGCATGATGAAATCGTATCTGCTGGGGAAAGGCAGAAAATGTGCTTTTTGTGATAACGTAGAACGATGCTGATCTACAATGATTGTTAATGTGGAATAGGAGAAGTGAGAGAGAGAGAAGTGAAGTGAAGTGAAGAGTGAGAGAGTGAGAGAGTAGAGAGAGAGTGAGAAGTTAGAAAGTTTGAGAAGGGAGAGAGAGAGGTGGAGATATGTGAAGAGGTGGAGAGTGAGAGAGAGAGAGGAGGAGAGAGAGTGGAAAGGAGATGAGAGAGAAGAGAGAGAGAGAGAGGAGAGAGAGAGAGAGAGAGTTGCTGCATTACCAAAGATTACTATATTTAGTGAGATTGAGAGAGAGAAAGTTGATGGCCCTGATTTTACTGATTGCCACAATGTTTTCTAAACCTTCCTTTCTCATTACATCCCCAAACAAATGATGGCTGCCTCTTTCATATACTGATAATGCGGTTTTCTTTGTGTATCGACTTCCTTTGTTGTTTTTATATACATCTATTTTACAGATACAATATTGCTATCACAACGCACGCCCCTTGATACATTCTGTTTCATCCCAAATAAATTAGATCAACACTTGGACTTCTTTCTTCTTTTGGCGTCACACTGTTACCGGGTTGTTGTCCAATGTGCTGGTTTTGTTTTTGTCTTACTCTGCTCTAGTGGCTTGGGTCAGATATCAATCAATCAAGTACTATGCCAGCTGGCGTAGGCGATCATGTCTCTTCACAACTCTCTCCTTGGTGCAGGTAATCAGTTCTGACGTCGATCTTGTGTCTAAACATGATGTCAGGTCATCCAGCATCTTCTCCCTCTGTCTTCCGCGATCTCTCCTTCCCTGAATGTTACCTGTTGTTACCAATTTCCTTCGCATTATATGCCCAAAGAACCTTGATTGTCAGATTCTTATTCTTTTGATAAGGTTTCTTTGTGTGCAGGCCTGATTGAAAACCTCATTTGTTTTCTTCGCTGGGTGAGATATATTTTTACTTTTTGACAGGACTCTGATATACCATCTATCAATCTTTTCCGTAGTCGACTCGCATTTTCCTCCATGATGACTGTATACAGTGGAATATGGTTGCATTCTTTTTAAGTTACCGAACAACTTAATTTTTGGTTTCTCAATGTAATTCATGCAAGGTTCTATCCCAACTTTCTCTCTTATGCTGATGACTGTCTTTTCAGGTGTTTGTAACTTTTCGTAGACATCGCATTTCACGTACTTATTTTCGCGGCTGTGCTTGCTCATTGTCCATGTTTCGCTCTGGTACCACAGAGTAGGCATAAAAATGATGTTGATCATCTGTTGTTTAGATGTTAGTGAGATGTTTGGATGCCTTATCAATAGGGCTAGCTGGTATGTTACAGTATTTTCTTTGTGCACTCTAGTCTCTATCCTTCTGTCTAGTCTTCCATCTTTTGTGAACACTGGGACTACTCACAAGAAAATGTAACATTTAAAAAATCCATAGAACACATATAATAACTCACTTCTAAGACAGAGAGGTCTCCAGCTATGTCCAAAGGTACCAGAGTCTCCTCACTGACACTGCCTCGGAAAGAATCTCTAGAAACTGTGGATGGTAAGAGTTACAAGTCATGGTCATTTCACATCTAGATTATACAGTAACACTTTGTTCAAACATTCTCAACGAAATATGTGTCTGGGTAGAGACTGTGAGACCACCATCACTTCTTTAGTCCAGTAGAACACGATGTGCGTCTGAGTAGAGACTGTAAGACCAACATCTCTTCTCTAGTCCAGTAGAACACGATGTGTGTCTGAGTAGAGACCGTGAGACCAACATCTCTTCTCTAGTCCAGTAGAACACGATGTATGTCTGAGTAGAGACTGTAAGACCAACATCTCTTCTCTAGTCCAGTAGAACACGATGTGTGTCTTTGCTGATTTCTTCTCATAATATACTTAACATATCTCCATCGTCTCGTTCTTAAAAGTCTTGACATGTGATGAAGTGTACAATTGTTTTAATACAAAAATATAAATTATGGAAATATATTATAGCAGACTAGCTTCATGTATCTTCTTCTTTGAACGCTCCATATCAACCACTTGTTAGACAACTCTTTGTGATTTGTATGTGATCTGAGCTTAAGAGCGATTGTACGTTGTGCTAGTTATGTGCCTACAAGTAGACCAGTACATCCGATTTCTGCGACGCTTTTTATTTATTAGGGTCGCCCGAGTGGTTACCGGGGCCCAAATGTGGCGTGTAAAAAATAGAACCACTGTTACCTGCCACGCATGTCGTAAGAGGTCTGGATGAGATCGGATGCATGTATCCGCTAGGGAATGCTAACCCGAAACAAATGCTTGCAGAAAACGGATGCACCAGGCCGTATGGCGCATAACATGGTGCAACGACCCTCACAATGAGGAATGGGATAACGGATTCTACGGTTGCCAATCTGCCTCAGAGATTTAGCCACGCAGTAAGAATGTCAGAACTACCATCACGAGGGTGGCCAAAATTTACTGCGGGAAGAGGTCAGCACAAATGGGGAAGCAAAAATCATAGGAATTATATCCTACAGAACTGCCCCAGTATGCAGACTTGAGAAGAAAGAGGTGGCCCACTTACACCAGTGTCCAAGACAAACTATATGGCGTGGCTGATAATCTGAGGCAGATGGCTGCCTTTATTAGAGAATCCGAAATCCCAATCTAGTGAGAACGAAGAAGAAGAAGATTTATTAGGTAGCTCCTAGGCTCCTACCTCAGTCGCCTCTTACGACATGCCTTGTAGGTACAGTGTTACTATTCTTTGCCCCATTGCGAGCCCAGCAACACATGGGCGAGCTTATTGTATGATTTTATATCTTCTTCTTCAGCTATCTCTAGTCATTCGTTTAGTTCATTGCTATAGTCTGTCCATTAATTCGTGAGCACGTTTGAAATTGATTTTCTCGAAAACTACCTGTTGGATCTCATTGATTTTTGCAAGCAGCCTTAGAATATCCATGACGCTAGAGAAATATTTTTGTCCAAGAAAATTTGATGTAGTTTGAAATATTTCTTCTTCAGGTTATATTAAAATCAACCTCACCGGATTGTACACAATAGTAACAGATTTACGGTACACAGACGCGTTGTTCTAAAAATACATTATGGTAACAATGAAATATCGTGAGTTTCACGAATTCCCGTGCACCTAACCCAGTCGACTTTGAAAGCGGAAAACATATGACGTTATAATTTGGATACCGTTTTATAGTTATAGGCGTATCTCGCTATTTGTATGAAGCTATTGTATCATATTTGTTGGCTTATCAAAACTGACATTGATATCACATTCATAATGAGTCTGAAGTGCACATTCATAACAATGCAGAAGGTTACAGTTTTACTATACCAACACTTCCGTAGGAAATCTAAGAGAGGTCATCTATATTGCGATATTCATAACCCTGAGAAACGAACGCAACTGGCGCTTGGTCTGAATAGAGAATCCTTTTCCCGATGGATTAAACAGGACACAAAGTGCACTAATGTCAAACAAGGAAGGAAAAGAACAATTGACGACTTTGACATAGATGTCATAAGACAGGAGCTCTTGAAAATGTTTGTGACAAATCAACTTGTTACTCTCAGGAAACTGAAATTAAAACTGCAATCAGATTGCAGCATAGACATTTCTAAAAGTACTCTATGGAAAATTGTAAGAGCCGCCGGCTTCACCTTCAGAAAAACTATAGGCGGCAGGAATATTATTTGTGAAAAGCCACATTTAATTGCTGCCCGAAGTAAATACCTGAGGCAGATCCGTGAGCGGCGGAGGCAAGGCTATGATATTGTATATTTGGACGAATCCTGGGTCAATGCTCACCACACCAATGCTAAAGAATGGCAATCAGTAGACGGTGAACAGAAAAAAAAAAATACCAAGCAGCAAAGGCCAGCGTATTATACTAACACATGCAGGAAGCAGTGAAGAATGTCTTGTCCATGACGCTGGAATTATTTTCCAATCAAAAGTACCGACGGTAGGGACTACCACACAGAAATGAATGGACATATTTTTAGGCACTGGATGGAGAAAGATCTACTTCCATTCTAAACAGACCATCATGCTTGGTAATGGATAATGCATCCTATCACAACGCAGTATCAGCGGAAGACAAAGTACCAACTGCATCAAATACAAAAGATCAAATTAGGACTTGGTTTGCTAAGGAAAATGTCAGCTTCGATGATACATATTTGAAACCCGAGTTGTTGCACCTGGTGAGGATGACAAATAAGACAAAGGTGTTTCATATTGACAAAATCATTGCGGAATACGGCCACACGTCTTTGCGACTACCTCCATATCATGCTCACCTCAATCCGATAGAGCTTGTCTGGGCTAAAGTAAAAGGGCAAGTTGCCGAACAGAACAGGACGTTTAATATGTGTGATGTTGAAGTTCTGATACGTGAGTCCCTCTCAATGATACACATGCAGTTCTGGAAGAAGTGTGTTGAACATGTGCTCCGAGAGGAAGACGAGTACTGGCACCGAGATGGATTACAATTTGTCAGCCAGTAACAATTATCAACCTCATGGAATCGTCAGATTCGGGATGATACAAATCATATTTTGATTACAGACTGAGAAATAGCAACGTATACATTTCCATATCCAAATGCGTCTACCATCATACAATTTGTGGTGAAGTTAAGACACCCTGGGGTCTAATGGTGACCGAAGGGAGGACTAACTGTTGCATATTGTATCCAAGTTCACGATTGCACATAAAGGGCAACACACTTAATTACTTGACCTATCAAGTTAATATGGAGATACACCTATGAATAGAATTGACATGGACAAATTCTAGGGATACTGTAAAATCTAAAATTTGAGCCCCGTATTTGCAATTGTCATAAAGATCAAAGGAATTCGCCGATGTGCAAAATCCGTAGCATCTATGGACTACTGGTTAGCTTTATTTTAGCGTCATGGATATTCTAAGGCTACATGCAAAAAATCACTGAGATCCAACAGGTAGTTTTTGAGAAAATCAATTTCAAACGTGCTCACGAATTAATGGACAGACTATAACACTGGCAGAGAGCTGTCTGACTTATTCCTAGTCTATATAAGTATATGGTGAGGATGCAGTGTTCTGTATGTAGGAGAAATATAATGAACTGGTCTATTCTGCTTAGGTCTTTGAGGAAGTCTTTTCGATAATTATATCCAGTGTTTGTCTTCTAGTCTACTGCAGATTTTATCTGTATAAAGATTTTGAAAATTGAAGAGACATTGGTTGGTAAATTTGCTCTTTGGCACCGCCTTCCTTAGCCAAGACACCAGCAGACCCTACCTGAGTAGGAGTCTTCGCATCACTAAGCATAGCACTACACACCTAGAGTTATTGGAGGTTTCTGAGTCTGAAAAAAGCCTGGTATTCTCCCCCACGCACTACATGACAAAGGGTAAAAACTCATACTTCCTGGGGTTCGAAAAACCTCAAAAAACCAAGACATCCTGATTCTTATTTGATTATATTTGATTATATTTGATAGTATAAATTTTATATCAAACTATACGTTATTGGATTACTTTATACGACTATAGTGGCATCTGTGGCTCAGTGGATAGTGACTCGGTCTATTAACCCCGACGTTCTGAGTTCGAAGCACTCTGCGGACAGTTTGGTTGCAAATTGTTACGCGTGGATTTTTACAAAAGGATGATGGCACCACCAGTTCAGAAAGCAATGGCAAACTACTGAACGTAATATATGGCCATTTTCGTCTTTACAGACGGTCAATAGGCAAGTGTTTTACTGTGACAACTTCTGAGTTTTCGCTTTTCTCTCTTGTCGTTCAGCTCATACATAAGTCTCTTCTCAAAAGACTCTGCGCTCTTTCGTAATTTGGCTTTCCACACAACTCTATCATCAGCTTGTCCTTCACATGTGCTGGGACCTATAGAAAAGTTTTTCATTGAGGCTTTGCAGACATCTTTATATCTGAGCAGTGGTCTGCCCTGGTGCCTCTTCCCCGCCGAAAATTCACAGAACAACATTTGTTTTGGTATGCGATAAGTTTCCATTCTTCTCACATGCCCCAACCATCTTAGTCGTCTACTGCTGAGCATGCCCATGATGGAAGGCAGGTTTGCACGTTGCAGTACTTCAGAGTTGGTTATCTTGTCGTACCACCTGATGTTCATAATCTTGCGGTGACATCGAAGGTGAAAGATGTTAAGTCTTCTCTCGTGTCTTGAGTAGGCTGTCCATGTTTCTGAGCCATATAGTAAAGAACTAATTACACAGGCTCGATATATTTGAATCTGCATCTGCAATGTCAGTTTTGTGTTGTCCCACATTCGCTTTGATAGTATGCCGAATGTAGTAGCCGCACTCTCTACACGAGCGTTGATTTCTTCATCAAGAGAAAGGCTGGCAGTAACCGTGGACCCAAGATAGCAACATTTTTGAACTGGTGTTAGATGGTTACCATTTAAAGTGATATTTGTTGTGTTACCTCCTTGAACGTAATAATGCCTAGAAAAATCACAACAGCGTTAAAAAGCTGGGGTTGATTCGCAAAGTCCTGGAATGGATATCCAATTAACTTTTTTTTATACAACTATAAGTTATTGAATTACTTTATACAACTATAAGTTATTGAATTACTTTATACAACTATAAGTTTTTGAATTACTTTATACAACTATAAGTTTTTGAATTACTTTATACGATAGTATAAAGTAGAAGATATAAGTTTATATATAACATCTGCTTACCTTGCTGCTGTATCTCTAAAATCTGTTTAATTCCTTCACAGAAATCTGGAAAGCTGATGACGCCCCTGCCATCGGGATCTAACAAGTTGATGATGCCGGTCAACTCCTGGAGAAAATAATAATACTTGATAACATTTTCCCAAGTTTTTTCAGACCTTAGAGTATGTAGTCACTTCTCTTCATATTTCTAGGGAATGCTAACCTGAAACAAATGCTGGCAGAAAACGGATGCACCAGGCCATATTCGCATAGCATAGTGCAACGACCCATCACAGTGAGGAATGGGATAACGGATTCTACGGTCGCCAATCTGCCTCGAGATTTAGCCACGCAGTAAGAATGTCAGACCTACCATCATGAGGGTGACCAAAACTTACTGTGGGAAGAGGTCGGCACAAACGGGGAAGAAGAAATCATAGGAATTATATCCTACAGAACTGCCCCAAAGAGGTGGGCCACGTACACCAGCGTCCAAGACAAACTGTATGGCGTGGCTGATAATCTGAGGCAGGCGGCTGCCTTTATTAGAGAATCCGGGGTCCCAATCTGGTGAGAACGAAGAAGAAGAACTTCATATTTCTAGACCCTAGTGCGCAGGAGTACCAATTCCTTTCCTCACATGAAGAACGTCGAGTGTGGGATTGAACCTACAATCATCATGTGCCCGAGTCGATACGCGAACACTTATGCATTACGATAATTCGTCCCACACCCTGGGGAAGATACAGATTACAAATATCATATGTCGTAGGTCACATACAATATAAAGCTATATGTAGCATTTTCGTGTCCCACTATCCATATCATCTTCGTCTCCTGCTATCTATATCATCTTCGTCTCCTGCTATCTATATCATCTTCATGTCCTGCTATCTATATCATCTTCATGTCCTGCTATCTATATCATCTTCATGTCCTGCTATCTATATCATCTTCGTGTCCTGCTATCTATATCATCTTCGTGTCCTGCTATCTATATCATCTTCGTGTCCTGCTATCTATATCATCTTCGTCTCCTGCTATCTATATCATCTTCGTGTCCTGCTATCTATATCATCTTCGTCTCCTGCTATCTATATCATCTTCGTGTCCTGCTATCTATATCATCTTCGTCTCCTGCTATCTATATCATCTTCGTCTCCTGCTATCTATATCATCTTCGTGTCCTGCTATCTATATCATCTTCGTGTCCTGCTATCTATATCATCTTCGTGTCCTGCTATCTATATCATCTTCGTCTCCTGCTATCTATATCATCTTCGTCTCCTGCTATCTATATCATCTTCGTGTCCTGCTATCTATATCATCTTCGTCTCCTGCTATCTATATCATCTTCGTGTCCTGCTATCTATATCATCTTCGTCTCCTGCTATCTATATCATCTTCGTCTCCTGCTATCTATATCATCTTCGTGTCCTGCTATCTATATCATCTTCGTCTCCTGCTATCTATATCATCTTCGTGTCCTGCTATCTATATCATCTTCGTGTCCTGCTATCTATATCATCTTCGTCTCCTGCTATCTATATCATCTTCGTCTCCTGCTATCTATATCATCTTCGTCTCCTGCTATCTATATCATCTTCGTGTCCTGCTATCTATATCATCTTCGTCTCCTGCTATCCATATCATCTTCGTCTCCTGCTATCTATATCATCTTCGTGTCCTGCTATCTATATCATCTTCGTCTCCTGCTATCTATATCATCTTCGTGTCCTGCTATCTATATCATCTTCGTGTCCTGCTATCTATATCATCTTCGTCTCCTGCTATCTATATCATCTTCGTCTCCTGCTATCTATATCATCTTCGTCTCCTGCTATCTATATCATCTTCGTCTCCTGCTATCTATATCATCTTCGTCTCCTGCTATCCATATCATCCTCGTCTCCTGCTATCTATATCATCTTCGTCTCCTGCTATCTATATCATCTTCATGTCCAGCTATCTATATGATCTTCGTGTCCTGCTGTCTATATCATCTTCATGTCCTGCTATCTATATCATCTTCATGTCCAGCTATCTATATGATCTTCGTCTCCTGCTATCTATATCATCTTCGTGTCCTGCTATCTATATCATCTTCGTCTCCTGCTATCTATATCATCTTCATGTCCCGTTTGGTACATACAACTTCCACACAAGATTTCCATTGTTGTCGTTCTCTCTCGTTCTCTCTGCTAATCATTTACCATGTCAGGCCACAAACTGTCATCTGTTCATCTACATGTTTTCTTTGGACGTCCTAGCTTTGGATATTACCAGTGTCAAACATAGCCAATATTACCAGTGTCAAACATAGCCAATGTTACCAGTGTCAAACATAGCCAATGTTACCAGTGTCAAACATAGCCAATGTTACCAGTGTCAAACATAGCCAATGTTACCAGTGTCAAACATAGCCAATGTTACCAGTGTCAAACATAGCCAATGTTACCAGTGTCAAACATAGCCAATGTTACCAGTGTCAAACATGGCCAATAATAGCAGCTAATGAGCGGAAAATCATAACGACAGAGATGAGGTGTCTTAGAAGGGCTGCAGGTGTGACAATAAGAGACAAAATTAGAAATGAAGAAATCAGAAGAAGACTGAATGTGAAACCATTCATGCAATTCATAAAAGAACAACAGATTAAAATGGTTTGGACACCTGACAAGCATGCCCTGATATCGCCTACCACAGACAGCCACACAGAAAAAGTATAATGAGTACAAAGCAAGAGGAAGACCATGCAAAATATGGAAGATACGGCATCAAGAACAGCCTTACGAAAATGAATATCAGCTTACAGTACCTTAAAACAAGCACACACAAGATCACTACGCCCCCAACACCTCTATAAAGAAGTAAATTGTGGAAGAGAAGAAGAATCCCTAGCCTTATTTTTCCATCCGCAGTTCATCGGAGATCTGTCCTAGCCAGTGCCCCTACTAGAATACGACATACTTGCCCAATCGATCTACATAACCACAGATAGTGCATCAGTGAAGTGAACGAATTATATATTTGCACTTTCTTCACTCATTATGACGCCTGCTGCAATTTTCTATGAAACTGCTTTTAAAAAGTTGCTATCGTTAACGATAAGAACAAGGAGTTTTTTTTTGCAAGAACCCCAGAGCAAGCAGAGGAAGCAACGAATATGATCAACACATAAACAGTGTACAGGTATTAAGAGCTTCCGAAAAAACAAATAGACAAACACGGGATTCGAACCACTTACCCTCATTTCTTACGACACCCATCGCCTAGCCTAGCAATACGAGCGTCCTTACGAACGCAACCAGCGAGCCATTCTAAAAAATGGCTCACTAAGAAGTGTCTTCTCAAACGCTTCGTTATAACTAGACACAGAATAAACAGGTACGGTTCAATCGAACAGTGTTTGCACAAACACATGCCATAAGCTTATTGTGTTTATTGTAGCAATGGCGAAAAATGTAACAAGAAAGTAATGTAGTTTTACAAAGTACAAAAAAAAACCAAAATACAGCGACATTTTGATCAAAAGGTCTTTATCAAGTAAAGGATTAAAAAAGAAAGAAGAAATTGAGAGTGTTCCTATAAACGCATCATCATCATCAAACAGCTTCTCCTGAGTAGAACTTTGCCACCCCAACAATCCTTCGGAATTTCTCTCTCATAGGCCAGATGTCGTCGCCCCCTGTTCAAACCATCCGTTACATTCTGAATCCATCTTCTCCGTGGTCTTCCTCTTCTTCTTCTTTGCCGTGATTCCTCCTTCCATGATTGTTTTCTCCAGCCATTCATGTCTCTTGATATGTTCAAAATACTTCAATTTTCTCTTTCTTATTTGTATCATCAGCCAGTTTTCTTTGATTTTGAGTTCTTTCTGGATATATCTATGTGTTCTCTTCTCTGTCCATGATACACGGATGACTCTTCTGTAACATTTATATTCAAACGCACATATAATATGCTTTTGAATGTATGTGAACATTCTATAAACTAGACATCACAAAGTCAGATGATCAATCACTAACTCCCTAAATTGAAAATATCATATAAGAAAACTACAACAATAGAACGCAATAAGGAACAATACTTCTCCGATACAGTGGATACGAAGCAAAAGGCCGTCCACAAAAAAAGTGGACCTCAGAGATAACAGACTCGACTAAAAACACTGTTTATAAAGCACACAGAAAAGCCCGTTCTATAAAAATCTTCTTATCATGACGCAGTGAAACACAACAAGATTAGAGACAATAAGAAGTAAAACTATTACTTGGTGTTTCGCTTTCAAAAGTTGCTAGGGAATTTCCCTGTTGCAATCGTTTCTACGTATAGTTACTTAAATATATAAAGATTCTACTTTCGTTTTCTGATTACTGAACCGAGGTAACAGCACTTGGGGCAGGCACATAAACGATCATCATCCTCCTGCAGATGTTGAATGGTATATACACGGCCGTACCGGCTATGATACAGAAAGGCGGCCACATCAGGCGGTACCGTAAGGGTGGATGGGGGTATAAGCAACGAAATCAAGATCACAATTGAAGGTTATTTTAAAGGAAAAAACATTTAAGGGGCGGCATTTTGAAGACTTGCATCATACTGAGAAAATATACCGCTCGGCCCTGGGTATATATGCTGATGGCTCCAGTGGCTCGCTTGTTAAACAAACCTAACTATATCCCTCAGGTTTCCTGTTCTGCTCACACAACTTGTGATTTCAAACTCGTTAACACGCTGCATAAAATCAACATTAGTTGTCGCGTCCTCATTTAATAGACGGTCGCTAAGCAACCGAGGGACCTCCTTCCTATCCATCTTGCATATCCCAGCGATCAATTCTTACGATGCAAAGCATATCTAATCTATAATTACAGCAAACACCTGCATCCCCAAGACAGTATACACGCGTACGCCCCTGATAGTTAGAAGCTACGATCGACGATGTGCATTCCTACCACAACTTACCGTTTTACACCTTCCGAAACTAATAGTTTGCGTTGAGATTAACGAAATTAAAGAGCATTTTTAACAATTCCATTAAAATCATCATCTAGTTAAATAGTTCGAAGACTGGTTTCTACTTTTTGAACGTTCCATATCGACCACTTATTAAATCCCTTTTGTGATTTGTATGTGATCTGAGCCTAAGAGCGATTGTACGTTGTGCTAGTTATGCGCCTACAAGTAGGCCAGGACATACGGTTTCTGTGATGCTTTTTATTTACTAGGGTAGCTTCCTAGGTCCTACATCAGTCGCCTCTTACGACATGCCTTGTAGGTCGCAGTGGTACTATTCTTTGCTTCCTTGCGGGCCCCGGTACCACATGGGCGGAATGAATATAAGTTCGAACTCTCTGCTAGACTGCACACTGCGGCTATCCTCCTTCGACACGTTTTTCTCTTTCCCTTGATTTAATCTTAGGATATTTTCTGCATCTCTCTCTCGATCACCGCCCAGACCGATGTACCTGACTTCCCCATAAATTCTATTCATATGGAAATCAGATTCATGCAGCCTTAGCATTGATGTGTTTTACGTCACATCTTCAGCAACATTTGGAGCTTCTTATTCTTCGGCGATGTGTCCGGTTTCAGCTAGCGTTTACTCGGTTCGCTCTCCGTTCTGTAGCTATCTAGTGTTTTTACGGTGTGGGGTAGCTAGTCCCACCCCCTGCCTCCTTAATCGCCTCTTACGACATGTGTTGAAGGTAACAATGGTTCTATTCTTTACACCCCAATTTGGGCCCCGGTAACCACTCTGGCGATTTTCTGCATCGGATTTATTTGCCATATTATCTGATTAAACTAGGATAACCTATTTATTTGAATCTTTTATATGCAATTATTTATGTACCCGGACTTAAAATTTATTCTGATCTGTTAATGATTGATATGACCATCATGATTGCACTTCGGTTAGTCAACACATATGCTACAATCTCTTTCTTAAACCGGAAGATCTCAGCGACAGTGCATGAACTCCGTAGCAGAGCGATGGTCCCGATGCAATATAGAAAATGTTAAATATATTTTGTAGAAATTTATTTTTAGCCTTTTTAATAAATTTTACCGGAAGCTGCTTTCCAGCTTACTCTTCTCGATTTCGAACTGCCAAGGGTTCTTTTATACTCAAACTTGACATGTTTTATCGTTCGTCTCTGATAGGACTAGGAGATCGATCTCACCTACACTGAGATCCAGGATGTCTGGGAAAATATCTCGATGGTTCCGTACCAGAGAGTGAACCGAGTACCTTTAAATCGAGAAGCAATCCCCTAACCTCAACCTATGTAAAAAAGAGATAGAACCACATATAATTAGTCCCACAAGTACAATGACAGTGATCAAATGATTGTTTGATTGACTGAAAAAAACATGATTGTTGCACTTCGGTGAGTAACCATGTGTGCTCCGATCTCTTTCTTACACAGGAATCACGAACTCCATAGCACACAATTATCCCCCAAAGTACAATAATCCAATGAATGAGTCAATCAATCAATAAAATCCTTCACGTCTGTCCGAATTATTGTCTATCGATCGGTTCACGTGCAATACTTTCGTGAGAGGAATTCTATCAAATCGGTTTAGATCACACCGGCAAATAAAATCATTATATACGATCAATCAATGGAGAAAGAAGTTCGGCTAGGATTTCTTGGCTAATGAGCATGGTAGGGTTGTTGCAGAACGAAGTGGGGCATACAGGACAACTACTTCTAGTATCAGGATGGAGGTTGAGGCCGTTACTTCCGCCCTCCATTGGATCTCTGGGACTTTATTTACTGGGGCAGTTGTTGTATCTGACTCTCAGTCGATGCTTCACAAGATCCAGAAGGGCAGGTTTCCGTATAAGTGGATGTCGTCTATAGAAGTTCTAACCTCCAGAGGCGTACGTGGATATACTGTCCTGGGCATCCGGGTGTTTACGGTAATGAGAGAGCGGACAGGCTTGCATCAACAGCATCGATTGTTGGGGAGTTGAAGATGGATAAGGGGATATTCTTCGGTCTCTTCGCGACTGTTTGTTGGATGAGGACACTAAAATCGATGTTGAATCGATCAAGCGATTTAGGCAGTTTGGAGTTACCCGTTGTACAAGTCGAACTGGATGCATGAGAGGCAGAGTGAGAGGTGTGTTTAATCAGCGAGCCACAGGAACCATCAGTATGCATACTCTTCGATATATGTTGGGGAGACTGAGCACCTATGGGTCTGCCCGGAGTGCAATGACGGCAGTTTAGTAACCAATAACCAATCAGTAGATTCAAAGTGCGCAGAGTTTGTGCATGTCCTGACATTATACCAAGCGGTGTGTCCTGACATTATTCCAGTGCGCACTGCGCCTTATCGGTTCTTTTTTATGTAACCAGGATGCGCATTGTTTCACAAAATGAAGTGAATATTTAGTTTTAATATGTGTTTTACTTAATATTTAATTGGTATGTGTCTAGCTAAAGATATAGAAAGCAAGTTGAATGTCATCGAAAATAGATGCATGTGCTAAAAACAATGAACATAAAATGGGACGAATTCAGAGAAATATCTGGTCAATCACTAGTAACAACTGTTATAAGAAGGAGAAGATGGAGATATGTTGGACACACCTTGAGAAGAAATTATCAACGCATACCAAAGCAGGCATTGAACTGTGATGCAAAGGGTTCAAGAAAGAGAGGACGCCTAGGAGACACTGAAACGAACTTTACTGAGAGAGACAAAAAATGTCGGTTTCAGTTCCATGGAGGAGATTGAGTCAGTTGCCCACGAAAGCGCGGTATGAAGAAATTGATGGCAGACCTTATGTACGAGATAAATGATTATTATTATATGTGCCTAGCGCTGGGTGACTGTGGCTTATCGGTAGTGAACTGGATCACAATCCAAGAGTACCTGGTTCAAACTGGCGGGGGCAGATTGGAAGCACATTAGTCCCTGTGGATTTTTACAAACAGTAAAAATAGACCCTACCGTTCAGAAAGCAATGGCAAACTACTAAACGTGTAAGAGGTGCCTAGAAAATCGTCTGCTCGTTTACTGTGGCTGATGACGACGTCCTGTAAAGGATATACCACGATTTTCATTTCATTTCCAGTTAGTCTTACAGCAGTTTTGCTTGTTCTGAACAAATCTGATTATCATCCGATGTTTAAAATGTCTGGGGGTAACAAGAAGAGATCGGTTAAGAAATGAAGACATCAGGAAAAAAGTGGGTACAACATCAGTACTAGACTTCATCAAGAAACAACTCATTAAATGGTTCAGCCACATAAGCAGATTACCAACAGGCAGTGCACCTCAAAGAGCAAAGCTGCTCTGATACAATGGATACAAAGCAAAGACTGGCAACGCAAAGGTGACCTCATAGATAACAAAGGCACGAAGCGATTCAAGACTATTTATGAAGCGCTCGAGAGGACTCGTTCTAGAAATCTCTTTTTATCTTGACGCTAGAAGGCAAAACAGGACTGGGAGAAAAAAAAATACAGAAAAAGTCAGCATTCACCGAGTTCCGCTACCAACAAAGTATGGACAGAGACAAAAATCGATTATAAGAAACTTGACATAAAAGAAATATCAACTGACAGATGATACTGTCACAATCAATCGATTTGTTTACTTTTTCTTCCAGGTTAATCTCTGAATTTACGCATGCGCACAGTGACATTTTTGTTCTCGGGCGGTGGCGTGTAGAATGATTGTCTTTGTCGGATCAATATATGGTTGGTTGACTGGATATACATCCGTTAAAACAAGCATATTTTCTGGAATGTTTATTTTGTCATTTATCTTTCGAAACTTCTTTCAATGAGAGGTCGATATTGGTGTCATGGGAACCAAAGAAACAATGCAAACAGTAGCAACATTGTGTAATATATCTTAGATCTGACGAGCAGGTATTCATATATTCAAACAATGAACCCGCCCGTATGGTGTCGGGACCCGCAAGGGAAGCAAAGAATAGCACCACTGCGACCTATACGGCATGTCGTGAGAGGCGACTGGTGTATGACCTAGGAAGCTACCAAGTAAATAAAAGCATCGCAGAAATCGGATGTGCTGCACAACATACAATCGCTCTTAGGCTCAGATCACATACAAATCACGCAAAGTGGTTAACAAATGGTCGATATGGAGCGTTAGAAGAAGAAGAAACAATAAACTTTATAAAGCAGAGTTACATCAGAGTTACATCAGAGTTACATCAGAGTTACATCGAAGATTACATCAAAAGTTACATCAGAGTTACATCAGAGTTACATCGAGTAACATTGAACTTATAGAATTGGTGATACATAGGACCATCATCATTGCACTTCGGTGAGTAACCATGTGTGCTCCGATCTCTTTTTACACAAGTAAGATCTCACCAGCAGTGTATGAAATCTGTCACCACGAGGGTCGTCGATGTAATATTTAAGATGGTGAAGATATTTTGTAACTATTTTATTTTTTAATCTTTTCTAACGAATTTTGTCAGGCATCGGCTTTCAGTCTGCTCTTCTCAAATTTTGAACTTCAATGGTTCCTTTATGTGCTCTAATTCTCTCGCGATCACCCTTAGACTGATGTACCAGATTTCCCATACATTTTTATTCATGTGGAAATCTGATTCATACAACCTTGGCAGGGCGTATTTCGTCACATCTTCAGCGCCATTTGGAGCTCTGGTGCTTATCCTTCAGTGATGTGTCCGGTTTTAGCCAGCGTTTACTGGGTTCGCTCTCCTTCAGCATTTGGCTGTCCCCAGCCGACCTAAAGGCAGGTATGTGCTGTAACTGAACCACGATTTATCGTCCGTCTCCGATAGGACCTCAATCTCACCCACATTAAGATCAGGGATCTCTGGAAAATATCCCATGGCTCCAGAAAGCGAACCAAGTATCGGAACGGTTGACATCATCGGTCAACAGTTCTACTCGCCACAGAACTTATGGAAGACAAGATGCAAGTATCTAACTCACGCACAGAACTTAGGAAGAAACAAGATGCAGATCTAACTCTACTAGAATGGAAAAACAAGATGCAGTATCTACTTCACGAGAGAACTAGGAAGAAACAAGATGCAGTATCTAATCTACGTCACAGAGACTTATGGAAGAAACAAGATGCAGTATCTAACTTCACCAGAGAACTTATGGAAGAAACAAGATGCAGTATCTAGCTACGTCACGAGAACTTATGGAAAAACAAGATGCAGTATCTACTCTATCACAGAGAACTTATGGAAGAAACAAGATGCAAGTATCTAACTTCTACGCCACAGAGAACTTATGGAAGAAACAAGATGCAAGTATCTAACTTCTACGTCACAGAGAACTTATGGAAGAAACAAGATGCAAGTATCTAACTTCTACGTCACAGAGAACTTATGGAAGAACAGATGCAGTATCTAACTCACGAACAGAGAACTTATGGAAGAAACAAGATGCGAGTATCTAACTTCTACGCCACAGAGAACTTATGGAAGAAACAAGATGCGAGTATCTAACTTCTACGTCACAGAGAACTTATGGAAGAAACAAGATGCGAGTATCTAACTTCTACGTCACAGAGAACTTATGGAAGAAACAAGATGCAAGTATCTAACTTCTACGTCACAGAGAACTTATGGAAGAAACAAGATGCGAGTATCTAACTCTACGCACAGAGAACTTATGGAAGAAACAAGATGCGAGTATCTAACTCTACGTCACAGAGAACTTATGGAAGAAACAAGATGCAAGTATCTAACTTCTACGTCACAGAGAACTTATGGAAGAAACAAGATGCAAGTATCTAACTTCTACGCACAGAGAACTATGGAAGAAACAAGATGAAGTATCTAACTTCTACGTCACAGAGAACTTATGGAAGAAACAAGATGTGAGTATCTAACTTCTACGTCACAGAGAACTTATGGAAGAAACAAGATGCGAGTATCTAACTTCTACGTCACAGAGAACTTATGGAAGAAACAAGATGCGAGTATCTAACTTCTACGCACAGAGAACTATGGAAGAAACAAGATGCAAGTATCTAACTTCTACGCTCACAGAGAACTTATGGAAGAAACAAGATGCGAGTATCTAACTTCTACGTCACAGAGAACTTATGGAAGAAACAAGATGCAAGTATCTAACTTCTACGTCACAGAGAACTTATGGAAGAAACAAGATGCAAGTATCTAACTTCTACGTCACAGAGAACTTATGGAAGAAACAAGATGCGAGTATCTAACTTCTACGTCACAGAGAACTTATGGAAGAAACAAGATGCGAGTATCTAACTTCTACGTCACAGAGAACTTATGGAAGAAACAAGATGCAAGTATCTAATTCTACTCACAGAGAACTTATGGAAGAAACAAGATGCAAGTATCTAACTTCTACGCCACAGAGAACTTATGGAAGAAACAAGATGCAAGTATCTAACTTCTACGCCACAGAGAACTTATGGAAGAAACAAGATGCGAGTATCTAACTTCTACGTCACAGAGAACTTATGGAAGAAACAAGATGCGAGTATCTAACTTCTACGCCACAGAGAACTTATGGAAGAAACAAGATGCAAGTATCTAACTTCTACGCCACAGAGAACTTATGGAAGAAACAAGATGCGAGTATCTAACTTCACCACAGAGAACTTATGGAAGAAACAAGATGCGAGTATCTAACTCTACGTCACAGAGAACTTATGGAAGAAACAAGATGCGAGTATCTAACTTCTACGCCACAGAGAACTTATGGAAGAAACAGATGACAAAAACGTTAAATAAAGAAACGCATTATAAAGAAATGTCTCTTTCCGCAAAAATGGCATGCAACCTGTCAAGAATATTGCACAGAGCACGAGCTTCGTAGCTCCAGCAACAATCCTAGGATTCTCTGAAAAATACATCCGTGAACAGAACTGCACAGTCCAGTTCGAACAAAAACCTTCCGAACGCAAGACAAATATAAAAATGAGAGGAAGCCAGCGTTGACATTTATCATACAACATGATTGAAGAATGGATAGATAACATCTCAGAGTCCCTGCGAAAGCATGGACTGACAACGTCAAGCCAACACACCTGGCACAAGATAGAAACCAGCTTCCCACGCGCTTCACGGCAAATGTGGTTAAGATAAGATAAGACATGATTGGAGATCTGGAATAATCCCCCTGTTAGTGCGGTTCAATTTCTCGGGATAGCAGAAAAGTCACAGGTTCCCCAGATTTACGGTGTTCGTGGCACCGAACCCAAGGGTTACGATGTCCATGACACCGATCCGAAGAGCTGAAAGCTCAAGTGCTTCTGGATCTAAATTTTTTTTAAAAGATCTGGAATAGTACAGCCTGAATCCTGACAAAAATGAAACATAACTACATGTATCACCCAAACACTGGAGCCGTCTAAGACAAATCAGAAAACCACGACACTGTGCAACAATCCGGTAGCAGTATAACGACAAAATCAGAAGAATGTAAACATGATATCAGGAATAATAAGAAGAGGTTGCTGCTGCACTCTGTGGAGTAGAGGTAGAGTATTCACCTCTCGCTCTGAAGTCACTCGGTTCGTTCACTGCGTTGAATGAACAGGATAATTTTCCAGATACCTCTGATCCCAGGGAAGATGAGATAAAGTTTATAGTCCTGTTTGAGACTGAAGACAAAAGTAGGTCTGTCATCAAGTCGAGCGTGGTAAGAGAACCATTTAAAAAAAAACCATGTCGTTACTGCCTGTAGTTCCGCTTTTTAAGAGCGGTGTAAGACATGAGGCCTGATAATTTAATGGCAGCATGGCTAGGGCAGTCGCCGAGAAGCTGTTCAGGTTAGGATTATTCATATATGTCTACAACAGAAAAAAATCCTTGACCGTTCCTTGAATTGAGCATGGGAGCCACGCTATAATCCATCCAGCCAGAAGTTCATCAAAATGAACTATTTTCAGTTGAACATTGATATGAGAAGGTTTTAATGCCGCTGTTCTGCCCGAGTGGTTACCGGGGCCCAAATTTGGGGTGTAAAGAATAGAACCACTGTTACCTGCCATGCATGTCGTAAGAGGCGTCTAAGGAGATTTGGCTGAAATCGGATGCATGTGTCCTAAGCGTGTAGAAGTCTATGCGTTTAGGGGCCTACCAAACCAATGTGCAACGTATACACGTTCTTGGCAAAGATCAAACAAATCACAAAGAGTGATTAAAATTGGTCGTAAAGAACGAACGCAAAGTAGAAGAAGAAGAATGCCGCTGTTCGAACAAAGTTCATTTAAAAATGCAAATAAAATTCTCACAAAAATGTCACCATCTTCAATAACATCAGATGTTCTAGATATTCAGTGTAGAAAGATCATAGACACATGTTGCATTAACCAATGAATGTTGATCAATTAATAATCACAGTGTTAGATTAAAGTGAATCATCAAAGTTCGAGATGACAGAAAGTATACAAGTTACATCCTCTCCTTACTTATTTAATAAATGTTTCAATAACAGTAATGAGAAAATTAGACACAGTGTTGCAGTTAGACAGTGCTGCAGTTAGAACATGTGTTACAGTTAGACATGTGCCAGTTAGAACAGTGTTGCAATTAGACAGTGTTGCAGTTAACATAGTGCGCAGTTAGACAGTGCTGCAGTTAGACAGAGTGCTGCAGTTAGACAGAGTGCTGCAGTTAGACAGTGTTGCAGTTAGACATAGTGCTGCAGTTAGACAGTGTTGCAGTTAGACACAGTGTTGCAGTTAGACACAGTGTTGCAGTTAGAAAAGTGTTGCAGTTAGACATAGTGTTGCAGTTAGACAGTGTTACAGTTAGACATAGTGCTGCAGTTAGACACGGGGGTCTAGAATGAGAGAAAGAGCAATAATGGAGGTGTGGTAAATGGAAGACGAGATAACAGACGATTAAGACAACGGTGGCAAAAGGGTATTAAATAAACATTGAGGGCGACAATTGAGCAGGTGAGATAGTTTTTATACTGCAAACATGTCACAGACAATAGACGCCCGTGGGGTCTGAGGCCCACAGGGTAAGCAAAGAATAGTACCACTGTGACTTGCAAGGCATGTCGTAAGAGGCGACTGATGGAAGCTACCTTAGTAAGTAAAATGCATCGCAGAAATCGGATGTGCTGGCCTACTTGTAGGCCATAATTGGTACAACGTTCAATCGCTCTTAGGCTCAGATGACATACAAATCACACAGAGTGGTTAACAAGTGGTCGATATGGAGACTTGAAGAAGAGGAATTGCATCAAACTGTATTCTACAAATGGCATCTAAAAACGTGGCTTTCATGAGCGTTTACTCAGAGTTAAAGACGGTGATACATATATACTGCATTAAAGTACACGTCAGCATACTTAGCATATATGTTTTCTGCTGCTGAGTAATCTGTTTAGCTTAGAAATACAATTATGTTTCTGTCTGCAAGAATTGTGAAACATGACATATTGCCAATAGTAAAACGTGTTACTGGCCTGTCATGGCAGAGCGTCACTGACATTTTGTAGCCGCGCGTGATATAGTAATACTAAACACAAACTTCCTTCCTTTCGTTGCTTCAATATTGTCTATGTATTCAATGTTGTCTCTTGTATCCTTCCTTCCTTTCGTTCGCTTGAAATATTGTCTATATATTCAAGTTGTCTCTGTATCAACTTCACTATCTTCTTTATGCACACAGAGGTCGTTAGTTTTATGTCAAGTGTTGTTCCTCCAGGCCAGTGGTTTGCCTCAGTGTATCATATTCAGTGCAGTCTTAGTATGTGCTCTTGCAGTCTATGTGCATGAACATGCTAACTTTCAAGTGAAGACAACACTATAAGCCGAGGCACGCCTTCGTTCAACTTGAAATATTGTCCTGACGAACCTTATGGTTCTACACGTTCGTATAATCGTTTTGGTTATATCACGGATGCCAATCAAACACGAATATAAAATTAACTGATTTCGGATAATCCAAATGAGCGCTCCGATTATTCAAACATGCAAATAAAGCAGTTTACCAGCTCCAGCATCGGCAGATCCATGTAATTTGAAGATGGAGAAATTTAGGAAGGTTATTTTAATATTTAATTAACTTTCACATGACGCTTAACTTTTCACATGCAGCTTATTAACTACTTTCACATGGCATTAACTAACTGCATCGACTTATTAACTCTTACGCGACTTATTAACTACTTTACGCGACTTATTAACTAACTTTCATGCGATTATTCTAACTTGCATGCGACTTATTAACTAACTTCATGCGACTATTAACTAACTTGCAAGACGACTATTAACTACTTACATACGATTAACTAACTGCATGACACATTAACTAACTGCATACGACTTTAATAACTTTTCACATGCACGACTTATTAACTAACTTTGCACATGCACGACTTATTAACTAACTTTTCACATGCACGGCTTATTAACTAACTTTGCACATGCACGACTTATTAACTAACTTTTCACATGCACGGCTTATTAACTAACTTTTCACATGCACGACGTATTAACTAACTTTGCAGATGCACGGTTTATTAACTAACTTTTCACATGCACGGCTTATTAACTAACTTTGCACATGCACGACTTATTAACTAACTTTGCACATGCACGACTTATTAACTAACTTTCACATGCACGTTATTAACTAACTTTTCACATGCACGACTTATTAACTAACTTTGCCATGCACGCTTATTAACTAACTTTTCAATGCAGACTTATTAACTAACTTTTCACATGCACGGCTATCTAACTTTTCATGCAGTATTAACACTTTCCATGACGCTTATTAACTAACTCTTGCACATAGCGACTTATTAACTAACTTTGCACATGCACGACTTATTAATATAAACCTAACGATTTTCAGAGCGCAATGGTTCTTTTACGTGCTCAAGCTGAACACGTATCTAGTTTTATCGTTCGTCTCCATAGGACTAAGGAACTCGATCCACCTACCTGAGATCAGGATTATGCAGAATATCTGATCCCTTGCAAAGCAACAAGCGAGTACTTATGAAGCCAGTGGCGACACATTACTCCGAGCCGCTCCTCGCATAGCGAGTTAAATGAACACCCTAATTTCAGTTATCACAGGTTGTTTTTGGCGTTTCTGTCCGTCCGGGAGACTTAACTGTTTCCATCTACGTGATGGTCAACCTTCCTAATGCTCTACAGCGTTTCGCACAGTGGGCGGTACCGCTCCACAGTGGCGCTGAAGCTTTCCAGGGGGGCGATAGTGGGTTTAGATGCATTGGGGGATTTTTCTCTCGTGATTTTGCGAATGCATAATCATTTCAAAGTTTGAATTCTGCATTTCAATTCATATTTGCCCATCTTACACGATCCATTTTTTTCATCAATTTTCTATTTCTTGCATGTAATCATTTAAAAATTGTCCATGTGAAACAGAAATGTATACGATTTTCTATGTCAGAGTAAAAATAGAACATGTACGAGTATATATATGTGTGTGTGGGGGCGTTGGCAAACTGTTATAATGGGGAGAGGGCGTCACAAAGCTTATGACGTGCAAAGTGGGCGGTGGCCGAAAAAGTTTGTGAATCTATGCTCTAACCTAATGAGATCTGAGAGAGCCACAGTAGCGTCGTTGTTAGTGAACTCGTTACAGTAGCGTAGTTGTTAGTGAACTCGTTACAGTAGCGTAGTTGTTAGTGAACTCGTTACAGTAGCGTAGTTGCTCGTGAACTCGTTACAGTAGCGTAGTTGCTCGTGAACTCGTTACAGTAGCGTAGTTGCTCGTGAACTCGTTGCAGTAGCGTAGTTGTTAGTGAACTCGTTACAGTAGCGTAGTTGCTCGTGAACTCGTTACAGTAGCGTAGTTGTTAGTGAACTCGTTACAGTAGCGTAGTTGCTCGTGAACTCGTTACAGTAGCGTAGTTGCTCGTGAACTCGTTACAGTAGCGTAGTTGCTCGTGAACTCGTTGCAGTAGCGTAGTTGTTAGTGAACTCGTTACAGTAGCGTAGTTGCTCGTGAACTCGTTACAGTAGCGTAGTTGTTAGTGAACTCGTTACAGTAGCGTAGTTGTTAGTGAACTCGTTACAGTAGCGTAGTTGTTAGTGAACTCGTTACAGTAGCGTAGTTGTTAGTGAACTCGTTACAGTAGCGTAGTTGTTAGTGAACTCGTTACAGTAGCGTAGTTGTTAGTGAACTCGTTACAGTAGCGTAGTTGTTAGTGAACTCGTTACAGTAGCGTAGTTGTTAGTGAACTCGTTACAGTAGCGTAGTTGTTAGTGAACTCGTTACAGTAGCGTAGTTGTTAGTGAACTCGTTACAGTAGCGTAGTTGTTAGTAGACTCGTTACAGTAGCGTAGTTGTTAGTGAACTCGTTACAGTAGCGTAGTTGCTAGTGAACTCGTTGCAGTAGCGTAGTTGCTCGTGAACTCGTTACAGTAGCGTAGTTGCTCGTGAACTCGTTACAGTAGCGTAGTTGCTCGTGAACTCGTTACAGTAGCGTAGTTGCTCGTGAACTCGTTACAGTAGCGTAGTTGCTAGTGAACTCGTTACAGTAGCGTAGTTGTTAGTGAACTCGTTACAGTAGCGTAGTTGTTTTGAACTCGTTACAGTAGCGAGTTGCTCGTGAACTCGTTACAGTAGGTAATTCCGTGAACTCGTTACAGACGTAGTTGCTAGTGAACTCGTTACAGTAGCGTAGCTTGCTAGTGAACTCGTTACAGAGCGTAGTTGCTCGTAAACTCGTTACAGATGCTAGTTGCTCGTGAACTCGTTACAGTAGCGTAGTTGCTAGTGAACTCGTTACAGTAGCGTAGTTGCTCGTGAACTCGTTACAGTAGCGTAGTTGTTAGTGAACTCGTTACAGATAGCGTAGTTGTCGTCAACTCGTTGCAGTAGCGTAGCTTGCTCGTGAACTCGTTGCAGTAGCGTAGTTGCTCGTGAACTCGTTACAGTAGCGTAGTTGCTCGTGAACTCGTTACAGTAGCGTAGTTGCTCGTGAACTCGTTACAGTAGCGTAGTTGCTCGTGAACTCGTTGCAGTAGCGTAGTTGCTAGTGAACTCGTTGCAGTAGCGTAGTTGTTAGTGAACTCGTTACAGTAGCGTAGTTGCTAGTGAACTCGTTACAGTAGCGTAGTTGTTAGTGAACTCGTTACAGTAGCGTAGTTGTTAGTGAACTCGTTACAGTAGCGTAGTTGTTAGTGAACTCGTTACAGTAGCGTAGTTGCTAGTGAACTCGTTACAGTAGCGTAGTTGCTCGTAAACTTGTTGCAGTAGCGTAGTTGCTAGTGAACTCGTTGCAGTAGCGTAGTTGTTAGTGAACTCGTTACAGTAGCGTAGTTGCTAGTGAACTCGTTACAGTAGCGTAGTTGCTAGTGAACTCGTTGCAGTAGCGTAGTTGCTCGTGAACTCGTTGCAGTAGCGTAGTTGCTAGTGAACTCGTTGCAGTAGCGTAGTTGCTAGTGAACTTGCTTCTTAAGATAGTGTTCTCAGCCCAATTGCACATGGAGGCGGAGAATTTTTTCCGAGATCGTAAAGGCTCTCAGGTCGAACCAGTCTCACTTGGGTATAAGGAAAAGCACGCACGCCCGCCCAGCGTGTTCGTAGCTCGTTGGACGACGGGTTACAAGCCCCCTGTGAGTTCGGTTCAATTACGCGGGCTGGCAGAAAAATCACAGGTTGTCCAGATTTACGGTGTTCGTGGCAGCGAACCGAAGGGTTACGATGTCCAAGGCACCGAGCCGAAGATCTGAAAGCTCAAGTGCTTCTGGATCGGGGAGGGGAGGGGAAGAAAAAAGCACTTGGAAGTAAAGGCTGCCGGCGTGATGCTGACCACATCACCCATCGTGTGCCGACGGTCAATGAAAATACAGGCCTAACACTGTATTACCCTATATACCACGCGGTATCTAAAGGGTTCCTTTGCTTACCTTTACGAGATCGTGTTTAGTACATGTCTAGTTAAATTACTACATTGTTTTTCTTGGGGGTGTGTCCTATCCGTCACACTGTATTTAATCTCCAGCTGTGCCTGTGGTTGTTTACAAGTCAGTGTTTATTATTAACTTTCACAATCTGCTACAAAGTGTGTCACTGTCATATATTATGTTAATGAAGTTCAGAGGTGTAAATGTAACACTGTTCATACTTAGGTAAGTTTGACAACTGAAGAACAGGAAGTGGCATATAGATCAATTCTAACAGTCATGAATAATAATGTATAGAGCAAAGCTTAGATAGCATGTGGCCATCTTCTTCACGATCCACCTATGTGTTGTCGGGGTTAGCGAGGGGAGCAAATAACAGTACCACTGCTACCTACATGGTATGCTGTAAGAGGCGACTGAGGTAGGGGCCTAGGGAAGTTAGTTTGTTCATTTCGTGCCAAAGGCGGCACATAAGGCAGAGGTTTTAGATCTCCATGTGATGCGGTTCATTGCAACATATAGGACAGAGGTTTTAGATCCCCATACCCGTCTGCCCAGCGTGTTCGTAGCGCGTTGGACTACGGGTGACTATCCCTTGTGTGTGCGGGTTCAATTCCGCGGGATGGCAGAAAAAGCCACAGATTGCCCAGATTTACGATGTTCGTGGCACCGAACCGAAGGGTTACGATGTCCATGACACCGAGCCGAAGAGCTCAAGTGCTTCTGGATCGGAAAAAAAGATCCCCATGTGATGCGTTTCGTTGCTAGCAGTTGAGATCTTGTACAGTTTACATCCCAATAGTTTACTTTTTGTAGGATTGTTCTTCTAATAGTGGTCTTATGTTTTCCGCGTTTCTTTTCCCAACTGGTGACCACATAAGGACTTGGGAAGCTACCCTAGTAAATAAAAGGTGTAGAAATAGCATGTACTGGCTTAGTTGTAGGAACATAACTGGCACAACGTACAATCGCTCTTAGGCTCAGATCACATACTTATTCTTCTTCTTCGAACCCTCCATATCGACCACTTGTAAACCACTCTTTGTGATATGTATGTGATCCGAGCCTAAGAGCGATTCACGTTGTACCAGTTATGTGCCTACAAGTAGGCCAGCACATCTAATTTCTGCGACGCTTTTTATTTTACTAGGATAGCTTCCCTAGTCCCCTACCTCAGTCACCTCTTACGACATGCCTTGTAGGTAGCCGTGTTACTATTCTTTGCTCCTCTTGAGAGCCCCAGCAACACACGGGTGGTTTACCGTTATGAAGATGCAGGCCAGGTAAGAGTTCTTTGTGAGTCCCCCATAGCTTGTTCTGTAAGCTTTGTTCATGAGGCCATGTTTCATTTCGTTGGCATAGGTATGATCAAAGCCAACTATAAACTTATGGGCCTTCGGACTCAGGTAAGAATTATGGGAAATCAGACCACAACTACACCCTACGTGACCTCGCATTCAGTATGTGTGTATATAGGCTAATTCATTTTAAAATCAATACAAAATGTTAAATCGAAGTTATATTATGTAACAAGTTAAGTTTAACAATAAGGAATATCAATATTATGAATATTTTTCACCAATAAATAACCATTGACTAACATAATTGAGTAAAATTGCAAAAAGTCTTACAGTGTTCTATCAAACATATATAATCTCCCCCTCCGGGAGTCTAGATCATGGATTCCGGTCAGTTGTCTGGCCTAGTTATCTAGAGTTGGCGTAGGTATGATAGTCACTGGTCAGTACAGCAAGATGTGTCCTGAGTCTGTGTTTCAGTCTGACATTCACCCCGTTCAGTCTGATCAGGGGTCATTCTGTGCAAGTCATCGGAAGACATTATAACACAACTTGTATCAAGTATAGAATGGAATATCAAGTTTAATTAGATTCTGAGTGAGGGGTTTTTCGAACGTCTTTTCTGAATTCAGGCATAGTCATTGCGCATTTGACTGATTTTGCGCGAATGTATACTTTCCTATCACCAGTATCCCTCGCCATTCAGGCCTTACATAGACTTCGGTGGCGCTTGTAATTTAGATCCCCAAGTAAAGGATTAGGTTCTCCTGTTGTCCAACCACCTACCGTGTTAACACCAAAAATGTTAGGCCCGAGCACCGGAATTTCTACGACACATGGCAACGGGCGCAAAATGTTGTAATACTCCTTTTTGTTCGCCTACGCCGCTTTGCTATAACCAAAAAATACTCGTTCTTATGTTGAAAGGGCGTGCCTCTGTACATCGAACGATCAGGTAAGTGAAGTAAGCGGAAGACAGATGGTAACAAGAACAAGTTGTCTGACGTGTATCGAAAGCTTATAAACATGACTGACTGATCTCACAACTTTGATTGTCAGACAGATTATTAGCTGTCAGTCATACTATAGACTACTTGTCCCGCACACAATAAGTCTATTGATGAAGAAAATAATAGGTTTCGAAAGTCGGTGGGGAGACCAGGATCAGTGCCGGCTCGTCATTAAGGACCAGTGGAGCCGTGACCCCCAAAAAGTGTAACGTGTATTTATTATTTAATAAATTAAAACGCCCGCCTGCCCAGCGTGTTCGTAGCGCGTTGGACTGCGGGTGACTAGTCCTCTGTGTGAGCGGGTTCAATTCCGCGGACTGGCAGAAAAGCCACAGGTTCCCCAGATTCACGGTGTTCGTGGCACCGAACCGAAGGGTTACGATGTCCATGGCACCGAGCCGAAAGTTCAAGTGCTTCTGGTCGGGAAAAAAATTAAAATATAACCTAACCTCAAATCAATAAACTGATTTATCTGAAAATTGTGTTGGCCCATCAACAAATGACACGAGCCGCCACTGACCAGGATGTTACAAGAAACCGCCAGAATGTTACAAACTGCTTTGTTTTTCAATGAAGAGCTGACAAAATTGTATAAAGAACCTTAGGAAGCACTGAGTCAATAAATCTGATCAATAAATAGACAGTGTACAAGTGTTGGGGCTTCATGGGCTTCAGGAAATTTGTTTTATACCAAGGGTTGAACCACAAACCCGCTCTTCTGTTGGGGTGCTCGCTAGGGAGCAAAGAATAGTAACACTGCGACCTTACAAGGCATGTCGTAAGAGGCGACTGAGGTAGGGGCTTAGGAAGCTACCCTAGTAAATAAAAGGCGTCACAGAAATCGGATGCGTTGACCTACTTGTAGGTGCATAACTGGCGCAACGTACAATCGCTCTTAGGCTCAGATCACAGAGTGGTTTAACAAGTGGTTGATATGGAGCGTTGGAAAAAGAAGAACCACAAACCTTTATTTCTTACAGCAACCATTGCCTAGTCTTACAGCACCGCTAACTGCAACATTGCCTAGCCGCACTCTACAGCAACCATTGCCTAGCTACAGCAACATTTTAAATTAAACACAACTCAACTAACTAACTCACCACCGAGTCAATCCTCTCTCAAAGTTGACTTTTCAGTCAAAACTACTACATCAGTATTGTCTTCTTTTAGAACGCTCCATATCGATCACTTGTTAACCACTCTTTGTGATTTGTATGTGATTCGAGCCTAAGAGCGATTGTACATTGTGCCAGTTATGCGCCTACAAGTAGAACAGCACATCCGATTTCTGCTATGCTTTTTATTCACTAGGGCAGCTTCCTATGTCCTACATCAGTCACCTCTTATGACATGCCCTGTAGGTTGCAGTGGTACTATTCTTTGCTTCCTTTGCGGGCCCCGGCACCACAGGGTGGTAGTAATGTCTAAAAATAGATGCATTTAAAAAAAAATGAACTTCCTGTAGTACCACTATTTAGGGCGGTGTAGAACAGATGGGACGGAGATGAAAAACCTAATGGCCAGTGCAGACGCCGCAAACTGTTCGGATCATGATTTTACTTTATGCCCCGACAGAAAAAAATCGTTCACCTACCGTCGATTGATCGTGAAAAATTGATATATGTCGTTTATAATACCCCTGTCCTATTATTGGTTAATTTTGATCCGCCTGTACTTTCTGATTTGACACATTGCAATTAAGTACTTATCTGGCAGTTTGTTTAATCGTCCCAGGTTGTAAACTCAGACCAAACAAGTAGGAAGGAAGGTAGGCGTCTACACCAACTAAACATGCGTAATGTTGATTTCTTATCCAGGCTTGACTCCGCGTTATCAGTTGGCAGTCTCACACATAATAAAGTACTTAGGAACAATATAAATGACCTATCGGAACTGAGGTAAACAAAGGATTATAGGGGCGGGTTGTTGTTTGACGTCATCTTTGTGTACGTAATAGTAAACAATACTGTGTACCTACTGGTCACCATCTTGTGTGACACTAGTTGGACAACTCAACCGTAAGAGGTAGGTCATAAATTGGAAGGAACACAGCTTTGAAGAGACGCCATCTCTGACCGTGTGGACCTCGTGGTGAGCTATTTTTTTTCCCCTGATCTAGAAGCACTTGAGCTTTTCAGCTCTTCGGCTTGGTGCCATGGACATCGTAACCCTTCGGTTCGGTGCCACGAAATACGTAAACCTGGGGAATCTGTGACTTTTTCTGCCATCCCTCGGAATTGAACCCGCACACACACAGAGGGATAGTCACCCGTAGTCCAACGCGCTACGAACACGCTGGGCAGACGTTGTGAGCTATAAAAGACATTGAAGTTTATACAAGAGACTGCCCGGGAGCAAAGAATAGTAACACTGCGATCCACAAGACATGTCATAAGAAGCGACTGAAGAGAGGCCTAGCAAAGCTATCATAGTAAACAAAAAGCGTCGGAGAAATCGGATGCGTTGGCCTACTTATAGGCGCATAACTGGCACAACATACAATCTCTCTAGACTTGGATCACATACAAATCACAAAAAGTGGTTAAGAAGTGGCCGATATGGAGCGTTCGGAGAAGATATAAAAAACTTTGATGGATATTTATATAGACAAGTACCTCTGATGTCACTGTAAGGTTCGCCTCAGTGGCTAGGGACACTGGTGATAAGGTAAACTAGAAAAGACACGGAAGACGAGTGTATACGAGAGACTAAACAGAACGTCAAGAGACAACAATGCATGAAGAACCAGTGCATACAGAGTTTTTGTCTGATAACTAACAACCATAAGGGATCTCTGTGGCTGAGTGGTTAAGCCCTTCGCTTTGCGAGTCGAAGGTTCGAATCCGGTCCGCGGCCTTCTGTTCACGAGTGCAGTTTTTTCCAGAGACCCATAGGATTATTGCCGGAGCTACGGAGTTTGTGATGTATGCAATACTCTCAGCAGGTGGCGTGCCATTTCTGCGGAGAGGACCGAGTCGTATGGGGTAAAACCCGGTGCAATGAAGTCAATCCTTCGGCTTTTAAAACCTTTTAAAACCATATTAAGATCCTGTTGCCCGTGCCCGAAAATGAAGCAAAGAATAGTACCACTGTGAACTACAAGGCATGTCTTAAGAGGCGACTAAGGTAGGGACCTAGGGAAGCTTCTCTAGTAAATAAAAAGCGTCGTAGAAATATGATGTGCTGGCCTCTTGAGACGCATAACTGACACAACGTACAATCGCTCCAGATCACATAAAATCACGCAGAGTGGTTAACAAGTGGTTAATATGGAGCGGTAGAAGAAGAAGGCAAAGCAATACGAGCTGTGTGAATGGTGGCCGGATCCTTAACAATATCTTCTGCCTAGCTTTGACTTTCGACAAAATAAAGGCTGTTTGTCATTTCTTTCGGCAAAATAAAGTCTGTTTGTCATTTCTTTCAGCAAAATAAAGTCTGTTTGTCATTTCTTTCGGCAAAATAAAGTCTGTTTGTCATTTCTTTCGGCAAAATAAAGGATGTATTTCATTTCTTTCGGCAAAATAAAGGCTGTATGTCATTTCTTTCGGCAAAATAAAGGCTGTATGTCATTTCTTTCGACAAAATAAAGGTTGTATGTCATTTCTTTCGGCAAAATAAAGGCTGTATGTCATTTCTTTCGGCAAAATAAAGGCTGTATGTCATTTCTTTCAGCAAAATAAAGGCTGCATGTCATTTCTTTCGGCAAAATAAAGTCTGTATGTCATTTCTTTCGCTAAAAGGATGTATAACAGAGACAATGCATCAAACTGGAATGAGAATACTAGTTACAGGTCAAGTTGAAACAAGGCTCGAAATACTTGTCTGAGAACAGGTAGAGTCAGATAGGTTATTGCTTATTGAACCGACATCGTTGCACTCCGGCATACCCATAGGTGGTCAGTCTTCCCAATAGATGTCGAAGGGTATGCATACTAATGGTTCATGTGACTCACTGGTTAAACACTCCCCACTCTGTCCCTTAGGCATCCAGCTCTACTTGTACAACGGGTAGCTCCTTAAATCGATGGATCGACTAAACATCTATTTTAGTGTCTTCATTCAAAAGGTAGTCGTGAAGAGACCGAAGAAGATCATCCTTCTTCAACTCACCAACAATTGATGCTGTTGATGCAAGCATGTCGCTCTCTCATAGCCGCAAAGACCTGCATGCCCAGGACAGTAGGTCCACATACGCCTCTGGAGGTTGGGAACTTCAATAGACGACATCAACTCAAACCACAACCAGCCATTTTGAATCTTTCAAAGCATCGACTGAAAGTCAAGATACAAAAGCGGTCCTAGTAACCGAAGTCCCAGAGAGTCAATGGAGGGCGGCAGTAGCGGCCTCAATCTCCATCCTCATACTGGAAGCAGTTGTCCTGTATGCTCCATTTCGCTCAGCAACAACCATATCGTGCGCGCGCTAGCCAGGAAATCCCAGCCTGACTTCTCAACACGGTGCTCAGACCCATCGTGACAAGGACAACTCACTGATATAGAACCTGCTATCAAAAAGCAAAATGCCAAGATGGATATACAGGGTGTTCAAGATTAAAGCAGCCCCATTGACAAATCGAAAGTTGCCAGATAATCTAGCTAAACACGTACAAAGTACTATAGTTTTAGAAAATCAGAAACAGTGACGATAAACAGCAACGTTTCGACCAACAAGGCCTTTATCAAGCAAACGAACAAACAGGAGTGACAAATTAAAATGAAACACAAATGGACGACCAAATACAAACGTATCTAAGGAAAATCTGAAGGATAAGCCCCATTGACAAATCGAAAGTTGCCAGATAATCTATCGCGTTATGTTCTATTTAAACCGGTTCTGACTAGCTCGTTTTACGTCACATTTGTTCATCGCCCTTCCCGCACTACAATTACATACCGTCACATAACCTTGACCTATACTACGTCATAACTGAACCTTCTCATTTTCATACATATATGCCAGATTGACTCCATTCACAGGCTGCTATTATCTTGAACACCCTGTATATTGTCTATCACACTCATAACAGGATTGCATCGTCTAATGATGAAGCACATAATACAGTTTCGTTGAAGATACTATCACTGTGATCTAACGACTAGAAGTAAAACTACCTCGAACGCTCCGTATCGACCATTTGTTAAACCACTGTGATTGGAGCCCAAGAGCGATTGTACTTTGCGCCAGTTATGCGACTACAAGTAAGCCAGCACATTAGATTTCTGCGACGCTTTTTAAAAAACAAGAGTAGCTTACCTAGGCATTTACCTCATTCGCCTCTTACGACATGCCTTGTAGGTCGCAGCGTTACTATTCTATGCTCCCTTGCGAGCCCCGCAAAACACGAGCAGAAGAAGAACAAGGGAAAGAAATATACATGCACAAGAACGAGAATCGGCGCAGTTAAATTGGCCTGAACTAGATTTGTGGGCAAATCTCGCGACAGTAGATTCCCAGATACCGAGCAGAAGATAGTACTACTGAGATAAGAAATTAAAAACAAATTAGTAGCCAGAGCTATGTGTAATGCTTTGCCGCTGATACTTTCAGCAAGTTATAGAGTTCTATAATTTCCTATAACTTACAGAAAGGGGCTGGTTTACACCGCTTACGAAACTACAGAAAAAGGATACTATGAAAAATATTTTCGTCTTAATTCACCTAATACGTTCAGTAGCAATGTTCATTCCGACTGATTGATATAACCGCAGAGTTGATTGGTGAGAATTCTGCGCCAATTTTAGAAGAGTGTGGGATAGAAAGAATAGAACCACTGTTACCTACCACGCATGTCGTAAGAGGCGACTAGGAGGTTTGGCTGAAATCGGATGCATGTGTCCTAAACGTGTAGAAGTCAATGCGTTTAGGGGCCTACCAAACCAATATGCAAAGTATACAAGTTCTTGGCAAAGATCAAACATATCATAAAGAGTGATTAAAATTGGTCTTAAAGAACGAACGCAAAGAAGAAGAAGTATGTCGTTCTTTTCGGGATGTACGAATATCGACACCAATCTCTCTCAACCTGGTCATCGAGTGGGATTCACAACACTGAAACTGATCTGTTCGGAAATACTCAATGCATTAAGAATGTCATTTCGGTCCATTGCATCTCTCTCTCTGATATCGTAGACATGATAGTCAATCTATCAGCTCGTTCATTACCCCAAGGGATCTTCTCGTTTGCCTGCTATGAATTCAGCGTTTTCGATCAGTATGGTGCTTCTGGCTGATTTTTGCGTGAAGCTTGCTTCCCTATTATCAATGTCCTCGCCATTCAGGCGAGCCTTCTCCGACTGATGTAAGAGACCAAATAAACAACCTTGCAGGTCGACAAGTACCTCTCTTGACAATCGTGAAACGGCGTCAACTTGCGTGGTTCGGGCATGTGATGAGACATAGCTCACTCTCTAAGACTATCCTACAGGGAACAGTTGAGGGTGGAAGAAAGAAGGACATAGAAAATCCTGGTTTGACAATATCAAGAGCTGGTCAGGGCAGAATTTCTCCACACTCGCCCGAGGAGTTGAAGACAGAGATTCATGGCGTGCTTTTTGTGCTGATGTCTCCACAGTGACACCTACCTACGGGTTATGGGCTATATATATCTCCGACTTCCGAGGTATGTCCAGGGATGAAAACTAAGATGAATTATCTTATCACTGTCTGTACCAGTACCTTCACGGTTTTAAAAACCAGTTATCACATTCTGCGTCGACTTTAGACCAAATTGAAGTGTCTATCCATGAAAAGCAAAGTATACTAATATTATATTGCGGTTTTAAAAACAAAATTACAATCTATGACTTGATTTTTGTTATCAAAAACAAAATTATAATCTATGACTTTATTTTGTCATCAAAAACAAAATTACAATCTATGACTTGATTTTTGTTATCAAAAACAAAATTATAATCTATGACTTGATTTTGTTATCAAAACAAAATTATAATCTATGACTTGAATTTGTCATCACAAACAAATAACAAGACTTACAACAAGTATGAGAATAAATACTTCAGAGCTATATTGAGCCAATACTCCAGTATGGCAGCAAATCATTGACAATGAACAAACAATCAATAAGATTACTGAAAGGCACATATATGTGGTTTATTGAAGAATGCTGAAAATCACAAAAAGTTAATTGCATATCCTTTACAGTCAGGGCCGTGCGGTATATTTTCTCATCACGATGCAAGTCTTTGAAATGCCACCCCTTAAATGTTTTTAATAAAAAATAACCTTCAGTTGTGATTTTGTTGTTTATGCCGCACCACTCACGATGCCACCTCTCTGTATCATAGCACGGTCCTGTTTACATGACTTTGCAAATCAACACCAGCTTTTTAACGCTGTTTGTGATTTTCTAGGCATTATTACGTTCAGTAGTTTGCCATTGCTTTCTGAACAGGTGGCGCCATCGTCCTTTTGTAAAAATTCACGCGAAACAATTTGCATCCAAACTGTCTGCAGCGTGATTCGAACTCAGAACGTCGGAGTTAACATACCGAGACACTATCCCCTAAGCCACAGACGCCAAGAACATCACAAGAACAATGAATAAAACAGATGAGATTTTAAAAGAGATTTTCACTCAGCAAACAATTATCAAACTAATATAAGAGTTGAACACTCAATGTTCTTACAATACATCATGTAAAAACAAACACTGATAAGAAGGAAAGCATGCCTTTACGCAAAACTCAGTCAGATGTGCCATACCAGGCGCCATAACTACGCCTGAATTCCTAGCAGGCAAACGCAAGAAGAAGAAATAATACAAAGAGAAAGTTTGAAATATTTGGAGACAATAAGTTAAAAATACAGGGAAAAAGAGATGGAAGGAAAGCAGAGGGTGAAGATGCTAAATGGTCTGATATTGGGATTCGACAAAGATTGGCATCAGAGCTGATAAATTATTTCATCGAGTTACAGAGAGATAAGATCACCTACGCCAGGCATGGCACTGATTGATAAGAAACAATCTGTAAATTGATTTAATTTGTGTCACGCAACCATCTTCAGTATATATATATATATCAGATTTACAACTATCTTCAGTATATCTATTCCAGATTTACAACCATCTTCAGTATATCTATTCCAGATTTACAACCATCTTCAGTATATCTATTCCAGATTTACAACCACTTCTGTATGTCTATATCAGATTTACAACCAACTTCAGTATGACATTACCATATTTAATTATAAACATAAAGTAATTGAAGGGACAAGTAATTTATCAACAATACATTAACCTTGAATGATACTGTATCATATGTTGAATAGAAATGTTGGTATTTATATGTTGAATAGAAATGTTGGTATTCATTTGTTGAAGAGAAATGTTAGCTGTCCCTTTATGGTTAGGTTCACTTAAAGTGAATATTGATTGAGCCAGAATATGCGTGTGTTAGTTGATTTGTGTGGGTAAGTATTTGACTTAGTTCCACTAAACAAATGGGTCGGTGGAAATTTGCTGGTGAGTAAGCATAGTGAGAAAACACATGTGTGGGTGGGCTATTGGTGTAATGTTTGATTAGTTTTCAAAAGTAGATGAAGACATTTATGGCATTCCATAGAATGGGAAAAAATGGAATTCAGACATTTATGGTGTTCCATAGAATTGAACAGAAATCAATGTTGTGTACACTTCATAGAGTGAATGAAAGTAGGTCTGAATTATATGCCTAGTACTGGAGATATTGAATACACTGTGCAGCATGTCATAGAACCTGAGCAAATACAACTTATATAAAGAACAGACTGTACTGACACTGTTGTGTTTATAGGAATTAGTTCTTAGTCTCAATAAATGTTTTATAAGTACATTACATTGTTAAGTTAAACCACCGAGATCAAATCTGGAGACACATATCTTAAATGAAATATGCTTCGTTCTGTTCTAGTTAGGGAGGGATATGATCATGGGCGTCAACATACATGTTTCCAGAAGGGGAACAAAAATGAATTTAAAAAATGATAGTTGATAGTTTACTACGTGGAAATGGAGAACACCTGATTCGTATAAAACGGTGTTATCAAGAAACCCCTATCCAGGGGTCGCATTTGCCCCCCTCTTGCCGTAACGTACGACGCCCATGAATAATATGATCACCACACATAATACACTAAATCGGTCAGAAATATACGATTTTTGAATCTGCTGACAGTTGACGGTTCGATCACTTTAGATGAAACGATGAACCTCATCGAACTCAATCTAATATCGATCTCAAAAACAGATCGAAACGTGTAAGATTTAATTATATTCTGGGAATAACCCATACAAAATTGTGACAACAAACATGGATTACATTACCTCTGCTGTTGTTCCTTCCCCTCCGAAATGATCCTTAGCTAGTTCGACAAAATGTTTAACATCGATATATCCATCTTTGTCTACATCGCAAAGATCGAAAATTTCCTTGAACTTATCCCCAAAATCAGAGAGTTCTTCCATGTCCTACTCTTGGTTGTGTGTGAGTAGGTTGATAAATAGACACGGCATGAATCATTCCATTCACGGGGATGATAGGACACGAATGCGACACACCTCTTACCGCCTAGTCTCACTGTGTTAGCTATGTCGCACTACCTTGACGCCTAGACCCTGTCACCGCCTCAGGTATGTTGGGCAGGACGTAATTGCGCAATAAAAGTAGACCACGAAATCTTTATACTATTCCCACATGCCATTTAATCATTGAAACAAAACAAATATTATGTTGAAATTGTTAAAAAATTTATTGTTAATTTACTTTATACGTTAAATTATAGGTTAGAAAATCAGATCTATATTGTGTATCATTTGTCAATAAAACTGGTGTCACACGAAGGTCAATGACACACCTGGCGGAGTAATATTTTCCAATACCGAAATAAGCTTATAGAGATGCACTATTAAAAAAGATCGAATCCGGAGCAATCGTGGTTTTTCCTTATCCAAAAGTTTGCATGGGAAACTTTGAGAACAATGAGTTTTTTTCAAGATCCCCAGAGGAAGCAACGGAAGCAAAGAATATGATCAACAAATAAATAGTGTACAAAGTATTAAGAACTATCATGGGAAACTTTCTCATGTATATTTCAACCAAGCTTTAAACTTCTCCATAATAAAAACCCTAATTTAATAATACTTTTGTTTGTAATATCAATTTGATGTATAAACATTTTCTTGAAAATCCTATTCATCTTCTTCTAACGCTCAGTATCGACCACTTGTTAAACCACTCTTTGTGATTTGTATGTGATCTCACCATAGTTCTTTTTGGCCAATTTGATCATTCTTATATGATATATAAACAGCCTTTGCCAAGAACGTAATTTTACGTCCACAATCTTTCCATTTGGAACTCTGGTGCTTATACTAGGGTGACGTGTCAAATTTCAACCATCGTTTTTGTGTGTGCGTTGTGTCAGTTACGCGCCTACAAGTATACCAGCACATCCGATTTCTGCAAAGATTTTTATTTACTAGGGTAGCTTCCTAGACCTTATCTCGGTCGCCTCTTACGATATGCCCTGTATGTCGCAGTGTTACTATTCTTTGCTTCCATCGAGAGCCTCATGCACCACACGAGCGATGAGATTTTAATCATTAGGAAAGCCCGTCTGCCCAGCGTGTTCGTAGCGCGTTGGACTACGGTGACTATCCCTCTGTGTGTGCGGGTTCAATTCCGCGGGATGGCAGAAAAAGCCACAGATTCCCCAGATTTACGGTGTTCGTGGCACCGAACCGAAGGTTTACGATGTCCATGGCACCGAGCCGAAGAGCTGAAAAGCTCAAGTGCTTCTGGATCAGGAAAAAAAAATCATTAGGAATTAATAATTTGATTACAATCACACACGTGCGGTTAACAAGTGGTCGATAGGAAGCGTAAGAAGAAACAGAAGATTACAGTCATTTCAATCACTATATTCATCCTCTCTGTTGTATATATAACCATCGTCTGTTTTTCATTGTTCTCATATCATGGACAGAGAAGAGAAGAAACAAAGACATATGTTATGTTATTCCATCGACGTCATGGCACATTGGGCATTCCCATTTGTGCTCTGTCCTCCGCTGCTGCAGCCATCCCAAAGTCCATTTGCTCACCGTACCCATGAGAAGTTGATTACTATATCTTCTCTCTCTACCACGAAGACGACACTGTCTGGCATGTTCAAGCTTAACGCCTAATTCTCGAACTCGTTACAGTGTTTGAGACCCGCCCATGTCACACAATTGAGAGCGTACGGCATTGATAATATCGGCTCTGTCCATACTTCTGCTCGCTTGAGTCAGGGCATTGTTTGCAAGAGAATCAGCACGCTTGTTACCCTGCACTCCAGCATGTCCAAGCGTATAGACAAGACGCATATCGAGGAGCATTGGCTCATAAATAACATCATGTCCCGGAAGATGAAATATGTTGGTCACGTTAAATGTCACAGTGGTTTGAAGAGAACGGTAATGGAAGACATGGTTCCTGGAGTACGAGGCAAGGACGACCAATGCGATGGTGGCAGATAGGACATCAAAGAAACATTGAAAATGACGTTGGAAGATGCGAGAGAACTTGCTAGAGACAGAGGTTTTCATGCGGGCTTCGATGAAAGCAACGTTCCGCAAGGGACATGTTACTACTTGACCTATTCTTTACACTTGATAAAGGCATTTTTGTTAAAACGTCGCTGTTAATATATAATAGACAGGCAGACGACAGACAGACAGACAGACAGATACACAGACAGATACACACACAGACAGACAGACCGACAGACAGACCGACAGATACACACACAGACAGACAGACCGACAGAGAGACAGACAGACAGACAGACAGACCGACAGACAGACAGACAGAGAGACAGAGAGAGAGACAGATAGAGATAGATAGGTAGATAGATAGGTAGGTAGGTAGGTAGGTAGGTAGATAGGTAGATAGGTAGGTAGGTAGGTAGGTAGGTAGGTAGGTTGACCCTAGCAACAATCCTAAAGATCTCAGAGAAAATAATTTATCCACAAAACAAACGACACCGTCAGGTTCAAACTTACGACTATCATTTGCATCTTAACCAATTTGTTACAGACCCACTCCCTCCCCACCCTTACCCAAGACGAAAATGAACCAAGTAGGCAGAGAATCGGGAAAAATAATTGATACAGCGAAGGCTTCATTGAAGATAGATAGATAGACAGGGAAAAGAACAAGTGCTTATATTCTGCAACAGCTTGATATTTGAGAGAGAGAGAGAGTCTAAAGATAACATCAAGGAAGACTAAATATTTGGAACACTTCAAACGACATGAGTGCCTAAAGAGGGTAATTTTGGACGGCATGGAAGAAGAATGAGAGGAATACCTAGACGATGGGTGCAAGATGTCATTGACGATCTGAGAATAACTGCTGACGCCGGTCTACTTGCACAGAACAGAGAGTTTTTCAGGACTTCTGTCATGGGAGCCAAGTTCTGGAAGGGACAAGCTACTTGATGATGATGATGATGAGATAGAAAGGCAGGCAGAGCCACATAGACAATATAGAATAGACACACAGACAATATAGCAGGGACACACAGACAATATAGCAGAGACACACAGACAATATAGCAGAGACACACAGACAATATAGAATAGACACACAGACAATATAGTAGAGACACACAGACAATATACATTATCTAGCTATAATTATCCACATAGATGTGGTTTTACAGAAGAATGTTGAGAATTCCATGGACAGCAAAGAAAACAAACGAGGAGGTTTTAAATCAGGTCTGCACACAAAGAAACCTTATCAAAAGAATAAGAATCCGACAATCAAGGTTCTTCGGACATATAATGCGAAGAGAAGGTTTAGAAAATTTGGTGACTACAGCTAAAATTCAGGGAAGGAGAGACAGAGGGAGATGATGCTGGATGGCCTGACAACATGGTTCGACACAAGATCGACGTTAGAACTGATCACATGCACCAAGCAGAGAGAGTTGTGGAGAGACATGATCACCTATGCCAGCAGGCATGGCACTTGATTGATCTATACGTCTGTCTGTTTTTCTGTATGTATAGAAATATATAAGCATGTGTTCTACGCCAATTTTCCGAATAATTAAGTACCTGTCTAAGCAGGTATTGACACATTTAGGCACTCACCTGACCCAAGCCTTAAGCACTAATTTCTCTATTCAAATTTCAACCTGGTCCTGGCTTCTGGTGTGTATTCTGTGCAAGCCGTATTTTGTCAAGAGTCCATTGTGTGCGTACCGATTACACGGGACATCTGAAGTATTAGCTATTTCACAAACAAGTTACCTACAGGTAGAGTTATCCAGTCACTTTCTCACCTGTAAGTAAAGGTAAATATTACGTTATGATACTAGACGGTAGTGTGGGGGAGGGGGAGAGAGGATACTGTGTTACGTGTTAGGCCTATAAATTTCTGCAACACCAGAATGACCTTTAGTTCTCAGAGCTATTCAGGCGAAAAATTCACAAGGCCGGGTTCACCCCGAGGGCCGTGTGAATTAAAAGAAATCCAAGGTAGACTAGGAACGTAACGAAGGTCATCCATCTAGGATGTCAGCGCACTAACCAATGTGCGATCGTTGCTATCATTCTTATGTGTAGCCATTAAAACAAACCAAAGACTTTAAGGAGCATATTTTCAGCAAATGTAAGAATAACTAACGAAATCCAACATAGATGCAATAAATCAAATCATAGAACAATTGGCGACAATTTAGAAATGCGAACATGTAATCATGAACACTTAAAAAAAAGCATTGTTCAACACAATCTTTCTCCCAATATTATGCTATCAGTGCCAAACCTGGACACTGACATCAAACGATAGAAGAAAACTAGTCACGGCAGAGATGACGTGTCTACGCAGAATGCTGGGAGTATCAAAAAGAGACTGAGAAATAAAGACATCAGGGAAAAAGTGGGAACAACATTAATACTGAACTTCATCAAGAAACAACAAATTAAATGATTCGACCACATAAACAGATTACCAACAGACAGCCACATAAACAGATTACCAACAGACAGTCACATAAACAGATTACCAACAGACAGTCACATAAACAGATTACCAACAGACAGCCACATAGATTACCAACAGACAGTCACATAAGCAGATTACCAACAGACAGTCACATAAGCAGATTACCAACAGACAGTCACATAAGCAGATTACCAACAGACAGCCACATAAGCAGATTACCAACAGACAGTCACATAAACAGATTCCAACAGACAGCCACATAAGCAGATTACCAACAGACAGTCACATAAACAGATTACCAACAGACAGTCACATAAGCAGATTACCAACAGACAGTCACATAAGCAGATTACCAACAGACAGTCACATAAACAGATTACCAACAGACAGTCACATAAACAGATTACCAACAGACAGTCACATAAACAGATTACCAACAGACAGCCACATAAGCAGATTACCAACAGACAGTCACATAAACAGATTACAACAGACAGTCACATAAGAGATTACCAACAGACAGTCACATAACAGATTACCAACAGACAGTCACATAAACAGATTACCAACAGACAGCCACATAAGCAGATTACCAACAGACAGCCACATAAGCAGATTACCAACAGACAGCCACATAAACAGATTACCAACAGACAGTCACATAACAGATTACCAACAGACAGTCACATAAACAGATTACCAACAGACAGCTAAACAAATTACCAGACATGCATAAAAGTGCAATGCTACTCCGATACAGTGGATACAAAGCAAAAGGCTGTCCACGCAAAAGGTGCACCTCAGATAATGCAGGCGAAGAAAATACTGTTTAGGAGGCGCACACAAATACCCATTCTACAAATCTCTTCTTATCCTGACACTGTGAGTCAAATCAGGATTATTGAAAAGAAGAGGAAAGAACCAGGAGATATGTTGGCTATAAAGTTTGTTGTTTGTTACAACGGGATTATGTTGATTATAACATTTCTTACCTGTAACAGGTGAGAGATAGTTTGATCGTCAAGTTTTCTAAATGTAGAAGTAGAACGTGTTCGCATGAAAGACCTGAGACGGAATCTCCAGAGTTCCGCTCTCTCTTTCTTTTCCACTCCTTCTACGTGTAGCTCCACCGTTATCTATCTATCCCAACACTATTATCCATTTTTCTCTCACACGGCTCATTCTTCTTCTTTGCGTTCGTTCTTTACGAGCAATTTTAATCACTCTTTGTGATATGTTTGATCTTTGCCAAGAACGTGTATACGTTGCACATTGGTTTGGTAGGCCCCTAAACGCATATACTTCTACAGTTTAGGACACACGCATACGATTTCAGCCAAACCTCCTTAGTCGCCTCTTACGACATGCGTGGCAGGTAACAGTGGTTCTATCTTTACACCCCAAATTTGGGCCCCGGTAACCACTTGGACAATAAACAAGGCTTATAATTAATCTCAATTTTCATTATTTCGCAGTCTCCCTCTTTATATCCATCTCACTCTCTCTCTCTCTCTCTCCTCTCTCTCTCTCTCTCTTTTCCTCTCTCTCTCTCTCTCTTCTTTTCACGTAGTTTATATTCTGATGCACTATTTCAGTGTCTTCCGGATTTCATTAAGAAAATTGAAAGCCTAGCTAACCTGTGGAGCATCATATCAGTCCCCAGAGAACATCCTGCAAGACTGCACCAGTTTGAGCAGTGTGAGAATGAAAATCTGGCCAGCAGAAACAACACTACAAAACAAACTATGGAGGACCGGTGAAGACCTCAAGCGCAACACCCTGTTTATGGAACATACCGAAGTAGTAGCATAGTCTCAGAAGAAGAAGAAAGCCTAGTTAGAATTGATCTCACTATATACAGAGCACTCCTATAAATGCTCATATGAAAGCACCAGCAGCAGAACACTTACACATTAGCACCGTTGATGGGTCAACGTTTTCTCAAAGCTCGTAAATACCTTACAATTTTCAGAGTTTACAATTTACAATTACTAAGGAGTTCACTGTGCTGGGACTTGAACTCTGTGCTTTGAAAATGTAAATAGAGTGAGTGCAGTAAACCACAGAGATACGGAAGGGGGGGGTGTTGGCACAACAAGATAATGAGATATCAAGCAAGAGAGCCACCAGGTCAAACTTGACTGATCAAGTGACTGATAAAATATGACTGTTTTGATATCTGAGAGTGTGCGAGAGTTTGTACTTTTGAGCCTTTTACCAGGCAGTGTAGTCTGTACTTCCATGGGCGTCTCTACGGTAAGACAAGAGGAGGAAAGTGCAACCCTTTGGAAAATGACTTTTTGATAACACAGTTTTATACGAATCCCCCTGTGAGTGCGGGTTCAATTCCGCGGGCTGACAGAAAAGCCACAAGTTCTCCAGATTTACGGTGTTCGTGGCACCGGAACCGATGAGCTGAAAGCTCAAGTGCTTCTGGATCGGGGAAAAATACGAAACTTGGCTTCTCCATTTCCACGTATTAAACTACCAACTATTTCTTCTTCAAACGCTCCATATCGACCACTTGTTAACCACTCTTGTGATTTGTATGTGATCTGAGCCTAAGAGCGATTGTACGTTGTGCCAGTTATGCAACTACAAGTAGGGCAGTGCATCCGATTTCTGCGACGCTTTTATTTACTAGGGTAGCTTCCTAGGCCCCTACCTCAGTCGCTTCTTACGACATGCCTTGTAGGTCGCAGTGTTACTATTCCTCGTAGAAATCAGATGTGCTGTCCTATTTGTAGACGCACAACGCACAATCGCTCTTAGGCTCAGATCACATACAAACCACAAAAGTGGTTTATTAAGTGGTATATATTGAGCGTTCGAAGAAGAAGAAGAAGTCTTGTTCTTATCCACAGATCTGTGTTTTCAGCTCTGGCCCCTTAGAATACTCAGGGGGTCGCTGTGGCTAAGTAGTTACGCTCTTTACCTTGTGAGTCGAAGGTCGTAGGTTCGAATCCGAACCGCGCCATTCTGTTCACGAGTGCAGTTTTTTATATTTATATTTAGCTTGATGGCTCTCCATGTTTCCGAGCCATACAACAAGAGAAATTTCACATTTGAGTTGAATATCCTTTGCTTTGTTTTAGTAGAGATGGCAGTAGATTTCCACACTGTTTGCAGGAGAGAAAAAGCTTGTTAAGATTTCATAATCCTTGCCCGGCTGGTGCCGGGTCCCACAAGAGAATCAAAGAATAGTACCACTGCCACCTACACGGCATGTCGTAAGAGGCGACTGATGTAGGACCTAGGAAAGCTACCTAGTAAATAAAAAACATCGCATAAATCGGATGTGCTGGTCTATTTGTAGACGCATAACTGGCACATTGTACAATTGCTCTTAGGCTCAGATCACATACAAATCACACAGAGTTGTCGATATGGAACGTTCGAAGAAGAAGAAAAATGTCCCTAATCCTAGCGTTAATGCCATCATCTGTACCCCTTGATTAACCGATTTTACTATCGGAAGCAAACATCTTCATATCAAAATCCGAATCTAAAAATAAGTGGTGTTAGATCTTCTTCTCACGGCACTTTGACGAAATAGAAAACATTATTAATAAACATAAATGGGTTTTACTGTTGCGCAGTCAAGCATGACAGTTAGCGACAATCTGGAATTTGAACTCAAAGTTAGAACTCAAAGCAAGTTCAGTTTGACAGCACTAAATAAATACATTAAGAGTAATCAATGAAGCGTGTCGAGAATGTACAATGAATGACAAGTGGCATATGACGCGACTAGAGTGACAAACTAGATGTGCCCATCATACACAACCTGTGTGGTGACACTGGAAATAAACTCTAAGGTTTCGACGTGGTGGAAAACGTCGATTTAGAACAGAAGTTCTCAAACTGTGGTTTGCGACCCTTTTGGGGGTGCAACGACCATTTCACAGGGGTCGCCTAAGACACAGCCAGGCTCTAGCACAGGCCAGACAACTGGCCGGGTATTCCCTGACCTAGATAAGAAAAGGGATCTGGAAATTACAGATGTCTGATAGAACACTGCAAGCTTTTTACAATTTTACTCAATTCTGTGAGTCTATGGTTAATTTATTGGTGAAAAATATTTATAATATTGATATTCCTTATTGTTAAACCTAACTTGTTACATAATATAACTTCGAGTTAGCATTTTGTGTTGATTTAAAAATGAATTCGTCTATATACACCAGTACTGGAATGCGAGGTCACGTGGTGTAGTTGGGGTCTGATTTCCCACAATTCCTACCTGAGCCCAAAGGTCCAGTAGTTTATAGTTGGCTCTGCCTAAGACCACCGGAAAACACATACTTATCATAATTAGAAATAAATATTTTACAAAATATAATTACATATTGTTTTTGTGACTAATCACTATGCTTTAATTATGCTCAATTTGTCAATTGTCTATTCCCAGGTGGAAGATGTAGATGGCTGTCCACACTTGCCGTTAAGCGTAGGGATGGAAGCTCTAATTTGCGTTCTAGGGCCAGATGAGTCGCCCTTGTTGTGCAACAATGAAAATACATCCTGCATATCAAATATTTACATTACGACTCATAACAGTAGCAAAACTACAGTTATGAAGTAGCAACGAAAATAATTTTATGGTTGGGGGTCACCACGGCATGAGGAATTGTATTAAAGGGTCGCGGCATTAGGAAATTTGAGAACCACTGATTTAGATCAATGCTTTCTTACATTGTAAAATGTGCTAGCATGTAAGATCCAGAAATCGTTACCCAGTATTTAAACATATGATCTCCCGTACGTTGGCGGGGCTCACAGTGGGAAGCAAAGACTCGTAACACTGAGACCTACAAGGCATATCAAGCAAGAGACGACTGAGGTAGGAGCCTAGGAAAGCTACACTAGTAAATAAAAAGCGTCGCAGAAATCGGAAGTGCTGGCCTACTTGTAAGCGCATAATTGGTACCATCGCTCTTAGGCTCAGATCACATACAAATCACAACGAGTGGCTAAGAAGTGGTCGATACAGAGCGTTGGAGGAAGAAGAAGAAGAAGAAGAAAGAAATATGAAATGTCCTTGTCAGGTTACGCTATGTTTATGAAGGTCTGATCTTTTTTACTTCTCAATTTTACGACTTTTCATTTTTCGCTTTTATTGAGGGGCATATGAGGGGCATGTGAGGGACATGTGAGGGACATGTGAGGGACATGTGAGGGGCATATGAGGAGCATGTGAGGGGCATATGAGGGGCATGTGAGGGGCATGTGAGGGGCATATGAGGGGCATGCGAGGGACATGTGAGGGGCATGCGAGGGACATGTGAGGGGCATATGAGGGGCATGTGAGGGACATGTGAGGGGCATATGAGGAGCAAAATATCTTCACTATCTTCAAGATTACATCGGAGATCCTTGCCGGTGATACGGAGTTCATGCACTTGAGCTGAGATCTTCCTGTGTAAGAGATCGGAGCACACATGGTTACTCACCGAAGTACAATGATGATAGTCCTATCAATCAATCAATCAATCAAGGGCACCATGTTGTGTGGTAATATTCTACAGAAACACAAGTATGCATTTCTTCTATAATCTGCTCGAGGATACTGAGCTCTTATAAGTCTGCCGGGAATGCTATGGACATGCGCATGTTCGCAGTTAGGAGAGAGCATAGAGGCTTAAAATCAACAACATTGATCGTTAGAAAGTAGAACATTGCGGATAAGGGATAAGTTATTCCATTGATTATCGACCCCTTGTTGGAAGCGGAAATTTCATACTGGTTCTGTATACTGTTTCAAATAGTTTGAAATCACATGTTGCTGATGTAGCACTGGACGCCTGAGAGGCAGGATGAAATCACATGTTGCTGATGTAGCACTGGACGCCTGAGAGGAAGGATGAAATCACATGTTGCTGATGTAGCACTAGACGTCTGAGAGGAAGGATGAAATCACATGTTGCTGATGTAGCACTGGACGCCTGAGAGGAAGGATGAAATCACATGTTGCTGATGTAGCACTGGACGCCTGAGAGGCAGGATGAAATCACATGTTGCTGATGTAGCACTGGACGCCTGAGAGGCAGGATGAAATCACATGTTGCTGATGTAGCACTAGACGTCTGAGAGGAAGGATGAAATCACATGTTGCTGACGTAGCACTAGACGTCTGAGAGGCAGGATGAAATCACATGTTGCTAACGTAGCACTGGACGTCTGAGAACAGAATGAAATCACATGTTGCTGACGTAGGACTGGACGTCTGAGAGGCAGGATGAAATCACCTGTTGCTGATGTAGGACTGGACGTCTGAGAATAGAATGAAATCACATGTTGCTGACGTAGGACTGGACGTCTGAGGGGCAAGATGAAATCACATGTTGCTGACGTAGAACTGGACGCCTGAGAGGCAGGATGAAATCACATGTTGCTGACGTAGAACTAGACGTCTGAGAGGCAGAGGAAATCACATGTTGCTGACGTAGGAATGGACGTCTGAGAGAAGGATGATCAGCATGTTTAACCAAAGAGCCACAAAAACATCAACATGAATAACATTCGATATCACCTAGGGAAGACAAGCAGCTATGGGTCTGCCCGGAGCGATATAACGTAGGTTATGTAACAAATAACCAATACTGCACATGACTGCGCAACTGCAAGTGCACACATTGTGTGTCAGGGTTGCCAATTTGGCTTTTTAAAAGCCAGAAACGAGAAATTTGGCTTTTTTAAAAAGTGATTGGCTTCAATAAGAGTGTTTGGCTTTTTTTTCTCAATGTTTAGTTGGCAACCCTGTTGTGTGTATCAAATTGTTGACATTCTTAACTCATTGAGATAGTCCTTTCGAACAGAGGAGTTTCAGAGTTGGGAACCCCATTCGCTGACCAGATTGAGAGAGATGGGTGTCGATATTCTATACAGCCCGAAAAGAACGTCATACCAAATATGCAAAACTATTAATTAATCAACATCAAACTGGCGTGTTTGTCGCTGGATGCTGTTGGATTTGTTGAGGCGGGGATCGAAGCACCTATGGACGTGACCTGAGTGGTATGATGATAGTACTCATATAACTGATAACTGATCACATTGTTTTTAATTACATGTATTATGGAGAAGATGGAGATATGTTGGATACACCTTGAGAAGAAATTATCAACGAATATCAAAGCAGGCGTTGAAGTGGAATGCAAAGGTTCAAGAAGGAGAGGACGACCTAAGGAGACCCTGAAACGAACTTTGCTGCTTACAACAAAGTTCCAATCACATACCTTATACAAATGCTCACGCTACTCAAAATCGATACATTGCTCATAAGATGGATTGCAAGGGCCCTGTTCGAGAGAAAAGTGGCACTCAGGTGTGGTCATTGGTACTCTGTGCCGACAAAAATTTCACCGGGCCTACCCCAGGGGTCTCCACTATCTCCAGTACTATTCAATATATTCACCATAATGATTACGAAGCAGCAATGATCTGGCAGGGGACGAACACTGTCATTTGCAGACGACATCATGGTGTACAGACAGGGGAGAAACAGGGATGAAATTGCTAATAAACTAGAGGAAGAACTGAACCGTATAATGGCCTGGTGTAATGTTTCTGGTGCAACGATAAACCATACCAAGGCTGTGTTATCATGGTTCTCCCTAAATAATCACACTGTGAAGTCTGACACGCCACATGTCACTTTAGATGGACATACACTCACCCGAACAGCATCTATGAGTTATTTGGGTGTAAATTTGATCGCAGTCTATGCTTTAGGGACCATATCGACCAAGTTATTGCCAAGGCTCGCAACGCACTATCCGCACTGAGAATCATGGCGGCTGCTAACATTGAGCAACGCCTTCTTGTGCTCTTGTAACAAGGTGTTGTTCTGTCATGTATAGAATATGCATGCGCTCTCCTAACAATTAGTCCTACGCAAACAGTGAGACTGGAAAGAATTCAGAATGAGGCTATGCGCATCATCCTGGGATGCACCAAAGATACACCAGGAGTGTCAATGAGATTCCTTCTTGACCTCCCCACTATTGCTAACAGAATTGAAACTTGGAGGGTTCGATCATATCTAAGGGAAATTTGGACAGAGATTTCTAGTTAGCGCACATGTTAGCATCATCACTGAAAGGAACAGAGTTTATATATCAACTATGGTCAGTTTGAGTTTGAAATATCTTCATTGCACTCCACACATGTACATTTGACCTCTGATCTCCTTAGCAATATCTCCAACAGCGCCCATGGGCTAACCATACCAATTCGATGTTGATTGATGACCCTATTCATACACCCGGTGTGCTGTTCTTTTCTGGCAGCTTCAGTCTTCAAACCAATCTCTTTGCAATCTAGCAGTTGTTGATGTGGATTGGTGTAGAATTGTAGATGAAAGCTCTCTGTGCGGTCACACTCTATGAGGGCGTTCAGGATACCAGCTCTTTCTATTCGCTGACCCTAATATGGTGGCAGGGCCAGCCAGCTGTCTGGTCTCTCATTGCCATTGACACCCATGAGCCCCCGAAAGAAAATGAATGTAATTCTGCTAACTATTGACTCTTGTAGTGATTCAGTCCGTTGTCTGCGCACTGAACTAGCATCCACTTTCTGGAGTATACTCAACCAATCAACTCAGAATTCACTCATGACTGTACGCCCGAGTGGTTACCGGGACCCAAATTTAAGGTGTAAGGAATAGAACCACTGTTACCTGCATCGCATGTCCTAAGAGGTGACTAAGGAGGTGTAGCTGAAATCGGATGCACATGTCCTAAACGTGTAGAAGTCTATGCGTTTAGGGGCCTACAAACCAATGTGCAACGTATACACGTTATTGGCAAAGATCAAACATATCACAAAGAGTGATTAAAATTGGTCGCAAAGAATGAACTCAAAGAAGAAGAAGAAGATTCATGACTGTAGTTGTTGCTCAGTCACTGCCTATACTTTCATTGTCATGCTACTTCTTGTCATACTAAATGCACCACTGGCCTCCTTGATCTTTCAGACGTATGAGCTTGCAGAGAAGACCCATGCGGACTTTAAGTGGCGAACTATCGATCCATCCTTGTAAATCGCAACGTTACCATCATTTCAGTTTTCATAGATGTTGGCCTTGACGTCTGCATCCACCACTACGGGATTCCTTTCAAGGGCAACTTTTGTCGAATTTAATCTTGTCTTGTCTTATCCATACGTGCCGAGAAGCGCCGTGAGGAGTTTCAGTTTTCTATCCTATGCCAGATGTGTTGCATCTGTAGTTGTTAGTCTTTGATGTCCCAGGTCATCTGTGATATTATCTATCCATCTTGTTCTTAGTCTTCCTCTGGCCCTCCTGTTCATAAAGACAGATGATTTTTGATGAAATTGGTGACCATCCTCGCAATCACTATTAGGTATCATCACATTCTATTACTTTTTGTATAGGAATTCGTAAAGCTAAGGGAAATAACACCGAAATGTATTTATTTATAACAAGTTTCGTGGCTTATCTACCTTTCACATGTATTTGATTTCCTCGCTTGCTATTTACGACACCATTATTCTTACACCGTACAAGCCACCTCATACGCCTCCCGTCACATAAATAAAAAATTTAAAAAAATTAAATTAAAAACCATGGAGATATCCACAAGGTTACAGGGGTATTTCCAAATGGAAGAGATTCTTCTTCTTCTTCAGCGATCTCTGGTCATGCGCTTAATTTACTGTGGACCACAAACTGGGCAGTCAGCTTCAGGTCTGTCAGGTTTCCCCAAAGCTTAGTTTTCAGGTCGACTGGGTGTGGCCACATGTTGCTTCTCAGCTCACACAGAAGAGGACAGTCTTGCAGGATATGCTCTGGTGTCTGTTCTGCCTGCTGACACTGGCAGAGAGCTGTTTGACTTATTCCTAGTCTGTATAAGTGTTTGTTGAGTCTGCAGTGTCCGGTGCGTAGTCGAAATATAATGACCTGGTCTGTTCTGCTTAGGTCTTTGAGGGAGTCTTTTCCATAATCATATCCAGTGTTTGTCTTCCAGTCTACTGCAGATTTTCTCTGTATGAGGGTTTTGACCTCTTGAAAAGACAAGGGTTGGTAAATTTGCTCTTTGGCACTGCCCTCCTTAGCTAAGACATCAGCACTCTCATTGCCTGCAATGCCCTGATCTTCTTTTTGAAGAGATTCAAAATATATAGATCCATTCATGGTAAATATAAAATGGAAAAATCAAGAATTTCGAAATTATGAGAGCGAATGTGGACAACTGTCATCATCAGGTAGTGCCATAATAATAATAATAATAATAATTCCTCTCGTACCGTTATACGTTACATAGGGACTGCAAGCAATTTCTCCATACCGCTCTATCCATCATTCAATCTCCTCCATGGAACTGAGGCGGATATTTCTTGCCTCTCTCAGCAAAGTTCGTTTCAGGGTCTCCTTAGGTCGTCCTCTCTTTCTTTAACCCTCTGCATCCCACTTCAATGCCTGCTTTGATATTCTTTGATCATTACTTTTCAGGGTGTGACCAACATACCTCCATCTTCTCCTTCATGAATAGCTTTGCCCGCTTAGTCTGTTCGTAATTTGCACACATCAACCAACACAGAACGAGAGTTGTTAGTTTAAACACACTGAAATACATGTTAGAGAGGAGATTGGAGCAATTATGGAGATGTTCAAATGAAGATGATCCTCAAATGAACAATGCTGTATCCATATTTTTCCTGATGTCTGCATTCTTAAACCGGTCTTTTCTTATAATCCCATCATTCTGCGTAGACACTTCGTCTCTGTCGTGAATATTTAGTTTTCTTCTATCGTAAGATGTCAACTTATAAAAGTTTTTTTTTTAAATTCGAAAATAAATCAGATTTAAAAACACAAAATAAACAAGAGTTAAAACATAAAATAATCAGATTTAAAAACACAAAATAAAAAAGACAATTTTTTTCCTACTTACTGGCATATTTCTCTCTCTCTCTCTCTCTCTCTCTCTCTCTCTCTCTCTCTCTTTTTCTGTTTGTTGATATTTCTCTTTCCACGACAAAATCTCTCTCTCACACTCTCTGTTTAGCTCCATCTCTCAGCTTAAGCCTATCTCTCTCTCTCTCTCTCTGGTTAGTTCCATCTCTATATTCAAGACCCCCCTCTCTCTCTGTCCATTTACTTCTCTCTCTTTTTTTTTGCTCAGTTCCGTCTCTTTTTCTATTTGTTCATTCCATCTCTCTGTGGTGCTTACTAGCAGCTCTCTCTGTTTCTCTTTCACTGTTCCCTTCCATCACTCCGTTCACTATTAATTCTTTTTATCTGTTCACATTAATCTCTCCATCTTTCTCTCTCACACTCACATAGTGTCTCTTCCTATCTCTCCATCTTTCTCTCTCACACTCACATAGTGTCTCTTCCTATCTCTCCATCTTTCTCTCTCACACTCACATAGTGTCTCTTCCTATCTCTCCATTCCAATATCTCTCAATGTTCTCCCATCTCTCTTCCTCGCTACTCATTCCACTCTCTCGTGCTGCCAGATATATTTTCTCTCTCTCTCTCTCTATCTATATATATTATATATCTTTCTTGTTCACTTTCTGCTTTTTATTTCTTTATGTTCAATCAATCAATCTCTCTCTCTCTCTTGTTCACTTCCTGCTTTTTCTTCCTCTATGTTCAATGTCTCTATCTTTCTCTCTCTCGCTCTCATATTTACTCCCATCTCTCTCTTACTTTCTTCCTCTGCCCCTCCCCCAATCCCTCTCGTATACACACTAATTTATCTATCTGCTCATTCTAAGCTTTCTCATCTCTCTCTCTCTCTCTCTCTCTCTCTCTCTCTCTCCTTCTCTCTCTTTCGTGTTCACTCTTTGTGTTTTATATCTCTATGTTCAATAAACCCTCTCTCTCTCTCTCTCTCTCTACCCATTCACTCCCAGCCCTCTTTATTTCTCTCCCCACCCCCTGCTCCCACCGCAAATCCCTCTCGTATTCACATCCATTTAGCTCTCTGCTGACTCTAAACTCTCTCATCTCTCTCTCATCTCTCTCTCATCTCTCTCTCTCATCTCTCTCCTCACTTCTCTCAACGCTCTTCCAAATTCTCGCTATATTTAAAATAAACCTCAGTGAGAAATCAAAGCTCACGTTTATCTTAATACATATCATTGAGATAACCTTTGAAGTTTGGGCCATTAAAAGAATTTCTTGTCCCAATCAACAGAAATATATCTAACCCTGCCCGCGATCACACACATCTATACATCTAATTTCCTCGTGACAGAAAATCACCACCACCATCACACCGCCACCCCAATTTTATCCGTAAAAGTTGCCCTCTAATTTTCTCTCCAAGAGTATCTTTAATTTTCCCGTTAACATAAATTAGTTCAAAGAAATAAATTTTCCGTAAAAAAAGAAATGTATTGAAGCGTTCATTATGAGAACTGTCAAAGAGAAATATATTTGGAAGTATTTAGTCGAAATATATAGTTAGTTGGTGAATATATAAGAAGACGTACTTCGTACAAATTATGATTGGAATTTGGTATTTTGTAGTCTTTTATAAGTTAATGTTTTAAAGTGCAGATACAGTGCAAGACGGGAATGAGTGATTTTCATTCTGAATCGTGCCAGGTGCCAGGGCCCGCAAGGGAAGCAAAGAATAGTACCACTGCAACCTAAAATGCATGTCGTAAGATGCGACTGATGTAGGCCCTAGGGATGCTAACCTAGTAAATAAAAAGCGGAGCAGAAATCGGATGTGCTAACCTAATTGTAGGCGCATAACTAGCACAACGTACAATCGCTCTTAGGCTCAGATCACATACAAATCACACAGAGTGGTTGGCAAGTGGTCGATATGGAGCGCAAGAAGAAGAAGAAGAAGATTCTGAATAAAAATCTCACAGACAGCTAAACAACAGATGATCAACAGCATTTTAATACCTACCTTGTGTTACCAGAGCGAAACATGGACAATGAGAGAGCGCAGTAGCAAAAAATAACTACACGTGAAATGCGGTGCCTGCGAAAGTTACAAGTAACACAAGAAAATACACAGTCACAAACATCAGCGTAAGAAAGAAAGTTGGCACAGAACCTTTCTTGAATTACATTGAGAAACAAAGAAAGAAGTTGTTTAACCACTTATGAATGCATTCAAACTCCACAGTATACAGAGTCTTCTACAACAGAACATCAGGAAAGAAGGCAAGAGGAAGACCACGAAAAAGATGGTTAGATGGCGTAGCAGAATCCTGTGAAAGAGCAAAATAACAATCACACAAGCCACCAGAACAGCGCAAGACAAAAACAGAATACCACGACACTGTGTAACAATCCGGTAACACAGGATGACAAGAAAAGAAGAAGAAGAAGAAGAATGCTGAGTATATTCTAGTGTAAATAAATAGAAAGCAAACAGGTATTTTGGTGACGTCTGTGGCTTAGGAGTTAGTGACTCGGTCTATTATCCCCGACGTTCTGAGTTCGAATCACGCTGCGGACAATTTGGTTGCAAATTGTTTCACGTGGATTTTTACAAAAAGACGATGCCATCACCCGTTCAGAAAACAATGGCAAACTACTGAACGTAATAATGCCTAGAAAATCACAAACAGCGTTAAAAGCTGGGGATGATATGCAAAGTCCTGTAAAGGATACGCAATTAACTTTAACTTTTAAACAAGTATTTTGAACTTCTAGAAAAAAATTTTACCAAAGACTGGATTCGAACCACAAACCTTAATTTTCTACGACACTCATTGCCTAGCCCTACAGACGAGCGTTGTCATGGCACAAGTAGATAGCTTTCTACGACACTCATTGCCTAGCCTTATAGACGAGCGTTGTCATGGCACAAGTAGATAGCTTTCTACGACACTCATTGCCTAGCCCTACAGACGAGCGTTGTCATGGCACAAGTAGATAGCTTTCTACGACACTCATTACCTAACCCTACAGACGAGCGTTGTCATGGCACAAGTAGATAGCTTTCTACGACACTCATTACCTAACCTTACAGACGAGCGTTGTCATGGCACAAGTAGATAGCTTTCTACGACACTCATTACCTAACCTTACAGACGAGCGTTGTCATGGCACAAGTAGATAGCTTTCTACGACACTCATTACCTAACCCTACAGACGAGCGTTGTCATGGCACAAGTAGATAGCTTTCTATGACACTCATTACCTAACCCTACAGACGAGCGTTGTCATGGCACAAGTAGATAGCTTTCTACGACACTCATTGCCTAGCCTTACAGACGAGCGTTGTCATGGCACAAGTAGATAGCTTTCTACGACACTCATTACCTAACCCTACAGACGAGCGTTGTCATGGCACAAGTAGATAGCTTTCTACGGCACTCATTACCTAACCTTACAGACGAGCGTTGTCATGGCACAAGTAGATAGCTTTCTACGACACTCATTACCTAACCCTACAGACGAGCGTTGTCATGGCACAAGTAGATAGCTTTCTACGGCACTCATTGCCTAGCCTTACAGACGAGCGTTGTCATGGCACAAGTAGATAGCTTTCTACGGCACTCATTACCTAACCTTACAGACGAGCGTTGTCATGGCACAAGTAGATAGCTTTCTACGACACTCATTACCTAACCTTACAGACGAGCGTTGTCATGGCACAAGTAGATAGCTTTCTACGACATTCATTGCCTAGCCTTACAGACGAGCGTTGTCATGGCACAAGTAGATAGCTTTCTACGGCACTCATTACCTAACCTTACAGACGAGCGTTGTCATGGCACAAGTAGATAGCTTTCTACGACACTCATTACCTAACCCTACAGACGAGCGTTGTCATGGCACAAGTAGATAGCTTTCTACGGCACTCATTGCCTAGCCTTACAGACGAGCGTTGTCATGGCACAAGTAGATAGCTTTCTACGACACTCATTACCTAGCCTTACAGACGAGCGTTGTCATGGCACAAGTAGATAGCTTTCTACGACACTCATTGCCTAGCCTTACAGACGAGCGTTGTCATGGCACAAGTAGATAGCTTTCTACGACACTCATTACCTAACCCTACAGACGAGCGTTGTCATGGCACAAGTAGATAGCTTTCTACGGCACTCATTGCCTAGCCTTACAGACGAGCGTTGTCATGGCACAAGTAGATAGCTTTACGCACTCATTGCCAGCCTTACAGACGAGCGTTGTCATGGCACAAGTAGATAGCTTTCTACGACACTCATTACCTAACCCTACAGACGAGCGTTGTCATGGCACAAGTAGATGCTTACGACACTATTTAACCTACAGACGAGCTGTATGGCACAAGTAGATAGCTTCATAAACGCTAGTCTGCAGGGCTAGGCAATGGGTGCCGTAAGAAATATAAACATATTTAACGAAAATGAATTACATATATATAAGTATGTACAACTAGAATAGAGCATACACACATATATATGTGTGTATATACACACACGTTTGTATGTGTATGTGTGTGTAAAAATCTAATGAAGCCCACAAACACACATATTTATGTAAAACTTACAAAGCTTTTAAACATACTAGATAACTTGTATATGTATACTCTGTCAGGACGCCCGATTGTACGAGTAACTGAGCATCGTTCGTTGTGAGCAAATTTAATTTGGTTTGAAAATACAAAGAGTTGTGGAGGCAATAAACCCACAGCAAATATCCACACGATCCCATCAACAGACTAAACAGAAAACAGGTCACTGCAGTCTCAACCATCACATGCACAGAATAAAGCCTGCTCAGACAGCGCAGTGGACATGCCAGACAGAAACACAGAGCATATCCTGCAGTCATGTCCATCATACATACACCAAAGAAACGAAACATGGTCTCGTGAACTAAGCTTACAGCGCATGTTGTGGGGAACTCTCAAGGAACTCCAACTGACATGCAGCTTCATAGAGGCAGCCCATCTCATGGTTTAGACGAACATACGAAACCGAACGCAAAGAAGAAAGAAGTGATATGGTAGTTTCCTGGTCGATGTGTTGCATTTGTCGTTTTTCTGTTTTTCTGTTTCTAAAACATTTTATTGTACTTATTTAGATTTTTATCTTATATCCAAAATTATTAATATCGTCTTTTTTCTTCTTCTTCGTACGTTCCTTATCGACCACTTGTTAACCACTATGTTGATTTGTGTGTGATTTGAGCCTAAGAGCGATTGTACGTTGTGCCAATTATGCGCCTACATGTAGCACATCCGATTTCTGCGATGCTTTTTATTTACTTCACTTGTCCGTGTGGTTACCGGGGCCCATTTACTTCACTTGTCCGTGTGGTTACCGGGGCCCAAATTTGGGGTGTAAAGAATATATAATCACTGTTACCTGCCACGAATGTCGTAAGAGGCGACTAAGGAGGTTTGACTGAAATCGGATGCACGTATCCTAAATGTGTAGAAGCCAACCTGCTGCCTTGCAGGTCAGCTGGGGACAGCCAAAGGCTAACGGAGAGCGAACCCAGTGAACGCTGGCTGAATCCGGACACATCGCCGAAGGATAATCACCAGAGTTGCAAATGGCGCTGAAGATGTGACGAAACCTATGCATGCAAAGGCTGCATGAATCAGATTTCTACATGAATGAATTTATTGGGAGATCTGGTACATCGGTATTTTAGGTGATCGCGCGAGAGAGATTTACTTCACTAGATGCTTTTTATTTATCTTCCCTAGGTCCTATATGAGACGCCTCTTACGACATACCTTGTAGGTCACAGTGGTAATATTTTTGGTTTCCCCTGCGAGGGTGAGAGTCCCCGATGTAATTTAGAAGATGGTCAAATTATTTAGTAGGGATGTTATTTTTTAATAATTTGAACACGGGACCTATGTATTAGACGATCCTATCTCTGATAGGACTAAGAACTTGATTTCACCTACATTGAAACCAGAGATCTCGGGAAACTATCCAGATGGCTTCACGAGGGAGCGAACCTAGTTCCTTTGAAACGAGAATCGAGCACCTAACGTTTACGCCACAGAGACCTACAAAATGAATTTAAAGCTACCAATACTAGTCTTAAGCGTAGTTGTTAGTGAACTCGCTTCTCAAGGCTGGTGGTCTGAGTTCAACTCCGCAGTGGGCGTGGAATTTTTCCATACCGCAACGGTCTCAAGTCGACCCAGTTTCAACTGGGTACCAAACATGCTCTGGGAAAGTAAAGGCGGCCGGCGTGATACTGACCACATCACCCATCGTGTGCCGACGGTCAATGAGCGATACAGGCCTAACACTGTATTGTCCAATATACCACGAGGTATGAAAGGGTTCCTTTACTTTCACTTTAATACTAGTCTAAACAACTTGCCGGTGTGTTGCCGGATCTTGCAAGGGGAGCAAAGAGTTGTAACATTATAACACTACAAGAAATGTTATAAGCAGCAACTGAGGTAGGAGCCTAGGAATCTACCTAGTAAATAAAAAAGCGTCGCAGAAATCTGATGTGTATGCCTACTTGTAGGCGCATAACTGACACAACATACAATCGCGCTTAGGCTAGAATCACATACTTCTTCTTCTTCTTCTTTTGTCGTCACACTGCTACCGGGTTGTTGCCCAGTGTCGTGGTTTTCTGTTTTGTCTTGCGCTGTTCTGGTGGCTTGTGTGATTGTTATCTTTGCTCTTTCACAGGATTCTGCTACGCCATCTAACCATCTTTTCCGTGGTCTTCCTCTTGCCTTCTTTCCCGATGTTCTGTTGTAGAAGACTCTGTATACTGTGGAGTTTGGATGCATTCTTATTAAGTGGCCAAACCACTTCATTCTTTGTTTATCTATATAATTCAAGCACGGTTTTGTGCCAACTTTCTTTCTTATGCTGATGTTGGTGATTCTGTCTTTCTTGTGTTGTTGGTAACTTTTCTCAGGCAACGCATTTCACATGTAGTTATTTTTTGTGACTGCGCTTTGCTCAATGTCCATGTTTGGCTCTGGTAACACAAAGTAGGTATAAAAATGCTGTTGATCATTTGTTTCTTAGCTGCCTGTGAAATTTTGGGTGCCTTAACAATGGGGCTAGCTGGTAGGTTACAGCATTTGCTTTTGTACTCTAGCCTCTATCTCTCTATCTAGTTTTCCGTCTTCTGTGAATATGCTTCCTAAGTATTTGAATTCTTTCACTTGGTTTATTTTAGTGCCATTGACATGGATGTCTAGATTATTATGTTTTCTTCCCATATTCATTATTTCTGTTTTAGTGTTGTTGATTTTCATGTCATGTTTCACACAATTATTGTTCAAAGTGTCAATATGATGTTGTAGATCTTGTTCATTTTGATGTATCAGGCACTGATCATCTGCAAAAAGCAGTTCATTTATTTCATCATTATCTGAATTCGACTCTTGAGTTATTTTATCCATATATGCGATAAAGAGTAGTGGTGAAAGGACACAACCTTGTCTAACTCCTGATGTAATGGAGAACCAGTCGGTCATTCCTTCTGTAGTTCTTACTGTACTCTGGCTATCTTGATATAAGGCCATGATGTTACCTAATAGTTGTCCTTGGACGCCATATTCTTCAAGGATCTTCCATAGTTTGCACCTGTTTACTCTATCAAATGCCTTTTCTTGGTCTATAAATATAAGCTGTTTACTTTGATTGTATTCAATTGTTTGTTCGCAGATCTGTCTTAGTGTAAATATTGCGTCTGTGCAGCTCTTACCCTCCTAAACCCAAACTGGCTATTGCTTAACTGGGGCTCTAATATATGTCTTGCTCTTCGCTCCAATATTTTTGCAAACATTTTTCCTATTTGGCTCAAAAGAGAGATACCCTTGTATGTTTCACATTCTCTTTTGTCTCCTTTGTTCTTCCATATTGGGACTATAATAGCTCTCTGCCAGTCATCTGGAACCTCTTGTGCCTCCCAGGCTATGTTAAAAATTCTGGTCAGCCATGTTATTGCTGTTGTCTTACACCCAAGTAACATTTCTGTTGTTATACCATCTATCCCTGCTGCCTTCCTTCTTTTGCTTTGATTTAGTGCCATTTCAACTTCGGATTCTAAGATATTCAATTGTTGGTATTTTCCATGTTTCAATTGAAATGTTTCTGTACCTTGTGTTTCGCAGTTTAACAGTTCCGTAAAATATTCTTTCCATCTGTCTTTAATATCTTTGCTGTTGGTAAGAGGTTTCCTAGACTTGTTATTTATAATGGTGACTGGATTGAATTGTTCTTCTCTTAGCCTCATTGCCTTAATGCTTCTGTAAAATTTTCTTGGTGCCTTAGTGCATAGTTCAGCTAAAGAATCACATACAAATCACAAAAAGTGGTTTAACAAGTGATCAATATTGAACTCTCGAAGAAGAAGTTTAAACAACAGCGAAAATTGTATTATTTTAATGTTTACCAAATGATGCTAACAAAATATCAAGTCCAAAATGTAACAACCTTCTAGAAATTATTCTTGTTGAAGTATGTGTCACATAACTTGTCTGTTGTATTCGTTACAGTTGTGGCTTTATTGATTGTCGTGACTGCAACATCTAATTTGATCTGCAACGCAGACAACCTCGTTTCTATTTTTTCGTGGATGATGTAAAAATCGACTGGAGTTATCTAACGTTAGCAACTAAGGAAATAGTTGTTGTCGAAGCGAATACAACAAAACATGAATTTGTATCATCATCATCAGGGGCGGTTCGTCATTAAGGGCAATTTGGGCCGGGCCCCACCAAAAATAAATTGTAACGTGTACTTATTACGTTGTAAATTAAAATATAACCTAACCTCAAACCATGATTTTTCCGAACATTTTTTCTGGCCCCACCAACAAAAATGAGCACGAGCCGCCACTGATCATCATCATCATCATCATCCAATAGTGTGTCCTGATCAGAACTTTGACAACCTAACAGTCATTCGGAATTTCTCTCTATCATAGGCCAGATGCCCCTCTTCTACAGTCTTCTTCCTCTTCTCTTCCACCATTTTCTTCTTTACAGGATGGGGGGAGGAACGTAGTGATCTTATGTGTGCTTGTTTTAAGGCACTTTGTAAGCTGATATTCATTTTCGTATGGCTGTTCTTGATGCCGTTGATCCATCTTTTCCGTGGTCTTCCTCTTGCTTTGTACTCATTATAATTTTTCCTTGTGGTCCTTCTACAGTCGCCATGCTTAAATCAACAGTTACCTCCCGAATCCACTTTCCCCGTAGTCTTCCTCTTCTTCTCTTTGCCTGGATGTTTCCTTCCACAATGGTCGTCTTCTCCTTCCCTTCGTGTCTCCTTATATGTCAAAAATACTTTAATTTCCTCATTCTTATTTGTGACATCAGTCAGTTATCATTAAATTTTGATTGCTTCTTTGTCCATGATATACTGAGGACTCTTCTGTAACACATATATGCAAAAGCATCAATTTTACCCTAATCGGAAAAGGCCCGCCTATATGGCAAGGGACACCGTTAAAAACGAGTAGGCTTTCATGCAAAAACAGTTAGAAGCGAAACTCCAGGCTCCCTGACTATGCCTGAATTCATAGCGGGCGAAAGCAGAAGAAGAAGAAGTAGAAGAAGAAGAAAGCAGATATCAGTTTTTCCACTGCTTTATTAAATTTCCATGCTTCACGCCCATACGTTGCTACTGCGAATATGCATGTTATTAGTATTCTAATCTTTGTTTTCCTATCAGTTCCATTCAATTCTGTGACTTTTAGTTATTTAAATTTTGTAAGGACATGTTGATGGTATGATAATACAAGGTCAGTGGACGTCTTTAGTTGAAGTGGTAGTGAGCTCGGTCACTACCCAAGCGTACCTGGTTCAAATCTCCGCGGCAGGCAGTTTGGAAGTAAATTCGTTTCCGTGGGATTTTTACGAAAGGTAAAAATAGACCTCACCGTTCAGAAAGCAATGGCAAACTACTGAACGTATAAGTGATGTCTAGAAAAAATCAACGACTCGTGTACTGGGGTTGATGGCTACGTCCTGCAAAAGATATGTCATGATTTTCATTTCCAAGGACATGTTTGTTCTTCGTTTAATTTCCTCCATCCCAGTTCCATTAGGAGAGAGAGAGAGAGATCATCATCATCAAGGTGCGTATCCTTTATAGGACATTGCTCTCTTTGCAGCACATCTGAAATTCACCCTGTCTCTTGCCAGTTCACCCACTTCGTCGATGGTCATGTTTATGGTTTCTTTAATATCTTGTAGCTATCTTCTTCTTGGTCTGTCTCTGCGTCCTGGGACCCTGCCCTTTAATATTGTTCTCTCTAGGCCATCGTGACGCTTGATGTGACCAAAGTATCTAATTTTCTGTATAGTATGTTGTTTATCAGCCAATTCTCTTTAACATTTAGTTCTTTCAGGACATCAGTGTTCTTTCTTTTTCTGTCCATGGTATTCGTAGGATCTTTCCGTAGCATTTAGTTTCGAAGGACTGGATTTTCGTTCTTAATTTTTGTGTAATAGTCCATGATTCACAACCATAAGTAGCCACTGGAAAATGCATGCTCTCTATATTTTTAATTTTAGTATTTTGCTGGTGCTTTGCCACATGTTCTTCATTGTGTTTAACTTCTTGATTGCTATTGCCAATCTTTTTGAGATCTCTTTGGAGCAGTCACCGTTATTGTTAATTATTGAGTCAGATATTCGTAGCTCTCTACACATTGGAGAGAGAGATAGACGATAGATATACATGACCGGGCACATGCATGACCTATAGTCCGTTCAACAACTCATGCCCACAGTTTAATGCGAATTGTAGCAAAACCATCAATTCTACAGTAGCGAAAATTTGCACCCAATCTTAGAATTATACCGACGCAAATGTCTGATGAAAGAAATTGCTATAGGATACCTGAATTTTGTAATATAACGGTTTCCTTTGATGTTGACGGCATATTTGACGAGTCTGAGAAGAAATTTTAGTTTTTACAGTAAACGCACCAATATGACATTTGATGACAAGTCTCATGCAAAGGCGTATCATCTCAGCTTATACATGGGGGCCAATGTTGGTACTTGCAATAGTCATGAAATAAACAAGAAATATAGACTTAGTTGTATTATTGTTTTTTTTTTAAATTTACATCTCAGTTAAAGTTAGCTGTCGTGTCATAATGCCATCCCCCTTCACGTCCAGGCTTGGGACTGGCAATGGCGGAGCTACTTGGAGACGTTCTTTTCAAATCGCAACTTCTTCGTTACAATGTGCGTGTGTTAACATATGTGGTAAGGAGGTATCACTACAATAAAATAGCTCTTTTCTCTGGTTCTTGTATACTGTAGTACAGATGACCCATATGCGCCTCTTTGCTGAAATGCGCGTATAGCATTAATTAATGATACTTTTTGCATTGTAACTTCAAACTCATTAGAAATGTTATATCAATGTCTGTTTTGAGAAGTCAACAATATGACCCAATAGCCTCACACTAATTTCGATATACGTCTTTAACTAAAGGTCCGTCACGCACTAATGACGTCATTTGTTTATCACTGTCAATGCCGAGTTGAGTTGGTGCACGTGACATGCAAGAATTATTTTTTTTAAACCGCAGAATTCGTCCTGAATGTTACTATTTTTGTCATCAATGTATTAAATGGCTATAAACATGAGTTTTCTCCAACCATGCCAATGGACGCGTTAAATATATAGCACAAAGAAGGAAACTTCTAGATGGTATGATTGTTTGAATCGCAAAAAATATTCTGTAGCGTTGGGAACATGCGTAATTCACATGCAAGTTTTCAAATTATTTCATCAAATGGTTACAAAGATATCAGTTTTTATCTGGGGGCATGATAAATTGAACGGACTATAGTATAACATATGCATATTCAACATAGCAATAAAATGTGACCTGTGTAAATATTAATAGTTTTCGTGACTAATGTTTTTTAATGTAGTCGGTATGCGGGAAGGGGGAGGTAATAAATCTAGTTAGATTGAATAAGAAAACGCTGGGCAGATGACGCTCATCAGCCCGGGAGGGCAGGTCGTCTACGGTCGCTGCCCTGAAAGACAATAGCAAACTGCTGCCTTGTGGGTTTTGGCTGGGGACAGTAAAAGGCTAACGGAGAGCGAACCCAGTAAACGCTGGTTGAAATCGAACACACCACCGAAAGATAGGCACTTGAGCTCCAATTGGTACTGAAGGCTGTGCACGTACACCCGTTCTTGATATTTGGCTGTTTATATATCACAATAGAATGATAAAAACGGCTTAACCCTTTCGCTGCTACATATTTCATGAAGACTGAGCTAAAAATAGCTACTCTTTGTTTCTAGGTCACAAAAGTGAATGTACGTCTATAGCAGTGACAGTAGAAATGTATAACGTGTTAGCACGTCTTTAGCCTACAAAAGAGAGATAATAACAGACCTCTTAATGCATCTTTAGCAGTGAATGAGAAAACGTATATATGCGTCCTTATCAGCTAAAGGGTTAAGAAGAGAGAGAGAGAGAGAGAGGGAAAAGAAAACGGTTAGAAAATATTACTAACGACTCCTCCTCCTCTTCTTCTTCTTTCTCTCTACATCAACCACTTGTAAAAGCACTTTTTGTGGTCTGTATGTTGTCCGTATGGTGCCGGGGCCCGCAAGGGAAGCAAATAATAGTACCGCTGCGATCTACAAGACATGTCGTAAGAGGCGACTGATGTAGTACATAGGGAAGCTACCCTAGTAAATAAAAACATCGCAGAAATCGGATGTGCTGGCCTACTTGTAGGCGCATAACTAGCACAACGTACAATCGCTCTTAGGTTCAGATCACATACGGGCCCGAGTGGTTACCGGGGCCCAAATTTGGGTGTAAAGAATAGAACCACTGTTACCGGCCATGCATGTCATAAGAGGCGACTAAGGAGGTTTGGATGAAATCGGATGCATGTGTCCTAAACGTGTAGAAGTCTATGAGTTTAGGGGCCTACCAAACCAATGTGCAATGTATACACGTTCTTGGCAAAGATCAAACATATCACAAAGAGTGATTAAAATTGGTCGTAAAGAACGAACGCAAAGAAGAAGAAGATCACATACAAATCACACAGAGTGGTTAACAAGTGGTCGATAGGGAGCGTTCCAAGAAGAAGAAGGTCTGTGTGTGATCTGCTCGTTAGAAAGTGAGTTCGATGTGATGGTTAAGCGTATATAGACACGCAAGTCAGAACGTCCGGTTTCTGTCAGATTTTTATTTGTGTTCGTTTCTTTAATACGCGGATATAAAAAAAAATCAAACCTAACATAGGCGTGTCCATCCATCTCTATAGGCTAATAAGAGTCTTGGACCTCGCAGACAAAATCTTTCAGTCTGTAATTCTAGAAGGTGAGATTAGCTTCTCTGTTCTTGGCCGTTTTCTTAATGATGTTTCATCTGCAGTTCTTTTTTTCAATGTTGTTCTACTGTTCTTCATTCACCATGTCGTTTTGGATGACTACCACGTTTTCATTTACTCTCCAAGAAGTCGTGGGGACCCTATGTTACAAAATAGTAACTGCACATACTAAGTATCTATTGTCAAATGATATTTTCAGTTTTGCTAACTAATAACAAGAGACACATAGAATCAGGACGAGTCTAAATCTGCACTAGACAGTTTCCATGCTAACATATTTCACTTGGGGGTGAGTGTAACACAACCTGTGGCTTCATTCTTCTTCTCCATCTTCGAACGCTCCGTATCGACCACTTGTTAAACACGCGTGATTTGTATGTGATCTGAGCCTAGGCCAGCACATCTAATTTCTGTGACGTTTTTTTATTCACTAGGTTAGATTCCCCAGATCACTACCTCAGTCCCCTCTTACGACATGCCTTGTAGGTGTCAGTTCAACTATTCTTTGCTCCCCTTGCGAGCCCCAGCAACATACGGGAGGTGGCTCATTAAAATATAACACTAGAATATAAGTCATGGGCTCATTTTTCGGAGCTTGTGATGAGAAGGGGAGGTTTAGAACATATTGTGACAACCGGTAAAATCGAGGGTAGACGAGACAGAGGAAGACAGAGATAGAAAATATTGGATAGCCTGACTTCATGGCAGGGTAGAGCGTCAAAATCTGAATTGATAGCAAACACAAAAGACAGAGATTTGTAGAGATCCATGATCGCCTACGTCAGCCGGCACGGCACCTGATGATGATGATGAAGTCATGGACACTTCGGTCAAAGTTCAAGCTTTTCAATTAGTTTAGTTTGAGATTACGTTTACGTAAGACACGTCATGGCCGTGTGAAGCATGGACATTTAATAAAACAGTGGAAAAACATATATATGCTTTTCAATATAAGTGTTACTGAAGAGTCCTTCGTATATCATGGACAGAGAAGAAAACAAAAGGATCTATCATCATCATCATCATTATCATCGACTTAAACACCACCATCATCCTCATCATAATCAGCACCACCATCATCAATCCTTGTCGTACCCTGGGGCACATAAACAAAACAAGCCCTCTCAAAAAAGCAGTTTATGTTGTTCTGTATCTGTTTCTGTATCTATTTTGTTCTTTAAAATGTCGTGTTGCTAGTCCGCTGACAAACGCCTCTTAATCGTGTTTACGACTTGTTAGAGGTGTCAGTGCTTACATTCTTGGTTTCCCCAGAAAACACTAGTTTATATATATATATATATATATATATATATATATATATATATATATATATTTAGTGGCGGCTCGCCATTAAGGGCGAGTGGGGCCGTGCGCCACCAAAAATAATGTATAACGTGTATTTATTATTTTATAATTAAAATATAACAACCAAAAACCATGATTTATCCGGAAGAAAATGTCTGGCCCCACCAACAAAAATGACCACGAGCCGCCACTGTTTGTAACAGTGTCGTCATATGCCTCGTTTTTAACCACATTTTAGAGTGGGCAGTGATTCTAATCTTCGTTACCCCGGAGACTACATGGGCGGAGAAAGAACATACATAATAAATAATGCTATAAGAATTAGGATAACGGTTAATCTAGTATAAAACTGAAACTATATTTTAGCAATAGACATTTATACTGATTTCTACGTTCAGACAAATCTTCTGAGTATATATATATATACAATTTTAATGAGACTTTTCTACACTCTCTATAAGCAGGTTCAAGGATCTAATGTTAACTTTCTGTTCTCTTATCCGGTTTTGCATTACAGCGTCATGATAAGAGATTTTTAGAACGGATTAATGTGTGCGAATCATTAACAGTGTTTTTTCGTCTGTTATCTATGAGGTCCACCTTTTGCGTGGTCTCTGTGGCTAAGTGGTTACGCCCTTTGCCTTGTGAGTCGAAGGTCGTGGGTTCGAGTCCGGACCGCGCCATTCTGTTCACCAGTGCAGTTTTTTCCAGAGACACCTAGGATTGTTGAAGGAGCTACGAAGTTCGTGCTTTGTGCAATACTCTCGGCAGGTGGTGTACCATTTCTGCGGAGAGGGACCAAGCAGTATGGGGTAAAACCCGGTGCAATGAAATCAATCCTTCGGTTTTTAAACCCTTTTAAACCTTTTGCGTGGACAGTATTTTGCTTTGTGTCCACTGTATCGGAGTAACATTGCTTTATGAGTCTGTTGGTAACCCGCTTATGTGGCAGAACCATTTAATTTGTTGTTTCTTGATGAAGTTCAGTATTGATGTTGTGCCTCCTTTTTTCTTGATATCTTTATTTCTAAACCGGTCTCTTCTTGGTACTCCCATCATTCTGCATAGGCGCTTCATCTCTGTCGTGACTGGTTTTCTTCTATCGTTTAATGTCAGCGTCCAGGTTTGGCACTGTTTGCATAAGGCTCACGGATCTAAACCCTAAATAAAGATTTTGTGAAATATTTGGTGCACGTTCTCTACCATTCACCTTTGTTCTTGAACACATTGTCTCCCACTTTGATGCCTGCTTTGTGGTTCTTTGATCATTTCTTTTCAGAGTATGTCCAACGGTGGCCGCCGGCAACATAAGGCCAACCGCCCGAGTGGTTACCGGGGCCCGAATTGGGGTGTAAAGAATATAACCACTTTTACCTGCCACGCATGTCGTAAGAAGCGACTAAGGAGGTTGGACGTGGCGATAGCTACCCCACACCGTAAAAATACTAGAGGGCTACAGAACGAAGAGCGAACCAAGTAAACGCTGGCTGAAACCGGACACATCGCCGAAGGATAAGCACCAGTGCTCCAAATGGTGCTGAAGATGTGACGTAAAACACACCAATGCTAAGGCTGCATGAATCAGATTTCCACATGAATAGAATTTATGGTGATATCTGGTACATCGGTCTGGACGTGATCACGAGAAGAGAGAGAGAGAGAGAGATAAGACCGACTAGCTCAGACAGGAAATCCATAATTCCTGTGTAATTGGGGCTGGTTTTTTGTATATGTTTCATTTTTTTCCCCCCGATCTAGAAGCACTTGAGCTGAAAGCTCTTCGGCTCAGTGTCATGGACATCGTAACCCTTCGGCTCGGTGTCATGGACATCGTAACCCTTATGCTCGGTAGCGGGTTCTTTAGTATTCAATTTTGTGCACTTGTCATTGTTATTTTGTTTGTTATGTAGGGGACTGAAGCCTCTTTAAGCGTAGGCACACACTTTCAACCTAAGGATGAACCTTTTATTGGTTATATCAGAGCGTGTAGACCATCAAACATGAAAAATAAGAATTAACTCATTTCGGAGAATCCAAGTTAATACAACTTTTAAAAAGAAAACAAGCCTTCACGCAAAATCATTCAAAAGCGCGATACCATGCGCTATGTGAATTCATAGCGAGCAAATACAGGAAACATAGAAGTAACTTTTGGTGCACTTAAAAAAAAATAGTAACCTTTTCATACACGGAAATATGTGATGAAAATATATACAATTTTAATGAGACTTATCTGCACTCTTTTTACACAGGATTTAAATTTAAGATTTTGTGAATTATTTGCTGCACTTAACAAATATTTTTTTAAACTTTATTATGCACAGAAAATCAGTTCCGAAATGGATGTTTTAAAAGCAGATTATGTAACATATACGGACTTGTTGTTTTAGTAACTATATTTATTGTTATTTATTTGTTTATTGTGTAAGAAAGATAACCTTTATAATCGACATTCGAAAGTAGATTTATACAAGACTAACCGACATATCACAACATAAGTAGAGATTAGAAAATATTTACTTGCAACCCTGTTCTATAAGTTTTTGTTTTTTTTTAAAATATGTATTAGTTCTCAACGCTCTCAGTACATTTTCTATGCTGGGTTGATTTTAGTTATATTTAATAGTGTTGTACGTTTAAGTTATTTTAAAGTATTAATAATTATTCGTTACTTTAGCAATAAGTACTCGTTAGAAGTATCCGTTCAGAAAGCAATGACAAACTACTGAACGTATAAGTGGTACCTACAAAATCAGCAACTCTACTGTGGTTGATGGCTAAGTCCTGTAAAGGATATGCCACGATTTTGTTCACTCGTTGGAAATACGAACTCGTATACGTTCACAGAAGAAGGAAGACTAAACACAGAGATATAGGGTAGAGTGGGATAGCAAATGATGTAACCTACCAGCTAGCCACATTGTTAAGGCACCCAAAACCTCTCACTGACAACTAAACAACAGAGGATCAACAGCATTTTCATGCCTATTTTGTGTTACCAGAGCCAAACATAGACAATGAGGAAAGCACAGTGGCAAAAAATAACGACATGTGAAATGGCACTGCCTACGAAAAGTTACAAATAAACATAAAATAAAAAACACTGTCGTTACTTCCTGTAATAACGCTTTTTGGGCGGTGTATGTCAGGAGAGACATGAGTCTCTGGAACTTAATGGCCGCATAGCTAGAGCAGTCGCCGCAAAGCTGTTCAGGTTATGATGTTTTATTTATGCCTTTGCGTCATCTCAAAGAATACTGTCAGCCACGCCCGAGTGGTTACCGGTGCCCAAATTTGGGGTGTAAAGAATAGAACCACTGTTACCTGCCACGCATATCGTAAGAGGCGGCTAAGGAGGTTTGGCTGAAATCGGATGCACGTGTCCTGAACGTGTAGAAGTCTATGCGTTTAGGGGCCTACCAAACCAATGTGCAACGTATACACGTTCTTGGCAAAGGTCAAACATATCACAAAGAGTGATAATTGGTCGTAAAGAACGAACGCAAAGAAGAAGAAGAAGACTGCCAGCCAGTAGATTGTCTCAGAGGGGCGAAGGGGTTAAGAATCGTTGCTAAGTGATTTGTGATGTCATCAGTAACTACTAACGTCAAGTATAACATTATTTAATATGTAATCTTCCGAGTATCGTCTTTATTAAGAAGTAACCGATACTGATACTGTAACTAATACGCATATTATGCTGATTAACTTGTGCGGAATACTAAAAGAGTTAATCAGTGTGGTTTGATTATGCAGGAAGGATACACGTAATATAGTTATAGGCAGTGGAGGCTCGTGATCATTTTTGTTGGTGAGGCCAGACAGAGATTTTTGGAAAAACCTTGGTTTCGGTTAGGTTATATTTTAATGTATAAAATAATAAATACACATTCACCTTATTTTTGGTGAGGCCCAACCCCACGGGCCCTTAATGACGAGCCGCCACTGGTTATAGGTATAGATAAAGAAAGATAATCAGAACCATTTCAAATAAGAACATATTTGTAACAAGGTCATGCACTTCATAATACAGGGATTAGGAAGAGAGTTGTAACAAAGTGATGCACTGACTAATACACGGATTAGGAAGAGAGTTGTGACAAGGTGATGCCCTGACTAATACACGGATTATGAAGAGAGTTGTAACAAAGTGATGCCCTGACTAATACACGGATTATGAAGAGATTTGTAACAAAGTGATGCACTGACTAATACACGGATTATGAAGAGATTTGTAACAAGGTGATGCACTGACTAATACACGGATTATGAAGAGATTTGTAACAAGGTGATGCCCTGACTAATACACGGATTATGAAGAGATTTGTAACAAGATGATGTACTGACTAATACACGGATTATGAAGAGATTTGTAACAAGGTGATGCCCTGACTAATACACGGATTATGAAGAGATTTGTAACAAGGTGATGCCCTGACTAATACACGGATTATGAAGAGATTTGTAACAAGGTGATGCCCTGACTAATACACGGATTATGAAGAGATTTGTAACAAGGTGATGCACTGACTAATACACGGATTATGAAGAGATTTGTAACAAGGTGATGCACTGACTAATACACGGATTATGAAGAGATTTGTAACAAGGTGATGCACTGTCTAATACACGGATTATGAAGAGATTTGTAACAAGGTGATGCCCTGACTAATACACGGATTATGAAGAGATTTGTAACAAGGTGATGCCCTGTCTAATACACGGATTATGAAGAGATTTGTAACAAGGTGATGCCCTGACTAATACACGGATTATGAAGAGATTTGTAACAAGGTGATGCCCTGTCTAATACACGGATTATGAAGAGATTTGTAACAAGGTGATGCCCTGACTAATACACGGATTATGAAGAGATTTGTAACAAGGTGATGCCCTGTCTAATACACGGATTATGAAGAGATTTGTAACAAGGTGATGCCCTGACTAATACACGGATTATGAAGAGATTTGTAACAAGGTGATGCCCTGACTAATACACGGATTATGAAGAGATTTGTAACAAGGTGATGCCCTGACTAATACAAGGATTATGAAGAGATTTGTAACAAGGTGATGCCCTGACTAATACACGGTTCGAATCAAAAGTTCGAATCAAAACCATCGAAGGGAGATGGACCCGCGTGAGGAGAAATTCGGAGCCCACGCATTCTCTTTCTTGTTGCATATTTCTTGAGCCGATGAGAATGCCTGGTGATGAGTTGGACCGCGCGTGATCCACATGGAACAAAAGTTCGAATCAAAACCATCGAAGTGAGGTTGACCCGCGTGTGGCAAAATTCGGAGCCCAAGCATGGCCTTGCGTACTCTCTGGAGCCGATGAGTGTGCTGGGTGATGAGTTGAGTTGCACGTGGGCAGCATGGGGCAAACTCGGTTTTGCCCACTCGAAGTCGGACAGCCCAGTAGGAACTGACGGAAATGGTGAGGTAGGCACCAGGGCAGAGCGAGCGCGCATACGGACGTGCAGGTGGCGCCACATGTGGCGAAAAATGTGAGCACGAAAAAGACGATGGTGACAGGGCATCAAGGCAGGGCTAGCACGCACGCTGGTAAAGTCATAGTGGGCCTCATCGAGGGGCAGGCCGGCACGGCAAGAGGGTGTGCGTCCCACCCACACGAGAAGAACAACTGGAAAGCCCAGCAGAGGCAAAGCCAGTGCGCGTTTCCGCTCGCAGGGAACTACTGCTGCCTTGTAGGTGATTGGGGACAATCAAAGACTAGCGGAGCAAACCGCAAACAAACCTGAACGGGCGACAAACCAAGGTGTTCATTAAAACGACCGGGTTTGTTGGGTAGATGGTGCTCAAAAGCCCGGGAGGGCAGGCCGTCTAAGGGTCGCTGCCCTGAAAGAAAATAGCAACCCACTGCCTTGTGGATTTTGGCTTTTGGTTTTGGCACGTCCTTGTGGGACAGTCAAAGGATAGCGGAAGAAGCGAATCCGCACACAATAGCTAGCTGAAATCGAACACCCCACCGAAGGATAAGCAACTGTGCTCAAATAGGTGCAGAAGGTTGGTGCACGTACATTACGTTCTGATGTCTGACTGTTTATATATCACAAAGAGAAAGATAAAAACAAGCCTAGAACAATCGAAGAAGAAGAATATCTGTGAGATCTGAACACTGAGCAGATCAACTGAGGTCACCGATAGACAAGTTGACAACGCTCTGCGTGAGTGACAACGGGCCGTGGAAATTACAGAGTTTTAGAAAAGCTTAGCCAAAATTTCTCGGTGTGCACACGATACGCGGTTGAACTATAGGGAACTTTGATCCTTCACTTGGGGATATTGCCCGCCTGCCCAGCGTGTTCGTAGCGAGTTGGACGACGGGTGACAAGCCCCTGTGAGTGCGGGTTCAATTTCGCGGGATGGCAGAATAGCCACAGGTTTTCCAGGTTCACGGTGTTCGTGGCACCGAACCGAAGGGTTACGATGTCCATGGGACCGAGCCGAAGAGTTAAAAGCTCAAGTGCTTCTGGATCGAAAAAAACTTGGGGATCTAAATAACAAGTACCTCTGAAGTCGGGCTAAGACTCGTCTGAATAGCGAGGGACACTTTTAATAAGGATAGCAAACCGTCACGCAAAACTCATTAGAAGGTGCCGTATTATGCGCCATGGCTACGCCTGAAGTCATAACAGGTGATTCCAGAAAAATATGACATCTTACATACGTGGGATATCTCAGGCGTAAGACTGTTCTGGCGCTTCTGACTAATTTATGCATAAAGACCTGCTTCCCTTTTTATCAGTGTCCACTGCCATACAGGCGTGACTTATCCGACTTCAGAAGTACTTGTAATTTAGATGCTCAAGTATTGATCTGTGGTTCGGATCAAGTTGTTGATATCTCTCTAGAGAAACTTGTTCAGCAATAGTACTAGGGAATACTTATAGCAATTGTTATATCCTTCTTGTAAGCTTCTCTAGCGTAGTGAGCGTCTGTAGCTCAAGCGGTAGGGAGCTCGATCACAACCCAAGCGTACCTAGTTCAAACTTCGCGGCGGGCAGTTTAGAAGCAATTTAGTTTCCCTTATAATAATAATAAAAACGCCCATAACCCGTTAGGATCGTAGAGGTGTCACTGTGGAGACATCAGCACAAAAGCACGCCATGAGTCTCTGTCTTCAACTCCTCGGGAGTGTGGACAAACTCTGTCCTGACCAGCTCTTGATGTTGTTAAACCAGAATTTTCTCTACCCTCCTTTCTTTCTTCCACCCTCAACTGTTCCCTGTAGGATATTCTTAGAGAGTAAGCTATGTCTCATCACATACCCGAACCACGCAAGTTTACGCCGTTTCACCATTGTCAAGAGTGGCACTTGCCGATCTGCAAGGTTGATTATGTGGTCTCTTACATAAATGTTCGTCTTATGTTCTATGCAACTAATCAGTAGCACCCTTCTGCTGCACTTATATTCGATGGCATGGATTCTTCACTATAATTCTGCATTGCTTCCCTTGGATATTTACGAACGATACAAATAGACCTCACCGTTCAGAAAGCAATGGCAAACTACTGAACGCATAAGTGGTGTCTAGAAAATCGACGACTCGTTTACTGTTATTGATGGCTAAGTCCTGTAAAGGTTATGTTACGATTTTCATTCTTATAAGCTGTACAACCTTTGTTGATCAGAAAACGTTACTTTTATTTTCATTTTAGAAGAAGTACTGAGCTTCATCAAGAAAGAACAGCAAATTAAATACTTCGGCCACATAAGCAGATTACCAACAGACAGTACACTTCAAAGAGCAATGCTACTTCGATATAGTGGATACAAAGCAAAAGGTTGTTCACACAAAATGTGGGCATCAGATATTGTGATTGATAGATGTGATAGGACCATCATCATTGTACTTCGGTGAGTAAACATGTGTGGTCCGATCTCTTTCTTACACAGGAAAATCACAACTGCAGTGCACGAACTCCGTAGCATAGGCGAGGGTCCCTAATGTAATTTTGAAGACGGTGAAGATATTTTTGTAGAAATTTTATTTTTAATCTTTTCGAGGAGACGAGAAACACCATTTATGAAGAGCACACGAAACCTCATTCTATAAATCTCTTCTTATCGTGACGACACTGCGACGCAAAATAGAATTAGAGAATAGTAAGTACGGAGACGTGCAGACAGACAGCAGTAAACAATGACCATCATTACAGGTCATCAATAAGATCTTCTCACTGAACGAGGTCAATAAGACCTTTTTTCACATATTGATCCAACGTCATCAATTTTATTGACATCAACTCACGGTTACTTGAACACCGGAAGTCTGGTCCTGAAACCGATGGTGGGGATGGTGACGCCTTTATTCAGTTAGAATCTGAAGATAAAAGTAAGTTACTTAACGACTTCATTGCTTGAATTGATAACTATGCCAACTTCATCTGATAAGAGCTATGTCGCAGTGAGTTTTTTTGTATCACAGGATCAGAAGAAAGGAAACGGAATAATTAAAGAAGAAAAAAAATCTCGTTTTCATCATCATCATCATCAGGTGCCGTGCCGGTTAGCGTAAGCGATCATGGATCTCCATAAATCATTGTTTCTAGTGTTTTCAATCATCTCAAATGTTGACGCTCTTCCCTGCCATGAAGTCAGGCTATCCAACATTTTCTCTCTCTGTCTTCCTCTGTCTCGTCTCCCTCTATTTTACCAGTTGTTGCAATGTGTTCTAAACCTCCCCTCCTCATCACATGTCCGAAACATGATGACTGCTTCTTTCTTATAATGATGATAAGTTTTCTCTGTGCCTTGACCTTATCAACACCTTTAACATTAGTCATTTTAGCAGTCCATGGGATTCTCATTATTCTTCTATAAAACCACATCTCTGTAGCCTGAAGACATTTTTCTATCTTTTTGTTTACTATTCCTGACTCGCATCAGTATGTCAGTATTGGTTCTATGTAGCAGTGAATAACTCTCATTCCGACATCAGTGCATGGTACACTAGCACACACACACACGACATAGCAAGCTTATCGCCATAACAGAAAAACAGAAAGCCATGTGAGTTAGCTCTGTACAAAAATTGAAACATCACACAAAAGCTATTTCACATCAAAGCATAACTTCCTACAGAATGGAGGTGCCTAATCTACATTAACCATGACTCCGTATGTCAGTATTGGTTCTATGTTGCACTGTATAACTCTACTTCTGATCTCAATTGACAATGTCTTGTTGCATATAATGCTTCTCATTTTATGAAACGCTACTTTGGCCTGCCCTATTCTGCTCTTTATTTATGTTCTGCATAGACCAAGTTTTGATTGCAGAAAACGAAGAATCTGTCCAGAACCATTTGTGCTTAGTTAACATCAAAGGTGGGAGTACAACATGAAAAATAAATATAATAAAGACAGAGACAATGGCACTAAGTAGACAACCAGAAAACATTACAATAAAACTCCAGAACGTAGACATAAAACAAACAATTGAGGCGAAATACTTAAGAGCAATTTTCACAGCAGATGGAAGTATCGATAGGGAAATCAGCAATCGATGTACACAAGTTAACCAGGTACTGTGACAGTTAACACCACTGTTGTCACATAAAGAGATACCGCTAAAAACTAAAGCAAATCTCATAAGAACGATTTTCTGGCCAACACTATGTTACTAGTGTCAAACATGGCCAATAACAGCAGCTAATGAGCGGAAAATCAGAACGACAGAGATGAGGTGTCTTAGAAGAGCTGCAGGTGTGACAATAAAAGACAAAATTAGAAATAAAGAAATCAGAAGAAGACTGGATGTGAAACCAGTTTTGCAATTCATAAAAGAACAACGGACTAAATGGTTTGGACACCTGACAAGAATGCCCTGGTATCGCCTACCACAGAGAGCCACACAGAAAAGTATAACGAGTACAAACCAAGAGGAAGACCACACAAAAGACGGAGCGAAGGCATCAAGAACAGCCTTACGAAAATGAATATCAGCTTACAAAGTGCCTTAAAACAAGCACACACAAGATCACTACGTCCCCCTTCCCCAACACTTTTATAAAGAAGTAAATGGTGGAAGAGAAGAAGAAGAAGATACTTAGTCTTCATAACAAGATGTACATTGGGAACTATAGAGTTAGTAATGTATTTTTTATTGGACATTATAATCATATTATTATTATATTTCTCTCGTAGCGTTATACGTTACATAGGTTCTACAAGCAATTTCTCTATACCGTTCTATCCTGGGCAACTCGTCCAATCTCCTCTATGGAAGTGAGTCCGATATTTATCGCCTCTCTCAGTAAAGTTCGTTTTATGTTTTCCATACGGTGTCCTTTCTTTCTTGAATCCTTTGCCCCCTCCACTTCATTGCCTGCTTTGTAATTCTTTGATCATTTCCTCTCAAGGTATGCCCAACATATTTCCATCTTCTTCTTATAACAGTTGTTACTAGTTGTTGACCAGACATTTTTCCGATTCCGTGACTTCTTCTGAACTCATTCCATTTTAATTTAATTATTTGTATGCAGACATCTATTTTCAAATGCATTCAACTTGCTTTCTATATCTTTAGTCATTTTCCAACTATATATATATATAAATATATAGATAAATATATAGATATATAAATGTATGTGTGTGAGTATGCGGTGTCTGTATATGTTTGTATGAGGGGGTCTATATGGTTAAGTGGTTAAACCTTTGCCTTGCGTTTCTAAGGTCATGGGTTCGAATCCGGACAGTGCCGTTCTGTACATGTGTATATATTTTCCAGAGACCCTAGGATTATTCCAGGAGCTACGGAGTTGGTGCAATACTCTCGGCAGTTGGTGTGCCATTTTTGCAAAGAGGGACCGAACCATCTGTAGTAAAATCTCGGTGCAATGAAGTCAATCCTTCGGTCTTAGAGCCTTTTGAGATATGTATGTATGAGTGAGCGTGTGTGTGTGAGTGATGTGTGCCTGTATGCGCACGCGCGCGTGTGTGTGTGTACCTGTGCTTGTGTATAGATGGAATGTGTCAGATACGTCTCTTAGAACCTTAACAACATATTATCTGAAGGAAACTAAGATCGGAACTTTAGTCGGAACTAACCGAGGATCTGAAGGTACTTGTACTGCAAAATTCTACCACCGCTTCAAAGACTATCTAGTTAAGAACATGTGTTGACAGGTTACATGTATGTATGTACGCAGTGGCGGCTCGTGATCATTTTTGTTGGTGGGGCCAGACAGAAATTTTCGGAAAAATCATGGTTTCGGTTAGGTTATATTTTAATGTATAAAATAATAAATACACGTTACACCTTATTTTTGGTGGGTCCGGCCCCACTGGCCCTTAATGACGAGCCGCCACTGTATATATGTATGTATTCATCATTGTGCTAGATGTCTGATACACTCAATAGCGGTGTTTGAAGTTGTCGGCTATACTTCAAAGAGATCCCTGGTGAAGCTCAAACAGGGATTGATGGGAGAGTGGAGCTATTCATCCAGTCTCCACTCTCTCACTCACTCTCTCTCTCTCACTCTCTCTCTGTTCAGTGAGTCGGCGTAGCTCGGTGATAGCAAGCTGGAATTGCTTACAAGTGAGTGTTGGTTCATATTCCTGTACAGTCGATTTCTGCTGAATAGTCGCCGGAGCTGTTGAGTAAGTGCTCTTTCTTCGATGCTTTCTGCATATCCCGTTAGATGAATATTTCTTGTGATTTTTGCAGTATCATTAGAACTACTTCTTACCTCGTTGTCTTCCTCGTACGCTGGCATAACATCATTTTTATATAATAATAATAATAATTCCTCTCGTATCGACGTTATACGTTACATAGGGCCTGCAAGTAATTTCTCCATACCGATCTATCCTGGGCAACTCGCTCAATCTCCTCCATGGAACTGAGACCGATATTTCTTTCCTGTCTCAGCAAAGTTCGCTTCAGGATCTCCTTAGGTCAGGGGTCGGCAACCTACGGCTCGCGAGCCGCATGCGGCTCTTTCGATGTCAAGTTGTGTCTCTTTCGATGTCAAATTGCGGCCTTCCAGTTCCATGAGCAAAAAATAATAATTATATTATTTTATTTTCAAAACTCGTAGAAATCTATTAAAATCATTTATTTAAGGTTTAAATTTTTTATATGAATAAATATTATTTCGTATTTAAAGCCATTTATTTTAAATCAAAAATCAAATTTATATACCTAATCCTAATCAAATACCCTAATATTGAAACAACAATTTTAGTGGCTCTTTAAAAACTGAGAAATGTTGTAAATTATAACTTTTGACTCTTCCGTCTCAAAAGGTTGCCGACCCCTGCCTTAGGTCGTCTTCTCTTTCTTGAACCCCTTGCATTCCACTTCAATGCCTGCTTTGATATGTGTCTTTAATTCTTACTGTTCCTTTCTACCAGATTTTTACACAGTCCCATTATGTATGTACTGTAATGTAATTCTTCATTACCGCTATCTTCATCTTCTTCTTATTCAATGATCTAGCGGTTCTTGAGCTCTTGTCTCTGGGCTCAATGTTATGTAGTGGTGTCTGCATGTGTTTGTAAGATGTTCTTTTGTTCCGTATAATGTGTTCTATTTATCTGGTCTTGTTGGAAGAAGGATCTTTCTGATATCATCTAGCACTTGACAGCTGAAGAGATGGTGTTTAACGGTTTCATGATGATGGGCACACAGCTGACACTCTGGGGTGTATTGTGGGTGAATTCTGGTCACGGGAGGATGGGAAGTGGGGGTGTGTCAACTTGCCTCATTTTCAAGGAGAGCACCAATTGAAAAAAAGCTGAGAACCACTGGTTTACAGGATAGTGTGACCAGCCCATGTACAACTCCGTAGCACCGTCGAGAGTCCAGATGTAATTGTGAAAGATCAAATATTATTGTAGGAGGTTTAATTTAATTATTTTAAAAATAATGTTTGCTCAGGCAGCGGCCTTGCAGCCCACTACTAGCGATTGTCAGATGCCAAGGGTTCTTTTACATGTTCCACTTAAACATGGTGCTAAACGTTTCATTATAACACTGGTTATGTCGCATGTCGACCACATGGTGCTTCGCCCGTCTGGTACCGAGGCCCGCTAGAGAAGCGAAGAATAGTACCACTGCGACCTACAAGGCATGTTGAAAGATGCGACTGATGTAGGACCCTCGGGAAGCTACCTAGTAAATAAAAGTGTAGAAGAAATCAGATGTGCTGGTCTGCTTGTAGGTGCATAACTGGCACAACGTACAATCTCTCTTAGTCCCAGATCACATACAAATCACACAAAGTGGTTAACAAGTGGTTGATATGGAGCGTTGAGGAAGAAGAAGAACAACAGACTCCCAGAGTCTACAGATGCTAAGCTCTTGATTGTGAGCAAAGATGTGGCTCGCTGGTTATACACCACTCTCTCTCTCTCTCGCTCTCTCTGCCCTTCAAGCATCCATCTCTTCGTCTTCTTCTTTGTGTTCGTTCTTTACGAACAATTTTAATCACTCTTTGTGATATGTTTGATCTCTGCCAAGAACGTGTATATCGTTGACACTGGTTTGTGATGTTGTCCCCTAAACACATAGACTTTCTACACGTTTATGAACATGTGCATCTCCGATTTCACGCCAAACCTCCTTACTCGCCTCTTACGACATGCATGGCAGATAACAGTGGTTCTATTCTTTACACCCCAAATTTGGGCCTAGTAACCACTCGGGCGGGTAGGCCCCTAATCGCATAGACTTCTACACGTTTAGGACATGTGCATCCGATTTCAGCCAAACCTTCTTACTCGCCTCTTACGACATGCGTGGCAGATAACAGTGGTTCTATTCCTTACACCCCAAATTTGGGCCTGGTAAATACTCGGGTGACATCCATCTCTACTTGTACAACTTGTAACTCCAAAACTCCTGAAATCTCTAAATTGTTTCGACGTCAGTTTTAGTCTCCTCGTCCAACAATAGGTCACCAAGAGACCGAAGAACAATCCCTCCATAGTCAACTGTAATATTGTTATCTATATTGTTATTAATATTGTTATAGGAGGCTTGCGATCCATAATAAACTTCCAAACAATATTTCCCACAATGCACTAACTATATCTGTGAATGTTATGTTAGTGAATATGTATCATTACGCCACGTTGTTCTATCGGTTCTCCTTCTGCTGCAATGTCCAGGGACTGATATGGTCGTTAACTGCCACAAAAGTCAATAACGAACCATGTTTGATTTTTTTTCAGAATGTAGAGAGATAAAAATACATTCACCCGTGCGTGTCGCGTGCTGGTGCACACACACAATAATTACTGTTTTAGATAGTTGAAGATAACAGATCGTAAGTGGTGACAGAGTCGGACTACCATTAGTTTATGACGATGTGAGAGCGATGTAGGACACACAAATTAATGTGAAGTACTCGGCTAAGTTATTAAATAGTCAGTCAATTTCTTCTTCTTCTTCTTCTTCTTCAAACGATCCATATCGACCACTTGTTAACTACTCTGTGTGATTTGTATGTGATCTGAGCCTTAGAGCGATTGTACATTGTTCCAGTTATGCGCCTACAAGTAGACCAGCATATCCGATTTATGCGATGCTTCTTATTTACTAGGGTAGCTTTCCTAGGTCCTACATCAATCGCCTATTACGACATGCCTTATAGGTCGCAGTGGTACTATTATTTGCTCCCCTTGCGCGCCCCGGCACCACACGGGTGGAGTCAGTCAGTAAAATGTATGTTTCTGTTATTATTTCTCCAGAGTCTGTCATCTTGCACTCAGAGTCTGTCATTTTGAACTCAGAGTCTGTCATCTAGCACTCATAGTCTGTCATCTTGCACTCAGAGTCTGTCATATTGCACTCAGAGTCTGTCATCTTGCACTCAGAGTCTGTCATCTTGCACTCAGAATCTGTCATCTTGCACTCAGTCTGTCATCTTGCACTCAGAGTCTGTCATCTTGCACTCAGAGTATGTAGTCTTCAACTCAGAGTCTGTCATCTTACACTCAGAGTCTGTCATCTTGCCCTCAGAGTCTGTCATCTTGCACTCAGAGTCTGTCATATTACACTCATAGTCTGTCATCTTGCACTCAGAGTCTGTCATCTTGCCATCAGAATCTGTCATCTTGCACTCAGAGTCTGTCATCTTGCACTCAGAGTCTGTCATCTTGCACTCAGAGTATGTAGTCTTCAACTCAGAGTCTGTCATCTTACACTCAGAGTCTGTCATCTTGCCCTCAGAGTCTGTCATCTTGCACTCAGAGTCTGTCATATTGCACTCAGAGTCTGTCATCTTGCACTCAGAGTCTGTCATCTTGCCATCAGAATCTGTCATCTTGTACTCAAAGTCTGTCATCTTGCACTCAGTGTCTGTCATCTTGCACTCAGAGTCTGTCATCTTGCACTCAGAGTCTGTCATCTTGCACTCAGTTTGTCATTTTGCGCTCAGAGTCTGTCGTCTTGCACTCAGAGTCTGTCATCTTGCACTCAGTTTGTCATTTTGCACTCAGAGTCTGTCGTCTTGCACTCAGAGTCTGTCATCTTGCACTCAGAGTCTGTCATCTTGCACTCAGAGTCTGTCATCTTGCACTCAGAGTCTGTCATCTTGCACTCAGAGTCTGTCATCTTGCACTCAGAGTCTGTCATCTTGCACTCAGAGTCTGTCATCTTGCACTCAGAGTATGTCATCTTGCACTCAGTCTGTCATCTTGCACTCAGTTTGTCATTTTGCGCTCAGAGTCTGTCGTCTTGCACTCAGAGTCTGTCGTCTTGCACTCAGAGTCTGTCATCTTGCACTCAGAGTCTGTCATCTTGCACTCAGAGTCTGTCATCTTGCACTCAGAGTCTGTCATCTTGCACTCAGAGTCTGTCATCTTGCACTCAGAGTCTGTCATCTTGCACTCAGTTTGTCATTTTGCGCTCAGAGTCTGTCGTCTTGCACTCAGAGTCTGTCATCTTGCGCTCAGAGTCTGTCATCTTGCACTCAGAGTCTGTCATCTTGCACTCAGAGTCTGTCATCTTGCACTCAGAGTCTGTCATCTTGCACTCAGTTTGTCATTTTGCGCTCAGAGTCTGTCGTCTTGCACTCAGAGTCTGTCGTCTTGCACTCAGAGTCTGTCATCTTGCACTCAGAGTCTGTCATCTTGCACTCAGAGTCTGTCATCTTGCACTCAGAGTCTGTCATCTTGCACTCAGAGTCTGTCATCTTGCACTCAGAGTCTGTCATCTTGCACTCAGAGTCTGTCATCTTGCACTCAGAGTCTGTCGTCTTGCACTCAGAGTCTGTCGTCTTGCACTCAGAGTCTGTCATCTTGCACTGACTGTCATTAGCTCTGTACGGTTAAACCAGTAAAGTATTGATAATGTTCGTTGGTAATATCTGATATTGATTGTATTGGGAGTGATTGATTGATTGATTGATAGGACCATCATCATTGCACTTCAGTGAGTAACTATGTGTGCTCCAATTTCTTTCCTACACATGAAGATCTCAACCCCGTAGCACCGGTGAGGGTCCCTGGTGTAATTTAGAAGATGGTGTAACTATTTTGTAGGAATTATATTTTATATTTTTTTAAATGTCACTTCTCTCGATCACCGCCCAGACCGATGTACCAGACCTCTGCATAAATTCTATTCATGTGGAAATCTGATTCATGCAGCCTTGGCATTGGTGTGTTTTACGTCACATCTTCACCACCATTTGGAGCTCTGGTGCTTATCCTTCAGCGATGTGTCCAGTTTCAGCCAGCGTTTACTCAGTTCGCTCTCCGTTCTGTAGCCATCTAGTGTTTTTACGGTGTGGGGTAGCTATCCCCACCTCCAACCTCCTTAATCGCCTCTTACAACATGTGTGACAGTTAAGAGTGGTTCTATTCTTTACACCACAAGTTGGGCCCCGGTAACCACTCGGGCGGCTCACCATTCAAGCAAACCTTACTTAAACTACAGAGGTGTGATCTAAAAAACCAATTCATCCGTAACCCACCTCCCATTTCTTTATTCTTTATAACCTTCTCTACGCTCATCAACCGTGTCACTACGCATGTCCTTTAATTTTATATCCGCCCTGACACTTGTTCAATCTTTTTCCGATAATTTTCTGCGTTAATATAATTTTAATTTACTTTTCAATTACTACCTACTGAGCTTGGAAGAATGTACATTATATGATTAGAAAAGTAAGGAGTTTGGATCTTTCTTTGATCAGAACCTGTCGATATCATCACTGTCCAATGCGTTTTTAATGGTTAACACCGTGTAAATGAAGTACTCTAGAACTGCTCTCTGTATTGAGGTAATCAACTAAGAGAGATAATCGAATGAAATCTATGTGTGGACGTCCTGCAGAGATTTCTCGAACAAATTGGCAAAGACTAATTTATCCTAATGATATACTTTGATGTTCGTGATGCGCTGTTAGAGTCTAGCGACAAGGTAGTGACGTTTTCTATGGTTTACTAATGTCGTTAAACTGTTTATCCACGATTTTGCACCTGCTGTTGCTGTTATATGAAGGGGAGTTTTCGAGTCCGCGTGTTAGTGCTACCAATGACAATCAATAAATAAATATACTCTGACAGCAACACACCACAGACAGCTCACAACCTGTGAAATGAAATACTTGAGGAAGGCAGTGGGTCACAGGCCAAACTGTGTCTCTGACAGCAACACACACAGAAGCTCACAACCTGTGAAATGAAATGCTTGAGGAAGGCAGTGGGGTCACCAGGCCAAACTGTGTCTCTGACAGCAACACACACAGAAGCTCACAACCTGTGAAATGAAATGCTTGAGGAAGGCAGTGGGGTCACAGGCCAAACTGTGTCTCTGACAGCAACACACCACAGACAGCTCACAACCTGTGAAATGAAATACTTGAGGAAGGCAGTGGGGTCACAGGGCCAAACTGTGTCTCTGACAGCAACACACCACAGACAGCTCACAACCTGTGAAATGAAATACTTGAGGAAGGCAGTGGGGTCACAGGGCCAAACTGTGCTCTGACAGCACACACCACAGACAGCTCACCATATGTGAAATGAAATGCTTGAGGAAGGCAGTGGGGGTCAAAAGGAAAGATAGACTACGAAATGAGGACCCTCAGAAGCAGAGTTAGCATAATTTCCTGCACAAAATACATCGAAAGATAACAAATGCAGTGGTTTAGACATTTAATGAGAATGGAATACAAACAACCACCAATAACAGCATACAATAAAAGAGATCAGGTACTAGAGCTAAGGGAAGATCAAGAAAAATAAAGATAGACAATATCAAGACCACACTAAATAAACACTGATATAACACAACAAGGGCGACTCATCTGACCCTTGAACGCAAATTAAAGCTCCCAACTCAACGCTTAACAGCCTGGGTTGTCAACCAATTCCATCTTCCACACGGAGATAGACAATATACTGACAGATGCCTGCGCTGCGTTAGACTGACCCCATCATGCATTTGCATCAAATATAAATATATATATATGTATAGCAATGTCAAATTTAACAAAATCATATTTAAGATAATTTGATATAAACCCAAGTTCTTCATGTTCATCATAGACCAAGGTTTTTAGACTGCTCTACGTATTTTCTTTATGATTGATAACTATTTATCTCTCTCTCTATAATTATATATCTTCTTCCTGTCCCGTTTGACACATACACAAGGATGTCACAAGAGATTTCCATTGCTACCGTTCTACCACATTTCTACTAACTGTTTCCCATGTCAGGTAAGATGAGAACAAGGAGTTTTTTTGCAAGAACCCCAGAGGAAGCATCGGAAGCAAAGAATATGATCAACAAATAAACAGTGTACAGGTATTAAGAGCTTCCGAAAAACAAATAGACAAACACAGGATTCAAACCACTTACCCTCATTTCTTACGACACCCATCGCCTAGCCTAGCAATACGAACATCCTTACGAATACAACCAGCGAGTCATTCTAAAAAAATGGCTCACTGAGGAGTGTCTTTCTCAAACGCTTCATTACAACTAGACACAGAATAATCAGGTAAGGTTCGATCGAACAGTGTTTGTACAAACACATGCTATAAGCTTTTTGTGCCTGTATATATTAGAGACGAGACAATATCATACATACACATATAACAAACATGCACACATCATTCAAAGTAGCTTCAAATTTATTATAAGATGAGAACAAGGAGTTTTGTTGTAAGAACCCCAGAGGACGCAATGGAAGCAAAGAATATGATCAATAAATAGACAGTGTACAAGTATTAAGAGCTTCGAAACCTTACCTGAGTCAGGTAACAATGTTTCAACTCTGCCCGAGTGGTTACCGGGGCCCAAATTTGGGGTGTAAAGAATAGAACCACTGTTACCTGCCACGCATGTCGTAAGAGGCGACTAAGGAGGTTTGGCTGAAATCGGATGCATGTGTCCTAAGCGTGTAGAGATCTATGCGTTTAGGGGCCTACTAAACCAATGTTATAGACAATACGTGCTGGGAATCCCTTGCGCAAGATCGCCAAATGTGGCGCTGTAACAACAAAGAGGAACCCGAATAGCTGAGAATCATCGTATTGTTGAGTACAGAGAAAGAAGCAGCGCGAAAGACAGAGCACACAACACGCACATGTCTAACCTTGATCATGTATGCCCCACCTGTGGTCAGGGATTCTGTTCTAGGATTGAACTCTACAGTCACCTCCGCACACACCAGAGGTGCAGCAGTACACGTCTGAGACTGTTGTCATCATCGCTTGCGAGGACGGCTAATACCTATTAAACCAATGTGCAACGTACACACGTTCTTGGCAAAGATCAAACATATCACAAAGAGTGATTAACATTGGTTGTAAAGAACGAACGCGAAGAAGAAGAAGTTTCAACTCTCTTTACACAGTTCTGCTCCATGTTTCATTTGAACGTCCAGGCCTTCTTTTCCCATCCGATATCCAGCTGTGGGGCTGTTCTAGCTAATGTCCCTACTAGAATACGATATACACGATCAATCCACCTCCATCTTTAATGATGGTCTCCAACGAGGCACATTTTATTCGTTTTAAAATCACTTTATTTGCTATTGTATTTGGTCAGTATATTCGCAAACAACGGAGACACGATGAAAGAAATAAACTCTCGTATTGCTATAGCAGCTAGTGCCTTCACTAAATTAACGAATATATCTCAAGACCTTAGTATATGCACAAAAGTTAAATTATTTAGGTCATGTGTGATTCCTGTACTGACCTAAGGTTGTGAAAGTTGGAAATCAACAAAGAAAATTGATAAGAAACTGGACTGCTTTGAGAATAAATGTCTCGAAAATTATTAAAAGTAAAATGGAGTGATTTCGTTTCTAACAACACAGTGAGAGATAGAACACACCAACAACCCGTATCAAATATTATAAGGAAACGAAGGTGGAAATATTTAGGTCATGTTCTTAGATCAGACGAAAAGAGACTAAATCGACAAGTCCTTATGTGGTCACCAGTTGGGAAAAGAAACGTGGAAGACCAAAGACCACTCTTCGAAGAACCATCCAACAAGAAAGTAAACTATTGGGATGTAAAACCATACAAGATCTCCAACTGCTAGCAAAGAACCGTATCACATGGAGATCTAAAACCTCTGCCCTATGTGCCGCCTTTGGCATGAAAGGAACAAACTAACTAACTAAGTATATTCGCAGGATTCTTCTCAAACATTTGTTTTGACGCCCGAGGGGTTGCCGGGGCCCAAATTTGGGGTGTAAAGAATAGAACCACTGTTACTTGCCATGCATGTCGTAAGAAACGACTAAGGAGGTTTGGCTGAAATCGGATGCACGTGTCCTAAACATGTACAAGTCTATGCATTTAGGGACCTACCAAACCAATGTGCAACGTATACACGTTCTTGGTAAAGATCAGGCATATCACAAAGAGTGATTAAAATTGGTTGTAAAGAACGAACGCAAAGAAGAAGAAGAAGATTTATTTTGAAATATCTCCAGCTTGTGTATAATGTTTTGGATCATTTTTTCAGCATTCGCTACTGTTTAATAACACTTTGAGGGAACTGTTTTTAGATATTTTAGGGACTAAATATGCAAAGAGATTGATGTTAGATTTGCTGATGCGGAGATCGGAGCACCTATGGACATGTCCGAGTGCTATGATGATAGTCCTCATATAACTGATATTTTAGATTTTGTTTTAAGATTCAATCTTTCAACTTTTCAGATTTAGTTAGTTGAGCATGGCGAAAATTGGACTTACTTTCTTCACAATATATATGAGACTGCAGTAAAACTATTTGATTGGCGAAACACGTAATCACAGAGTACTGTAGTTTTACAAATTACAAAAACAATGACAATATACAGTTTGTTGGTCGAAACGTTGCTGTACATTGTCATTGTTTTTGTAATTTGTAAAACTACAGTACTTTGTGATTACGTCTTACTTTCTTGAGTTTTCCACTGTTGTCTTTTCTCATGGTATATTCATTGGGTCCTGTACTTTATATAACTCCTTATTCGTATGTATGAAGAATGTGTTTTTGAGTCTGCGTTCTATATTGACGCGTACAGTAATCAGTTTAGGTAGCTTTATTTAATGGGTGTCCATACATTGAAACAAGAGGGGGCCAGTGCCACATCTTGGAAAATGACTTTTTGATAACACAATTCTATGCGAATCTGGTCTTCTCTATTTCCACTTAGTAAACTACAAGTTTTAAAAATTAATTTTGCCCCCCTCCTGGAAAAATGTATGTGTGCGCCAATGTTTTTGAGAGCCGCGGTAGCGTAGTTGTTAGTGAACTCGCTTCTCAAGGCTGGTGGTCTGGGTTCAACTCCGCAGTGCGCGTGGAATTTTTCCCGACCGCGACGGCTCTCAGGTCGACCCAGCCTCAACTGGGTACCAGACATGCTCTGGGAAAGTAAAGGCGGCCGGCGTGATGCTGACCACATCACCCATCGTGTACCGACGGTCAATGAAAAATACAGGCCTAACACTGTATTGCCCTATATACCCCAAGGTATGAAAGGGTTGCTTTACTTTTACTTACTATGTTTTTGTTCTGTTGAAATTGGCTTGCAGTCTAGTGTCCAGTGCGGAGTCTAAAAATGTAGTTTGTTTTGTTCTAACTGAAATTATTTGAAAACGAAATCTGAGAAATAATGGTATCCTATCTTTGTGAAGAAATCAGAGAAATGTCTGGTCAACCACTAGTGACAACTATAAGAAAGAGAAGATGGAGATATGTTGGCATACCTTGAGAAGAAATGTCTGGTCAACCACTAGTGACAACTGTTATAAGAAAGAGAAGATTGAGATATGTTGGACATCCCTTGAGAAGAAATGTCTGGTCAACCACTAGTGACAACTGTTATAAGAAAGAGAAGATGGAGATATGTTGGACACACCTTGAGAAGAAATGTCTGGTCAACCACTAGTGACAACTGTTATAAGAAAGAGAAGATGGAGATATGTTGGACACACCTTGAGGAGAAATGATCAATGAATATCACATCAGGCATTGAAGTGCGATGCAAAGGGTTCAAGAAAGAGAGGACGACCTAAGGAGACCCTGGCACGAACTTTGCTGAGAGAGGCAAGAAATATCGGTCTCAGTTCCATGGAGGATATTGAGCGAGTTGCCAAGGATAGAGTGGTATGGAGAAATTACTTGTAGGCCCTATGTATTGTATAACGGTACGAGATGGATTGTTCTTATTATTATTATCTGTGTTAGGATGCCATCTGAATGGTAATTTCTGCCTGTCCGTTGACTCCGTGCACTTTGATATGTGCTTTTGCTTCCCTCATTAACAGTGGCGGCTCGTGATCCTTTTTGTTGGTGGGGCCAGACTCAAGTTTTCAGGGAAAATCATGGTTTTGGATTAGGTTATAATTTAATTTATTAACTAATAAATACACATTACACATTATTTTTGGTGGGGTCCGATCCCACTGGTCCTTAACGACGAGCCGCCACTGCTCATTAATAATCTGAGATGGAATTTCTCTGGTTTGGAGCCTGTTTTTGCTACTGTTAGCTGCCTCATTCTCCACAATATCAAAACAGTGTACTGGAATCTATTGCAGTAATACTAGGTTGTTGGCAGACAGTTGATTTGAATGTTCAATTGCAATTCTTTATAAGAAATTGAGCGTGTGTTTGCTATTAACTTTCCAGCTGTTTGGTGTGTTCTGTGTTATTCAAACGATGCTAATTCAGTGGGCATCGTAGTCGTCTCAGTTCGTCTTTTAACCACATCAAAGAAACACAGTTCCCTTTGATGTGTGAGCGTGCATACCTGTAATGTCATTTATAACGATACATACCTGGACTTGTACAAATACTGACGTTTAAATATTTCATTAATTGTCCCGTTATATTGACATAAACTAACAAGTTTATCAAGAACATTCTTTAATGAAACCGATTTCAAAGTGCGATAATGAGACTGTCATGCGAGAAATGTCATATTTGCCGACACGTACCACTTTACATAGAACGTGGTCAGCAAACGATAACGAGGTGCAGGTTTCATAACGGAAGTCATGCCACGTTTCTTTTATCTTAACAGAAACTTGCCAAAAATACGAATGTTGATCATTCAAGACACACTTCTCTATAAATGATGAGACCTTTTTGCTCATTATTTTTTGACGAAACTGAACAAAATAATTCATTTCTCAATCGATGTTCAATGAGGCACCTTGATAAAAAACCAAAACAGGAGTTTTATCGCCATAATTATCGCAATCATGATATGATATGCATGACTGGCGTTAGGCGATATCTTCTTCTTCTTGACATTTGTTTTTTACGACCAATTTTAATCACTCTTTGTGATATGTTTGATCGTTGCCAAGAACGTGTATACGTTGTACATTGGTTTGGTAGGCCCCTAAACGCATAGACTTCTACACGCTTAGGACACATGCATCAGATTTCAGCCAAACCTCCTTAGTCGCCTCTTACGACATGCATGGCAGGTAATAATGGTTCTATTCTTTACACCCCAAATGTGGGCTCCGGTAACCACTCGGGCGGTTAGGCGATATGAGTCTCAACAATGTTTATCTTGAGTTCGACTATTTTAGGGGTCTCTATGAAGAAGTAGATAAGACGTTTGTATGTCGTTTTGAGGGATGTGGATTTTTGGGCGACACGGGAAGCGAGGTCTATAGCCATATGGCCAGTCCTAACCTTAATGACAACATCAACCATCTTACAAGAAGAGATCAGAACACCATTTTTAGACTCCGAACCCAACACATAACACTTAATAATCACTTGAACAAAATTCAACCACAACACACTCCAGAGTGCCAACTGTGCACTTCATCATGAAACCGTTCACCACCATCTCTTCAGGTGCCAAGCACTAGAAGACACCAGGAAGACCCTTCTTCCTCCAAGGCCAGATAAATGGAACACATTATACGGAACAAAAGAACAACTTACAAACACATGCCACTATATAGCATCGGACCGAAAGGCAAGAGCTCAAGTGCCGCTGGATCATTGAAGAAGAAGATGGATGTGGATTCGAATCCGTACAGAGACACAGGTGCAATTTTTTCATGAGATCCTATAATTGTTTCTGAAGCTAACAAGTTCATGCAACGTTCGATAGATGACTGACATGTCTGCCGACAAGTGTGGAGACATATGGGGTCGAACCCGGGTACAATAAAGTCAATCCTTCACATTTAGATCCTTCTTAGACTATCTTTACGGATATTGTCATTTATCCCTGCTATGAAGTTAGAATGTCATGTCCATAATTGAATACATCTGTCCTCTGTTGATTTACCGATTATCACAATGTGTTCTGGATACCTTTTTCTTATGGCATCACCGAAAAATGATTATTTTTTTCTTCTCCTAAAATTATGTTGAGCTTTCTCTGCACTTTGATATTTTCCAGTACATCAACATTAGTCTGTTAGCAATCCATGTGATCATCAGTATTGTTCTGTTAAAATTCTTCGTCTCTGTAGACAACAACGATTATGTTGTTCGTTTATTTATTGTCCAAGACTCGTTTTGTATAGCATTTCTTTCAATGTTTACTTGTCATGTCATTACATCTTTTTGTTACCATTTCTGAGAGTATTTTGGAAAATTGTATAGGGCAGATATATTAACAGCGCGTGTCGAAGCAGCGCTACGCGTGTGAAGATCATTGGTTTTATTTTCTTTATAACAAACACAATATTAGACATTACTGAAGGACCGAAAGGCCGCGTGTCCGAAGATGTCGCTACGAGTGTGAAGATCGTCGATTTCATTTTTTTTTTCAACTAAAAAAAACCCCAACCAACGTTTGACCTTACCGATGGACCAAACACGGCACGCTTCCGTCGGGATATACCACATGTGCAGCGCTTAACCGCCCGGCAACCCGCTTTCAACATGCAAAGATAAATAGTAAATATCCAAAAGTTAATTGCATATCCTTTACATGACTTTGCGAATCAACCCCAGCCTTTTAACGCTGTTTGTGATTTTTCTAGGCATTATTACGTTCAGTAGTTTGCCATTGCTTTCTGAACGGGTGGTGCCATCGTCCTTTGTAAAATCAACGCGAAACAATTTGCAACCAAATTGTCCGCATCGTGATTCGAACTCAAAACGTCGGGGTTAATAGACCAAGTGACTATCCCTTAAGCCACAGAAGCCACCAGTAAATATCTACACGTTAATAATTTACATCCAGCGTGCCGGATGAAGTGTCTACACAGAACGCTGGAGGTATCAAGAAGAGACTGGTTTAGAACTGAAGACATCAGGACAAATGTTGGGTCCGACATCAATACTGAACTTTATCAAGAAACAACAAATGGTTCGGCCAAATAATAATAATAATAGCCGACCATCGCAAGCGATGATAACAACAGCATGAGACGTGTGCTGATGTACTCTCTGGTGTGTACGCAGGCGACTGCAGAGTCCAATCCTAGAACACAATCCCCTACCTTTTCGCATCTCGTTTTCTCTGTGCCTTAACGGCACGATGATTTTCAGCTATGCGAGTTCCTCTTGTGTTGTTACAGCACCACATTTGGCGATCTTGCGCAAAGGATTCCCAGCACGTTGTGTCTATATCGAAGCATTTCATAAGAGTGTCTTTAAAGCGTTTTTTTCTGTCCACCAGCAGAACGTCTGCATCTTTCAAGCTCGCCATACATCAACTGTTTTGGGATGCGTTTATCAGGCATCCGAGCAACGTGACTGGCCCATCTGGCCTTCTGCAACAGTGTGTTGATGCTTGGGATATTTGCTTTTGTGAAGACTTCGATATCTAGAATTTTGTCCTGTCAGTTTATTTTTAGTATTCTGCGTAGACAGTGCGTGTGGAAGTGGTTTAGTTTTCTTGCGTGTCTGCTATACACTGTCCATGTCTCGCTTGCGTACATCAGCGTTGTTAGCACTATGACCTGGTAAACTTTCAGCTTTGTGGCTACGCTTATCACCTTCCGCTCCCACACCGTGTTATTGCCAACAGACACTTCGCCTCAAAGAGCAATGTCACTCCGATACTGTGGATACACAACAAAAGGCAGTCCATGTAAAAGCTGGTCATCAGAGATAACGAAAAAAACTGTTTATGAAGCGGACACAAACCCCGGTACAAAAAAGTGGGTACAACATCAGTATTCAATTTAATCAAAAACAACAAATTAAATAGGTGGAAGGAGGGGGTAGTGGTGGTGTAGAGAGGTCTCTGTGGCTAAGCCATCACCTTTCTTTTTGAAAGTCATGATTCATTCGGACCTTGACGTTCTGTTCACGGGTGTATTTTTTCAGAGACCTCTAGGATTGTTGTCGGAGCTACGGAGTTAGTGCAATACTCTCGGGAGATGGCTGCCATTTCTGCGGAGAGGGACCTAGTCATATGAGGTAAAACCCGGTGCAATGAAGTCCATCCTTCGGCTTTAGACCTTTTAAACAAATTAAATGGTTCGACCACATTAGCATATTACCAACAGTACACCTAAGTGGGCAATACTAAAAGAAGGAGAAACATACGTCCTTGTCCATGTTTGATATAGTACAGCACATGGGTGTTTGTGCCGGCCTCACGCTCTAGTAAAGTGAAGAATGCAGGTCAAAAGTGTACGGTAGCAATAAGATCAAGTGAATAGCAGATCTTCCTTTCTTTTATTCCCTTTCATTTCCGATTGGTCGTAACTCACTGTGCATGACGCAAGTACTGGACCTAACATCACGTGCTGTCCATTTTAAGCTGGAACAAAAGATTGCACGCGCTAACTACGCTGTGTTGTGATGATTTCATTTATGCCCCATTTATTTTTAATCAATTTATTAGAACTATAATGTCTAGTAAATTTGCCTGCTAAAGAAATAGACGACACGCCTCTGACCTCAGATAGAGCGACGTCCACGCCCGTGGAGCAGCTGGTGCCGGATGCGAGATCAGACGCCACCCTGTAAACAGGCCGTTGAACCGCAGAAAGAAGAATGCGCCACAAAGACAAGTCGCAGTTTTACTGATGTTACACAACCGCTGCTTGCCTGGTTAGAAAGGAGATTTACTCGAGCGTGACAAATGTGAGCTGTGTTGAAAGGAATGTTGAAATGTGAAGCTGTGTTGAAATGTAAACTGTGTCATGGATACAATACGTTCACTTTTAATCTCCATTGTTGTGTTCACGTTTCTTTCCCGCGGATTACCTTGTCTCTAGCGACCTGCTGTGTGCTTGGCTGTGTCACTTGTGTGTTGTGTAAGAAAAGCGAATGGTAGGCAGGCTCTGTGGTACAGTACGCCGCAGTTCATGACAGTGGTTTTCCAAAATCGCAAACAATTGATAAACAAATTGAGCTAAACTGGTGATTTGGTTAGCCTAGAAGCGATTCCTGGATAGATATATGAGTAAAGAAGCCGTTTTAAATGCGAATATTTGTTTAGAAAACGTACTTTAAAACGTAGGTATATACCAGCAACACACAACATTAGCCTGGAAGAGAGGGAGAAACTGTGTTGCTAAAATTGGACCAAGGCGCATGACTAAGTTGTAAAGAACGATTTGATTGGCTCGTTGGCGTTAATGCTCGCTAGTAATTGGCTACAATTAGATTACGTTTGGTAGAGAATTCATGGCGGATTCAAAACGTGTGTTGATGTCGGTGCAAATCGTGTGTAAAAATTAATATTTCTAGTGGACGTAGACTATGCCACACATGAGTTTGGGAGGGTCAGAGGATTTTTATTCTACAGACGAGGTGAAGGTGTATAAAGATGAAGGAAATAAGGACGAAGAAAAGCGTTCGTCGGAAAACTTAACAGAGGAGAAGTTGGGCCTTGTTACAGAGTCGGAAGAGGTAAGTGTGCTGTGCTTCTATCTTCAAAGAAATACCGGGTCTTTGATCTTTTATTCTAGGCCAAAAAATACTTATTACTATGTTTAGCATCGAGTCATGTGTAACTGTACTAATGTGTGAAAAGTGTACACTTTTTGAATACGTAACATAATTTTATTTATTCTCCAGGGAAAAAATTCTTCACTACAAGGAAATTCTGAGAAATCAACCAGCACAGTTTCAGATGACGGTACGTAGTCTAACTGTAACACTAACTGTAACCGTACGTCGTAGGTTGCATGCTATTATAGAGCGAAATATAAAGAAGATAACAGATGTGAAGAGATGAAGAGTTTGTGAAAGAAATAGCTCTGTATTAAGAAAACTTACATATGATGATACGTTTTTTAATGTATGTAGGTTTAAAATTAATTGAACTAATCTTCCAGTGTTCCGTTCTGTATCAAATCATGACCAAGAAGTGTGCAAGTGTATGACATTTAGTTTGTGACACTAATTAGTAATTATAATGTTTATTAAGCTATACGTTCTGAGTTAAGACTTGGATGCTCGTCAATATAATATGCACCACATTTAATTTAGATACAAAAGGGAAGGCAAGAAGTACCAAAGAATTTAAACATCCTTAATAAATTGTTAACTCCATCAACACTTTGGTGGTTACTTGTGTTATTTTTGCCTAGTTGCATGCCATATTGATACATATAATACATTGTTAATGTTAATTAATGTCACATTTTTATTCAATCAAAGTCGACAGAGGATTCACAATTGTTTTATATAGCCAGATTATTCTTCTTATAATAGAAAATACCTAACAATTCAATCACATAAAGCATGGTGATGGTGATGGTTATATTTCCATCTAATGGAGGGAATCATATTTAAATGTGTCTTCAGAGTTCCTTCCCAGTTAAGGCCTAAGGGTTTACACACACCGCACTTAACATGGTGAAAGTTGTATGAACAAAGGTCAACATTGCATGAATTGAATGATGCGTGAGACGTATAATAAGAATTAGTCCTCTCGTAACGTTATACATTACATAGGGCCTGCAAGTAATTTCTCTATACCGCTTTATACTGGGCAACTCGCTTAACCTTCTCCATGGAACTCTCTCTCTTGCGGTCACCGCCCAGACCGATGTACTGATCTCCCATAAATTCTATTCATGTGGAAGTCTGATTCATGCAGCCGTAGCATTGGTGTATTTTACTTCACATCTTCACCACCATTAGGAGCTCTGGTGCTTATCCTTCGGTGATGTGTCCGGTTTCAGCCAGCGTTTACTCGTCGCTCTCCGTCTGTAGCCATCTAGTGTTTTTACAATGTGGGCTTGCTAGCCCCATCCCAATCTCCTTAGTCGCCTCTTACGACATGCATGGCGGGTAACAGTGGTTATATTTCTACACCCAATTTGGGCCCCGGTAACCACTCTGGCTCCATGGATCTGAGACAGATATTTCTTGCCTCTCTCCACAAAGTTCTTTTCAGAGTCTCCTTATGTCGTCCTCTCTTTCTTGAACACTTTGCATCCCACTTAAATGTTAGAAAAAAGAATAAAATTGAGGGTGTATAAAATGTATTGGTTTGGTATGTGATATACATCATCAATCAATCAAGTGACATGCCTGCCGCGTAGGCTGATCATGTCTTCCACAACTCTCTTTACTTGGTGCATGTAATCAGTTCTGACCTCGATGTTTTGTCGAACCATGATGTCAGGCCATCCAACATCTTCTCCTCTGTCTTCCACGATCTCTCCTTCCCTGAATTTTACCTGTAGTCACCAAATGTTCTAAACCTTTTCTTCGCATTATATGCCCGAAGAACCTTGATTGTCGGATTCTTATTCTTTTGATAAGGTTTCTTTGTGTGCAGACCTGATTTAAAACCTCCACGTTTGTTTTCTTTGCTGTCCATGGAATTCTCAACATTCTTCTGTAAAACCACATCTCTGTGGCTTCCAATGATCGTATTGATTGTTTGTTCAGTGTCCATGATCATCATCATACAGTTTAAAAGACATATTGGTCATGCTATATTGTTTGCTTGCACTTGTTCTTATCAACCAAGTTAACCACTATATGTGGCTTGTACTGAGAATGTATGCTCTGCTCCCTTAGGTCCCTATGGCATGCAGGACAGACACATCCAAGTTTTAGCCAAAGTGCATACATATTATCCAACTGCACACACAAATTTGTACAGATTGTTAACTTCTCAAACGTTCCATATCGACCACTTGTTAAACCACTCTTTGTGATATGTATGTGATCTGAGCCTAAGAGGTATTGTACGCTGTACCAGTTATGCGCCTACAAGTAGGCCAGCGCACCCAATTTCTACAACACTTTTTGTTTACTAGGGTAGCTTCCTAGGCCCCTACCTCAGTCGCTCCTACAACATGCCTTGTAGGTCATTGTGTTACTATTCTTTGCTACCCTTGCGGATCTTGGCAACACATGGACGAGATGGGTAACAAAGATTTTGCAAACAGAAAAAACCCCACTTTTAAAGTACCTCATCTGGAGTTATACAGCAGCATGGGCTGACATTTGCAATTTCCTGACTTAACTGGACCGTCTAATGTTATAGAGGACTGGGACTATTCTATGACAGTTACTGACTACATCGACTACAGAACACCACCAACTGTTTGTAATGTTAGATTTAGTGTAAATGTAATACAATGTACTACTTATGGCTCAGATGATAACAGTAATCACTATGTGAGTGTTTTGTAAGTGGTTATACTAGAATGAATAAATGATTGCTCTGCTAGTGTAACCATTGTATTGTCTTCTGCTCGTTCACCTGCTATGAATTCAGGACTAATATGTTGCCTCTGACTGTTTTTTGCGGAAGTCTTGCTTTTCCTGTCATTGTCGCTTGGCCTCTCCGACTTCAGATGTACTTGTAATTTATATCCCTAAGTAAGGATGTTGTATATTCATATATTCATCATTGACACCTTTCCCATTGTTCTTGTGGTTTGTTCTAGGAATCAAAGAAATTCTGATTAGATTTTACATTTCCGCATTCAGGTCACACTGAAAGGTGATTAGGTCACACTGAAAGGTGATTAGGTCACACTGAAAGGTGATTAGGTCACCCTGAAAGGTGATTAGGTCACACTGATAGGCGATTAGGTTACCCTGATAAGTTTAGTTTTAGTTTAACCGTAGGATCATCATCAATGCACATCAAACCAATTAGTCCATAAGTGCTCCGATCTCTTCAGTGTGGCGACTAACGACACCAGTTCTTTGTTGATTTACTATTCTTCTTTGTCTACCTGCATAGTGTTCTGATAAGTGATTTTGTGAAATAGAAAATGAATGATCAACAACAGCAGATAATAATAAATAGATCACTGGACTACAGACGAGGCTGCAAGGACCCTGTTTGTGACAGCTACATTTAAAATATAACACAAACAATATAAACAGCAGAGACCAGAACGCAATATTAATATTGTGTTCCACACATATACCCTCCACCTAACATCTATATCCGTGACATTGACCTGATTGAGTTTTGAACCAATGTACCTTTGTTGTGTAAACCCCATTGCCCTAACTATTTAACTACACTGAGCAGTACAATAGTGTTCTGTTACTGCATTTGCAATTGTTATCACAAAGCTGCAGTGTGTTAATATGTTAAGCAGTTCTTAAATATCTCCTGTCAAGCGGAAAATCAGTAATAGGTGGGCTGGTGCATTAAAGAAAATCTCACCAATAGGGAGACTTCTGTGTCATTATGATCTTGATGTGTTCCATATAGGATTATCATTTTCAGTCACTTGGTATCTTGTATCGTTTCTTGATAAAGGTCTTTTAGTTGAAAAGACTCAAGTCATTTTTTGTTCAGCTACTTTACTTTGTGATATGTCAGCATTAAAAACAATCCACATTGTTTAATTTCATTAGCTGTTAGATATTATTATATTCCTCTTACCATCCGTGTGGTGCCTGGGCCCACAAGGGAAGCAAAGAATAGTACCACTGCAACCTACAATGCATGTCGTAAGAGGCGACTGATGTAGGACCTAGGAAGCTACCTAGTAAATAAAAAGCATAGCAGAAATCGAATGTGCTGGCCTACATGTAGGTGCATAACTGGCACAGCGTACAATTGCTGTTAGGCTCAGACCACATACATATCACACAGAGTTGTTAACAAGTGGTCGATATGGAGTGTTTGAAGAAGTATCGTTTCTTGATAAAGTCTTTTAGTTTAATCAACTTTTAAGTCGTTTTTGTTCAGCTACTTTCCTTTGTGATTTGATATTTCACAATTAACGACAATCCATATTGTTTAATCTCATTAGCTGTTAGATATTATTATATTCCTCTTGCACCTTTATGCATTACATGTGACCAGCAAACAATTTCTCCATACTGCTCTATCCTGGGCAACTCGCTCAATCACCTATGGATTTGAGTATGATATTTCTTGCGTAACTCAGTCAAGTTTGTTTCAGGGTTTCCCTAGTCTATCTTGAACTCTTTTAGACTCCCTTCAACGTCTGCTTTGTGATTTTTTGATTATATCTTCTCAGAGTGTGTCCTGCATATCTCCATCTTCCTCTTTCTTATAACAGTTGTTATTAGCAGTGGTACAGATGTTTTTTATGAATTTGGTCCATTTTATGTTCATTATTTTTGACATACATATATATTCAAATACATTCAACTTACGTTCTATATCGTTGGCATATGTTAGGATGGATAAAACATTTGAATTAAAAATCTGTAATTTATTTGTAAAACTATATAACCTGGAGTTCCATATGTCGTTTCTACTTTTAAAGTTGATGATGCTTTGACAACTCATAGCGTAATTTCTATTTTAGTATTTCCAATGCAATCGATAAGCATATTTTCTATTGGACAGTTCCCCCCTCCAGGTTATCAGTGATTGGGTTATGGCTCATCAAATGGCTTATCCTGGACAGAACTTTGCCACCCTAACAGTCCTTCAGAATGTCTCTCATTAGCCTCCATAGTGTTCTTCTTCTCTTTTTGCCGGGATGCCTCCTTAAATAATGATCTCCAACCCTTCATCTCTCTCTTTATATGTTTGGGCTACCAACATAAAACTCTAGACGAGCTTAGACATGGGGAAGAATGGATGCATATATCAGAGGATATGATTGATTACACCAGGGTTGTCAGTACACTTGAACGCTGCTGTAGAGAATGGGCCCCGGGCGTGGTCAATGTGGAGATTCTTGCACTCGTGGATCATCACTCCAATACAGGTGATATCATTATCTACACTGATGGCTCTGTCAGACGCGGAACGCCATCGTGGGCTTATTCAGCACAATGAAACGGTAGCACACTGCATGAGAACTGCAGCGCTTTCGAGACAGCTACATCAAGCATGACTATGGAGATCACCACTGCCTCCAGGGCTCTGTCATGGGTGGCTGAGCAACAGGTAACCCATACGATTATCATATCAGACTTGATGAATATGCTTCAAAGGGTTTAATCTGTAAATCTGCGTGTGGAATGGGTGCACATAATTCTGAGATCACATCTCAAGAAAATGATTTGGCTGTACACACTTGGACATGTTGGAGTTCAGGGTAACGAGTGTGTCGACTTTCTTGCAAACAATGCCCCAACTCAAGCGGGCAGAAGCATGGACAGAGCTGATATCATTAATGCGGTATGCTCTCATTTATGTGACATGAGCGAGTCTCATACACTGAAACGTGTTCGAGAATTAGGCATTAAGTTTGGACATGCCAAACAGTATCGCCAACGTGGTAGAGAGAGAAGATATACTAATCAGTTTCTCATGGGTACGGTGAGCAAACAGATTTTGGGATGGCCGCTGCAGCGGAGGACCCATGTGCCATAATGTCGATTGCATAACATAACATAAAGTTATAAAAATGGCTTTTCTCCAGAAACTGCAATGAAAAACTGGCACACCAGTAAACAAATAAGTAAAGAACAATTAATTTCAGAACAATATTCCATTAGAAACACTGAATTCTTCTTCTTTTGTCGCCACACTGCTACCGAGTTGTTGCCCAGTGTCGTGGTTTTCTGTTTTTGTCTTGTACTGTTCTGGTGGCTTGGGTGATTGTTATTTTTGCTCTGCTATGCGATCTAACCATCTTTTTCGTGGTTTTCCTCTCACCTTCTTTCCTGATATTCTGTTGTAGAAGATTCTGTATACTGTGGAGTTTGAATGCATTCTTATTAAGTGGCCAAACCACTTCATTCTTTGTTTCTCAATGTAATTCAAGCAAGGTTCTGTGCCAACTTTCTTATGCTGATGTTGGTGACTTTTCTGGTGTTGTTGGTAACTTCTCGCAGGCACATTTAACATGTAGTAATTTTTTGTGACTGCGCTTTGCTCATTGTCCATGTTTGGCTCTGGTAATTGTGAGGGATAATCCCGATGTTTCATTGGGTACTAAATAGATTAAGAGAGATATAAATAGTTTTTTTTCCCCCTGATCCAGAAGCACTTGAGCTTTCAGCTCTTTGGCTTGGTCCCATGGACATCGTAACCCTTCGGTTCGGTGCCACGTACACCGTAAATCTGGAGAACCTGTCGCTTTTCTGCCAGCCCACGGAATTGAACCGCACTCACAGGGGACTTATCACCCGTCTTTGAACATGCTGGGCAGGCGGGCATATAAATATATTAAAACAAACACTGTGCACCACTGGTTACAATCATTAAAAATGAAGATGGATTGGAGATGTATGCCGGTAGGGACATTGGCTAGAACAGTTGGACATCGGATGGGACAAGAAGACTGAACGTCCAAAGAAAACATGGAGAAGAACTATGGAGAGAGAATGATTGTGGATTAACATGGGAAACAAAATAGGTAGAAAGATGACGGAACATCAGCAGTGGAAGTCTCTTGTGGATACATTATGTGTCAAACCAGACACAGAGAGGATATAGAAAGAAACAGGCAGAAAAACATAAAGCAGTTGACGGCACTGTTACCTGTCAGCGAGCATGAAGATATGTCATAACCAACCATCTAAACTAAGAAACTGAAAATAATTGTCTCCAAAATGACCGCTGCTCAATCTAACCAGATATTTCTCTCTATTCTGTTACAACATATCAGTTTTACTCATCATCAATTTCTCTGTCATTTAGAAAGACTGGGAGGGTTATATTACCTATTGCTCTCATTATATTTCCAGAACATGTCATTATTAAAACCATGTCATGCTAACTGATATATGAGACTTCATTATTTTTAAAATATAAACTTGTAATTTTGCTCATCAAGCATGTCACGAAGAACATTTGCTCGTTGTATTATGAACTCATTGATATAATTCACCCACTATATTTTGTAGTTCTTAATTTTATATCTGTATCCGAATACCGTCTATGGAAGTAATGATGTGATTTTAAAAAAAAATTCATCCTCTTTAAATTCATCAGGCTTAGTTATGGTACCTAATATGTCAATTTTGCATTAAATCTTAGTGAACCAGGGCAAAAGCTATGTTTTTACAGGCCATTTGTTTTTAGAATAAAAAACCGCCCATGTGGTTACCGGAACCAAAACTGGAATGTAAAGAATAGAACCACTGTTTCCTGCCACGCATGTCGTAAGATGCGACTAAGGAGGTTGGGCGTGGGGCTAGCTACCCCACACCGTATAAAACACTACATGGCTACAGAAGGGAGAGCGAACTGAGTAAATGCTGGCTGAAAACAGACACATCGCGAAGGATAAGCACCAGAGCTCCATATGGTGGTGAAGATGTGATGTAAAACACACCAATGCTAGGGCTGCATGAATCAGATTTCCACATGAATAGAATTTATGGGAGGTCTGGTACATCGGTCTGTGCGGTAGAGAGAGAATAAAAATGCCCTTTAGTGTGGTGCCTTGTAAAAAGGTGTTCAACCAAAAGCCACATAGTGAGACATTTTTTTCACAAGGAGTTAAGACTTGCATTCCTTATCACCAGTGTCGCTCATAATTCAGGCGAGGCTTACTTCGGCTTCAGATGTACTTGTAATTTAGATCCCCAAGTAAAGGATACGGGTCTCTTGTAAGTTTTTCCTGTAGTTCAACTGTGTACATAAGGGTTTCCTGTAGTTGAACTGTGTACATAAGGGTTTCCTGTAGTTCAACTGTGTACACCACACATTAGAAAATCTCACTCTACAGTTGACTACAGTATTTTCTTATATCAATAATAATATCCTTGGGAGGGGGTGTCTCTGTGACTAAGTGGTTATGCCCTTGTCATGTGACAAGTCCATCTAAGGTCGTGGATTCGAACCCGGACCACACCATTCTGTTTACGAGTGCATTTTTTCCAGAGCTCCCTAGGATTGTTAGCAGAACTCCCTAGGATTGTTAGCAGAGCTCCCTAGGATTGTTAGCAGAGCTCCCTAGGATTGTTAGCAGAGCTGAAGAGTTCATGCTCTGCTCAATACTCGTCAGGAGAGAGACAGAGCAATATGGGCTAAAACCCGATGCAATGAAGTCAATCATTTGAATTTAGACCCTCTTCTTAAATGATAATATCCGCTAGTTCATTCTAGAATGTAAAAATGACCACTCACACTTGATTTCCTCTCCATATTCACCATATTTATCACTATTTATTTCTGCTTAGAAAATAGATAAGAATGACACATGAGGAAATCTGTTAATATATATATATATATATATTCAAACATCTGTTGCAGTGATTTACATTTTATTTATGTGGTAGACAATTGTAAAGTGCTGTTGTCAAATATCATGCGCGTCCTAGTGGAAACTTGATAATTTGTTAGAAATAAGATGGCTGGCACACAGTTGTAGCTCATGACACACGGTTGTAGCTCATGGCACACGGTTGTAACTCATGGCACACGGTTGTAGCTCATGGCACACGGTTGTAACTCATGGCAAACGGTTGTAGCTCATGACAGACAGTTGTAACTCATGACACACAGTTGTAACTCATGACACACAGTTGTTACTCATGTTGTAGGTATCTAAGGATCTAAAGCCAAAGTACTTAAAGCACTCAGATCCCTATTAGTTCTCTCTGACCATTAAAGTATTTAGAGCCATATTAGTTCTTGCTTTCAACCGCTATGAATTCAGGTGTAGTCAGGGTGCTTGGCACTTCTGACTGATTGTTGCGTGAAAGTATGCTTTCATTATTATCAGTGTCCCTTGCCATATAGGTGTGCCTTCTCCAACTTCAGAGGTATAGTACTTAGAGCCATATTAGTTCTCTGTCCATGCCCATTAAAGTACTCAGAGCCCTATTTATTCTCACTCCATCTAACTACTTATTGTCCTATTAGTCCTCTATCCATTAAATTACTCAGATCCATATTAGTTCTCTGTCCATTGAAGTACTTAGTGTCCAACTAGTGCTCACTCTATTGAAGCTATCTGTACTGATCTCTGTCAGAGTACTACAGAGTAGCTAGCTGTATTGATGATAAGTGGCGTGTAACATCAGCATTTGATACATTAGTCGATATGATTTGTTAATATCGTGTTATGAAAAACACCATTTTTGTGTTCAGTGGTGGCTGTAAACGAGTGCGATCATTTCCCATCTCTTGACATATTGTAATTCGCAGCCAATATTGAGATTGAGTATGTGGGATAAATCATCACGAGTAGACATTTATAGCTGACACCGGTTAGAATGTTCCCGCTGATGGTAGTAAACTCCCCTTATTGTTTGAATAGTCTATGTGGGTTGCTGGCAGGTGGGTGATAGTATCAGTAATTGCTCATCCTACCGTGTACACACAATATGTGTAGTCATTTATAACACACACGTATGCAGTATAGATTGAGAATCATTCATTTTCGTAGGTTTTGTGTATGTGTGTGCAAGATGCTCGCCTGCAAAGGTACTCTGTTCCTTCCTTCGTGGTACAACCGGAAGACCTTTCAGAACTCTGATCTTTACTAGAGGGGAAAGTTGAAGAACAAGAGAAAGACCGAGAGATAAGTGGGAGGGAAATTTAAAGAAATGGACATCATATAGTCTGGCAGAGTGCAACACCAAGGCAAAAGACAGAGGTTGCTGGAGATTCATTGCAGCCAACCTTCAATGTGGAGACGGCAACTTATGATGATGATCTCATTGTAGATGAAATCGAGTTCTTAGTTCTATCGGTCGCCCGAGTGGTTACCGGGGCCCAAATTTGGGGTGTAAAGAATAGAACCACTGTTACCTGCCATGCATGTCGTAAGAGGCGTCTAAGGAGGTTTGGCTGAAATCGGATGCACATGTCCTAAACGTGTAGAAGTCTATGCGTTTAAGGGCCTACCAAACCAATGTGCAACGTATACACGTTCTTGGCAAAGATCAAACATATCACAAAGAGTGATTACAATTGGTCGTAAAGAACGAACGCAAATAAGAAGAAGAAGTTCTATCGGAGACGGACGATAAAACGTAGGTCCCATGTTCAAATTGAAAAACGACGAGAGTATGCTGCAAAGCCTCTGCAGGACAAAATTAATTATAAAAAAGTTTAACTAAAATTACTACAAAAATTATTACTGTGTCGATCAACCGAAAATTAGATCACAATAAATGCTCAAAAATTAGAAATCATCAAAGATAAAACAAAAACCCCACAAAACTATAGTGGTTGTTGTTGGTATGAGGACGACGTTTGATCATGTACAGTGTAAAGACTTTAGATGCAACAACGCGCAATGTGAGCGAACTTCATTACAAACCAGAGGATGTCCGAACTTTGAACATTTTCAATTCCGCGGGCTGGCAGAAAAGCCACAGGTTCTCCTGATTTACGGTGTTTGTCGCACAGAACCGAAGGGTTACGATGTTCATGTCACTGAACCGAAGTTCTGAAAGCTGAATTGCTTCTGGATCGGGAAAAAAATGACATAAATCGACTCATAATTTATAGAAGCAATTAGTGCTGTGATCTAATCACCGACCGAACAACAATGAAGAAGATTAAATGACACTGAGAACATGACAGTTTTCTTATTTAAAGGTTTTTAAAGCAGTATGATTGACTTCATTGCACCGGGTTTTACCCCATATGGCTCGGTCCTCTCCGCAGAAATGGCACGCCACCTGCCGAGAGTATTGCACGAACTCCGTAGCTCCAGCAACAATCCTAGGGTTCTCTGGAAAAACTGCACTCGTGAACAGAACGACGCGGTCCGGACTCGAACCCACGACTCACAAAGCAAAGGGCGTAACCACTTAGCCACAGAGACCCCTAAAAAAAATCCACCCGGTGGGGAATCGAACCCGGTCTTCCGCGTGACAGGCTGGGATACTTACCACTATACTACATAACTGGAAGATAAAGAGATAGAAATCTATTGTGACTAAGTTTACATATCTTCTTCTTGGTCTGTTCTCATACTCCAGCTGGTTATAGCAGGATATAGTCCGGAGAACGGCAAGCGTTGTGCTTCGGTTTCCAACGTGAGCTGTGGTATCTGCACCTTTCAGTCGGACATATCCGACTTCAGTATAGCCTTTTTTGGGTACCGGGTTAGCTTTTCCGTCATCGATCTCCTCAAACTTAGCCAGATTTCTTGGAAGTCCCAGACTTCTTGGAAGTCCCAGACTTCTTGGAAGTTGTCTGTTTCTCATCTTACCCTGACTTTGTCAGGCAAAACAGAATTAGAAGAAAGAAGTTCTTTCACTGATACTGAAATTGTTGACAAGTTACAGGCAGAACACACTCTTCGAACGCTCCATATCGCCCACTTGTTAACCACTCTTTGTGATTTGTATGTCATCCGAGCCCAAGAGCGATTTTGCGCTGTGCCAGTTGTTGTACACAACGGACACACCTACAATTGTAGGCCAGTACATTCGATTTGCGACGTTTTTTATTTACAAGGGTAGATTCCCTAGGGCCCTACCTAAGTCGCCTCCTATGACATGCCTTTTATGTGGCAGTGTTACTATTCTTTGCTCCTTGAGCCCCTGAAACACACGGGCGATCCAGGGAGAACTAAAGATGATAATTAGAGAAAGTGATTGTTCATGTAGTTGTTTAACTGTGAAGAAACAACGGTTTGGTTGCGCAAATGTCAGTGCAATACATCTTTCTCGATAGAAATTGAAGATCAAGAGAACACAACGTTCAAGTACAGGCACTTGATAAAAAAAGTTAATTTCATATCCTTTACAGGACTTTGCGAAATCAACTCCCAGCTTTTAAACGCTGTTTGTGATTTTTCTAGGAATTATTACGTTCAGTAGTTTCCCATTGCTTACTGAAAGGATGTCATCGTCCTTTTTGTAAAAATCAACGCGGAACATTTTGCAACCAAATTGTCCGCAGCGTGATTCGAACTCAGAACGTCGGACTTAATAGACCGAGTCACTATCCCCTAAGCCACATACGCCACCAGGCATTTGATACCTATTACTAATATCACATAAGCAGAGATTACTAACAGACACAGTGTGCATCAAAGAGCAATGCTAATCTGATACAGTGGCAACAAAACAAAAGACCGTCCCCCATAGGTTTACACCGATAACAGAGACCGCGAGAAGCCACTATATATTCTTTTTTATCTCGTTCGTTCGTTTTATCCTTCACGGCCAATTTTATCATTTTGTTTGTGATATATAATTGATCTTGGTACTAGTGTAATAATTTACCCCAAGCAAATGGAAGACGGGCTTCGGGGTATTCGGGGTGTGTCTGATGTTTATCGTGTCGCGGTTTATTTCATTAACACTTATGGGGTTTCAGTGTGATAAAACAGAGGTATCCGAAAATGACATAATTTCCGCTTTCTTTCAATTTAATACTAATATCGAATACTAACGAATTATTAGCAACCAAATTTGTAACTATACGACATATCTAAAAATAGCCACAATTGCTACCAAATTTGTAACTGGTTTACCTGTCCTAAAATGGACCATCCTACGACCCTCCGATTCGTCACGACATATCTAAAAATAGCCACAGCTGCTTGTTTGGGGTAAATTATTAAATAGAACCTTGATGTTTGACAAGAACGGCTTTTTTTACGTTCTGCGATTATGCGCCCATGGTGACTAGGCCCGCTCACCCGATTTCAGCCAGCTGTTTATTTACTAGGGTAGCTAGTCCTATAACGATTCGTTGTGCGTCTTCCTTCCTTTGCGTTCCCGGCCTAGCCTGATGGACAACTTCTATCTAATTTAACTATTGTTTTTGGGACTCCGTTCCTCCGTACAGCTTTCAGCGAAGCTCTGTTGTTGTGGCCAGTATTCTTTCTATACCTGCTAAACGTGGACAGTCTTGCAAAACGTGTTCTGGGGTCATGTCTGCCATATTGCATGGGCACAGGCTAGTTGTGCCAATTTTAAATTTATGGAACATGTGGCTCTGGGCTTATTGTGGCTGGTACGGAGGCGAAATATGGTAACTTGTTCACTGCGCGAGAGACCGTAGTATCCGTCACTGTCTGTTACTGCGTGGTCTTTGCCCACTTGCTTCGATAGTGCGAACCGATGGTTGTTTTGACTTCCTCATGCTGATCTCGAGATCAGTCTGGGGTATCGCCCGCCCTCTTTGGCTAGCTTGTCGGCCGCTTCGTTTCCCTTAATGTTGCAGTGTGACGGTATCCACTGGATGACAGTGCGTTTGGATTGAGTGAACTCGTTAGTTCAGCGAGGACGTTTTGAGCTCATTCATCTCAGTTTTGCCGACGCATTTGAGTGCCGTGATGACCGATAGAGCATCGGTGAATATCACGACCTTGTTGCGTGTAGTGTTTCTTCTCTCCAAGATCATTTCGGCCGCCTTTTGATTGCCTCTGCCTCAGCTCGATAGTTATTCGAGTATTTGCCAGTTTCAATCGCTTTCTTGACCGTGACTTTCTTGGAGATTTTAAGCACTATTCCTCCTCCGCCATCGCTTTTGCGTTTTTGCCGATCCGTCCGTGAGACGTGCGTCCACTCATTTTCAGGGTAGTCTGATTCTATGTACTCTTCTGCTGCAGTTTTTCTGTCGAGGTTCGTTTGGTCCCTTTGCTCATTATGCCTGGGATTGATTCCTTAGTTCTGGCATTTTGTTTTCCATGGCGGGCACTTGTCGATTGCCGGGATTGGTTTAGCTGTGCATTTGGACAGGACTGGGTGGTCTGTGGTCAGTGCGTTAGAGATTCTAACGACGTTAGATCTCTGTATTCTCCACTTTCCTGATTGAAACATTCTTTCATGCATTGGATGCGATTTGAGCCGTTTGAGTTTTTCCGCAAGTACTACTACTTTCTTGTCCCTTCGGTCGGTCATTGGTTGGATGCCTGTGATGGTCTCCATCGCCTTGATGGGCGTGGACTTTATGGCTCCAGTGATAATGCGTAGGGCCCGGTTTTGACTGCTGCTCACTTTTGCGAATTGCTTGTTCGATGCATTGCTCCACGCTGCCATACCGTACTCTAGGACCGGTCGCACTCTACCAGAGTAAAGTGTCTTGAGAATTCTGCTGTTTGCTCCCATGTGGAACCTGCGGTTTACGCATCATTGTTAGCCTGTGTCTCCTTTTGCTGTAGCATTCTCGATCTGGGTGCACCAAGTCAGCTTTCTGTCGAGTGTGACTCCTAGGTACGTTGGGGTTTTATTTTCTGGAAGGTTCTGCCATTGACTTTAAGCGTTATCTTGTAATCCTTGTTATTCTGGGAGAACACAGTGTAAGTGGTCTTTGAAGGATTTATTTTCATATTTCACTATTTTGACTTGAACGATTCGTTGTGCCGTCTATTTTGACTTGGATCTACGCCTTTACGATCATCTTTTTGCAGTATATTTTGGCGTTGTGATGCACTATATATAAATAGCACACAAAAACCCATGCTAGAAATCACTTAGAACCTAACGTAATGAGACAAAACATAGAGAAAAGAAAGACTAATGTCACTGATGATGCCAGCCAGGACACTTATACACTGTTTAAATATACTACACTTTCTGCTGTATTGTGTTCATATCAAATACGTTATAACTATATCTAAGTGGTTGTTTTCCTTCTCGAGTGTAGTCCTTAGAAAATGTGTATATAAATAACAGTGCTGGCATGACTGAGTTTAATGGTAAGATTTCTATTGTGTTCTTGACACGGACTATACACACAACATGCTTTTCTGTGTAACGGTCATTGATAGAATGGACAACTTTGTAACATCTGTGTCTATGTTGTGGGGGGTGGGGTCTCTGTGGCTAAGTGCTTAAGCCCTTTGCCTTGTGGGTCGAAGGTCGTCGGTTCGAATCCGGACAGCGCCGTTCTGTTCACGAGTGCAGTTTTTCCAGAGACCCTAGGATTGTTGCTGGAGCTACGGAGTTCGTGTTTTGTGCAGTACTCTTGGCAGGTGGCATGCCATTTCTGCGGAAAGGACCGAGCCATATGTGGTAAAACCCGTTGCAATGAAGTCAATCCTTAGGCTTTAAAAACCTTTAGGCATTGTCTACGACTTCATGAACGAAGTTTACAGAGCAAGCTATGGGGAACTCTAGAAGAACTCCAACTGACATGCAGCTTCATAGAGGCAGCCCATCGCAAGGTTTAGACGAGCATACGAAACCGAACGAAGAAAGAAGAAAAGACGCAGTAAAATCTTTGAGATTTGGATGGATTACTTTATAAGTTTGACAGTAACCAACATCCAGGATTACTTTATAAGTTTGACAGTAACCAACATTCAGGATTACTTTATAAGTTTGACAGTAACCAACCATACGGCTATATTCTAGATGATAATTTTCTACTTGAAGATGGAAGTTATATCTTGATCAGTTTTGGCTCTGACTTCGTTGCATCGGGTTTTACATATGGCCTGCCCAGCGTGTTCGTAGCGCGTTGGACGACGGGTGACAAGCTCCTGTGAGTGCGGGTTCAATTCCGCGGGCTGGCAGAAAGCCACAGTTTCCCCAGATTTACGGTGTTTGTGGCACTGAACCGAAGAGTTACGTTGTCCATAGCACCGAGCAAGTGCTTCTGGATCGGGAAAAAATCCCCCCAAAAAACACAATATGGCTTAGTCCCTCTCCGCAGAAACAGCACGCCACCTGCCCAGAGTATTGCGCTAACTCCGTAGCTCAATAACAATCGTTGGTATCTCCTGAATAAATGTACTAGTGAATAGAACGACGCGATCCGGATTCGAAGCCACGACCTTCATAATGCTTATAGGCTTAACCACAGATACCCGCACATTGTAGCAGACACAGTCCTTGTAGAAGTCTCATGTGCCACATTATGGCATGACAAGAATTAAATAAGCAAGTAAAATAAATCAAGAAAAAAAATAATAAACATCAAATAAACGATACATCTTAAAATTAATTGGAAAACACATCTATCCACTTCCCAACAATTTATACATTTACTTTAAAATTCAAAAAGAAATTACATTTTTTTCCAATTTACCTGGAAGAAAATTATAGAAAAAAAAATGTAAACGTAATACAGTTTGTAAATGACATAAAATAAGATAAGAATGTCAACTAAGCTGATTTTTATCTCTTCCAATAATAAACTATTGAATTGAGGAAGACAAAATATGTTGATGTTTGTCTAATGTAAGATATTTAATTATAAGATATGAGATTTAGATAGATATAGCAGAATCTCCTCTAGATTTAATGATGGGCATTGTTAGAAATCATGCCAATGAAAGAAATTATGATTGTCTTGCCATGGGCATTGATTGAATAGAGCCGGCGCATTTGGTTGGGTCTATTCCCACTGGCTAAATAATTTACCTGCTTTGTTGGAGGTTTTTGTTCTTCACCTGCCAGATTCACTGGCACGTTTTTATCAGCACATTTTTTGTGTGTGTTAGAAATAATATGCTTCATTGATTTGTTGGTTTTGAAACTAAAGAATACAGTATATTTGTATATTGTTGTCCCGTTGTTTCTGTGGAGTTGGAAATACAGTATATTTGTATATTGTTGTTTCTGGGGAGTTGGAAATACAGTACGTTTGGATATTGTTTCTGTAGAGTTGGAAATACAGTATATTTGTATATTGTTGTCCCGTTGTTTCTGTAGAGTTGGAAATAAAGTACATTTGGATATTGTTGTCCCGTTGTTTCTGTGGAGTTGGAAATACAGTATATATGGATATTGTTGTCCCGTTGTTTCTGTGGAGTTGGAAATACAGTATATATGGATATTGTTTCTGTAGAGTTGGAAATACAGTATATTTGGATATTGTTGTCCCGTTGTTTCTGTGGAGTTGGAAATACAGTATATATGGATATTGTTGTCCCTTTGTTTCTGTGGAGTTGGAAATCTCTCAGGGTTTGTTCTTCTCAATTATCATTCATATTTGTTGGATAACTGCTGCAGGTCGATGACTCACCTGAATTTGTGCACACACATATACTACTGCTTCTTCTTCTTTGTCGAACGCTCCATATCGACCACATGTTAACCACTCTGTGTGATTTGTATGTGATCTGAGCCTAAGAGCGATTGTACTTTGTGCCAGTTTACACACGATTTTTTAAATTTACTAGTTTAGCTTCCTAGGTCTAACATCGTCGCCTCTTACGACATGCATTATAGATCGCAATGTTACTATTCTTTGCTTCCTTGAGGCCCAGACACCACACAGGTGATACTACTGCTAAAAATAATGAACATAAATGGAACGAATTAGAAGTAATGAAATCAGAGAGAAATGTCTGGTCAACCACTAGTAACAACTGTTATAAGAAGGAGAAAATGGAATGTTGCGCATACCTAGAAAAGAAATGATACTTACGATACCTCACTGTACATTTTGCCTGTCCACTTCATGTTTCCATCCCAATTGTATGTCTTTCCTTTGCTCTCCACCTTCTCTTCTAAGATAGTTCTTCAACACTGTCACACCTCTTAATGTGAGCAAAATATTTCAATTGTCTAATTGTTATCTCATTGAGCAGCTCATTTTTCACTGGTTGCTGTTAAAGTATTTCCTTATTAGTTGACTTCTCTTTCCATGACACTTGACATGTTCTTCTTTATATCCTCCACACGTCGTAAGCTTCTCTTAATTCTTCTCCCTATCTATCTGTTCATTGTCCATGTTTCCGCTCCATACAACAACAATGACAATATGTTGAACTTAACAAGTATTTCCTTCTCTGTATGTTACTTTGTCAACAGAGTTATTTTAAAAATCTTTTCGAAGTACTTATTTTGTCATTCCTAATTTTGTCACCGTTTCTATATGCGTTTTCCGGTGTTTGTAAAGGATACGCCCAATCTCTTTGTAAAGGATACGCCTAATTTCTGTGTGAATCTCGCTCGTCGAAGTCTTCACTTCTCTTACTGTGGATGATTGTTCAGTGTCCATGTTTTTGTCAACATAAAGTAATCAAGTCATGAACATTCACATGGATAGCTTTGTCTTACAACATGAAACCCTACATAATTACTATGCGCAGTTAGGTACGTTAGTTAAGGATATTCGTGGTCGACTACGACTGGTGAATTATCTATGATGTGTTTCATGATCGTTGAGGAGCGTCTGGTCGAATTGATTAGAGCGCGAGCTCCCATTCGGGCGACGGGGGTTCAATCCCCCGGTAAGGCAGGAAGTTTTGTTTTCTGTCGAGGACATAAAGAAAACAAAATCATATCTTAAACAGTTTCACGGTGACTAGACTAGTCACAAGATCATTACATTCCTCAGGCTCGTGTCGCCCCACCTGTCCTACAACTCCCCAAAAAGCGGTAACACATGCAGTATCAATATAGTTTTGTTTTTCCATGTGACTCTTTCTGAACTGTTGATGCAGCTAGCAGAATACGTACGAGTCTCATTGTTATGTTTAGTTATGCTTGTTTGAACATGTTTAGTTGTCAAAGAACCAAGACAGACATCCGTTGAACTTCTCTTACGTCAGCATTGTTAGGTTTATTAGGTTATATAGGACTATTAGGTTTAGTGTTGTTGGCGTTACGTCATTGTTAATAATCTTCTTGCGAACGCTGTTTTGATGATTATACTGTCAGGCATGTTCTTATGATGAAGTCGACTGTTGTATTTAGTTTTTAATGTAGTATTGTGTGTTGTAGGGCCAGTATTCATTTCTAGGGAGGACATACAGGGGACAGTCTTGCAGGACATGTTCTGTGGCAGGCACCACTTCATCTTGCGATCGCTATTTTGATGATTATACTGTCAGACGTGTTCTTATGACGAAGCCGACTGTTGTATTTTGGCATGTAGTTTGTAATGTAGTATTGTGTTGTAGGGCCAACATCCCTTTCTTATTCTTCTTCCAACGCTCCACATTAACAACTTGTTAACCACTCTGTGTGATTTGTATGTGATCTAAGAGGGATTGCACGTTGTGCCAGTTATACCCGTACAAGTAGGCCAGCACATGCGATTTCTGCTACGCTTTTTATTTACTAGAGTAGCTTCCTAGGTCCCTACCTCAGTCGACTCTTACGACATGCATTGTAGGTCACAGTGTTACTATTCTTTGCTCCCTTGAGAGCCCCGGCAACACACGGGGGAGTTGTCATACATTCACATCCCTCCTTAAGTTCCCCCAATCTCGTCACGCATGTCTAGGCGCAAAGCACATGTCAGGTCATATAGTATACACTCTCTCGTCGCTTCTTATTGTTTGTGTACTGATATCCTAGTTGGCTCTGAGAACGTACATCGTTCTCTGTAGCCATGTCTAAGTGGCTTTATAATAACATTGTTTATATCGGTACTATCTAACGTACTTTCATTGTTATGTTCAAGTTATATGTTTTACTTCAGTGAACAACTGGGATACAAGTATATCATCCATGCGTAGACAAGAACATCTGTGTCGACACGAGATGTCTTTGTACAGGTACAATACTTAAATAGTATTATCGATATAAGGGAAGACTGCATGTAGCTATGGTGAAACACGTAAAAACAAAGTACTATGGTTAAAAAAATTAAAAATTACGATACACAGCAACGTTTCGACCAAAGGCCTTTATCAAGAAAAGGATACAACAGAAGGGAAGAAACTCACTTCTTACACGGCACAGAACTTCATGACATTTTTATTTAAGGGCCGTTAGGAAATTATTATCCGATTCTATATGTTCTGTGCCGTGTAAGAAGTGAGTTTCTTCCCTTCTGTTGCATCCTTTGCTTGAAAAAAGTATTTTGGTCGAAACGTTGCCGTGTATTGTTTTTGTATTTTGTAAAACTATAGTACTTTTGAGGTTTTTTTGTGTGTGTTTAGGCAATACGTAAATAGAAGAACCTTAAACTTTTTATAGCTTCTTAGTGGTGAAAGGTTCAGGACTGAGATTTTAATGTCTCGACTTATCTGCTACGCAGTCTGCGCTATATATACAGGGTGTTCAAGATAAAAGCAGCCTCGTCGTTAAGGAAGCATCGTCGTCAATGAAGCTAATCTGGCAAATGTTTATGAAAAGGAGAGGGTTCAGTTATGACGTAGCATAGGTCAAGGTTGTGTAATGGTGTGTAATTGTAGTGAGAAAAGGGCGATGAACAAATGTGACCTAGGACGAGCTAGTCAGAACCGGTTTAAATAGTAAATAGACACAGCTGCAATAAGTAACTGGCAACTTTTGTGATTTGTCACTTGGGCTGGTTTTATCTTGAACACCTTGTATATATATATATATTTTAAATTGTACCCCCGACGAAACAAATGACGTAGGCCATACTGGAGTATTTAACTGTCGTGTCGTGTTAAATAACTAAGAGATCGGTGTGCAAATCACTCGGTCCTCAATGGTGCATAATAATGATCTTGACATTTCTCTTGTAGCCAGATTGAGCTCAATCATGGATAGTTATTGTTTGTGTTATTCAACTGCATAACTTCAAGTATGGTTTGAATTCAACATTTTCTTCTTTTTCGTTGCGTTCGTTCTTTACAACCAATTTTACTCACTCTTTGTGATATGTTTGATCTTTGCCAAGAATGTGTATACGTTGCACATTGGTTTGGTAGGCCCCTAAACGCATAGACTTCTACACGTTTAGGACACATGCATCCGATTTCATCCAAACCTCATTCGTCGCCTCCCATGACATGCGTAGCAGGTAACAGTGGTTCTATTCTTTACACCCCAAATTTGGGCCCAGGTAACCACTCGGGCGATTCAACATTATGACATTGCTTCTCTTACATACGTTCTTCTGTGATCATCATTAATTTTAGACTGGGATTTTGGATACTGTGGTTCTTCTAATTGCGTTTGTTGTTATGAATTCAGTCGTAATCAGTGCGCCTGGTATGACGCTTCTGACTGATTTTGCGTTAAAGCATGCTTTCCTTTTAGTGTCCTCCGCCATATAGGCATGCCGTCTCAGACTTCAGAAGTATTATACTGTGATATTGTCTGGGTATCCGTGTTGAGGATTCAAGAGTTTCTCTTCGAAGATTGTGGGTTTGGGTCACATTCTTTTCTTGATTCATATTTGCAGTGGACCTTCCTTGTGTTTCCGGGGTCTGCAAGGGAAGCAAAGAACAGTGCCACTGCGACCTACAAAGCATGTCGTTAGAGGCGACTGATATAGAACCTAGGGAAGCTACCCTAGTAAATAAAAAGCATCGCAGAAATTGGGTGTTCTGGTCTACTTGTAGGCGTTTAACTGGCACAACGTACAATCACTCTTAGACTGAGATACAAATCACAAAGAGTGGTTAACAAGTGGAGCGTTAATATGGGTCAATATGGAACGTTCGAAGAAGAAGAAGAAGAAGATTTCTCTGGAAAAGCTTCCCAACTATTTGTACTAGTAAAGAAACTGAGTTTCATACAATGCGACATATTGAGGAATACTTTATTATGCTATTGTTTTCACAAAGAGTGATTTAACAAGTGGTCGATATGTAACGCTCGAAGAAAAAATATAAGACAACTTCTCATTGACCTCACAGCTTCCTCTAAGCTTCTTGATTTAATTATCATCAGTTACAGACATCTACGACCGTACATGTCACGATCTCCCAACTAAACGACGTTTTATACACTATCCCTGGACAAACCTTAAAATAACAATAACCTCATGAGTTGAAATGATCTCTTATCATACTTGTTTGTTATTGATTATAAATTGCACATAACTAATAGATCCCTCACACACTAGACCACTCACTTCAGAATATTATGCTAATTTAGTGTTCGTACTTAACTCGTTGTTGTTTGCGCGAGTTTCCACCCACCCATACACTCGTCTTTAAGGCACGGCCGCAAATAATTAATTGTGTTAAATTACTTTCTTCATCAAGGATGTGTGATGATCTTCCTACATTCACAATGCATCGTTTGTGATATTCTAAGTCGGGTTGTCCAGCCCTTACAACCACAGATGATGTGATGATTCACAGCGTCCTTTCTTACCATTGTCACATTTCCCAAGGAGCATAGAAGGGGAATTATAATAATTTATAAGCCGTGTTAGTTCATTAACGGAACTGATAAGAAAACAAATATCAGAATACTAAGAGCATGCATATTCCCAGTGGCAACGTATGGGTGGGTGTGAAGCATGGCCATTTAATAAAGCAGTTGAAAAACATATATGTGCTTTTGAATATAAGTGTTACAGAAGAGTCCTTCGCATATTTTGGACAGTGAAGAGAACAAATAGATCTATCCAGAAAGAACACAAAATCAAAAAAAAACTGGCTGATGCTACAAATAAGAAAGAGAAAATTAAGATATTTTGGACATATAAAAAGACATGAAGGGCTGAAGAAGACCATCACGGAAGGAGGCATACCGGCAAAGAGAAGAAGAGGAAGACCACGGAGAAGATGGATTCATGATGTAACTGATGGTTTGAACATGACGGCTGCAGAGGCAGGACATCTGGCCTATGTGTGTAGAGAGAGAGAGAGAAATTCCGAAGGACTGTTGGGGTGGCAAAGTTCTGTTCAGGACAAGCTATTTGATGATGATGTTAGTTCACTAAATTCCCTGTTACTGTTGCTCTTAACAGAAAGGGGGCCTGTCACGCCTCATTTGTTGTTTTAGTGTTCTTTTTTCTGGTTATTCATTTTCTTACTACCATTTTACACTTGAACCTAATGAGCTGGTTTGAACACCAACGTGTAGGCGGAATATCATCAATTGTTGTTGGAGCTTGTTGAAAGAGACTGGGCAGATACAGAATGCACATAGTGCATAGAAGTAGATCCATTTTATGAGGCATTTCATGCCATTTCTGCGTAGAAGGACCGCGCAATATGAAGTAAATTCCTGTGTAATGAAGTCAATCCTTCGGCTTTAGACCGTGTAGATCCCTGTTTCCCAACGTGGGGCGTACGCCCACTGGGGCATTTTCATCGTTTAGGGGGCAATGGACTCGTTCGGAGTTTAACTAATGTTCATGATGTTGCAAAACCGATATACTGACTTTTGGATGTCTGTTGACAAAAACGAATGTTGCTTCACAATCACTTTACTCAAGTTTAAAAAATCTTCAATGAATGGAAAGTACTTATTTCTAGGTACATTTTTACCTCCTTTTAACAAAGCTTTGAAAGAGGAAAAGCATGTGTTATTGTGTTAAAATCGAGTCATATAAAAAACAAACTGTAATGTGTCCGTCATTTGCCAACCTTGTCATGAAGTCCAAAATGAGTTTATGTAATGCAACCTTGAGTATGTAATAGTATTGGACAGAGTCACGCATATCATATTTCCGCCATAGAAAGCAGGTCTGAAGTTTGATTTGGCTTGGAATGTTAGGTACGATGGGAAAAGAAACTAAGAAATATCAAGGTGGTTTGACTCAAATACAAGTTTTGGGTCATTAGTCTGATTACTAGAGTAATGGATACTCACTGTGCAGCTGGATTATACATGTGTCCTTAGAGTACCATTTTGTAGTTGTATAGTTAACGAAGGATATTTATATATGGATTACAGTAGAATGTCATGAGATCTTTTTTTCCATGTTTAGCGACAGATTGAGAAGGCATGGTTGGAACATACATTTTTAGACAATGACAGAAGAATATCGATAGTCAAAGTAAGATGAGTCTTTTCCAAGAGAGTAACAGGTGTGGGAAATCGCAGTCCTGAGAACAACGTTTTGGAATAGTAAATTAATAGAATATTCACCCATATATATAGACGATGGACTTTAAGAAGAGGGAATAATAGTGCAGATAGAGAGTCAAATACAGAACAGCTTTGAGGTAGCTAGAATAAAAATAGAGAACTAGACACAACAGATAAAGTACAGGACTGTTAGGCAAGATTATACGAGAAAAACAGAAGAGAACCGAAGAGCTTCATGTAGAAGATATAACTATTGGAGGTTAGCATTTATCAGAGTTAATTGGAAGAGAACACCGCAAACTTTTTCAGAAGAGCAGATTTGACCACATAAATGTGGATATAAATATTGTTAATGATTTTTTTCTTCTTCAAATAGTCATGCTATAATAATCGAATTTGCTCAAACATATATCACCTGATGTGAAATATTACTATATTAATGTATTCCACATTAATGTCTTTTACGCCAACAATGCTTGACCAACGAATCAATGAAACGAGGTCGTCTTGAAGAGCATTTGAAGGCGAAACATAGTGCTCATATTATATCAGATTTGAATTACTTTCAAACTTTAAAGACAAATTTTGAAAAAGAGCAACATTAAAGTCCCTGTTACTGCTCATACTGCAACTGTCAATCGTACTCTTGTGGCTAGTTATCAAATTTCCTTACTCATTGCTAAATGTGGAAAAAATCATACTATAGGAGAGAATTTAATCAAACCATCAATATCATCATTTCTTAAAACGGTTCTGAAAAAAAGATGACCAAGAGATGAAAGCTATGCCACTCAGTAACAATACTGTTAGCAATAGAATAGACGAAATCAGTGAGGATATTGAAATACAACCTGTTTAAAAGCTGAAAACAAGAAAATTATCAGTGCAAATGGATGAATCAACTTTGAGAGACAGTGTTGATAAGTAGTATTGATATCTTACGCAAGATATATTGATAATGGGGATTTTGCTGAAGAAATATTGTTCTGTAAATCATTAGAAAGCACCACTACCTCCAAAGCTGTATATAATAAGCTAAAACATTACTTATATGTCATAATATACCAATGAAAAATATAACATCTTGTGCCGCAGATGGTACTAATAATATGATAGGCAAGAAAAATGGCTGCTTAAAATTGTTGAAAGATGAGAATCCAGAAATGCTTTTTGTGCATTGTGTTATTAACAGGAAAATTTGGTAGTTAAAAATATTTCACCTGTTCTAAACGAAGTACTAAATTCTGTTATAAAGTGTATCAATGCTATTAAATCTAATGCCAAATGAGAGCGTCTTTTCATGCTATTTTGTGAAGAACAAAATACAGATCATGTGAGACTTTTACTGCACACTGAAGTAAGATGGCTCTTGAAAGGGAACTGCTTGACAATATTTATGGAACTATTTGATACTCTTTAAGAGATTTGATACTCTTTAAGTGATTTTTAAGCGACAAACCTGAAATAAAGTATCTGTTAACGGCCGATAGTAAAGCATTTGTGAGTTAAGCCGATATCTTTGAATGAAAAACAAAATATATTAAATAACCACCTTCAAGGAAGAATAAAACTCTTGTTGATGGAAAAGCTAAGATATTTGGTTTTATTACCTTTATTGAACTATGTCAGAAATATATTTGCAACAAACATTTTGAAGAGTTTCATTGGTTCCAGAAATGTGAAGTGACTGATACCGCTATACTAATACTTGTTATTGTCGATCATCTGAAAATTCTATCGGCTGATTTAAAAGAAAGATTTCTGATTTGAAACAAATTGATTGCAGTCAATGTTAGTGGATTTGTCTATTTCAAATATGCAGTACCAAGAAGAACTCACAGATATGCAAAATCATGAGTCAGTTAAAACTCCATTTAATATAAAAGGAGCGACGGCATGGCTTTGTGAGGAAACAGAAATCAAATATACAAATTCAACCAAATGTGCAAGAAAACTTATTACCATTTCTATCTTCCTATTTAACTGAATGTGGATTTATTGTAATAACTGATTTGCTGCTAAAAAAGAAATTGGTTGAATATAACACAATGAGAGACTTGAGACTGAAGCATTGGAACATAACGTAAAATCTCTTTGCAGCATCTATCAATCGCAAGGATCTCACTAAGTGTAAGTAATAAATAGTCACTTCTTTCTTCTTCTTTTGTCGTCACACTGCTACCGGGTTGTTACCCAGTGTCGTGGTTTTCTGTTTTTGTCTAAAATAATATAGAAAAATATATCATTAAAATGATATCGTACTTGAATTTCTGTTCTCCATTATATATTTTGAAAATTTACTTACTGTTTTTCCTCAAGAATTTCCTAGTGATTTCTTCCTAAAACCTATCATTTAAGTTTCTTCAGTGAACAATTCAATTTTTAGAAAATAATTTTTTTTGTATATGTTACATAGGAAAGGGGGCATGCAGATTTTGAAAGGCTTTGGTGGGGCATGGCACAAAAAGGTTGGAAACACTGTTGTAGATTATGTTGTTTTAGAAATCGTTAAAGAAATAGTATTACTAGTTAGTGAAGAAATTAACGTTACCATTTGTTAAAGAAATAGTATTACTAGTTAGTGAAGAAATTAACGTTACCATTTGTTAAAGAAATAGTATTACTAGTTGGTGAAGAAATTAACGTTACCATTTGTTAAAGAAATAGTATTACTAGTTGGTGAAGAAATTAACGTTACCATTTGTTAAAGAAATAGTATTACTAGTTAGTGAAGAAATTAACGTTACCATTTGTTAAAGAAATAGTATTACTAGTTGGTGAAGAAATTAACGTTACCATTTGTTAAAAAAATAGTATTACTAGTTGGTGAAGAAATTAACGTTACCATTTGTTAAAGAAATAGTATTACTAGTTAGTGAAGAAATTAACGTTACCATTTGTTAAAGAAATAGTATTACTAGTTGGTGAAGAAATTAACGTTACCATTTGTTAAAGAAATAGTATTACTAGTTAGTGAAGAAATTAACGTTACCATTTGTTAAAGAAATAGTATTACTAGTTGGTGAAGAAATTAACGTTACCATTTGTTAAAGAAATAGTATTACTAGTTGGTGAAGAAATTAACGTTACCATTTGTTAAAGAAATAGTATTACTAGTTAGTGAAGAAATTAACGTTACCATTTGTTAAAGAAACACCAGTATGTTGCCGGGGTTCTCACGGGGAGAAAAGAATAGTAACACTGTGACCTACAAGGCATGTCGTAAGTGGCGACCCAGGTAGGGCCCTATGGATGCTACCCTAGTAAAAAAAAGCATCGCAGAAATCAGATATGCTGGCCTACTTGTAGTCGCATAACTGGCACAACCTACAATCGCTCTTAGACTCAGATCACATACTCATGACAAAGAGTGGTTTACGACGTGTTCGTTATGGAGTGTTTGAAGAAATTACAGAAATAAGCATTACCAGTTGTTAAACAAATAACAAGTCATTGATGAAAGGAACGTTATAAATTGTAACAGAAGTAAACATGAATATACAGTAGTTGTATTAAGTCGGTCGCCCAGTTATTCAGAGTTGTGCGTGAACATCTCTTAAGTTTGCATTGTACTTCTCATTTATTTGGTTGCTGCTTGCATGCCAGTAGTGCCAAGAGATCAGCGTACAAAAGAAATCAGAAGGCCATGTCAATTCTCAGGTTAAATACTATGTAGAATCTATGTTGCACAACACAGGCGTAGTGCTAAGAAAAGAACAAACATCAGAGGATTCCTGAATAGTTTTCTATTAGCAACATATGAGTCATTACATAAACATTCAAGAAGAACATTGAATCTTATGAAACAAAGTATTTACGTAGACGTTCTTAGAACGTTGTGAACACATACGAGATCAAAATGTAGACTTCATTCAAGACATAAACACAGAACACTTTGCTTTATTATTCCTTACAATGAGAACTATGGGAAGGACTAGCTGATGACAGAGTTGTGCGGAAAGCCAAATTATGACAGGGCGCAGAGTCTTTTGTGAAGAGACTTATGTATGAGCTGAGCCCCGACTCAAGTGGGCAGAAGCATGGACAGAGCCGATATCATCAATGCGGTACGCTCTCAATTGTGTGACATGGGCTGGTCTCAGAAACTGGAACGAGTTCGAGAATTAGGCGTTAAGTTTGGACATGGCAGACAGTGTCGTCTTCGTGGTAGAGAGAAGATATAGTAATCAACTTCTCATGGGTACTGTGAGCAAATGGACTTTGGGATGGCTGCTGCAACGGAGGACAAAGCACGAATGGGAATGCCCAATGTGCCATGACGTCGATCGCATAACATAACATAACATGTATGAGCTGAACATCAAGAGAGAAAAGCGAAAACTCAGAAGTTGTCACAGTAAACACTTGACTATTGACCATCTGTAAAGACGGAAAAGGCCATATACAATTCGAACTTGTATCTACATTTGTCTTGTTTTTTTTCTTCCTCAAATCAACTTTCCTATATGTTGTTTGAACAGACTTAACGGGAGTCACTGTCTCCAGGTCTTTGCATTGAGTTTCAAAGGTAGTGAGTTCCAACCCAGACCGCACCGTTCTATTCATGAGTGCAATTTATCCAGAGACCCATGGAATTGTTGCCAGATCTACGGAGTTCACATGCTTTGTGCAATACTCTCGATATATTGCGTGTCATTTCTGTGGCGAGGGACCAAGCCATATGTGGTAAAACCCGGCGCAATAAAGTCAGTTCTTCGGATTTAGATCCTTTTTTCAGCAGACTTTTTTTTTTCTCGATCCAGAAGCACTTGGCTTTCAGCTCTTCGGCTCGGTGTCATTGACATCGTAACCCTTCAGTTCGGTGCCACGAACACCGTAAATCTGGGGAATCTGTGGCTTTTCTTCCATCCCGCGGAATTGAACCCGCACACACAGATAAAGACTTAACAAGTATGTTCTTTTCTTTATGAAAGTCATCTGATCCAGAATATCATCATATACAATGTAAATACTATTACCAAACGGATGCAAATAGCTCGCGGAGTGAAATTACACAAAATCACATCTTGTGATATTAGTTTTTTTGTGTTTTTCTCTCGATCCAGAAGCACTTGAGCTTTCAGCTCTTCGACTCGGTGTCATTGACATCGTAACCATTCGGTTCGGTGCCACGAACACCGTTTTCTGGGGAACCTGTGGCTTTTCTGCCAGTCCGTGGAATTGAACCCGCACTCACAGAGGGCTAGTCACCCGCAGTCCAAAGCGCTACGAACACGCTAGGCAGGCGGGCGATATCAGTTTTATAAGGACGAATGGTCATCATAGAACTCCGGACATGCCCATAGGTGCTTCGATCCCCGCCCCAACAAATCCAGCAGAGTCTAGCGGCCCAACAAGCCAGTTCGATGTTAATTAATCAATATTTTTGTTTATTTAGTATGTCGTTCTATTCTGGCTCTACCGATATCGACACCTATCTCCCAATCTGGGATTCACAACCCTGAAACTCTTCTGTTTGGAAAAAAATGTTCTCATTGCGTTAAGAATGTTATTTCGGTCATTGCAGTTTCCACTGATATTGTGACCCTGATATACAATCTATCAACTCGTTCATTACCCCTAACTCCGGCTTGCCCAGGAACAAAGATGGTGATTTCTCTGATCCCTATCTGTACCAGTACCTCCATGTAGTTTCTTCTCACCATTCTTGTTTCAGCTTTGCGTATCATACTCATGGAATTACTTAGTATTAGTTAGTTAGTCTTTCCTCTTGGGCCTGTGGGCGGCGCATAGGGCAGAGGTCATAGCTCTCCATGTCTCGCGGTTCGTTGCTATCTGTTTTGTGTCTTTAATGTTTACTAAGCCCATCGTTGAGCCTTCTCTGGTGATGGTTCTACGCAGAGTCTCTCTTGGTCTTCCTCGTTTTCTTTTTCCCTCTGGTGTCCATATGAGGGATTGGTAAGGAGTCTTCTCTCATCCATTCTAAGTGTGTGGCCGATGTAGTTCCAGCGGCGCTTTCTATAAAATTTGATACATTTTCTTGCTTGGTCTCTTGTCTTATTTGTGTATTAGGTCTGAAATCTGACCATTTGAGGTTCAATATTCTTCTAAGACATTTATTCTCAAAGTTATCTAATTTTCTTTCTAGAGCTTTTGTTGCTTTCCAACTCTCGCATCCATAAGTTAATACTGAAGTTATTACTTAGTATGAAATCACGATAATAGATATGAGATGGCAACCACTTCACTGCTTTTGTAACCGCCAGCACATCCATTGTCAAACTACTTGTGATTATCACATGCCCCACTGGCCTCTTTTATTATCCCTCTGATTCCCTCTGATCGTGCTGAGAAAGCCAACGCACGTTTTTTGACGAATGACCGAACCATTTGTGTGAAAAATTATATCTGGTTAATAAATTCCGTTTTCTCTCTCTCTCTCTCTCTCTCTCTCTCTCTCTCTCTCGATCACCTAATAGACCGATGTACCAGATCTCTCCATAAATTCATTCATGTGAAAATCTGATTCATGCAGCCTTAGCATGGGTGGGTTTCATCACATCGTCAGCACCATTTGGAGCTCTGGTGTTTACCCTTCGGCGATGTGTCCGGATTCAGCCAGCGTTTACTGGGTTCGCTCACCGTTAGTTTTTGGCTGTCCCCAACCATCTTGGAAGGCAGCAGGTTGACTTCTACACATTTAGTACACGTGCATCCGATTTCAGCTAAACCTCATTAGTCGCCTCTTACGACATGCGTGGCAGGTAACAGTGGTTCTATTCTTTACATCCCAAATTTGGGCCTCGGTAACCACCCCGGTGATATACTCCGTTTTGAAAACGGAGATGGAGAGCCGACACACGAAGATGCAACATCCGCAGAAAATGCAACACAAACGTTTAAAAAATGGGGAACGAAGAACAGCAACATGATATTTTAAATGTACTCTTTGTCGTTATTAAATTGCACGATTTGAGAATATGTAGGTTAACAAAAGAGCACATTCTATAACTGTTCTGTGGACCTGGCTGTGTGGAAGATAATATGTGTCACTTGCTCAACGTGTGTATTCATACAAGCTGTTTCCTTTCTGGTTGAGTCGGCATTGATGGTTTGATAACATTGAAGTCATTATCCGTAACAGTATTCACTGTATCATTGGTAATAATGAACTGTTTGCGCGCACACACACAATCAAATGATATACTGAGCTGGGGCATATTGAAAGTTGTTGGGATTCTTGTTGTCTATCCATCCCAGGCACAATTCATTACACAAGGATTACAAATAACATTCCTACAAAATATCTTCACTATCTTCATGTTAGGACCCTCGCCGGTGCTACGGAGCTCGTGCACTGCAGCTGAGATCTTCCTGTGTAAGAAAGAGATCGGACACACATGGTTACTCACAGAAGTGGCAATGATGATGATCCTATCAATCAATCTAGTAATTAAATTGTGTTTCTTTTAGAGATGGATATTTCTTCTTCTGCGTTCTCACTAGATTGGGATTTCGGATTCTATAATAAAGGCAGCCGTCTGCCTCAGATTATCAGCCGCGCCATACAGTTTGTCTTGGACGCTAGTGTAAGTGGGGCACCTCTTCTCAAGTCTGCATACTGGGGGCAGTTCTGTAGGCTATAATTCCTATGATTTCTGCTTCCCCGTTTGTGCCGACCTCTTCCCGCAGTTAAGTTTTGGCCACCCTCATGATGGTAGGTCTGACATTCTTACTGCGTGGCTAAATCTCGAGGTAGGTTGGCGACCGTAGAATCCGTTATCCCATTCCTCATTGTGACTGGTCGTTGCACCATGTAATGCGCCTTACGGCCTGGTGCATCTGTTTCCTGCAAGAATTTGTTTCAGGTTAGCATTCCTAGCGGACACTTGCATCCGCTTTCAGCCAAACCTCCTTAGACGTCTCTTACGACATGCGTGGCAGGTAACAGTGGTTCTATTCTTTACAACCCCAAATTTGGGCTCCAGTAACCACTCGGGCGAAGTCATTGATGAAAGGAACGTTATAAATTGTAAAAGAAGTTAAAATGAATATAGTTTACATAGTTGTATTAAATCGGTCGACCAGTTTTTCAGAGTTGAGCGAGAACATCTCCAAATTTGGGCCCCGGTAACCACTCGGGCGAGAGATATAGAGAACCCCAACGGCATCAGAAGTTAGAAACTTCAAGTTGCCCTTTTTTCCCACCCGCTCATGAATTCAGGTAGCCCGTGTTTTGCCGAGGACTGCAAGGGAAGCAAAATAAAGTAACACTGCTACCTACAAGGGCATGTCGTAAGAGGTCACTGATGTAGGAGCCTAGGGAAGCTACAACAGTAAATAAAAAGCGTCCACCGAATCGTCTGTGCTGGTCTACTTGTAGGCGCATACCTGACACAACGTACAATTGCTCTTAGGCTCAGATCACTTACGAATCACACATAATAGTTTAACAAGTGCTCGATATAGAGCGTTGGAAGAAGTGTATGTTGTAGTTTCTTCTTATTCTCCTCACTGTACAACCGATATTCATGAAAGACGTGTGTGTGTATCAACTTGTACGTTCTCTGTACATACGATTTCTTCTGTTTGTTGCCTAGAGGTTAGGTGATCGCCTCTTCTTCCAAGGGTACTTGGTTCGCTCACTCGTGGAGCTATCGGGATATTTTAACAGAGATACCTGATCTTAGTGTGGGTGAGATCGAGTTCCTTGTCCTATCGGAGAGGGACGATAAAAGGAGATCCGTGTTCAATTTGAACATGTAAAAGAACCATGACAGTTCAAAATGGAGAAGAGCAGGCTGGAAAGCCGCTGCCCGGGCACAGTTCAAAATGGAGAAGAGCAGGCTGGAAAGCCGCTGCCGGGCACAGTTCAAAATGGAGAAGAGCAGGCTGGAAAGCCGCTGCCCGGGCACAGTTCAAAATGGAGAAGAGCAGGCTGGAAAGCCGCTGCCCGGGCACAGTTCAAAATGGAGAAGAGCAGGCTGGAAAGCCGCTGCCCGAGCACAGTTCAAAATGGAGAAGAGCAGGCTGGAAAGCCGCTGCCCGGGCACAGTTCAAAATGGAGAAGAGCAGGCTGGAAAGCCGCTGCCCGAGCACAGTTCAAAATGGAGAAGAGCAGGCTGGAAAGCCGCTGCCCGGGCACAGTTCAAAATGGAGAAGAGCAGGCTGGAAAGCCGCTGCCGGCACAGTTCAAAATGGAGAAGAGCAGGCTGGAAAGCCGCTGCCCGGGCACAGTTCAAAATGGAGAAGAGCAGACTGGAAAGCCGCTACCCGGACACAATTCATTAGAAATATAAAAATTAAAATTCTTACAACATTATTCACTATCTTCAAAAATTACATCAGGTACCCTCGCCGCTTAGATCTTCCTGTAAAACATAGATCTGTACCCTCGCCGCTTAGATCTTCCTGTGTAAGACATAGATCGTGTACCCTCGCCGCTTAGATCTTCCTGTGTAAGACATAGATCGTGTACCCTCGCCGCTTAGATCTTCCTGTGTAAGACATAGATCGTGTACCCTCGCCGCTTAGATCTTCCTGTGTAAGACATAGATCGGGTACCCTCGCCGCTTAGATCTTCCTGTGTAAGACATAGATCGGGTACCCTCGCCGCTTAGATCTTCCTGTGTAAGACATAGATCGGGTACCCTCGCCGCTTAGATCTTCCTGTGTAAGACATAGATCGGGTACCCTCGCCGCTTAGATCTTCCTGTGTAAGACATAGATCGGGTACCCTCGCCGCTTAGATCTTCCTGTGTAAGACATAGATCGTGTACCCTCGCCGCTTAGATCTTCCTGTGTAAGACATAGATCGGAGCATGCATGGGTTACTTGCCAATGTGCAGTGATGATGGTCCTATCAATCAATCAGGATCGTGCGGTATATTTTCTGAGTATGAAGCAAGTCTTCGAAATGCCGCCCCATAAATGTGTTTTCTTTAAACAAAAGTTTGATTGTTTGTTTCTTTAAACAACTGCACAAAATGTACGAATACTAAATGGTGTATACATCAATATCGGAATAACGTAGACCAATATAGAAAAGCATTGAGTAAAGATTTTTAATTATTGAATATTTCAAATTGTATTTTGATTTCTCTACTTATGCCGCCCCCTTACGGTACCGCCTGGTGCGGTCGACAATCTGTATCATATCACGGCACGGCGCTGCAATCAATCCTGTTAGAATTATGAAGATAACCTTGTGTTTCTTGTGTAACGCTACACCACTACAGTCAGCTGTAGTTGGACACTTTTACATACATTGTTTCTTATACTATATTTTGTAATCATGATTTTTCAATCAATGCCAGATTTTGTTGTTTTCAATCACATTGAGTGATCCAGACTCCGGTTTTCATAAGGTCAGCTTATTGATTTCCTATTATGCCAGAGTAGTTGTGTGCGTGCGTGCTGATTAGTTAGTATGTGCATTAGTTTTGTAACTTCCACATGGGAAATAAATGAACATGAAGGCAAGATGAAGTTGTTGGATGCCGACTTTGGGTAACTATTTAGTCTTCCCGGGCCTGCTCAGCGTGTTCGTAGCGCGTTGGACCACGGGTGACAAGCCCCCTGTGAGTGTGGTTCAATTCTGCGGGCTGGCAGAAAAGCCACAGATTTTGGAGGCCCGTGTGTTGCAGATTTTATTGTGATCCCATACGGATTAGCGCAATGTATAAGCGTTCAACTTTGGACTCGGACACAGGTGGTTGTGGGTTCAATCACTCACGCGAAGAAAGGAATTGGTCCTCATACCTCCTGCACACTAGGGTGAAGTGATTCAATACCCTACTGTCTGAAAATGCTACCAAATTGTATAATCTATCATCCTTCTTTGTCTCCCTCTTACTCTCATTCCAGATCTATTTTACTGTTGTAGTCTCGAAGGGTCAGTTAGCCAGACTTCATTCTTATAAGATAGAAACATATACTTTCTTTCCTATATCTTCACATATCACAGATTTCATTCCTACAATATGTATGCTGCCGTTACTTATTCAGCTTCTTCTGATAACATTGACGACTATTTGTTCACCCCTTTAAGCACTTGATCGAACTCGTTTCTGGGGCTAGTTGTCCGAGTTCTTCTTCTGATAACATTGACGACTATTTGTTCACCCCTTTAAGCACTTGAACTCGCTTCTGTGGCTAGTTGTCCGAGTTCTTCTTCTTCTTCTTCTCATCCCAAGAACTATGAGTTTTCACTTTTTTTTCTATAGTGCATTGGGGGAGCAGCCGAGCTGTCTTGAAAACTCAAAAATCTCCAACAGCTCTAGGCGTGTAGTGCTATGCTTAGTACTGCGAAGACTCCTACTTAGGTATGGTTCAATTCCACAGTGGGCGTGGGATTATTTCCGACCGTAACGTCTTCACATCTTCACACATCTTCAATTGGGTACCAGAAAAAATACTGAGAAGTAAAGTCGGCCGGCTTAATGTTAACTCCATGTGGACCAGGAGCCACACTAAGTGGCGTTTTTACTCTATAATGGTTTTTGTCCTGGTGCACTAAGAGTTAACCACATCACCCATCGTGTGCCGACGGTCAATGAAAAATAGGGACATAACACCGTATTACCCAATATACCATATGATATAACACTGGTTCCTTGACTTACTTTCACTTTTAAGCACTTCACATACTCGCCAGTGTGTTACAGAGGCTGGCAAGGGGAGCAAAGAATAGTAACACTGCGACCTACAAGCGATGTCGTAAGAAGCGACTGAGGTAGGGGTCTAGGGAAGCTACTCTAGTAAATAAGAAGCGTAGCAGAAATCGGATGTGCTGGCCTACTTGTGGGCGCATAACTGGTATAGCGTACAATTGCTCTTAGGCTCAGATCACATACAAATCACACAGAGTGGTTTAACAAGTGGTCGATATGGAGCTTTCGAAGAAGATCTCACATACTACGTGTGATCTTACTCACATACACCCTTTAGATATAGCCTATATGTAACATTTGACAACAGATGGTTAGTATGCACATCCTATGTATAATCTACCGTACAATTTACACACATATAGTGTGTGCTATAGTCACCGCATGTGACTAACACCACCTACATCTGTCAGTGCTTTCAAATCATTTATTCTACAAGAGCTAGGTATCTGTAGTTGATTGATAGGACCATCATCATTGCACTTCGGTGAGTAACCATGTGTGCTCTATCTCTTTCTTACAGAGGAAGATCTCAGCTACAGTGTACGAACTCTGTAGCACCGGCGAAGGTACCCGATGTAATTTTGAAGATGATGAACATATTTTGTGGGATTTTTATTTTTAATCTTTTTAATGAATTTTGTCCATACAGCGGCTTTCCAGCCTGTTCTTCTCCGTGTTGAACTGCCAAAGTTTATTTTACGAGCTCAAATTAAACTCGGGACCTACGTTTTATCGTCCGTCTTCAATATGACTAGGAACTTGATCCCACCTACACTGAGATCAGGAATCTCTGAAAAAATATCCTGATGGCTTCACGAGGGAGCGAACCAAGTACCTTTGAAATAAGATGCGAGTAGCTAACCACTACGCCACAGAGACACCTCTATCTGCATGTATCTGTAGTTGTAAATAAGATGCGAGTAGCTAACCACTACACCACAGAGACACCTCTATCTCTGCATGTATCTGTAGTTGTAAATAAGATGCGAGTAGCTAACCACTACGCCACAGAGACACCTCTATCTGCATGTATCTGTAGTTGTAAATAAGATGTGAGTAGCTAACCACTACACCACAGAGACACCTCTATCTCTGCATGTATCTGTAGTTGTAAATAAGATGCGAGTAGCTAACCACTACACCACAGAGACACCTCTATCTGCATGTATCTGTAGTTGTAAATAAGATGTGAGTAGCTAACCACTACACCACAGAGACACCTCTATCTCTGCATGTATCTGTAGTTGTAAATAAGATGCGAGTAGCTAACCACTACACCACAGAGACACCTCTATCTGCATGTATCTGTAGTTGTAAATAAGATGTGAGTAGCTAACCACTACACCACAGAGACACCTCTATCTCTGCATGTATCTGTAGTTGTAAATAAGATGCGAGTAGCTAACCACTACACCACAGAGACACCTCTATCTGCATGTATCTGTAGTTGTAAATAAGATGTGAGTAGCTAACCACTACACCACAGAGACACCTCTATCTCTGCATGTATCTGTAGTTGTAAATAAGATGCGAGTAGCTAACCACTACACCACAGAGACACCTCTATCTGCATGTATCTGTAGTTGTAAATAAGATGTGAGTAGCTAACCACTACACCACAGAGACACCTCTATCTGCATGTATCTGTAGTTGTAAATAAGATGCGAGTAGCTAACCACTACACCACAGAGACACCTCTATCTTCATGTATCTGTAGTTGTAAATAAGATGTGAGTAGCTAACCACTACACCACAGAGACACCTCTATCTCTGCATGTATCTGTAGTTGTAAATAAGATGCGAGTAGCTAACCACTACACCACAGAGACACCTCTATCTCTGCATGTATCTGTAGTTGTAAATAAGATGCGAGTAGCTAACCACTACACCACAGAGACACCTCTATCTGCATGTATCTGTAGTTGTAAATAAGATGTGAGTAGCTAACCACTACACCACAGAGACACCTCTATCTCTGCATGTATCTGTAGTTGTAAATAAGATGCGAGTAGCTAACCACTACACCACAGAGACACCTCTATCTGCATGTATCTGTAGTTGTAAATAAGATGCGAGTAGCTAACCACTACACCACAGAGACACCTCTATCTGCATGTATCTGTAGTTGTAAATAAGATGCGAGTAGCTAACCACTACGCCACAGAGACACCTCTATCTGCATGTATCTGTAGTTGTAAATAAGATGCGAGTAGCTAACCACTACGCCACAGAGACACCTCTATCTGCATGTATCTGTAGTTGTAAATAAGATGCGAGTAGCTAACCACTACGCCACAGAGACACCTCTATCTGCATGCATCTGTAGTTGTAAATAAGATGCGAGTAGCTAACCACTACACCACAGAGACACCTCTATCTGCATGTATCTGTAGTTGTAAATAAGATGCGAGTAGCTAACTACTACGCCACACACCTCTATCTGCATGTATCTGTAGTTGTAAATAAGATGCGAGTAGCTAACCACTACGCCACAGAGACACCTCTATCTGAATGTATCTGTAGTTGTAACTGGATGCCTGACAGGCAGAGTGAGATGGTGTTTAATCAGTGAGCCACGGGAACCATCAGTATGCATACTCTTTGGTATCTGTTGGGTGAGACTGAGCACCTATGGATCTGCTCGGAGTGTAATGACGTCAGTTTAGTAACCAATAACCAGTAGTTGTATCTGATATGGCAACAAAACTCACGTGAATGTATATAAAAGTAACATATACGAGTAGAATAGTATACACACAATTGTTAGCATTTATCAGTGATCAACATATCCACTCTAAGGCAGCTCATATTCCATACTTATCACGTCCAGTCTCCATATCATTGATTCTGATACCGTGTCAGTTTCAACAATAACAATACATGTTAATGTGTTGTATCCGTAATAGAATTTCTATCTCATATCTGACAATTCTGCAATTTTTCAACATCCATTTTCATCGAGTTATTTTTGTGTGCTAGTTTTTGTTTGTTTGTTTGTTTGTGTCGGATAATTTTCATTTTATTTTACTTTTTCCGTTCGCTCGCTATCAATTCAGGCGTAGTCAGTGCCAGATATGGGATATCTTGCTGATTTTTGCGTGACAACTAGCTTACCTTATCAGCAGTGTTCGTAGGAGTCTCCGCAGCACTAAGCATAGCACTAAACGCCTATAGTCTGTCGATTAATTCGTGAGCACGTTTGAAATTGATTTTCTCGAAAACTACCTGTTGGATCTCAGTGATTTTTGCAAGCAGCCTTAGAATATCCATGACGCTAGAGAAATATTTTTGTCCAAGAAAATTTGATGTAGTTTGAAATATTTCTTCTTCAGGTTATATTAAAATCAACCTCACCGGATTGTACACAATAGTAACAGATTTACGGTACACAGACGCGTTGTTCTAAAAATACATTATGGTAACAATGAAATATCGTGAGTTTCACGAATTCCCGTGCACCTAACCCAGTCGACTTTGAAAGCGGAAAGCATATGACGTTATAATTTGGATACCGTTGTATAGTCATAGGTGTATCTCGCTATTTGTATGAAGCTATTGTATCATATTTGTTGGCTTATCAAAACTGACATTGATATCACATTCATAATGAAGTGCACATTTATAACAATGCAGAAGATTACAGTTTTACTATACCAACACTTCCGTAGGGAATCTAAGAGGTCATCTATATTGCGATATTCATAATCCTGAGAAACGAACGCAACTGGCGCTTGGTCTGAATAGAGAATCCTTTTCCCGATGGATTAAACAGGACACAAAGTGCACTAATGTCAAACAAGGAAGGAAAAGAACAATTGACGACTTTGACATAGATGTCATAAGACGGAGCTCTTGAAAATGTTTGCGACAAATCAACTTGTTACTCTCAGGAAACTGAAATTAAAACTGCAATCAGATTGCAGCATAGACATTTCTAAAAGTACTCTATGGAAAATTGTAAGAGCTGCCGGCTTCACCTTCAGAAAAACTATAGGCGGCAGGAATATTATTGTGAAAAGCCACATTTAATTGCTGCCCGAAGTAAATACCTGAGGCAGATCCGTGAGCGGCGGAGGCAAGGCTATGATATTGTATATTTGGACGAATCCTGGGTCAATGCTCACCAACCAATGTTAAAGAATGGCAATCAGTAGACGGTGAACAGAAAGAAAATACCAAGAGCAAAGGCCAGCGTATTATACTAACACATGCAGGAAGCAGTGAAGAAGGTCTTGTCCATGACGCTGGAATTATTTTCCAATCAAAAGTCCCTGACGGTAGGGACTCCCACACAGAAATGAATGGACATATTTTCAGGCACTGGATGGAGAAAGATCTACTTCCAATTCTAAACAGACCATCATGCTTGGTAATGGATAATGCATCCTATCACAACGCAGTATCAGCGGAAGACAAAGTACCAACTGCATCAAATACAAAAGATCAAATTAGGACTTGGCTTGCTAAGGAAAATATCAGCTTCGATGATACATATTTGAAACCCGAGTTGTTGCACCTGGTGAGGATGACAAATAAGACAAAGGTGTTTCATATTGACAAAATCATTGCGAATACGGCCACACGTCTTTGCGACTACCTCCATATCATGCTCACCTCAATCCGATAGAGCTTGTCTGGGCTAAAGTAAAAGGGCAAGTTGCCGAACAGAACAGGACGTTTAATATGTGTGATGTTGAAGTTCTGACACGTGAGTCCCTCTCAATGATACACATGCAGTTCTGGAAGAAGTGTGTTGAACATGTGCTCCGAGAGGAAGACGAGTACTGGCACTGAGATGGATTACAATTTGTCCAGCCAGTAACAATTATCAACCTCATGGAATCGTCAGATTCGGAGATACAAATCATATTTTGATTACAGACTGAGAAATAGCAACGTATACATTTCCATATCCAAATGCGTCTACCATCATACAATTTGTGGTGAAGTTAAGACACCCTGGGGTCTAATGGTGACCGAAGGAGAGGACTAACTGTTGCATATTGTATCCAAGTTCACGATTGCACATAACGGGCAACACACTTAATTACTTGACCTATCAGTTAATATGGAATACACCTATGAATAGAATTGACATGGACAAATTCTAGGATACTGTAAATCTAAAATTTGAGCCCCGTATTTGCAATTGTCATAAAAGATCAAAGGAATTCGCCGATGTGCAAAATCCGTAGCATCTATGGACTACTGGTTAGCTTTATTTTAGCGTCATGGATATTCTAAGGCTGCATGCAAAAAATCACTGAGATCCAACAGGTAGTTTTCGAGAAAATCAATTTCAAACGTGCTCACGAATTAATGGACAGACTATAGAGTTGTTAGAGGTTTCTGGGTCTGAAAGAAAGCTGGGTACTCTCCCCAATTATACTTAGGAAAAGGGTGAAAACTCATAATTCCTTGAGTTCAGTTTCAGTTTGGAATATCTTCATTGCACTCCGGACATGTCCATAGGTGTCCGATCTTCTTCGCGACTGACGTACCAGTTCTATTTTGATTGATGAGCCTACTGGTATACCTGTTGTACTGTTCTTTTCTTGCCACACTAATTTTCTAACCCAGCTCCCGCAATCTAGTAGTTGACGTGGATTGGTTTAGATGAAAATTTTCTTTGCGGCCACACTCTATGAGGGCGTTCAAGATGTCAGCTCTCTCCATTGGGTGGCCCTCTGATATAGCGGCAGAGCCAGCCAGTCTGTCTGCATCTCATTGCCAACGACACCCATGTGCCCCGAAACGAAGACACGTGCAATTCTGCAAATTGATGACGCCTGCAGTGATTCAGTCCATTGCCTGCGCACTGAACCGGCCTCCACCTTTCGGATCATACTCAATAAGTCACTCAGAATGCACGCATGAGTGTAGTTTTGTGACTCTAGCCAGAGTAGTGCATTGGTCACCGACAGTACCTCCATTGTCATGCTGCTTATTGGCATGCTAAATGCACCACTGGCTTCCTTGACCATTCTGCCACATGAGCTTGCAGTGAAGGTCCACGCGGACTTTCCGTGACGAACCTTGGAGTTCAACATAGAAGAAGAAGATCAACAATGTTTCTCGACATTGAGGTGAGCCTTGCTACGACTTCTGAGGTACTTGCAATTTATACTCCCTGGTAAACTATCAGGAAACATGTAGTTCAACCGCGTACACACACACACACACCGCTATTTTTCAAAACTCTAGTTGGCATCGAACCCAAGAATTAGTACGACTAGCTGCTAGCGAAGCATGTTATCGACTTTGCTATCGGTGCTCCTTGTCAGTTACTAGAAATCTGATCTTCCTATTTAGTTTGACCATGATTCTTCTATGTTATTCACCAAGTAGAGCGGGGATATATCGGTAGTTGACTGACGTTCATGTTGAGATATAGATATATCATTTTGATGTTAGATTTTTTCATTCTTTCGAATGTGTGTTGTCGGGACTAACAAGGGAGTAAAGAATAGTAACACTGCGATCTTCAAGGCATGTCGTAAGAGGCGACTGAGATAGGGGCCTAGGAAGCTACCATAGTAAATAAATACCGTTGTAGAAATAGGATGCGCTGACCTACTTGTATGCGCATAACTGGCGCAACATACAATCGCTCTTAGGCTTGGATCACATACAAATCACAGGTTAACAAGTGGTCGATAGGGAGCGTTCAAAGAAGTAATGCTTGTGTCACCAACCTCAAATATATTCACGCTTCACAACTGTTTTTTTGGGTATGTTTTTACCACATGTTTTCTAGCGACCAAGACACGAGATTATAGCTCATATCCATCAAGCGTAAGGATGTTGTGTTTGTGTGTATATAGTGCTTCATATTCCTACCTTCATCAAACATGTGGACCATTTTTATAGAAGCAATAATTTAAAATGATACTCAGGGCTAATAGTTGGTTGTAAACGATCTTCAATGCTTTATATGCGATCTCCAAGTGGTGCGGTAGGTCCTCAGGAGGTACAGTAGATCCACAGCTGGTAAGCAGATCTCCAGGTGGTACGGTAGATACCCAGGTAGTACAGTAGTCCCAGGTAGTACAGTAGATCCCCATTTTGTACAGTTGATCCCCAGGTTGTACAGTAGATCCCCATTTTGTACAGTTGATCCCCAGGTTGTACAGTAGATCCCCAGGTGGTACCATTGATCCCCAGGTGTACAGTAGATCCCCAGGTGGTACAGTAGATCCCCATGTTGTACAGTACATCACCAGGTGGTACAGTACATTCCCATGTTGTACAGTAGACCCCCATTTTATACAGTAGATACCCAGGAGGTGCCCCTCTACCTAAGTATCTAAAGCAACATACCTTACACTTAATTATCTCCTTACATTTGATATACTCCCAAGCATCCATGCTTCAGTCTTCACTATATTCAATAATCATTTCATTATGTAGATGTTTATACTTGTCAATACTTCAGTTTTTTAACACTGCTGAAATCTACATAGTCGCTTGCAAACAAAGAATATTCTTCGTTATACGAATTATTTCATTGACAGGGAATAATACAGCAGTTTTTTTTTTTGTTAGAAATTTTTACACCTGTCATCAGGTGTATTGATTTTTACTAGACCTTAGAAGCTAGTATTAACAGTAGGGGAAAACAATCAGGTGTTTGTCTACATAAAGGCATCAGACCGAAACGCTGAGTTGTCTAGTTGACGAGAATTACTAGAAATGTATACATAATGTTGTAGTGTGTGTGTTATTTTGTGATTTAGGTCATGAGATATCGGATCTGATCACATTCTAACACGTTTACGTGATCTCATCAAAGTGTTGCAAACACACAGTATATCGTCAACTGGTGAGTGCGGGTTCAATTACGCGGGCTGGCAGAATAGCTACAGGTTCCCCAGATTCACGGTCTTCGTGGCATCAAACAGAAGGGTTACGATGTCCATGGCACCGAGCCGAAGAGCTGAAAGCTCAAGTGCTTCTGGATCGGAAAAAAATCGTCAACTTGTTATACAGACGGCAGTGACATACATACACCAGATCTCATCAACGTGTCACACAAGCACTAGATCTCATCAACTTGTCACACAAGCACTAGATCTCATCAACTTGTCACACAAGCACTAGATCTCATCAACTTGTCACACAAGCACAAGATCTCATCAACTTGTCACACAAGCACTAGATCTCATCAACTTGTCACACAAGCACTAGATCTCATCAACTTGTCCACAAACTAGATCTCATCAACTTGTCAACAAGCACTAGATCTCATCAACTTGTCACACAAGCACTAGATCTCATCAACTTGTCACACAAGCACTAGATCTCATCAACTTGTCACACAAGCACTAGATCTCATCAACTTGTCACACAAGCACTAGATCTCATCTACGTGTCATCTTCATCAAAGAGCTAAGCAGAACAAATCGGAAAAATATTTTTTAGGAATTTTGTTTTTTAATCTTTTCTAATGAATTTTGCCCGGGCAGCGGCTTTCCAACCTGCTCTTCTAGATTTTGAATTGCCAAGGTTCTTTACGTTCTCAAATTGAACACGGGACCTACGTTTTATCGTCCGTCTCCGATAGGGCTAAGAACTCGTTCTCACCTACACTGAGATCAGAGATCTCTGGAAAATATCTAGATAGCTTCACGCGAACCTGGTACCTTCGTCGTGAGAGACGCACCTAACCTCTACGCCACAGAGGAACCAACCGCCCCACGCTTCCCAATGAACTATATCCACAGAGGAACCAACGCCCACGCTTCCCAATGAACTATATCCACATAGGAACCAACCGCCCCACGCTTCCCAATGAACTATATCCACAGAGGAACCAACCGCCCACGCTTCAATGAACTATATCCACAGAGAACCAACCGCCCCACGCTTCCCAATGAACTATATCCACATAGGAACCAACCGCCCCACGCTTCCCAATGAACTATATCCACATAGGAACCAACCGCCCACGCTTCCAATGAACTATATCCACAGAGGAACCAACCGCCCCACGCTTCCCAATGAACTATATACTATAGTGCGTTTCAAAACGTTCGGTCAACGATTGACCTCAAATATCTCCATATTTATTGCATGGATGAACGTGATTTTTTGCATGTGGTGTTGTATTTTCGATGTCCCTACGATTTTGTAAAATTCAATGTTGCAGGTAGTGTACTTTTCTTGCAACGGCGAATTCCTTTGATCTTTTCAAACCTAGTAATTATTTGGTGCTGGAAGAAAATAATTTACCGTAAATAAAAAAAAATCACATATTTTCGGCATAGGCGTATATACAATTCTAATTTTGGAGGGTGAGATAACTCATATTATATAAATCATATAAAGTGTTTACTCACTTATTCTGAGTTCGATGAGTCTAACATATTGATGACTATTCTTGGCTGCACGAACGACAGTCCATCTTTGTCCCAGTAGTCATTTTCCTCCTTTAAGACATGGTCTTCGCATTTACACCAATAATCTCGTCTATCTTCGACAGGGCGGCATATGTTAGTTCTTTCATATTGCTTAGCTTGAAAGCTGGTACAAGTCCTTTAACTTTGACCCAAATGAGTTCAATTGGGTTTAAGTGTGAATGATAAGGTGTTAGTCTCAAACACACATGACCATGCTGTTGAATCAACTTGTCTGTTTGGAATATCCTGGTCTTCTGTGATGTTTTAACAATAGATAGTAATTCAGGCTTCAAAACCCCCTCGTTAAATGGAATGTTCTCCTTTCTGAGCCAAAGTTTTATAGCATCTTTTGTACTCGAAGATGTCAGGATTTTGTCTTCTTCTGACACAGTGTTGTGGTATGATGCGTTGTCCATTATCACACAGGATGGTCTGTCTAGGGACGGAAGAAGAGTATGTTCAATCCAATCTCTAAATATGTTACCGTTCATCTCGGTATGATAGTCCCTGTTGTCCGTATAATTGGAAGTGAAAATAAGTTCAGCATCTTTAACCAATCCAATCTCTAAATATGTTACCGTTCATCTCGGTATGATAGTCCCTGTTGTCCGTATAATTGGAAGTGAAAATAAGTTCAGCATCTTTAACCAGCCCATTTTGTCTGCTGCCTGCATGTGCCATTATCAGACGTTGTCCTTTTCCACTAGGTACATATCGTTTAATTGTTCCATCGGATAACTGCCACTCCTTTTCATTAGTGTGGTGAGCATTGATCCAGGTTTCATCCACATACACAATATCGTAACCTTGATTACGCATTTTCCGTACTTCACGTAAATATTTACTTCTCAGACGTACTAAATGCATCTCGCAGATGACATTTCTCCCATTAGCATACAAAGCCGATGCTTCTAACAGTTCTCCATAACGTTGATCTCGATACATCGTCATATAAACGTTTTGTAATACACCTATGCTCTGAAAACACAAACGGTAAATTGTAACTAAACACAACGGAAGGATCATTATACATTTTTTTAAAGTACGATAAAGCGATTAAAATCGGGAAAACCACGTGAAAAACGTGCAAGTCGTGGAACTTGCAACATCTCACAAATATGAAGAGGTAATACTTCTCATTATATGGTTGGTTAAGGAGATGGTCAGTTTTATATACTTTACATAAAGAAAATTTTAAACCATACGTTTGTTATTGAGTAAAAAATATCAACCTCGGGACATTACGATCATTAGATCATATGCAAAGTTACAACAATTACGGTCAAGCGGTTGCAGAGATATTAAATTTTCCCGCGGAAAATCATTTTGAAGGCACTATAATACAAGTTGCGTACAACGCATGTTTATTGCATGTCTTCTACTTAGAAGTGACTTTAGTGATTTTGTAATGGTTCCACCCCTCCATCACTTCTACTTATAGTTCCTAATGATGAAACAATAGTATTAGATAGAACTGTAGCCCCCCGACAACACAAGGCCGACTAGCTCAGACGGGAAACTTGAAATTCCTGTTTAATGGGGCTGGTTTTTATACGTGTTTAATAGAACACTGTAAGGTTTTATGCAATTTTACCGAATTCTACCAGTCAATATTTATTTATGAGTGAAAAATGTAAATAATACTGATATTCCTTAGTGTTCAACTTAATTTGTGACATAATATAACCTTGATTTAGCCTGCTGTGTGTTTTTACAATGAATATGTCTTTATTCAAAAATACTGGAATGCGAGGTCACGCGACGGTTGCTGTCTTGTTTCCTAGAATTATTTTTTTTTACATGAGCTCGCCGACCTTTTGTTATTGGATACCACAATATAACTGAACGCACCCCCGCCTGCACCTCTTTCCTGTGTTGTTCACTTGTGTAGTTCAACAGGATATGTGGAAGAGCCTTGTTACAAGTTAGAGCTAACTATTCGGAAGTATATTGCGTGTGATTCGTGTCTTAATGTCTTGTGTCGTGTGATGACAATTGTCTGTGTTGTAGATGCTATCAGCATTCTTCACTTCCGCTGTTTGACATATTGTCAACCAGCCAGTGTTGATTTTATTCAATATTTTCTTCTGTTGTCAGCAGTGCGCGTGGCATATGTTGTTGAACTTTGACCCGCGTATTATATATTATGCCTAATAATTCTCTCTATCGTTCTCTTGAATATATTGCTTTGCTTATAGATTATCCGTGTCACTGTTCAATGTGAGAAGACATTCTCCTAGAGTTCCAGCTGCTGATTTCAGAGCTGGTTCTAACGATTAAAAACCCGCTAGTTAGAGAGCAACACAGTAAACATAATAACGAGTACAGAGCAAGAGGAAGATCACGCAAAAGATGGAGTGACGGCATCAAGAACAACCTGAAGAAAATGAATAACAACTTATATAGTGTATTAGAATAAGTACACACATTTCTCCCTCTGTCCTTGTGCCCTCCCCGCTTCCCGTCTCTCTCCTCCTTTCTTCCCCCAGATACCCAGGTAGTACAGTACGTCCCCAGGTAATACAGTAGATCCCCAGGTGGTACCATAGATCCCCAGGTAGTACAGTAGATCTCCAGGTAGTACAGTAGATCCCCAAGTGGTACAGTAGATCCCCAAGTGGTACAGTACATCCCCAAGTGGTACAGTACATCCCCATGTTGTACAGTAGACCCCCATTTTATACAGTAGATACCCAGAAAGTATCCTACTATTCTTAGCTTCCATTGCGGGCCCAGGTACCACACGGATGAAATCTCCACTAAAACACATCTCAGAATATTCAGCATTCATGTGAAATCTGTGTTAATATATAGCTCGGGAACGTGGCGAATCACCAAGTTTGTTAGTTATGTAGGAAATTAAGGCCTCTTTGAGCCGAAGCACGATATATCAATCTAAGCAGATGTCATTTTGAAGATGATGATAATAATGCAGACCAGTGGCGGCTCGTGATAATTTTTGTTGGTGGGGCCAGACATACATTTTTCGAAAAAATCATGGTTTTGGGTTGTTACGTTTTAATTTATAAAATAATAAATACACGTTACACATTATTTTTGGTGGGCGCAGCCCCAGTGTCCTTAATGACGAGCCGCCACTGATGTAGACATTTCGTTTTTAATTTTTACAATGAAATTTGCCAAAATTGCGGATTTTTGCACCCTACTATTATTGATTTTCAACTGCCAAGGATGCTTTTACTTGCTCATCATGAACACAGGATCTATATTCTATCGTCAGTATCTGATAGAACTAGGAACTTGACCTTATCTACACTGATATCAGAGATCTCCAGAAGAAAATATCCTGATCCCTCCACGCGAGGAAGGAACCGAGTATTTGAGAACAAGAAGCGAGTGCCTAGACATTCTAGTAAATAAGACCAGAACCGTCGCGTGACCTCACATTCCAGTATTTTTGTATCAAGACAAATTCATTTCAAAGAACAATACAACTCAATAAATCATGTCTATGTTATCTTACAACTTCAGTTTAACACTAAGAAATATCAGTATTAACATTTGTCATCAATAAATACCTATGAACTGGTAGATTTGTGTCAAATTGTCTACAACTGTACAGTGTTCTATTAAACACCTCATTGCCACATAATGTAGCGTTTATTAATTGCATATCCTTTACAGGACTTTGCGAAACAACTCCAGATTTTTAACGCTGTTTGTAATTTTTCTAGGCATTGTTACGTTCAGTAATTTGCCATTGCTTTCTAAACGGGTGGTGCCATCGTCCTTTGTAAAAAATCCACACGAAACAATGTGAAACCAAACTATCCGCAGCGTGATTCGAACTCAGAACGTTGGGGTTCATAGACCAAGTCACTATCCCCTAATATATATATATATATAGATAGATAGTGATCACATCAACACCAATTTTATTTGAACCGAAAGTTCCGGGTTCTGTCATAAAAATATCACGCAACTAAAACATATTTGAAACTTCGGTTCAAAGCAAGCTTATATACGTCCCCAGAGACATTTCGCCGCGTGCACTAATACTTTTTATATCCGATGGCGTTACACGTAGGCATCATTTCACAAAGATAGGTTCACTCGGTTCAGGAGTTATGTAAACATATATAAAGCCATTTTGAAAAGCTAATGAAAGCCAACTGAAACTCCGGCAGATCTGTATTATTTTCATACATTAACAAGTCGGAGAAATATTCATGATATTAGCCAGTGCATTTTTTTGTGTTCGTTCTCATCAACAAGTTAACTAACTCTTTGTGATATGTGAGGTTTGCGTCGAGAAAGTGAATACGTTGCACTTCGGTTCACAGACACTTATGTCATAGTCGCATCCGAAAAATGTTGGCTGATAGTTTGCAAGATTTGAGTGTTCTATAACAGCAGGAAAGAAGGCGAGAGGAAGACCACAGAAAGATGGTTAGATGGCGTAGCTGAACTGTCAAAGAGCAAACATAACTATCAGTCAAGCGATTAGGACAGAACAAGGCAAAAATAGATAATCATGACACTGGGCAACAACCCGGTAGCAGTGTGACAACAAAAGAAGTAGAGTGCTGTATTCAGTGCGAGATTTGGAGATTTCGATCGCAGGAAATCACAGTCTGCAGATATTTGAATCTCAGTTTGATGTCGTTGTGAATATAGTCACTTCTTCTTCGACGAACGTTCCACATCGACCACTTGTCAACCACTCTGTGTGATTTGTATGTGATCTGAGCTTAAGAGCGATTGTACGTTGTGCCAGTTATGCGCCTGCAAGTAGGGCAGCACATCCGATTTCTGCGATGCTTTTTTATGTTCTAGTTTAACTTTCCTAGGTCCTTCATCAATCGCCTCTTACGACATGCATTGTAGGTTGCAGTGGTACTATTCTTTGCTTCCCTTGCAGGCCCCGACACCACACGGGTGGAATATAGTCACAATATCACTAGTTTTGGGCGCCGATAGCGGAGTCTATCACTATCCATGCATTAAAAAAGTTTTGGGGCGCCGATAGCGGAGTCACAATATCACTAGTTGTGGGACGCCGATAGCGGAGTCACAATATCACTAGTTTTGGGGCGCTGATAGCGAAGTCGGTAACACGCTTTAGTAGTAACCACGTGCCGTTCTAAGTCCAGGGTTCGAGGCCAACTTGGAGCAAACAACTTTTCAGTGTGCACGCGGTATGCACTACAGGTTCTCTCTGATACTTGACTTGGTTATCTTAATTACAAGTACCTCATAAGTCGGAGTGAGCGCCCCCCTCCTCCCTTGCGCCCCTCCTATCCCCTCCCCGACTGACAAATGAAACTGATGACAAAGAAAGCAAGCAAAACTACAGACGTTGCTTACTGACATTAAAAAAACACATGACAATTAGCACAATGGACGTTTTTTGTGACGAGTTTTATGAAAGGTATTGTTCGACCAACTATTACTCTAAACGTGAAGATTTTGCGCGTAAACGATTGCCACTGTTTTGAAGCACGTATATCTGTGAACGTGGACGTCTGTAGCTTAAGCGGTGATGAGCTCGATCACAACCCCATTTTACCTGGTTCAAACTACGCGCCAAACAGTTTGGAAGCATATTTGTCAGCGTGGATTTTTTTCAAAGCTAAAAATATACCTCACCGTTCAGAAAACAATGGGAAACTTCTGAACATATTACCAGCGTCTAGAAAATCAACGACTCGTTTACTGTGGTTGATGGTGAAGTCTTCTTAAGGATATACCAGGATTTTGATTTTCAAACCTATATTTGTTCTCTGTGTTTTTTTACCGTTTATCGTATCAGGTTTAACTGATGATCAGTTTCCGAGATAATGCACGCTCGGTCGCTTGATATACTGTGATATTGTGAAGTTTTCAGATGTCTATAACTCCATCAATCCATCTTTTTCTTGGTCTGTCCCTTCCTCTTGATGATCTCATTTTCAGGATGTACGCTCTTGCAACTGGTGTATTCGGGTTCATTCTCACCAAGTCTATGAACAGCTTTTTACAAGACTGAAATCTATCAATTCGAAAACACGAATAACATTAACTCGTTTATAGAACTCATTAAACCTAGCAGTATCATTAAACCTAGCAGTATCATTAAACCTGGCAGTATCATTAAACCTGGCAGTATCATTAAACCTAGCAGTATCATTAAGTCTAGCAGTATCATTAAACCTGGCAGTATCATTAAACCTGGCAGTATCATTAAATCTAGCAGTATCATTAAACCTACGCAGTATCATTAAACCTAGCAGTATCATTAAACCTGGCAGTATCATTAAACCTAGCAGTATCATTAAACCTAGCAGTATCATTAAACCTAGCAGTATCATTAAACCTGGCAGTATCATTAAGCCTAGCAGTATCATTAAACCTGGCAGTATCATTAACAGATCAAACCTGGCAGTATCATTAAGCTTCAGCATCAGTATCTCACATAGTACCTGATATCAAGCGCCATGTTCAAGAGACAGAAAACACAACAATCTTCTCATTGATACTAACTATGCAAGTAAATATATCAAATCTAAACTGTCTTCCTGTTTAAACTCTGTCACAATAAATTAAGTATTATCTCTTTGACCTGATAATGTATTAATATTTTATGCAGTTATGTTTTCAGATTAGTATAAAATCATATGTGGTATGAAAACTTTATAGTGAATACTTGAACGACGTCGTATTCTGGGCAGGGTACACTATTGCGCTAGTCCTTGACGAAGTTGTTGATGACATGGCAGCCTTTGCGTGTACACGCGTCTACGATAAGATTAATATGAAAAAGGAACCCGTTTTGATACCATTGGATATATTGAGGATACGGTGTTAGGCCCTTATTTTTCATTGACTATCGGCACACGATGGGTGTTGTGGTCATCATCATCCTGGCCGCCTTTACTTCCCAGTTATTTTCTGGTATCAAATTGAGACTTGATCGACATGGGATTCGTTACTGTCGGAAAAAAATGTCCACCCTTACTTTGGAATTGAACCTGGACCGCGTGTGTAAGAATCAAGTCACAATACGACCAAGATATAAAGGGTCTAAAACCGAAGGAGTAAATTCATTGCACCGGTTGTTATTAACACCCCGTATGGCTCGGCCCCCTCTCCGATGAAATGACTCGTCATATGCCGAGATTATTGCAGACAGAACGAACTCCGTAGCTCAGACAAGAATCCTAGGCATCTCTGGAAAAATTGTACTCGTGAACAGAACGGCACGGTCAGGATTGGAACCCACGATCGATATTATATTAACTAAGTCTGTATACAAGGAAAGTGATAAGTCAGCATGTAGTATTTTCGTCAAGAATCATGCCAACATGATACGGGTAGACCATCTAACAATGAGAGGACTAATCAATGTCGTGACATGGGGAGAACAGCAACATGTACTTGGCAGATACTTGAAAGTAAGTGGTTGTAAAACTAGCTAGAAATATTGGTTTTAAAAAAAACTGAGATGATGAGAGAAGATTTGGAATTGAGGTCTGGGAAAACTGGGGATATCAAGTACATTAAGGTTGAGAAATGTTTTGGAGGGAATGTGTCATCAAATATAAACAAGTGTTTTATGAGGAATAGAATGATCAATTCATCATCATCAAGTAGCTTGTCCCTTCCGGAACCTGGCTCACGTGAAAGCAGTCATGAAAAACTCTGTTCTATTCAAGTTGACCAGCGTCAGCAGCAGTCATTCTCAGATCGCCAATGACATCTTGCCCCCATCGTCTTCCGGGTCTTCCTCTCATTCTTCTTCCAGGCACCATTTCCTCCAAAATTATCTTCTCTAGGCACTCATGTCTTTTGATGTGTCCATAAATTTAATCATATCTGACCCATTGGCGTTATTATATTAATTGGTCATTAGTCATTTGAGCCGCGATAGTCTAGAGGTTAGAGCATTTACTCTGAAGACGCATGGTCGTATTATCAACTTCTTCAGTTGAAGTAAGTTTGTGTCTAGGCAATACAGCGTGTCAGGTTTACCTATCATCAGTTGGTGACTCTTTTCTGGTGTTGTTTGTAACTTATCGTATGTACCACAAGTAGTTATGGTGTGCGACCGTGCTTTGTTCATGTTTGACTCTGGTAACGCAGCGTAGGCATGCACATACTGTTGATCATCTGTTGTTTAGTTGTCAATGAGGTGTGTGGATACTGTAACAGTTTCCCGACCTTCATATATATATTTTTTTTACTTCTGACCGCACTAATTATACAACGTATACTAAATTTGCCAGTAAAGTGGCTTTGTGTTATTTCCGATCCAGAATCACTTGAGCTTTTCAGCTCTTCGGCTCGTGCCACAAACACCGTAAATCTGGGGAATCTGTGGCTTTTTCTGCCATCCCGCGGAATTGAACCCGCACACACAGAGGAATAGTCACCCGTAGTCCAACGCGCTACGTACACGATGGGCAGACGGGCATTGTGTTATCTTAAAAACATACCGCGAGCCAATGTGTCATTTCAGAGGGACGAAAGGGTTAACAATGGGCTAGCTGGTAGATTACAGCATTTGCGTTTTGTACTCTTGCCTCTATCTCTCTCGTCAGGTTTCCCATAACTAGTGTAAAAAATATATAACGTAACATAACACATATTTGCAGGAAACTACGAGATTGAATGTACGTCTGTAGCTTAAGCGTTAGTAAGCTCTATCACCATGTGCTTAGCTGATAATAATGACGATGACCAAATGAATATGTTTTAAACAGGACACTCTTGATATTGAATCAAGAGAAAATACGAAGCAAACGAGACAGTGACATGTCAACTCGTTTATCTCAATAATAATTGGGTCTTGGTCGATACAGTGATGCAATTATTGGTGCACTTAGATATGATTATTGGTGCACTTACTAGAGATGATGTTGTTGATCCGAATCTTGCTTTTTGTGCGCACATGATTTCTCTGTTCTTGTTCTGCATGCAAGGAGTAGCTGAATAACAGTGAGCTAGGTTTGCACACCAGCAGACTGTGGTTCAAGTTCCTGTAAATCGATTTATGTGGAATCCTCGTTGCTTTTACTATGATACTCTATCTCCCTATCGATCCCCGCCTAGACTGATGTACCATATTTTCTCATGAATTCTGCTGTTGTTTTTAGGGACTCCGTCCCTCCCGTACAGCTTCTCGTTAACTATGATACTAGAACGCTAACACTTTGATCTTGCTGGACGGGACTGTGCTCTAATAGAACACTGAGTTCATTAACATTGTGTTTTAAAGAAAATCCAGTTTAAAGAAATAATTTTGTCTCCCCTGTCAAACGTAATTCTCAGTTCTGTTCTCATGCAAATCTCAACCATAAAGGGAAGGAATATAGAGATTTGAACAATGGGAAATCACTCATAGGAATCAATCAGCGAGTATCATGTATTGCCGGGAAGGATGATTTTGTTGTATGCATTGATGATGTGTATTGTGGTGAGAAACATGACTAGGGTTTTTTTTTAAGTTAGTAAAACATTTTAAGGTTTTTCGTCGCATGAAAGAGAGCATGCGCGGTCAAGTACTTCCATTGTGAGAGTCCGAAGATTGAAGATGACTAATCCCATTCTAAGAGTCGAACAGAAAACATAATCAACACAGAAACTAAAACTGATTTAAAACGAGTTAACAATACATGTAGATTTAGTTTCTTATTCTTGTGATCCCTATGTTGATGATTATACTGTCAGACGCGTTCTTATGATAAAGTTGACTGTTGTCTGGAGCTCATCTCTGATGTCATGTAGTTTTGATGATTATACTGTAAGACGAGTTCTTATGATAAAGTTGACTGTTGTCTGGATCTCATCTCTAGTGCCATGTAGTCTTGATGATTATACTGTTAGACGAGTTCTTATGATAAAGTTGACTTGTCTGGAGCTCATCTCTAGTGCCATGTAGTCTTGATGATTATACTGTCAGACGCGTTCTTATGATAAAGTTGACTGTTGTCTGGAGCTCATCTCTAGTGCCATGTAGTCTTGATGATTATACTGTCAGACGCGTTCTTATGATAAAGTTGACTGTTGTCTGGAGCTCATCTCTGATGTCATGTAGTTTTGATGATTATACTGTCAGACGCGTTCTTATGATAAAGTTGACTGTTGTCTGGAGCTCATCTCTAGTGCCATGTAGTCTTGATGATTATACTGTCAGACGCGTTCTTATGATAAAGTTGACTGTTGTCTGGAGCTCATCTCTGATGCCATGTAGTTTGATGATTATACTGTCAGACGCGTTCTTATGATAAAGTTGACTGTTGTCTGGAGCTCATCTCTGATGCCATGTAGTTTTGATGATTATACTGTCAGACGCGTTCTTATGATAAAGTTGACTGTGTCTGAGCTAATTCTGGTGCATGTCGTTTTGATGATTATACTGTCAGACGCTTTCTTATGATAAAGTTGACTGTTGTCTGGAACTCATCTCTGGTGCCATGTAGTCTTGAATGTAGTGTTGTGTTGTATGACCTGCATTCATTTCTAGGGAGGACATACAGGGCGCAATCTTGCAGGACATGCTCTGTAGTTTGATCAGCAGGGACATAGAGGGGATAGGAACAATCGTAGCCTGTGTATATGTTTGTTCAGTCTGTTAGGCCCTGTCCTGAGTTAGAAGATGATAGTCTTTCCTTGTCTGTAAAGTGCGTGGATACAACTTCCATTAGGTGTCACACGTCTTCATCATTATCATAAAAGGGTTTTAAAGCCGAAGGATTGACTTCATTGCACCGGGTTTTATCACATATGGCTCGGTCCTCCTCCACAAAAATGGCACGCCACCTGCCGAGAGTTGCTCAAAGCACGACCTCCGTATCTCCGGCAAGAAGTGCACTCTGAACAGAAAGCCGCGGTTCTGATTCGAACCTACAACCTTCGACTCGCAAGGCAAAGGGCTTAACCACTCAGCCACAGAGGAGCTGTCTCCTAGAGCAAGCTATGGGAACTCGAGGAACTACAACTGATATGCAGCTTCATAGAGGCAACCCATCTCATGGTTTAGACGAGCTTACGAAACCGAACTGTAAGAAGTAGAGCCGCCTCGTATAGTTTAAAACCCCTTGATTATGTTTGATTGATTGGTCTATCATCATTGCACTTCGGTGAGTAACCACGTGTACTCCGATCTCTTTCTTACACAGGAAGATCTCACTGTCAGTGCACGAACTCCCGTAACATCGTCGAGGATACCTGATGTAATTTTAGAAGATAGAAAAAATATAAATTTATTTTTGTTCATGTGCATAAGGTGAGCTGGTGGTCGACTGGTCTTTCCCGACCGAAACGTCCTGTGTTTCATTTAATGTTTACATTTTTTCTTCTGTTAAGAAGAAAAATTACCTGCACATGCGCGGCGACAGCTTCGGGCAAGCAGCCTTAATTCCCCTGCACTATACAATCCGCCAGCATACTCTTAAACAACATGATTTAATGAGTCTTTTTAAATAAAATGTTCAGAATAGTGTTTACTTTGTCATTTCATTTGTTCATTTGAGGATCATCTTCATCGAGCATGTCGATAATTGCTCTGATCTCCTTCCAAGCATGTATTTCAGTGTGTTTAGACTAACAACTCCCGTTCTGTGTTGGTTGATGTATCTACTGAGGTTTTCTCTCGTGGTTTTCCAGTGTTTACTTTATCACAAAGTTATGAATCTATTTTAGGAATTCTTTGAAAACTCGACATATTAAAATAGAAATACAATTTCCCGTAGCCGTTTCAGACCTAATGGTATGAAGTGCCTGCCACTTCACATTTCAAGACCTTTGTGTGTATGAAGTAGGAAGACCAATTCCATTCCTCACGCGTAGAACATCGACTGTGAGATTGAACCCACAACCATTTGGTGTCCGAGTGGGTAGGCGGACGCTCACGCACTACACTTATCCGTCCCACCAACAATCTATTGAAATTAATGAAAATCCAGGCATATCCTTTACAGGACGTCATCATCGGCCACAGTAAACTAGTTAGTCCATTTTTCTGGGCACCACTTATACGTTCAGTAGTTTGCTATTGCTTTCTGAACGATGTGTATTTTTATCGTTCATAAAAATTCAGGGAACTAATTTGCTTCCTAACTTGCCCGCCGCGGAGTTTGAACCAGGTACGCTTGGGTTGTGTTCGAGCTCACTACCACGTAAGCTACAGGCGCTCAAACAGTCTATTACCGTTCTTTATTGTGTATAATGAGTTTACTAAATACAAAAAAATCAAGTCGGGTACAGATACCGACACAGAATTAGAACCCACAGAATTCGACCAACACGTGCAGAAACCTTTATACCATAACGTCAGTGGTCGTGCTAATCGTAGATTTAACCTTGCTCCCGCAGTAGAAAAACAACAGATCCCACTCTCAGATAAACATATACACACATACCTGTTTTATTATTGAATCCCATTAACAAGACTAGCAGAACCCTGGTTCGTGTTTGTTTCAATTGTAAACAGTTCTACTCTAGGTTGTAGCATGAGATTTATATCTGGAGGTAAGTGTACAAGTGGTGTCTCATATTGTTGTTGTGTTCTGTTCTGATGGTGATTATAACCCTACCTGGTCTCTTCTGAACAGTTGGTATCATTCATCCTCCTGCTTAATAGCTTGATGTGATTTATTTTCCACTTTTACATTGTTTAAAAAGTGGTCCTAAAGCCGAAGGATTGACTTTATTGTACCTGGTTTTACCCTATATAACTCGATCCCTCCCCTCAGAAATTGCACGTCACATGCCGAGAGCATTTGCACGAAATCTGTAGCTCTCCAGAAATAAATGCCCAAAAGAATGGTCTGGAATAAAATGCACCCACCAAACAGAACTGGCTTGGTCTGGAATAAAATGCACCCACCAAACAGAACTGCGTGGTCTGGAATAAAATGCACCCACCAAACAGAACTGCGTGGTCTGGAATAAAATGCACCCACCAAACAGAACTGCGTGGTCTGGAATAAAATGCACCCACCAAACAGAACTGCGTGGTCTGGAATAAAATGCACCCACCAAACAGAACTGGGGTCTGGAATAAAATGCACCCACCAAACAGAACTGCGTGGTCTGGAATAAAATGCACCCACCAAACAGAACTGCGTGGTCTGGATTCGAACACACTACCTTCGGAACACAAGGCAAGGGGTATAACCACTTAGCCATAGAGATCTCACAGTCCATTGTTTTTTTGTTCTTTGCGTTCTAGTAATTTTGCAATCATTTTAACTGACCTCATTTGTGCACGTCTTGATTTAGTTTGAACACAGCCAACTCTAGATAACTAGGCCAGACAACTGACAAGAGGTTACCTGACCTAGATCAGAAAAGGGGGCGGAAAATATAGATGTTTGATAGAGCACTGCAAGCTTTTTGCAATTTTACTCAATGTTGTGAGTCTATGGTTATTTATTAGTGAAAATTGCCTTGGATGAAAATGTGTGGTCATCATCACCCGTGATGGACGAGCATCATTAGTGACAAATATTCATAATATTGATATTCCTTATTGTTAAACTTAACTTGTTGCATAATATAACTTCGATTTCGCATTTTGTGTTGATTTTAAAATGAATTCGTCTATATACACCAATACTGGAATGCGAGGTCACGTGGTGAAGTTGAGGTCTGATTTTCGATAATTCTTACCCGAGTCCGAACACCCATAAGTTTATAGTTGGCTCTGCTTGAATCCCTTTTATAACAGACACACAATAATAACAAACCAAACAAAAGTATATATATATAATGAGTTGATGTGTGTTATGATTATATTTGGAGTTGTACAGTGATCTACAAATCTGAGGTGGTCAGACCAGATCTGGAGACAACCGCGGATAGATTGCGGTAATACTAAGTAAATTGACGTTTAAGGACAAAGACACGTGTGTATAGTATGTCATAGGTAAGCAAACCTTTAATTAAATATCACAGCCAACTATAAACTCATACGGCCGGCGGACTCAGGTAAAAATTATAGGAAATAAGACCACACCTGTCACGTGACCTCGCAATTCCAGTATTGTTTTGTATAGACGAATTCATTTTAAAATCAAAACAAAATGTTAAATGGAGGTTATATTATGTAACAACTTAAGTTTAACAATAAGGAATATCAGTATTTTGAATATTTGTCATCAATAAATAACCATAGACTCACAGAATTAAGTAAAATTGCAAAAAAAAACCATCAGTGTTATATCAAAAATATAAATTTCAGCCCCCACACTGAAACTAGGTCAGGATTTCCTCGTTCATTTATGCGGCCCAATATTAGAGTTGGTTGTGTTAAATATAAACCTAACGATTGTATATGGCAACAAAGAACTCAGGTAAACTATCGCAATGCTGACTCAAACGTTAAGAATAGTCAGAAAGATGTGTGTGGCAGTACGGGACTTGAATGTGTGTCGTGAGCGCGAGAACAGCTCGTGCGACCTGTCCACCTCTGACACCCTCAGTAGAAGATCTGACTTGCAAAACAGGATTTGTCTAGTTGATATTCAATGACAGGTCACGTGTATAGTAGTCTCGCGTGACGTTGATCTGATTGGCACCAGCTTGTGTACTTTGGATTCAAGTCTGTTGGTCTGAGACCAGCTTTAGTATTTTGTTAGTGCTTGAAATGTGGTAGAATGGTGTGAAAGAACTAGACACAAGAGATTGTGAGAGATGGATAATAGTGCTGGGTGGTAGGGAAAAGTTTTGACAAAAATATTGAGTTATTAACATCACAAATATTAATAAAAAAAAAACTCGTTATTTTTATATACACTCTCAAACATCGCATTGACAATGCTAGCAACCAGTGGCGGCTCGTGATCATTTTTGTTGGTAGGGCCAAACACAAATTTTCAGAAAAATAATGGTTTTGTGTTCGGTTATATTTTAATTTATTAAATAATAAATACACGTTACACATTTTTATTTTTTGGGGAGGGAAGGGGCCCACTGGCCCTTAATGACGAGCCGCCACTGCTGGCAACAAAGAAACAGACTTAAAACTGTCTTTACTGTCTGTATTACTGCGGTGTCTGTTTAGGGCGGTGTAGGACAGTGGGGACATGTGGAAGTCAATGGCCGCAAGGCTAGTACAGTCGCTGTGAAATTGTTCAGGTTAGGATTTGTTTCTTTGTGCCCACGATTTAAAAAATCTAATTGGCCTTACTGGGGATTGAACTCACGTCTCCCGCACGGAAGACCGCGCATTAATCCATTCGATTCTTTTTCGAGCGCTCCCTATCGACCACTTGTTAACCACTCTGTGTAATTTGTATGTGATCTGAGCGATTGTACTTTGTGCCAGTTATGCGCCTACAAATAGGCCAGCACATCCGATTTCTGCGACGCATTTTATTTACTAGGATAGCTTCCTTAGGCTCCTACTCCAGTCGTCTCTTACGACATGCCTTGTAGGTCGCAGTGGTACTATTCTTTCCTCATTTCTGGACCCCTGGACAACACGGGCGGATCCATTCGATTAATGTTTTCACCAAAGACTTTACGGAAATATTTGGAGTATAGAGACTGGTTAATACCGTTGTCTGGGTTGTTTGCCGTGGAGATCTGAAAAACGGACAAAGAAAAGGATATTTAAATAAAAGTGTACTCCATATCACCCCGAGGAGACGTGGTGAATCAACTTATACATTACATGTATATTAATTACATGTTTTTTTCTGAAAGCTCCGATCTTCTTGACGACCATCTCACATTTGACACTAAACGATAAACTCCATATTAATTTCTCACCCGTGTGTTGCCAAGACTAGCAAAGAATATTAACACTGCAATCTTCAACACTGCAATCTTCAACACTGCACACTGCAATCTTCAACACTGCAATCTTCAACACTGCAATCTTCAACACTGCACACTGCAATCTTCAACACTGCATCTTCAACCTGCTGCAATCTTCAACACTGCACACTGCAATCTTCACACTGCATGTCGTTAGATGCGCTTGAGGTAGGGGATATAGTGAAGCTGCCCTAGTCAATAAAACGCATCGCAGAAATCGTATGTGCAGCAGGCCTACTTCTAGCCTCGTAACTAGCACAATGTACAATCGATATGAGGCTCAGATCGCCCAAGTGGTTACCGGGACCCAAATTTGGGGTGTAAAGAATAGAACCACTGTTACCTGCCACGCATGTCGTAAGAGGTGACTAAGGAGGTTTGGCTGAAATCGGATGCACATGTCCTAAACGTGTAGAAGTCTATGCGTTTAGGGGCCTACCAAACCAGTACAACGTATACACGTTCTTCTATTCACGTAACAGTGGTTCTATTCTTTACACCCCAATTTGGGTCCCGGTAACCACTCGGGCAGCAGTGGTACTATTCTTTGCTTCCCTTGTGGGCCCCGGCACCACACGGGTGGTCTCGACAGTATTGAATTAACTGTGTGACAATCTACACACAAACAATACAAGTTACCATATACTCTATCACTTTAAAAAAAAAAAAAAGTCATAATTGTCAGTATACAATATGTCGTGACATTAATGCTGGTAGCAGTCATCTTATTGATTACCCTATTACACTGTGACTGCTTCATAATGGCAGATTAGAAATGAAGTCACACATAACGTGTGACTCTTTGATTGTCTAAGTTTTTATGTAAATATATACATGAACACTAGCATAGGACTGGCAATTGATATACATTTTTGTGCGTTTAATTGTTGTCATTTATTTGATTCAAAGTCAAGGTAACATTGAGGTTAATAACTTTTGCTTCTGATATGAGTGTGGTTTGGGTTCAATTACCAGGTCGACCCAGACTAAATGTTAAACAAGAGAACAAAACCAAGTAAGCATGACCGACGTGGTATGAACCGCATCACCCAGTCTGGGATGCCTGTCTGACCTTGGCCTCCGGTAACATAAGGCTGACTAGATCATACGGGAAATCGAGAACTGTTTAAGTTGGGTCTGGTTTTTGTATGTGTTTGATAGAACAATAAGTTTTTTTCTTGCAATTTGACTCAATTCTACGAGTATGTGGTTATTTATTGATGATAAATGTTAACAATACTGATATTCTTGATTGTTAAACTTAATTTGTAGCATGATATAATAACCTTGATTTAGCATGTTGTATTGTTTTTAAAATGTGTCTCTGTCTAACAATACTGGAATGCGTGGTCACGCGACATCTATGGTCAAATTTCCGAGAATTTTTACCAGAGCTCGCCGGCCTGTAGCCTCCGATAACCATACGGCCAGCGGGCTCAGGTAAAATTTTAGGAAGAAGACCACACCCGTCGCATGACCTCGCATTCCAGTATTGTTGTACCACTCAGTTCTGGGCAACCCGCTCTGTTCTGGGCAATTCGCTCAATCTCTTCTATTGAATTGAGTTCGATTTTTCTTGCCTCTTTCAGCAAAGTTCGTTTCAGGATTTCCACTTTAGCGAACTTTGCCTCTCTACTTCTTGAACCGTCTTTGCCTTCTCCCTCTTTCTTAACCTGCCTGAACCTTTTGTCTCCCTAACCTGCGAATGCCCCTCGCTTTGTGTATTCCTTTTTTTGATCATTTATTAAACATGGATAACACAATTTTCTGAATTGGTCGACAAATCTGGAATCGTCACGCTATCTCCGTGTACGCTCTGCTGATAACACTTTCAAAGGGACTGGGCACCAATGGGACGCCACGCACTGAATGCACAAACGTTGATTCTGTTTAGTATTCCTTTTTGTGTGGGCGAATATTTCTGAACAGTTTTCTATTATTCTGTAGATCTTGCTCGAAGATGATCTCTCCACGTCTAGTGCGGCAACCACCGGCAGGTCAATTCTGGAGTCTGAACAATTACTATCGGCTTGAACCATGCCTAGTTCCAACTACCTGTCATTAGCCAATTTCTGGGAGATTAGGTGGCGGATTCTCATTCATTTCCTTGACGGAGATCAAAACATGGCTGGGTCCTGGGTAGCAATAACGGATGTCCCAACCGGTAGTTAGATTGGGATTTCTGAGTTCATTAAAGTTTCGGTTGATGTTTGAAGATCAAAGAGCGTCTATTTGTGAGACATACGAAGGTGAAGTGCATTACATGACGGGCAAAACACAAATGTATCGAATTTAGAACCCAGTTAAGTGAGTGATGTTGAAGATGGATAAAATATCTTGTATGTTGTACGTCAATTTGTGTGATTAGTTCAAGATGTACTTAATGAAATTTAACTTCGACAATTTGTGTGATTAGTTCAAGAAGTACTTAATGAAATTTAACTTCGACAATTTGTGTGATTAGTTCAAGAAGTACTTAATGAAATTTAACTTCGACAATTTGTGTGATTAGTTAGAATTCGGTTGATGAATTTAATTCGACATTTGTAGAAATTAGTTCAAAGACGGGCAAACAAATTTCAATTTGACAATTATGGTGATTTGTTCGAAGATGGATAAAAATTTGATTTGACTAATTTGTGTGATTAGTTCAAGAAGTACTTAATGAAATTTAACTTCGACAATTTGTGTGATTAGTTCAAGAAGTACTTAATGAAATTTAACTTCGACAATTTGTGTGATTAGTTCAAGAATACTAATGAAATTTAACTTCGACAATTTGTGTGATTAGTTCAAGAACTACTTAATGAAATTTAACTTCGACAATTTGTGTGATTAGTTCAAGAACTACTTAATGAAATTTAACTTCGACAATTTGTGTGATTAGTTCAAGAACTACTTAATGAAATTTAACTTCGACAATTTGTGTGATTAGTTCAAGAACTACTTAATGAAATTTAACTTCGACCAAAGAAAAAGAGTAGAGAGTGAGTTAATGATCATAATTTTAAATGAAATTGTCGTTACTGCTTGCAATACCGCTTTTTAGGCGATGTAGGACGAGAGAGGGGGGCACATATGCATGTAGAGTTTAATAGCACAATAGCTGGTGGAGTCGTCGCGATTGTGTTCATGTTACGATTTTTTTAATGTCCCCTACAGGAAAAAAACGTAGCCGTACGGGGAATTGAACCCGGGTCCTACGAATGGAAGCCCGCGCACTAATCTATTCGTCCAGGATTGTCGTGTCTGTATATACACCTAGGATTGTTTCTAGAGCTACGGAGTTCGTGCTTTGTGCAATACTCTCTGCAGGTGGTGTGTCATTTCTGCAGAGAGGGACCGAGCCATATGGGGTAAAACCCGGTGCAATGAAGTCAATCCTTCGACTTTAAAACCCTTTAATCTCCATCTTCTCCTTTTTATAACAGTTGTTACTAGTTGTTGACCAGACATGTCTCCGATTTCATCACTTCCACCGAATTCGTCCCATTTTATGTTCATTATTTTTCTCAAACATCTATTTTCAAACTCATTCAACTGACTTTCTATATCTTTAGTTATTTGCCAATCCTCACTGACATATGTTACCATCTATGTTATATTGTTAATAGTCATAGAAGGTGAACAGTGTAGTTAGTCATGCGCACGAGATTAGAACATTTCATATATTATGTTAATTATCAAATAAGAAATCATTGGTGTCTTCTGGAGATGAGGGCAGGTCTTGTAAGGTTAGAATTTCAATATGTTTTAACAGTAGTTTTATGATTAATGTTTAGCATAATATCAAGAAAACACATTAAATAGAACCAACCAGCCGTATGTCTAATCAGCATGCATATCATTAGATATCCAGAGAGTGGGGATATTCTCCACGTTGATTTCAAAGGCGTAGCACCCATACGCCCTCCCGGAGTGCTATGTATTTCATTAACCAAAGGTAGAAATGTCGAATATTGTCATTTTTAATGTTTTATTTTATCTTTCTTGTGCAATACTGTAATTTACTTGTCCACGTCCAAACCGCCATTTCATTAACCAAATAGAACAAATTGGTCACAGTGGACTGTTGAACTACTGGTCTCGATACTCGTCATCATCATCATGTGTTGTACTTGCTGTCGTCAGCGATCAACTCTATTATTGGCGCACTGTTATGTAAGACTGCTAAGTATATTTTCTATGTCGTCGTCCACTCATCTGTCTCTCTACATCATCATTATCATCATCAAGTAGCTTGTCCCTTCCAGAACTTGGCTCCCATGACAGAAGTCCTGAAAAACGGTCTGTTCTATGCAAGATGACCGGCATCAGCAGCAGTCATTCTCAGATCGTCAATGACATCTTACACACATCGTCTTCTAGGTCTACCTCTCGTTCTTCTTCCAGGCACCATTGATTCCGAAATTAATTTCTCTAGGCACTCATGTCGTTTGATGTTTCCGAAATATTTAATTTTCCTTGTTTTTATGCTTTGTAATAGTCAACTCTCTTTAATATCAAGCTGTTGCAGAACAGACAGAAGTATGTGTTCTTTTCTCTGACCATGATATTCTAAGTACTCTTCTGTAGCATTTGCATTCAAAGGCATTAAAGATCTTCTCTGCCCATTTGTCAATGTTCCATGTCTCACAACCTTATGTTGCCAAGGAAAAACGCTGGCTCTTAAACACGTGATTTTTGTTCTTATGTCAGTTCCTTTCCATAGGTTAGTTAGTTTTTGCAAAGCAATGCTCAGCTTTCTTTTAATTTATTTGATAGCATTCATGTCATTTGTCAGCATAGCCCCACAGTCCTACATACCCAGTCAATATTTCTTATTGTTGCAATGACTTGCCACTACTGCCTGCCTACTATACATATTTAGTATATACACAATGGGGCGACCTACAAGGCGTGTCCTAAGAGACGTACCGCCTAGGAAAGCTACCCTAGTAAATAAAAAGCGTCACAGAAATACATGTGCCGGCCTTCTTGTAGGCGCATAACTTGAGCAATGTACAATCGCTCTAAGGCTCAGATCACATACAAATCACAAAGAGTGGTTTAACAAGTGGTCAATAGGGAGCATTCGAAGAAGAAGAATGTGTATATATGTGTGTGTATGTATGTATATATAAATATATATAAAATACAAAAACTGATTACTACCTTTAGACGCTTGCTGGGTCGACTGTAGTAAAATACCATTTAGCTACTGGGTCGACTGTAGTTCAATATCATTTAACCACTGGATTTAAGCCCTCTGAGTGGGGGTTCAATTTCTCGGGCTGGCAGAAAAGCCACATGTTTCCCAGATTCACGGTGTTCGTGACGCCGAACCGAAGGGTTACGATGTCCATGGCACCGAGCCGAAGAGCTGAAAGCTCAAGTGCTTCTGGATTAAAAAAACCACTGTGTCGACTGTAATCAAATATTATTTAGCTACTCGACTGGGTCGACTGTACTCTAGTACTCTAGTACCTTGTAATAACGATGACGAATGAAGTTTTCAGAAGAAACAAAAAACTATGAGGACTATTGATGTGTCGGTTCCCATGTAGATTTCTCTAGTTAGCTCTTATAATTACTGGTGTGGTTTTTCCCCTTTTCATTCTGATTTTCTCACTTTCTGTTGCCCTTAAATCACTAACTTTTTTGTGTGCAGGTCTCCACAAATTATGGTGCTGGCTGTTACAGCATATGCGATATGTAGATTAGCACCTCCATTCTGTAGGAAGTTATGCTTTGATGTGAAATAGCTTTTGTGTGATGTTTTAATTTTTGTACAGAGCTAACTCACATGGCTTTCTGTTTTTCTGTTATGGCGATAAGCTTGCTATGCCTGATATGTTATATGTTATATATATATATATATATATATATATATATATATATATATATATATATATATATATATATATATATATATATAAATATAATACTTACCGTTATACGTTACATGGGGCCTGCAAGTAATTTCTCCATACCGCTCTATTCTGGGCAACTCGCTCAATCTCCTCCATGGAACTGAGACCGATATGTCTTGCCTCTCTCAGCAAAGTTCGTTTCAGGGTCGCCTTAGGTCGACCTCTCTTTCTTGAACCCTTTGCATCTCACTTCAACGCCTGCTTTGATATTCGTTGATCATTTCTCCTCAGGGTGTGCCCAACATATCTCCATCTTCTCTTTCTTATAACAGTTGTCACTAGTGGTTGACCAGACATGTCTCTGATTTCATCCCTTCTCCTGAATTTGTTCCATTTGACATTCATTATTTTTCGCAGATATCTATTTTCAAATGCATTCAACTTGTTTTCTATATCTTTACATATAGATATTTTATATACACATAAAGAAGAAACACAGTCAAGTGTAGTTACATGAAACGATGAATCACTGACACAGGTTAAACCCTGCCAGATCCCAGCCAGGTGCACGACGCATCTTAGTTTAACATACAACACGTTGTCGTAGTTTTGTATTCATACATATATATATATATATATATATGTTTACGAGATGAGTCGTTATCGTGATGTACCTATTGAACGCCATCTCAAGATATCACAGAAAACACTGACGGCAGTGGTGGCCGTTCACACAGAGAGAAGAAAACTTAATATCGACCAGCGGCAAATAATAATAATAAGGAAGAAAAAACATGTTCTTTTTGTATGAGTCAGACGCGTTCAAGTTAAAAAAAAAAAATGTCGCATGATCTTGTCGAATGATATATATATATATATGCTGTACTGTAAGTGGGAGTTGTGGGCTGGGAGATATGATTTATGTGGGGGGATTTTCTTTATCTGTGATATTGAAGGGTCTTACGCCGAAGGATTGGCTTCATTGTACCGGGTTTTTACTTCATATGACTCAGCCCCTTTCTGCCGAAATGGCAAGCTACCTGCCGAGAGTATTGCCTAAAAAGCACGAACTACGTAGCTCCGACAGCAATCCCATGAATCTCTGGAAAAAGTACGCTCGTGAATAGAACGGCGCGTTCCGGATTCGAACCCACGATATTCTGAACGCATGGCAAGGACGTAATCACTTATCAACAAATCGACCCCCTTTATCTGTGATGTTGTTCATGTCTAATCAAGGTTATTGTGACTAAAATGAAGATCAAAGACAAGTAGTAAAGTTCACAGTGAGAGATCGCCATCAGCAATGGGCTCTGTCAAATAAGAAAGTTAGTTGAACATATCTGGACACCACGAGCAGAAGAAGACGAGGAGTTTGACCTAGACGTCTGTGTAGAATTCCACCAGGCATTTTTGATAATACAGCTAATTCTTTGATGAACACCAGACAGAAGGAGACCGGACAAACTAGAGGATACTAAAGAGTGTGGACTGACATGTGAGTAGAAAGACTGCTGACAGTGAGCAATGGAGATTATTTCTAAATGTACTAAATATCATACTATGACAGGAATTGATTGTAAATATACAGGGTGTTCAAGATAAAAGCGGTCTGTGAATGGAGCTAATCTGGCATATAAGTATGAAAATGAGAAGGTTCAGCTATGACGTAGTATAGGTCAAGGTTGTGTGACGGTATGTAATTGTAGTGCGGAAGGGGCGATGAACAAATGTGACGTAGGACGAGCTAGTCAGAACCGGTTTAAATAGTAAATTTACGCATCGCGATAGGTTATCTGGCAACTTTCGTTTTGTCAATGGGCTGCAATTATCTTGAACATCCTGTATAATGGGCACTGTATAATACGCGCACCACTTCTTCATTTTTAAAATTTAAATCATGTTTTTGCCTCACAATGTCAAGATAAGAAGATATTTATAGAATATGCTTTTCGCCCGTGTGTTGCCGTTTGATCGAAAAGGGAGCAAAACATAGTAACATTGCGACCTACATAGAACTAGAGCTAGAGCATAGGAAGCTACCTAGTAAATAACAAGCGTCGCAGAAATCGGATGCTTTGGTCTACTTGTAGGCGCATAACTGGCTGAACGTACAATCGCTCTTAGTGTTAGATCACACACAAATCACGAGGGGTTTAACAAGTAGTCATATGGAGCGTTCGAAGATCTTTTTGTGTGCGCTTTGTATATGGTGCCTTTCGCTGTCTCTGTTAAGTCTAGGGCTCAACTTTTGCGTGGGGAGCCTATTGCCGCCAATCCCAGTCTCAGATCAGATTGAGACAGATCGGTGTCGATATTGGTACAGACCGAAACGAATAGCATACCTAATGTACGTAATCATTGGCTGATCCACATCAAACTGGACGTGTTGTGCCGCTGTACTTGTTACCATGGGGATCAGCTTACATATAGTCATGTCCGGAGTACTATTATGATAGTCCTCGTATTACTGATAACCGACAGGAAGGAAAGACATAAGAGGAGATGCTTACGACCTCTGAAATGTCAGTCCATTAAGAAGACACTATTATCTCTTTCTATTTATGTGTACATTCATTCATCTTCATATTAACAACCACCAGTTAATTACTATAATTGATTGTAATGTTATTTTTTAAGTTTAAAATGTCGCTCCAAACAGTTTTGGCAACATTAACATAATAGAGAAGTGTAATTAAGAGAGAGAAAAAAACCGATGCAGTTAATTAGAATATTAGAAATATTATTATTTAGTTCTTGTTTTACATTCATTTTTTGTTAAGCATCTTTGTCGCATTGCTTTGCTCCTACAGAATTAGGTGTGTCGATCTTCAACATACATTTCTAACAAAACAATTCTGTTACACTAGACTTGAGGTTTCCATCTTTCTATGTGTACTGCAGTTTTGGTTTTATATTATTGCCATCTGCTCTAGAACCCACTCTATCATAAGACTTTACCAGTATTTCCTGTACTTGTTTTTGAGTCATGTTTGCTTTGGATATTGATGTATTTGAGATGTTGATCTTATCTTATCTTAACCACATTTGCGGTGAAGCGTCGTGGGGAGAGTTAGTTTTCTATCTTGTGACAGGTGTGTTGCGCTTGCCGTTGTCAGTCCATGCTTTCGCAGGGACAGAGATGTTATCTATCCATCGTGTTCTTGTCCTGCCTCGTGCTCTGCGGCCTGAGTGTCGATTATTATAGGCACGTGATGGTAGTAAATGTGGTTCCATTCTCATTAGATGGCCGAACCCTTGATTCTGTGCTTCTCGATGTACTGTATGCATGGTATAGTACCAACGATGCTTCTGATATTCTCGTTTCTCACTCTATCTCGCCTTGTAACGTTGACAGCTTTTCGTAGACATCTCATTTCACATATTGTAATCTTTCTTTCTTGTTTCTTAGTCACGGGCCATGTTTGGCACTGCTAGCAGAGAGTTGGAATAAATATGCAGTTTATCAGTTGTCGTTTGACTGCCATGTTAATCCTTGGATGTTTTAATAGTGGTGACAGTTGGTATGTCACTGCATTTGCCTTCTGGCATCTAGTCTCGATTTCTCTGTCCATCTTTCCATCTGCTGTGAATATACTCCCAAGATATTGATATATAGAAGAATAGGTAGAGTTTCATGGACAGAAAAACAGAAACAAGTTTTAGGAAAACTAAGTATGAAGAAACAATTAAGAGAAATAAAATTCAGACAAATAAAGTATCTTGGGCACATAAAAAGACATGACACCATGATAAAACATTTAATAGAGGGAAAGTTGAGGGGAAGAGCAAGAGGAAGACCCAGAGATAAGTGGGAGGGAACTTTAAGAAATGGACAGGTTACAGTCTGGCAGTGTGCAACAGCAAGGCGAAAGACAGAGAATGCTGGAGATCCACTGCAGCCAACCTTCGATGTGGAGACGGTAACTGATGATCATGATGATTTACCAAAAACGAGTTCACGGATAGACGTCGGCAGGGGTGCTCAGTTTCAATGTAAGTAGTATGGATTAGACCACGCGAGTTAATTCAGAATGTGAAATTCGCCTGCGTGGTGCCGGGGCCCGCATGGTGCTGGGGCCCGCATGGAAAGCAAAGAATAGTACTGCAACCTACAAGGCATGTCGTAAGAACCGACTGATGTAGAAGCTAGGGAAGCTACCGTAGTAAATAAAAAGCATCTCAAAAATCGAATGTGCTGAACTACTTTTAGGCGCATAACTGGCACAACGTACAATGGCTCTTAGGCTCAGATCACATACAAATCACACCGAGTGATAAACAACTGGTCGATATGGAGTGTTCGAAGAGAAAGATATTTACCAGAACAGCGTGATAAATTAGATGAAATACTTTGACGACGTTAAACGTCACAGTAGTTTGGAGAGAGTGGTCATGGAAAGCGTGGTTACTAAAGTACGAGGCAGGGACGACGAAGGTGGCAGCAGAGACATCAAAGAAACATTGAACATGACGATGAAGGAGGCGGTAAGAACTTGCTAGAGACAGCGAGTGTTTCTGGCGGCCTGTGATGACAGTGACGTTCTGCAAGGGACATGCTACTACTTGAGTACTGTACGTGTTCTCTCGTTCTTCTACCACTGTATGTGTTCTCTCGTTCTTCTACCACTGTACGTGTTCTCTCATTCTTCTACCGCTGTACGTGTTCTCTCATTCTTCTACCACTGTACGTGTTCCGTTCTCTTTATTCTACCACTGTACGTGTTCTCTTTATTCTACTACTGTACGTGTTCTCTCATTCTTCTACCACTGTACGTGTTTCTCTGTTCTTCTACCACTGTACGTGTTCTCTTTATTCTACCACTGTACGTGTTCTCTTTATTCTTCTACCACTGTACGTGTTCTCTCATTCTTCTACCACTGTACGTGTTCTCTTTATTCTTCTACCACTGTACGTGTTCTCTCATTCTTCTACCACTGTACGTGTTCTCTCGTTCTTCTACCACTGTACGTGTTCTCTCATTCTTCTACCACTGTACGTGTTCTCTCATTCTTCTACCACTGTACGTGTTCTCTCATTCTTCTACCACTGTACGTGTTCTCTCGTTCTTCTACCACTGTACGTGTTCTCTCGTTCTTCTACCACTGTACGTGTTCTCTCATTCTTCTACCACTGTACGTGTTCTCTCATTCTTCTACCACTGTACGTGTTCTCTCATTCTTCTACCACTGTACGTGTTCTCTCATTCTTCTACCACTGTACGTGTTCTCTCATTCTTCTACCACTGTACGTGTTCTCTCATTCTTCTACCACTGTACGTGTTCTCTCATTCTTCTACCACTGTACGTGTTCTCTCATTCTTCTACCACTGTACGTGTTCTCTTTATTCTTCTACCACTGTACGTGTTCTCTTGTTCTTCTACCACTGTACGTGTTCTCTCGTTCTTCTACCACTGTACGTGTTCTCTCGTTCTTCTACCACTGTACGTGTTCTCTCGTTCTTCTACCACTGTACGTGTTCTCTTTATTCTTCTACCACTGTACGTGTTCTCTCATTCTTCTACCACTGTACGTGTTCTCTCATTCTTCTACCACTGTACGTGTTCTCTTTATTCTTCTACCACTGTACGTGTTCTCTCATTCTTCTACCACTGTACGTGTTCTCTTTGTTCTTCTACCACTGTACGTGTTCTCTTTATTCTTCTACCACTGTACGTGTTCTCTCGTTCTTCTACCACTGTACGTGTTCTCTTTATTCTTCTACCACTGTACGTGTTCTCTTTATTCTTCTACCATTGTATGTGTTCTCTCGTTCTTCTACCACTGTATGTGTTCTCTCATTCTTCTACCACTGTACGTGTTCTCTCATTCTTCTACCACTGTACGTGTTCTCTTTATTCTTCTACCACTGTACGTGTTCTCTCATTCTTCTACCACTGTACGTGTTCTCTCATTCTTCTACCACTGTACGTGTTCTCTCATTCTTCTACCACTGTACGTGTTCTCTCATTCTTCTACCACTGTACGTGTTCTCTCATTCTTCTACCACTGTACGTGTTCTCTCATTCTTCTACCACTGTACGTGTTCTCTCATTCTTCTACCACTGTACGTGTTCTCTTTATTCTTCTACCACTGTACGTGTTCTCTCGTTCTTCTACCACTGTACGTGTTCTCTTTATTCTTCTACCACTGTACGTGTTCTCTTTATTCTTCTACCACTGTACGTGTTCTCTCATTCTTCTACCACTGTACGTGTTCTCTTTATTCTTCTACCACTGTACGTGTTCTCTCATTCTTCTACCACTGTACGTGTTCTCTCGTTCTTCTACCACTGTACGTGTTCTCTTTATTCTTCTACCACTGTACGTGTTCTCTCGTTCTTCTACCACTGTACGTGTTCTCTCATTCTTCTACCACTGTACGTGTTCTCTCATTCTTCTACCACTGTACGTGTTCTCTTTATTCTACCACTGTACGTGTTCTCTTTATTCTACATCTGTACCTGTTCTCTCGTTCTTCTTCAACTTTACCTGTTCTTTTGTTCTTCTTCCGCTGCATTTTGTCTTGTCAACGTTCCTTATTGTCCATATTTATCAGTATCCCGGATGACTAGCCCTCTGGGAGTGCAGGTTCAATTCCGCGGGCTGGCAGAAAAGTCACAGGTTCCCCAGATTTACGGTGTTCGTGGCACCGAACCGAAGGGTTACGATGCCCATGGCACCGAGCCGAAGAGCTGAAAGCGCAAGTGCTTCTGGATCGGGAAAATTCTTTTTTTTTTTTTTTTTTTAAATCAGTGATAATGTAGGAACCAGTCATTTCAACTGATTATTGTGTTAAAAACATATATGCCAGGTACACATGTAGAGTCATCTCTGTGGCAAGTTATCGCTGCTACTGTACACGAATCACGTTTAATTATCTTTTTTTCCCCGTCATGGTTGGGTACATACATTTGCCTATATTAAATGCACTACAGATCCGATATATATATATATATATTCGTGTCCCACATTGTATTTTCTGTGTCGCCGCATATAATCGAAATATAAATTAAATGTTTTGTAGTCAATTATATTATTCAGCGTCTGTAGCTTAAGAGGTAGAGAGCTCGATCACAACCCAAGTGTACCTAGTTCAAATTCCGCGGCGGGCAAGTTTGGAAGCAAATTAGTTTCCTTATGAACGATAAAAATAGACTTATTGTTCAGAAAGCAATGCCAAACTACTGAACGTATAAGTGGTACCTAGAAAATCGACGTCTCGCTTACTGTTGTTAATGACTAAGTCGTGTTAAGGATCTGCCACGTTGTTCATTTTTCAGTTAATTATATAACATGCCGGATGTCTGTAGAAGACAAGAGAAAATGGGTACTAGTTAGACCAAGTATGTTGAGATTTCTTCCGCGGATGAACTGTGTGCATCTAGATATTAGTTATTGCTTATCGACCTTACCAATACAGGAAGTGCACTTCGTCATTTCAGATCCATTAGTGAGGAACTTGCATGCTCAGTCAGTCTTCACTGACCTACATTCTGTCCATGATCATCAGGATTGCTTTTCAGATAATGCATGTGTACCGCATAGACCCTTTCTTGTGTATCAACTTTTGTATGCATGTCTGTTACAGTTAACCGGTCAAGCAAAACATAAGACCTGGTTAAACGGTACATTTTCAATAGGGCATAGAGATAGGGGAGAGAAAGGAAAGATAAGAAGAGAAAGAGATAGGGAGAGATACATGGAAGATAAGAATAGAAAGAGATAGGGAGTGAGACAGGGAAAAATAGAGAGGAAGAAAGATAGGAAAAGATATGAAGAGAAATAGAAAGGGAGAGAGAAACAGAGACATAGGTAGGGAGGGGAAAAGTGGAAATAGAGAGACAGAAAGAGATACGAGAGAGAAATGGAAAAAAATAGGTAGGGAGAGAGAAAGTGAAAATAGAAAGACAGAGAAATAAGACAGGGATAGGTTGAAATCGGACACATCTCTGAAGGACAAGTACTAGAGTTCCAAATGGTCTCCAGACCCCCGACAACAAGAGTCCTTCCTTTTGTTCGCTTTCAATATTTCCTATATATTCAATATTGTCTCTTGTATTTTTTTTTCCGATCCAGCAGCACTTGAGCGTTCAGCTCTTCGGCTCGGTGCCATGACCATCTTAACCCTTCGGTTCGGTGCCACAAACACCGTGAATCTGGAGAACCTGTGACTTTTCAGCCAACCCGCGGAATTGAACTGCACTCACAGTGGGCTTGTCACCCGTCGTCCAACACGCTGGGCAGGCGGTCGTCTCTTGTACAGGGTGTTCAAGATTAAAGTAGCTCCATTGACAAATCGAAAGTTGCCAGATAATCTATCGCGTTATGTTTATGTACTATTTAAACCGGTTCTGACTAGCTCGTTTTACGTCACATTTGTTTCCCTCGCCCCTTCCCGCACTACAATTACATACCGTCACATAACCTTGACCATAACCTACGTCATAACTGAACCTTCTCATTTTCATACATATATGCCAGATTGACTCCATTCACAGACTGCTATTATCTTGAACACCCTGTATAAACTTCAGTCTTTTGTAGCTCACACAGAAGTCCGTGTAGTTTTCGTTAGGTCAGTGGAAAAACAGAGTTAGAACACATGGTAACAATTACTGGGACAAAAGAGGACAGAAAGAAAATATACTGAACTGTGTAATACATAAAGTCAACGCTGGAGAGAGAGAGAGAGAGAGAGAGAGAGAGAGAAAAAGAGAGAGACGTTAGGAACATTATCGCCAGCAGGCAATGTACCCAACCCAACGGTATTTCGTTTCTGAAAGTGAATATGTCGCAGGGGACATTACCGATGTATTGTTGTTTTATTTCACGAGTTACGGGAACTGTGATAATATGCTTACTAAAGTCGACTGTGTCTAATTAGTTAACAGCAATGAAATGGATACGTTCGGACATACTCAGTATTTTTTCCAGTATCGAATAGTTATGTATGCTGATATTTCCCGTAGCATGCTGGTTGTATACAAACCTCATCTGTTTTTTTCACATGGGTCTCTGTCCACTCTTGCTACGCGCGATACCTAATTTCTCCACTTTAAAAATTGGATATTTACGGAAACCTGAACGTGACTTACGAAAGAGCACGTTCTCTAGTCATTGTTCCCACCTTCTCCATCGTAGTGATCACGGTTTCCTGAATGTCCTGTTGTCACCGTCGTCTTGCCCCAGTTTTGACTTCCGTGAACTGTTTCAAACATGATTTCTCTCTCAAAACCAATATGAAACTAGCACATCATGTCATTATAATAATAATATACTAAGAGACGTAATGTTTATTGTTTACCTTCTATAATAAATACACGGGATTCAGTTTGTGACTTAATGATTCTACTACCATCTTCCAGCGACAGTAGTGTAAGTCAAACAGGAGGGGATTCAGTTTGTGACTTAATGATTCTACTACCATCTTCCAGCGACAGTAGTGTAAGTCAAACAGGAGGGGATTCAGTTTGTGACTTAATGATTCTACTACCATCTTCCAGCGACAGTAGTGTCAGTCAAACAGGAGGGGGTTCAGTTTGTGACTTAATGATTCTACTACCATCTTCCAGCGACAGTAGTGTCAGTCAAACAGGAGGGGGTTCAAGATGTGAATCTTTCTTTTTCTTCTTTGCGTTCGTTCTTTTCGACCAATTTTAATCACTCTTTGTGATATGTGTGGTCTTTGCCAACAACGTGTATAAATTGCACATTGGTTTGGTAGGCCCCTAAACGATAGACTTCTACATGTTTAGGACACATGCATCCGATTTCAGCCAAACCTCATTTGCCGCCTTTCACGACGTGTGGCAGATAACAGTGGTTCTATTCTTTACACCCCAAATTTGGGCCCCGTAACCACTCGGGCGTGTGCTTCATAAATAGTGTCTTTCGTCGCCTGTTATTTCTGAGGTCCACCTTTTGCTTGGTCGACCTTTTGCTTTGTATCCACTGTATCGGAGTAACATTGCCCTCTGTGGCTCACTACCTGTTGATGTGAATACCATACTGAAAGTAGACGATGTCTCTTTAACCAACACCGGATTTGGAACTGTCAGCCGCTGTGTGCTGACTGATATACTGATAAGAGATGAGAACACTTCTTCGGCGATCTCTGGTCATGCGCTCAATTCACAGTGAACCAGACACTGGACAGCCAACTTCAAGTCCGCCCGTCTTCGATAGGACTAGGAACTTGATCTCACCTACCCTGAGACCAGGTATCTGGGGGAAAATGTTCAGATGGATATATATATATATATATATAAATATAATGAATGACATGGTCTGTTCTGCTATTTGAGGATATCTTTTATATAACCATATCCAGTGTTTACCCTGACTTATGAACTTATTCCTTGTGCAGTGAGGATGATCTGAAGACTAACTAGCTGACCGTGAGCGTCTCTAGCTTAAGCGGCAGAGAGCTCGATCACAACCCAAGCGTACCTGGTTCAAACTTCGTTGCGGGCAAGTTTGTAAGCAAATTAGTTCCTTGGATTTTACGAAATGTAAAAATGGATCTCAAGCGTTCAGAACGCAGTTGTAAACTACTGAACGTATAAATGGTGCCTAGAAAAATCGACGACTTGTATACTGTTGTTGATGGCTACGTCATGTAAAAAAGATAATATGTCACGACTTTCATTTTCAACTTGTTGACTAATCTATCAAATATCTTCCTCAGAAAAGTCATCATCTGGACCTACAGCTCCAGAACAGGGGTTTCCAGGTCATCTCGGGTTCTTCCTACCTCCATATGGGTCACCTTACTCAAATGGATCGTCCATGGTAAGTAGTTGTTTGTATTATGTTATTGTTTCTCGTTCTCATAGAGTCTGGCAGAACGGATTAGAGGGCGCGGACTCTCATTCGGGAGACCCGGAACGGTCAATGAACTTGTTTATTTTGGGGACATAAAGAAAAAAATCCCTAAGTTGAACACTTTCGCGATGACTGTGCACTAAATTTCGCATGCTCATGTCATTCTCCTGTCCTACACTGCTCGAAAAAGCAGTATTACGCAGGCAGTACAGACAGTAGCAAAAAGAAATGACGCTGATTAAATAATACAAAATGAGGAATGCTATTTCTTATAGTGTATGCCAGTGCTGTCCTACCGGTTTGCATACTGGGGTGTACTGGAGAGGTGCAGACGCCAAGCGGCGTTTGCAATAATAATAATAATAATAGTAATCCAGTATATTAATAATAATATTAAAACATATTTAATAACATACGAAACTTAATTAATTATAAGTCAACTTATAATCCTGACATTTATTTCAGATAAAATATTGCACTTACATTGAACATAGTGTGAAATATGACATTGCATATATGTTGAAATACAACCAACCACCAATAACAGCATACAATAAAAGAGATCGGGTACTAGAGCTAAGGAAGACCAAGAAAAAGATGGATAGACAATATCAAGATCACACTACATAAACACGGATACAACACAACAAGGGCGACTCATCTAGCCATAGAACGCAAATTAAAGCTCCCATCCCTACGCTTAACGGCAAGAGTGGACAACCAACTACATCTTCCACCTGGGAATAGACAATAGAGATATATGTTACAAGTTGAGGACAATTTGGGTCTTCAGTGAAAAAAAATATGGAAAAGTAAATGGCGTGGTTAATGACAGTAGAATAATAACACGCAGATTTCTTCTCATTCGAACGCTCCATATCGATCACTCTGTGTGATTTGTTATGTGATCTGAGCTTAAGAGCGATTGTACGTTGTGCCAGTTATGCGCCTACAAGTAGCCAGCACATCCGATTTCTGCTATGCTTTTATTTAATAAGGTAGCTTCCTTAGGTCCTACATCAGTCGCCTCTCACGACATGCCGTGTAGGTCGCAGTGGTTATATTCTGTGCTCCCCATGTGAGTCCCGACAATACACGGGCGAAGACCTTAGGGCATGACGTCACTTCACTTCATACTTCTATGATCTAGTGTACAGGAGGTAGGATTGTCAATTCCTTTCCTCTCCCTTGGAACGTCCAGTGTGTAATTCAACGCACAACCCTCTTGTGTACATGTGAGGAAAGGAATTATCCCTCCTACCTCCTGCTTACTAGGAATTAGAAATATGACCTGACAGTCACTTCATACGCTAAGATCTGAAAAGGTTATGGGAAACATTATTATTATACAACACAATTCTTCTTCTTCTTTGAGTTCGTTCTTTACGACCAATTTTAATCACTCTTTGTGATATGGTTGATCTTTGCCAAGAACGTGTATACGTTGCACATTGGTTTGGTAGGCACCTAAATGCATATACTTCTACACGTTTAGGACACATGCATCAGATTTCAGTTAACCTCCTTAGTCGCCTCTTACGACATGCGTGGCAGGTAACAGTGGTTCTATTCTGTACACCCCAAATTTGGTTCCTGTAACCACTCAGGCGAACACAACTGTTGAATGTTTTCAACTTGTACCACCACGTTTTTTTTTAAATTGACTAACATGTACTGCGTTACTACACCATCGCTCACAACACGACAACCTCTACATTGGTGTATACATCTTGTGTATTCTCACAAGTGTTTCCAGCAAGCACACCAAGGTCGAATATTGAAAGCACCAAGCAACATCTGCAACACTTTGCTATGTCATATGACCACTTTTGTTAAGGAAAGCCCCGCGGTTATCACGTCTCAAGACATATCGTGATGATGTTATCAGATTTTGGCGACGATCTTCTAAATGTAGGACTTGGCAGTATGATTTATATGTGCGCACGTGATGCCAGATAATGCTGGCGCGTTTGTTGATTGAAAGATATGTCGATGAACAGTCTGCGGTGAAGGAAGCGTTGCCCTTGGCCACGTCATTATGTCCTTATCTCTCTAGTACCGTTTCTCTGTGAGTTTAAATTTTACATAAGATAATGTTTCAGTCAGAATATACACAATACTGACTTACCTTCTTATACAAAAGTAGGTTCTAACTAGAATTCTGATTGTATCTAAGCATTGATGTATTTCAGGCTAAACCAAGATAGAGGGAGGGTTATAACTGTAAGTGACTTTTTTTTTTCTTCGGCCTCAATTCACTAGTTATGGCGCCTAATGTGGCCCTAGCTAGGTTTTTTGCTTCATTCGGCCGCTATTAATTCACTAGTTATGGCGCCTAGTATGGCTCTAACTGGGTTTTTTTTGGCTTCATTCGGCCGCAATTAATTCACTAGTTATGGCGCCTAATATGACTAAATGGTTTTTTGGAGTTTCGTTCGGCCGCTATTAATTCACTAGTTATGGCGCCTAATATGATTCTAAATGGTTTTTTGGAGTTTCATTCGGCCGATATTAATTCACTAGTTATGGCGCCTAATATGACTGATTTTTGTTGATCTTGTCCAATCATTGTTATAAATTATTAAGAAAAATCCATCGTGTCTCTTACTACAAATGTTTCATGAAATTAGCAACTCAAAATATGTCCACATAAACGGTTTCGTGTTAACAAAAAAATGTCTGAATAATTGGAATGCGTTTGGATAATTGAAGACCTGACACATAAACTCTGCAAATGTCTAAGTATTGTCGTAAGCTGTCGCGCGGTTGAGTGTGCTATTGACGATTATATCTGTTCAGAACCATGAAGTAATGAATGTCTGTGCATATTTCCCTGCATGAAATCATAGACATCATTATACAGGGATACTACAGCCATAAAGTCATATTGTTGAGAGCAGGTAAGGTTACGATATCGCCTGTAGCGATCTGTTGTAATAGGCTCATGCCTTGACAGTAATCTAACAGGTTAGTCTATTTTGTCAACTGACGTGGAAGTCAGAGAAAAGATAAGATCTTTGTCAAATAATTAAATAATAATAATTATTTTTTTTATTTTATTGGTTTCTTTTGTGTTTGTCTCCTTCATCCACCTTGCTCAAGGTATTCCTGCTACCCCGAGTGTTTTACCCAATCATACTCTTGTTACTCGTCATGTCTTCAATCTTTCGTGGTTTCAGCAGAAGTAACCTGTCTTTCTTCGTGATACGTTCTCAAGTGTCCGTGTGGCAGTGATAAGCTCCACCCACTGAATACATCCCTGCCCATGCTCCGCTAGCTAGTTGACACTTGGTGTGAGATATTCCCCTCTGACTGGCAGCCTGTCAAGTGTCAAGGCTTAGCATCCGACAAGATAGATTACCTTAGTAGTCAGATAGGGCGGCAGGCAGATGAATGGGGTGTTGGGGCAGGGGTAACAACTCACTCCTAAAACTTTCACTGTTGTATCCTATACCATGGTTCCACCCACCCGTCCTCATTTTTCTTTCAACTCTGGCGCGATTACCTGAATATTTGACCTGTGTAGAGAATTCCACCCAGCCCAAGTTTTCTTGGACGGAAGTATGCAGGCATATCTTGGTAGACGCAAACAGTGGAAACATCGTACAGAGCTGATATATGTGTATAACTACATTCACATCTTCTTGGTGAACGTCACTGGATTTTGCCCCCTCCTTGTGTTCCTGTTTATAAGAAAGACTTCAATAGGAACTGTTTCCAGGAATTTGTTTAGTCAATTTAGTCAATTTGTTTACTTCAAGCTGTGGTGTTCAACAGGTAGTTCATTCTTTTAGTCGGTTCGCAACAACACTGTATTACATGACACTAGCTTGCTAACTACGTTTAAAATACCCTTTCAGAGAGAGAGACAGAGAGCCGGCACTCCCAGTTTTATATAGTCCACAGAAAGTATAGTATAAAAATGAATATATAGTATATATGAGTTCAAAGTAATCTTCATGGTTACTGTAGTTTTCTTTCAATGTGCTAGATCTAATTCTATTTATAGACCAGTGGGTCTCCGTGGTTAATCCTTTGCTTTGCATTCTGAAGGTCGTGCCGTTCGTTTCGCGAGTGCATTTTTTCCAGAGAAACCTAGGATTGTTGCCGGAGTTTGTGCTTTGGGCAATACTATTGGCAGGCGTCGTGCCATTTAAGCGGAAGGGGGGGGGCGCAAGTTATATGTGGTAAAACCCAGTGCAATGAAGTCAATCCTTCGGTTGTAGACTCTATTTATAGACTAAACTATCGTCACTCATATGTCTTGTTTATAGCTAATGTCGTAATATGTCGTCACTCATATGTCGTCACTCATATGTCTTGTTTATATACTAAACTGTCGTCACTCATATGTCTTGTTTATATACTAAACTGTCTACTCATTTCGTATAGACTAATGTCGTCACTCATATGTCTTGTTTATATACTAAACTGTCGTCACTCATATGTCTTGTTTATATACTAAACTGTCGTCACTCATATGTCTTGTTTATAGCTAAACTGTTGCCACTCTATGTCTTGTTTATATACTAAACTGTCGTCACTCATATGTCTGGTTTATATACTAAACTGTCGTCACTCATATGTCTTGTTTATAGCTAAACTGTTCACTCATAGCTTGTTTATAGACTAACTGTCGTCACTCATATGTCTTGTTTATAGACTAAACTGTCGTCACTCATATGTCTGGTTTATATACTAAACTGTCGTCACTCATGTCTTGTTTATATACTAAACTGTCGTCACTCATATGTCTTTTTTATATACTAAACTGTCGTAAACTTATATGTCTGGTTTATATACTAAACTGTCGCCACTCACGTTTTGTTTATAGACCAAACTTTCGTCACTCACGTTTTGTTTATAGACCAAACTTTCGATAGCGACTTGTTTCCGTCATTACTTCAACCCTGTAGTAAACTAACAATTTATCATCAGATTTCAATTGTAGAGGGAGACTGCGGCCGTAAAATCCGACCACAACCGTTGCGTGACCTCGCATTCCAGTATTTTTGTATAAAGACAAATTCATTTTAAAAAACAATACAACACAATAAATCATGGCTATGTTATCTTACAAGTTAAGTTTAACACTAAGAAATATCAGTATTAATATTTTTCATCAATAAATTACCATGGACTAGTAGAATTTTGTAAAATTGCAGACAATCTTAGTGTTCTATCAAACACTTGTAAAAACAAGCCCCCATTAAGCAGGAAAGTGGGTTTTCCCACATGAGCCAGTCGGCTTTATGTTGCCAGGGACCTTGGTTGGGAATACAGTTTGCTGAGGTAATCCACTACTCATCGCGCATGACACTCTTTCATAGGTGGATATTTTCATTTTAATATTGTCGAAAGGAATTAATGTTATGAATGGGGGGTAGCATGTGCCACGTTAGCTCTGTTACAAGTCTGAGTTGATTTGATTGTTTTGTGTGAGTGAGAAATACCTCTTTATGTCCAGCGGCCAATGCTTTCAACCCAACGCCGATTGAGATATAGTAGAGAAGGATTACCTTCTGAAGATGGTGTTTGATTGTTCAAATCTAGTTTCTGACCACAGGTTGACAGTTCGATTCGACTATTGTGTCGCGCGCTACAGGTGGACTAACTAATTAATCATCACTCTTAACATAAGCAGCCGTCGACACCAGGCAAAGACTGAAGAAATAATTACAGATTATAGTCGACACGCATACACGCGCTTGCGCACGCACACACACACACACACACACACACACACACACAGGGGAAAAGTCGGAAATATGTTATGTGGAAGCTAATTTGAGTAACAAATAGCCAGATAACACACTTAGTTCATTGTTTTGCTTGTGTTTTTTTCCATATCTTGGATAAATGCTTTTAATTGACACAGATTTAAAAAAATAATAAAACAATTTTGAGATTAGGTTCTTATGTGAACTTGCATTATCGATTATTTTTGAAAGAAAAACAAAATACCGCGTTATTCAATCAATTATTGGTACTCATATGGTAGGCAGGAAATATCGGTCTCATTTCCATGGAGGAGATTGAGCGAGTTGCCCAGAATAGACCGGTATGGAGAAATTGCTTGCAATTGCTCCCTATGTAACGTATAACGGTACGAGAGGAATTATTATTATTTTATTGGTACTCAGTTGTACAACAGTCTCCCTCGCATAAAAAAAAACCAACCTCACAGAGATATATTATATTCTTCGTTAGTGTCGCTAATTGCTCTTATGTAAAAGAAATCTAAGAATGTTCACAGAACTACCCGTTTCCCCATCCTTCCCTCCGCCTTCAAATCCCCGGTGTAACGTATGGTGGACGCCCATGAGTTTGTGTTATTTTATGTACAGTTAACAAACTATGATTTGTGAGTGTTTTATTTCGTGAAGTTTTTAATTCCAGTTGGCGCTTCGCATGATATAACAGAGGAAAGACTAAGCTAATATTAAGTTACATTGATTTCATTAGCTATTTCTGACGGTGATTCAATTTCAAATTGGATGTGATATATATATATATTTATATATATATATATATATATATATAATATGCTGGCTCGGTTCTGTTAAAGACTAGGACTAGCCGTTGTTATATTTGGTTGTGCTTGTCCGTGTGTGCGGGGCTTGTCAAGCGTGCTGGCCTAGCTCACGGGCCGGGACGATCACGCACACATGGTGTTGCCGGACAGTATGTGCTCCACATGCAGTAGTCATCTGTTGGACAAGATGGCACCAGTTTGGCCCTTCTGCTCGTGTCTGCTTCTTCCCGAGTCTTATACCATTGGCTGTGTGTTGGATCTTTTGCCTGTAAGTATACTCGATGTGTGTAGGACCTTAAGAGAGATAGAGAAAGAAAGAGAGAGAGGAGAGAGAGAGAGACCATTGCAATACTTATGGATGTCATATTTTTATTGTAATAAATTTTTGGTTACCCCCGGACACATTCTGTTTGCAATGTATACTAAATTAGCCAATATACTCGCTTTATGTAAACTTAGAAATACGATGATCCGGTATACTGGTTCAGAACGGTGGAAGAGTTAATATAATCTTGTGCCCTTTTCCTTTCTCATCTTCTCTCAGTTATCAGATCACAACACCGGTAGCTACAACGAGAACTGTCTGGCTCCTCTATACGTATCTGAGGGTCTCTGTGGCTAAGTGGTTAAGCCCTTTGCCTTGTGAATCGAAGGTCGTGGGTTCGAGTCCGGACCGCGCCATTCTGTTCACGAGTGCAGTTTTTTTTTAGAGACCCTAGGATTGTTGCTGGAACTACGGAGTTCGTGCTTTGTACAATACTCTCGGCAGGTGGCGTGCCATTTCTGCGGAGAGATCCGAGCCGTATGGGTTAAAACCCGGTGCAATGAAGTCAATCCTTCGGCTTTTAAACCCTTTTTTATCTATACTTATTGCAGAGCTGACAGGTTCCTTTCTTTGGTTGAAATGAGCGCCTCTTCATGACACTTTATTCCATTACAAAATAAATAACACATATATAGCGCCCATTTCTGTGTTCTCCCATATTTCTACTTCTTCAGCGGTTTCTGGTCATGCGCTTAGTTTACTGTGGACCACAAACTTATACGGCCATGTTCAGGTCTGTTAGGTTTCCTCAAAGCTTAGCTTTTAGCTCGACTGGGTGTGGCCGCATGTTGCTTCTCAGTGCTCCCTCCCCAAAAGATGTCATGAGAAACGGATTTGGGGCCATCCATAAATTATGTCAACAACTTTTAGGCAATATTTGACACCCCCCTCCCCCTTGTCAACAACTGTCAAACTTCCAGCGACCCCCTAATAAAATTATGTCAACAAATATTCTCCCCCCACCCACCAAACAGACTAACCGTATTTTATACGACTCGCTTAGTACTTAAATATTAATGCAGAAATAAAATAAAAGGTCTACACAAATTATTAATTAATTATATTACACTTTTTACATTGTTTAACATTTCAAATTGACTAAACTTTGAATTTATAAACAGACTACTTTATAGGCCTATTTTGCCGTCGGTTTTTCAAATTTTTCTATCTTCTATCATCTTCCCACGGAGAAGCCAAATGTTCCTCTATTGTTACAATGGGCATTGTCGCTGATTTATCATTGATGTCACCTTCTGGAACCAACATATCAGACAAGTCTACATCATCTTCGTCTAACCATTCTGCGCTTAACATCTCTCTATGAGCAATAAATGCCATCAGTTCTATGTGCCTTTTTGCAGCCACCTGCACTGGCGGAATACGTTGTGGTTGAGGAGGTGCATGTGCTAATTGCCCAGGTCCAAGATCACGTTGTCGGTGCAGTTGAACATGCTTCTTCAACATGACTTGTGAAGCAACATAGAGGTGACAGATTTTGCAAATTCGTTCAACCAACGACGACTGAATGGAAGGACAATATAGATCATATGGAAGAATTTTGAATGCCTTTGCAGATCGAGGTAACATGTTATCAAGTTTCAAAGACTGGTTGAAGAAAAGAGAAGGAAATCTGTGCAAGTCGCTCTCAGATGCATCAGGTGCTTTAAGGCCTCCAGTAGTCTGGCAGACTGGAATTGGTGGTGGAAGGAATATATCGGCAACAATATCAAAATATGAGCTTCGAATTGGCTGGCAACAATTTTCATTATGGCATTTCACAATTTGCAAAAAAGTATTGACTTGTTCTTACATGGTTTTTGTACCAATCTTGATCTTTAGTTAGCAAACTTTCTGTCTCAAGTTCAGACACTTCAGGCACAATATACTCTGCGACTGTTGGAAAATTGTCCAGAGTGACTTGTGTCCACACTTCTGACAATGTTTCACCAGCATATTTGAAATTTGATTTTTCCAATTCCTTATCAATTGTTCTACCTTGTGAGTCAAGGTGGCTTCCAAAATGCTCATGTGGCAGAATTAGGCCTGACAGTTCTCGGCTCAAAGGAGCCATCCGCCTTTCTACTCGATTAAATGCACTTCTGCCAGGTGCATTCGTTGCAACGAACAATGCATCAAGGTTCTGCTTCAGAAAATGATGAATTGCCACATCGATGACTTTATGATACCTTGGATTTTCATCCGGTCCACCATCAACAGACAACATGAGAACAGGTTTGACCAACTTGTTGCTTTGATCTTTAGTTATAATGTCAAACTCTTCCAATTCAAGCAGCCTTTCATAGTCCAGCCCATGAGCATAGGCTGACGATGAGCAATGCTTGCCTGACCTAATGGCTATGTATGTAGGGCCTGAATAAGTTACAGCTTCAGGTTTGCCCAAACCATCTTTTTGGATTTCAATGCCAGCATAAACAGATGGGATGAGTTTGTGTTTGGCTGCTACAACCCAGTCATGGTCTGGCAAGGTTACGCGGTATTCGACATGCATTAAAAGTGGAGTCTGCTTGTTAGCTGCTGTCAATCCAATAGGGACTCTGGCTTTGTCATCTTGGCTGATAGCATACTTCTCCCGGTCCCAACATAGAGACAACTTCTTCAAGGTGATTCAGAGTAGCCGTACAAAATCTTCCATCAATGTGCTTTGAGTGTGCATCATTTTGTGCTCTAATTAATTTCACTGGCACAGTTGTTACATGACGTTTCCCCTCCGATGATAAACTTCGTTTTGGCATTAGCCGAGTGTAAGCAGCACTTCTGTTTATTTGAAAACCTTCATTCTTTAGTTGTTCTGTTAAATCATCGAGAGTTCTGACACTGCGATAAATATCACTCTGTCTTTTCTCATGAGCAGCAGACCCATATAACGCAATGTCAACAATTGTTTTTAAAAGTAGTGGCTGATCTTCTTCAATTGTTGGTCGGCCAGCTTTCTGTCGAATCTTCAATTTACTGCCGAGATCAGGATTCTCAGCACAAATTTGACATAAAGTTTCTTTCTTCTTTTTCTGAATATCTTCTGCTTTTCTTGCTCATATTTCTTCCTCTTTAGTTTTTTTTTCTAGTTCATCAACCTTTATTTTTTTTTCTTTAAGTTCCTTTTCCTGGTCTGAACTTAAGACACCACTGTCCTTTCTCTTATACAAGCCAATCAAGTCGCTCTTGAAGATGTTTATCTGACACTGTAACTCGTCTTGGGCTTTTGTTTTGTACTTGACAGATTCTGCTTCACAAGATGTACTGGATGGACCAGCTTTTAAGTAGATTGCATTCTGGTCTTGTTTTTGATTTTGGACAGCTTCTTGTTCAATTTTTTTATCTGTAGCTGATTTACAAGGTGGAGCAAGTTCATTCTTCAGAGCCTGACCTGCCCAGAAGCGCATCAGTTTTCCCTTATTTTTGTTGCGATGGCAGCATAATTTCTTAATAACGAGTCTACTTTTGCTGGCAAATTATCCTCTTTCTTCAATTTATTCCAAATTTCGTTGACTTCTCTTTGACAATCCTGCTTACGCTTGCTTGGAAATGCCTTTACATAGGCTTCAAACAACAACTGGTGGCAATTTGGTTTGTCCATTCTTGATCTAAAAAAAACCGAATATTGTTTATATAAAAAGTTCTGTTAAATTAAATAATAATAATAATTTTGTTTTTGTTATATTCAAATTACTCAATTTTATTATTTTACAATAATATTATTTATTCATTTTCAACATTCTGGACATTGACTGTATTTGTGAGTTTTCAAATCAGTCATAGATTATCTCAAGATTTTATGGGAGGAGCCAGTCCAGAATTTTTTTAATTTCACTTTTGCATACACTGCATCAAACAATAAAAATTAAAAAATAGTTAATAATTTAGGTACTTACCAAAATCTGTTAAAAGTTTTCACAACAGCACGGGAACAATAATTTTTTTAAAATAAACTACCTAATTATTTGATATAACATGAAGAAAAAATATACCGTTCAAGATTGAATAATCTGTTAGCGTTATTATATATTCTAGATCATCAACTATTCCAATGCCAAATTTTCAGAAACCTGCTGCTAAAACAACCTCCTTTCACTTTTGATGATGAAAAACTATAAAAGTTCATAACTTCTTACTTTTCAATCAAATCAAAACCCTTTCACGTCGTAAACAAGATGGCATAAAAGTCAAATAAGCGCGTAATGACTGAAAGTGAGTAGGCGTATATTGGTTATTTCAGTCTATACCTACTGAATGTCGCTCTAAAATATACAATGTTATGAATAATAATTTCTTCCATTATATCGTTATTTTGTTTTGTAAATAAGAAGAGTCTGCACTATTCAGTATTATTACTCATGCAGGTGTGCCTGCTTTTAGATTATATAGGCATGGTCTTCAGATACATCCCTAGTATCCATGGTAATCTACATTCTAATTAAGATCTCAAGTTTCATATATAATCTGTCGTAGACAGTTTTGAATTATATAATAGCATATTAATAATGAAGACCATGCAGTCATCCGTTAAACATATTCAGATTAATACTATATGTGGTTAATCTGTCAGCAGTTACATTGAAGATAAACACATAATAATAAGATGCATTGATGCCAAAAGACTATAACTTCCTTGGAAAGGGCTCAATCCGGTTAAAATAAAAATGACATTGTTGACGTCAATTTATCTTGCCCCCCCATGTCAACAATTGTCAAACTTTTCCAGACCTCCCTATTTTGTTGACATAATTTATGGATGGCCCTTAGTTTACTGTGGACCACAGACTTATACGGCCATGTTCAGGTCTGTTAGGTTTCCTCAAAGCTTAGCTTTTAGCTCGACTGGGTGTGGCCGCATGTTGCTTCTCAGTGCTTCCCTACCCCAAAAGATGTCATGAGAAACGGATTGTGCCAGAAATTATTGGCAAAGAGGAATCGACACCTACGAATAACTGCATGGCTCAATTTCTTCACATTAAAAAATATATATTTATAACCTAAATTCTTAGATATGTTCTGTAGTTTCTTAGAGCATTTGTTCTATAGGTTTTTTTGTTTTTAAATTAATTATTTCTTCTGTAGTGTCTTAGGATATTTTGTCTTTAGTTTTTTTTTAATTAGAATATTTGTTCTGTAGTTTTTATTTGTAAAATATTTGTTCCATTGTTTAAAAAAAGAATATTTGTTTTGTAGTTTCTGGATCCAGTAGTACACGTTAGTTAGTCTATTTTAATATTTGTTATTAGTGTGTAATTTACATGTATGACGTGTGTATGGGCATGAGCTAGCGTTTGTTAGATAGATAGATATATAGATAGTTAGATCGATAGCTGGTTAGATCGATAGCTCGTTAGTTCGATAGATAGTTAGATCGTTAGATAAATAGTTAGATCGTTAGATAGATCAATAGATAGATAGTTAGATCGATAGATAATTAGATCGATAGATAGTTAGATCGATAGATAATTAGATCGATAGATAGTTAGATCGATAGATAGTTAGGTCGATAGATAGTTAGATCGATCGATAGATAGATAGTTAGATCGTTAGATAGATCAATAGTTAGATCGTTAGATAGATCAATAGATAGATAGTTAGATCGATAGATAGTTAGATCGATAGATAGATAGATCAATAGCTAGTTGATAGCTATATCTTTCCCATACCTTGGTTGATCGATCGTCTTGGTATTAGCTGGCTGCGTCGTAAGTACATCGACCACAATGCAGTTTTTTCCATGTCGAGAAATGTCGTGGACTCACTTCACCTCCCACATCTAAGATGCAATGTTCTTAACTCAAACCCATACCTGAAGTATACAAGTAAGTAAAATAAATGAACCCTTTTTCAAACCTCGAGGTATATTGGGTATACGGTGTTAGGCCCGTATTTATCATTTGACAGTCGGCACACGATGGATAATGTGGTCATCATCATGCTGATCGCCTTTATTTCCCGGAGCTTTTTCTGATACCCATTTGAGACTGGGTCAAGAACCGTTACGTTCAGACAAATGTTGCACTCCCACTGTGAAATGTAACCCAGATCACTAGCCTAAGAAGCTTGTTCACTAACACGTTTAGTTTTATGAATATTCCATTCATAGGTAGACAATTGTTTTCTTTGTTTAAATAATATCATTCTACATATCTCAATTTAAATGCATTTATTCAACACATTTCTTCAACTTTTACGAATGAATGTAACCCAAAAAAGTTAATTCCTTTTCCTTTACATGTCTTTGCAAATCAACCCCAGCTTTTAAACGCTGTTGTGATTTTTCTAGGCATTATTACGTTCAGTGGTTTGTTTGCCATTGCTTTCTGAACGGGTGGTACCATCGTTCTTTTGTAAAAATCCACGCGAAACAATTTGCACCCAAATTGTCCGCAGCGGATTCGAACCCGTCGGGGATTAATAGACCGAGCCACTAACCCCTAAGCCATAGACGCCATCGTGATTGACCATCACATTTAAATATAATCTACATCTTTCTTTCTTTGCTCCAATCCTGTTTTGCCTCACAGCGTCAGGATAAGAAGAGATTTCTAGAACGGGCCCTTGTGTGTGCTTCATAAATAGTCTTTCATCACCTCTGTTATCTCTGAGGTCCATCTTTTGCGTGGCCGGCCTTTTGCTTTGTATCCATTGTATCGGAGCAACATTACTCGGTGCACTGTCTGTTGATAATGTGCTTATGTTTCAGAATCATTTAATTTGTTGTTTCTTTAAGTTTAGTACTGATGTTGTACCCACTTTTTTCCTGGTGTCTTCTTTTCTCAACCGGTCTCTTCTTATTACCCACGGCATTCTTCGTAGACACTTCATCTCTGTCCTGACTAGTTTTCTTTTATGTATGTAGTATTTCTAGTATCATTTGTTATCAGTGTCCAGATTTGTTACTGGTAGCATAATGTGGGGAGAAAGATTGTGTTGAACATTGCTCTTTTGTGTGTTCATGGTGACATGTTTGCATTTTAAAATTGGTGCCATTTGTCCTATCATTTGATTTGCTTTGTTGCATCTGTGTTGGATTTCATTAGTTATTCTTCTGTTTGCTGAATAAATGCTTCCTATATATGTAAACATATGTATCATTACTATATCTTCTTCTTTTTTGCGTTCGTTCTTTACCACCAATTTTAATCACTCTTTGTAATATGTTTGATCTTTGCCAAGAACGTGTATACGTTGTACATTGGTTTGGTAGGCCCCTAAACGCATAGACTTCTACATGTTTAGGACACATACATCCGATTCAACCAAACCTCCTTAGTCGCCTCTTACGACATGCGTGGCAGGTAACAGTGGTTCTATTATTTACACCCCAAATTTGGGCCCGGTAACTACTCGGACAATTACTATATCTCTTTCGATAGTAATTCGTGGCCATAGTAAAATGAGACAAGCCAGAACCAAGACTAGTGAGTTGTCTCTCAGTATAAAGCATCTTATTGCCATGAGCCATATACATAGATTGATGTATGTAAGCTTGATCATAACAATTTGAGTTAGTTCAGTCCAGACTGAGATGGGAATGATAACACCATCACCAGACCGTTTGTCCATCCACATAGAACGATCCAGTGGATGGATGCAAACTGCACTGAGATGGACAACACATGGTTCGGTCACATAAGCAGATTACCAACAGACATTGCACCTCAAGAGAAATGTTTCTCCGATACAGTGGATGCAAAGCAAAATTATGACCATGCAAAAGGTGAACCTCAGAGATAGCAGAGGCGACGAAAGGCACTGTTTATGAAGCACACACACATAAGCCCGTTCTAGAAATACCTTCTTATCCTGACGCTGTGAGGCAAACCATGATTGGAGAAAAGAAAGAGAAAGAAAGATTGCCATGAGCTATCAGTATAAAGCACCACTGCACACACACACACACCACACACTTACCTTCTCTTATCTGTTTCTCTCACAACTACTTTTTCTTCCGCTCCATATTAACCACATGTTAACCACTGTACCTATTGTGATTTGTATGTGATCCGAACCTAAGATCGATTGTATGTTATGCCAGTTATGCGCCTACAAGTAGACCAGTACATCAGCTTTCTTCAACGCTTTTTATTTACTGGGGTAGTTTCTCCAGGCCCCTACCTCATTCGCTTCTTACGACATGCTTTGTAGGTCGCAGTGTTAGTAATATTTTCTCCCTTGCGAGCCTCGCAACACACAGGCTAACGTCTTTCAACAAAGTATTTTCATCAGACTTAACTTATTTCTTTCGTCTTTTTATCCATACGACTAACCTGCTCACTCGCACATGTGTATTACATTTATAGTTAGCAATCTCCTACTTGTCAGTTAGCAACTTGTCCATAAAACTTGCTTCCTCTTTTACACACCGTCCCACAAGCACGCACATTTCAGTTAAGTACCCTCACTTGAGTTCAAATAACCATTAAAGTTGTCAAGTAATGGTGATTGGATCAATGAGCAGCTCTGTTCATGGAAGCAGACAAAACAGTAGGCTAGTTTCGTTTTGTCAGTGAGTACGATTATAACCAAGAATTATCATCATCAAGGTGCGTATCCTTTATAGGACGTTGCTCTCTTTGCAGCACATCTGAAATTCACCTGTCTCTTGCAGGTCACCCACTTCGTCGATGGTCATGTTTATGGTTTCTTTAATATCTTGTAGCCATCTTCTTCTTGGTCTGCCTCTGCGTCCTGGGACCCTTCCTTCTAATATTGTTCTTTCCATAGGGAAAGTAAAATATAGACCGATTGATTGTCTGTGCAGCATCTTCTATGCCTTATCTTGTGCGTCCCTATAAGTTTTTTCAGTGAGAGGCAAAAGGAAAACAGAAAAAGCTGGTAGTTTTACTACGTGGAAATGGAGAAGACCACATTCGCATAAAACTGGTGTACCAAAAATTAATTGTCAGGGTGGCACTTGCGTCCACCCTGCCTTAATGTGTGGACGCCTATGTGCCTGGTCATAACAATTTGAATTAGTTCAGTCCAGACTGAGATGTGTCTGAAAACTTCAACATCACCAGACCGGTTGTGTCGTATTGTGATGGAATGCCATTGCCAGGTCTCTGTGACGAAGTAGTTAAACATGTTTCTTTGCCTTCTGAAGTTTGGGAGTTTTGATCCGCATCGTTCGGTTTACGTGTCAATTGTTTCTTCTGAGATCCATTAGGGTTGTTGCTGGAGCTACAGAGTGTGTGCTTTGTGCAATACTCCCGGCAGGCGGTGGGACATTTCTGCCGTGCGTAACGGAAACATACTGGAAAACCATGTGCAATAAAACTAATCCTTCGCTTATAGACCCAATTACACGTTAAAGTAACAGGAATTGAACGGGTAAACCCGATTAACACTAGATGATTTAAAGTACAAGTACTTCTGAAGTCGGAGAAGGCACCGGACACCAATAGTAAGGAAAGCCGGACTTCAAGCACATAAAAAGGTCAGAAGCGACATTACAGTCTATGTCTGAATTCATAGCAGGCGAGCGCAAACAAAAGAAATAAACTGGACAAACTAGCAAATAAGAGATTATAATGCCAGCAAGAACATACTGAAATGACATCAGTTCAATAGTAACGGAAATATTATTTTTAATTCATTGTATATACTCAAATGTGATCAAGGAAATTAAAAGTACAAACGTGGCTTTACAACAACAGAAAAGAAGAAAAAAAAAGCAACAATTAAAACAGTATGTAATGGAACTGATAAGAAAACAAGGATCAGAATATTGAGAGCATGCACATTGCCAGTGGCAACGAACGGGTGTGAAGCACAAGTCAGTTGAAAAACAAATATGTGCTTTTGAATATAATTGTTACAAAAGAGTTTAACATGGACAGAGAAGAGAACAAATAAATCAATCCAGAAAGAACACAAAATCAATGAGAATGAGAAAATTGAAGTATTGTGGACATATAAAAACCAGAAGTTGGAGATCATTATGAAAGGAGACATCCTGGCAAAGAGGAGAAGAGGAAGACCACGGAAAAGATGGACTGAGGATGTAATTGATGATTCGAGCATGACGATTGAATAGGTGGGACATATGGCCCGTGAGAGAGAGAGAAATTACAAAGGACTGTTAGGGTGGCAAAGCTCTGCTCTGGACAAGCTATTTGATGATGCCGATTCTAAGGAATTATTGAGAGTCGTTACAGTGGGGCAAAATCCCGCTTCCACTGTGAGATTTGATCCCATGACCATGCACCTACAAAGCAGTTACACTAACAACTCTCATCTCATATATCGTCTCTCGTTAAGTATCTGGTCTTCTTCATAAATATCGATCGACATAGGAACTTTATATATGCTTTCTATACTCTCTCTCTCTCTCTCTCTCTCTCTCTCTCTCTCTCTCTCTCTCTCTTTTTAAACTCGTTGCTTGTCTCATCAAGTCTTTCTCTCCCTCTTTCTTCTCTATTCTATTTTAAAATCATCCCGGATTCTGGTCATATGCTCAAAATCTCTGCCAAAATCTTCCTAGTCTCCTGCAGCTCCCCTAGTTCTTCTTTATATTACTGATCTCTGCCTCAAAATCTCGTCTCTAGCTATCTCCTCAGCTCCCTAGTTCTTCTTTATATTACTGATCTCTGCCTCAAAATCTCGTCTCTAGCTATCTCCTCAGCTCCATAGTTCTTCTTTTATTACTGATCTCTGCCTCAAAATCTCGTCTCTAGCTATCTCCTGCAGCTCCCATAGTTCTTCTTATATTACTGATCTCTGCCTCAAAATCTCGTCTCTAGCTTCTCCTCTGCAGCTCTTTTCTCCAGTGTTCTTCTCTTTATTCCCTGATCCAGAACTAACTTTCAGCTCTTCGGCTCAGTGCCATGGACATCGTAACCTTCGGTTCGGTTTCACGAACACCGTCTCTAGGAATCTGGGGAACCTGTGGCTTTTCTGCACAGAGGGCTAGGCATCCGCAGTCCAACGTTGCCATGGGCAGGCGGGCACAGCGTCTTTTTTTAAAACCTCTTAGTTCCCCCAGAATATGTCTTGTTCTCTTCATAAGCTCCACATTTGTGACCCTATCATACAATCTCAGTCCTTCTATTCTGCGCAGATACCAGTTGATGAATATTTGCAATTTATGCGTTATTTGTTTTAGTCGTTCTCTATGTTTCTGACCCATTTTCTATATTCTAAGATATTCCGCCTCACTGAAATCGATAATTTCTTGCTTTTTAATTAAAATACTCAAGTCTTTTTCTGAAAAAAGACTCGTAAAACTACTTTTCTATTTGAAACAATTTAAACACCACCACAAAAGTCTCTACTGCCCAAGGAAAACACTTGTACTGGACATTCTCTCATTCAGATATTTTAATCCATGCAACAGAGTGTTTTGCCCAGGGGGTTGATTGCTTTTCAAAAGTTCTTCACTAAAGCCAAGGTCCTGTATTTAGAAACTAAACTTTTCCATCACATCTAGAAATGTCATTGCCTGTGAGGCGCGCGTGGTACAAGTCATTTTATATACAAATCACTCCTTTCGTTCACTTAATGTTGTCTCTTGTATAACATTCACTGCTTTTTCTAGCTCACACAGGGTTCGGTGGAGTTCTTAGGTTCAAGCAGTCAGCTTCACTATACCATAAAGAATCTAAAGGCAAAAAAAAGTTAATTGCATATCCTTTACAGGACTTTGCGAATCAACCCTAGCTTTTTAACACTGTTTTTCTAGGCATTATTACGTTCAGTAGTTTGCCATTGCTTTCTGAACGGATGATGCCATCGTCCTTTGTAAAAATCCACACGAAACAATTTGCAACCAAATTGTCCGCAGTGTGATTCGAACTCAGAACGTCGGGGTTAATAGACCGAGTCACTATCCCCTAAGCCACAGACGCCACCTCTAAAGGCAAATGATTCACTTAACTGCACCGGGTTTTATCTCATATAGATCCGTCCCTGTCGGCAGAAATGACACACAATCTGCCCAAAGTTTTGCAAAAAAGCACGAACTCTGTAACTCCGGAAACAACCCTAGAGATCTGATGAAAATTGCAGATTGACTCGTTCAAATTGAAATCACAACCTTCAGTACACGGCAACATCTTAACCACTGTCATTGAGACCTTTGTCATTGAGACCCTCAGTATAGCATATTTATGGACAGTCTTGAAGTATTGCATTCTGAAGTTACTGTCCACATATACACCAGTATGAATTGTCAATGTTGAATATTGTTTCCCATATTTTGAAAAAAAGAATCTATCGTGGACATAAGAAAAGAACCTAAACTATCCAAGGATGACTACCACACACTCGACAGGCAAGGACAGACTATCATCTTCCGACTCAGGTAGGACATAGTAGACTGAACAAACACCTACACCGGCTACGATTGTCCCCATCCCTTCTGTGTCCATGTGGCACCGCTGATCAGACCACAGAATGTCCTAGAATGCTGGCCCTACAACTCAAAATCAAATACAACTCACTACATTGAAAACCTAGGTGGTACCATAGATGAGCTCCAGAAACAGTCGACTACACTATAAGAACGCATCTAACGGTATAATCATCAAAATAGCGATCACAAAGAAGACAAAGAATTTGGTTTCGTACATGTGACAGCGGAGTAGATTGTGTTCTGTTCTGGAGCACAGAATGACTTCTCATGTATTTCGTTAATACACGGCATATTATTACTAGCATTTAGTCTAAGACTTGTGTGAGATGTTGCTACGGTTCTGCAGCAAATTAAAGACTTATGTGTCAACCAGCACACACCTTGTGCAATATCTTAGACCAACTTTGATTGATATTGAAGTCACAAACTGTACAGTATTAATCATACGCAGCATTAGCCTTGCTTAACCCACGGATTAGTGTCAAGTCTGGGGGAACAGCCTCTGGTTGCAGTATTAAATCAGGTTCGGTATATGTGTACGTGTGTTAGAATAAAGTCAAGTTGATGCAAGGTGGTGAATGTTTTGGCTGGTATTCTATTCAGATCTTTGTAAGTTTAGCCTCCCATGTGTTCCGGGGCTGCAAGGGGAGCAAAGAATAGTAACATTGCTACCCACAGACCATGTCGTAAGAGGCGACTGAGGTAGGGGTCTAGGGAAGCTACCCAGTAAATAAAAGCGTCGCAGAATTCAGATGTGCTAGCCTACTTGTAGGCGCATAACTTGCACAACGTACAATCGCTCTTATGCTCAGATCACTTATAAATCACAAAGAGTGGTTTAACAAGTGGTCGATACGGAGCATTTCAAAGAAGAAGTAGTAAGTTTAGCTTCAGTTACAGATATCATCATCAGGTTGTGCACCTATACCTCTGGTCGGAGAAGGTACACCTGTATGTCGAGAGACACTGATAAAACGGGAAGTAGGCCTTCACGCAAAAATCAGTCAAAAACGTCATACAATGCGCCCTGACTACAACCGACTTGATAGCGGACGAACGCAAGAAGAAGAAGAAGGTTATACATCACAACATCATAGTTTGAAGAAGAAGGTTATACATCACAACATCGTAGTTTGAAGAAGAAGAAGAAGAAGGTTATACATCACAACATCATAGTTTGAAGAAGAAGGTTATACATCACAACATCGTAGTTTGAAGAAGAAGAAGAAGGTTATACATCACAACATCATAGTTTGAAGAAGAAGAAGAAGGTTATACATCACAACATCATAGTTTGAAGAAGAAGGTTATACATCACAACATCATAGTTTGAAGAAGAAGAAGAAGAAGGTTATACATCACAACATCATAGTTTGAAGAAGAAGGTTATACATCACAACATCATAGTTTGAAGAAGAAGGTTATACATCACAACATCATAGTTTGAAGAAGAAGAAGAAGAAGGTTATACATCACAACATCATAGTTTGAAGAAGAAGAAGAAGGTTATACATCACAACATCATAGTTTGAAGAAGAAGGTTATACATCACAACATCATAGTTTGAAGAAGAAGGTTATACATCACAACATCATAGTTTGAAGAAGAAGGTTATACATCACAACATCATAGTTTGAAGAAGAAGAAGAAGGTTATACATCACAACATCATAGTTTGAAGAAGAAGAAGGTTATACATCACAACATCATAGTTTGAAGAAGAAGAAGAAGGTTATACATCACAACATCATAGTTTGAAGAAGAAGGTTATACATCACAACATCATAGTTTGAAGAAGAAGGTTATACATCACAACATCGTAGTTTGAAGAAGAAGGTTATACATCACAACATCGTAGTTTGAAGAAGAAAGTTATACATCAGAACATCATAGTTTGAAGAAGAAGGTTATTCATCACAACATCGTAGTTTGAAGAAGGTTATACATCACAACATCGTAGTTTGGCCGCAATGGAAAGCTTTGTGATTATTGCATTTTAAAAACAGTTATACATTTGAATTGAATTTTACCTGGACAGTGGCATTGCAGCCTACTTTATCGATGTAAAATGCCATGGGTTCTTCTGTGTGCTTAACTTGAACACAGGACCTCCGTTTTCTCGACCGTCTCCGATAGGACTAGGAACTCGACAACTCATCTACATTGAGCTCAGGAGATATCTGGGAAAAAATATCTGATTGTTCCACGTAGGAAACGAACCGAGTATCTTTGGAGCGAGAGGCAAGCACCTTACCTCTACGTCACAGAGACCTGAAAAAAATTAAAGAAAAAAATTAAATAATATTCCCATCAAATATCTACCATCTTAAAAATGATATCGTTGTCCATCACCGGTACTACGGAGTTGGTGCCTTCCCGCTGAGATCTTCCTGTGTAAATGATTGAAGCACAAATGGTTATTCACCGAAGTACAATAATTATGATCATCAATTAATTAACCAAGTTAACTACTCTTTGTTGTAATCTGTGTGGTTTGCTCCGAGAACGTGAGTACATTACATATCTGTTAGACCCCTACGTCATGTAGGACAGCCGCATACGACAACATTTTCAATAAGACTTTACACAAGCCTCGAAACTGTTTTTCCAGCTGATGTTCAATTTATCGCCTCATGCAAGAGTGATGAGTATACATATATATATATATAACACATTGAGAACATGCATTTTCCCAGTGGCTACTTATGGTTGTGAATCATGGACCATTACACAAAAAAACAAGAAAGAAAATCCAGTCCTTCGAAACTAAATGCTACAGAATGATCCTACGAATACCATGGACAGAAAAAGAAAGAACACTGATGTCCTGAGAGAACTAAATGTTAAAGAGAATTGACTGATAAACAACATACTGTACAGAAAAATTACATACTTTGGTCACATCAAGCGTCACGATGGCCTGAAAGAACAATACTAGAGGCAGGGTCCCAGGACGCAGAGGCAGACCAAGAAGAAGATAGCTACAAGATAAGATATTAAAGAAACCATGAATATGACTATCGACGAAGTGGGTGAACTGGCTAGAGACAGTGAATTTCAGATGTGCTGCAAAGAGAGCAACGTCCTATAAAGGACACGCACCTTGATGATATATATATGACACTTGATCTTCTTCTTTGCGTTCGTTCTTTACGACCAATTTTAATCACTTTTTGTGATTTGATTTTTGCCACGCACATTGGGTTTGGTAGGCCGCTAAACGCATAGACTTTTACACATTTAGGAAATGTGCATCCGATTTCCACCAGACCTCCTTAGACGCCTCTTACGACATGCATGGCAGGTAACAGTGGTTCTATTCTTTACACCCCAAATTTGGGCCCCGGTAACCACGCGAGCCTGGCTTTTATTCACAACACGTGATAGAAGTGAAGGGAGAAGGCAACACATGTGCAGGAACGTGTCAGAATAAAACTATCATTGGAGACGGCTGATTGTATCAGCTGGTTGTCAGAATGCTATCCTATTCCCAGCGCACCTGAAGAAACATGTGATGGATAGTAGGCCTCGGCGGCGGCGACGACCGCTGTTATTATACTACACAATTATTGAAATGGACTTTCCGTTGTGTGTGTGTGTGCGTGCGTGTGTGTGTGCGCGCGCGCGCCCGCGCCAGAGGAGATATTGTGTGTATCTGTGATACAGTGTATATATCGAAACTGTATATATATGTGTGTGTATGTGTGTGCGCGCGCTCACTAGTATATATGGGATAAAATATATATTTGTATGTATCGTCTCTCTCTCTCTCCTCTCTATATATATATATAAACAAAACAGTAAACAATTGTTAAGGGCGTCTGGAATTTTTTTAATTTTTACTAAACACAGGATTCAAGCCACAACCTTGCTTCTTACGGCACACATTGCATTACACTACAGACGAGCTTTTTATTTAAGAGCACAGCTAGCTAGCTCTCTTGTATTTTGTAGCTTTTTCTGAGGTCCCTACAACTTAGTTTGTTCATTTCATGTCAAAGGTTTTAGATAGGGCAGAGGTTTTACATCTCCATGTGATGCGGTTTCGTTGCTAGCAGTTGGAGATCTTGTATGGTTTTACATTCCAATAGTTTACTTTCTTGTTGGATTGTTCTTCGAAGAGTGGTCTTTGGTCTTCCACGTTTTCTTTTCCCAACTGGTGATCACATAAGGACTTGTCGATTTAGTCTCTTTTCGTCTGATCTAAGAACATGACCTAAATATTTCCACCTTCGTTTCCTTATAATATTTGATACGGGTTGTTGGTGTGTTCTATCTCTCACTGTGTTGCTAGAAACGAAATTACTCCATTTTACTTTTAATAATTTTCGTAGACATTTATTCTCAAAGCTGTCCAGTTTCTTTACAATTTTGTTTGTTGATTTCCAACTTTCACAACCGTAGGTCAGTACAGTAATCACACAGGGACACTTGTTTACTGTCGATTTATTGGCTCTGGTGCTTCTCCTGGAGTTCTTATAACTTCTTATTACTGCTGCCTTGTAGTTTGATTGGGGACAATCAAAGGCTAGCGGAGCAAACCGTACACAAAACTGGACGGCAGGAAAACCACGTAGTCCACAAAAAGACTGGTTACCTGGGCAGATGACGCCCATCAACCCGGGAGGGCCGGTCGTCTAAGGCTCGCTACCCTGAAAGAAAATAGCAACCTGCTGTCTTGTAGGTTGGCTTGGGGAAGGAAACAGCAAATGGCTAACGGAGAGCGAACCCAGTAAACGCTGGTTGAAATCGGACACTTAACCGCAGGATAAGCACTAGATCTCCAAATGGTACTGAACGATGTGACGTAAAACACGGTTCTTGGTAACGGCTGTTTCTATCACAATAAGAATGATCAAAATGGCCAAAAAGAACGATAGCGAGAACTTTTTATTCATATATATATATATTGTCATCTATAGCATCAAAAGTTGGACTGAAGATAAGCTATGAAAAAACAAATATAATGAAGACACTTATGGCAAGTAATGCAGATATCACACTGGAATCTAAAATGATAAAAATAACAGAGCAGTTCACCTATTTAGGTAGCAATTTTGATTGCACATGAAATGTTAAAAATTATGGTACGAATTGGCAAAGCAACATCAGCTTTTACAAGTCTAAATAAAATATGGAACTGCAAGTTATATAGTATTAAAACTAAATAACGAATTTTCGAATTTTCAATTCAAATGTTGTATCAATCCTAACACATGCCAGCGAGAGATGGAATAATGAATATAAAATGGGACAAATTCAAGAAGTGATGAAATCAGAGATATGTCTGGTCAACCACTAGTGACAACTGTTATAAGAAAGAGAAGATGGAGATATGTTGGACACACCTTGAGGAGAAATGATCAACGAATATCAAAGCAGGCATTGAAGTGGAATGTAAAGGGTTCAAGAAAGAGAGGTCGACCTAAGGAGACACTGAAACGAACTTTGCTAAGAGAGGCAAGAAATATCGGTCTCAGTTTCATGGAAGAGATTGAGCGAGTTGCCAAGGATAGAGCGGTATGGAGAAATTGCTTGCAGGCCCTATGTAACGTTGGCCCTATGTACGAGAGGAAATGTGTGTGTATGTGAGAGGGAGAGTGCATGTTATCTGTGACACTATATATATATTTGTGTGAGAGAGATATTATGTGCGTGTTTTCTGTGACACTCTTGTAACGATGTCATCAAGTTAGTCTCGAGAGACGAAGCGCACAATGGGCTGATCATGCACGGTTGGGTAACACTGCCACGTCTATTATTATTATTAAGGAATGAATTATTATAGTTCGTTCCAAAATTTGTGACCACACTAAAGTTTAATATGTACGAAATCTACCTGATGGATAAAAGTAATTTTTTGCAAGCAGTCTTATTTATCTCACGACCTTACGAATACATGTTTAACTAAATGGTAGGTAACCTGGTTGATGCAAAAAACGTTCTTTGTTTTGTTATATAATTGTGCATAAGCACAACAAAATGATCATCAAAGTTTAGAACTCAAGTAATACACAAAATGGTGGCGAATGATTGCAAAGGCGTATCCCTATTACATATTATAAAAGAAAGGTGACATATTGAACAAATGATACCTTCCACTTCTATAAATGAAAGTAAATGTTGCGTACATACGCCAATGACAGTCGGTAGGAAACATTGTGAACTGATTAATTCCACGGATTCCCGATTTTGACTTGCACTGAATTGCATTTGGAACACGGAAATGCTTAGTTATAGACAAACTTGACAATCGTACTGTAAAATTTCGATAAGTATACCATATCAACATCGCTACAATTTTAGTAATAACATATAATAAAAATCTTACAGAACTACAGGGTTTGGGTGGGCAAAAAATACATTTGGAAGGTCGTCACTGTTACCTATATAAAAATGTAAAAATCAAGAATTTATGTCAAGGGGATGATTTTATATCGGTCTCGGTAAAGATGATCACGAATTTTGGAACGAACTATAGTATTTTCTTAAATTAAAATATGAATAATTGTGAGTTCTTCTGAGCTTTGTGAGTCATACTATAACTGCTCTTTCATGTCTTGATACGTTATGTTAATATCAACGAGCCCGAATATGGTAGTTATCTAATTGTTCATTGTAGGATCATCTTCATCGCACATGTCCATAATTGCTTCAATCTCCTCCTAAGCATGTATCTCAGTGTGTTTAGGTTAAGAACTCCCGTTCTGTGTGTTGATTGTAGTTATCTAAATACCGTTGTAATGCATGTTTAGTTGTGGATATGCATTTTGTACTAGAATAATATTTGGAAACATATCAGAGGTCATGAAATACAAATCTTCCAGTCTTACTCTAACCACATCAAAAATTATATGAAAACATCAGTCGGGCTTCCTGCACTTTTAAGTCCACCCTGTTTTCTACCAAGGCATGCATGCATTCCACCATAGAATGCCCTTCAAGTTATCAGATAGCGAGCCGATGGCCTGGTCTCATAACTCAAGACGTTCAAGACGTTTACCTCCCCTGCCTTAGTGCAGTCCATATTTTCAGCAGCAGTCCTGGTGTATTCTTGCATTCACAACGTTTGATAGACGGGTGTCACAATGGACGAGTCGAACTAGCGAGGTGCAGTAATCACATCCATTGCTCTAATAACTTTTAAAACTATATTTCTTAATCTTCGTTAACGGTGACATTTACCTTATTAACTTATAACCAACGCTTAATGAATTCAGATGCAATTCAGCTAGATTGTTCACTAACTTTCACGTAACATAACAAGAGAGCAAGCCGTTTCACCTACATCTCGGACGATCTTAAGTGCCAAGGAAATTTTCATTTTTGCCGCGTCCGTAAAACTTAACTACAAACATCAATATTCATTTTGATTTAACAAAAACCCGGGCGGATACACAAGGCTTTGATTGTTGGTGGCTTACATGGGGCCCAGCTTGGTACCTCACTAAAATAATATCTGATGTGTGACTAACTTATGACATTTCTTTCTCTTTCTCTCCTCAGTTGAAACGTCGCTCAGACAACTGACGTTCTCGCATGTTTATGTATAGAATACAATGATAGAATTGAAAAGAAGAATGGTTTACAGTTGATCATGTCGGATAAAAATAAAATAGTACGGGTTTTGTGGGTGATACTGAAGTAAAACACGGGATTGAAAGCAGAGAAAAAATATTTATTTTCTTCTTGGAACGCTCCATATCGACCACTAGTTAACCACTGTGTGATTTGTATGTGATCTGAGCATAAGTGCGATTGTACGTTGTGCTATTTATGCGCCTGGAAGTAGACCAGCACATCCGATTTCTGCGATGTTTTTTATTTAATAGGGTAGCTTCAATAGGCCTCTACCTCAGTCGCCTCTTACAACATGCCTTATAGGTCGCAGTGTTACTATTCTTTGCTCCCCTTGCGAGCCCCGGTAACACACTCGGTGAACAGGACGTCGAAAGCTGAGACAAATATTTATGTTAACTTCGGATTCTCTAGATGGTTGTATGTTTGTTGGTCAACACGGTCTAATCTTTTCTTTCTTTATTCTAATCCTGTTGATTTTATTTGCGTCACTGCGACAGGAGAAGATTCTTCTAGTACGCACTTTCGTGCGCGCTTCATAAAGTGTTTTTCGGTGACGCTGTGTTATCTTTGAGGTCCACCTTTTGTATGGACGGCCTTTTTGCTTTGTATCCAGTTACGGTCTGATATAACCCAAAAAGAATCCGGTTTTAGATTGAAAACGACGTTAATGTGACATTAATCACACACACCTAGACACACACACCACGCGCACACTCACAACAAAAACACACACAAAACAAAAACATACATACAAACACACACACAAAGCATACGCACTAACAAATAAATGTGACATGAAACGCCAGTATTTTCCTCTCAATGAAAACACTCAGCTCCGGTAAATGTAACCAGATAGAGAACTGTCTATCTAGGAACATGTAAGAAACCCCGTTTTCATAACCTGGTGTGTTTAGCTGCTGAAGTCGGCTAAACTAGACCAGGAGGCGCACCAGACACCATAGTAGCACGCATCTCACTATTATATTAGTTACTGCATCTCCGTCATTGCACTCCGGGCAAACTCATAGGTGCTCAGTCTCCCCAACAGATGTCGAAGAGTATGCAAACTGATGGTCCTTGTGGTTCGCTGGTTAAACACACTCCTCACTCTGCACCCACCCACATTCGTCAAGTTCTACTTGTACAACAAGTAATTCTTAAAATCGCTGGATCGATTCAACATCTATTTTATCGTCTTCATCCAACAAGCAGTCGCGAAGAGACCGAAGAACATCCCCTTATCTATCTTCAACTCCCCAACAAACAACACTGTTAATACAAGTCTGCCCGCTCTCTCATTGCCGAGCGCTGGATACTATCATAATGTTCCTTCTTTCTGCAAAGCCAGATAAATTGAGCACTTTACAGGGAACAAAACAATAACTTATAAAAACATGCAGATATCATTACATAGACTTGGACAGAAGGTCAAGAGCTCAACCGCAACGTGATCATTGAAGAAGATGAAGCACTGACTGCTGTACTTAGATTCATATATCAACACTTATCCTTTACAGGACATATCCATCAATCACAGTAAATGAGTCGTCAATTTTCTACACACCACCTATACGTTCAGTAGTTTATCATTGTTTTCTGAACGATGTCTATGTTTACCGTTCGTAAAAATCCAAAGGAACGAATTTGCTTCCAAACTTGCGTAGTTTGAACCAGGTACGCTTGGCTTGTGATCGAACTCACTACCGCTTAAGCGTCTGTGACTTAGGGGATAGTGATTCGGTCTATTAACCCCGACGTTCTGAGTTCGAATCACGCTGCGGACAGTTTGGTAGCAAATTGTTTCGCGTGGATAATTACATAAGGATGATGGCACCACCCGTTCAGAAAGCAGTGGCAAACTACTGAACGTAATAATGCCTAGAAAATCACAAACAGCGTTAACAAGCTGGGGTTGATTAGCAAAGTCCTGTAAAGGATATGCAATTAACTTATATATATATATATCACTGTAAAACAAGTTAAAATGACAACAGTTAATAAATAGTTAGATACAATCACTGAAATAATTGTGTTTTTTCTCTCTTCCAGGCAAACAAATTTGGCTTGGTGCATCCCCCCTACACGGGAATGTTGGTGTACAATGAGTACGTTCAACCTCCCCCGGCACACAAGGGTTACTCCGGCGTGTATCACGACCCCAAAACAGGTTAGTCTTGTTTTCTTGTGGTATCCCACATTCACACAGCACGAGACCCCCTGGTTATATTAGTATTTGACTGTATAACTTCGCCCGTATATTCTTCATTCACTAACAAAACTCAACTTGAATATATGTATACTTGAATATATGTATAAACGCAATGTCCATGCAGAGCCAACTATAAACTTATGGGCCCTTCGGACTCGGGTAAGAATTATGAGAAATCAGACCACAGCTACACCACGTGACCTCGCATTCCAGTATTGGGGTATATATACGAATTCATTTTAAAATCAACACAACATGCTAAATCGAATTTATTTTATGCAACAAGTTAAGTTTAACAATAAATCCCCGGTCAGTTGTCTGGCCTAGTTATCTAGAGTTGGCTGTGGTCCATATTCTACCTCTACAAAGATTTTGATGTGGAATCTATCCAATGGTTTAAGAAGTTTGACGCCCCTGTATTGCCAGGGCTCGCAAGAGAAGCAAGGAATAGTAACACTGCGACCTACATATCATGTCGTAAGAGGCGACTCAGGCAGGGGCATAGGGAAGCTACCCCAGTAAATAAAAAGTGTCACAGAAATCGGATGTGCTGGCCTACTTGTAGGCGCATAATTGGTACAACGTACAGTTGCTCTTTTGCTCAGATCGCATACAAATCGCAAAGAGTGGATTAACAAGTGGTCCATATAGGGCAGCGTTTCCCAAAGTGGGCGGTGGCGCCCCAGTGGCGCTGAAGCCTTCCAGGGGGCGATAGTGGGTTCAGAAGCATTTGGGGAGAGTTTTTTCGTGGTTGTGCGATTGAATAATCATACAAAATTTGAATTCTGCATTTTAATTGATCTTATGCCCGTCTTACACAATCCATTTTTCATCAATTTTCTATTTCATGTATATAATCATTTGAAATTTGACCACGAATGACAGAAATATGTATCAATTTTCTATGTCAAAGTGAAAATAGAGCATGTATATATATGGGGGGGCTTTAGTAAGCTGTTACAATGAAGAGGGTGCGTTACAAAGTTTATGTCGTGCAAAGTGGGAGGTGGACCGAAAATCTATGATATAGAGCGTTCAAATAAAAGTTTGGGAATCTATGATATAGAGCGCTCGAAGAAAACGAAGAAGGGGTTTATAATGACATGTTTTGCAAGTAGAACTTGATGCATGAGAGGCTGAGATAGAAGCCCGTTTAACTAGCTATGCCGATGGTGGTTATACTGGGTGTTCAACTTAAAAGCAGCATGTGAATGGAGCTAATCTGGCATATATGTATGGAAATGAGAAGGTTCAGTCATGACGTAGTATAGGTCAAGGTTGTGTGATGGTGTGTAATTGTAGTGCGGGAAGGGGCGATGAACAAATGTGACGTAGGACAAGCTAGTCAGAACCGGTTTAAATAGTAAATAGACGAGATGCAATGCGTACCTGGCAAATTTCTATTTATCACTGGGGCTGCTTTTAGTTGAACACCTTGTATCAGTCTTCTTTGCTCCTCGATGCTGGACAATTTGGTTACAGAAGCCATGTTTTCAATGCCACACTCCAGATTTATAACTTGGCTTGTTGAAGAAATGGCATCTCAGTCTCTTGTCATGTACGTTGTTTATAATCATTGAGAACTGTTGGTGGGCGCATATACGCTATCGCGCGTGTGTAAATATAATGCATATACACATTCTATACATACGAGATACTTGCTTATTTCTCTCTGCTTCTCATGGAACATCGAGCCTCAACAGTTGCCCTCCACGTTTCCCTTTCTCTGGCGGTTTTATGTACGAGATGGCACGAATGGAAAAATAACCATGTCTAAGAAAAGAGAATATCAGAAGCATCGTTGGTACTATACCATGCATACAGTACATCGAGAAGCAAATAATCAAGTGGTTCGGTCACCTAATGAGAATATCAGAAGCATCGTTGGTACTATACCATGCACACAGTACATCGAGAAGCAAAGAATCAAGTGGTTCGGTCACCTAATGAGAATGGAACCACATTTACTACCATCGCGTGCCTACAATAATCGACGCTCAGGGCGCAGAGCACGAGGCAGGCCAAGAACACGATGGATAGATAACTTCACAGAGTCCCTGCGAAAGCGTGAACTGACAACGTCAAGCGCAACACACCTGGCACAAGATAGAAACTAAATCTCCCCACGACGCTTCACGACAAATGTGGTTAAGATAGGATATCCAGCGTCCAGAAATGAGAGTACATGTATTCTTAGCATTGTCTACACAAAATGTTTACCTCAGAAATAACTGGAGACGAAATGCACTATTCATGAAGCGTACACACAACACAAAAATGCACTATTCATGAAGTGTACACACAACACAAAAATGCACTATTCATGAAGCGTACACACAACACAAAAATGCACTATTCATGAAGCGTACACACAACACAAAAATGCACTATTCATGAAGTGTACACACAACACAAAAATGCACTATTCATGAAGTGTACACACAACACAAAAATGCACTATTCATGAAGTGTACACACAACACAAAAATGCACTATTCATGAAGCGTACACACAACACAAAAATGCACTATTCATGAAGCGTACACACAACACAAAAATGCACTATTCATGAAGCGTACACACAAAAAAGTCCGTTCTAGAAATCAATTATCGCAACCCAAAAAAAATAGTTAAAAATATTAATAAATAATATTCCTACCAAATATTTTAACCATCTTCTTAATTACATTGGGGACCCTCGCCGGTGCTACGTAGTTCTTGCACTGCCGCTAAGATCTTCCTGTGTAAGAAAGAGATCGGAGCACACGTAGTTACTCACCGAAGTGCAATAATAATCTCCCAATCAATTAATCAATTAAAAAAGATTTGCTAAAGAACATCCATATATATATATACATGTATATATATATATATATATATATATATATATATATATATATATATATATATATATATATATATATATATATATATATATATATATATATATATATATATATATATATATATATATATATGATTCTATTATGTATGAGACGACCAAGAAGTTGATGGATTCATGATGTGAAAACTGATGATTTGAGCATTACGACTGCAGAGATGAAACTTCTGGCCAATGATAGAGAGAAGTTCCGTAGGACTGCTAGGGAGACAAAGATCTGCCCAGGACAAGCTATTTGATGATGATGAGACGACGACCATGTAGACATCACGATGCATATCCATCAACTAAATCATCAATATAAGATGCGATATAAAACAAACATTGAAAGATCAACAAAACAGAATGAGAGACCCAGTGGAGAAGTGAATTGTAATGAATGAGGAACATGCTAGAAAATATGCGCTGTATAACTATCCGCCCCTGAGAATGTGTCAGACGACGTCATGCTAGTTGAATCTGATTGTCAACATGGAGATTGGCTAAAAACTACAAGACGGGGAGCTGATACAATCTGTATCGATCTGAAACCACGCCACGTTTATTGCTCACGTCCTGACCGTTATTGTGGTTCTACGATCTTCTCATCTGGTACCTTCCTTCTGAGAATGAGCTCGTTACAAATTGACAACAACCATCTCGGCTAATGGCCACAACAAATCCGCATGTCCCACGTGTACACTACACATATTAGCCGCCACGATGGCATGTGGTATTCATGTGAGTAAACTGAGATACCGACATGCAAACAGAAATCATTGTCAACCGTCTCCTAGATAATATACTTCAGCTCAACATATTCCATTTAAATGTGAGTTGAGAATTTGCAAATCATCGGGCAATTAATGTCGCTATTGTGCTCTAATAGAAGTTAATCATATCCTCACTATCCCTCACCTACCCCCGTTCTTTCTTGTCTGGCTCTCTTTCGTCCATCCATCTTCCCCTAAAGAAAATCATAAAAATATGAAACCATTTAATAACATTAAAAAGCACATTTGAATCTTGTGTTTGCTTGAAACTAATGATGACCAGATATTCAAATATAGCAATCAGAATAATATGATCATTAAAGATCATTTAGTTTGTAATGTACTTCAGGGAGATATGATTCAACCACTTCCCTTCAACGAACTGCTATTGTTATATATATATCATCTCATTTTCTGTGTATGTCCTTCTTGTCATTCTTCTTTAACTGTGCTTGTTTAAAGTAACATGGTGACAATACAAAGATGAACGATTGATTCGCCCCCGTGTGGTGCCGGGGCCCGCAAGAGAAGCACAGAATAGTACCACTGCGACCTACAAGGCGTAAAAGGCGACTGATGTAGGACGTAGTGAAGCTACCCTTGTAAATAAAAAGCATCGTAGTAGTCGGATGTGCTGGCCTACTTGTAGGTGCGTAACTGGCACAATGTATAATCGCTCTTAGGCTCAGATCACATACAAATCACATAGTGGTCGATATGGAGTGTTCAAAGAAGAAGAATGATTGATTGATAGGACCATCATCATTGCACTTTGGTGAGCAACCATGTTTGCTCCGATATATTTCTCACACACGAAGATCTCAGAGACATTGCATGAATATCGTAGCACCGGCGAGGGTCCCCGGTGCAATGTAGAAGAAGGTGAAAATATTTTAAAGGAATTTTATTTTCAATCTTTTTAATGAATTTTCCTGGGCAGCGGCTTTCCGACCTGCTCTTGTTGATTTTTAAACTGCCAGTGATTCTTTTACCAGCTCAGCTTGAACATGGGACCTACATTTTATCGTCCGTCTCCGATAGGCCTAGGAACTCCATTCACCTACAGTGAGATAATGGATCTCTTGAAAAATATGCATATGGCTCTACGAGGGAACGAACACAGTCCAGTACCTCACCCGGGTGGTTACCGGGGCCCAAATTTGGGGTGTAAAGAATAGAACCACTGTTACCTGCCATGCATGTCGTAAGAGGCGACTAAGGAGGTTAGGCTAAAATCGGATGCACATGTCCTAAACGTGTACAAGTCTATGCATTTAGGGGCCTACCAAACCAATGTGCAACGTATACATGTTCTTGGCAAAGATCAAACATATCACAAAGAGTGATGAAAGTTGGTCGTAAAGAACGAACGCAAAGAAGGAAGATCCGTACCTTGAGCAGACGTCCATATAATCCAACCAGTCATCTGTCGATGTTAGCCACGCGGAGGCATCCGTATATTACGCAATAAGCTATCTGGTTGATGTTAGCCATGGCGAGATCCATATAACTCTACACCACATGATGCTATCTGGTCTGAAGTTAGCCACTGCGGTTGTTCTCTTTGTTTTGTATGTATGTGTGTCTTCTTCTTCAAACGTCCAGTTGACATGTTTTATGGCTGAGTCTAGAGTAATGGTCTGGTTTTATGCTTCACCTCATGGCGATTCAGTAGATGTCGCTTGGTGTAAAGTTATCTTTAGCAACGACAAGAAGCAAACACACGTTAAGTTCCATTGAAATAATCTGTTGCAGCCATGTCAAATCTTGCTTTTATACGTTTCATATTTACGTCTGGTGTCCATCAGAAATGAAATAAAACTGATATATCCAAGTACATTGATATCTCTATGAAGGGATATCTAGTGTCGTATCCTACACAGAATAACACCAACAGTTCTCAGGGCTAAAAACCAGAGCATCACAAAAAGTCCTTACCAGGACCACATCCAGACCAGGACCACATCCAGACCAGGACCAAAAGTCCTAATCATGACTCCATACATGGCCACACCACGATAAAAGGCTATTGGTTATTGGTTACTAAACTGACATCATTGCACTCCGGGCAGACCCATAGGTGCCCAGTCTCCCCAACAGATATCGAAGAGTATGCATACTGATTGGTCCCGTTGCTCGCTGATTAAACACACCTCTCACTCTGCCTCTCAGGCATCCAGTTCGACTTGAACAACGGGTAACTCCAAACTGCCTAAAGGCTATTACGCTGGATATAACCCCAAAAAAAGACACTCGTCTTAGGTTGAAAGGAGGGGTGCCTCAGCCACATAAAAGCATAATCAACTACCTAACAAGTAAAACAAATATGTAGAGTCAAGCGATTCGAGTGCAACTGACAAGATGCATTCATTAAGGGACTATTCAATTTGTGAACTTTATATAATCAATAATTATTGTATATTTCTTGTGTGTTGGTAGTACAGGAAGGTGTTAGTTAGTTTAATTCATAATTATTTTACTATAAATAATACAATTGAGATGGTATGATAAGATTACGAACGATGAGCTCAGAGAAAGAGCTAAGCAGATATCAGTGGAGAAACAGATCAGGAAGAGACGATGACGATGGATGGGACACACATTGAGAAGACCGACAGGAAGCATTGCAAGAGAGGCGCTGTTTTGGAACCCGCATGGAAAGAGGAGTAGGGAAGGCCTAGACAGACCTGGAGAAGAGAGCTGGAGGCTTATATTAAAAGGATAGGTAAAACATGGAAAGAATTTTAAGAGATGGCAGGAGCGAGGAAGAGCTGGAAGTGTATATATATATATATATATATATATATATATATATATATATATATATATATATATATCCACACACACACATATACGTGTATGTACATGACACGATCGAACCCAGAAAGATGAGAACAAGGGGCTTTGTTTTGTAAGAACCCCAGAGGAAACAACGGAAGCAAAGAATATGATCAATAAACAGACAGTGTGCAAGTATTAAGAGCTTCAGAAAAAAAAAAAACAACTACAGGATTCGAACCTTTCACCTTTATTTCTTACGACTCCCGTTGCATAGCCGTACAATACGAGCGCTTCTTACACAACCAGATACACTCGCGGCCTCGTGTTTGCTGCCAGGGACTGAGCTCTTATCTAGGTCTGGTTTTGTTGATGATTTTATTACTTCTTCGTCACATTTCAACTCCCAACGGAGCACAGGTCTTCAACAAACTACTTCTTCCAGCTCTTCCTCTCTCCTGCCATCCCTTCCAATTCTGTCCCTGTTTTACCTATTCCCTTTCCAGTATTGCTACTTGGTAATAACATAATTACTGTGGTTGATGGCTACGTCCTTTAGGATATGCCACGATTTTCATTGTCAATAACCTAATTATGATGTTCTATTCTACAGGATTACCACGCCCCCCAGTATATGCAGCATACCCTGCCCCACCTGGTCAGTTCCCGCACCCGCTGTATTCTCCAGACTTTACTGGAGCTTCCTGGTAAGTCATGATATGTGAGCCTAGTCTGTCAACAAGTATATATTCTATATTATTTCATCTTTGCTATTATCTGTAATATTGACTTGTCTGATCATTATTGAAAATTGACTATAAGAGATGCACTGAACAATTTGAGGTAAAACTCGGTGTAATGAAGTTAAACTTAAAAACCCCATTGAAACCCAATACTGGTGCCTTCGAAAAGTTACCAACACCAATACAGACAGAGCCACCAACATCAGCGTAAGAAAGAAAGTTGGCAACAGAACCTTGCTTGTCTCTTTTTTTTTTCTTCTTATTCTTCTCTCTTCGTCCGCTTTCAACTCAGACGAAGTTTTATCTCTGAAACTGATTTTTGCGTGAAATCTGTTTTTCCAATTTCTTACAATGGCAGCAGCGTGCACATTGTAAATTACTTTACACTGGCAGCCGTGTGCTCAATGTACTCTATTCCCTCGCCATACAGGCAGATTTTCTCCGACTTCAGAGGTACTCACGTTATCGTCCTGAGTAAGACCAGGGGACTCGAACAAATGCCGGACAGTAGGTTCGAACCCGAGCTATGAGGCGTCTCACAGCTAGCAGGCCGAGCTACTATCAACTACTCTAGGCAGTCCCCGAACCTTGCTTGAATTATATTATCGATATAGGGGAAGACTGCAGTAAAACTATGTAGCACTTGCGAAACAAGTAAAAACAAAGTTTTACAAAATACAATAACAATACACAGCAACGTTTCGATCAAAAGGCATTTATCAAGTGAATTACATTGAGAAACAAAGAATTGAGTCGGTTGACCGCTTAATAAGAATGCATCCAAACTTCACAGTATACAGTCTTCTACAACAGAACATCAGGAAAGGACGAGAGACAGACCACGAACAAGATGGTGAGATGGCGTAGCAGAATCCTGTCAAAGAGCAGCAATAACAATCACCCAAGCCACCATAACAGCGCAAGACGAAAACAGAAAACGACAACATTGGGCAGTGTGACGACAAAAGAAGAAGAAGAAGAAGAAGTAACCCAATACAGTAGTGTTGTTCAGAGAGAACCGTGTCCATACTGCCTTCGTCTGGTTACCCAGTGCTACCCCTTCCCCACACCACCTACTTATGATATAAATATCTGGCTGAAGTTCTCCTACAACATGCATTTGATATTTGCACTGATAATACACCAAAACGTCTTCATATGGCATTGTCCTAGCCCGCGTGCCCAGCGTGTTCGTAGCGCGTTGGACTACGGGTGACTAGTCCTCTGTAAGTGCGGGTTCAACTCCGCGGACTGGCAGAAAAGCTACAGGTTCCCAGATTTACGGTGTTCGTGGCACCGAATCGAAGGGTTACGATGTCCATGACACCGAGCCGAAGAGCTGAAAGCTCAAGTGCTTCTGGATCGGGGGAAAAATGGCATTGTCCTCCAACATCCCATGACTTACTTGTCTGTGATTCTCAAATTGTAGACATTGAACAGCATCGGAGATAATGGTGAACTATGAGAAAATTATGGTATATTGTTGTTGGTGCAACTTTTTGCTTGAAGAGGGACGCAGATATGCTATTGAGAAGGAATTGACTGATATCAAGTTTAGGTCGCTGAGCTATTTGATTTCATTGATAGGACCATCATCATTGCACTTCGGTGAGTAACCATGAAGAGCTTTCTTACACATGAAGTTCTCGGAGGCAGTGTACGCACCCCCTTAGCACCGGCGAGGGTCTTCTTCTTCTTCTTTTCTGCTCTTCTCGATTTTGAACTGCGATCTTATACGTGCTCAACTTGAACATTGGACCAACGATTTATCGTCCGTCTCCGATAGGACTAGGAAATCGATCTCACCTACACTGAGATAGGACTAGGAAATCGATCTCACCTATACTAAGATCAGGGATCTCTGGAAAAATATCCCGATAGCTCTATGATGAAGCGAACCGAGTACCGTTGTAACAAGAGGCGATCACCGATCTTTAAGCCACAGAGATAATCCGAACGATTTAGAAATTTAAACGGACTCCTGTTGTAGGCATAATCAGAATCTTCTTCTTCTTTGCGTTCGTTCTTCACGACCAATTTGAATCACTCTTTGTGATATGTTTGATCCTTGCCAAGAACGTGTATACGTTGCACATTGGTTTGGTAGGCCCCTAAACGCATAGACTTCTACTCGTTTAGGACACGTGCATCCGATTTCAGTCAAACCTCCTTAGTCGCCTCTTACGACATGCGTGGTAGGTAATAGTGGTTCTATCCTTTACACCCCAAATTTGGGCCCCGGTAACCACTCGGGCGTTATCAGTGTCAATAACAACAACGCGTCTCAATGCCGGAGTGAATATCCTCATTCATACACATCATGGACACAAATCACAACGTTACCTCATGTCTCGTTGTTTCAACTATATCCTTCAACAAATGTGTCTTTGAATAAGACAATATCCCCTCTTTTTTCTTCTTTATCTTTCAACTTCCAACAGAGCACAGGTCTTCAACAAACTTCTTCCAGCTCCTCCTCTCTCCTGCCATCCCTTCCAATTCTATCCAGGTCTTTATCTATCCCTTTAATACCAGTAATATATCATCTAGTTTGCAGGGTAGTTTTCTGTTATCTTCTCCCACAACTTGGCCTATCATGTTCTGCTTGGTGATTACAAGATATCCCTGAATTTGTGTGATATCTTTACCAGGCTTCGGATGAATTATGTATTAAAGTGACATAAAACTGCTCAAAATAGTTTTGTATTTACATCATTCATAAACAAACAGGAAATTATGTCCTCTTTCTCTCTCTCTCTCTCCCCCTCTCTCTCCCCCTCCACCATTGCCTACGAAATTTCATCCACGTGTATAATATATGTACACAATTATATCTTTCATAAAATGTAAGATTAATAAAGTCAAGTACCGTTTGATGGTATGAATGCAATCAGTATACGATCGCTCGTGTGTACACATAATACATCAAGTTAGGATACTGTTCCTTGTTGTGGATGTAGATATTTAAATGTTTAGGAAAGACTATAGTGCGTTTCAAAACGTTCGGTCAACGATTGACCTCAAATATCTCCATATTCATTGCATGGATGAACGTGATTTTTGCATGTGGTGTTGTATTTCCGATGTCCCAACGATTTTCTAAAATTCAATGTTGCAGGTAGTGTACTTTTCTTGCAACGGCGAATTCCTTTGATCTTTTCAAACCTAGTAATTATTTGGTGCTGGAAGAAAATAATTTACCGTAAATTTAAAAAATCACATATTTTCGGCATAGTCGTATATACAATTCAAATTTTGGAGGGTGAGATAACTCATTATATAAATCATATAAAGTGTTAACTCACTTATTCTGAGTCCGATGAGTCTAACATATTGATGACTATTCTTGGCTGCACGAACGACAGTCCATCTTTGTCCCAGTAGTCATTTTCCTCCTTTAAGACATGGTCTTCGCATTTACACCAATAATCTCTGTCTATCTTCGACAGGGCGGCATATGTTAGTTCTTTCATATTGCTTAGCTTGAAAGTTTTATTTTCAGCTGCTACCAGTCCTTTAACTTTGGCCCAAATGAGTTCAATTGGGTTTAAGTGTGAATGATAAGGTGCTAGTCTCAAACACACATGACCATGCTGTTGAATCAACTTGTCTGTTTGGAATATCCTGGTCTTCTGTGATGTTTTAACAATAGATAGTAATTCAGGCTTCAAAACCCCCTCGTTAAATGGAATGTTCTCCTTTCTGAGCCAAAGTTTTATAGCATCTTTTGTACTCGAAGATGTCGGGATTTTGTCTTCTTCTGACACAGTGTTGTGGTATGATGCGTTGTCCATTATCACACAGGATGGTCTGTCTAGGGACGGAAGAAGAGTATGTTCAATCCAATCTCTAAATACGCTACTGTTCATCTCGGTATGATAGTCCCTGTTGTCCGTATAATTGGAAGTGAAAATAAGTTCAGCATCTTTAACCATCCCATTTTGTCTGCTGCCTGCATGTGCCATTATCAGACGTTGTCCTTTTGCACTAGGTACATATCGTTTAATTGTTCCATCGGATAACTGCCACTCCTTTTCATTAGTGTGGCGAGCATTGATCCAGGTTTCATCCACATACACAATATCGTAACCTTGATTACGCATTTCCCGTACTTCACGTAAATATTTACTTCTCAGACGTACTAAATGCGGCTTCTCGCAGATGACATTTCTCCCATTAGCGTACTTCCTAAAAGTAAAGCCGATGCTTCTAACAGTTCTCTATAACGTTGATTTCGTTACATCAATGTCATTGTGTATTCTTAACCTAATCTTCAACTTTCTTAGTGTCACAGTTTCTTTGGAATCGAACATTCTGCAAATTTCTCTTCTAATCACATCCCTGTCAAAATTGTCTACTACTTTCTTTCTGCCTTGAGTCAATGTATTGACTGTACTGACAGTTCCATTAACATTGAGTAATTTATGTAGATATCTTTTACTTAAGCCCAAAGCATGCATAGTTCTCTGTTCAGGATTTGATATACTCGATACAGTTTTCCACGATTAGATTCTCTGATAAAATATTTATACATTTTCACAGCCACTGTATGCAGTGTAAGAAACTTGCATTTTCATACCCATTGTATAACAAATCTAGAATACTAAACGTTTTGTAATACACCTATGCTCTGAAAACACAAACGGTAAATTGTAACTAAACACAACGGAAGGATCATTATATATTTTTTTAAAGTGCGATAAAGCGATTAAAATCGGGAAAACCACGTGAAAACGTGCAAGTCGTGGAACTTGCAACATCTCACAAATATGAAGAGGTAATACTTCTCGTTATATGGTTGGCTAAGGAGATGGTCACTTTTATATACTTTACATAAAGAACATTTTAAACCATACGTTTGTTATTGAGTAAAAAAAATATAAACCTCGGGACATTACGATCATTAGATCATATGCAAAGTTACATCAATTACAGTCAAGCGGTTGCAGAGATATTAAATTTTCCCAGCGGAAAATCATTTTGAAACGCACTATAGCTATACCACGTAACTGCACGGCGAATGCAAGATTCTCGTATATGTGTCACTGGGAAACAGTGGCGGCTCGTCATTATTGGCCAGTGAGGCCAGCGCCCCGAAATAATGTGTAACATGTATATATTATTTTATATATTGAAATATAACCTAACCAAAAACCATGATTTTTTCGAAAATATGTGTCTGGCCCCACAAACAAAAATGATCACAAGCCGCCACGTCTGGGAAATGTCTTTGTAAGCTATACCACGTGATCTGCACGGCGAATGCAAGATTCTCGTATATGTGTCACTGGGAAATGTCTTTTGTATTGAAGTACGGAAACGTACATATCTGAGGTGGTCGGACCAGATCACATGAGATCTGGAGAAAACCGCGAGAATGCTGTGATAATAAATAAGTGATATAGACAAATGACTAAATTACAGCATAGCATAAGCAAGGACGGATAAATGATCGCCCGAGTGGTTACCGGGGCCCAAATTTGGGGTGTACAGAATAGAGCCACTGTTACCTGCCATGCATGTCGTAAGAGGTGGCAAAGGGGTTTGGCTGAAATCGGATGTACATGTCCTAAATATGTAGAAGTCTATGGGTTTAGGGGCCTACCAAACCAATGTGCAACGTATGCACGCTCTTGGCAAAGATAAAAAAAATAACAGCACTTGACGTTTCGACCATAGGACTTTATCAAGAAAACAACAACAAACACGGAATACTAAATCGTTCTAAACCATAGTTTTAACTAATAAGAACGACAAGAAATGATTATTAAATACGAACCTGCTTCCTAGCACTGTGTGTGTGTGTGTGTGAACAACTGGACATCAGAAGATGGAGATCGTATCATGGGTCTCAATGTGATAAGACATACGCAATTACGTTAGAAAGGAAATAGCGTGAACCGGCTGATCTTTGGTATGTAAGACGTAGCGTTGAGACTTTCACAAATTTGATTGATACTCGTTGAGAATATGCTCACCAGTTGTTATTGTCTTACAAATATTGAGGCTTTCCGTAATTAAACCAGCGAGAAAATGTGCCAAAATACGATTACCTGCAAAAAATCATAATTGAACTTGTTAAAATAATGTTTGAAATATTTTGAACAAGAAACAATCTTAAATTTATAATAAAAAAATGTAGCTTTGTATTTCAATTAATTTAAAAATTATTTTAAAGTTTATTAAGTTTGTCAATAATTGAACATATGTTTTTCCCTCCACCATTTTCTCAAAATTGTTATTTTTCATAAATTTATGTGGGCTTTGACATATATTTAAAAAAAAACTACTCATATGATAGCTGAAAAAATTGCTTACTTCTTCCTTAAACACATGTATTAACACTACCACTTTTATTCGAAGTTTTTGTGTCACTGTAAAATAAAATCTTTCACCTCATTTTTACAAACAATATATATATATATATATACGGATCTGTATCGAAAAGGTACGGTAAAACTCATCTCTTTATATTTTATAAATCTTGTGCTCATCATCATCAAGTAGCTTGTCCCTTCCGAAACTTGGCTCCATGACAGCATTCCTGAAAAACTCTCTATTCTGTGCAAGTTGACCGGCGTCAGCAGCAGTCATTCTCAGATCGTCAATGACATCTTGCACCCATCGTCTTCTAGATCTTCCTCTCGTTCTTCTTCCAGGCACCATTCCTTCCAAAATTAATTTCTCCAGGCACTCATGTCGTTTGATGTGTTGGAAATATTTCATTTTCCTAGTTTGTATGCTCTTTAATAACCAACTCTTTTAATATCAGTTGTTGCAGAACAGAAGCATTTGTTCTTTTCTCGTCCATGATATTCTAAGTACTCTTCTGTAGCATTTACATTCAAAGGCATTAATGATCTTCTCTGCCGCGTTAACGCATTCAAAATATGACCATATAATGTAACATCTAAAAATTGTCATTAACATTTTGTTTAGAAACATTTATACGGTATTGTTAGACCTTGACATGTTTACAATGACCAGTGTGTATGTGTATGTGTCTATGAATATGTGATATGCAAGGAAAGCAATATGTAGGACATGATCTCAATACAACGAAAACGAAAATCGTTACAAATGATGACTAATATGTTAGTCAACGGTCACAAAACAGAAAGAGTTGACAACTTTGAATGCATTGGCAACATTGCTGACAAGTGACGGGAATGCTATAAAAGAAATTAAAAGAAGACCGATCATTGCTTTGCAAAAACTAAAAGAACTAACTAACCTATGGAAGGGAACTAACATACCCATGGAAGGGAACTGACATAAGAACAAAAATCAAGTGTTTACCTGCCTGCGTTTTTTCCTTGGCAACATATGGTTGTGAGACATAGGCCATTGAAAAAGCGGCAGAGAAGATCATTAATGCACTTGAATGCAAATGCTACAGAAGAGTACTTAGAATATCATGGACAGAGAAAAGAACAAATGCTTCTGTTCTGCAACAGCTTGATATTAAAGAGAGTTGGCTATTACAGAACATAAAAAAAGAAAGTGAAATATTTCGGACACATCAAATGACATGAGTGCACAGAGAAAATAATTTTGGAGGTAATGGTGCCTGGAAGAAGAATGAGAGAAAGACCTAGAAGACGATAAATGCAAGATGTCATTGACGATCTGAGAATGACTTCTGCTGAATCCGGTCATCTTGCACAGAGTTCAGTTTTTCAAGACTGATGTCATGTGAGCGAAGTTCCGGAAGGGACAAGCTACTTGATGATGATGTTGATGACAAAGAAAAGCAAACGATATGTTCAGTTGAGAAAATCATCGTAAATGACATCTACCGTACGAGTATAGGGTTGACTTATTTCGAATAATCCCTACGAACTAGATAGGTGGAGCGTCTGGTTGAATAGATTATGGCGGGGCTTCCATGCGGGAGAGACACGTGTTCAATACACGGTAAGTCCAATGTTTTTTTTTGTGGTGGGTATAAATGTAAAGTCCTAACCTGAACAGCTTCTGGGCGACTGCACTAGCCATGCGACCATTAAATTTCTCCTCCCCCAGGCTCACGTCCCACCTGTCCTACACTGCCCTAAAAAGCGGTACTACAGACATCAACGACAGTTAACTTGATAGACCGAACATATAAGAAAGAAAATATATAACTAAGAAAAAACTGTGATAAACTTCGGGAGAAATGTAGATGAGAAATATGGATTGTAAGAGAAACTCGGGAGGAAATATGGTATGAGTGTGAGGAAACTATTTAAAAAATATATATAAGCGTGTCAGTGGACTTGAAATTTGAACGATAGCGAGGCTACTGAGAGACATTTACGACTGTCGGCATTAGTTTGTGCCCACAATACGATATGAAACCAATTCATCAGGTGTGTCGGTTGTCAACTTCTGTGCGCTTCAATAACACTCCAACCTCTGCTTAACAAGAGCCTCTAGTCTTGAGTCTATTTTACTCCTTACTTCGTGTTCCATCATCTTTGGACATGCTTGTTGATATATATGTAGTCATGAAGCCAGCTGTACTTTTCTATTCTCTCATTGTTTCGTTCAAGATTTGGTCAGGTACAGCCCGGCTTGATTTACCACAACTCCTGCCTGGTCACGACCATTGACGTGTGGCTTGTAATAAATAAGTTAGTTAATTGTCTCCAGTGAAATCACTGTAAACAAGAAGAGTTCCTCTTGCAATATATTAAGGATCTTGAAACAGTCAGATTACCCTCTTAATGCAGTTTAAAAAGAATGTGAGAGAAATGATAAAAACAAATAATTAACAGCTAAGATGTTGAGGCTGCATCTAGTCACGACCAAGATGAAGTGTCTACGCAGAATGCTGGGAGTATCAAGAAAAAAACTAGTCACGAGAGAGATGAAGTGTCTACGCAGAATGCTGGGAGATCAAGAAGAAAACAAGTCAAAACAGAGATGAAGTGTCTCAGAGAATACTGGGAGTATCAAGAAAAACTAGTCACGACCTAAGATGAAGTGTTACGATGAATACAGGGATATCAAGAAAACATAGTCACGACCAAGATGAAGTGTCTAGTAGAATACTGGGAGATCAAGAAAAAACTAGTCACGAGAAGATGAAGTGTCTACGCAGAGATGCTGGAAGTATCAAGAAGAACAAGTCACAAAGAGATGAAGTGTCTCGAGAATACTGGGAGTATCAAGAAAAAAACTAGTCACTGACCAAGATGAATGCTCTACGTAGAATATGGGGACTATCAAGAAAAACTAGTCAACCAAGATGAAGTGTCTCGTAGAATATTGGGAGTATCAAGAAAAAACTAGTCACGAGAGAGTGAAGTGTCTACGCAGAATGCTGGGAGTATCAAGAAAAAAACTAGTCACGACAGAGATGAAGTGTCTACGCAGAATGCTGGGAGTATCAAGAAGAAAACTAGTAGAGATGAAGTGTCTACACAGAATGCTAGGAGTATCAGAGAAAACTATCAACAGAAATGAAGTGTCTGACTTGAGAATGCGGGAAGTACATAGAAGAAAACTAGTCGCATCAGAGATGAAGTTGCTCACACAGAATGCTGGAAGTATCAAGAAAAACTAGTCTGAGAGATGAAGTGTTCGCAGAATGCTGGAAGTATCAAGAAGAAAACAAGTCACAACAGAGATGAAGTGTCTACGTAGAATACTGGGAGTATCAAGAAAAAAACTAGTCCTACTCAAGATGAAGTGTTCTCACTTTAGAATACTGGGAGTATCAAGAAAAACTAGTCACGACCAAGATGAAGTGTCTACGTAGAATATTGGGAGTATCAAGAAAAAAACTAGTCACGAGAGAGATGAAGTGTCTACGCAGAATGCTGGGAGTATCAAGAAGAAAACTAGTCACGACAGAGATGAAGTGTCTACGCAGAATGCTGGGAGTATCAAGAAGAAAACTAGTCACGGCAGAGATGAAGTGTCTACACAGAATGCTAGGAGTATCAAGAAGAAAACTAGTCACAACAGAGATGAAGTGTCTACGAGAATGCTGGAGTATCAAGAAGAAAACTAGTCCAACAGAGATGAAGTGTCTACACAGAATGCTGGAAGTATCAAGAAGAAAACTAGTCACAACAGAAATGAAGTGTCTACACAGAATGCTGGAAGTATCAAGAAGAGACCAGTTTAAAAATGTAGATATTACGAAAAAAAAGTATGTACATCATCAGTACTGAACTTCGTCAAGAAACAAACAAATTTAAATGGTTCGGACCCATAAGCAGATTACTAAGAGGTAGTTGTGCGTCTCAAAGAACAATGTTACTCCAGATACAGTGAATACACAGCAAAAAGTTGTCCTCATAGATAACAGAGGCAATGAAAAATCACTGTTTATGAAGGGCACATAAAAGGCTGTTCTATAAATCTTTTCTTATCTACATGCTGTGAAACACAACATGATTAGAGGACAGAAAGAAACCACATCAAGTTAAACAGATGAAACCACATTATGAGACAACAACAAGGTATTTTAATGGCTGCATCATCAGATAACCAACCATTAACATAACAATAAAACTTGTCACATGTGAGAATACTTCTCCAAATGTGGACCACAGTGTCAACCTTCAATGACACTCTTGTATGAAACATATATCTGTCACATAGTCTGTACCCATTCATGTAGTTACATCAGGTATAACTGTTATATGTCTAAGAGACGAACTGGAAGGACAGCATCCTTTTATAAGAGACACACGTATGTACAAATATATTTTCTGCATCTTTCAACTCCCAACAGAGCACAGGTCTTTAACAAACTTCTTTCGGCTCTCCCTCTCTCCTGCAATCCTTTCCTTGTTTTACTTATCAATATCAGTCTCCAGCTTTCTTCTCCAGGTATATCTAGACTTTCCTCTACTCCTCTTTCCATGTGGGTTCTAAAACAGTGCCTCTCTCCCAGTCGGTCTTCTCAATGTATGTCCTGTCTATCGCCAGTGTCTCTTCCTTAGCTCTTTCTCCACTGGTATCTGCTTAGTTCTTTCTCTGAGTTCTTCGTTCATAATCTTATCATACCATCTCAGCAACCACCCCATTATTCTACCTAAACATCAATTTATGAAGGTCTGTGAAAACGTGGTTTCACACCAAAACCTATTCTAGAGTTATCTTCTTATCCTGACACTGTGAGGAGAAGCAGAATTATAGAAAAGAAAGTAATTTCATAGAAGATATTGTGCAAATGACCATGATAGAACGGATGGAGAAATTGTTTTTATGTCTTATGTAACGTATACCGGTACAAGGGGAATATAATACAAATATTTGTTGAATCAGGTATATAGGGCAATACTGTGCTAGGTCTGTGTTTTTCATTGATTGTCGGCACACGATGGGTCAACATAACGGAGGCTGACTTTACTTCCCAGTGCTTTTCCTGGTACTTTGAGACTGGGTCGAGCTGAGCCATCACAGCTGGAAAAAATTCCATGCCCGCTGTGGAATTAACCTTTGACGCTGTCCTAAGAAGCAAGCTCACTAACAACTGCGCTGTTGCAGTTCTCTGCTCTCACTGTGAATATAACAAACAAGTTACACTTGTGTTTGTTTTGTTTATTTCAGGCATAGACCAGGCTATTCTCTCACCTCAGGTGCCTTTGCGGGATCATTCCCACCATCTTTGTCATCGTTATCACGTTACGGGCCTCCAGGACTTCTGTCACATCCTGGCCTCGGCCACCCAGGTATTCCACATCCGGCATCTCTGGGACCAGGTCCTAAATCTGAACTAATGTCTCCACAACTCTTGCAGGACAATCACAGGTAAGACTACTTGCATGCTACTTCTGGTCTAGTTGGTCACTCTCATGATACCTGTGTATGAACATGCTTAGGGTGGAGCTGGGAACATATAGTAAAAATTATCTTATAGGTTTAAAGGTGAAAGGTTAACTTCATTGCTCTAGGTTTCCCAATATGACTCTGTCCCTCTTGTTGGAAATGACAAGCCACCTGCTGAGAGTTTTGCACAAAGCACAAACTCCATAGCTCTGGCAACAATCATAGGAGTCTCTGGAAAAAATGCACTATTGAAAAGAATGGCGCAGTCTGGATTCGAACCCACAACCTTTTGAACACAAGACAATGGCTTAACCACTTAGCACAGAATGCACTAGGTAATGTGCATGAAAATGTGTTGTCAACATTTCAGTGGATGTGTTCTAGTCTTTGATGCGATGTGTTTACAACTACTCAAATGTTTTCTGTGAGATTTTAAACCAGTTGTGTAAAGCAAGGATTTGCTGAAACAACATGAGATTGAGGACAATGTAGATGCTGACATTCTGGCTGACTTAGCAACTGTGTCAGAAGGAAGGAAGAGCTCCGGAACATTTAAACACACTTAAATGCACATTGTAGCTGGCACGGTTGCAAGAGATGAGAGTTCCAACTTGACACTGCCGTAAGAGCATACATATATTAAATGTACAGAACGATTGCGCAACCAACACAGGAAAAAAGTTAATTGCATATCCTTTACAGGACTTTGCGAATCAACCCCAGCTTTTTAACACTGTTTGTGATTTTTCTAGGCATTATTGCGTTCAGTAGTTTGCCATTGCTTTCTGAACGTGTGGTCCCATCATCCTTTTTAAAAAATCCATGCGAAACAATTTGCAGCCAAACTGTCCGCAGCGTGATTAGAACTTAGAACGTCAGGGTTAATAGAGAGAGTCACTATCCCCTAAGTCACAGACGCAACCTAACCAACACAGAGCTTGTATTATATGCCGTTGTACTCTGACAGAGATGCAGAAGTGGAGATCAGAGCACTTATGGGCTTGTCCAGAGTGCAATGATTATAATTCTCTCATCATAACACCTGTATCACCTCGAGCAATAAGTGGCTGGAATATGAACTAACTTATATTAATAAAGTAAACCACATATCATCTGTGAACTAAGTCCATTTCTTAAGTACACATTTTAATGCCTTAAGTGTGCAGACACATGTCTTAATTGTGGAAGTCCTGGTCTTTAGTGTACAGTTTCATATCTTGCACAGACATGTTGATGATTTATGTGCACTTTTCCATATCTAAAGTGCACTGGTGCATGGGAGCGTACTAATGTCTCAAGTCCATATGCCCATCTCTAAAGTGCACTGATGATGGCCACAGCGACTGGTTTATGGTTGAAACGAGTAAAACACAACTATTCTATCTCCACAATCGTTTGGAGTGACCATTGACTGGGTAATGCAAAAATGTTGCAGGAGATGGTCAACTAGAAGATTTGGGGATTTTGCAGATGATATCTGCAAGATCAACCAGACTGCAAGAATACCACATTAAATGTGATATAACTAGACTAGAGAATTGTATTGGTAACCAAAGAAGAATAGTAAACCAACAAAGAACCGGTGTTGTTAATTGCCACTTTGAGATACTTACTGAGGAGAGATCAGAGCACTTATGGACTAACTGGTTCAATTGATGATCTGACGATTAAACTAAACTATGACTAGTTTTATATTTGTTCATTGAAATGATTAGTTGTTTGCACCTGTTTTTAATGAATGATAAGAAAACAAGTATCAGAATAGTAAGAGCATGCATGTTCCCAGTCTTAACATATGGTTGTAAAACATGGACATATGAATGTAAATGTTACAGAAGTCCTCTGTATACAGTGGACAGAGAACAGAAGAAATATATCGACCCAGAAGAAACTCAAAATCAAAGAAAGCTGGCTGATGCTACAAATAAGATTGAGAAAATTTAAGTATTTTGGACATGTAAAGAGACATGTCTAAAATCAAAGAAAACTGACATGCTACAAATAAGAAAGAGAAAATTGAGATATTTTGGACATATGAAAAGACATGAAGGACTGGAGAAGACCATGGAAGGAGGAATACCGGCAAAGAGAAGATGAAGACCACGGAGAAGATGGATTCAGGATGTAGCTGATGATTTGAGCATGATGGCTGCAGAGGACTGTTAGCGTATCATAATTCTGCTCAGGACAAGCTATTTGATAATGATGTGACAAATATATTGGATGTGTCTCATGGATACAGAAACAAGCAGATGAAGTAGTCTTGCACAACAGTTTAGAATGAAAAGATAGAGAATAGATAGAGAATAGATAGATAGATGCTAACTAATAATTATTCCTTGTTGTAAGTGTCTGTCATTTTATAATTTGCATTCCGACAGCTGCAGAATAACTCTTGCTTGACATTTCTCCATTTGTGTCCCCTTGTTTCTTTCCAGTAATGCCTCTGGTCACTCAACAGAATCCCAACAGAAGAAAAAAAATCATATAAAGAAACCTTTAAACGCATTTATGTTATTTATGAAAGAGCAGCGGCCAAAGGTCATTGCCGAGTGTACGCTGAGGGAGTCCTCAGCTATCAACCAGATTCTAGGCCGGAGGGTAAGTTATCCCAGTTCGGCCAACTTGTCCATTTTATGTCCACCTTCTAAATGCAACCCCTTGTCAGTAGTGGATATATCAGCTAATTCTTTGCCTCACAAAAACCAGAATCACAGAGGTAGAAGTAATTTGTTATTGGTAATGAACTGACATCACTCAGGGCAGACCCATAGGTGACCAGTCTCCCCCAATAGATTTAGAAGGATATGCATACTGATGGTTCCTGTGGCGGGCCGATTAAACACACTCCTCTCTCTGTTCCTCGAGCAACCTGTACAACACATAATTTTAAATTCCCTAAATCGCTCTATTGATTCAATGTGCTCATCCAACAGTAGGTTGCCAAGAGACCAAAGAACATCCTCCTTATCCACCCAAACTCCCCAAAAATCGATGCTTTCGATGCAGGCATGTCCGCTCTTTCATTGCCGTGAGCACCCATATAACCAGGATAGTAGATCCACATGAGTCTCTGTAGGTTGGAAACCTCTATAGAAGATAGAGGTAAAACAGACCAGACTGCAACAGTTATCTTTAAGTTGTGTGGTTATCCTGTTCCCCTTTTTTTTTTCTTTGGTCCATTCCATGAGGCAGCTAGACCCATTGCATGAAGATGAAAACTGTATTTGTATGTCCTCTTTGCATCAGGACAGCGGGGTGGGTGAAGACCCCAGAAAAAGGCCATATGTAAAGAAACCATTAAATGCCTTTATGTTGTTTATGAAAGAAATGAGACCAAACGTAATCTCTGAGTGTACGTTGAAGGAGTCGTCAGCCATTAACCAGATCCTCGGCCGGAGGGTGAGTAACAATCTGCAGAATACTATTTCTGTGTCTCCATCCCTAGAGAATGGTGGCAGACACTTGCTCAGCCAGGAACAGTTTTAGCTAATCTGTTGTTTGCTAATAATATTATGTCTTAACAATGGGGACAAAAAAACATAGAAAGGGCTGTTTGTCAATTGTTTTGTTATGCTGTAAGCATGTACTGCTTATGTTTACTGCTTCTGTCCACTGTTGTCTCATTGTGGGGGAATGATTCAGAGCTGAGCCATGTGTGTCACATTTGTGTTTGTGAGTCAGTGTTGATGTAGGGTGTTTTTTTTGTCTATCCATGTTTTGTGTCTCTATAGTGAAGTGGTTAAGATATTTGTCTGTTGCTCTGAAGATTGTGGACTTGAATCCAGACCGAGTCACACACATAGACAATTCAGAGCTGAGCCATGTGTGTCACGTTTGTGAGTCAGTGTTGATGTAGGGTTTTTTTAAAAGTCTATCCATGTTTTGTGTCTCTATCATTGGCCTTTTTGTCTCAGGAGACAATAGGTGTTGCGTCACATAGTATGTTCTGTGCTGAATCACAATGTTTCATGTGGCTGTAATGGCCTATTCTGGAGTGGCAATCCTTGCCACAGTTGCTGCAGGTAAAACTGGAGACTAGAGCCGATGCATGGGATGTTCTCTCTGCTCTCTGTGCTCTCTTTAGCCTCCACATGTGATGTTTTTATTTTCTTTTTGAGCTGCCGCTCGCCATGCTTGCCTGTCTTTGGCAAGCTGCTCCCAGTGTTTTTTGTCTATGCCGCATGAAGTTAGATCACGCTTGCAGGTGTCAATGAAGCATAATAATAAATATGTGTCTCTATAGTGAAGTGGTTAAGATATTTGTCTTTCGCTCTGAAGATTGTGGGCTTGAATCCGGACCGAGTCACACACATAGACAATTTTTTCATGAGATCCCTAAGATTGTTGTTGAAGTTTGTGCTTTGTGCAACACTCTCTTCAGATGTCATGCCATTTCTACAGAAAGGGACAGAGCCATATGGGGAACCAGTTGCAGTGAACTCAGTCCTTTCATTTAGACCCTAGAGACTCTATCCATGTACTTGTTCACCATCATCATGCTTCAAAAATAGATCTTCTGCTATCCTATATCCTCTTCAATGTTATTGTTGGTAAATAAAGCATGCAGAAGTAATCCCCAATGCTGCCAGTCTGCTGTCGTTCTATCTATGGTGTCAGTGTCATTTATCTTTTCAATTCATTGGAAAGTTTTTTTTTTTTTTTTTTTTTTAAAAGGCGAAACAGACACCAGAATATGATCTGGGTTGTGCGTCTGCAAACTGTGCCTCCCGTTTTGAAAATAACCGGACGGGCGAGCCAGTCAGCGAACGCGTTCCCAGTGTCGATAACCAATTGCGTGCATAGTCTCTAACGGCTGCGCGTGCCTCCTCGCTTTTCACGCGAACGAGGCTCCCAGCGAATAAGAGACAAGGTAGCGTCTGCTATTAAGACTCGCTCGCTCGCCGCGCGCGGTCTTATTGGTGGTGTGTGTGTGTCCGTATATCGGAGTTTCTCGGTCGCGTGTGATGCAGTCAGTCTAAAATTTTAAACGCTCGACGGTGGTCTCGTTAAAGGCCCGGCTCTCGCAACGAGCTTGTGGGTCCGCAGGTAGTAACATGGTGTCGTTTTGCTTGGCGAGGCGCAAGTCTTGCCGGCAAAACTGTGGGAAGCGAGCGCTCGTCGCTTTCGCTTCAATTTCGCATTTTCGCCGGGACGTCGGATCCGCTCTGCACAGAGCGCTGTCTCCCTACCCCGAGCATTGTCGGTCCGGTCTCGTCCATGACAGCTATCTGGTTGATCCTGCCAGTAGTCATATGCTTGTCTCAAAGATTAAGCCATGCATGTCTAAGTTCACACTGTCTCACGGTGAAACCGCGAATGGCTCATTAAATCAGTCGAGGTTCAATTCAAAAGGCTCATGAGGTCATGGTGGTAACATGAGCCAGGGTTAGCGAGGGCGCACGTTAACCAAGACCCTGCCCCTAACCTCCACGCGGTGACCCTGGAAACAGACTCTGGTTCTGGTCTGGCTAAGAGGGGCAGGGATCGGAGAGAGGAAACTACTGGTAGTGGTAGCAGTGCAATTACGGAAATACGATAAAGATACATACAAATAAAATGCACAATTCTCCTGACCGATGTCCAACAAGATATTGCCCAAGTCCCTGAACGCAAAGAAACAGCAACGAAACGTCTCAGACATGGATGAGAGGTGCATCCAGTGACCAAAGTATGCCCACGTGAGGCGAAGCTCGAAGCCCTGAGGAGGGGCAAACATTGCCAGCCCGTCGGCAAGAATAAATAAGGCAGGACCGTAACGAATGAAAATCTACCCTCGTGTTGGTGCGAGAGAAGATTGCAGCTGACCCCGCATTGGTAGCCTGGTGCAGATACATGTACTGGGCAAGGTTTGCCGAGCGCAAAAGAACAAGTTGCGTTTAGTGCATACCGAAACTACCCGCCCTGGGAAAACCGTGTAAGGTACTGTGCGATTAAAATTAACATCCCCGGAAGAACTGAGGTTGGTGATGCCTAACGGAACTGCCAGCCTTGGGGCAACTGGGCAAGGTTCGATTGCAGTCGTAACTAACATCCCCGGAATAACTGGGGCGGGTGATGGCGCGAGCGCAAAATCCTCAGTTACGCTTATAGTGCCCACTGAAACGACCCTCTACATTGTTTGTACTCGGTCCCATGCCAGTGCTTTTGAGGTAAATTGCAAATTGCCACGTACCGATACGCGTCTAGAAAAGGCTGAGAATGTTCCTTCCCGGATCAAACTCAAAAATGTACGGTAAAGCAAGGCCGACAATGTACGGATCAAACAGGAAGCCCGGGTCCTGAACATTGGCGAAGGCCGATACTTTACACGGTGTTTATACGAGTAAGACGCCGTCCGAGGACAAGCTGACAAGCCGAGAAATATTTCTCAGTCAGAACGGGTAAAGCAGCGTAACTCACTGTCTTGGCGTAGATCACAAAGCCCAAATATACGGCAAAGTTGATCGAAAGGCGTAGATCCGAAAGGATCGTTCTAGGAAAGTTCACCTAGTAAATCAAAAGCTGGCAGAAAACGGACGGGCGGGCCTAGTCACCATGGGCGCACAATCGTCCCGACGTAGATCACTCCGTTCTTGCCAGTGGACCAATTATACATCACAATAAGAATGATCAAATTGGCCGTGAAGAATGTTAGCAAGAAGAAGAAGAAGACACCAGAATGTGTCCTGCAAGATTGTCCTCTCCTGGCTGAGCTGAGAAGCAATATGTGGCCACACCCAGTCACCCAAACAATAAGTTTTGGAGAAACCTGACAGACCTGAAGCTGACTGCCCAGTTTGTGGTCCACAGTAAAATAACCGCATGACCAGAGATTAAGAAACTATGCAATATCTTCTTATTTTCTTCTTCTCTCGTTCATTCTTTTACAGCAGTTTTTATCAGTCTAATGTGATATATAAACAGATTAACACCAAGAACGGGTGTACGTTCACAACCTTCAGTACCATTTGGAGCGCTGGTGCTAATCCTTCGGTGGTGTGTTAGATTTCAACCAGCGTTTACTGGGTTCGCTCTCCGTTAGCCTTTTGCTGTCCAGCCCAGCCTACAAGGCAGCAGGCTGCTATTTTCTTTTAGGGTAGCGACCCTAAGACGACCTGCCGTCCTGGGTTGATGAGCGTCATCTGCCCAGCTAACCGATCTTTTTATGGACTACTTGGTTTGCCAACTGTCCAGTTTTGTGTACGGTTTGCTCCGCTAGCTTTTGATTGTCCCCAATTAAACTACAAGGCAGCAGTTGACTATCCAGTATAATCTCTCTTGTCATCCCCAATATCATTCCCCCAAATTATTTTACATGCTGTCACAATGTATCTCTAAACTTGATCTTCTGTTAACATCATTATTATTTTGTCTGCTTCTCTTGTTCATGTGAACAATTGTTTGAAGATAATTCAATGTTTTTCTAGAAAACTTTATTTATTAAATATATTAGTATCGTCAAACATAATTACATACCATTGGAGCAGCATCGTGAGCTGTGAATTTCATTCGGAATGCCTTTTGTATGTGTCCAAGGTGGTAGTTTTGGGAACTGCTTTTTTATAAATGGCAAACTACTGAACATAATAATGCCTATAAAAATCACAAACATCGTTAAAAGCTGGGGTTGATTCGCAAAGTTCTGTAAAGGATATGCAATTCACTTTTTTTTTTTATTTATAAAATGGCGGACAACTAGTCAGCAATCTAGTGGCTGCTTTTATCATTAATTCCTGTGAGGACTGCTGTTTTTATTGTTCTGACCTCTTGTTTCCTTCTACATGAGTTGCAAATTCAAGTGGTTTGCGGTCGCTGTTGACACTCTGGTGACTGTCTTATTCTTTTATTGTGTGTTCAAGCTACTGGTTTGTGTTTGGACTTCTGTTACTGTAAAATGTTCACATGAGATTTAACACGTTCACATGAGATAAATGCGCACATTTTGAGTTGTTGTTACGGCACTTGAGCTAAGTTGAGCACACTGGCGAGTGGAGGTAGTACAAGTTCAGATAGATCCCTAGTTTAGGATAGAGAATCTGTCATTAATACATTTATCTGCTCTCTATAAGGTAGTTTGAGAAATTCATTATGTTTACCTTTATTTATTCCCATCTCCTATAGTGGCATGCATTGGATAGATCAGAGCAGGCCAAGTACTATGAGATGGCCAGGAAAGAGAAAGAACTGCACTTACAGCTGTACCCTGGCTGGAGTGCCAGAGACAACTATGCAGCACACCAGAAGAAGAAGAAACGGAAAAAGGATGGACATAGCGGAGGCTGTGGAAACAGTATGTCTGGAATGGGGTCTTGTGGATCTGGCATGAGTCCTATGAGTGGATGTAGTGGAATGGGAGGAGGCAGTCCTCTTGGGGGAATGTGTGTAGACACAGAAAACAAACCAGGTTAGTTGTGATGGGGTTTGTTGTTGTTGTTGTTATTCTGGTTGTTATGTAATATATAGATCAGTAGTCGTCATGTAGATCAGTAGTCGTCATGTAGATCACAGTCGTCAAGTAGATCAGTAGTCGTCATGTAGATCACAGTTGTCAAGTGGACTACTAGAAATAATAATAATAACCGTCCATCGTCAGCGATGATAACAACAGTCTCAGATGTGTATTGCTGCGCCTCTGGTGTGTGCGGATGTGACCAAATTCTCAAACACAATTCCATACCACAGGTGGGACATACATGATTGAGGTTAGACATGTGGGTGTTGTATGTTCTGTCTTTTCATGCAACTTGCTTTCTCTGCACCTCAACAGTTCAATGATTTTCAGCTATGCCCGTTTCTCCTGTGTTGTTAAAGCGTCACAGTTGATAATCTTGAGCAAGGGATTCCCATCACTTTGTGTCTATATCGAAGCATTTTAGAGATACTTTAAGAGTTTAATTAAAGCATTTTTAGCCCACCAACTGAACGTCTGCCCCTTCAAGCTCGCCGTACACATCACCTGTTTTGGATGCGTTTATCAGGTATCCAAGCAACATGGCTGGCCCATCTCACTTAGGCCTTCTGCAACAGGTTGTTGACGCTTGGGATCTTGGTTCTTATGAGGACTTAGTATCTGAAATTTATCTCCTGTCATTATTATTCCTCTCGTACCGTTATACGTTACATAGGGCCTGCAAGTAATTTCTCCGTGCCGCTCTATCCTGGGCAACTCGCTCAATCTCCTCCATGGAACTGATACCGATATTTCCTGCCTCTCTCAGCAAAGTTTGTTTCAGGGTCTCTTTAGGTCGACCTCTCTTTCTTGAACCCTTTGCATCCCACTTCAATGCCTGCTTTGATATTCGTTGATCATTTCTCCTCAAGGTGTGCCCAACATATCTCCATCTTCTCTTTCTTATAACAGTTGTCACTAGTGGTTAACACATCTTTAGCCCACAGAGGAGAGATAATAACAGACGTGTTAAAGAGCATTAACACGTCTGTTATTATCTCTCCTCTGTGGGCTAAAGATGTGTTAACACGTTATACATTGCTACTGTCACTGCTATAATCGTACATTCACGTTTGTGACCTAGAAACAAAGAGTAGCTATTTTTAGCTCAGCCTTCAGAAATTATGTAGCAGCAAAAGGGTTAATGGACTATACAAAATGATATGGTTGCAAAAAGTATTTGTCATCTTTCTATTGATGTTGTCTTTACTGAAACCATTTTTAAATGTCCAGGAGAATGCCCAAATGAAAGAAAATGTAGAGCTCGGTACGGGATGGATCAACAGTCAAGATGGTGTAATCCCTGCAGGTAAGCTCATTTTTAGGCATCCATAACCACATACTACTTTCAGGCCTCTGGTTAAGGCCTTGTCTGTAACCAATTTAGATTTGTAGATTGTCCACAGAAGTGAGCATTGAGATATTTGAATTGTTTAGCTGCTGTTTTCTCGTTAACTTCCTGAAATTGCCATTTTAAGTTTTCATATTTTGTGTTTAACTTGTTCTTGATGCCAACTTTAATGTCTTCACACTTATTTATTTATTGTTATATGGCATTCAGAACTAAATGCAGATGTCATCATGGAACAGACCTAATAATGCATATGTCATCATGGGAACAGACCTAATAATGCAGATGTCATCATGGGGACAGACCTAATAATGCAGATGTCATCATTGAGACAGACCTAATAATGCATATGCCATAATTGAGACAGACCTAATAATGCATATGCCATAATTGAGACAGACCTAATAATGTATGTCATAATTGAGACAGACCTAATAATGCATATGTCATAATTGAGACAGACCTAAGACTGCAGATGCCATAATTGAGACAGACCTAAGACTGCAGATGTCATAACTGAGACTGCAGATGTCATCATGGTGACAAACCTAATAATGCATATGTAATCAACAATCAGAATGCAGAAGAAAAAAAAAACTTTCTACAGAAACTTTGAAGACACCTTGGATGGTGGAGAAAACGTGCAAACTTCATCGTAGTGAGATATATGAAGATTTAGCATTAGCAGTTGCCTCTGAAGTCGGAGAACGTACACATGTATGGCAGGGGACACTGATAATAAGGAAAGCACGCCTTCATGCAAAAATCAGTCAAAAGTGATGCACCAGTCGCAATGACTATGCCTGCATTCATAGTGGACGAACACAAGAAGAAATAGAAGATGCATGAGCAACGGATATGAACATAGTCATTCTGAATTGTGAAAGTGCCTGAGTGGTTACCGGGGCCCAAATTTGGGGTGTAAAGAATTGAACCACTGTTACCTGCCACGCATGTCGTAAGAGGCGACTAAGGAGGTTTGGCTGAAATCAGATGCACATGTTCGCTAGGGAATGCTAACCGGAAACAAATGCTTGCAGAAAACAGATGCACCAGGCCGTAAGGCGCATGACATGGTGTAATGGCCCCTCACAATGAAGAATGGGATAACGGATTCTACGGTCGCCAATCTGCCTCTGAGATTTAGCCTTGCAGTAAGAATGTCAGACCTACCATCACAAGAGTAGCCAAAACTTACTGCGCTAAGAGGTCGGCATAAACGGGGAAGCAAAAATCATAGGAATTATATCCTACAGAACTGCCCCCAGTATGCAGACTTGAGAAGAAAGAGGTGGCCCACTTACACTAGCGTCCAAGACAAACTGTATGGCGTGGCTGATAATCTGAGACAGACGGCTGCCTTTATTAGAGAAACCGAAATCCTAATCTAGTGAGAATTCAGAAGAAGAAGAATTGTGAATCAGACACAAAAAGGTTGTGGGTTGATTTCCTGCACCTAGCATTCACATGATTAAAATGAATGTGCCCTCCTTCCTCCTGCATACTTTACTCTTGAAATGTGAAATTGCAGACACTTCATATCTTATGGTCTGCAAAAGCTGTGAGACATTTTCAATGTTTTCATAAAACAGCACAACAAAAATTTAGAAGAACACACTTCATCATGTTGGTTTTGAACAAAACTAACACAGTGAGAATTTGCCACACTATGTGGCTGTGGGTTGGACATCTTTTTTACCAGGAGCCACAAAAAGGCGTTTTATTCTAAAAACAAAGGCGTGTAAAAATGACTTTTGCCCTGGTCCACTAAGAGTTAATTAGCTATTTTATATATTGTTATGGCTTTCACTTTTGCGTTATTCTCAATTTAAAGTTATTTTATGTCAAATAGAAGTTGTATTAGTATTATTATTTGGTTCTTGTCAGTTTTTGTTGATTTGTTGCCAACTATTTGCCTTGTTTCCACAGAAATCAAATCTGACATTTTGTTGAAATAGTTAATGTCTGTTTAAGACCTGTCCCTTGAGAGAAATGACTTCAGTGCCAGCTGTCATGTTGGGCACATAATGAAATCACATTTTGATGTTGTTCCATTGAATATGTTTATTCTGTCTTAGAAATGGGCTATCATGGAATGTTTTTATTACAAACTCTGAAGGGATAGAGTGTATGCACAGGGGATTCAATGGGAAAATGGAAGCCAGTTGATTTATCATGGTTCAATTTTTATGGAAGCTGTGAGACATGATCTTGTGATTGTTCAAGTTGCCCCAGAGTTATATTCAGATATGTCTGACAGATTGAGGTTGAAGTCATCAAATTATTGATTGAAGAGTTGAGGTCTGACCTGCTTTGTTGATTTAAATAAGATTGTTTTGTGGTCTAGTAGTTTGAGACGAGAGAGTTGGTGGTCCTTGTATTCTGAGATGGAGGTTGGTGGTTTAGTAGACAGAGACAAGAGAGTTGGTGGTCCTTGTATTCTAAGATGGAGGACTGGTGGTCTAATAGTCTGAGACAAGAGGGTTGGTGGTCTAGTAGTTTGAGACAAGAGAGTTGGTGGTCCTTGTATTCTAAGATGGAGGGTTGGTGGTCTAGTAGTTTGAGACAAGAGAGTTGGTGGTCCTTGTATTCTGAGATGGAGGTTGGTGGTTTAGTAGACAGAGACAAGAGAGTTGGTGGTCCTTGTATTCTAAGATGGAGGACTGGTGGTCTAATAGTCTGAGACAAGAGGGTTGGTGGTCTAGTAGTTTGAGACAAGAGAGTTGGTGGTCCTTGTATTCTAAATGGAGATGGGGGTTTTTGGAAGAGTTTAGGTAGGAGAGACAGAGACAGAGTTGGTGGTCCTTGTATTCTAAATGGAGGACTGGTGTCTAATAGTCTGAGACAAGAGGGTTGGTGGTCTAGTAGTTTGAGACAAGAGAGTTGGTGGTCCTTGTATTCTAAGATGGAGGGTTGGTGGTCTAGTAGTTTGAGACAAGAGAGTTGGTGGTCCTTGTATTCTGAGATGGAGGTTGGTGGTTTAGTAGACAGAGACAAGAGAGTTGGTGGTCCTTGTTCATTTTCTAATAGTGGAAGGTTGGGGGATCTAAGTAGTCTTGGAGACAAGAGGGTTGGTGGTCTAGTAGTTTGAGACAAGAGAGTTGGTGGTCCTTGTATTCTAAGGATTGGAGAGAAGAGTGGTGGGTCCTGAAGTAGGATTGGCAATAGCTAAAAAGAGGGTTGGTGGTCTAGTAGTCAGAGCTTGAACACAGGCTCCCCTTACTTTCAAGGGACTGTAATCTAAACCAAAGCGTTGATATTTCAGATCATTACATGAAAAGTCTGACCAAGCAGTGGTCGAGACGGACCAGAAAAACTTCTTACTTGTCAAGGTACCTACTGCTCTATAGAACATTGTACCTACTGCACTATAGAACATTGCACCTCCATGCTTGATTGTGCACCAGTATCTGTGCTTATGTTATCTTTGTATCTGCCACAACTGCTTGTGGTTGCTTGCTCTTGTTGTAATCTGCTTTTGTGTAAAGATATTTTTGTCTGTAACTGATTAGCTAATGTCAATATAGATGGAGACTGCAGTAAAACTATGTAGAATGGTGAAACACATAATAAGAAAGTACTGTAGTTTGACAAAAACAATAACAAAACACAGCAATTTTTCAACCAAAAAGATCGTTATCAAGCAAACGATACAACATAAGTGACAAATGTCACAGCACACTGATTAGCTACTGAATTGAAAAACGGGTTGTGGCTGAATTAAATTTAGGTCCTAATTTACCATTGCAGGTGTATGCAGAAATTCAGCTGCAGTTTTCTTAATTATTAATATATTTTTATCAGTAATATACCATTTTGTTGGTCAATTAATTTTCTTTAAGGTCATTCTAAAACAAATAAATAGTGGCGCCCGAGGCTTATAAGAGCTGATCAGATCAAGTGGACATTTAGATTGAATGTTATTTTACACAGACTAGGTAGGAGACCAATTAATGCATTTACGTTTCTGTGGCATAGAAATGTAGCTATTTCGGTATTCAATGTCAACATTTCATACCTGACATCCTGAAATTATGGTCTGAGAAGACTCCCATCATTATTTTTCGATGATAGAAGATGAATTGTGTACAAATGTAATGTCAAACACAATCCACATGTTTACAAGTTGGTTTAGCAAGATGGCGGACATGTTTATGATGCTTTGTTAATAATTCAAATTATTTTTGAAAGTTTATTCATGATGAAAAGATATGCTGAAAATTCAGGAAATTGCTAGTGAAAAACGTATAACAACAGAGCAAGCTGTTTACCTTGTTTTAAATGATTTGGGATCGCGAGAGAGATTTTAAAGATGAATTAAAACATAAGATGTGATTATTCTGATATCGACGGAGTTAGCGATCATTTAGACAACCGTCAGTGGTTACCGGGCCCAAATTTGGGGTTTAAAGAGTAGAATCACTGTTACCTGCCACGCATGTCGTAAGAGGCGACTAAGGAGGTTTTGGCTGAAATCGGATGCACATGTCCTAAACACGTAGAAGTCTATGCGTTTAGGGGCCTACCAAACCAATGTGCAACGTATACACATTCTTGGCAAAGATCAAACATATCACAAAGAGTGATTAAAATTGGTGGTAAAGAAACTAACGAAGAAGAAGATTTAGACAACAAAGAATTGTTTTAACCGATTGATATTCACACCATATATGTTCAATCTGGAGAACAAGCTACATTACCTGGGAGTATCCACGGATGTGACCCACGTAATATATCAAGTAAATTTAAAACTATCTAGTATTCTGTAAATATATAATAATCATTAATAACGGAGATGATGGGGTAAGTCAATAACAAAATATAGATCACTTAATTGTGCTAAATTATTGTGTTTTTCATATCACTCTGATAGATGCTGATTTTGCTCAAGGGTTTTAGGATATAGGTGACCCAGGGTTCAAAAGGTTAAGAAACAGCAAACTGATCTAAAATTGTAGCATGACCTAAAATGTTATCATGGCATGAGCAAAGCATGGACAGAGATTGTATTGTTTGCCTGATATTGTTGTATAGTCTGAGATTGTAGCATGACCTGAGATTGTAGCATGGACTGAAATCTCCCCATGCTTTACTGTGTAAATGTTCTGCAGCTGACACTTTGCACAAGCTGAAAGGGTCTGAAAAGCTTTCAGTGTGCCATCTGAGTTCCTAGACATTGATTCTGTCTACTTGTCCAGCTTTTTTTCACCTTAGTTTTTGGAATATGAATTAAGAATATAGCCATCCAGTTCTGATCATGACATCCTGGACATGATCGATCAACTAATATCTGCCAAATGCATGCTACCATCATGAGATCTTTGAAGATACAAGTAGAACACCTTGTACAAACAACAACAAAACTGTCATTACTGTGTGTAACACCACTTTTAAGGGGTGCAGCATGTGGAATTTATGACTGCATCTCTAGTGCAGTCACCATAAAACTGTTCAGGTTAAGATTTTTCTTTATGCCCGACAGAAAAAATACATTGGCCGTACCCAGGTGTAGCACATGGGTAGCCCGCGCTGTTATCCATTCAACCAGATGCTTCACTATAGCATAAGGTCAATCAGAAAAGTAGAAATTCTTGGTAATATCTTTTTTCACATCATGCGATCCTTGCATTTCACTATTGGGAGATTACGGCAAACTTATTCTACAACACAGTACATGAGAACAGAGTTATATTATGTCACAAATTAACTTTAAAACTTAAAGAATATCAGTATTATTAACACCTTTTCATAAACAAAAAATAAGCATGGATTCATAGAATCACATAAAATTGCAACAACAACAAAAAAATTTGCAATATTCTATAAAATATGATGTCAGCCCACTCTAATGGGAATTTCCGATTTCCTGACTGTGCTGAACAGCCTCATGCATTCCATGATCCTATGGTGGCTTTATCTACAAGGGAAGACTGCAGTAAAACTGTGTACCAAATGTGAAACAAGTAAAAAACAAAATAAGGTAGTTTAATAAAGTACAAAAACAAGATGCAGCAATGTTTGGACCCAAAGTTCTTAATCAAGTAAAGGATACACACAACATATAGGATTTCAGATGATGGTCACGTAGAACAGACACATCATAGACACCGGGAGATGATTATTATATATATTTGGTCATTTTTGTTTTATATTTTTAACTTTCCAAACCTCCAGCGGCTTACGTGGATATACTGTCCTGAGCATGCGGGTGTTTACGGTAATGAGAGAGCGGATAGGCTTGCATCAACAGCATCGATTGTTGGGGAGTTGAAGATCAATAAGGGGGATATTCTTCGGTCTCTTCGCGACTCTGTTGGATGAGGACACTAAAATCGATGTTGAAGCGATTTAGGCAGTTTAGAGTTACCCGTTGTTCAAGTCGAACTGGATGCCTGAGAAGCAGAGTGAGAGGCGTGTTTAATCAGCGAGCCACAGGAACCATCAGTATGCATACTCTTCGATATCTGTTGGGGAGACTGAGCACCTATGGGTCTGCCCGAAGTGCAATGATGTCAGCTTAGTAACCAATAACTTTCCAAATGTTTTTCACATTTATTTCTTTTCCAGTCACATTTAAATGTTAGGTTAGTTAAGAATGAATCGTCTCACTGTGTCTATGTTGTCTATTGTACCGGATCATCGCCTGAAATACCATTTCTCGTGTATCTTTTGCTTATGCCAGCAAGAGTTGGAAAATGTCTAAAGATGTAGAAAACAAGTTAAATGCATTTGAAAATAGATATTTGCGATCAATAATGAACATAAAATTTGATGAATTCATGAGAAGTTATGAAATCAGAGAAATGTCTGGACAACTACTAGTAACAACTATTATAAGAAGGAGAAGATGGAGATATATTGGACATACCTTGAGAAGAAATGTCTGGACAACTACTAGTAACAACTATTATAAGAAGGAGAAGATGGAGATATATTGGACATACCTTGAGAAGAAATGATCAAAGAATACCAAAGGAGGCATTGAAGTGAGAGGTAAAGGGTTCAAGAAAGAGAGGACACTCTAGGGAGACCCTGAAACGAACTTTCCTTAGAGGGGCAAGTAATATCAGTCTCAATTTCATGGAAGAGATTGAGCGAGTTGCCCAGGATAGAGAGGTATGGAGAAATTACTTATGTAATGTATAACTATACAAGAGAAATTATTTATTTTTTGCTTGATAAGGATCTTAAGTAAAAACTACCTTACTTGGCAGTTTGAACATGTTTCACCTTATTGTGCCCCCATACACATTGTATGTATAATGTTTATAATTTGCTATCTTCATTTCTTGGGGGTCTCTGTGGCTAAGTGGTTAAACCTTTGCCTTGCGAGTCGAAGGTCATGGGTTCGAATCCGGGCCGCATCGTTCTGTTCACAAGTGCATTTTATTCCAGAGACCCCCTAGGATTATTGCCGGAGCTATGGGGCTTATGCTTTGTGCAATACTTTCGGCAGGTGGCTTGCCATTTCTGCGGAGAGGGATCGAGCCATATGGGGTAAAACCCGGTGCAATGAAATCTTTCGGCTTTAAAACCCTTTAAACTTGTTATCTTCATTTGCTTTGATATTCACACATGTTAGCATCAGCACAAATGTATCAGTTTTCAGCTTGTATGTACATGCATGCTCCCACTGACATATGCATGAATCTGGCAACGAAAAATAATAAACTCAACTAAATTTCATCTCAACATATGAATAATTTCTTCTTGTTTTGAACTTATGCTCTGAAATAATATTTTGGACTCAATCTTGTTGAATATTGTGCCCAGGATTGTATTTTCCCAACCCTGGTATACACTTTGCACGGTTTTTTTTTTTTTCCTTCAATTTTCTTCCTTGATCTATGTTGTATGTACATGTATTTCTGTATCTGCTTTCACTGTCATTTATATATGCATTCAGTTGTTCATTTATCTTTCTGTTAGTATGCCACTTATATATCTGTGAACTATCTATTTGCTTGTAGACTTTGCAATCATTAAATTCACTCTCACTAACTTTGATATTGTTACACCTTGTGGATACAACAAAAATATAATCATGAAGCTGGTTTGCATTTAGTTTGCTTTGCTTTGCTTGTATTTGTTGTAATATTATATGAATCTCATTTAACACTTTTTCATACTATATATGTGTGCTTGCAATATGATGATGTATGCCTGCGGGGTAGTCACTAGTAGTGTTGGTAACATGATGTGCTAGTGACCAAGTGTCGTGGACATTCTAGGGTTTGAGGCCAGCTTGGGTAAAAAACAATTTAGGTGTACGTAGATCAGGAAACCCTAATCCTATACTCTCCCGTGTGTTGCCGGGCTGCAAGGGGAAAAGAATAGTAACACTGCGACCTACAAGGCATGTCGTAAGATGTGATTGAGGTAGGGGACTAAGGAAGCTACCCTAGTAAATAAAAAGCATAGCAGAAATCGGATGTGCTGGCCTAACTTGTAGGCGCATAACTGGCACGGCATACAATCACTCTTAGACTCGGATCACATACAAATCACACAGAGTGGTTAACAATGGGTCGATATGGTGCATTCAAAGAAGTCTGCTCTGAGGAAATTAACAACTATTCCTCTTCAACATGTCTGCAGGTTAGATTGAAAGAGATTCACAAGAAAGTCTTCTTAGAAATATAAAACTGCCCAGCTCATGACATTGCACTATATACCACCACACTGGATTAAGTAGAACTTTTTCAACCTCAAATTGAAAGTAGAAACTTCACAACCTGCTATAGAAGTGAAGTGCATATAACTCATACACCTTTGAGGATTAACAACAACATTATGACATACAACTTCAAGGATTACCAACAAACAACATGACATACAACTTCAAGAATTACCAACAAACAACAACATTATGACATACAACTTCAAGAAGTACCAACAAACAACATTATGACATACAACTTCAAGAATTACCAACAAACAACAACATTATGACATACAACTTCAAGAATTACCAACAAACAACAACATTATGACATACAACTTCAAGAATTACCAACAAACAACATTATGACATACAACTTCAAGGATTACCAACAACATTATGACATACTTCAAGGATTACCAACAACATTATGACATACAACTTCAAGGATTACCAACAACATTATGACATACAACTTCAAGAATTACCAACAAACAACATGACATACAACTCCAAGAAGTACCAACAAACAACATTATGACATACAACTTCAAGGATTACCAACAAACAACAACATTATGACATACAACTTCAAGAATTACCAACAAACAACAACATTATGACATACAACTTCAAGAATTACCAACAAACAATAACATTATGACATACAACTTCAAGAATTACCAACAAACAACAACATTATGACATACAACTTCAAGAATTACCAACAAACAACATTATGACATACAACTTCAAGAATTACCAACAAACAATAACATTATGACATACAACTTCAAGGATTACCAACAAACAACATTATGACATACAACTTCAAGGATTACCAACAAACAACATTATGACATACAACTTCAAGGATTACCAACAAACAATAACATTATGACATACAACTTCAAGGATTACCAACAAACAACATTATGACATACAACTTCAAGAGTACCAACACAACATTAGTGACATACAACTTCAAAAAGCATATACCATACACCTAGATTAACAACAACATTATGACATACAACTTCAAGGATTACCAACAAACAACATTATGACATACAACTTCAAGGATTACCAACAACATTATGACATACAACTTCAAGGATTACCAACAAACAACATTATGACATACAACTTCAAGAATTACCAACAAACAACATTATGACATACAACTTCAAGGATTACCAACAAACAACAACATTATGACATACAACTTCAAGAATTACCAACAAACAAAAACATTATGACATACAACTTCAAGAAGTACCAACAAACAACATTATGACATACAACTTCAAGAATTACCAACAAAAAACAACATTATGACATACAACTTCAAGAATTACCAACAAACAACATTATGACATACAACTTCAAGGATTACCAACAAACAACATTATGACATACAACTTCAAGGATTACCAACAAACAACATTATGACATACAACTTCAAGGATTACCAACAAACAACAACATTATGACATACAACTTCAAGAATTACCAACAAACAACACCATTATGACATACAACTTCAAGAATTACCAACAAAAAAAACATTATGACATACAACTTCAAGAAATTTCCAACAAACAACAACATTATGACATACAACTTCAAGAATTACCAACAAACAACAACATTATGACATACAACTCAAGAATTACAACAAACAACAACATTATGACATACAACTTCAGATTACCAACAAACAACATTATGACATACAACTTCAAGAATTACCAACAAAAAACAACATTATGACATACAACTTCCAAGGATTACAAAAACAACATTATGACATACAACTTCAAGATTACCAACAACATTATGACATACAACTTCAAGGATTACCAACAAACAACATTATGACATACAACTTCAAGAGATTACCATAACAACAACATTATGACATACAACTTCAAGGATTACCAACAAACAACATTATGACATACAACTTCAAGGATTACCACAACATTATGCACATTAAAAACTTTTCCAAGAATTACCAACAACATTATGACATACAACTTCAAGGATTACCAACAACATTTATATATGAAACATTATGACTTTTGCTGACCAGGTCACCAATAAGTTGTTGTTTTATACAGACATATTTCATAAGTTGGATAACATTTTGAAATGGAATTTATTATCAGATAACTAGAAACACTATATATATATATATAAAGTTTTACTGAAGAATTATGGTCTGGGTTGAAACCCAATACCTTCAGGACGCAAGACTAGGGCTTAGCCACAGATATTCTCTAACTACCAGTATAATTTGATCGAATACTGTCGCATATAGATCTCAATACTCTTTAATTAAGATCAGAACAAAAATCAGAACTTATTTTCACAATCAATAAGCATATCAACTTTGACATGAAAATATATATTCTTACCTGACTTTGTGATATCCAAGTTTATCACTGAAGTAGAAGGTACACCTGTATGGCTGGGACATTGATAACAGGAAAACAGGCCAAAAAAGGGTTTTAAAGCTGAAAGATTGACTTCATTGCACCGGGTTTTACCCCATATGGCTCGTTCCTTCTCCACAGAAATGGCACGCCACCTGCCGAGAGTATTGCACCGAACTCCGTAGCTCCGGCAACAATCCTAGGGGTTCTGGAAAAAAACTGCACTCGTGAACAGAAGGCGCGTCCGGATTCAGACCCACGACCTTCGACTCACTCAGCCACAGAGACCCCATGCAAAATAAAAATCAAAAGTGCCATACCAGGCACCCTGACTACTCCTGAATTGAGATCTGTTGAACACAAGAAGTAGTTAATATCCAAGCAACAAAACATTGAATATTTAGATGAACGAGTCAGTGAATGAGCAAGTATTGTATTGATCATCAGCACATTGTTGCAGAAGGCCCAAGTAAGATAGGTCGGTTATGTTGCTCGGATGCCTGCTAAACGCATCCCAAAACAGTTGATGTATGGCAAGCTTGAAGGGGACAGACATTTAGCAGGTGAATAGAAAACATGCTTTAAAGAGTCTTAAAGTGTCTATGAAATGCTTTGATATAGACACCATGTGCTGGGAATCCCTGCCACAAGATTGCCAAATGTGATGCTGTAACAACACAAGAGGAACTCGCATAGCTGAGAATCATCATGCTTTTGAGGCACAGAGAAATTATCTGCGCGAAAAGACAGAACATAACAACACCGACAAGTCTAACCTTGATCATGTATGCCTCACCTGTGGTAGAGAATTGTGTTCTAGGATTGGACGCTACAATCACCTCCGCACACACCACAGAGGTTCAGCAGCATACGCTGTTGTGATCATCACTTGTGATGGCAGCTATTATTGTATTGAGATGTACATCTTTTGTATCTTGTTTTTGGTTGAAGTAATGTTGGATAGGAAACAATTTTGGTAATTATTTTATTGTTTAAAACTATCTGAGAGCTATTGAAATTGATTCTGAAAGCATTTAAAAATTGATTTTGTGTTGTATATATATTTTTAAAATAGGATAAGTGATTGCAATTTTTATTTTTAATCACCAGACGAAAGAAGAAGTGCATCCGTTATAAAGGCAGTGATGGAGATGATGGAAGAGATCCAGGTGGGGAGTCTTTGCTGAGAGACGAAAGCATGGATTCTTCATTCCTGTCTGGTTGTGATGATTCAGATCCTACAAACAGTGTCTGCAGTCCTGGGCCGGTGAAATGTGGACATGACTCACAACGTGACTCTAGTCTTGTGAGTGTAAGGGACCTGAGTTTACACCATAATTCAAACTTTTTCAATGAGACAAATGTTATTATCTCAAAAAATAACACAGTTGACTGGAAATATAATTCTAGTTTTTTTAATGAGATGAACAAGATTGGCTCAGGGAAAAACATGATAAACTCGGAACACACGTCAAGGTTTTTACCCGAAACGAACATGATTGGTTCGCAACATAATTCACATGTTGTATATGATGTGACTGAGATTGAACCGAACCAGAAATCCAATATTGCAGGTGAGACAACTGTGATGAACTCACAATGTTCTCTCATCAAAGTTGAAAATGGAAGCAGTGAATCATCCGATATCATGCTATTTCAGCCTTTGTCCTCCAACCTGTTCAGCTTAGGAACATCATCAGCATCATCAGTGCCTTCATCCTCTCCACTGTCACAGCTCAGACGTCCCGACGCTCATAGTGTGAACTCATTATTATTCTCGCGTCCCAGTCTCTGTGTGCCGTATTACAACCCACCATCTCCACTGGCAGTACCAATGCCATATCCAGGGTTCACACCTTTATATTATCAACAAAACTCTGCTACACATGCAGTGCCAAACGGATCAAGCTCATCTCTGGAAGCTAAGTCATCAATGGCTGAGAATAATTAACTCTTAGTGGACCATGTTTTTACAAGCTATTTGTTTTTAGAGTTAACAATGCCCTTTAGTGTGGCTCCTGGTAAAAAGGCGTCCAATCCAAAGCCATGTAGAGTGGCGTTTGGTCCATAAAGAGTTAATACTATGTATCATTGAAGACTTTTTGTTCATCAGTGAAGCACACTTGTTTCTCTCAGCTTTGCCACCATTTTGTAGACTAATGTTTCACCTGCTTGACCTCTGCTGTTCTGTTGCCATGTCTTTTAATTCATTTAACAGCACTGACCTTCCAGTGAGGTCCGTAATCGCATTCGTCTAGGTTATTGTCTGCATCATGGTCAATATTTGGGTTCAGATGTCATTATTAATCTATCACAGACAGCTATACTTAGCACAATAAAATGTTGACCAATCACAGACATCTATACTTATCACAATCAAATATTGACCTATCACAGACAGCTATCTTGCTTCTCTGCCTATTGGCTAAGATCAAAGTGTAGTGCCCACTTAATTGCTACCAAAGGGTGGAAACCTTCATCAAACACTAAAGGGCACAATAAAACCACTTTAACAAACTGAGCTCTCTCAAGTGAAAGTTTGATGACGCCAGGAATTTAACACATTTTCACATTCACTTGTACTGGGTCCACCCATCTTGGAACTTCCGAGTAGGGCCCATTAATAAATTTTTGTAATGAAATATATCACAGACAGCTATGCTTGTCACTGTGTTCAAATATGCGGTAGGTCACAGTAAGAACTAGATACCAAATACAAAGCAATAAAATTTAGAATAGCACTAGAAGTTTGCCTGCAACTAGCAATGTTTAACAAAGTATATAGAATGTCATGGTTGTCGTAGCAAAATTAAAACAGTTCTCTAGCTTTTTCACACCTTAGGGTATGAAGTGTTTATCAGTTCACATTCCTAGGCCCTAGTGTGCAGGAGGTAGGAAGGCGAATTCCTTTCTTAAGACGTGAAACGTTGAGTTTGGGATTGAATCCACAACCCCATTGATTCTGAGTCGATAGGCGAACGCTTACGCTAATCCGTTCCCACCATAGCTAAATACCCAACCAAAAATATTTCTGTTTTTTAAAAATCACTTGGTAAAGAAACAACCTTCCGTGTATTTGAGATTCAGTTTCTGAGAAGTGTTTTGTTTTTGACCCAGTGTCTACTACACCTTACGATACAATGTGTGTGAGTGCTCAATATAATCTAGTTATATATATAGCCAATTTAGCAGAACTAGCATATATCATTTAAACTACAAAGAAGAATGAAAAAAATTAAGTATTTTGGAGATATAAAGAGCTGAAAAAGATCTTCATGGTAGCAGACATCCCGGCAAAGAAGAGAAGAGGAAGACCACTGAGAAGATGGATTCAGGATGTAACTGATGGTTTGAGCATGACCGCTGCAGAGTCAGGAAATCTGGCATATGAGAGGGAGAATTTCCAAAGGTCTTAGGATAACAAAGTTCTGCTCAGGACAAGCTATTTGATGATGATGAGAATATATCTTCAATTTAGCAGAACTACATGTTCTCAATATGTGCTATTGAATATAAGTGTTACAGAAGAGTCATCCGTATATCATGGACATAGAAGAAAACAAATAGATCTATCCAGAAAGAACTCAGAATCAAAGAAAACTCACTGATGCTACAAATAAGAATGAGAAAATTGAAGTATTTTGGACATATAAAGAGACACGAAAGGTTGGAGAAGATCACCATGGAAGGCAGCATCCCAACAAAGAAGAGAAGAGGAAAACCACAAGAAAAATTGATTCTGTATGTAACCTGATTTGAGCATGATGGTTGCAGAGGTCTGACATACGAGAGAGAAGAATTCCGAAGGACTGTAAGGGTGGCAAAGTTTTGCTCGGGACATGATATTTGATGATGATGATGATGAAGGTTTTATACGGTAGTGAGTGATGAAATATGACACATGTCATACACAATTTGAAGACATTCCGAAATAAATGTTTATGAAGAATCTTGCTCTGTTTTGCTAGTCAAATGCTATAGCAAATAAATGTTTAAGACGAATCTTGCACGTTTTCTTGTCAAATGCTATAGCAAATAAAGAACTTTTAAAACGAACAAACTGTGCATCATTAGAGACCATTATTAAATAACGAAGCTGGAGGGAATTTGGGACATGTATTTCATATGCCAGTAGAGGCATTGGCTAAGACAGATCTCTGATGCACAGCAGATGGAAAAAGAAACCCTGGACATGCAAAGAGAACATGGAGAACTATGGAAAAAGAGTTTAACCCTTTCGCTGCTACATACTTTCTGAAGGCTGAGCTAAAAATAGCTACTCTTTGTTTCTAAGTCACAAACATAAATGTACGCCTATAGCAGTGACAGTAGCAATGTATAACGTGTTAACACGTCTTTAGCCCACAGAGGAGAGATAATAACAGACGTGTTAATGCGTCTTTAGCAGCTAAAGGGTTAAAGATTGTGACCTTACATGGGAAACAATTGACGGCAGAACAACAAAAATCTCTTGCAGAAGCCGTATGTTCCAAATGGGACACACAGATGGTATAGATATAGATAGAGGGTATTAAGAAATGGCTGACCACTGCTTTCTTGAACATATTAAAGTTGATCGTTAAAAGTATGCGCAAATGACTTAAGAATTCAATATCATTTCTTGAACTCTCCATTGGGAGTATAAAACTACCACTACTGTTGACATCCAACAAGACATGTCTCTATTCTGATAGCAATGGTTTATGTACACCACAGAGGATAGACTAGAGACGAAGAGAACATAATACAAGGATGTTAGCACCAGTTGTGAACTGGTGCACCAAATAATAATTCAACTTGTTTTTAAAAAAAAAAAACACACAAAAAAACTATCGCTACTGCCTGTAATACCGCTCGGTAGGACATGAGAGACATAAGCCTGTGGAATGTAATGGCCGCATGGCTAGAATCAATCACCACGAAACTGTTCAGGCTATGATTTTTCTTTATGCCCCAATGAAAAAAACACATTAGCCTTATCGAGGGTCGAACCCGGTCTCCTAAATGGAAGCCCTCGCTCTAATCCATTCAAACAGACGCTCCACATTCAACTTGTAAATATAATTTTGGGACTCAAATTGTGTTTTGAAATTCCCAGAATATTCCAGACTAAGCATTGTGACTGTCATGGATATCTTTTTAGGGAAAGAGGAGTGCTGCAAGGAGGAGACATATTGCTTGCATGTTGTATTTTAAATTCTGTACCAAAAAATTAACTGCCAAATTGGAAACACACTTTGGCCAAAATAATTTTGTTTCACATTAAGTTGTAGATTTTCTTAATTTTTTCAACAGATTTCTTTAATTGTATACCATGTTCTTTTCAAATTGTTCAACTGTTTTAACAAGCCTAATTTGCTAACTTCTCGGGTAAGAGTGTGTCTGTGGTTAAGATGTTTGCCTAATATTTCAGGCTAACTGTTAGGCTAAATATTTCAGCTCATAAGTTACTTTGTTAAGCGTTGAGATGTTTAGGGTAAGTTAATGAATGTCTGTTTGTAAGAAGATACTGACTGCATTTGTTGCTGAGTTATTTTGTTATGTGCATAATTATTTGTTGTTTGTTAATGTCTTATTTTATTATTGTTTCTAGTAAGATCGATGAAAGAAAGTATAATTTGGGATAATAAGGGTTGCATTGTGGGTAGCAGTGATGCATTCTGGGATAGTAAGGTCTGGTGCATTGTTGGATAGCAAGATCTGGTTGCATTGTGGTATAGCATGGTCTGGTTGCATTGTGGGATAGCAAGATGCATTGTGGAATAGCAAAGTCTGGTGCATTGTGGTATAGCATGGTTTGGTTGTATTGTGGGTAGCTTGGAATGATTCAATTTTAGAATAATTCTAGTCTTCATATATTATGATACAATCAGATATTTATACTACTGTCAAAGCAGTCAGGATACTTGTGTGGTCTTGATGTTTTACTTCAGGCAGAATATTTGTGTTGTTCATCATCAAGGTGTGTGTCCTTTATAGGACGTTGCTCTCTTTGCAGCGCATCTGAAATTCTCTCTGTCTCTAGCCAGTTCACCCACTTCGCTGATGGTCATATTCATGGTTTCTTTAATATCTTGTAGCCATCAACTTCTTGGTCTGCCTCTGCGTCCTGGTACCCTGCCCTCTAATATTGTTCTCTCCAGGCCATCGAGGAACTTGATGTGACCAAAGTATCTAATTTTTCTGTATAGTATATTGTTTATCAACCAATTGTCTTTAACATTCAGTTCTTTCAGGACATCAGTGTTCTTTTTTTTCTGTCCATGGTATTCATAGGATCTTTCTGTAGCATTTAGTTTCGAAGGACTGTATTTGTGTTGTTAGGACAATCATTAATCAATATGATCTTTGAAAGTCACAGAAATGTGGTTTGACAGAAGAATACTGAAAATGCCATGGACATCAAAGAAAACAAACGAGGAGGTTTTAAAATGCAAAGAGGAGGATTATAACATTTAGTTACATTAGGTAACATTCATGGAAGGAGATATCATGGAAGACAGATGGAGATGTTGGATGGTCTGACATCTTGGTTCGACAAAAGATTGACATCAGAACTGATTACCTGCACCAAGGAGAGAGAGCTGGTGAGAGACATGATCGCCTATGTCGGCAGGCATGGCACTTGATTAATTGATTATTAGAACAAACAAATCTGTTTGCTATTTTGAAAGGTCCTCCTTCTTCAAACGCTCCATATCGACCACTTGTTAACCACTCTGTATGATTTGTATGTGATAAAGAGCGATTGTACGTTGTGCTAATTATGCGCCTACAAGTAGGCAAACACATAAGACTTATGTGATGCTTTTTATTTACTAGTGCAGCTTTCCTAGGTCCTACATCCGTCACCTATTACGACATTCCTTGTAGGTTACAGTGGTACTATTCTTTACTTCCTTACTGCCCTGACAACACACGGATATCTCAGTCTGAATATAATCATAACTGTATGAGACTGATGTATGTCATCATGCGTAAGTGTCTGATGATTTGTATTCCTTACGCACATAATCAGACGAGTGATGCTTGCATCGACAATCATCAACATTTAGACTTGTTCAACTTCTTTGAATGTCTATAATCATCAACATTGGGATTTTGTTCTGTTTGACCTGGTCACATTTGACAGTGAGAATGTCATAGTTCATATGTACGGTTCCAACTTCACTGCAACAGTTCACCCCATAATTGCTCTGTTTCTATGCCAACGAAAATCACACGAATTGCTAACAACTGTGTCCTATGTGAACTAATTCCAGAATGAAACAGCCGACGCTTCAAAAAGCAACCTGCACATCATAAGATATGGCCATCGGTATAAAGTGTCAACACAAAACTGTTCATCACTTGAATTGCAATTCATGTCGAAAGGAACATTAATCACTACAAAATCCAGCTTTCTGTACACGCAATATCGCTGCTTATGGCAGATTGAGTCGGTTCTCATAACCGCTGTCAGCCATTTTCTGAATACCCACAACAAACACACGGTTGACACAGCAAAATGCATTCCATGTAACATTCATAGCTCACAGCGTTGCTCAAGCACTAACTCAGTAGCTCGGCATATGAAACCGGAAAATACCTGACCAAACATGGTGGAAATGCGCTAGCAAAGTCGTGTCCAGAATCAAACAGTCCTGACTCTGAATGACCCTCCCACATTCTGCCATTGCTGGCCAGATTTTTTGGAGACCAGACATGAAACGTTAAATGGTGGACTAGCATTTTCTCGAAGAAGCTTTGTTGATGATATTCAAATTTGCTGATGGTCATAACTGAATTTACTGTTTCTCAGTGCTGAAGGTTGGGGGTGTTATCTGCGAAGGACCTGAGTATGTTGTGTCTGTGAGTTGAAGGTGTGGCATTATCTTTTCTCCAATCATGTTTTGCCTCACAGCATCAGGTCAAGAAGAGATTTCTAAAACGGGCCTTTGTGTGCGCTTTGTAGATAGTGTCTTTCATCGCCTCTGTTATCTCTGAGGTCTATCTTTTGCGTGGTCTGCCTATTGCTTTGTACCCATTCTATCGGAGCAACATTGCTTTTTGAGGTGTACTGTCTGTTGGTAATCTGCTTATGTAACCAACCCATTTAATTTCTTGTTTTTTTATGAAGTTTAGTACTGATGTTGTACCCACTTTTTTCCCTGATGTCTTCATTTCTCAACCGGTCTCTTCTTGTTACCCCCAGCATTCTGCGTAGACACTTCATCTCTGTCGTGACTAGTTTTCTTCTATCGTTATTATATTATATATGATTGAACTGAATGTGGAGGTTTGTGTCTGTTGAAGTTGGGGCGTTAGATGTGGTGAAATTGAATGTGATGTTTTTCTGTACTGAAGATGAGGAGGCATTATATTTAATGATACTGAATGTGCTGAAGGTGTGGCATTATATATAATTGAACTGAATTTGTGGTTTGTTTCTGTTGAAGATCTGGCATGATTAATGTGGTTTTTGCTGAAGGCCGGGATGATATGGCTGAACTGAATGGATTTATATATGGTACGGAACTGAAGGTCTGGCATGATATGTGGCTGAACTGAATGTGGATTTTATATATGGTACAGAACTGAAGGTCTGGCATGATATTGGGCTAAACTGAATTTGGGGGTTGTTGAGGGTGTGGCCTGAATAACATCATGCACAGAATACATTGAAAGACATACAAATACAGTGGTTTCAACATAATGGAATCCAACCAACCACCAATAACAGCATTCAATATAAAAGAGATACTAGAGCCAAGGGAAGACCAAGAAAAAGATGGATAAACAATATCAAAACCCCACTAAATAAACACGGATATAACACAAGGGCGGCTCATCTGACCCTTGAACTCAAATTAAAGCTCCCACTTTTACGCTTAATGGCAAGAGTGGACAACTAATTCCATCATCTACCTCGGGTCAGACAATAGACACTAGAAGGAGTGGTTTGATATGTAACTGAACTGAAATTGGAGTTTATATCTATTGGAGGTAAATGAGTATACATATCCTTGATCAAGACTGCATGAAATATTGATGCCTGCAGCAACCGGAGTTTGTATCTGTTGGAGGTATATGAAGGCGTGCGACAAGGATGTGTTATGTCAGCCCTATTATTCAACACTGTCATAGATTGGGGATGCGTAAACAACGGAAGATAAGACAGAGGTATTAGATGGACGCTCACATCTACTCTGGAAAACCTAGATTTTGCAGATGACATCGCACTCCTATCTCATACACATAGAGATATCCAGGAAAAGACCTGCTGCCTTAACCAATATAGTGAGATGGTTGGGCTGAAAATAAATCAGAAGAAAACTGAAGTAATGACTCTGAACATAGCAACCCCAGCACCAGTCAAACTAGAAGGTAAAACCTCCGAGATACAACCGCTTCACATACCTTGGAAGTGTTATTAGCAATGAAGGAGGCGCTGGATCTGACATAAAAAACAGACTGAGTAAGGCACGAAGTGCATTCATGACCCATTCAGACCGCCTGAAATCTGCCCAATACAGCATCAGAACTAAGACTAGTATCTATAACAGCTATGTGCTGTCAACATTGCTGTACGGATCGGAATGCTGGAGAATGACAGAACAGGATATGTCCACTTGTTCTTGCGAAAAATCTTACGCGTGTACTGGCCGACTACTATCTCGAATCAAGAATTGCTTGCACGATGCCAACAAGAGAATATGGGCACTATCATCCGAAGACGACGCTGGAGATGGATTGGGCATGTGATGCACATGGAGACTGGCTCCGACACGAAAACTGCACTGAGATGGACTCCAGAGGGTAGGCGAAAGCGTGGAAGACCCAAGACGACCTGGAGGAGAATGATAGAGCAAGAGCTGAAGGAAATGAATCATAGCTGGAACACAATACAGAGGAAGGCCATGAACAGGGAAGAATGGTGTACGTTTGTTGTACCCTAACGCCAAGGGCGTAATAGGCTAAAGAGAGAGAAGAGAGGAGGTAAATGAGTATACATATACTTGATGAAGACTGCATGAAATATTGATGCCTGCAGCGACCTGAATGAGATTCGTGTGGTCTAGATCCCTGATATAATCTGGACATTCATGTTTTCTGTCCCAATTGTATCATTTACCATAAGAAGTTTTATGTCCCGATTGTATCATTTACCATAAGAAGTTTTCTGTCCCAATTGTATCATATTCCATAAGAAGGTTTCTGTCCCGATTGTATCTTTTCCCGATTGTATCTTTTACCATTTGGTTTTCTGTTCCGATTGTATCATTTACCATAAGAAGGTTTTCTGCTGTTTTTGGGATGCAATTGTTTGTACAAGGGACCAGACCTAACACTAGTAAAATGTTGCTTACATCCCTACCTTGTGTGTGTGTTGGGTGGGGCGCGGAGAGAAGAAGAGAAACTTGTAAATAAATAAACAGACTTTGATCAAGTATAACTGTGCTGCCACTCTTCCCTGGCCACTCTTTCCAGGCCACTCTTTCCAGGCCTCTCCCCCTGGCCACTTCTTCCCCTGGCCACTCTTCCCGGCCACTTTTCCCAGGCACTCCTCCCCTAACCACTCTTATCAGACCTCTCCTCCCAGGCAACCCTTCCCAGACCTCTCCTCCCATGCCTCCCCTCCCAGGCGTTTCTCCCTGCCACTCTTACCATGCCTCTCCTTCCCGGCCACTTTTCGAAGAAAACTCCCCCCAGGCCACTTAAATGACGTTTCACAGAATTCCAGAGATAATCTGGAGATAAACAGTTTAGGCCAGCTTCCATGAAAAGAATACTCGAACAACATTAACACAATCTCACAGGGACTCCCTGTTATTGTTCTGCATGAGAGACATTTTTTAATTTGAAATATGGAAACACTTGTCCCATGAGACCTACCATCTCATTATTGTATTATGTATATTTGCATTAGCTTGCCACAGCAGAAAGTTGCAATCAGTATCGCTTTTTATTTCTATGATTTCATTCAATCAAATGTGCTTCTAATATGTGATTCTCTCTGAATTCCAGTCTAAACGTGTTTCACTGACTTTTTTGTGTGTAGACATGTTCCACACACTTCGTATGACAATGTCCCACACACTTCATATGACAATGCCCCCTACTTCATATGCCACTGCCCACGCCCCCTACTTCATATGACAATGAGGCCCCCCCCCACCTACTTGGCATGACAGTGCCCCACACACTTCGTATATCAATGTCCCCCACACTTCATATAGCAATTCCCCTACACTTCATATGACAATTTTCCAGAACCTTGATATGACAATATTCCCCCACATTTCATGTAACCATGTCTCCCACACTCTTCATACAGCCATGTCTCCCACACACTTCATCCATTATAATTGTCACTTGGCTCATGTCCTGGGTCCTGATTTGTTACATCTCTTATTACCTTACCACCCGGCACCATTTCTGTACAGGCAGCCACATTTTGATTTGAAACAAGTTCACTAACTCTCACCCAAGCGCTCAATGAAAATGTTACTCTGCATATTTTTGTTGTTTATACATGAAGACATTAATTCTCTTCATTGAGAAATTTCATCTGCTAGCTACCCATTTGATTTTACGCACAATTCTATATATCTCTATATATAAATATAAGTCTGTGTTGGACATAAACATAGATCAAATATGTTTCTTATGATTGAACGTTGATACAATATGTATACATCACATGTGAAGATTATTGCACAGAACATGAACTCCAACAACAGTCCTAGGGGTCTCTGGGAAAAAATGTGCATGTGAACAGAATGAAACAGCCCAGATTTGAACCCCCAACCTTTGGTGGAATGCGCTGCACAAAGGCTTAGCCACAGATATCCCCTGGTGTATGTCATCCAGATATCAGATAGGAAAACTTCATTGTAACACGTGTATGTCTAGCTGACACACAAACAGTATATAAAAACCGTTGTTTAGAAAAGATCACCAAGCAATCCCTACATTCAGTATTGAGCTTAACTCTTAGTGGACCAGGCAAAGTCACATTTTACAAGGGCTTCACGTTTGATAACAAACGCCACAGCGTGGTGGAATGTAAAACTGCGTCCACTTCAAACCCATTAGCGTGGCTTGGTCCACTAAGAGTTAGTAAACAGATTTCTAGAACTAAGCTATGTCTGAAATGTCCATCAGAAATATTGCTCCATTGCCATCATAGTTTCCTTACATTTCTGTTCATAATTGTTCATGCATTTATAACGCTGATGTGTTACCCGAGCTCGGAAGGAGCACTGAATAATAGCACTGTGACTTTCAGGGCATGGCGTAAGAGGTGACTGAGCCTAGGGAAGCTATCCTAGTAAATTCTTCTTCGAATGCTCCATATCGACCACTTGTCAACCACTCTGTGTGATTTGTATGTGATCTGAGCCTAAGAATGATTGATGTTGGGCCAGTTATGCACTGCAAGTAGCCAGCACATCCGATTTCTGCGCTACTTTTATTTACTAGGGTAGCATCCCTAGGGCCTACATCAGTCGCCTTTTACGACATGCATTGTTGGTTGCAGTGGTACTATTCTTTGCTTCCTATGGCCCCGGCACCACCCAGGGACCCTAGTAAATAAAGAGTGTTGCATAAATCAGATTATTCTGGCCTACTTATAGGCTCGTAACTGGCACAGCGCACAATCGCCCTTAGGCTCGGAGAAGCTACCCAAGTAAATAAAAGGGTGTCACAGAAATAGGATGTGCTGGTCTACTTGTAAGCTCATAACTGACACAACATACAATCACTCTTAGACTTGGATCACATACAAATCACAAAGAGTGGTTAAAAAATCATCGATATGGAGTATTCAAATAAGAAGAAGCATTTATAATGTGTATTATAAGATCCGATTTCTACAGCCAGTCATTATTTTTTATGAGACAATATCTATTTATTATAATGTACTAGTTCTTTGTTTGATGTGTAGTTTGTGTGTACACTCTGTCTTTATCTGCTACCAATGTTTGTCACAGACTAGGTCGAAGGTCGTGGGTTCGAATCCGGACCGCTCCGTTCTGTTCACAAGTGCAGTTTTTTCAGAGACCCTAGGATTGTTGCTGGAGCTACGGAGTTTGTGCTTTGTGAAGTACTTTCGGCAAGTGTCGTGCAATTTCTGGGAGAGGGCCGAGCATATGGGGTCAAACCCAGTGCAATGAAGTCAATGCTTCGCTTTAAAACCCTTTAGGGTTGATATAAGGGAAGACTGCAATTCAAACTATGTAGCATCAGTGTAACATCATGTCCTGGAAGATGAAATATTTAGGCCGCATTAAACTCCACTGCGGTTTGGAGAGAAAGGTAATGGAAGGCATGGTTCCTGGAAAATGAGGTAGGGAATGACCAAGACAAAGGTGGCAGCGTGACATCAAAGAAACCTCAAACATGATGCTAGAAGAGGCAGGAGAACTTGCAAGAGACTGAGAGATTTTCAGGCTGACTGTGATGATTGTGACGTTACGCAAGGGACCTGCTAGTACTTGAGCAAAGGTGAAATATAAAAACAAAGTCAAATAGTTTTACAAAGTACAAAAACAAGATGTAGTGACGTTTTTGCCAAAAGGACTTTATCAAGCAACGGTTACAGAACATATGACAAAATTGAGACTGTTTTTATACACTGGACATCACAGACACAGTCAGATGATAAATTCCCCCATCCATCCTAAAATGAAAATCGAATTAAGACAGTTAAGAATTTATTGTTTGTGTGATTTCTAGTATATCTTCAAATAACTTATATCCTGAGCAGAACTTTGCCACCCTAACAGTCCTTTAGAATTTCATAGGCCAGATGCCCCACCTCTGCTACCATCATGCTCTAACCATCAATTACACTCTGAATCAACTTTCTCCTTGATCTTCTCTTTGCCAAGATGCCTCCTTCCATAATGGACTTATCCAGTGATCTAGTGCATAAAAGTCACAATTCCGTCATTTGTTCCACATCCATTGCTTGATAAATCTCTGTTGGTTGGAACATCATTGTATCTTGTTTTTATACTTTGTAAACCTACTTTACTTTTTTTTTAAATGTTTTGTACAACAGAGTGTTAAATACAATCATATTGTTGACCGTTTGAGATATGTTAGAAAGTGATCTGCTGGAAGTTAAGTTTGAGATATGTTAGAAAGTGATCTGCTGGAAGTTTAGTTTGAGATATGTTAGAAAGTGATCTGCTGGAAGTTAAGTTTGAGATATGTTAGAAAGTGGTCTGCTGGAAGTTTAGTTTGAGATATGTTAGAAAGTGATCTGCTGGAAGTTTAGTTTGAGATATGTTAGAAAGTAATCTGCTGGAAGTTAAGTTTGAGATATGTTAGAAAGTGATCTGCTAGAAGTTAACCCAACGGGACTGCAGAGCCGATATATCGGTTCAGAGTAATGTTCATGATGTCGCAGAACCGATATATCGGCTTTTGGATGTCTGTTCACGGAAACGAATGTATCTTCAGAACCCTTTACTGAAGTTAAAAAAATCTTCAGAAACGGAAAGTACATATATGTAGGTACATTACTATCTCCATTTAACAAAGATTTGAAAGAGGGAAAGCAATGTATTATTGTGTTCAAGTCGAGACTTTTTTTTAAACGTTAATGATTCCGACGATGTTTACAGTGTAATCTTGAGTACTGTTAGATCAAATTATAACTTGTGATAGTAATGAAGAAGATTTAATTGATGGTAATAATGACATTTGATTGTTTATGAAATGCAGTTTCGATAGTTGTAAGTCTAATGTAATAATTGCATCTAAAGAATGGGCTTCCACATTCCATTTATTGACATGTCCGCACTAAAAGTTAATATTATAAAAACTACTGCACCTAGTTAGATGAAACTTATAGAATATGTTCCACATGGATTTATCTTCATTTAACTACTACTTCTAGAAACATCTATGAATACTAAGATGTAATACAAACCGGAGAATAAAAATATTTTTATGCTTTTTCGTTTTTCAAAATAGTCATGCTACAATAATCTAATTTTCTCAAACGTATATCACCTGATGTAAAATATTATTACATTAATGTATTCCACATCCAATTAGCTACAATTTAATATATAACATGTCATACTTTAGAGAAACAGTACAAGAGTTATAAAGGATTAAACTAATTGACATTGAATGTTAAATTTGAACCGCATAATAAATGCGTCCAGAGGTCAAAATAATACAGGGCGAAAGGGTTAAGTTTGAGATATGTTAGAAAGTGATCTGCTGGAAGTTAAGTTTGAGATATGTTAGAAAGTGATCTGCTGGAAGTTAAGTTTTAGATATGTTAGAAAGTGATCTGCTGGAAGTTAAGTTTGAGATATGTTAGAAAGTGATCTGCTAGAAGTTAAGTTTGAGATATGTTAGAAAGTGATCTGCTGGAAGTTTAGTTTGAGATATGTTAGAAAGTAATCTGCTGGAAGTTAAGTTTGAGATATGTTAGAAAGTAATCTGCTGGAAGTTAAGTTTGAGATATGTTAGAAAGTGATCTGCTGGAAGTTTAGCTTGAGATATGTTAGAAAGTGATCTGCTGGAAGTTAAGTTTGAGATATGTTAGAAAGTGATCTGCTGGAAGTTTAGCTTGAGGAATAGATGTCTAGAGGCGGAAACTTTTCTTCTTCTATGCTTGGGCTGACTTCTATCTGATCTATGTGTGTGTTTGTGTGAATGCAGTCCTGCAATATCTGATCTATGTGTGTGTTTGTGTGAATGAAGTCTTGCAATATCTGATCTATGTGTGTGTTTGTGTGAATGCAGTCTTGCAATATGTAACATGCATGCATTGTAAGACTGATTGTCTTTTGTGGCTAATGTAATGTGTGAAAACTTGGTCTATCATTATGATGTAAATTTTTTGCGACTGAAGAAAATGTAGGATACATGATTGAATCCACAATATAACTGAGGAGACCATAGACAACATGAATGATGAAATCACGTGACTGATGAGATCACATGAATCATGAGATCACATGACTGAAGAGACCATAGACAACATGAATGATAAGATCACATGATTGATGAGATCATAGATAACATGACTGATAAGATCACATGATTGAAGAGACCTTAGATAACATGACTGATAAGATCACATGATTGAGATCATAGACACATGAATGATAGATCACATGAATATGAGTGAGATGGTCATAACAAGATCATAGACATGAATGATGAACTATGACTGAAGAGATTGTTAAGAGATTACCAAAATGTCCTGATCTGCTAGTTTCCTATGACAAGTAAATATCTTAATCAAATCCAGTGTCCACTTGTCATCATATTTTGTGTACCTTCTGATTGTTATTCAAGTACCGGTCATGTCTCCTCACAGTTTCTTGCTCCTAGTGTTGCTTATCAATTCTGTTTGTCACTTGTATCCCAATGCCATGATGTTAAAACCGTCCATGAACTTCTCTATCTCATTTGTCTATCAGTTTTTACTATTGTCACTAATATATTTTCTAAAGCTTCCTACTTTCAATGCTTACCACCACTCAACAACAATTTGTCATATGTTTTATATTTGAATGTTTGCTTGTTTCAGGTAATCCATATTATTATTGTTCATCTTTGTATTCTTATGTACAACTTACATAATTCTTGTTGATTGTGACCAAGTTAATACTAAATGTTAGTTATTTTATGTTTTGCGATCGATGTCATGGCACCTTGGGTATTCCCATACATGCTCTGTCCTCCGCTGCAGCAGCCATCCCAAAGTCCATTTGCTCACTGTGCCCATGAGCAGAGAGATAAGTATACTCTCTCTCTCTACCACGAAGACGACACTGTCTGGCATGTCCAGACTTAATTCTCGCACTCGTTCCAGTGTCTGAGACTCACCCACATCACATAAATCAGAGTGCCCCGCATTGATGATATAGAATCTTTCCTTCCTTCTGCCCGCTTGAATCGGGATGTTGTTTTCAAGAAAGTCAGCACGCTCGCTACTCCTGCACTCAGCATGACCAGATGTGTACAGCCTAGTCATTATCTTGAGATGTTATCTCCAGTGCTGTCCACCCATTCCACGCACATACTTTTAGATTCAATACTTTGAAACATATTCATTGAGTCTAACCAATGGCATCTCGTGGTCATTTTTGTTGGTGGGGCCAGACATTTTCTTCCGAATAAATCATGGTTTTTGGTTGCTATATTTTAATTATAAAATAATAAATACACGTTATACATTATTTTTGGTGGGGCACGGCCCCACTGGCTCTTAATGACGAGCCGCCACTGAGTCTAACTAAATGGTAGGCTTTATAATAATAATAATAATTCTTCTTGTACTGTTATACGTTACATAGGGCCTGCAAGCAATTTCTCCATACCGCTCTATTCTGGGCAACTTGCTCAATGTCCTCCATGGAACTGATAGTGTAAGGCAAACTCGTATCATTCATAAAGACTTTGGTGGGCAAGTTAGGATTGGCCGTATGTGAAAGCAAACACGAAAGAAAGTACTGGTCAGTGTAATACTTATCCTCTGCCTGAGACTTAGAAGAGAATCTTCAGTGAAAACTGTTACCTGCTTGAGACTGTTAGCATCTTTAAAGAAAGCACTGGTCAGTGTACTAGCAGAGGACCCTCTTTATGTTGACAATTCCATCATAGCTAGCTAGCACCCTAATGGATTATAAACTTTATTGTTATTATTGAAACCAAGTTGACACACACACCACCATCACCACCACTTAACATCTACCTCATCTCACACCCTCAGTGAGAACCTTGTTTTATTCTGCAGCCACCTATTCATCTACATCATCATCATCATGTGTCACACACATTGACATTTAATTCCAGTTCCCAAATTAAATTTAACTCACACAAGCATTCCAGTACATCGGATAGCCATTTTTTCATTTCTGTCTTCCTACATCTTCTTTCACCATCAAATTGTTCCCTTATTGTCCCAAATTTTCCAGACTCTACCTATGTTTCATTAATTAAATCTTGCTTTTTATTTTAGCTAGTCTTAATGTATATTATTGTTTTCCTGTTTTATATTTTGTCATTTTATTTCTAAGCTGTCCATGGTGTATGTAGCATTCTCCTCAGGAACTTCATTTCTGTTGCTGCATTTAATCTTTAAATTTGTTTATTCAAATGCATATTTTTTGTGTGTAAATATTTTGTTGTCATCTAATTGAAATTTATTGACCAGTTCTTGAATGAAAACAAAAAAAATTCTATATCAATAACAAATAAAATAATGAAGAAAAAAGATATGAAAATAATGTTGTCATTGAGATGTTTGTGTCCTGTTATATGTACAACATATATTGTGTTCATTTTAGAAGATTCAATGGTGGTAGGTTGCTTTTTATGTGGTGGTTGGGTGGTTGCTGTTTGTGTGGGTGTTGCTGTTTGTGGTGGTTGGGTGGTTGCTGTTTGTGTGGGGTGTTGCTATTTATGTGGTGGTTGGGTGGTTGCTGTTTGTGTGGGTGCTTATTTATGGGTGGTTGGGTGGTTGCTGCTTTGTTGTGGGGTGTTGCTGTTTATGTGGTGGTTGGGTGGTTGCTGTTTGTGTGGGGTGTTGCTATTTATGTGGTGGTTGGGTGGTTGCTGTTTGTGTGGGGTGTTGCTATTTATGTGGTGGTATTCAAGGGGTGAAAACACATAGAAAGTTTATCATCAATATCAGAAAGAAGCAGTCATCATTTTTGGACATGTGACGGGGAAGGAGGTTTAAAACAGAAATTGTGGAGATCCATGATCGCCTACGCCAAAGCCAGAGATGTGACCTGGTGATCTTTCTTCTTTCTTACGCTCTTTCGACCAATTTTAATCACTCTTTGTGATATGTTTGATCTTTGTCAAGAACATGATACGTTGCAATTGGCTTAGTAGACCTAAATACATAGACTTCTACATGTTTAGGACACTTGCATCCGATTTCATCCAAACCTTCTTAGTCGCCTCTTACAACATGCGTGGCAGGTAACAGTGGTTCTATTCTTTATACCCCAAATTTGGGCCCCGTAACCACTCGGTGATGATGATGATAATTATCTTCTTCTTCTTTGCGTTCGGTTTCGTATGCTTGTCTAAATCATGAGATGGGGTTGCCTCTATGAAGCTGCATGGAGTTCTTCAAGAGTTCCCCATAGCTTGGTCTGTAGCTTTGTTCATGAGGCCATGTTTCATTTCGTTGGTGTATGTATGATGGACATGACTGCAGGATGTGCTCTGGAGTCTGTGTTTCTGTCTGGCATGCACACAGTGCAGTCTGAGCAGGCTTTATTCTGTGCATGTGGTGGTTGAGCCTGCAGTGACCTGTTCTAGGCGAAAGATTGTTGGTGCTGTTTTCTTTTAGTCTGCTGATGGGATCTTGTGGGTGTTTGCTGTGGGTTTGTTGTCTCCATACCTCTTTGTACTTTCTTTTGATATGTGTCTTGATTTCTGGTAGTGATACTGTGTGTTTCTGTTGTGTAACTTTTGTTCCCTCTTAGCTCAGCATTTTCTGCTCTCTATTTCCTGGAATGCCACAGGGGCTGGTATCCACTGGAGAATAATTTTGTTGTGTTCTGAGAGCTTGGTTACCTGTAGTGTCAGCTCTCTTTCCATGTTATCTTGTGGTTCCTTTGTTTGGCCTGCAGGACTGACAGGCAGTCGCAAAGGAAGACAAGTTTGTTGTTTTGATGTTTCTTTGCTGCAGTATTTTTGAGGCATCCACAATTGCCTGTTGTTCGGCTCTCAAATTTGTTGATAGTTCTCCAGTGGCACTTGAATTTGTTAGTGTAGTGCCGTCTTGGAGTATGATGATGGTTCCGTCCCCTCCTTTCCTGCTGTCGGTCTGATAATCCGTCTGTGTATATATGGGTCCACTCGGGATGGGGTATGAGGTGTCAATGTGTTCTAGTGTCTTTGCTCTCAAGATTGGACCTGTTTCTTCGCCCTTTTTGTCTACATTTGGAATTGTTGTTATCACTGTAAAGTTGGGCTGTAGGTCTGTGTTGTTGAATGGTACTATCATTTCCCAGGTTGCTGGGTTTTTTGAGAGGATGTCCATGTTTTTGCAGAGTGTTTTTGACAAGTGATGGAAGCTGCAGCTTTTATGCGGTTTTTGGTTGGTTCGATTGTTTGGCATGGGTTATTTTCTGTAGCGTTGAACTTTTCTGATAGTGTATTTTTTGTTCCCTGCGTCGTCCCAGGCTCTCAAGCCAAGCAGTTTTTCCCAGATCTTTGATTTGTGTACTTCTAGACCTCCGGTGATGATTCTGAGGCCTGTGTTCTGTATTTTATCTAGCTTGTATAGATTTGTTTGTGCTGCGGTTGTGTAGGCTCCTGTGCCATACTCCAGTTTTGGACGTACATATCCTGTGTATATTTGGCGTGTAGTGTTCGCATCTGCGCCCCAGTGGGTTCCTGCTAGTTTTTTCATGAGTCTTAATCTTATTGTGGCTTTCCTTTGTGTTTCTTCTATGTGAGGACCCCATGTAAGTCTTTTGTCGAATTTTATTCCTAGATAGGTAGGATTGTCCTCCTTTGGTAGTGGTTTGTTGTCCAGGTAGAGGTTGACTTGTGCAGGTTTTGTAGAGAGTGAGAACAGTGTTGGCACTGTCTTGTTTTGGTTTATTGACCCCTAAGTGTCTGCCCATTTCTTTACTGCATTTATGGCTCCTTACATTCTGATCTTGGCAGTTCCTATGTATTCTGTTTGGGTCCATATGGCCAAGTCGTCTTCATGGAGTGCCTTGTGAATGTTAGATGTAAATTGTTTGGGGAGATCATTGATAAAAAAGGATGAAGAGTGTAGGGGATATTGCACTTCCCTGTGGAACCCCATCTTCTAGTCTGACCAGCTTGCTTCTGTGTCCTCCAGTTTGACTCTTGCACATCGTCTGTGTAGGAAATCTCTGATCCATTTTACATGTGACCTTGATCCGCTTTTTGCTAGTTTTAGCAGGAGTCCTTTTTCCAGACTTTGTCAAGGCTTTAGTCAGGTCAAGAAGGTGGCCAGCAGCTTGTGTTTATTCTGGAAGACATCTTCAATTTCTTGGGCAAGATAGGTGGTTTGATCATCTGTGCTTCTGTGTTTTCTGAAACCTGATTGGCAGTCATCAAGTATTTTCTTTTCCTCTAGAGTTAGCAGCCTGTTGTTACGAGCCGCTCCATTGTTTTCCCAAGGCAGCTGAGGAGGCTTATGAGACGGTAGCTTTCTTTGTTTTCCTTGGGCTTGCCTTTTTTTGCTATAGGGATTATTTCCCCCTCCTTCCATTCCTTTGGATATACTCCCTTTCATCCAAGATTGGTTTATCAGGTCCAGGAGGTGTTGTCTGCCACCTGTTCCTAGGTTTATTATCATTTCGTTTGTCACCCCATCTGGTCCTGGTGCCTTTTTTTTCTTTAGTTTTTATTGCGTGTCCAGTTCTTTGAGAGAGAAAGGTTTGTTCATTATGTCATGTTTGTCTGCAAGTTGTTTGTTTATTTTTTTTTAGTTCTTTTTTTGTTTCCTTGATTTTGGACATATGTATGTTGCTTTCTTTTACAAAGCCATCCGCAAGAATGTTTGCAGCTATTTTGCCCGTGTAGGTTTTCCTCCATCTTCTATGACTGTGCAGGCATGGCTGGTGGTGTTTTCTTCATTTAGGCTCTTTACAAGCTGCCATAGTTTTGTGCTGTCTTTTTTCCCTGTTTAGGGTTCTGTTTTTCCTGCCAACTTTCCTTATGCATGTGAGTTTTTCTTTTTTGTATATGGCTTGGTGTTTGTTGTGTTCTGTGACATTTGTGTCAGATGGGTCTTGTTCCATTTTTGTTCGTGCTGCTGTGACTTTTCCATGTGATTGTTGTAGTTCGTTGGTCCAGAAGGGTTCGTAGTGTTTTTTTCTTCCTCTGGGGATTGATTTTTGTGCTGCTTTAGTATGTTGTGAGAGTTGTAATGTTTTTCTGGATGCTTTTTTGTTGTGTGGGTTTCTGTCAGTTTTCCTTCAGTTAGGTTTCTGTACAGGTTCCAGTTTGGCTTTTTGTAGTTCCAGCTGGCTATTTTTCCTGTTTTCGTGACTTGAGCTTTCCTACAGTAATAATGATTGGTTTGTGGTCGCTTCCTCCTAGTTGTTTCATCACCTTTCTTTCTGCACATCTCTGGATGTCTTCTGTGGCTATTGCCAGATCGGGTGTGCTTTGTGTTCTCATACTCCTGAGTAGAAAGTTGGCTCTGAATCAGGTTTGTTTATGAGTATGAGTAGGTTTTCCATCATCCATTCCTCTACTTCATCTCCTCTTGAATCCATAGTAGCATATCCCCAGCTGGGGAGTGGCTGTAAAGTCGCCTAGGATTATTTGGTTCTTCTCAGCTGTATGTATGCTCTAGCTGTATGTATGCTCCAGCTGTATGTATGCTCTCTAGTTCTAATTTCTTATTGTTTGGCAGTAGTAGTTTGTAACATGTATTGGTTCTGGGAGGACATGTATTTTGACTGTTAGGTGTTCGGCTCACCTGTACTTCTGGAGGTTTCTGAGGCTGCGATGTTGTTTTTGACTAGAGTGATGATGCCTCCCTTGTGTCCGTCTCTATCCAGTCTGTATGTCTCATAGTCTCTGATGTAGAAGCGGCAGTTTTTATTTAGATGTGTTTCCTGTATGCATATGATGTCGATCTGTTGTTCATGTAGGAATTTTTTGCAGTTCAAGTTTCTTTCTGTCAACGCCTCTCATTCCATTGCATAATCTTTAGTGTGCTGTTCTTGTTTTGACCAGTGGCATTACTCTGTTAATCCTGTTCTTCGATGCAGAGCTACTGTCAGTAGCTTGGGGTGGACCCTTCGAGGCTTGGGATCCGGCGCTGCTCCCGCCTGGCAGCAGTCTACAGGAGCAACCCCATATCTAAGTAAATATCTGAGCATACTCACTAACCGTAGTGTGCGTTGATGTCTTTTTCCATTTCTGGATGCCCACGCCATTCTGGCTGACATGTCCGTCTTCAGTGGGGAAGTTAGAGTCTTCCTATCCATGTCCTGGCTCTTCCCAACACTGCCTGTCAGGCATCAGAGGTTTTTAGGAGTTTCCTTCTCCGCTTTTGTTCAACCAAGGTGAGCTCCTGGGTGATCTTGGTGGGGATCTGGGCTTGTCCACACACAGGTGGGCCATGCATCCGCTTCACTATCGGGGATCACACCTCCCCCGGGTTTTGTCTGGCTTACCAGCCATAGCCTGGTATTTTACCCTTCCGGCATTGGGGCCCAGTTATAGCGCTGGGACTCGCTTTGTCAGAGCCGTGTTAGTTTAAACGGGGAGCACCACGTGAAGGTACGGTTGACTTGACTGCAGGCATTCCTCATTATTTAGATGAGGCCTATAACAGTCCTTGCTCCCCCGATGATAATTCAATGACAACTATTTCATTATGAGGATGAAGGTTTACCTCTGAAGTTGGTGAAGGCCCACATGGAGGAAACCAGTCAAATGATAAGCAGGTCTCACGCAAAAATCACTCAGAAGCGCAATACCAGGCGTCATAACTACCACCTGAATTGACAGCGGGCGATCGAAGGAAGGATGAGCTTAAGACCGTTACTGCTACCATCTATTGACTCCCTAATACTCCGTTTACTGTGGCCGTTGTTGTATCTGACTCTCAGTCGATGTTTCACAAGATTCAAAGGGCAGGTTTCTGGTATGAGTGGATGTCGTCTATAGAAGTTTATAACCTCCAGAGGCGTACGTGGATATACTGTCCTGGAAGGGGAGGGGGTTGCATCAACAGTAATAGATTGTTGAAGATGGATATGGGGATGTTCTTTGGCTCTTCCGACTACCTGTTGGATGAAGACACTAAAATAGATGTTGAATCGATCTAGCAGTTTGGAGTTACCCGCTGTGCAAGTAGAGCTGAATGCACGAGGGGCAGAGTGAGGAGTGTGTTTAACCAGCGAGCCACGGGAACCATCAGTATGCATACTTTTCGACATCTGTTGAGGGAGACTGAGCGGGTCTGCCCGGAGTGCAATGACGTCAGTTCAGTAACCAATAAACAAAATAAGTGCAATGACGCCAGTTCAGTAACCAATAAACAAAATAAGTGCAATGTGTACGATTCAGAATCGCAAAAGTCGTTTCCAATCTCTCATCCTCCTCTCTCTCTCTTGCGATCACCCGCACAGACCGTTGTACTAGATCTCACCATAAATTCTATTCATGTGGAAATATGATTCATGCAGGCCTAACAATGGTGTGTTTTACGTCACATCTTCAGCACCATTTGGAGCTCTGGTGTTTATCCTTCTACGATGTGTCCAGTCTTAGCGCGTTACCGGTTCGCTCTCCGTTCTGTAGCCATCTAGTGTTTTTTTTCGGTGTGGGGTAGCTACCCCACGCCCAACCTCCTTTGTCGGCTCCTGACATGCGTGGCAGGTAACAGTGGTTCCATTATTTACACCCCAATTTGGGCCCCGGTAATCACTCGGGCGCCATCTCAATTGAATGTGGTTAATGCTGTCGATGAGGTTCGACAACCTGTCTGTATAAATCTCCGTTAATCCTAACTACAAACAACTGTTGAAACAGAATCAGACAACCAACAATGCCCAAAGAAAGGTACAATTATTGTAATGTCTTCTGTCGTACCATCTCCCCATCCGATGTTGTCTCAAATTAAAGTGTGCATGAACTCATTAATATTGTGTCTATTGCCGATGCTAATTTTCTATAGCCCTTTAATTCACTAACGACAGTTTGTGCTGTCTTACATCAAAGGTTGATGCGATTGTCAAGAAATTATCTTCCTTGCCCTTATGATACATTCTAGCAGACTGCTATCTGGTTCCTCTCTAGATGTTCCCTTCCTAGTTACATCCCTTTCTTCCGTTTTCTCTACTGCCCTTAACTGTCCCTCAAAATATGGTCTTTAATAATGTCGAGACAAGTAAGTCTGATCGAATGGATTAGATCGCTGACTCCCTGTAGTCAGGACCGTGTCGTGCTATGATACAGAGAGGCGGCCGCACCAGGCGATACGGTAACGGGGCGGCATAAGCAGCAAAATCAAAATTACTATTGAAGGTTATTTAAAAAAAGACTTTAGGGGCGGCATTTCGAAGACTTGCACCATACTAAGAAAATATACCGCACGGACCTGCCTATAGTGAAACCCGGGTTCAATCATGGTAAGGATGATTGAGGTGTTTTTTCTGTCGGTGGCATGAAGAACAAACTTCTAACTTGAATAGTTTCGCGTCGACTGTACTAGAAATGCAGTCATTCAATCCCTCAGCTCATGTCATCCCTGCCCTGAAAAATGAAAATCGTGGCATATCCTAAAGAACGTAGCCATCAACCACAGTAAATGAGTCGTTGATTTTCTAGGCACCACTTATACGTTCAGTAGTTTGTCATTGCTTTCTGAACGGTGAGTCTATTTTACCATTTGTAAAAATCCCATGAAAAAATGGTTGCTTCCAAACTTGCCCATCCTGGAGTTTGAACCAGGTACGCTTGGGTTCGTGATCAAGCTCACTACGCATGAGCTCAGACGCTCACCTTCCTATTGTTATTACAGATAGTAAAGACAGTTTTTTTTTTCTAAAGACCATAAGGGGCACGAGCACGCTGTACAGCCTACCACTGTGTCATCCAGATCTTTATGAGCAGTGTGGACTTTTTCTGTAGCTGTTTGCTTATTTTACAACGTGGGGCGTCGGCCTTAACACCGACCTCTCTACGCCGCCTTTTACGACTTGAGTTGGGACAGTGATTATGTTATTCTCTATCCCAGAAACCACACGGGATCATACATATACATTTTTTATTCTTGCCATACAAGACGTCTTAGGAGTGTCGGCCACCGACTTCTTCTCTCTGCAGTACCCAAGAAAATAAGATTCGGCTCGGTGCCATGGACATCGTAACCCTTCGGTTCGGTGCCACGAACACCTTAAATCTGGAGAACCTGTGACTTTTCTGCCAGCCCGCGGAATTGAATCGCACTCTAGTGGCTTGTCCACAGCCAGGCTCTAGTAGTTGGCTCTGGATTGTCACACCATCATCCAACGCGCTACTAACACGCTGAGCAGGCGGATAAAATGTTTGATAAAAATGAACGTAATTCGATAAATAATTCGATTCGTAAGGAAGAATTCGATAAACGGAAAGTAAGCAAAGTCATGTGACTTTAGTCTTTTAAAAAAAAAATAGATATCATATGACTACTTATTCCATATCACGTGACTTCACCAGCTGTACACAAAAAACATTGCAGTAACTGTCAGCGAATTAGCACATATTTATATTCTAATTAATTCATTAACTCGCCCCCTATTTTTACGTAAGTTAGAAATCATATTCTATATATGGACCATTATTAGCCATGTTAAGACGATGTAATTTATATGAAACATGGTTTATATTTATAATTAATTAGTAATAACAATAGTAAGTTTATTAAAAGTTTCTGTTGGCGGATGACCCAGCTGTTTTATGTAAATAATAATATATAAAAAAAATATTGTTGTTATTAAAGATCTTTAATCTTTACTGACTTTTCATGTAAGTTTTATTACTGCTCATATATTATTTTGAGCTACTGGAAACAAACACCTTGCACAAGAATGAAGTATAGTTATCATGTATAATGATGTATGTAAATGTAAAGACGAGAATGTACATTATTATGATGGGTGGGACTGCATGGACAAAATACAATATTGAATAATTAGCATACGTTATGATACGATACCAATTACGAATGCAGTCTTGAGTCATTAACGAAACAATATTGATAAGCGTATCTATAGTATCAGCTATTATAAGAAGAGTAGGTGGAAATTGTTTGGGATACTCTGATGATAAATGATCAAACAGTTCTAAACTAAGCATGCACAGTACAGAAGTGTGAGGCCAATAGTTCAGGAAAGAAAGGACGCCAAAGAAACCCTGAAACGAAATTTTCAAAGAACAGGCGAGAATATCGTTCTCGGTTCTATAGGAAAGATTGAACGAGATACCCGGAATAGAACAGTATGGAGAAATTGCTTGCATGCCCTGTGTAACATGTCATTGATTGGTAGGAGAACAATACAATACAGTACAATAGATGTAGTCATTATTATTTAATTCATAAAGATAATTGCGCTTCAAAAATTAAGTGATTATTTTGTCTTGTATTTCATACTGCTGCTACTGTAGTGGACAAGTACGACGACGGTTATAGCAACCAGACGAGATGAGTCTCTTCAAACTGACATACTGCATCATTGAAATGTTGTCATAAAACAGTTCTCTTGGATAGAAAGATAATTGATTGAAATGGCTTCTAATTTTCCAAGAAACTTAAAAACATATGGAGCAATTAGAGATGATACAGAGCGTCTCCTTTCACCAAATCATTTTACAGATACTGCAGAGGTGACCGTAAGTAACTTACTTTTCTTCTTCCAACGTTTTCAGACATCGATATTTGTTTACTTCTAGGCAGTTAGTGGTCAACCGGCCATGTGTTTTTCTCTGTTCAGTGTATATAATATTGAACAGTGTAACTATTGTACAGTTTTTTAGTTAGTTACACTCACACCAAGTTGCAGTTAATTACTTGAATTAGTTTTGAGTACTACAGTAAATTGGTAATTACAGTACTAAACTTGCACTTCTGTTTCTTCTTAATTTCAGACTTGGATAATACTTTATATCAATTATATGATTATCAATCAATTATATAATTTGATCTAACCCATGATCAAATTATTTCTATTTTGGTAAAATTCTCTTAAACACTAAAACAGCTCAGCTGTTATTCTTCCATATAATGATATATTCCTCTCGTACCTTTATAACGTTACATAGGGCCTGTAAGTAATTTATAACATAGTTTACATACACCTGTGTCCTGGGCTACTTGATCAATCTCTTCCATGGAATTGAGTCCGATATTTCTTTCCTCTCAGCAAAGTTAGTTTCATGGTTGCCCTATGGCGTCCTCTCGCTTCCCACTTCAGTGCATGTGTTGGTATTCTTTGATCATGTCTTTTCAAGGTATGCCAAACAAATCTCCATATTTCTCTAATATGAATTAACTCCAAATTTATTTTATGTAAAGTTAGTGTCCTTGGAATATGCCCATTTCTTCTATAAATCAAAATCTCAAAGGTTGCAGATTTCTCTTTTAATTGCTTGCTCAGTTTACATTTTTCTGTACTATAGAGTAAAGATCAAAATATATTATATATATAACAGCTTAGAACTCTTATTTTTGTTATCTATGCTCAACGAACGGTGGAAAACCAAAGTATTAAATCTTAAAACAAAACTTAAATTATGTAAAAGCAGTGTCCTGTAAGTGTTTTTCTACAGTAGTGAGTGCTGGAAAATGAACCATAACATAATACACAAGTTGGAGACATTCTAAAATCAATGGTTAAGAAGAATCCTGCAAATGTTCGGATCAAATACCATATCAAATGAATAGTGTCTAAAACGAACAAGCTGTGCATCACTGGAGATCATCGTTAAAAGATGGGGATGTATGTCCAATGCCAGTAGGGACATTGGCCAAGACAGCTGTCTCATGGACAGCGGATGGGAAAAGAAGGTCTGGACGTCCACAGGAATCATGGAGAAGAACTGTGAAGAGTTGAAAGATTGTGACCTGGTAGTGGAAAAATTATTATTTTTTATTTATTAAAACCCGCCCCAGAAGTGCTACATCGGGTGGACCCAGTACCAGTGAACCTAAAAACATTTATAAACTCGAGCGTCATCAATCCTTCGATCGGAGCGCTGGAGTTTGGTAAGGGGTAGTATTTTGCCATTTGGCGTTTAGTGAAGTCTCCTCCTTTGGCCTTGATCAAGTGGGCACTGTAAGAACAGATACTACACTTTGATATTAGCTAAAAGGTCGAAGGCAGCAAATGACAACAATGAAATTCTCTTGTGGAAGCATTATCTGTCAAATTGGACATGAGGAAGAAATAGAATGTATGTATAGATCGTAAACTTAAATAGTGTCAGAAACTAGATAGTGTCAGATTAGATATTTACCATATCTTTTTACCACTATGTCGACTTCATATTAGTTTATATTTTTGTCAGGCTAAAGTATCCCCACCCTCTTTTTTTTTCCATTTCTGTTCTCAAGGACCAGTTTGTCTTCCTACTCATGTCCAGGGATGTTGCAATGAGATAGGATGGTCATTATTACATTAACAAATAATAAATTTGGTTATGTCCCTTGTTAGAAGCTTCTCTCCCTTCTTTCAGCAAATTATAACTAATGTACAGTGGAACTCTTCTTTGTATGATTTCCTGATTTGCAAATGTTAAAAAGTATCTTCCGGATGTGATAGAACCAGAAATTTTGTGTCCTTCCATACCATTTCATTATGGTCATGGATTCCAATCAGTTATCTCTGCGTGTATACAATAGTGAAGAGTGTCTGGCTGAATGGAATAGAGTGCAGGCTCCCATTCAGGAGAATTTGGTTTGGTCCCCAGTAAGGACAGTGAGTTTTTTTCTGTCGAAGGCATCAAGAAAAAAATTAGGACCTGCACAGTTTCACAGTGACTGCACTAGCTTCTTCTTCTTCGAATGCTCCATATCGACCACTTGTTAACCACTCTATGTGATTTGTATGTGATCTGAGCCTAAGAGTGATTGCACATGTGCCAGTTATGTGCTACAGGTAGGCCAGCACATCCGATTTCTGCAATGCTTTTATCTACTAGGTAGCTTCCTAGGCTCCTACATCAATCGCTCTTACAACATGCCTTATAGGTCGATTGGTACTATTCTTTGCTTCTCTTGCAGTTCCCGACACCACACGGGCGAACTGCACTAACCATGTGGCCAGTAAGTTTCTCAGGCTCATGTCCCACCACCTTGTCCTACACTGCCATAAAATGGTGGTATTACAGGCAGTAAAAACAGTATACAATAAGAGAAGATGGTAGATAAGTTGATAGATATATGAGACTTTCAGAAAGCACAGCTACTAATCAGGGAGATTTGTGACAAGTCAGTAGAGTTCTAATAACAGAAGTGGAAGCAATGGGAGTCAATGAATATGATAGATAAATAGACATTAGACAGGTATTTGAAGATACTGGAAACACATTTGCCAAACACTAAAATTGAACCACAAATTTTATTTCTGTATGCATCCTAGCTGTACCATGACCAGCTAGCCTCCCCTTCCTCAAATAGACTAGTTTTGTTGTGTCTTTCCAACAGCATTGACTACACAACATGGAAAACTAGATCAGATTCTAACAGTGCTAGTACAATCACAGACGTTTTAGCTTTGTACTTTACATTTATATAGTCTAAAAGCGAAGGACTGACTTCATTGCACCGAGTTTCTCCATATGACTCTGTCCCTGTCGGCGGAAATGTCATGCCATCTGCGGAGAGTGTTGCAGGGGTCTCTGTGCTAAGTGGTTAAGCCCTTTGCCTTGTGAGTAGAAGGTTGTGGGTTCGAATCTTTACCATGCCGTTCTGTTCACGAGTGCAGTTTTTCCAGAGACCCTAGGATTGTTGCTAGAGCTACGGAGTTCTTGCTGTGTGCAATGCTCTCGGCAGGTGGCATGCCATTTCTGCAGAGAGCAACGAGCCATATGGGTAAAACCCGTGCAATAAAGTCAATCCTTCGCTTTAAAATTCCTTTTATATATATATATATATATGAGACGAAACATACGCATATAACAAATGCACAGTTCACATATATTTGTAGCAAGCATCAATTGTGTTTTCCAAGAACCTCATATACCTGTCAACTTATGTACCATGCTCATTGGCCCCAGTACTTCCCCCTGAGTTCTTATATTCACTTAATAGCAAAATATTTGGAGGAAGACTTGAAGTACGAGGCGTGTTCAAATGAAAAGGGACTTGTGGATTTATTTAAAAACTATCATACGCAAATTAACAGTTTCAACGGAATTAAACAAAGCAACCACTTGTGAATAAGAATGCACCTGGGTTCATCAGAAAAATCTCCGTATGCATTTAGGCAAGCATCCCACTGTTTAGGTAGACGTCGAATGCCGTCCGAGAAAAAGGTGCGTGGCTGCTCACTGAACCATGTGGTCACCGCTGTCTGCACGTCTGCGTCGCTGTTGAATCGCTGTCCCTTTAGTGCTTTCTTCAACGGTCCGAACAAATGGAAATCACACGGGGACAAATCGGACTATAGGCTGGGTGATGAAGAACTTCCCAATTCTTCTTTGCCAATGTTTCCTGCACAATTTTTGCGACATGCGGACGAGCGTTGTCGTGGAGAAGAATCACACCTTGAGAAAGCTTACCTGGTCGCTTAGCCTTGATGGCCTTATGCAGCTTGTCTAAAGTGTCTTTATAATGGGCGGCATTGATGTTGACACCAGGTTCCTTAAAATCGGCCAACAAAAGCCCTTCATGGTAAAAATACGGTCACCATAACCTTCCCATCAGAAACCTGTGTCTTGAATTTTTGGGTTTTGGTGAACCTGGATGTTTCCATTGCATGCTGTCAATTTTAATGCTCGGTTCATAGTAGTGGCACCACGATTCATCACCTGCCACAATGCTCAACAGAAATGCATCACCTTCTGTCCTGTAACGCATCAAGTGGTTCAAACTCCACCCCATCCGTTCTTCCTTATGGTGGTCAGTCAACATCCGTGGGACCCACTGTGAACACACCTTCCGATAGTTCAATTTCTTCCGAACAACCATGTGGCTGTCCCAATTGACATATAGAATTCTTCTGCAAGCGAACGAATGCTCCGACGACGGTCAGTCAGTATTGCTTTATCAAGCAAAGCTATGGCTTCTTCTGTTGCAACAATATGCGCCTGACCTGCCCGTGCAAGATCTGCTGTTAACTGACGTCCGTCTTTAAACATAAGCGCCCATTCCATCACTCTTGTCCTCGACAAACATTTGTCACCATATGCTGCCTTCATTCTCCGATGAATGTCTACTGCTTGACATCCTTCAAATGAAAGAAACTGGATCACAGCACGCTGATTTACTTTGGACGGGTTCGGAATCACACCCGCCATATTGTTAACAGTTTCATGCAGCACATATGCATGCTGGGAAGATGAACACGTCAACGTATGTTAATTATTGCATACTCACTACTAGTGCAAAATGTCATCAATATCCGTGCACTCTAGCAAGCGTGGTGTAACAAGTCCCGTTTTCATTTGAACACGCCTCGTATAAGCAAGTGGATAGATCTTACCACAAGGGGTCGGCCATAGTGAAGTTAATAACACCCTGCATTAATGAAGACGTGCTGTAGAAATTCTGGTGCTCATCGGTAGCTTGGGCAAATATTATCGGCGTGCACACGGTACGCTGCTGGTTTACAGTAGACCCTGATCGTTTACTTGGGGATCTAACTTACAATTATCTCTGAAGTCGAAGTAAGGTTTGCCTGAATGACAAGGGGACACTGGGGATAAGGAAAGGGAGTCTTCTTAACTCAAAACTCAGTCAGAGACACCGCCTGATTTCATACTGAGCGCTTGTTAAATTAAATTAAATAAATACGCAAACAGCATGACCTCCCAACCACAACTGCAAGTGATTTAGTAAATGAGAGAAAACTGCTGCTCCCCCATACATGTGGACTGGATAAAAGAGAGATCAGTAGTGATATCAGATTTGATCTGACGATGTGTGTAATCTATGTGTATTATCTACATATTAAATATCTGGTCGTTGTAATACCTCATTTTTTTTATGTCAATTGTTTTTTTTTTATCACTTGTGCCCAAGCCCCTGTGCCCATGTACATAGAGATGTGCTAAGAAATAACTTTTATTCATTACTCATTAATTAACCATGTCAGTTGGTATCACAAGGTTGGCGTTATTTCATCCCAAGTAGTTAATTGAAATCTGGCTTTGTTTGTTTTAAAATGTAAGTCAATTTGTGTTAAGTGTCTTAAATATTTCCATTCCTTTAATGGCACCAGTCACTGTTTCGCTTCCTTTGTAGACACTGGTCACCGTTCTTCTTCCTGTAAATGCCATATACATCGTGCTCCTTCATGTGTAGGTTATATACAATGTGTTACTTTCTGCTTATTTGATAGATGCTGTGTTCTTGCCTCTGCAAGCCATGCCATAGATATTGTATTCCTTCCTGTGTATTCCCTAGACACTGTGTTTATTCCCTTGTATTCCCTAGTCACTGTGTTCATGACTTTGTATTCCCTAGACACTGTGTTCATGACTTTATATTCTCTAGACACTGTGTTCATGACTCTGTATTCTCTAGACACTGTGTTCATGACTTTGTATTCTCTAGACACTGTGTTCATGACTTTGTATTCCCTAGACACTGTGTTCATGACTTTGTATTCCCTAGACACTGTGTTCATGACTTTGTATTCCCTAGACACGTGTTTATTCCTTGTATTCCCTAGTCACTGTGTTCATGACTTTGTATTCCCTAGTCACTGTGTTCATGACTTTGTATTCCCTAGTCACTGTGTTCATGACTTTGTATTCCCTAGTCACTGTGTTCATGACTTTGTATTCCCTAGTCACTGTGTTCATGACTTTGTATTCCCTAGTCACTGTGTTCATGACTTTGTATTCCCTAGACACTGTGTTCATGACTTTATATTCTCTAGACACTGTGTTCATGACTTTGTATTCCTAGACACTGTGTTTATTCCCTTGTATTCCTAGTCACTGTGTTCATGACTTTGTATTCCCTAGTCACTGTGTTCATGACTTTGTATTCCCTAGACACTGTGTTCATGACTTTGTATTCTCAAGACACTGTGTTCATGACTTTGTATTCTCTAGACACTATGTTCATGACTTTGTATTCCCTAGACACTGTTTAGTGCCATTGTATGCTCTGCCACTGAGATTTTATTTTATATTGTAGATCATTTGACATGTTCCCATTGTTATTTATGCATTTTTTAAGTTGTCTAATGACTTTTATTGCAATATTTCTGATGTCATTTATGTCTACTATTCTTTTATTTGCTACGGTGATCTTGTTGTCCTTACCTTCTGTATAGCAATCATCAAACTGTATAAATGTTGTTAGTCATTCGTGGTTGTCTCGAGTGTATGGGTTTCTATCTTCCATACAACTTGCTTGTGAAAATCTTACTCGTGTTCTGGCCAAAACTATCTATAACCAAGAACTGCTTGTACATTGTCGGCAAGAGAATATTAACACCATCATTCAAAAAAGACACTGGAGATGAATATGACAGTTGGTACTGGTGGAGAATTACTCTGTTATGAAAACTGCAAGAAGATGGATACCAGAGGGTAAACGAAAATGTGAAAGCCCCAAAACTACCTGGAGGAGAAGATTAGAACATGAACTGAAAGAAATCAATCACAGCTGGAACACAATACAGATGACGGCCAAGAATAGAGGAGGGTATTCATTTGTTGCTGTCCTAAGCGCCAAAGGTGTCACAGGCTAGAGAGAGAGAGAGAGAGCATTGAGTACATTTGCCTCGATAAGGTGGCATCATCACGGACATACTCTGCCCATCTCTCTATATTAGTATCCTTCCACGTGAACAGATCTCCTTTCACTGATAAATAGTTGGAAATTATTTTTTGTTGTTTGGGTAGTAATTGTGTTTTGTGCGACGAGCAACCTGTCACCAGTAGGCCTAACTATAAACTACTATTACTCATACACTTGACTAATTGGAGTTACTTATACAAACTATAGCAGGATACCATCATCACAATATTTTAACAGCTTATGAGATTACACAGGTTTTACGTGCATCTAACGTTAGCTCTTATAGAAACATACCGAACGTGTCAAAAAGCAAATGCAGTGACCTGCCAGCTGGCACCATTACTACAACACCCAAAGATCAAGATGGAAGTGAAAAGACATGATAAACTGTATTTTTCTACCAATACTTGTTACCAGTGCCAAACTTGGTCTCTGACAGCAACACGCCACAGAAAGCTCACCACGAGTGAAATAAAATGCTCGAGGAAGGCAGTGGGGTCACCAGGAAAGATAGACTACGAAATGATGACATCAGAAGCAGAATGGGCATAACTTCATGCACCGAATACACCGAAAGACAACACATGCAGTGGTTTGGACATTTAATTAGAATGAAATACAACCAACCACCAATAACAGCATACAATAAAAGAGATCAGGTACTAGAGCTAAGGGAACATTCACAGAACTCCGGCGATGTTTCCAAAATGTCCATAAACCTGAGAGCCTAGGCGCCTTTTTTCAAATTGGTAGAATAGGGAGTGGAAAGTCAGTGGAGAAACATATGTGTGCTTATGAATATAAGTGTTACAGAAGAGTCCTTCGTATGTCATGGACATATAAGAGAACAAATAGATCTATCCAGAAAGAACTCAAAATCAAAGAAAACTGGCTGATGCTACAAATGAGAAAGACACAATTGAGGTATTTTGGACATATGCAAAGACACGAATGGCTGCAGAAGAGGAAGGAGGCATACCAGCAAAGAGGAGAAGAGGAAGACGACGGAGAAGATGGATTCATGATTTAACTGATAGTCTGAACATGACGACTGCAGAGGCAGGACATCTGGCCTATGAGAGAGAGAGAAGTTCCGAAGGACTGTTGGAGTGCAAAAGTTCTGCTCAGGATAAGCTATTTAATGATGATGATAATAGGGAATTGAATAGATGAATAATTCAACTCTTTCAATATCCCTGAATGTTACTGATTCTGACTGCGCTAGTTTTATAACACCGGGGATTTTTTTTCCTACAACAGTTTTGTGATTACGATGCTTACAGCAGATAGAGTGGGAAATATGTCAAAATAACTAATGAAATCGAACATAGAGGAAGAATAAGCGTTAGATGTGTGCTAAATGTCGAGAAATCAACCCCCTTTCCACCCACCTCTCCTTATTATAATGTAGGTGCGATCCTAGTTCTTTCAGAGTAAAAACTAACATCTATTTCCCTTGTTCCAGTGTAACATGTAATATAAACTTATCTCCTTGTTCCAGTGTAACATGTAATAAAACTTATCTCCCTTGTTCCAGTGTAACGTGTAACAACCCATAACAGTTGCCATTAAAAAAGAGCAGAGCAAACAACGGCTTCACAGTATAATTTCATTAGCTAAACACGTAAAAACAAAGTACTATAGTTTTACAAAATACAGAAACAGTGACGATAAACAGCAACGTTTCGACCTAAAGGCCTTTATCAAGCAAACAAGACAACAAGAATGACGAATTTCGAGGAACACTACAAATGGACGATTACATGTAGAAACATTCAAACCTATCTAATGAAAATCTGGGAATAAAAACGAATAACGAAATGAGTGCAACACAAAACCGGAAGTGGAAAAGAAGAGAAACAATATAGTGGATAAATAACTTATATATATGGAGCAAATACACATATAGATTACAAGGCATGCGATAAGACAGTACTAAGAAGCATAGGAATGTAGCATAGGAATAAGCATAGGAATCGTCGCCATATCACTGTTTCTGTATTTTGTAAAACTATAGTATTTTATATTTACGTGTTTAGCTATTTTTTCCCAAATTTTACTGCAGTCTGCACCTTTTTCTATAATTTCATTAACAAGTTTTAAAACTAAAAATAATTCCTTCCAAATCTTCCCCTATTATTACCATATGTTCCATCGGCGGTTGACTTCCCATAAATACAATACATTGCATTGACCTGAAGATATATAAAAAAAAACAACTCATATCGCTTCTGGATCGGAAGAAATTATATCATACCTGCATACCAGCATGTGTGTTGGTGATGAAGCTTGGCTGCAGTCAGAAGTAATGAGCACTCCTCCGTGCAGTAGCTTCCAGCTGTTGTGTACTAGAGAACTAAACTGAATGAATACATTCAGGGAGACAGCTCATCATCGACTGTGACAGTATTGTTGTGTCAACATTCCGTTATGGAGAAGGAAACTTTACATCTACGACGTGTTCCTAATGGACCTGATTATACTCAGCTTCGTTCGGTATCTTTTTCATTTTATTTAGATAATCATCTCGTTCTATTTTCGTTTACCGTATTAATCTGTTTTTTAACCCTGTCAGTCCATCATTTTTATGTGTGTTACCACCTGACGCATTTATATTGCAATATGTACTGACTTAGTGAGCTAGATCACAAACCCAAGCGTACCTGGTTCAAACTCCGCGGCGAGCACGTTTGGAATCAAATTCGTTTCCGTGGGATTTTCACGAAAAGGTAAAAATAGACCTCACCGTTCATAAAGCAATGGTAAACTACTGAACGTATAAGTGGTGCCTAGAAAATCAACGACTCGTTTACTGTGGTTGATGGCTACGTTCTGTACAGGATATGTCACGATTTTCATTTCATACTGACTTAGCCAGTATACTGGTTTTGCGTTATCTGACATAATATTGTGAGCCAGTATATCAGCGCAGAATTGCGAAAGAGTTAAACGCACATCTGTGAGCCGCGATATCGTAGTAGATAGTGCGTTTGTTTTGTAAGCTCGTGGTTCCAGGATCAAATCTCACAGTGGAAGTGACATTTTCCCCCCGACAGTTGCGACAGTTTGGTCTACCCAACTTTAACTGTGTACCAGAGAAACACCGTGAAGTAAAAGCTGATTGCGTGTTGCTGACATCAGCATCACACAACATGTTTTCGGGGTCAGAGAAAATGTGGACCGAAAATAACCGTATTCTCATTATACCGCATGGTATGAAAATGGGTTCTTAACTTTTACTGATCTTGGATTACAACTTCATACTCAATTTATAGTTGCGATGTCTCATTAGTGTTGCCTTTGATTTTATCTTAGTTTCCATCTTCTGCATTTTACTGTGGTCTTGCACATCGTCATCATGCAGTTTGGCATACACGTGGTCTTAGCGAAAGCATCGTCATCATGCATTTGGCTACACGTGGTCTTAGCGAAAGCATCGTCATCATGCATTTGGCTACACGTGGTCTTAGGAAGATCGTCATCTGCATTTGGCTACGTGGTCTTAGCGAAAGCATCGTCATATGCATTTGGCTCACGTGGTCTTAGCAAACATCGTCATCATGCATTTGGCTACACGTGGTCTTAGCGAAAGCATCGTCATCATGCATTTGGCTAAGTGGTCTTGCGAAAGTCATCGTCATATGCATTTGGCTAACTGGTCTTGGCGAAAGCATCGTCATCATGCATTTGGCTACACGTGTTGCCTTCTTGCACGTTACAGCATCGTCATCATGCATTTGGCTACACGTGGTCTTAGCGAAAGCATCGTCATCATGCATTTGGCTACACGTGGTCTTAGCGAAAGCATCGTCATCATGCATTTGGCTACACGTGGTCTTAGCGAAAGCATCATGACGTTTGAATCTTCACATTTTAATTCTTACAGTTCTAAATTATATATTTTTTCGGACATGTGATGAGGAAGGGAGGTTTAGAACACACTGTGACAACCGGTAAAATCGAGGGTAGACGAGACAGGGAAAGACAGAGAAAGAAAATGTTGGATAGCCTGACTTCATGGCACTGTAGAGCGTCAACATCTGAGTTGATAGCAAACACAAACGACAGAGATTTGTGGAGATCCATGATCGCCTACGCCAGCCGGCACGGCACCAGATGATGACACGTACTTAATTATTCCACACAGTACTTTAATTATATCTGCTACACAGTACTTTAATTATATCTGCTTACACTGTACTTTAATTATATCTGCTTACACTGTACTTTAATTATATCTGCTTACACTGTACTTTAATTATATCTCTACACTGTTTTAATTATATCTGCTCACACAGTACTTTAATTATATCTGCTTACACTGTACTTTAATTATATCTGCTTACACAGTACCTAATTATATCTGCTTACACTGTACTTTAATTATATCTGCTTACACAGTACTTAATTATATCTGCTTACACTGTACTTAAAGATATATCTGCTTACACGGTTCTCATTGTATATATTTTAACATTTATTTATTTATTTATTTAACATTTATTTATTTATTTATTTAACATTTATTTCTGGGCGACTGTCTGTTGGATGAGGACGCTAAAATCTATGTTGAATCGAACAAGCGATTTAGGCAGTTTGGAGTTACCCGTTGTACAAGTCGAACTGGATGTCTGAGAGGCAGAGTGAGAGGTGTGTATTATCAGCGAGCCACGGGAACCATCAGTATGCATACTCTTCGATATCTGTTGGGGAGACTGAGCACCTATGGGTCTGCCCAGAGTGCAATGACGTCAGTTTAGTAACCAATAACAAATAACATTTATTATTCAGTCTTGCTCCTTAACTCATTCGTCTAAAATTCAATGTAGAGATACTACTTGTACATTCTGTTAGTCTTAACGTAAGTTGTGGAGGATATTTCACAAATCATCATCTAGATAAGTCAATACTTTATTAATTAACGCTGAAGAGAGAGTGAACATTTTTTTAGTGTTTTTATTTTCATATTTCTAATGAATTTTGCACTGGGAGCGACTTTCCAGCCTAATTTTACCAATTTTCAACTTCCAATGGTTCTTTGACGTGCTCAATTTAAACACGGTGCCTACGTTTTATTGTCCGTCTTCGATAGAGCTAGGAACTAGATCTCACCTACACTGAGATCGGGAATCTCTGGAAAAATATCCTGATCTCTCCAGGAGGAATTGAACCGAATATCTTTAGAGCGAGACACAAGCACCTTTATCTCCACGCCACAGAAACCTTCATACTACCATGCAGTATGGGGGAGATGGGCAATGAGATAGTTATACTATTTAATGAGAATGTATAAGTTCAATCAGATAACACTGCGACTACAGCGATAGAAGGTCTAGTAGAACAGCATGATAGAGAAAAGTAATGAGGCAGATGGTAAGACAATGTCAAAGAAATATTACAACAGCATGGACATCATCTGCGTTATGCTTGCTCCAACAATGTGAGCGGAAACTTACCAAGACGCTTCACTTTACAAGACGCTTCACTTTACAAGACGCTCCACTTTACAACTGAATGGACAAAAATAAAACAACCAATAACGATCAAATGGAAGAACATCTATTTTGAAAATATAAGGACTTTGTGAAATATCAACATCATGTGCTGACGTACGGGATCATGGAACTTCACAAACGTCTGTCGTTAGTGCTGATTATCAGCTCCGATGTTGATATAATCTACGTGTCAGGAGGTTAGACTGTCGACAATTCTTTTTTTTTATCTGTCGTCCTATGTCTTGTCCCCAATTTTATTTTGCCTGTTGTCGCTATGTGTGCTAGTCTATATTTTCTTATATAACCTTCCATTCTCTCTCTCTCTCTCTCTCTCTCTCACTCTCTCTCTCTCTCTCTCTCTCTCTCTCCTCCTGACCCATTTCCCTACAAGCAGGATGGCATCTTTTTAAAATGTTAATACTAAACTGTATCAGGACATTGAGCTCATTTAGCACGTCTTGTTAATTTTATATTTATGGAAATAAACACAGTAAAACCCGCATAAACCGAACAGCTTCGAGCAAGTTTCAAATATCCGTTTAGTAGAAATTAGGTTAATATGAGATTTCCATTTTTGACCGATAATTGTTAGACTGTTGTCCACTAAAAGATACAACACATTTATGAAATCTTCACTGTTTGAAACTGAATATTTATGTGTCGTAAGTTTTTAAACTGGTTTAGAATCGACGAGGAGCGTCTGGCCGAATTGATTAGAACGCGGCTCCCATGTGGGAGACCCGTGTGTAAGGCCAAGGATTTTTCTCTGTTGGGACTATACAGAAAAATCTTAACCTGAACAGTTTCAGGGCGACAGCACAAACTATGCGACCACTAAATTCCTCTTGCTCTCGCCTCACCCACAACCAGGCTCTATATAAGGCCTTCGTTCTATAAATATCTCTTCCAGTGGTCTGACAGTTAGAGTTGGTTGTGCTCTACATCGCCATAAAAAGCGCTACTACAGACATTATCAACATTTTTTTTGTTAGATTCATCATTCCCGCGTACATCAACATTTTTGTACTGATGAATTTAGATAAACCTGTTTAGCTTTAAGTGCAGTAACATCACTGCGTGCATCAACATTTTTGTACTGATGAATTTAGATAAACCTGTTTAGCTGTAAGTGCAGTAACATCACTGCGTGCATCAACATTTTTGTACTGATGAATTTAGATAAACCTGTTTAGCTGTAAGTGCAGTAACATCACTGCGTCATCAACATTTTGTACTGATGAATTTAGATCAAACCTGTTTAGCTGTAAGTGCAGTAACATCACTCGTACATCAACATTTTGTACTGATGAATTTAGATAAACCTGTTTAGCTGTAAGTGCAGTAACATCACTGCGTACATCAACATTTTTGTACTGATGAATTTAGATAAACCTGTTTAGCTGTAAGTGCAGTAACATCACTGCGTGCATCAACATTTTTGTACTGATGAATTTAGATAAACCTGTTTAGCTGTAAGTGCAGTAACATCACTGCGTACATCAACATTTTTGTACTGATGAATTTAGATAAACCTGTTTAGCTGTAAGTGATAACATCACTGACGTACATCAACATTTTTGTACTGATGAATTTAGATAAACCTGTTTAGCTTTAAGTGCAGTAACATCACTTGCAGTACATCAACATTTTTGTACTGATGAATTTAGATCCACCTGTTTAGCTGTAAGTGCAGTAACATCACTGCGTACATCAACATTTTTGTACTGATGAATTTAGATAAACCTGTTTAGCTTTAAGTGCAGTAACATCACTGCGTACATCAACATTTTTGTACTGATGAATTTAGATCCACCTGTTTAGCTTTAAGTGCAGTAACATCATCTGCGACATCAACATTTTTGTACTGATGAATTTAGATCCACCTGTTTAGCTTTAAGTGCAGTAACATCACTGCGTACATCAACATTTTGGAACTGATGAATTTAGATCCACCTGTTTAGCTTTAAGTGCAGTAACATCACTGCGTACATCAACATTTTGGAACTGATGAATTTAGATCCACCTCTTTATCTTTAAGTGCAGTAACATCACTGCGTACATCAACGTTTTATATATATATATAAATATCCGTCTAATACCGTTATTCATTAGAAAAGGCATATACTAATTTCTCCAGACCTCTCTCTCCTGTACAACTCGCAAAATCTCTTCTATGGAACTGAGTCCGATATTTTTTCTTTTCTCTCAGCAACGTTCGTTTCAGAGTTTCCTTAGTGCCTCCTCTCTTTCTTGAACCCTTTGCATCCCACTTCAATGCCTGTTTTTTTTTCTTCTCTCAGCAACGCTCGTTTCATGGCTCCCCTAGTGCCTCCTCTCTTTCTTGAACCCTTTGCCTCCCACTTCAATGCCTGGTTTGATATTCTTTGATCATTTCTTCTCAAGGTGTGTCCAACATATCTCAGTCTTCTCCCTCTTATAACAGAGATAATATAACTGAACAAGAAAACTCGGTGGAACGTCCTTGACCCTCGTGACTCGTAGTGCAAAAAAGGTCCCTGTAAACATTTGTTATGATGAGGTCAACATGTTATCTGAAACACATACTTCGACCAGACGTCACCCCTTCCCAGCCAGCTCATAAATAGATAAACATCTGTAAAATGCACATGTAATCTATACTTTGACTTTTTCAAAACACTCTCACGGAAACAAGGGCCAGTACAGTTTATCACCCAAGTTAGTTTTAATAAGTCACATTACTTAAAAACATTACATCGGGAAATGTTGCCTGTGTGTTGCCGAGACTTGCAAGGGGAGCTTCTTCTTCTTCGAACGCTCCATATCGATCACTTGTTAACCACTCTGCGTGATTTGTATGTAATCTGAACCTAAAAGCGATTGTACGTTGTGCCAGTTTTGCGCCTACAAGTAGGACAGCACATCCGATTTCTGCGATGCTTTTTATTTACTAGGGTACTTAGCTAGGTCCTACATCAGTCGCCACTTACGATATGTCTTGTAGGTCGCAGTGGTACTATTCTTTGCTTTCCTTGCGAGCCCAGGCACCACAAGGCGACAGCAAGGGGAGCAAAGAATAGTAACACTATTACCAACAAGGCATGTTGTAAGAGGCAACTGAGGTAGGCGCCTAGATTGGCAGAGATCGGATGTACTTGTAGGCGTATAACTGGCACACCGTACAATCGCTCTTAGACACAGATCACATAAGTCACAAGAGTGGTTTAACAAGTGGTCGATATGGAGCGCTGGAAGAAGAATAACAATGACATTTCATCAAACTAAAATGAAGTACCCCTGTGCTGCCATAAAATTCTTCAGGGTCACGTCCCCTTGTCCTACACCGCCCTAAAAGCGGTACTCATGCAGTAACGATAGTTGTTTTCTCTCACTGTTGTAACGTTAAACACACGTGATTGGTCGGTATCTGGTGAGGTTGTATAGAGTGTCTGTAAAGTCTCACACAATTGCCCGTTTGCCCAGCGTGTTCATAGCGCGTTGGACTACGGGTGACTATCCCTCTGTGTGTGCGGGTTCAATTCCGCGGGATGGCAGAAAAGCCACAGATTCCCCAGATTTACGGTGTTCGTGGCACCGAACCGAAGGGTTACGATGTCCATGGCACCGAGCCGAAGAGCTGAAAAGCTCAAGTGCTTCTGGATCGGAAGAAAAAGAAAGTCTCACAACACTTCATATGTAGGTCAGCTTGAAAAATGAAGTACATGATGTCGTCAAAAATGTGCTAAAACAAAGTAGTGAAAGTTACTGCTATGGTCTACTGTTGTTCTTGGTAAACTAGAAAGAACAAATGAAATATTCATTATAGCAGATGTTTCAAATATCCACCACGGGTTTCAAGATATGTCTGTACACGTTTCTTCATATTGTCAAATATTCTTTCTTTAGTTGAAAACACTATTATGGTTTTAGTGAAAAGAATTACCCCAGCAGACAACAGTTATTAGAAATAGCCGTCCATCGCAAGCGATGATGACAACAATCTCAGACGTGTACTGTTGCACCTCTCTGGTGTGTGCGGAGGTGACTGTAGAGTCAATCCTAGAACAGAATCCTCGACCACAGGTGGGGCATACATGATCAAGGTTAGACATGTGCGTGTTGTGTGCTCTGTCTTTTCGCGCTGCTCGTTTTCTCTGTGACTCAACAATACGATGATTCTCAGCTATTCGGGTTCCTCTTTGTTGTTACAGCGCCACATTTGGCGATCTTGCGCAAGGATTCCCAGCACGTATTGTCTATATCGAAGCATTTCAGAGACACTTTAAGAGTGTCTTTAAAGCGTTTTTCTGTCCACCAGCTAAACGTCTGCCCCCTTCAAGCTCGCCATCAACTGTTTTGGGATGCGTTTATCAGGCATTCGAGCAACGTGACCGACCCATCTCAGTTGGGCCTTCTGCAACAGGGTGTTGACGCTTGGGATCTTTGCTCTTGTGAGGACTTCGCTGTCTGGAATTTTGTCCTGCCAGTTTATTTTAGTATTCTGCGTAGACAGCTTGTGTGAAATGGTTTAATTTTCTTGCGTGTCTGCTATACACTGTCCATGTCTCGCTTGCGTACAGCAGCGTGGTTAGCACTATGGCCTGGTAAACTTTCAGCTTTGTGACTATGCTTATCCCTTCCGTTCCCACACAGTGACACGTAACCTTCCGAACGCAGCACTGGCTTTGGATATCCTATTGTGGACCTCAGAATCTATGTTTGCCGATCTGGATAGAAGGCTGCCAAGATAAGCAAAGTTGTCCGTTGACTGGAGACGCTGGTGTTTAATGTTGATGACTGGATCGTAATACTGTTCTCTAGGGGCGGGCTGGAACATAACCTCTGTTTTTTTGGTGTTAATGGTGAGGCCAAACCTATCACAGGCCATTGAGAACTTGTCCATGTAAGTCTGCATTTCTTCCTCAGAGTTGGTAGCGAGGGCACAGTCATCAGCAAACAACAGGTTTGAGATAGTTGATTCTTTTACCTTGGTGGGGATTTTAACCTCCGAAGATTGAATAGGTTACCGTCTGTCCTGTATCTAATCTTTACCCCATGTTCGTCGCCTTCCCAAAAGACATCCGTGAGCATGGCAGCAAACATCATGCTGAAGAGTGTTGGGGCCAGTACACAGCCCTGTTTGACGCCGTTGGTGACATGGAAGGCTTCCGACAGCTCCCCTTCGTCAAGTACACGTGCCATCATGCCCTCGTGAAACTGTTGAACGATCTTGATGAATTTCCTTGGGCATCCAAATTTTCCATGATCTTCCATAGACCCTCCCTGTTAACCGTGTCGAAAGCCTTTGTCAGATCGACAAAGACCATATAGAGGTTACGGTGCTGCTCTTGGCATTTCTCCTGTAGTTGGCGAGCAGCAAATATCATGTCTGCTGTTCCACGACCTGCTCTGAAGCCACATTGGGTTTCAGGGAGTAAGTCCTGTTCCAGGTGATCGATTAATCGATTGAGAAGGACTCTGGCCAGTATTTTGCCAGCGATTGACAGGCGGGAGATCCCCCTGTGGTTATCGCAGGCCTGGCGGTTTCCTTTTCGCTTGTACAGGTGGACAATAGTGGCATCCTTTAATTCCTGTGGCACACGTTCGTTACACCAAATGGATGTAAATAACTCTGTCAATTTTAGCATCAACGTTGGCCCTCCTTCTTTGTAGACTTCGGTTGGTATTGAGTCCGCACCCGGTGCCTTCCCGCTGGACATCTGGCTTGCTGCCTTCTTGACCTCTGCTAAGGTAGGTGGAATATCAAGCTTGGCATTGATTGGGACCTGGGGCATGCGCTCTATGGCTTCATAACATGTAGTGGATGGATGGTTGAGGACAGAACGGAAGTGTTCTGCCCAGCGATTTAGTATCTGAGGCTTGTCAATTAGTAGCCTTGCTCCATCTGCATCAGTATGGGAGTGGGGTGAGATTGTTGAGGTCCGTAAACAGTTTTTAGGGCATCGTAAAAGCGTTTGAAATCATGTCTGTCTGCATATATCTGGATTTCATCAGATTTTTGGCTTAGCCATGCGTCTTGTAATTTCCTGATTCTCTCTTGAGCCCTTCTACGAGCATCTAGGAAAGCTGTTTTTTTGGATGATGATGATGGGTCATTTTGATAGGCTCTGTATGTCTCATGTTTCGTGAGAAGAATAGACTTGATTTCTTCGTCATTTTCGTCAAACAGTCGTGGCTCTTGCGTACAGAGTGTCCTATGAGCTCAGAGGTAGATAGGTACACGGTGTCTCTGAGGGCAGTCCAGTCATCGTCCACGCTGGTTTTGCCAAATTGGAGGTCCTTCAATTTGTCGTCCAGGTCTCTTATTAAACTTTCGGTGACAGTGGAGCTTTTCAATTTGGAGACTGCCAGCTTTTTTGTTGGTTTGCGACCCTGGTGACGTTTTCTAGGCTTGATGCGGAGGTTGAGCTTTGACACGATCAATCTATGATCGGTCCAACATTCTGCTCCGCACATAGCCTTTGTGACTCTGACGTCACGTCTGTCATTTTTCCTTACGATGACGTAGTCAATGAGGTGCCATTGTTTGGAACAGGGATGCATCCATGACGTTTTGTTTCGGGTTGGTAAACGAAACAAGGAGTTTGTAATTGTTAGGTCGTGGGCAGCACATAGTCTGAGTAATAGAAGCCCATTACTATTGCACTTGCCCACGCCGTGTACTCCTAGTACTCCATCCCAGACCGGATGGTCTGTCCCTACTCTGGCATTGAAGTCCCCGAGTATGATGAGCTTCTCAGACCTTGGGACCGCTGAGATGGCTGAGTCAAGGTCCTCGTAGAAACCATCCTTGATTTCGCTTGGATTTGTCATTGTCGGGGCGTAGACGCTGAGTAAAGTGGCACTCTTTTTTCCTCCTAGTGAGATCTGAAGAGTCATCACTCTGTCACTGACACCTTTTGGGAGTCTGGTGAGGCCGAGCACAAGATGAGATTTGACAGCAAACCCTACACCAGATTCCAGACGTTCTGTATTGGCTCTCCCACTCCAAAAGAAAGTGTAACCTCCGCCCACCTCTGACAGCTGACCCTCGTCAGGAGTCTGGTCTCACTCAAGGCAGCTATGTCGATATCGTAGCGTGCCAGTTCTCTAGCCACGAGTGCAGTCCGTCTCTCAGGTCTTTCAGCTTTGTTGTTATCTAATAGTGTTCGCACGTTCCACGCGCCTATGGTGAGAGCTTTAAGCGTGTTCTTCATGTTGTGTGATTTGTGTTGTATGTAGTTGTCTGAAACTGTAGCTTGCGCTGTATTTGGATTATAGTGAGGAAAAGTTGCGCTATTCGTCAACCTCCTCTCTCGTCAGGACTATCTGTATCCAGGGGCAAGACAAGTCAAGACGACTGGAGATACACTGCATATTGCACCACAATTGACTACCGAACACATTTTTTGATGACGTCATGTACTTTGTTTTTCACATTCGTTCTACGTATAAAGTATAAAGTGTTGAGGGACTTTACAAACACACTGTATAACTCTTCCTCATAAATCAAACCGAAACATCAACACCGGTAGTTTGAAGATACAAAAGCAGATTACCTTTCGGTAAAAACTACCTAACTTATTGCTGTGATATTTTGACATTTAGAAAACAGATGTACTGTTCTAAAATTCATTGCATATCCTTTACAGTACTTTGCGAATCAACACCAGCTTTGTAACGATGTTTGTGATTTTTCTAGGCATTATTACGTTCAGTAGTTTGCCATTGCTTTCTGAACGGTGGTGACATCGTCCTTTTGTAAAATCCATGCGAAACAATTTGCAACCAAATTGTCCTCATCGTGATTCGAACTCAAGAGTACTGTTTTAATATGAACAAATATTGCAACTTTTGTGTGAACTAGCAACGCAACATACTTGCTCTCAATGACGTTAATCACTAAGAGTGGTTTATAAGCGCCAGTTACTTTGATAAATTTCATCGCATTAACACATTTGACCAAACTCTTGATCATTAGATTCCCAAACTTTTTCGCCCCCACCCCCACCCCACTTTGCACAATATAAACTTTGTAACGCGGCCCTTCACATTATAACAGTTTGTCAACGCCCCCACATACTCTATTTTCTCTTTGACATAGCAAATTGATATATATTTCTGTAATACATGGTCAATTTTCAAATGATTATATTCATGAAATAGAAAATTGATGACAAAAAATGGATCGTGTAAGACGGCATAAGATGAATTAAAATGCAGAATTCAAATGTTAAATGATTATTCAATCACAAAATCACGAAAATAATTTATTTAAAACTATTTATTATTAATTTCTTCTTTAAGAAGCCATCGACCAAATTCTTCTGAACCTACTGGGGGGGTTTCGCCACTTTGGGAAACACTGCTCTAGATGGAACCACGATGTAGTTCTATTGTTGGAGAGTTGAAGATGGATAATGGGGATGCTCTTTGGTCTCTTAACGACTGCCTCTTGGATGAAGACACCACTAAAATAAATGCTGAATCGATACAGCAATTTAGCAATTTGGAGTTACCCGTTGTTCAAGTAGAACTGGATGTCTGAGAGGGAGTGTTTAACTAGCGAGCCACTGGAACCATCAGTATGCATACTCTTTGATATCTGTTGGAGAAGACTGGAGCACCTATTGGTTTGCACAGGGTGCATTGACGTCAGTTTAGTAACCAATAACCAATGTCAAGAAAATAAGATATCGCATTAAGTGGGCCCATAGGACCCGATGTGTTACGAGACGATGTTAATCTATTACTTTATAACATATGTGACTATTAATCTGTCGTTGAAGTGTCTGGTATGTTTGTGAAGCCACCATGTTTCGCTTATTTTATACATATTAAATGTACGTCGGTGATTAATAGCAGTAGATGTGTGTTGGTGTATTTATGGCTTTGTCAAGTGACATTTAGGACATACAACGTAGTACATTGTCAGAGAATTGAATCTACATACTAACGTTTAGTGTTTAGGGGTGTTGCATTAAAGTCTGATGGTTTCTTCTTCACATTTCAACTCCCAACGGAGGACAGGTCTTCAACAAACTGCTTCCAGCTCATCCTCTCTCTTGCTATACCTTCCAATTCTTTCCATGTCTTGTATATTCTCGTCCATTTGTTGCTGGGACCCACAAGGGGAACAAAGAATAGTAACACTGTGACCAGCAAGACATGTCCGTAAGAGGCGACTGAGGTAGGGGGCTAGGAGATTACCTAGTAAATAAAAGCGTTGGAGAAATCGGATGTTAAGACCTACCTGTATGCGCATAACTGGCACAACGTACAATCGCTGTTAGGCTGAGATCACAAATAAATCACAAAGAAAGGTTTAACAAGTGTTCGATATGTAGTATTCGAAGAAGAAGTATATTGTGTCAGTTTTCTCATAGGGAAAAGAAGATTAGTCGGCATCACTGGATCCTTTCGGGTTTCCCGGTCATAAGTCCCATGTTTGGGGACCTTTTCCTGGTTCCGATGGTTGAGTTAGCTTTTTTCTTACCATGTTTATTGAAGTTTTATGGGACTATCTTTTCTACGGTGAGATAGCCAGCCCCACGCTCAACAGGGAGCCTGGTGGTTTTCGGTACAGTAACGTCTTGTGTTTCCATGTACAATGACAGTGACTGTCTGTATACTTATGTTTAGTGACGTGTTCGATGTTTATAATTGTGTCAAGTGACATCATCTGTTTAGTTACTGACTGTATAATTGTGTCACTAATTGTCAGTAGCGTAGTTTGTTGATCTGTTTGATTATGTAGACCAGTAACAATAGCCTGGTTGCTTGGTTCGTGACCCCAGGCAACATATATGTTATGTAGGCCACAGTTGGTATCAGTTCACAATAACAGTTAGCAGGACCGTGCGGTACATTTTCTCAGTGTGATGCAAGTCTTCGAAATGCCGACCCTTAAATCTTTTTTCTTTAAAATAACTTCAATTGTAATTTTGATTTCACTGCTTATTCCGCCCCCATCCTTACGATTCCGCCTGGTGCGGTCGCATCTCTGTATCATACTGCCCTGGCAGTTAGCGATAAACCAGATTTCGCATAGTGATCGACTTAACGCGTTGTAGATAATAGCCGTCCACCCAGAGATATCTGTCTTGTCACACCAGTTCTTCAGTCACTGTTATAGTTCGCTGCATGGGTTTCGTCTATCTATCTATCTATCTATCTATCTATCTATCTATCTATCTATCTATCTATCTATCTATCTATCTATCTATCTATCTATCTATTCTCTATCTATCTATCTATCTATCTATCTATCTGTCTGTCTGTCTGTCTGTCTCTGTCTGTCTGTCTGTCTGTCTGTCTGTCTGTCTGTCTGTCTGTCTGTCTGTCTGTCTGTCTGTCTGTCTGTCTGTCTGTCTGTCTGTCTGTCTCGTCTGTCTGTCTGTCTGTCTGTCTGTCTGTCTGTCTGTCTGTCTGTCGTCTGTCTGTCTGTCTGTCTGTCTGTCTGTCTGTCCGTCTGTCTGTCTGTCCGTCCGTCCGTCCGTCCGTCCGTCCGTCCGTCCGTCCGTCTCGTCGTCTATCCGTCTGTCTGTCTGTCTGTCTGTCTGTCTGCCTACCTATCCTGTCTGTCCGTCTGTCCGTCTGTCCGTCTGTCCGTCTGTCCGTCTATCCGTCTTTCCGTCTTTCCGTCTGTCCGTCTCTGTCTGTCTGTCTGTCTGTCTGTCTGTCTGTCTGTCTGCCTACCTATCCTGTCTGTCTGTCTGTCTGTCCGTCCGTTTTTCTGTCTGTCTGTCTGCCTTCCTGGCTGGTTGTCTATCTGTCTGGCTGGCTGTCTGTCTATCTCTCGTCGGTTGGTCGGTCTGTCCGTAAATCCATGTATCCATCCGTACGTCCCACTGTCTGCTTGCTTGCTGGCCTGTTTTTCACATGGGCTGTCAAACGCCGTTAAGAGAAAAAGAGTGGTCCAAAGCTACGAACTCGATCTCACCTACGACGAGATCAAGGACCTCTACAAAAATATCCCGATTGCTCTACGTAGGTACCCAACCGAGTACCTTGTGAGCAAGAGACGATCACCTTACCTCCACGCCACAGAGACAAACCCCCAGTTTCCAGCAGGACAAATAGCATTCATGATTGCAATAAGCAATCCAATAAGCAATAAGCAATTCGATTCGCATTGATACTCTTTCAGCAGAATCTAATGGGTAACACTTGTACCGGTAGCAAGATATTGTATATCTCCAACAAGAAGAACAAGCAAGAGTGCCTGTAAGTTCTAGCCTAGGGAAATTAAATCTCCATAATACTGTTGCCTTGTAGTTGATTGGGGACAATCAAAGGCTAGCGGAGCAAACCGTACACAAACCTGAACGGGCGACAAACCAAGGTGTTCATTAAAACGACCGGATTTGTTGGGTAGATGGTGCTCAAAAGCCCGGGAGGGCAGGCCGTCTAAGGGTCGCTGCCCTGAAAGAAAATAGCAACCCACTGCCTTGTGGGTTTTGGCTGGGAACAGTCAAAGGCTAGCGGAAGAAGCGAATCCGCACACAATAGCTGGCTGAAATCAAATACCCCACCGAAGGATAAGCAACTGTGCTCAAATAGGTGCTGAAGGTTGGTGCACGTACATTACGTTCTGATGTTTGACTGTTTATATATCACAAAGAGAATGATTAAAACAAGCCTAGAACGATCGAAGAAGAAGAAGAAGAAATCTCCATTTAAAAAAAACAACTTTGCTATGCAGTCACCTTCCGGGGATTATTACAAGATGGGAAACAATCCTAACAGAAATCTCAGCATTATCTATTGAAGATTGATTGTGTCAGCTACAACGTAAGAGAGGGGGTAGATCAGAATAAATACATTGTTATGGACATGCTACAATCATTTTGACTTGACACTGTCTCTGTCAGCTACAACTTGGCAGGGGCGACCTATACACGAAATCGGAAACCGGACTGATATACGATTCCTGTGTTGACATGGAGAACATTGCAAACTTCGTTCTGGCAATCTAGCATTACAAATTGTCCACTTGGTAACGGATTCTTTTTGAGAAACTGAAAGATGTTGCGGATTATCCGGGGTAGCCATAATGAAAACGGATCTAGATTAGGGGACAGTGGAGGATAAACTGCTGAGGCCCTATGCTCCACGAGGAGCGAAGAGGAATAAGTAAGTAATGGATTGTTGAACGAAATAAGTTATTCTAAAAGTGTCTAAAGGCGATGATTGACTTGATTGCACCGGGTTTCTCCGTATGGCTCCGTCCTTGTCAGTAGCAATCTCACGTCATCTACCGAGAGTGTGGCACAAAGAATGAACTCCTTAGTCCCAGCAATAATCCTACGGATCTCGTAAACTATTGAATGACTAGGTCCTGATTAGAACCGACAACCTTCAGAACGACAGGCAAACGTATTATCCAATTCGCTATAGAGACCCCCTCCCTCTCCTCCCTCCCACTTCCCCATTTTAAAAGTGTGTTCCACGGAACAAGTTTGAGAACACCTGAGTTAGGCAGCTATTCATGTGCAGGGGCTGTACCATAAATGTATTGAATATAATGTTGGTGTTCTTTGGCCGTTATAATGTCATCTTTTATTGCTTGTAGATAGTTTACACGCCCCTAACTAACATCTCATACATATTCATTCCCTCATCTCATACATATTCAGCTGTGATATAGTTCTTTCTAAATAACTGTATTGTCAATACTCCAATCTCAAATGTGATTTTTGTGCCTGCGGAGGTCTACAAGGTGCATTCTGCATCTGGTTCTGCATGCAGCCTAATTGGGTCCGGCTAGTCTTTCTTAGGAACGGTGAAATTCGCCCGACGGTGTTGGCAATATGGTCATTTACACAGATGGATCTGTTGCTCTCCAAATGTGGAACTCGGGAATTGTTACTGCTCAGGCAGTAGGCGCTATTGGCAAGTAAGACAGTGACGGTATGAGCCAGGCTGATATTCTGAATGTACTAGAGGAAATGTCCACGATTCAAGGGATAAAGGTGAATCTGCAACCTTAGCCAGGTTTGCAAGAATAGCACTTCTACACATCGTTGAAACTGAATGTAGCCAGACAAATAGCGTTATGCTGGAAGCCAAAGAAGAATAGTAAACCAGCACAGAACTAGTGTCGTCAGTCGTCACACGCTGAGGAACATCCTGACGAAGAGATGATAAAAACACTTATGAAATAATTGGTTCCATCTGCAGTTATGATTATGTGTTGTTTTTAAAAAAAAGTTATGCCCTACCCGGAAGTGCCACAACGAGTATACCCAGTTACGGTTGAACGTATACAAACTTCGAGCGTCGTCATTCTTTCGAATAAGAACTGCTCCGAACTTGTTTGAATGTGTTGCCTATTGGCTCTATGAAGGCGCCCACCCTTTGGTCGGTATCAAGTGGGTACCATAGTTTGATTTTAGCCAAAAGGCCGAAAGGTGTTGACTAAACTAAACATATTCTCCTAGCATTGACTTTACTTATTTCTCACCGCTCCTCGTGAAGCATAGGACCTCAACAGTTGTTCTCAACTTTTCCCGGTCTCTGGCTGCTTTCTTGATGGTCTCCCAGTATAGTCGAGCACATTTCAGTTCCTCAAGAAAACTTTGTCTCCATGTCTGTTTAAGACGTCCTCTTTTCCGTTTTCCTTGCGGGTTCCACTCAAGTACTTGTCTAGCGACACTCGACTGTGTCTCCCGTAGCGTACGCCCATCCCATCACCATTTTCACCGCTTAACCTGGGTCATAATGGTTTCCTGTCCTGTTTTTATCCACAGATCTTTGTTTAGCATTGACTTAGAATTTTAAAAACTTTGATTAACATTTCTGCTGACTGAGCTATGCCGTGTTACATGTCACATTTGCATAGTCATAGATTATCATGGCGTATCTGTATCTCAAGAGCGTCCAAGTATTCTGTACTCGTGTACCATATCTCTTCTATCTGTTGACGACAGACTATGGTCACGTTTTTATGATTGTTGTGCACTTCTCAAGTACATTATGTGCATATATTTAGTGAATATGTATGCTTTATCAGACAACACCCCCTTTGTTCAACTTACATGTATTGTTTTTTTGTATCTTCGAACCCTCATTCACTTGTTCTGATTTGTTACACGTTTGTTCATATTATTTTATGCGATCGACGCCATGGCACATTGGGTATTCTCATGTGTGCTCTGTCTTCTTCTGCAGCAGCCATCATAAGTCTATTTGCTCACCGTACCCCTGAGAAATTGATTAGTATACCTTATTTCTCTACCACGAAGACGACACTGTCTGGTATGTCTAAACTTGTACCCATGAGAAGTTGATTAGTATATCTTATTTCTCTACCACGAAGACGACACTGTCTGGTATGTCTAAACTTAACTCCTAATTCTCGGACTCGTTCCAGTGTCTGAGGTTCGCCATATCACCCAAATGAGAGCGTACCGCATTGATGGCATCGGCTCTGTTCATACTTCTGCACTCTTGAGTTGGGCATTGTTTGCAAGAAAGTCAGCACGCTCGTTACTCTGCACTCCAGCATGTCCAAGCACATTTGTTCATGTGCAATGCTGCTGCATTGGGGAGGGGGCTAAAAGATACCGATATATAATAATACTAAAGGCGAAACACGTAAAAAACAAAGTACTGTAGTTTTAAAAATTACAAAAACAATATACAGCGACGTTTCGACCAAAAGACTTTTTTAAAGCAAAGGATACAACAGAAGAGAAGAAATTCAGAGTTCTTGGACGGCAGACATAAACATTTACAGTCAAACAATAAAACCCCAACGGCCCTAAAATGAAAATATTTTATTGGTTTGATTTTTATTTCCCGTAGTAATTCTTTCTTCATTGAAACATAACAATCCTGGCATATCCTTTACATGACGTTGCCATCAACCGCAGTCAACTAGTCGTTGATTTTCTAGGCACCACTTATACGTTCAGTAGTTTGTCATTACTTTCTGAACGGCGAGGTCTATTTTTACTATTCGTAAAAAAAAACAAGGAAACTAATTTGCTTCCAAACCTGACCGCCGTGGAGTTTGAACTAGGTACTCTTGGGTTGTGATCGAGGTCACTACCGTTGAAGCTACAGACGCTGACTATTTCTTTATTACTTGTGTTTATTTAACGATATTTTTCTGTCCGTTTGTCTTTACCAAAAATACAACATATAGGTCTGTATATCCTTATCACAAATAATAATAATAATAATTCCCCTCGTACCGTTATACGTTACGTAGGGCATGCAAGTAATTTCTCCATACCGCGCTATCCTGAGCAACTCGCTCAATCTCCTCCATGGAACTGAGACCGATATTTCTTGTTTCTCTCAGCAAAGTTCGTTTCAGGGTCTCCTTAGGTCGTCCTCTCTTTCTTGAAACAATTGCATCCCACTTCAATGCCTGCTTTGATATTCATTGATCATTTCTTCTCAAGGTGTGTCCAACATATCTCCATCTTCTCTTTCTTATAACAGTTATCACTAGTGGTTGACCAGACATTTCTTCTCAAGGTGTGCCCAACATATCTCCATCTTCTCTTTCTTATAACAGTTGTCCCTAGTGGTTGACCAGACATTTCTCTGATTTCTTGACTTCTCCTTATCACAAAGGCGCTAATTAAATCTTCCAAGTGCTTGTTCGTTGTTCATATTTGTGAACAGTACATAAATATCGAGTAAATATATCACTTGATAATCCTCAACTTTATCTTATTTGTTATCTGTTTAGATGTTAGGTAACTTGCTTATGTCATTGAATGTGCTTTTGAACATTCCTATGTTTTTCTAATCTTTTTATACACCTGCTATCATCTGTACTTATGTGTCCTAGATATTATATATATCTGACTAGCTCATCCTTTCGTCACATTTGTTCATCGCCCCTTCCTGCACCATAATTACACACCATCACAAAATTAATCACTCACTTGACCTAAACTACGTCATAATTAACCAAACTTATGCCAGATTGTCTCCCTTGATGGGGCTGCTTTTATCTTGAACACCCTGTATATTATATTCGATTGTTATATTGTTAAATCATGTATAATCATGGAAAGGGTAACCAGCAAGAGAAGAAGAGGAAGACCACGAAAAGATGGATTCAGGATGTAACTGATGGTTTTAATATGACGCTGCAGAAGCGAACATCTGGTCTATGAGAGAGAGAAATTCCGAAGGAACTGTTAGGGTGGAAAAGTTCTGCTCATGACAAGCTATTTGATGATGATGATTAGATGTTAGTAACTTGCTTATGTTATTGAATGCTCTTTTGACATTCCTATTCTCTTCCTAATCTCTTTTTTTTTTTACATCTGCTATCTATCTTCTGTACTTATGTGTCCTAGATACAGTGGCGGCTCGTAATCATTTTTGTTGGTGGGGCCAGACCAAAATTTGCGGAAAAATCATGGTTTTGGGTTAGGTTACATTTTAATTTATAAAATAATAAATACACGTTACACATTAATTTTGGTGGGGCCTGCCCCACATGCCCTTAATGACGAGCCGCCACTGCCTAGATATAAGATATTGTTCATTCGCTTCAGTAGTTCTCCTGTTATTTTTATGTTAAATTAGATTGTTATATTATTAAAGTGTTAAATTATATTATATATTAATAAATTGCATTTACCGATTTAAGAGTTTGGAATTACTTGTACAGTAGAGCTGGATGCTTGAGGGCAGAAAGTAACGCTTTAACAGAGTTGTGCGCCCACCTGCCCAGCGTGTTCGTTGCGCGTTGGACTGCGGGTGACTAGCCCTCTGTGAGTGCTGGTTCAATTTTGCGGGCTGGCAGAAGAGCCACAGGTTCCCTAGATTCATGGTGTTCGTGACACCGAACCGAAAGGTTACGATGTCCATGGCACGGAGCCGAAGAGCCGAAAAGCTCAAGTGCTTCTGGATCGGGAAATAAAAACACCCAAAAAACAAGAGTTGTGTCTTTCTTGTTTGTTCATTGTTCAAAATTCAGCTCACTACCATGAGTCAGTATTGTTGGTTGTATGTAACAACAGTGATAGCTTCTTTTACCAACTCTGTGAAGACAGTGTCATCGTATACAATACTTGAGCGCACTGTGAAGGAACAGATAGAGATGGTATAACAAAAATATGAAAGCAAGAAAAGCTTTCTTGCACTTGACAATTTTTGCAGTCTAAAGAAATCAAATCTAAACAATTCAAATTTGACTCAATGTTAAAGCAGTTGTACTATAATAAATAAAATAACATTTTCGTAGCTTTTCAGAGTTTAGGTATGAAGTGCATCTCACTTAAATTTAAAAACTCTAGTGTGCAGGAGGTATGAGGGGCAATTCCATTACTCATGTTGGAACGTCAGGTGTGTATGAACCCACAACTGTCTTGAGTCCGAGTCGATAGAGCGATCGTTTAATCATTTCACTAATTCACCCTACTGTAGCGTTACAAATATGTTGAAGAAATCTCCTTCTTCAGGTATCTCTGGTCATGCGCTTAGTTTACTGTGGACCACAATCTGGGCAGTCAGCTTCACGTCTGTCAGGTTTCTTTCTTCAGGTATCTCTGGTCATGTGCTTAGTTTACTGTTGACCACAATCTGGGCAGTCAGCTTCACGTCTGTCAGGTTTCTTTCTTCAGCGATCTCTGGTCATGTGCTTAGTTTACTTTGGACCACAATCTGGGCAGTCAGCTTCACGTCTGTCAGGATTCCCCATAGCTTAGTTTTTAGGTCGATCGTGTGGCCACTGTGCTTCTAAAGCTCACACAAGAGAAACAGTCTTGCATGACATACTAAAGTGTCTGTTTCACCTGCTGACACTGGCAGAGAGCTGTTTGATTTATTCCTAGTCTCTATAAGTGTTTATAGAGTCTGCAGTATCTGGTACGTAGTCGAAACATAATGATCTGGTATGTTCTGCTTAGGTCTTTGATGGAGTCTTTTCCATAATCATATATATAGAAGAAATAAAACGATAATTAATAAATTGACAACATTCACCAACTGGTGTCTACGCAGAATAGAGGGACTACGTTGGTATGATAGTGTCAGAAATTATGAGCATATGGAGAGAAAACGAGAAAGATCCCATGGAACAAAGAGATGACGAGAACACACATTGAGATAACCAGAGAGATATATAACAAAAACTAGCAAGGAAAGTGAAAAAAGAGGGAAGCCTAGAAATATGTGGAGGCGATTATCGATATACGGAAGAGCTGAAATGATATGCACGAGATGATTTAAGGGGACATACTACTGAAAGTTGGGTCATTATAGCTTATAGATATCGATTTTCAAATTCATCATATTATGTTAGTATTGCATCTCTACAATCAAATTATGCAAAGAGTTTTATTTATGATCCCGAAAAATGCTTCAAAATTATTTTTCAACAGCCCTACCCTCTAAAAATTTGCTGTAGAAAATGTCTTCAATTGTCTTTCTTTTGTCCCTAGATACAGTGTATGACATTCAATTAACCCAATCGAGTCATGTATCATTGTAAAGCTTGATCTCAGTACTAACAGATATATTAGATTTAATTAGGCTAAGCAATGACTGTATGCTGTAACGGACGATTTCCCCGACACTTTAGACTAAATTCACATTACATTTTTAAAACACAGTTTTCTCCCATTTGTAAATTTCGTTAACGTGGGTAATGTATGTTTTCCACATGAAAGAAATCCTCAAGATAGCAATATGAGATTTGACCCTGACATATATATATATTAATATTGAAGCCCTTAGACAATAGAAAATGCACCTTTCTCTAGCAAATAAATTTATATGAATTTTTTTATGAACCAGGAGTCCAATTTTGGGCCGTGAATTGGGTATGTCTTATTCGTTGCACTCCTAGAGATCAGTTAAATGTTACAGAACAATTTAAAGTTGTCAGTGGGCAAGAATATTGGTATATTTAGGTTGTGCAGTCAAAAAAAATATTGCAATTGTTATTTCTTCCTTTGCGTTCCCGGCCTAGCCTGATGAACCAACTTCTATCATGAATTTTACTGTTGTTTTTAGGGACTCCGTTCCTCCGTGCACAGCTTCGAAGCTCTGTGTGTTGTGGCCAGTACTCTTTTCTTATACCTGCTAAACGTTGACAGTCTTGCAAGACGTGTTCTGCCGTCATGTCTGCCATATTGCATGGGCACAGGCTAGTTGTGCCAATTTTAAATTTATGGAACATGTGGGCTCGGAGCTTATTGTGGCCGGTACGGAGGCGAAATATGGCAACTTGTTCACTGCGAGAGAGATCCAGTATCCGTCGCTGTCTGTGTACTGCAGGTGGTCTTTTGCCCATTTGCTTCGATAGTGCGAACCGATGGTTGTTTTGACTTCTCCATAGCGATCTCGAGATCAGTCTGGGGTAGATCGCCCGCCCTCTTTGGCTAGCTTGTCGGCCGCTTCGTTTCCCTTAATGTTGCAGTGTGACGGTATCCACTGGATGACGGTGCGTTTGAGTGAACTCGTTAGTTCAGCGAGGGACGTTTTGAGCTCATTCATCTCAGTTTGCCGACGCATTTGAGTGCCGTGATGACCGATAGAGCATCGGTGAATATCACGACCTTGTTGCGTGTAGTGTTTCTTCTCTCCAAGATCATTTCGGCCGCCTCTTTGATTGCCTCTGCCTCAGCTCGGTAGTTATTCGAGTATTTGCCAGTTGCAATCGCTTTCTTGACCATGACTTTCTTTGAGATTTTAAGCACTATTCCTCCTCCGCCATCGCTTATTGCGTTATTTGCCGATCCGTCCGTGTAGACGTGCGTCCACTCATTTTCAGGGTACTCTGATTCTATGTGCTCTTCTGCTGCAGTTTTTCTGTCGAGGTTTGTTTGATCCCTTTTGCTCAGTATGCCTGGGATTGATTCCTTAGTTCTGCATTTTTGTTTTCCATGGCGGACATTTGTCGATTGCCGGGATTGGTTTGGCTGTGCATTTGGACAGGACTGGATGGTCTGTGGTCAGTGCGTTAGAGATTCTAACGAAGTTAGATCTCTGTATTCTCCACTTTCGGATACATACATTCTTTCATGCATTGGATGAGATTTGAGCCGTTTGAGTTTTTCCGCAAATACTACTACTTTTTTGTCCCTTCGGTCAGTCATTGGTTGGATGCCTGTGATGGTCTCCATCGCCTTGATGGGCGTGAACTTTATGGCTCCAGTGATAATGCGTAAGGCCCGGTTTTGACTGCTGCTCACTTTTGCGAATTGCTTGTTCGATGGATTGCTCCATGCTGCCATACCGTACTCTAGGACCGGTCGCACTCTACCAGAGTAAAGTGTCTTGAGAATTCTGGTGTTTGCTCCCCATGTGGAACCTGCGAGTTTACGCATCATTGTTAGCCTATGTCTCGCTTTTGCCGTAGCATTTTCGATCTGGGTGCACCAAGTCAGCTTTCTGTCGAGTGTGACTCCTGGGTACGTTGGGGTTTTATTTTCTGGAAGGTTCAGCCCATTGACTTTAAGCGTTATCTTGTAATCCTTGTTATTCTGGGAGAACACAGTGTAGGTGGTCTTTGAAGGATTTATTTTCATATTCCACTTTGCTGACCACACTTCAAGATTATTTAACGTAGCTTGCAGCCGATTTTCTGCTGTGGGCATTTACTCTTCTCTCGCCCATATTGCCAAGTCGTCGGCATACATGGCAGAGTGTACTCGTTCATGGAGGCATGTTGCAATGTCGTTGACGAAGATTAGAAATAGAGTGGGTGAGAGCACTCCTCCTTGGGGAACTCCTTGCTCCAGTGTGGTCTTCATACTTTTGTACCCCTGAACCTGAACTCTTGCTGTTCTGTTCTCTAGGTACCTATCGAGCCAATTGTACATTCTTCCCTTTACGCCGAGGGTAAGCAGTTTTAGCCTTAATCCTTCTTTCCAGACTGTGTCAAATGCCTTCTCCATATCTACCAAGACTGCCAGTGTCTGTTTCTTTTCTTGGAAACCATCCTCGATTTCCTGGACAATGTAGGTTACTTGATCCTCTGTGGATCTGTATCTCCGAAAACCGCCTTGTTGTGCCATAAGCAGCCCTTTGCTTTCCAAGTGCCAGGATAAGCGTTTGTTCACCATGCGCTCCATAAGTTTGCCCGTGCAGCTTAGGAGGCTTATTGGTCTGTAACTCGCTGGGTCGAGTTTATTTTTGCCTGGTTTTAGGATAGGTACCATGATTGCTTCTTTCCATTCTTGAGGTACTATGCCTGTTTTCCACGACATGTTGAGAACGGACAGTAGAGCGACCTTTGCTCTGTTTCCCAAGTTTTTTAAGCATCTCATTGGTGATCCCATCTTTTCCGGGCGACTTTCTGGGTTTCAGGTCCCTTAAGGCCTCTTCCAGCTCGTTACTGGTGAATGTGTCCGTTAGGTGACTATCTGCTTTTCTTGGCTCGCCTTGAAGAGCCCGCGCTTTTCTCTTGGTGGCATCAACTTTTCCTTTGCTATGCTTACTCTGCGCTTCGCATATTGTTGCATCAGGATGTTTGCTGCTTCTCTACCCGAAGCCATCTTCTTGTCTTGTTCGAGGACTATAGGTGGTCTGCTGGTGTTTTCATCGCTCAGCGCTTTGGCCGCTTCCACGAGTTTATGGCCGTCCCTATCGAGGTTCAGGGATTCGGTTGTTTTGACCCAACTGTCTCGCCGCTCGTTTGACCTCTCTTCTGTATTTTGCTGCTGCCGCCTTGTAAGCAGTATTTGTCTCCACTGACTGTGCCTGTTCTGTCTCACTCCTTGTCTTCTCAAGGTCTTTTCAAGCTTCTGAACCTCTGCTGTCCAGTATGGCTTGTAATCCTTTCGTGCGCCCCTAGGGATGGTTCCCCGTGCCGCTTTCAGGATTGCTTCTGACAGTTCCCTTGCCACGATTCGCAGTTTTTATTTTCATGCATGTTGATTCGTTCAACATTTGCATCAGTCAGTGCTCCATACTGTTTCCAGTTGGCTCTCTTGTAGTTCCACCGTGGCAACCACATTTTGGGCTCAGGTACGAAATTGAGGTCTACTTGCAATTTGACTGGTCTATGGTCACTATCCCCTAGCTGGTGGGTAACCGTACGGACTACTTTGGTGGATATGTCGCTTGTTGCAAAGGCCAAGTCAGGGGTACTCGTTGTGTGCCACGTTCTCGAGTAGAAAGTTGGTGGATCGTCTGGAGTGTTGATGAGGAACAGATTGTTCTCGATCTCCCAGTCTTCCACCTCTACGCCTCTACTGTTTGTTTCGGGTACCCCATCTCTCCGAGCGGCTGTTGAAATCGCGACCACAATACATAAGTGTCACTGATATTCATTGTTTCGAGTGATAGCGGCGTGTAACTTGGACAGTAAAGATTGTACGGCTTTTATTTCACTCTGTTTGGAGACCGTACTACGTTGTTTACAATCAAACATGGCTGCCGTTTCCATGGCAGCCCGATAATTTATTAATGCGAAAGATATCTAAATTTTCATTTTAGACCACTCTAGTAGTAACCGCTATGTATCACATAATTTTATTGAGAGATAAGAAAGTTGAGAAATCCTGTAGTATAACCCTTAGAGATGCCCTAATCAGGGCTAAAATGCACAAGAAATAGATAAATGTTGTGAGGTATTATGCCACTATATTTGTAACATGTTATATGATTTCCCCCAGCTTATTCTATTCTTGATTTCATCACTTAATTGTCTCTCTACACATCTGTTGCATACTTGTATTGATTACTACCTTATTATCAATGTTTAATTTATGCCACCATATTGTTCAGTTTTTCAAATGTTGTACATGTTCTCAATGACATTTTTTTTGTCTTCTGTATAAAGTGAAGTATAGAACACGTTTTTCGCGTGTGGTCTTGGTCTAAAGCAGTGTTACCCAACCTTTTTGTACCATGCTCCACCAATGCTTTTCGAAAATCGATGACCCCCTCCTTTTAATATTATTTTTTAAACTTCGGTTACGGGATTGTGAAGCAACATTATTTTGTCAGCAGAGATCCAAAATCCGATATATCGTTTGCAACATCATGAACATTAGTTAAACTCTGAACGAGTCCTTGCCTCCCTTAACGAAGAAAATTACCCCTCCCCTGTAAGGTGGGCCCCACGTTGGGAAGCAGTGGTCTAAAGCCAAAGGATTCTATCATTGCATCGGGATTTACCTCACATGACTCGGCCCTTTCTATAAATGTCTTCTTATCACGACCCTGTGAGGCAAAACATGATTAGAGAAAACGAACGATCGGACTCAATCCCTCTACAGACTTTTGCACAAAGCACGAACTCCGTAGCTCTGGTAATTATCTTAGTGGTCTCTGGAAAAAATACACTCATGAACAGAAGGGCGCGGTCCGGATTTGAACCCACGACATTAGGAATGCAAGGCTACGGCTTAACCACGTAGCTGTATTATTCTTTAACCAAATACACGCAATAGAGAATGTGGTGAACATCATTACTTTCCTACGTGTCTCTGGGACTCAAGTGATGCTGGGTCAATTTGAGAGCCGTTGTGGTCGTTTGAAAACCTGACTGGGGTTTTCGAATGTTAGTCCGCTCATCTACGAGGCAAAGTGCACTAACAACAGTGATATCGTGATTCTCTTTACTACAATATACCTATACCAAACTGTATTCAAAAATATACATCTTCCAAGTTAAATAATTTACAACATAAAGTTTGAAGGGGCAACTTTGGTACTGAACAAGATCGTAAAACAGTCAAGGGAGACAATATAAAAGTAAAAACAACGAATGTTCTAAGTTCAGTATAGAGACGATAATGGATTTGAAAACAGGGGACATCATTTCAGAGAAACCAGTGATTGTATGTAACTTAACTATAATGTTAGTGTTAGGCGTTGACTTAGGTTTAAGATTAAAAGAAGAAGGATTACATCGGGTTTTACCCCATAAAACTCGGTCCCTCTCCGCAGAAATGACATGCCACCTAAAGAAAATAGTGCACAAATCACGAAAACTCTGTATTTTTCTCAATAGTTATATGAATCTCTTGGAAAATAAATGCGCTCTTGAACAGATCAACACTGTCTGGATTTGAACTCACTATCTTCAGAACGCCAGGCACACGGCCTGACCATTTAGTCACATGGATCTTCTATGTTACCTTACATGTAATCAACACAAGACATAGTTTGTTAGAGTTCTATTGTTCTGAAAAAACATCAATGACCTCGTCGAAGTTTTTTCATATACATACTTCATAATATCATTTAATCCATGGTTATGCTTTAATAACTATTTGTTATCAAATAACAAATGTCAAGTAATACTGGATGAATCTACAACACTAACCAGACTGCAGAATTCCAAGTCAAATGTGGTGTAGCTAGACTAGAACACTATGCTGGTAGCCAAAGAAGAATAGTAAACCAACAAAAAACCAGTGTTGTTAGTCGCCACATGCTGAGAGACAAGGAACAGATCAGATCACTTGTGGACTAATTGGTTCGATGTGCAGTGATGATGATCCAACGATTAAACTAAACTGAGAGACATACTGAGAGAGAGATCGGAGCTCTTATGGACTAATTGGTTTGATGTGCAGTGATGATGATCCGACGATTAAACTAAACTGAGATACATACTGAGGAGGAGATTGGAGCTCTTATGGACTAATTGGTTTGATGTGCAGTGATGATGATCCGACGATTAAGCTAAACTGAGAGACATACTGAGGAGGATATCGGAGCTCTTATGGACTAATTGGTTTGATGTGCAGTGATGATGATCCGACGATTAAACTAAACTGAGATACATACTGAGGAGGAGATCGGAGCTCTTATGGACTAATTGGTTTGATGTGCAGTGATGATGATCCGGCGATTAAACTAAACTGAGATACATACTGAGGAGGAGATCGGAGCTCTTATGGACTAATTGGTTTGATGTGCAGTGATGATGATCTGACGACTAAACTAAACTGAGAGACATACTGAGGAGGAGATCGAAGCACTTATGGACTAATTGGTTTGCTGTGCAGTGATGATGATCTGACGACTAATGCAGTGATGATGATCCGATGACTAATGCAGTGATGATGATCAGATTAGTTAAACTAACATAACTAAACATAGCTAAACTATAGCATGTCTGGCATCTACAGTGTGTCGTACATTTTTTATTCAGGCTACAGAGAATGGCACAGGGCATTGAATGGCAGAAACACCGACAGAGATTATGATCTCGAAGGAGGAGACGATGAGCTGTCTGGAATGGCAGTAGTCAAGAAACAAGTCAAGGAATGCTGCAGTCAGACTTTCACATTGCAGACTGTTCGCAACACGTTTCCCATTGCCAAGTGGCTACCCAAATACAGGTAAGAATATAAGTGGAAATATAGTGAAGAATATAAGTAGAAATATAAGTAAGAATATAAGTAGAAATATAAGTAAGAATATAAGTAGAAATATAAATAAGAATATAAGTAGAAATATGTGTAGAAATATAAATAAGAATATAAGTAGAAATATATGTAGAAATATAAGTAAGAATATAAGTAGAAATATGTGTAGAAATATAAATAAGAATATAAGTAGAAATATGTGTAGAAATATAAGTAAGAATATAAGTAGAAATATAAGTAAGAATATAAGTAGAAATATAAGTAAGAATATAAGTAAGAATATAAGTAGAAATATAAGTAAGAATATAAGTAAGAATATAAGTGAGAATATAAGTAGAATATAGGTAGAAATATAAGTAAGAATATAAGTAAGTATAGTAGAAATATAAGTAAGAATATAAGTAAGAATATAGGTAGAAATATAAGTAAGAATATAAGTAAAAATATAAGTAAGAATATAAGTAAGAATATAAGTAGAAATATAAGTAAGAATATAAGTAAGAATATAGGTAGAAATATAAGTAAGAATATAAGTAAGAATATAAGTAGAAATATAAGTAAGAATATAAGTAGAAATATAAGTAAGAATATAAGTAGAAATATAAGTAAGAATATAAGTAGAAATATAAGTAGAAATATAAGTAGAAATATAAGTAAGAATATAAGTAGAAATATAAGTAAGAATATAAGTAGAAATATAAGTAAGAATATAAGTAGAAATATAAGTAAGAATATAAGTAGAAATATAAGTAGAAATATAAGTAAGAATATAAGTAGAAATATAAGTAGAAATATAAGTAAGAATATAAGTAGAAATATAAGTAGAAATATAAGTAAGAATATAGGTAGAAATATAAGTAGAAATATAAGTAGAAATATAAGTAAGAATATAAGTAGAAATATAAGTAGAAATATAAGTAGAAATATAAGTAGAAATATAAGTAGAAATATAAGTAGAAATATAAGTAGAAATATAAGTAGAAATATAAGTAGAAATATAAGTAAGAATATAAGTAGAAATATAAGTAGAAATATAAGTAGAAATATAAGTAAGAATATAAGTAGAAATATAAGTAGAAATATAAGTAAGAATATAGGTAGAAATATAAGTAGAAATATAAGTAGAAATATAAGTAAGAATATAAGTAGAAATATAAGTAGAAATATAAGTAGAAATATAAGTAGAAATATAAGTAGAAATATAAGTAGAAATATAAGTAGAAATATATAAAGAATATAGATGAAATATAAATAAGAATATAGGTAGAAATATAAGTAAGAATATAAGTAGAAATATAGTGAAATATAAGTAGAAATATAAGTAAGAATATAAGTAGAAATATAAGTAAGAATATAAGTAGAAATATAAATAAGAATATAAGTAGAAATATAAGTAAGAATATAAGTAGAAATATAAGTAAGAATATAAGTAAGAATATAAGTAGAAATATAAATAGAATATAAGTAGAAATATAAATAAGAATATAAGTAGAAATATAAGTAAGAATATAAGTAGAAATATAAGTAGAAATATAAGTAAGAATATAAGTAAGAATATAAGTAGAAATATAAGTAAGAATATAAGTAGAAATATAAGTAGAAATATAAGTAGAAATATAAGTAGAAATATAAATAAGAATATAAGTAGAAATATAAGTAGAAATATAAGTAGAAATATAAGTAAGAATATAAGTAAGAATATAAGTAGAAATATAAGTAGAAATATAAGTAGAAATATAAATAAGAATATAAGTAGAAATATAAGTAGAAATATAAGTAGAAATATAAATAAGAATATAAGTAAGAATATAAGTAGAAATATAAGTAGAAATATAAGTAGAAATATAAGTAAGAATATAAGTAGAAATATAAGTAAGAATATAAGTAGAAATATAAGTAAGAATATAGGTAGAAATATAAGTAAGAATATAGGTAGAAATATAAGTAGAAATATAAGTAAGAATATAAGTAGAAATATAAGTAAGAATATAAGTAGAAATATAAGTAAGAATATAGGTAGAAATATAAATAAGAATATAGGTAGAAATATAAGTAAGAATACAAACGGCCTTTTTGAACCGTTCTGTACTACTGAACAATTTGTTAAACAGCCAGCAGCGGAGCTTGTAACCAGGTACGCTTGTGTTGTGATCCAGCTCACTACGACTTAAGCTACAGACGCCCACATGTTCTTTCCTAGATGACTGATTTATGATTTTTGTTGTTGTTGTTTCCAGCTTTGGTTCCTTACAAGCTGACATGATCGCTGGATTTACTGTTGGTCTAACAGTCATCCCACAGGGTCTAGCATATGCACAGATTGCTAATCTGCCACCACAGGTAACAGACAGATGAGACGCACAAATCACTGCTCATACACATACACACACACACACACACACATATATATACATTATGCTATCAGTGCCAAAACTAAACCCTGTCATCAAACGACCGAATAAAACTAGTCAAGACAAAGATGAAGTGTCTATGCTGAATGCTGGGAGTATCAAGAAGAGACCGTTTAGAAATGAAGACATCAGGAAAAAAAGTGGATCAGTATCAGTACTGAATTTCATAAAAAATAAGCAAATTAAATGGTTCAGCCACATAAGCATATTACCAACAGACAGTGCACCTCAAAGAACAATGTTATTCCCATACAGTGGATGTAAAGCAAAAGGCTGCCCATGCAAAAGGCGAACATTAGATATAACAGAGGTGGTGAAAAACAATATTCATGAAGCGCACACAAAAGCCCATTCTATAAATCTCTTCTTATCCTGACTCTGTGAGACAAAACAGGATTAGAGAAAGAAAGATATATATCAGATTGGAAGTGAAGACCTGGGAATCCAAAGTGAAAAGATCGGGTGAAAAACTTTGGAAACAGAGTTGAAGATTGTGGTTTGACTTGGGACACATTAGTAAAAAAGGTGGAGAACTGCAGAAATGGTAATCTTTTGTGGGGGCCTTATTTGTCAAACAGGACACAAGAAGATATATGAAAGATATAATGTATATGTGAAGTATTATCATTGGCCTCTTTGTCTCAGGAGACAATAGGTTTTGTGTCACGTAGTTTGTTCTGCGCTGAATCACGTTTCTTGTGGCTGTAATGGCCTATTCTGGAGTGGCATTACTTGCCACAGTTGCTGTAGGTGAGACTGGTGCAGATACATAGGATGTTCACTCGGCGCTCTCGTTAGCCTCCATATGTGTTCGTGTTTTTCTTTTTGAGCCACCCCCCTCACTGCCGCTCACATGCTTATATATATATACTATATACACATCAAACGACATGAGTGCCTAGAGAAAATAATTTAGGAGGGAATGATGCCTGGAAGAAGAATGAGAGGAAGACCTAGAAGACGATAGGTGCAAGATGTCACTGACGATCTGAGAATGACTGCTGACACCGGTCAACTTGCACAGAACAGAGAGTTTTCAGGACTGCTGTCATGGGAGCCAAGTTCAGGAAGGGACAAGCTGCCCGCGTGCCCAGCGTGTTCATGAGCGCGTTGGACTGTGGGTGACTAGCCCTCTGTGTGTACGGGTTCAATTCCGTGGGCAGGCAGAAAAAGCCACAGATTCCCCAGATTCACGGTGTTCGTGGCACCGAACCGAAGGTTACGATGTCCATGGCACCGAGCCGAAGAGCTGAAAAGCTCAAGTGCTTCTGGATCGGAAAAGAAAAAAAAAAAGGGACAAGCTACTTAATGATGATACTACTATAATACTTCAATTATTTTAGAAATAATTCATAAAGTATTATAACAAACATCAATCAATTACTACAAAATTATCGCTGTGTATCAAGCATTAAGTAACTTGTAGTTGTTAGAAATGTAACTAATAGTTACAATGATTTAAAAGTAACTGAAATGAACATTGCTAATATCCACAGTATGGACTGTACACTGCATTCATGGGATGTTTTGTCTACTGCATTCTGGGTTCATCCAAGGACATAACCTTAGGACCTACAGCCGTTATGTCTCTCATGACAGCTACCTTTGGAACTGATCTCTACCCAGAAATAATTTCAGAGGATAAAGGCCGCACTATGGCTGTCATTCTGACCTTTATGTCAGGGGTCATACAGTTGTCTACAGGGATCTTAAGACTAGGTATGTGATGTCTATATTAACAAAAAATATATCTTGTTAACCACTCTATGTGATTTGTATGTGATCCAAGCATAAGAGCAATTGTACGTTGTACCAGTTATACGCCTACAAGTAGGTCAGCACATCTGATTTCTACTATATGTTTTTTACATAACTGTTTCCATCCACATTAGTCTACCTTATTGTGGTCGGAGGGTTTGTGTGCCTTGAGGATCCTTCAGGCCATGTCTGTGGGAGTCTAACTCCTGACAGGTCTAACCAAGCCGAGCACACTGAAGGGGAAAGGCCTGACTAAAGGGTGGGGAGTGGAGTAAGGATATGTTTCTGTCTGCTCTGTCTCAGTTACACATACAAGAGTACACAGGGAATCACACCTGTAGGCTACATATAGACTGACACATAGGCTGCACATTGAATGACACTTCAACACATAGACTCACATATGAACATATAGACTCACCAATGGACACATACAGGACATGTTCAAGATAAAAGTAGCCACATTGACAAATTAAAAGTTGCCAGGTATGCATTGCGCCTTGTCTATTTACTATTTAAACCGGTTCTGACTAGCTTGTCCTTTCGTCACATTTGTTCATCGCCTCTTCCCCTCAACCATAATTACACACCATCACAGAAAGACTTGCTCACTTGACCTATACTGCGTCATAATTGAACCTTCTTATGTCATAAACATATGCCAGATTGGCTCCCTTGATAGGGTTGCTTTTATCTTGAACGCCCTGTATAAATACATGGACATGTAGTAAGTGTAATAATGGACAGATCTATATGTGGTCTAGAGTATAACAATTGGGAGATCTACAGAGTATAGCAATTGGGAGATCTATGTGTGATCTAAAATATAACAATTGGGAGATCTGTGTGTGGTCTAGAGTATAACAATTGGGAGATCTACAGAGTATAACAATTGGGAGATCTATGTGTGATCTAAAATATAACAATTGAGAGATCTGTGTGTGGTCTAGAGTATAACAATTGGGAGATCTACAGAGTATAACAATTGGGAGATCTATGTGTGATCTAAAATATAACAATTGGGAGATCTACAGAGTATAACAATTGGGAGATCTATGTGTGATCTAAAATATAACAATCGGGAGATCTACAGAGTATAACAATTGGAAGATCTTGTGTGGTCTAAGAGTATAACAATTGGGAGATCTATGTGTGGTCTAGAGTATAATGATTGGGAGATCTGTGTGTGATCTAGAGTATAACAATTGGGAGATCTACAAAGTAAAACAATTGGGAGATCTATGTGTGATCTAGAGTATAACAATTGGGAGATCTATGTGTGGTCTAGAGTATAACAATTGAGAGATCTACAGAGTATAACAATTGGGAGATCTGTGTGTGGTACAGAATATAACAATTTGGAGATCTATGTGTGGTCTAGAGTATAACAATTGGGAGATTTACAGAGTATAACAATTGGGAGATCTATGTGTGATCTAGAGTATAACAATTGGGAGATCTGTGTGTGATCTAGAGTATAAAAATTGGGAGATTTATGTGTGGTCTAGAGCATAACAATTGGGAGATTTATATGTGGTCTAGAGATCTATATGTGGTCTAGGCCCGCATGCCCAACGTGTTCGTAGCGCATTGGACGATGGGTGATAAGCCTTCTGTGAGTGCAGGTTCAATTCCGCGGTCTGGCAGAAAAGCCACAGGTTGTGTAGATTTACGGTGGTTGTGGCATCAAACTGAGGGTTACGATGTCCATGGCACCGAGCCAAAGAGCTTTCAGCTCAAGTGCTTCTGGATCAAAAAATAAAATGTGGTCTAGAGATCTATATGTGGTCTAGAACATAACAATTGGGAGATATCTATTTATATCTCTGAGTGTAATAGCAGACATATTTTTGTTTGATATTCTATCAGGTATGTTGGTGAACTTCATCTCCTACCCAGTCATCAATGCCTTCACATCAGCGGCTGCTATCACAATTGCTTGTGGACAAGTCAAAGTAAGTCTCTTCAAACTTCACTCTTGAAGTTTCTTTCAATGGCCATGCACAACTATTTACAAACTTTCACCATAGACTAGGAATAAGTTAAACAGCTTTATGCCTGTGTCAACAGGCGGTACAGACACCGGAGCATGTCCTGCAAGACTATCCTCTCCTGTGTGAGCTGAGAAGCAACATGTGGCCACATGCAGTTGACCTAAAAACTAAGCTTTGGGAAACCTGACAGACCTGAAGCTGACTGCCCAGTTTATGGTCCGCAGTAAACTAAGAGCATGACCATAGGTCGATGAAGAAGAAGACCGTTTCTTTCATTCATCTCTCATGCTGAGAAATTAGTGATATCCAGACATACAATTCACCCAACCCTTGTGGCAGAATCATTGACAATATCATCACAATTTTCTTTTATTGCCATCATCATTATTAGTCACTTTTACTGATAGCATTATTCTTCAGATTTAGGTGCTGTAGGGTTCGTTCACTGCCGCTGAGATCTTCCTGTGCAAGAAAGAGATCGAAGCACATATGGTTACTCACCGAAGTGCAATGATGATGGTCCTATCAATCAATCAATTTGAGAAATAACACAATTTATCAACTTTAGAGACTCCTTCTTCTTCTTTAGTGATCTCTGGTCATGCAAGACAAAGACTTGAAGCTTGTGAAATGTGGATATATAGAAGACTAAGGGAAGTGTCATGGAAAGAGAATATAACTAATAAATAAACACTCCAACAACTGGGAGTAACATGAGAACTGCTCAGGGAGATAGAAGTTATACATTTGAGATATTTTGGTCACATTTCTTCTTCTTCTAACCAGGGCTGCGAGTTTTCACTCTTGGGCAGCCAATGCCAGTTTGTAGAATCTGCATGTGTTCTGTAATTGTGGAAGACTAGTGTAAAGGGTATTATGAACAGATGAGTGTGGTGGGAGGAGTTCTTGTCTAGCTTTATGTAGTCCAGGGCATTCAAGCAAGATATTTTGTACTGTCTCACATGAATGACTGCACTTTCTACAGTGTGATGTTGGTCACATTAAAAGACCTGAAACTTTTGAAAGCAATCTTGGAAGGGAAAGTATAAGACATGAGAGCACGGAGAAGACAGAGATACTATTGGGAAGGAAGGTAGAAGACAGAGAGAGATACAATTAGAAAAAGAACATGAGGTAGTGGTCAAGAAATAGTTTGGCACAGCATACCATCAGTGCAAGGGAAAGAACCTTTTGGAGAGCCATTACAGCCAACCTTTGATGCAGAGATGGATCATGATTGTTTGATGGCACAACATACCAAATATGCAAAGAGATAGATTAATCAACATTGAACCGGCATGTTGGGCTGCTGGATTTGTTGAGGCGGAGATCGGAGCACCTATGGATATGTCCGGAATACTGTGATCACAGTCCTCTGATAACTGGTATATTACAATTATTTCTTCCAGAACCTTCTTGGCCTCAAGAAGATTGCCAGTGACTTTGTTCCCATGGTGTATGATACATTATCCAAGTTACCTGAGACTCGGTAAGTCATCTGTCATAAATATCAGAGTTCACTTCCTTTTTTTTCCCTAAGAGATATGCTAACCCTTGGAGAAGAAACAAACTGCAGAAATATTTTTAAAAAACACAGCTGAATGATTTTTTGCTGAATGATTTTTTGCAAGAATTTGCATAATATATGCCTATACTCTTTGACCCATGTAGCCACTCATTTTAATATCATTTATCATCTAGTTGCTTGTGATATCCAGATCATAGCCATTTGTTGGTGTTCCTCTAATGACTGTAGTCGACTTCTTCTAGAATGTCGTTTTTATATTTCTATATGGTACTCAGACACAGTTTGGAAACAAATTCGTTCCGTGGTTTTCATGAACGGTAAAAATAGACCTCACTGTTCAGAAAGCAATGGCAAACTACTGAATGCATAAGTGGTGCCTAGAAAATGAACAACACGTTTACTGTGGTTGATAGCAGCGTCCTATAAAGGATATGCCACTATTTTTCATTTACCCAGACACACACATTTATTACATATAGATACTTTATTGGAGGGCAGGGTCCCAGAACGCAGAGGCAGACCAAGAAGAAGATGGCTACAAGATATTAAAGAACCATCGGTGAAGTGGGTGAACTGGCTAAAGACAGTGAATTTCTTATGTGCTGCATAGAGAGCAATGTCCAGTAAAGGACATGCACCTTGATGATCAGATACTTTAATTCCTTCATAAACTTTAGTAGTAGGCCTCTTTCAGTCTGAGGGACCATAGAGCTGGTCCATTGAATAAGTACTTCACCGTTCCATTTTGGGGCTGTGAAGCCACAGTCTCTGTAATAATTCTCACACTGAAATCATGAGGCAAGACTCGAGATAGGATCCCATCCTGGAGTAAAGCTTCTTTTCTTCAGCCTGTTTGATCAGATTGTGCTAAAAGTCCAACAGTCCCTACTCTGACCCTCTCTGCTTTCAGAGCCTTAAAATCTTGCTTACAGACATCCTTATGTCATATTTTTGTGTCCACCTGCTGTGAATTCAGTCATAGGTCACACAGTCTAAGATAACATCCCTGTCTGATTTTGACACACAGGCTGCTTTCCTTATCACCAGTGTCCCTCGCCATTCAGACGAGCCTTACTCTGACTTCAGAGGTACTTGTACTTTAGATTCACCCTTGTAGCCACGTTGTGTACCGTGTGCACACCAAGAGTTTTTGCCCAATCGTGCCCAGGTAGGAGATCCAATTCTTTCCTGCTACAGAACGGAGAGCGAACCGAGTAAACGCTGGCTGAAATCGGACACATCACCGAAGAATAAGCACCAGAGCTCCAAATGGTGCTGAAGATGTGACGTGAAACATACCAATGCTAAGGCTGCATGAATCAGATTTCCACATGAATAGAATTTATGGGAGGTCTGGTACATCGGTCTGGACGGTGATCGCAAGAGAGAGAGAATTCTTTCCTCAAGCGTAAAACATTGAATGTGGGATTGAACTCATGAACTTCTTAATGTCCGATTTGATAATCGAACACTCTATTCATGACACCAATCAGTTTCCCCTCCCCACATAAAGCTGTACACACTTTATATTGGCAAAGCTTTGTTGCTTAAGTGAACTGAAACAGACATTAACATTCATTACATGTCAAATAAAATAGTGCAGTACAGTGCTATCCAACATTTTTACATATTATACCTTATCTGACTAATGACTGGGGAGGTGCTGGAGATGCGGGCGACATGTGGCCGCTTTCAACAATTATCATAATTATAAAGTAATATTAATAGTAACATAGGAATTTTAATGGTGGTGGGGGTGGTTGTGTCGTAGAGGTCAGATGCCTACCTCTCATTCCAAAGGTGCTTGGTTCGCTCCCACGTTGATCCATAAGGATATATTTCTAGAGATCCATGATCTCAGTGTAGGTGAAATCAAGTTCCTAGTCCTACTGGTGACAACTGATAAAACGTAGGTTCAAGTTGAGCACGTAAAAAAAACCTTGGAAGTTTAAAAGCCGATAAGACGCTGCCCTTGCAAAATTAACTAGAAATATTTTAAAATAAAGTTCCTACATATTTTCACCATCTTTTAAATTACACCAGTGACCCTTGCTGGTGCTACAGAGTTGTGCACCGCGCTGAGATCTTCCTGTGTAAGAAAGAGATTGGAGCACATATGGTTACTCATTGAAGTACTATGATGATCGCCCTATCAATCAATCAGTTAATAGTAACATCATAAATTAATCACATATGAATCCTTAATCCTGACTAAACTTTGAATTCTAAAATATTGTGCATATGAAAAAACTGAAACATACTGTTATTCAAAAGTACTTTTTTCTTGAAATCCCATTCATCTTAAACACCACGGAGGGCTCATGGATGTACACACAGGCATCATGGTGTCGCAGGCCCTGCTTCGTACAGCACTGGTATAACAGTGGAGTATATAGAGATAGTTTAGTTAGTTAGTTTGTTCCTTTCGTGCCAAAGGCGGCACATAGGGCAGAGGTTTTAGATCTCCATGTGATGCGGTTCTTTGCTAGCAGTTGGAGATCTTGTATGATTTTACATCACAGTAGTTTACTTTCGTGTTGGATTGTTCTTCGAAGAGTGGTCTTAGGTCTTCCACATTTTCTTTTCCTAACTGGTGACCACTTGTCGATTTAGTCTCTTTTCATCTGATCTAAGATACAATATACATTTTATTTGGAAAGATATATATTTTTTGTCTTTGTCTATTTCAGAGTCTGGGACCTGACCATGGGACTAGTCGCACTAGTGCTACTCATGCTGCTGAAACACCTGCGCACCAAGAAGTGGAAGGATGATCCAGACACCAAGCCATCTCTTCTTGTGACTATTTGTAGAAAAGTGATATGGCTTGTTGGAACAGGTATGGGAGTCATGGGTCATTGGAACAGGTATGGGGGTCATGGGTCATTGGAACAGGTATGGGACTATGGGTCATTGAGACAGGTAAGGGACTATGAGGTAATGGTCATGGGACAGAGTAAGGGCTGGTATGGGACAGGTAACGATTATGAGTTATTGGAACATGTAAGGGATTATGAGTTATTGAACATTCATGTTTTGAACGGAGGTCATCATTGAAAGTTACATATGTGAAACAGGTTAGAGGCAATGAGTTATTGAAGTCTTTATTTTAACCTCTAATCTATATTGTAATTAGTGTGGATAAACTTTTTTGCTATGGAAAACTAGTAGCAGTGATTCAAGCTTACTGACATTGTTATGTTTTGTAGAGTTGACATGTTAGTTTTGTTTTTTCCTTGACAAATCTGTGTTGCCAATCCTGGTTTTCTTTTCTTTCTTGTAGGTGGCAATGCAATTGTAGTAATTAGTGCTGCAGGTGTTGCAGCTGCACTAGAGAGTCAAGGACTTGCAGATGCTGTCAGTGTAACAGGTGACATTAAGCCTGGGATGCCACCATTTGAACCTCCAAAGTTTGAGCTTACTGATGGTAATGTGACCATCCCAAGTAGTGAAGTGCTTGCAGTAAGTAGATCCTGTTAAGTGATTAGCTTCTAGTGTACCAGGGCAAAAACCACATTTTTGCAAGCCATTAAAAAAAATCAAGCAAGCCAACAATATTACATACCAACTTACCCCAATCTTGAAACACCCAGCAATTCCAGTAAAGACTAAAAGACAGATTATAAATGCAGTCTTCATACCAACACTGTGCTACCAGTGCCAAACATAGGCACTGAAAAAAGAACAAGAAAGGAAAATTACCATCTGTGAAATGAGATTGAGGAAAGCGGTAAATAAAACAAGAAGAGACCATATAAGAAATGAGGAAATTAGAAAAACAGTCAGAACAACACCTGCTATTAGATTCATTGAAAACAGAGACTCAAATGGTTTTGCTACTTGATGAGAATGGACCCGAATACACCAGTTGCAAGAACGTACAACCTTAAAATTGAATCATCAAGAGGAAGGAGCAGACCAAGAAAAAATGGGTTGATGGAGTTACAGACATCTTAAAACTCTACAATACCACAACATATCAAGTGGCCGAGTGTGCACTATCTCTGAAACCGATCATCAGTTAAACCTGCTACGCCTAATGGCAAGAAAGCAGAGAAGGACAAAAGAAAGAAATATTTTTTTGAAATCACACATTTTAAAACAGACAGCTGTCATTATTTTTGTCCCCAAAATGTATTTTTATATATGGAATATTTACCATATATCAAAGTATTTAGAATTGAATTCTCAATTTGTTTTCATTTTAAAAAATATTTTTGAATATGAAAGCACCCCATAGTGTGCACCTGTAAAAGGCATCCAATCCAAAGCCACGTATTGTGACTTTTGGTTCACTAAGAGTTAAATTATCAATGGGACAATATTTATTAAATGAAGTTATCATTGTGACAGTATTCTCTTTTTGCGTTGGGTTTCAAATGCTCGTCTAAACCATGAGATGGGGTGTCTCTATGAAATGCATATCAGTTGGAGTTCCTCGAGAATTCCCCATAGCTTGCTCTGTAAGCTTTGTTCATGAGGCCATGTTTTGTTTCGTTGATGTATGTATGATGGACATGACTACAGAATATGCTCTAGAGTCTGTGTTTCAGTCTGACATGCACACTGTGGCCCCTAATTCACATGCACATTATGCAGTCAGTCTGAGCAGGCTTTTTTCTGTGCATGTGATGGTTGAGCCTGTTCTGAGGCGAAAGATTGTTGTATGCTGTTTTCTGTTTAATCTTCTGTGACAATATTCAAGTGATCAGGTTATCATTGAGACAATATTATTAAAAAAGGGTCAAAGCCGAAGGATTGACTTCTTTGCACTGGGTTTTTACCCTCTATCGCTCGGTTCCTCTCAGCAGAAATGGCAACCACTGCTGATATTATTGCACAAAGCATGAACTTGTAGCTCCTGCAACAATCCTACGGGTCAGTGGAAAAAATACACCATAAATATAACGACACTGTCCGGATTCAAACCTACAACCTTCTGAACGCAAGGCTGAGACTTAACCACTTAGCCACAGAGAGCCCTGACAATATTCAAGAGAGACCATGCTATCACTGTGATAATATTGAAAACATCAAGTTATTCTACAATTGTTGTATTCAAGTTTATTCTCAGGCTGTGAAAGATTGATATTTATATTACAAACAGTTAATCTGATTTATATTACAAACAGTTAACTCTTTCCACGCTTTAAGCCGCACACTGCGCCACAGGGAAGTCAGTTGCACGCTATTAGCCGCACACTGCGCCATAGAGTTGCTTCCCTTACAAGAAGTCTTTCTAGTTTTACTTCTACTGTTTTACTTCTACTACTTTTTAACCTTGTTATTCTATTGGGTTGTCCAGTTTTCTTCAATTTTGTATATAATAATATATATTGTGTATTTATTGACGAGTAGTTGGGATAGTTTTGTTTTTTTAACCTCCCTTGAATTAACTGCTTAAAAATTGAGGAAATAACTCCACGTCGAAAGAGTTAATCTAATTTATATTACAAACAGTTAATCTGATTTATATTACAAACAGTTAATCTGATTTATATTACAAACAGTTAATCTGATTTATATTACACACAGTTAATCCCATTTATATTACAAATAGTTAATCCGATTTATATTACAAACAGTTAATGTGTAAAAGTATGCTGCGTCATATTCAAGAACAAACATAATTATAATTGTTTGATGTTCAGATTATGTTTGTATATATTTGTTCCTTCTTTCAGAAAATTGGTCCTGGTTTGGCAATAGTTCCTCTAATCTCACTGGTGGAAACCATAGCAATAGGAAAAGCTTTTGGTAATTATTTCAATACTGTTATCATTAGACTTAGAGATATATATTACCCTCACTCAGGCATTAAATGTTTAAGAAGAATCTAGCAAATTTTCTAGCACAATATGAAAACAAATAAAGAACTTTTAAAATGAACAAACTGTATCTCATTGGAGAGCATTATTAAAAGATGAAGATGGAGGTGGATTTGTCATGTATGTTGTATGCCAGTAGGGACATTGGCTGAGACAGCTTTCTGGTGAACAGCGGATGGGAAAATAAAGTCTGGGTGTCCAAAGGAAACATGGAGAAGAACTGGGGAAACACAGCTAAAAGATTGTGGCCTGATGTGGGACACTATTGTTTGAAAGACAGTAGAACAGCAACAATAGAAGTCTCTTGTGGAAGCATTTTATATGTCAACCTGAACATGAAGAGGATGTTGATAAAATAGATAGATAAATAGAAGCTAATTAATTACAGATTCACATCTAATCACAGATATATCTGTCTTGTAACTACTCAACATAGTCATACTGACAGAGATTATTCATAGATATTTAAACTCATACATGAATATTAAATTTATCAGAATATTAAAATCTCATTATGAATAACTGAATCAGGTGTCATTTATGAATAATATTAAAATTCCTGTATGATGCAATTAGGATGATTTCAAAGATCTCATCTCAAGTAGAGTGAATTAGTTCTGATCTATCAGAAATGATAAAACATAGTCATGTGTCAAGTTGAACTATTAAAAACATTGGCAGTAGAAATTAGAATAGCTCAAATCTCCTGAAGTATTAAAATTTGTAATAACTAAATTAAAAATAACTCACCAATGTCGAATCACTTGCTGAGTCTCTTGAAAAGATTGCATTCACTAGTCAGATATGCCACAATCAACAACATTTTGAATTCAAATCTCATATGATGAATATTCAAATCTCATATGATGAATAAATGATTAAAATCTCATATGATGAATATTCAAATCTCATATGATGAATATTCAAATCTCATATGATGAATAAATGATTAAAATCTCATATGACGAATATTCAAATCTCATATGATGAATAAATGATTAAAATCTCATTGATGAATATATTCAAATCTCATATGATGAATAACTGATTAAAATCTCTTATGATGAATAACTAAATGAGATTTCATATCCATAGTTAAGTGAATGAAATAAAATCCATGCATGTGCAATAAAAACCTCTCTTGTATTGAGAGTCATTTATAAATTTCATGGTTTTTATTTTTGTTAGCCAGAACCAACAATTATAAACTTGATGCAACTCAAGAACTAGTGGCTGTTGGTGTGGCTAATATGATGAGTTCTTTTGTTTCTTCTTATCCGATCACTGGTAGCTTCTCCAGGTTTGTCACCATCATTCATTTCTTTGCTTTGTTTATTTGTTATTTGATTATGTTATTTTTTTTATATGTTATAACAGTAATATACTGGGATATAATTATACCATGAATATCTTATTTACCAGTTTGTTTATATTAGGTTATATTATGTTAGTTTATATTTATGAGGAGGTTTTAAATCAGACCTGCACACAAAGACTATCAAAGAACCTTATCAAAAGAATAAGAATCAGACAATCAAGGTTCTTCTGGCATAAAATACGAAGAGAAGGTTTAGAAAATTTGGTGACAACAGGTAAAATACAGGGAAGGAAAGATTGGGAAGACAGAGGAGAAGATCTTGGATGGCCTGACATCATGTTTCGAAACAAGATCGACGTCAGAACTGATTACATGCACCAAGCAGAGAGAGTTGTGGAGAGACATGATCGCCTACACTGGCAGGCATGGCACTTGATTGATTGATTATATTAGATCTTGATTTTAAAATATTTCATCGTCTTTTTTTCATATGTGGACTTGATTTTGAGTTTCACATTTAACTCGACATTCATTTCAGGCATTGACTTTGATGTAATCATACAATTGATTCTATTCACAGAACTGCAGTCAACTCTCAGACTGGTGTTCGATGCGCCGCTAGGTGGTATCTTCACAGGTGGGCTGGTCATCCTGGCCCTGTGTGTACTCACACCATGGTTCTATTACATCCCCAAATCAGCACTAGCTGCTGTCATCATTACTGCTGTCCTGCAGATGGTGGACTGTCGCATCATAGTCACTCTCTGGAAAGCTAATAGTAAGTGTTTGTTGGTAAATAGCATTATTGTTACATAGCAGTTTAGCTCATTGTCTCTCTAAGTCATTGGTTACTGAACTGACGTCATTGCACTCTGGGCAGATCCATAGGGGCTCAGTCCCCACCAGCAGACGTTGAAGGGTATGCATCTTTATAGTTCCCATGGCTCACTGGTTAAACATACTTCTCTCTCCCCTTTTTAAATGTTTGTTTAATGGTTCATAATTCGCATCCATATGTTGCCACAGAAACGGTGCATGTTCTCAGAAGTTTCACTTGTTTCCTTGCTTAGTATATACACACACATCACACACACATACATGCAGCACACAAGCACATAAAGAATGATATAATAGATTATGAAATGATTATTATCAACTGACTGTATAGTAAATTATATCAAATATATTAATTCATATTGTATTGTTGTTGTTTTTTCACAGAATGGGATCTTGCTTCTTTAGTTGTCACTTTCATATGTTCTCTTGTGGTTGGAATCGAGGTTAGTAATGTTCTTCTGTGGACTGTTCTTGTCTGCTGCAGTATACACATGACTTTGTTATTGGTTATTGAGATTACATCAGAGCACTCTGGGTAGACCCATAGGTGCTCAGTCTCCGTTAGCATTTGTTGAAGGGTATGCTTACAGATGGTTCCTGTGACTCTTGTTAAATATACTTCTTATTCTGTCCCTCAAATGCTCATTGTTACTCATATTATATTTGATTTCGAAGCTCTATTTTTACCGCTCATAAAAATCTACTGGTACAAATTTGCTTCCAAACTGCTTGATCGCGAAGTTTGAACCTAGGTACTCTTAGGTTGTAATCTAGCTCACTAACGCAAAGCCATAGACGCCCACCTACATGATAGTACAGAGAAAAAAAAGAGCTTATTTAAAACACAAAGCAGTTATTCTATCCCTTGTATGCTGTCAATATAGCACACCAGCAGGGAACTAGAATTTTACACTGAACTATAGTGTTCAGTTTCTAGCACATACGATACCTTAGTCACACTCAGCTGAAAATGGAGACCAGACTTTCTGAGTTGGTCAAAAATTGTTGCAGAAGCTACTGTGTATGTGCTCTTCTACTGATACTTCCAGCTAGTTGAAAAGGTATAATGAGTGCTTAGAAATCTATTCTCTTTTACTTTCCTGGTTTTTTAAAAAATTTGTGTAAATAGTCACGTTGATTTTATTGCATGTTCTATTGGACTACAGACATATTTTCTGTTATTAATAAATATTATTTGTTTAGAGAGAACAATAAAGGAAGACATGGTTCTTGGATGGCATGGCAGCAGATGAAAGAGATAATGGTGGCAACAGGACATTAACTCCTTGTGGACCAAATGCCACACTACATGGCTTTCGATTGGATGCATTTTACCAGGAGCCACACTAAAGGGCATTTTTAATTCTAAAAACAAATGGCTTGTTAAAAACATGGCTTTTGCCCTGATCCACTACGAGTTAAGGAAAACTTAAACAATATGATGGCGGAGGTTTCTTCTTTTTCTTTGCGTTCGTTCTTTCCAATTAATTTTAATCACTCTTGTGATATGTTTGATCTTTGCCAAGAACGTGTTTACGTTGCACATTGGTTTGGTAGACCCTTAAACGCATAGACTTCTACACTTTAGGACACATGCATCCGATTTCAGCCAAACCTCCTTAGTCGCCTCTTACGACATGCGTGGCAGATAACAGTGGTTCTATTCTTTACACCTCAAATTTGGGTCCCGGTAACCACTCGTGGTATGGAGGAGGCTGAAGAACTGGCTAGAGATTGAAAGTCTTTCAGAGAGACTGTAATGAGAGAGCAACATTGTTTAAAGTACATGCTACATAAAATAAGAATATTCTTGTATTAATTAGTTACTGGATCAGTCAAATAGTACTCTTGTTATCAACAAATTATTTCTGTTATTTGTACATTTATTTCAGTATGGTATTTTGATTGGTATTGGAGCTTCTATACTTCTGCTCTTGTACCCTGTAGCACGTCCTAAAATAAAGGTAAGTTGTATCAAGTTTTTTGGGGGTAGAAAGTGTATCTGGTTCTGAGTAGCATACATTCCATCCTTTCTTTCGTTCGCTTGAAATATTGTCTATATATTCAATCTTGTTTCTTGTATCTTTCCTTCCTTTCGTTGGCTTGAAATATTGTCTATATATTCAATGTTCTTGAATTACTGTCTTGTAGCTCACACAGATGTCTGTAGTTTTCTGTCCAGTGTTTCATTAGGCCAGTGAGTTTGCCTCAGTATATCATATTCTGGGCAGTCTTGAAGTATGTGCTCTGCAGTTTGATGTGCATGTACACATGGCTGAATTGCCAATCTTGAATTTTGTATACATGTGGCTGCGGGGTTAATTGTGTCATGTTCTAAGGCGCAAAATGACAACTTGTTCCAATCTGCTCATATTATAGTAATCGTCTTGTATTGGTTTGAGTAGCATAGAGGTAACAAAATGGTTACCTAAATGTTAAAGACATCGCGATGAATATTTGATTGTGTAAAGCAGATAAGGTATGAGTGTGAAACATGGACATTTAGCAATGCAGGGGAAAAGCATAGATATGCTTTTGAATATAAGTGTTACAGAAAAGTACTCTGTATACCATGGACAGAGAAGATAATAAATAGATCTATCCAGAAGGAACTCAAAATGGAAGAAAACTGCTGGATGCTACAAATAAGAATAAGAAAATTGAAGTATTGATGACATATACAAAAAGGCATGAAGGGTTGAGAAGACCATTATTGAAGGTGTCTTCCTTTCAAAGAAGAGAAGGGGACGACCACAGAGAAGATAATTTGAGCAGGATGGTAGCAGAGATGGGACATCTGGCCTATAGGAAAGAGAGAGTCTGAAGGACTCTTAGGGTGACAAAGTTCTGCTCTGGACAAGCTATTGGATGATAAAGTAGAGAAGTGTTGGTAAAAATGAAAACGTTTGTTAATAAAAATAATGAAAATATGTAAACAAAAAGAAGTAGACTGTGACAGAGATGACTAAACAAACAGTCAATGAAACTAATGTAGTAGCTAATAGACATTCATCAAGGTTAATAGCTTATATAGCTAGTTAGTTGGTTGATATAGCAGTTTTGGCATCACTGCACTCTTGGCACATTCATAGGTCGTCAGTCTAAACATGAAATGGCGAGACAAGGTTCTTGATAACAATTGTCTTTGAAATAGCTGGCATGCCCATCATCCACACCACTCGGAAACATTGGATTGAATCAATATAGGCAACAATAATTAGCAGAATTACATTCATCTTCGTTCCGGCGCACATGGGGGTAGATGGTTATGAGAGAGCAGACAGGCTGGCTGGATTTGTCACCATATCGCCTTGTCAGCGAATGGATAGAGCTGACATTTTGAACACTTTTAAAACCTGGTATTTCTTACTGATGCCCTGTCAGTAATTACTGCTCTAAAAGATCAAGACGATAACAACTTGAAGGAACTGCAAGCATCACTACACCAAGTATGCAACATCCTCTCTAGAGTGGTAATACAGTGGATACCATCTCACTGCGGAATACCTGGCAATGAGACTGCGGACATATTGACAAAAGCAGGAAGCAGGCTACCAAAGACAGACACCAGTATGACATATGAGGAAGCAAAAGTACGGATAAAAATGGCCTACAAGAACAAATGACTAAGAGATCACCCAGGGCATGAAAAGGACGATGCATACCACCAACTAAGTAGAGAGGAACAGGTTGTCATTTTCCGTCTACGAACAGGGCACAATAGGCTGAGGTACCATCTGTTTAATAAGTATAAAATAGGCCCATCTGACATATGTACATGTGGCACCAGCAAGATGACAGAGACACACATACTGCAAGAATGTCCAACATTCACGGAACAGAGAGAACTTTAAAAACATAATCCATGTCAGTCCAAGACAAGCTATACGGAGATGTACATAGACTCTGGTTGACCACTAACTACTTTAAAAGTATACAAATCGATGTCTGAAAACGTTGGAAGAAGAAGAAGAAGAACACTTTTATAGGTGTGCGCAAAGAGGATTTTGATCTAAACCAATCCACATCAACTGCTAGATTGCAAGAACTTGAATTGAAGATTGGAGTGGACAGAAAAGAACAGCATAACAGGTATATGAGTACATCAATCAACATCAAATTGGTACTATTAGTCGCTGGACACTATTGAAGATATTGCGAAGAAGATCAGAGCACATATGGACATGTCCAGAGTGCAATGAAGATATTCCAAACTAAAACTGAAATCATACAGCCATACCTCCAGATACAGCAGTCTAGTAACATATTATCTCTCATACTGCATTGAAGTTAATCGCATATCCTTTACAGGACTTTGCGTATCAAACCCAGCTTTTTAACCCTTTTTGTGATTTCTCTAGGCATTATTATGCTCAGTAGTTTGCCATTGCTTTCTTAATGTCATTAACGGGTGGTGCCATCGTCTTCTTGTAAAAACCCACGCGAAACAATTTGCAACCAAACTGTCCGCAGCGTGATTCGAACTCAAGATGTCGGGTTAATAGCTGAGTCACTATCCCCTAAGCCACAGACGCATTATGTAACCAAATCTTGTAACAACAAACAAAGGGAAAAACTTGTTCAGCTTTCTTTATTTGGAATATTTTCACAGTACACAAGAAAGCCTGGTCTGTTGATTATAACTCCTATACAGGGTCTCAACTTCCCGTGCCAGTATCTTGAAGACAAAGCACTAGAGAAGGCAATGCAGGTGAGCATTTCTATTTCTGATAGTATTTTAACTGTTGCGGTTCTAGAGCCATTTTACTTATTTGTTAAAATACTAATTCTGTGAAATTCATATTTTAATGTGTATATTTAACATTTCTTCTGTTTAATGTGTTATATTTTTCCAATTTATTTTCTCTTCTTTGTTTAACTCTTAGTGGACCAGGGCAAAAGCCATGTTTTTACAAGCCATTTGTTTTTAGATTTAACAAACATCCTTTAGTGTGGCTCTGGTAAAAGGCATCCAGCCCAAAGCCACATAGTGTGGTACTTGGCCCACAAGGAGTTAATCGAATTCTATATCATTGTGTTGGATAAAATTTGCCTTGTTGGATTTTACTGTAAATGTATCCAAATTTTGGATAACTAAATATTTAGAATATTAAATTTTACCTTGATCGCTTCCTTGTTTTGAATAATATGTTTTATGTGTGTTTCTACCTATTATCATCTTGTCATAAAAACAAGGTTTGTGTATGCATTTCTCAACTTTAGTAAGACACCATCTTGTTGAGTGAGTGTTTGTGAGTGTATTTCTCAACTTTAGTAAGACACCATCTTGTTGAGTGAGTGTTTGTGAGTGTATTTCTCAACTTGAGTAAGATACCATCATGTTGAGTGTTTGTGAGTGTATTTCTCAACTTTAGTAAGATACCATCTTGTTGAGTGAGTGTTTGTGAGTGTATTTCTCAACTTTAGTAAGACACCATCTTGTTGAGTGAGTGTTTGTGAGTGTATTTCTCAACTTTAGTAAGATACCATCTTGTTGAGTGAGTGTTTGTGATGCATTTCTAAATTTAGTAAGACACCATCTTGTTGAGTGAGTGTTTGTGAGTGTATTTCTCAACTCAGTTCTCTTATTGTTTCTTTGCAGCCACGTTTTAGAATTGTAACGTAGTGTTGAATATGGAACACTTGTCTGATATGGATTACACAGCAGTTCTCTCAATCAAGTCTCTACATGCTGATTGTCAGAAGCACGGAATCAAACTTATCCTGACTAATGGAGTTGTAAGTCCTTTATGCAACAATATCTTTGATTTCTGCACAAATTTATTGTTATGTTTCTCCTGTCATTAGATGTTTAATGTGGACAGAGTGGAGGCTTCTTTTTTACAATCACTACAGAATGGAAAAGGCATAGTGTAGCTTTTACAAAATAGTTTGGTAACCTCTGCAGAATGGAAGAGGCATAGTGTAGCTTTTACAAATAATTTGGTAACCTTTGCAGAATGGAAGAGGCATAGTGTAGGTCCTTTTTCAATAGGTTAATAAGCCCTGTACCATGGAAGAGAACTGCAGGGAATTAACACAAATCAATAAATATCACTTTAAATGGTAATCATCTAACACCAGTTCAAAAATGTTGCCATCTTGGATCCATAATCACTGCCAACCTTTTTTTTTTATGAAGAAACCAATGATAAAATAGTTAGTGCTGCTACTACATTCTGCAAACTATCAAAGAGAGCATGGGACAACACAAAATTAACATTGCAGATGAAGATTCAAATATATTGAGCCTGTGTAATTAGCTCTTAACTATATGGCATCAGATTTATCATGTGAAAGCATGTTGTTGAGTTTTATTTTTGATTAATATATTGATTGTGTAACTTCTATCTAGCCTCGAGTTATTGAGCTACTCAATGCTGGAAACATCAAGGATTTAAGGGTTCGTAAAAGTTTGCAGGAAGCAATAGATGAATTCAGTATACAAGGTGAGTAGCACACAGTGAGACATACATATCAGACCCCAGGTGTAGTTAGTTGGTCAGGGATTATACTAACTTTCACATCTATAATTGAAATTCGTATTGGTCAGTTAGAAAATATAATTCTTCTTTGAATGCTCCATATCGACCACTTGTTAACCCTCTTTGTGATTTGTATGTGTTCTGAGCTTAAGTGCGATTATGCGTTGGGTCAGTCATGCACCTACAAGTAGGCCAGCACATCTGATTTCTGCAGCGTCTTTTATTTACTAGGGTAGCTTCCCTAGGCTCCTACCTTATTCGTCTCTTACGACATGCCTTGTAGGTCCCGGCAACACATGGGCGGAAAATATAATTGAAACTTGTATTCATCAAAACTTTATTAGGGGGGAAATGTTGAAGTATGACAAGCAAGAGAAAAGTTGGGCTAGTATCCAAGTGGGAAGGAAATATGAAAGATATAGACAAATTACAGCCTGGCAGAGTGCAACATCAAGGCAAGAGACAAGGGATGTTGGAGGTACATTGTAGCTAATCTTTGATGTGGAGGCGATACATGATGATGATTCACCAGTTAGCAAATATAATTGAAATTTATATTGGTCAGTTAGCAAATATAATTGAAATTTATATTGGTCAGTTAGCAATAAATTTTATATGTGGAAAAAAATTTATATTGGTCAGTTAGCAAATATAATTGAAATTTATATTGGTCAGTTAGCAAATATAATTGAAATTTATATTGGTCAGTTAGAAAGAATTCAGTACTGTCCAGCCTACAATTTCCAAAAATGACAGCTATGGTCATGGGTTGCAGAGTTGAGGCAGAAGTTAGGTTTGAAAGTGAAGGATTGACTGCGTTGCAACAGGTTTCCCCCATATAACTCTGTTGCTCTCTGCAGAAATGAAACACCACCTCTTGAATCCAAATGACTTGGAGATGTTTTAATTAACTTTAAGACCGTTTGTTTGTATATCAAAAATCTTTCTACGATTGTTGGCTCAAGACTGTCAAAAATCGTCCAGTCACAAGCATACAGAGTTATCATAAAAATGGGTCTAAAGCTGAAAGATTGACTTCATTGCACCGGGTTTTACCCCATATGGGTTGGCCCTTTCCACAGAAATGGCACACCACCTGCCGAGAGTATTGCACGAAGTCCATAGCTCTGAACAACACATAGCTGCTGTTTATTTGCAATGACACCTTTGGTTAGCTAAAATGATTCACCACTTGAATTCATTGATGGTCAACTCTGTCCAACTTTTATTTTGCAGAAGACCTAGTACTGTGCATTCTATATCAGTAAACTCTCTTCTGTTTTTATATGCTATGAGATCCAGGGCTGGCAGAAAAGCCACAGGTTCTCTAGATTTATGGTGTTTGTGGCACTAAACCGAAGGCTTATTATGTCTGTGGCACTGAGCCAAGAGGCTGAAAGCTCTAGTGCTTCTGGATCGGGAAAAAGAAATATACTATGAGATTACTTTTATGCTAGCTTGCAATATACAACTCCACTGTTGCCAAGGCTGGATGAAAAACGAGAATGACTTGTGCATCAGGCAAGCTACCTCATCAACAATGGGACGAATTTAGAAGTCATGAAATCAGAGAAATGAGCCAACCACTAGTAACGACTGTTATAAGAAAGAGAAGATGGAGATATGGTGGACATACTCTGAGAAGAAATAATCAAAGATTCTCAAAGCAGGCATTGAAGTGGGAGACAAAGAGTTCAAGAAAGAAAGGATGATTTAGGCCCTAGGGAAATCCTGCAACAAACTTTACTGAGAGAGGCGAGAATATTGGACTCGATTCCATGAAGGAGATTGAACCAGTTGCCTGGGATATATAAAAATATCTTTCAGACTATGTAACATATAACGATAATATAATAACAACCTGCAATATCGTGTACATTTTGATATAATTGCCTGTACACTTTAGTGAGTGTATTCACATTTGACATCTTAACCAACGATCTCTGTGTCTTTTGTATCAGCGACTCTAACCAAACCAGAGTAGTAGGGTGCTCTAAGCTAAAGTAAGATAAGCGAGTTAGATCATTCACTTTTCTTGCTACCACATCCCTGCTTATCAAACTCTTAAAATACCATGAACTCTGAACTTTCACACCCTATATTGAGTTGTAAATGTAAAGGGACAAGAAATTTGGAGGAATCTAGAGAGATAAATTTAACACAGAATTGTGTGATCACTAACAGCTGCACTATTGTGAGACAATGAGATAATTATAATAATGTGGAATCTTGTTTCTCCACCATTTTGTTTTTAAAGTGACTTGGAGGATATGTATTTAGGTGTAAGACTTATTTGCAAAACATAAATACAATTTTTAAGAAATTTGATGCAAATGCAGCACCATACTATCTGTAAGCTTAAACATTCTTTATGCCCATAATCTTGCAGATCAAACCCAATAATAGTTGTGAGTTGCCACCCTTGATTACACACCTGCATACACTTTCTATTCTAAACACTGTGCACAATGATATTAGAACCACTCTGTGTGCAATGCTATAGTAAACACACTGTGCGCAATTCTATTATAAACACACTGTGCACAGTGCTATGATAAACACTCTGTGCACAATGCTATAGTAAACACACTGTGCACAATGGGTCTAGATTCTTCATGTTTTTTACTTCATAAAAATTGCACCATTTAGACTATTCCAGCAGCAAGTCTTCATATGTCTTTGCCATAATGACAAACATAATGTAGGTATCATTATAATATTGTTGATATGTTAACAGTTATGGAAGATTGCTATATTAAATACATAACAGACTGAACTATGATAAAATTCAAAAATGTTATCAGAGCTGCTGTTTAAGAACTCTGTTGCAAACATTTTCATCTAGCTGAAAGGGACCAAGCACATATGGAGGTGCCCTGACTGTAGACATGCCCATTTTATCCATTTATCCACACACGCACAAATTCCCAGTTTTGAAGTACATCAGCTTTTCAAATAAAAAAGAAATAGTTTATCAAAGCTATATCACTATTTAATTCTTGTATCTTTTGCTTGAGAAGGGCCTTTTGGTTGAAACGTCAGTTTTGGCTGTTGCTATACTTTGTTAAGAGATCCATGATAGTGTTAAAGCTAGGGACTGTGCTTCATAGATGCATAGTCCCAAGATCAAAGTCTACAGTTGAATTGGGATTTTTCTCTACTAAGCTGTATGGTTGATATGATAAGATTACAAACGAGGAACTCAGAGAAAGAACTAAGCAGACTCCAGTGGAGAAAGAGCTAAGGAAGAGACGCTCGAGATGGATAGAACACACATTGAGACCAAGCAGAAAAATTGCAAGACAGGCATTGTTTTGGAACCCTGAGAAACAGAAGTAAGGAAGGCCTAGACATTCCTGGAGAAAAGAGCTGGATGCTGATATTAAAAGGATAGGTAAAACATGGAAAGAATTGGTAGGGATGGCAGGAGAGAGGAGGAGCTGGAAGAAGTTTGTCAGAGACCTGTGCTCCATATTTGGAGTTGAAAGGTGAAGAAAAAGAAGCTGTATGGTATTGTTGGGAGTCTTGAGCTAACTGCTTTCATTGTCTGTCATTTTTATGAAAGACAGAGAGAAATATAGAAATATATTTATCTATGAAAGAAACCTTATCAAAAGAATAAGAATCAGACAATCAAGGTTTTTCTGGCATATAATGCGAAGAGGAGGTTTAGAACATTTGGTGACAACAGGTAAAATTCAGGGAAGGAGATGTAGTGGAAGACAGAGGGAGAAGATAATGGATGAGCAGACATCGTGGTTTGACAAAAGATCAACGTCAGAACTGATTAACTGCACCAAAGAGAGAGAGATGCGGAGAGGCATGATCACCTACGCCGACAGACATGACACTTGATTTATCTATGACAAGAAAGAATTCAGTAAAAACTAGAATTTCTTCTGGGAAATGTAGGATTAATTATTAAGATACGTTAAAAAATGAAAATATAGATATTTATAAGCAAGAAATGAAACAATTCATATTTTAATATAAACAACTGCAATTCTGATTTGAATTTACTGTCTCTCCTCCTAAAGTCCACAATTTTCCTTTTTTTTAATTTTGGTTTTTATTTGCATGTGGTTTTTCCACAATTTGTTATTTCAGTATATTTTGTTTTCAATTTTATTTTTACTTGTTTTGTTATTATATAATTATAATTTATAAAATGCTTTGTTTTGTGGTCTAAAAGTTTCACTTTCTAAATTTTGTCCTAAATAAAATTTACTTTATAAGTTGAACTAAATAAAGTTTACTTTGAAGGTATGTTTGTCAAAATAAGTTAAACATTGACGGTTTTGATGAAAATAGATTCAACTTCAACTGTTCAACTCAAAATATGTTAAACTTGGATGTTTTTGTCAAAATTAAACTGTAAATGTTGCGATCAAAATATTTGTAGGTTGAACTTTGATGCTTTGTATCTATCTAAATAAGTTTAACTTTGAATATTTTCGTTAAATAAGTTGAATGTGTTTAGTCTGAATAAAGATAAACCTTGTATGGTTGATATTGAAGGAACTAGATCTGTAACTGTAACTAATGTTGAAGTTAGGAATAGAACAAGAGAGATTGTGTCATCAAGTACAAGTAAATATCAGCTCAGTAACATAGACTGTGCTCATTTATTTCAATGAAATTATGAACAAATATTCTTGTGTCTTATTTCTTCAGATCAAGTGCCATCTTCACATTGAATGACATCTGTAATGAATTTCCATATTTTCCTGTCTCTCTACATGATAGTCTCGACCAAGCTGTTCTTTGTCCATTTCTTAATGTTTCCTTCCAACTTATATCATTGTTTTCCTCTTTCCTGCTTGACCTCAATATTTCATTCTTTTCCTCTTAATTTCTCTAATCCTGTTTTGCCTCACAGCATCAGGATAAGAAGAGATTTCTAGAACAGACTTTTGTGTGCACTTCATAAATAGTGTTTTTTGTTGTGTCTGTTATTTTTGAGGACACCTTTTTGCATGGACTCTATTTTGCTGTATGTCCACTGTATCGGACTAGCATTGCTCTTTGAGGTGGACTTCTTCTTCTTTTGTCGTCACACTGCTACCGGGTTGTTGCCCAGTGTCGTGGTTTTCTGTTTTTGTCTTGCGCTGTTCTGGTGGCTTGTGTGATTGTTATCTTTGCTCTTTCACAGGATTCTGCTATGCCATCTAACCATCTTTTCCGTGGTCTTCCTCTTGCCTTCTTTCCCGATGTTCTGTTGTAGAAGACTGTATACTGTGGAGTTTGGATGCATTCTTATTAAGTGGCCAAACCACTTCATTCTTTGTTTCTCTATGTAATTCAAGCACGGTTTTGTGCCAACTTTCTTTCTTATGCTGATGTTAGTGATTCTGTCTTTTCTTGTGTTGTTGGTAACTTTTGCAGGCAACGCATTTCACATGTAGTTATTTTTGTGACTGCGCTTTGCTCAATGTTCATGAGGTGAACTGTCTGTTGGTAATCTGATTAAGTGGCCGAACCATTTAATTTTTTATTTCTTGATGAATTTCAGTAGGCTTACTAATATTGTACCAACTTTTTTCCTGATGTCTTCATTTCTAAACCCATTAAAAAGTAGTCTCATGTTTTTGTGTGTGTGTCCCTCTTCAATGATCAAGCAGTATTTTGGGATGTTATCTTTTGATACAATAATGGGTTTAAAGCGAAGGATTGACTTCATTGCACTGGGTTTTCCCCATGTGGCTCGGGCTCACTCGCTCTCCGCTGAAATGACGCGCCACCTGCCGAGAGTATTGCACAAGCACGAACTCCGTAGCTCCAGCAACAATCCTATGGGTCTCTGGGAAAAACTGCACTCGTGAACAGAACGGCGCGGTCGTTTGAACCCACGACCTTTGACTCCAAGGCAAATGGCTTAACCACTTAGCCATAGAGACCCTTTTTGCATTTTGATACAATGCTGTGTAAGACTGTATTGTAAGTTGTTTCTTTGTTCCATGCAATGTGTTCTATTTGTCTGGTTTTAGTTTTTTCTTGATATATACGAGGGGAAGTCAATAAGTAAGCCACAAATGGCTGTAGAAAATAACTAAACATGATAACAACTTGAAACCAGTTTATTTTTTATACATACATTGTTCCTTTATTTCTCAACATAATTTCCACCAACATTGATACACTTATCCCATCGTTTTATCAATCCTCCCAAACCGGCTGCATAGAACTGAGGGCTCTGTTTTCTAAACCACGTTTTCACTTCACATTCAACTTCGGCGTCATTCGAAATGTCTCCACCAAGGTGGGTTTCAGTAGACCAAAGGTGGAAATCGTTAGGGCTAAGTCAGGACTGTAAGGTTGATGTTCCAGAACTTTCCATCGTAGTTGATTAATTTTCTCCTGAGTTAATCGAGCCGTATGTGGTCTGACATTGTCATGAAGAAGCAACACTCCTGTAGTCAGCAGTCCTCGGCATTTCTTCGAATTGCATCATGAAGCACCGATAGAACTTCACAGTATGATTCAGAATTCACATTGTCACCTTTCTTCTTGAAATTGGTTAAAAGCACTCCTGGACAATCCCAGAACACCGTCAGCATGACTTTCCCTGCTGATGGCGTAACCTTGAATGTTTTGACACAAGGCGAAGAAAGATGTTTCCACTGTATTGAAGCACGCTTTGATTCGGGCTGGTAGTGATGCACCCATGATTCATCCTCAGTAACAATCCTGTTCAGCATGTCTTCTCCTTCATCTTCGTATCGACAGAGATGATGCAAGGACAGGCCAAATCGGTTCATTTTGTGTTCCTCCTTCAATTGTCTGGGTACCCACATTAAGCACACTTTCTTCAATTGTGTCAAAAAATTCAAGGTTACGCCATCAGCAGGGAAGGTTATGTTGACGGTGTTCTGGGATTGTCAAGAGTGCTTTTAACCAATTTCAAGAAGAAAGGTGACAATGTGAATTCTGAATCATACTGTGAAGTTCTATCTATGCTTCATGATGCAATTCGAAAAAATGCCCAGGACTGCTGACTACAGGAGTGTTGCTTCTTCATGACAATGCCAGACCACATACGGCTCGATTAACTAAGGAGAAAATTAACTAACTACGGTGGAAAGTTCTGGAACATCAACCTTACAGTCCTGACTTAGCCCCTAACGATTTCCACCTTTTTGGTCTACTGAAAACCCACCTTGGTGAGGAGACATTTCGAATGCGCTGAGTTGAATGTGAAGTGAAAACGTGGTTTAGAAAACAGAGCCCTCAGTTCTATGCAGCCGGTTTGGGAGGATTGATAAAACGATGGGATAATTGTATCAATGTTGGTGGAAATTATGTTGAGAAATAAAGGAACAATGTATGTATAAAAATAAACTGGTTTCAAGCTGTTATCATGTTTAGTTATTTTTCTACAGCCATTTGTGGCTTACTTATTGACTTCCTCGTACATTAGTCTTCATATATATCTCCAAACTGGGCCATTAACTACCACAAGCTCATGTCCCCCTGTCCTACGCTGCCTAACAAGTTGTATTACAGGCAGTAACGAGAGTTGTTTTATTTTTTAACCTTTGGTCTGCTTCACTTGATTTCAAAGTCCAGTGCTTGATAGTTTGTGTGGTAGTTTCTGGACCACTTGCAAGTATAACTCTTATTCTGCTACAAGATCTGTCTTCCTTTCATTAAATTTATGTTTTTAGTTGGTTAATATATCTGTTGATTGATTGATTTGATATGATCATCATCATTGTATTTCAGTGAGTAACCATGCATGCTCCAATATCTTTCTTACGCAGGAAGAACTCAGTGGCAGCATACAAACTCCATAGCAAGGATTCCCAATGTAATTTATGAGATGGTGAAAATATTTTTGCAGGAACTCTTTATTTTTTTATTTTTGTAATGGATTTTGCCAGGGCAGCGGCTTTTCAACCTATTATATAGTATATAACATGTTAATTATTTTTCTATTAAATCTTTTTGTTGATTTGTTCATGTAGGATAACTGAGATGTTATGTTTGTTTATTCTTCATGTTTCATATAATTTTGTTATGCTTTTGTTGACTTGTTTCAGATGAAGGCCCTAACGGAGCAGAAGTTGAGTTTGTTTCTAACCGATTCTGAGTTCTCATGCCTCCAGTTTTTTTATCATCAGTCTCCAACTTTGTTCACTTTCAAATATAGTTACACCTACTACAATATTGATGATCAACTTGTGTAATATTATATGATAGAGGAATGTCAACTTGTGTAATATTACATGATAGAGGAAGGTCAACTTGTGTAATATTACATGATAGAGGAAGGTCAACTTGTGTAATATTACATGATAGAGGAAAGTCAACTTGTGTAATATTACATGATAGAGGAAGGTCAACTTGTGTAATATTACATGATAGAGGAAGGTCAACTTGTGTAATATTACATGATAGAGGAAGGTCAACTTGTGTAATATTACATGATAGAGGAAAATCAACTTAAGTAACGATATGTGATAGAGAAAAGTCAAATATTTTTATGATGCACAAATTATGAGTTGAACATATTGATACCAAATACATGTTCATAAAATGATTATTCTGTACTGCACATCCATCAGTTTTGAACATTTTAAATATATTTAGGTTGTTTGTTTTTCAGTAACAACAGCTGACCATTGATTTTCCTATTTTTGACACTTTGAAGTTGACGTGTCAGCTTCTATTAGTTCAGTGTATGTCTGAGTATATTTATAGTACATTAAATTGAGAGTTGTTACGTTAATATATATGTGTGTGTGTGATACAGATATTTGTCTTCAAACTCACATATTATGTTAAGTAGGAAAATGTCTGTAACCTCTGCAGGCCATATGGTATGAGGTGTCTCTAGCTCCAAGTATGCAAGAAATTTGATTGGGGAGGGGAGGGAGATTCCTTTTCTCATTTTTATGATGTTGCATGCAGGGAAATGAACCCTCAACCTTTTTGTATTCAATTCATCATTAATCCTCTCCGCTCCTCGTGGAGCATAGGGCCTCAACAGTTGTTCGCCACTCTTCTCGGTCTCTGGCTGTTCTTTTATGTTCTCCCAGGTCAATTGAGCACTCTTCAGCTCCTCAGTAAGACCTCGTCTCCAAGTCTGCTTAGGGCGTCCTCTTTTCGTTTTCCCTGCGGGTTCCACTCGAGCACCTGTCTAGTGACACTCGACTGTGTCTTCCGCAAGGTATGGCCTTTCCATCGCCATCTTCTCCTCTTGACCTGTGTCATCATAGGTTCCTGCCCTGTTCTTATCCACAGATCCGTGTTTGTAACTCTATCATACCATCTCAATCTGAGAATCCGCCACAAACATCCGTTGACAAAGGTCTGGATCTTATTTGTATTTGCCTAGTGACTCGCCAAGTTTCCAAGCCATACAGCAACACCGACTTCACATTTGAGCTGAAAATCCTGAGCTTTGTTTTCGTGGAGATGGCAGCGGACTTCCACACCATGTGCAGGATCGCAAAGGCCTGTCGGGCCTTCCTAATCCTAGCATTAATGTCCTCATCTGTACCTCCTGATCTGCTGATCTTACTTCCAAGGTAGACAAATTCATCCACATCTTCTATGTCCCTTGTATTCAATTAGATAAGCAAAATGTTCTACGCATGCTGACTCATCATCATCAAATAGCTTGTCCTGAGCTGAACTATGCCATCCTAACAGTACTCCAAACTTTCTCTCATAGGCTAGATGTCCCACCTCTGCAGCCGTCATGCTCAAAACATCAGTTACATCCTGAATCATCTTCACCATGGTCTTCCTCTTCTCTTTACTGGGATGCCTCTATGCTGGTATGACTCGATTGACATGAAAACCATTTTTTGTCTAAAATATTCCACTTCAATTGAAGATCTTTTGCTTGCTCTAGTAAAACCACACATAAACCAATCGTTTGTATGATTTGTGTGTGATTTGATTGTAAGTATATTGTGCTATGTTTACAGTAAGAATGTGATATCTGTGCCTTTCAGCCCATCATATCCAATTTCATGATGCTCTTTTTGTTCAGGATCACATTCCCAGTTGTTTCATAATAGTAGATGTAGTAGAAAGTAAATTTAGCGATATTTTTAATTTCTCAATTTTAGCCCAGGGTGCAGTTTCACATTTCTGCTCTTTCGATTTTTTTACTGTCAGGAAACTATATCTTTTACACTCTGAACTTTAATATGGAACACATTCTATCATTCCTTTCTGATAGGACTAGGTATGTTGTCTCACCTACAGTGAGATCAGGGACCACTGAAAAATAATCTGAGGACCTCACATGGAATGCAGAACTAAGTACATTTGAGGCACCATACTTCAATGCAACTTAAGACTTCCTATTTACAGTTCATGATATTATGAATGAAAAACTTAACTTGAAGAGCTCAGGGAGATAACTATGTCTTTCTTTCCTCTTATAGTTAACTCCCTTTGGAGCTACTCATTCAGGGGAGGTAATTACTTACTACTTACTTGTAATCATGTGATATTATTTGGATTCATTTTTCTTGAGTGTTGCCTTTGTTTGTTTTCTGCTTATGTTTTTATTTAAGGAGCACAATTTTATTTTGTGACAGTCCTAGTTTTTTTTTTTTCAGTCTTAGTAACATTTTTAATTGCATATATTTTGTCATTATTTTGATATATATATAAGCCAGTATAATTCAGTTTGTCTTAATGTATGTAACGATACTCTGATCTATAGATGAAGAGAAACTTCCTCATCTCAAGTCTTTTGGCTTCTCTGCTATTTGGCTAAGATCAAAGTGTCGTATCTGTATCGCTTGATATCTGTCACATGTCCCATTATATGGGTTTACAAAGTTATCAGCTTGTGTTACGGAACTAGTGCCCATTTGATCGAAGCTGAAGGTCGAGAGCCTTCATTAAATGCCACATGGCTACCCTTGTACAAAACTAGAAGTGCCATCGATCGAAGGATTGATGGGGCTTTTGATAGTTTATAAACGTTTTCACGTTCTGTTGTCGGGCCCACCTGATATGGCACCCTAAAAAAAAAAAAAAATCAAAGTGGTATGCTCACTTGATAGCGACCAAAGGGTGGGAACCTTCATAAAATGACAAATGGCACAATACATACGCAGAAATTGTAGTTTCTGTAGCTATCTAGTGTTTTTATGGGTCGGGTAGCTAGCCCACAGCCACCAACCTTAGTCTTCTTTACAACAAGTGTGGCAGATATCAGTGGGTCTATTATTTACACCCCTGATTTGGGTCCTGGTAACCTCTCGGGCATGGGAACACAAATGATAAACAGTAAAATCTAACCAAATGGCCAATGACATTAATTATATCTATGTTATGTGATTGCCAACACCTGTTATATTTGATGACCAACACTGTTGTGGAAGATGCCAACACCTTGTTATGTTCTACGACCAACACTGTTGTGGAAGATGAAGGTACCTTGTTATATGTGATCATCGACTCTTATTTTGAGATGAGACACTTTGTTGTGTGTAATGACCGAAACTTTTGTGAGGGATGAAGGTACCTTGTTATATGTGATAGTTGTTACATATTATATGTGATGGTCAACACTTTATTATGTGCTATGGCTGACACCTTGTTATGTTTGCTATATTGTTGTATGCGATGACCAACCTTTGGTAACCATTGGACATGCTGTCTCTCACAGCTGATCACAAACATTCCTACTTTCATTAATTGTTTTCTATACAATATTTGTTTTTTTTTCCCAAATAGAAGCACTTGAGCTTTCAGCTCTTCGGCTCGGTGCCATGGACATCGTAACCCTTCGGTTTGGTGTCACGAACACCGTGAATCTGGGGAACCTGGGGCTTTTCTGCCAGCCCGCAGAATTGAACCCGCACTCACAGAGGGCTAGTCACCCACAGTCCAACACGCTACGAACAGGCTGAGCAGGCAGGCATTCTATACAATATAAGGATATATAGGAGGAGTGTCTGGCCGAATGAATTAGAGTTCAACTCCTATGCGTGTTCTATTCACGGTAATGCCAAAAGTTTTTTTTGTCAGGGGATAAAGAAAAATCTTAATCTGAACAGTTTCGCGACGACTACACTAGCCATGCGGCCAATAAATTCCTCAGTCTCTTGTCCCTCCTGTCCTACACTGCGCCGCTAAAAAGTGGTACTATGGGCAGTAACGACAGTTTTTATTACAATGTAACCATATACTGATATTTGGAATTATTTTTACAACACAAATATGTACATGTCCTTCATAATTTATATTTTTTAATATGTACAATAATTTGTACAAACTAATTTGTACATGATATCTTGATGGTACACATTCATTCCCTGAGATATTTGATATATGTGCCTTCTTATTTTATATCAAGTAGAAAGGAAAGTATGGAAGATTTTAAAATATTAGTAATAAATCAATTTAATTTAACTTATGCCCTGTTTTTTCTTCAATATTTTGAAATTATGTTGTTTCTTGTAAATTTATTGACTTTATGTTCTTCTTCTTATCAATTCTTTGTTTGTTTGTTGGTTGTAATATTTCTTAATTGTGGTTTGTTACATTAGGTGGTATTATATATATATATATATTTGTATCCAAGTGTACGTGGTTGAAATCCCACGGTGGGCAAGTTTGGAAACAAATTCATTCCCGTGGGATTTTTACAAAAGGTAAGAATAGACCTCACCATTCAGAAAGCACAGGCAAACTACTGAACGTATAAGTGGTGCCTAGAAAATCAACGACTCATTTACTGTAGTTGATGGCTACATCCTGTAAAGGATATGCCACGATTTTCATTTTTTTCATATACTTTTATATTTTTGGCTCCTATAAGTTCAGGAGAGAAAGAAGAAAATGTGAACAGTTTTGAAATCTTCTTGGTTCACTGCTAACAACAGATGGAAATGGGATGAAGGAAGTTAAAAGAAGAACACACATGGCTTTACAAAAAAATAAACACCTAAAAACAGTATGGAACGGAACTGATAAGAAAACAAAGATCAGAATACTAAGAGCATGCATATTCCCAGTGGCAACGTATGGGTATGAAGCATGGACATTTAATAAAGCAGTGGAAAAACATATATGTGCTTTTAAATATAAGTGTTACAGAAGAGTCCTTCGTATATCATGGACAGAGAAGAGAACAAATAGATCTATCCAGAAAGAACTCAAAATCAAAGAAAACTGGCTGATGCTACAAAGAAAGAGAAAATTGAGATATTTTGGACATATAAAAAGACATGAAGGGCTTAAGAAGACCATCATGGAAGGAGGCATACTGGCAAAGAGAAGAAGAGGAAAACCAGGGAGAAGATGGATTCAGGATGTAACTGATGGTTTGAACATGACGGCTGCAGAGGCAGGAGGCAGGCGAGAGAAATTCCGGAGGATGTTGGGGTGGCAAAGTTCTGCTCAGGACAAGCTATTTGATGATGATAAATTCAGGTGTTGTTTTGGTGCCTAATAAGACCCCTCTAACTGATTTTTGGCTGAAGGCTTGCTTTCCTTATCACCAGTGTTCCTTGCTATTCAGGTGAGCCTTACTCTGACATCAGAGAAACTTGTAATTTAGATCACCAAGTCAAGAATCAGAGTTTCATGTAGGAAAAAGTATAACGAGTACACAGCATGAGGAAGACCATGCTAAGGATGGAGCAACAGCATCAAGATCAGTCTTAAGAAAATGAACAGCAGCTTACAAAGTGCCTTAGAAAAAGCACTCACAAGATCACTACATTTCCCCACCCAACACTTCTATAAAGAAGTAAATGGAATAGAAGAATAAGATATCAACAATTTTTGGCCTTCTCCAAAATTTCCTTGGCACAAAGTCACTAGCACAGAGTGTTGTCAACATTGCTATCGCTGAATCCCTAGTAGTATATAAAAGTAAAGTAAACAACCTGTTTTTCCATACCATGGGGTAAATTTCTAAAAAAGTGTTAGGCCAGTATTTTTCTTTGACAATTGTCACATGATCATTGATATGGTCAGCGTAATTTCAGACGTCTCTACTTACAAGTGTTTCTCTGGTTGATTCATTGATTGATTGAATGATTGATTGATTGATAGGACCATCATCATTGCACTTTGGTGAGTAACCATGTGTGCTCTGATCTCTTTCTTACACAGGAAGATCTCAGTTCCAGTGCATGAACTCCGTAGTACCGACGAGGGTCTCCGATGTAATTTTGAAGATGGTGAAGATATTTTTGAGGGAATTTTGTTTTAAATCGTTTCTAATAAATTTTGCCGGGCAGCGCTTCCATGCTGCTCTTCTCGATTTTGAACTGCCAAGGGTTCTTTTACGTGCTCAAATTGAACACTTGACCTACATTTTATTGTCCATCTCTGATAGAACTAGGAACTCTATCTCACCTACACTGAAATCAGGGATCTCTGAAAAAATATCTAGATGGCTCCAAGAGGGAGTGAACCTGTTACCTTTAGCATGAGAGACGAACACCTAGCCTCTACTCCACAAAGACTCTATATATCTCTGGTGCCAAATTGAAACTGTCTAAAGCTGAAGGATTGACTTCATTACACCAGGAAGCACCCCATTTGACTCTGTCCCTCCGCAGAAATAACACACCTCCTGCTGAGAGTATTGCACAAACTCCATAACTCCGGCAACAATCTTAGGGACTGTATTGGCCTGAGAGCTTGGGCAGCTGGTAAACTTCTACTTCAGCCAAACATTTTTAACCTGAGACCACACATTTACAAATCAAATGCCATTAAATACTGTGTTGTCATGGCTTCCATCTTTTTCTCTCTTTTCTCTCATCCTGTTTTTCTTCACAGCATCAGGATAAAACCACAGTAGCAGGCATCCATAAGAGAAAATTGAGATATTTTGGACATATAAAAAGACATGAAGGGCTGAAGAAGACCATCATGGAAGGAAGCATACCGGCAAAGAGAAGAAGAGGAAGACCACGGAGAAGATGGATTCAGGATGTAACTGATGGTTTGAACATGACGGCTGCAGAGGCAGGACATCTGGCCTATGAGAGAGAGAAATTCCGGAGGACTGTTGGGGTGGCAAAGTTCTGCTCAGGACAAGCTATTTGATGATGATGAGTAGGCTTCCATAATGTGGTATAATTATAAATGATTAATAACAAGAAATCCAACAAGGAAGCAACAAAGCAAATCATATCATAGAACACATACAGCCTTGCAGGTCGGCTGGGGACAGCCAAAGGCTGACGGAGAGCGAACCCAGTAAACGCTGGCTAAAACCGGACACATCGTCGAAGATAAGCACCAGAGCTCCAAATGTTGCTGAAGATGTGACGAAGCACACCCATGCTAAGGCTGCTTGAATCAGATTTCCACATGAATGAGATTTATGGGGAAATCTGGTACATCAGTCTACGCAGTGATCGCAAGAGAGATATATATCATAGAACAAATAGCAACAATTTTGAAATGCAAACATATCACCATGAACACTAAAAGAGCATCGTTCAACACAATATTTCTTCCAACATTATGCTATCATTGCCAAACCTGGATGCTGACATCAAACGATAGAATAAAACTATTCACGACAGAGATGAAGTGTCTATGCAGAATGCTGAGAGTATCAAGAAGAGACCGGTTTAGAAATGAAGACATCAGGAAGAAAGTGGGTACAACATCAGTACTGAACTTCATAAAGAAACAACAAATTAAATGGTTTTGGTTCAACATCAATTTTAGTGTCGTCATCCAACAGGAGGTTGCCAAGAGATTAAAGAATGTCCCCCTATTTCAACCCAAACTCCCGGACAGTCGATGCAAGCCTGTATGCTCTCTTTGCAATACCAGCTGCTCAGACAGTCGATGCAAGCCTGTACTTCTCATCGCCGCGAACAGCGTGCCTGACAGTCGATGCAAGCCTGTATGTCTCTCATCGCAAACACCAGCGTTTGACAGTCGTGCAAGCCGACTATCGTGCGAACCAGCGTGCTCAGGACAATAGATCCGTGTGAGCCTCTGGAGGTTAGAAATTTATATAGACAACATCCATTTATACCGCAAGCTGCCAGTCTGGATCATTTTAAGAATGGATTGAGAGTCAGAAACAACACCTGCTCAAGTAAACAACACTGCTCAAGTAACAGTCAAGAGCACTGAAGGACAGCAGTATCTGCCTCAACCACAATTCTTATACTGGAAATAGTTGTCCTGTATGTTCCATTTCGCTATGCAATAACCCTACCATGTACACTTGCCAAGAAACCCCAGCCTGACTTCTCACCACGATGCACGGACCCATCGGTATAAACAACATCAATATTTGCATTATCTGTTATTAGCTACTTAATTTTGAGTTCATCCTTCCTGTTGCTCTAATCTCTCTATATTCCATTCTAAAAGTAATGACAACATTGTGTATCATTTATTTGTAAAACATTTATATACCAACAATAACGAGCAGACATATTTACAGTAACTAACAATAGTACACATATATATTTATAGACTAAATAGTACACATACATATTTATAGACTAACAAGTAGTACACATACATATTTATAGACTAACAAATTGTACACATACATATTTATAGACTAACAAATTGTACACATACATATTTATAGACTAACAAATTGTACATGTACATATTTATAGACTAACAAATTGTACACATACATATTTATAGACTAACCAAAAAAAACCATGTAATAATTGCATATTTAACACTAACATAATCTTCTTCATTATCGTATTCTTGTCTTATCTTTCAATTTGTTCTCTCCATCATTGAATGTATAAAACTAAACCTGCTGTGATTATCTTGTACCTAATGCCATATTTTGTTGAATCCACTGAATGTAATCATGGACAGCTGTATAAATGCCAGGTCGCTTGTATACTGAGGATAAAGATTCATAGTTTGGTTGTTTGTCAGGAAGAAATATTCATAATTTGTATGTATGGTACAGTTACTGCTCCTTCGAATGTTCTATATCGATCAGCTGTTACACCACTCTTCGTGATCTGAGTCTACGAGCAATTGTACGTTGTACCAGTTATGCGCTTTCAAGTAGACCAGCATATTCGATTTTTGCGTCGCTTTTTTATTTACTGGTGTAGCTTCCCTAGGCCTCTACCTCAGTCGCCTCTTACAAAATGTCTTGTAGGTTGCAGTATTACTGTTCTTTGCTCCCCTTGCAAGCCCCGGCAAAACATGGGCGGTATGGTAACGTATAAAGATTCATAGTTTTTTATGTATAATAATAAGAAAGATGCATGCTTGCACACGTAATGCAAGATTGCACTTGATATGCGAGTGTCACAGTTCAACAATGACAATTCCTTCTCAAATTGTGAGGGTCTTGTAGAAAATAATGAATATTTATGGAGAATGTAAAGTAGTTAGTTTCCATGTATATCTGTTTACCAAGGTAGTGAAGAATAGAACAATTGTCTCCTCTCGCATATAGTAAAAGGTATCTAAGAAGTATGGTGATAATAATAATAATAATAATAGCCCATAACCCGTTAGGGGTCGTAGGGTGTCAATGTGGAGACATCAGCACAAAAGCAGCCACGAATCTCTGTCTTCAACTCCTCGAGCGAGTGTGGAGAAACTCTGCCCCTGACCAGCTCTTGATGTCAAACCAGGAGGATTTTCTCTGCCCTCCTTTCCTTCTGCCACCCTCAACTGTTCCATGTATGGTGTGAAACCGGCGATCGAATACTTTGAGAACAAAAACAGCTGCAGCGATAGAAGAACCTCAAACTGATCACCATAGAAGATTCGGACACGATAGTGGTTGGAGACGGAACAAGATGGTATTGTGTGATTTTCTGTTTCTGCTTTATGTGTTCTTGGGCTCTACAGGAAGTGACTATGATAATCTTCTTCGTTCACCTCTCTGAGTTCAAGCGTAGTCAGGGCACCTGGTGTGCCCCTATGACGGAACTTTGCGTGAAGGCATGCTTTCCTTACTATCAGAATCTCCCTCCATACAGACATGCTTTCTCTGACTTCAGAGTCAGGGTGATAAGGAAAGTAGTTAGTTATCAAATGAATAACTTAGTTAAACAGTTAATATAACCACCGTTACTGCGTCGTGCACAAACCTATAGATGCTAATTTTATTTGACAGAATAGCGTTGGGTATGCATGCTGACATCAGAATACAAAGATCAGACTACTAAGAGATTGCATATTCCCAGTGGTAACGTGTGAGTGTGGAACATGGACATTTAACAAGGTAGTGCTTAAAAAGGGACGGATTAGCGTAAGCATTCGCCGGACTCGAGATAGTAGTGGGTTCAATCCCACATCCGACGTCCCACACGTGAGGTAAGGTGGTCGTCCCTACTTGCACACTAAGATCTAGAAATATGAAGTGATACAGGTACTTCATACCCTAAGGTCTGACAAAGTTACGGAGGAAATATTATTTATTAGTGGTGAAACACATATGTGCTTTTGAATATAAGTGTTACAGAAGAGTTCTCTGTATCACATGCCATCATCATCAAATAGCTTGTCCTGAGCAGAACTTTGCCACTCCATTAGTCCTCCGGAACTTCTCTCTTTCATAGACCGATGTCCTGTCCTCAGCCGTCATGCTCAAACCATCAGTTAATCCTGAATCCTTCTTCTCTATGGTCTTCCTCTTCTCTTTACCGATATGCCTCCTTCCATCGATGGTCTTCTCCAGCCCTTCATGTCCTTTTATATGTCCAAAATATCTCAATTTTCATTCTATTTTGTAGCATCAGCCAGTTTTCTTTGATTTTGAGTATTACATGTACCGAGGGAAAAATAAATATGTGCTTTTGAATATATGTGTTACAGAAGAGTCATCTGTGTGTCACATGTACTGAGAAAAAAACCAAATAGATACCAGTATATCCAAAAACGAACCAAAATAATATTTAAAACTAACTGATTATACAAATAAGAGAGAGTGAAAATAGAAGTATTTTAGACAGATAAATAGATAAAGTGTTGGAGAAAATCATTATGGAAGAAGGCATCCCAATAAAGAGGAGAAGAGGAAGACCACGGAGAAGATGGATTCAGGATGTAACTGAAGGTTGTACATGACGAATAACAGATACGGGAATCTGGGTTATGAGAGAGAGAGAGAGAGAGAGAGAGAGAATTCAGAAGAACTGTTAAAATGGCAAAGTTCAGCTCAGGACATGCTATTTGATAGGGATGAAGATGATGCATGCTGAGAGTTCCTATAAAAGAACAACGTCTTCAAAAACAATCAAGACTTACATGCACAGGCATCCCCCCATGAAGTGATTCCGTGTACTTCCCAGTGCCTATCTTGTGTCTCGGTCTCACAGACTAAAGGCCCTCCAGAATCTCCCTAAATGATGTAGAGATAAATAATATGCTCATTGTTATGATGTTGTCAATATGCTTAATAATCTGTAACAATAAGAGACTGCACCATATGGTTAATTAGTTCTCTTCGATGCACAGTAACATAAAAACAGCGCACGTTGATAAACGTATTAGGTCGTAATTTGAATGCACCTATCTTACATGCCATAGATCAGTTGTTCTCAACCTGGGAGACATGTATCCCCAGGGTGGCGTCTATCCCCAGAGGGATCTGTATCACCAGGTGACGTGCTATCCCCAGAGTGATCTGTATCCCCAAGGTGGCCTGTATCCCCAGAGTGATCTGTATCCCCAGTGTGTTGTCTATCCCCAGAGTGATCTGTATCCCCAGTGTGTTGTCTATCCCCAGAGTGATCTGTATCCCCAGTGTGTTGTCTATCCCCAGAGTGATCTGTATCCCCAGTGTGTTGTCTATCCCCAGAGTGATCTGTATTCCCAGTGTGTTGTCTATCCCCAGAGGGATCTGTATCCCCAGTGTGTTGTCTATCCCCAGAGGATCTGTATCTCAGGTTGGCCTGTATCCCCAGAGTGATCTGTATCCCCAGGGTGGCGTCTATCCCCAGAGAGATATGTATCCCCAGGGTGGCGTAAAACGTTATGAAGATTTAATAGATTTTGTGTTTAGTAAGTTTTATGTAAAATTATTTTTCCAGTAAAAACGTTTTTTTTTCTTCATTATAACTCAAATTCAAAATTTCTTTTAAAAATAACATAGAACATCATTTATCAGTTATATGAGGACTATCATCATAACACTCCGGACATGTCCATAGGTGCTCAGATCTCCGCCTCAGCAAATCCAGACTCGTCCAGCGGCCCAACACGCCAGTTCGATATTGATTAGTCAATCTCTTTGCATATTTAGTATGTCGTTCTTTTGAGCTGCCAATATTGACACCCATCTCTCTCAATCTGGTCAGCAAGTGGAGTCACAGCCTGAAACTCCTCTGTTCAGAAAGAGTCTCAATGCGTGAAGAATGTCACTTCGATCCATGGCAGCTCCCTCTGATATTGTAGCCAAACCAGCTAATCTATCAGCTCGTTCATTACACCTAACTCCTGCGTGCCCAGGGACAAAATGAAGGTGATTTCTCTGATCATTGTCTATACATTGCCTTGCACGGCGCTACTGACCCAGTTGCATCTCACCATTCCTGATTCGACTTTACGAATCATGCTCATGAGAACATCATTGACTTTGACTCGAGTTTACCATTTTTTAAATATATAGTCCACAATTAGTTTGTTTAATGTTTACATATTGACTACCACAGAGAGCCACATTGAACAAGTATAAACTGTACAGAGAAAGTAGAAGACCAAGCAAAAGATAGAGCGACGACATCAAGAACAGCCTTAAGAAAATGAATAGCAGTTTACAAAGTACCTCATAACAAGCAAACACAACTATTTAATCACCAGACTTGTGAGGATCAGTGGCGGCTCGTCAGTAAGGTCCAGTGTGTGAGCCCACCAAAAATAGTGTAATGTGTATTTATTATTTTATAAATTAAAATATAACCTAACCTAAAACCATAATTTTCCCAAAAATTTGTCACTGGCCCCACCAACAAAAAAGTTCACGAGCCGCCACTGGTGAGGATTATTATTACATGATTATATTAAATGTTGATTTACTTACAGAGCATGTGTCCACCCCCTCAGTGTATCCTGCACATCATATGCTCCAAAAACCAGATCCGTAATAGTCGTCCTGGGCACAGAGCGTTGAGTTCATGATAGGAACACCAGCTTGTTTCAGTTGATTAGCGCAACATGTACCTGGGGAGTATACATTCTGTTAGTCATTCTGTCAGTCGAGGGTCTCTGTGTTGTACAGGTTAGGTGCTCACCTGTCGTCCCAAAGGAACTCGGTTCGTTCTCTTGTCTGCGCCAGTGTGAGTTGTTGGGCCCGAGGAAGCAAAGAATAGTACCACTGAGACCTACAAGTCGTAAGAGGCGACTCATGAAGGACCTAGGGTCAAAGACAATGGATGTGCTGGCCTACTTGTAGGCGCATAACTGGCACAACGTATAATCGCTTTAGGCTCAAATCACATATAAATCACACAGGTGGCAAACAAGTGGTCGATATGGAACATTCGAAGAAGAAAAACTCTCTTCTTGAGCCATCGGGATATTTTCCAGAGATCCCTGATCTCAGTGTAGGTGAGATCGAGTTCCTAGTCCTATCGGATACAGACGATAAAACTTAGGTCTGGTGCTCAATGTGAACATGTAAAAGAACCATTGGCAGTTCAAAATCGAAAAGAGCAGACTGGAAGCCTTGCCCGGGCAAAATGCATTAGAAAAGATCAAAAATAAAATTCCTACATAATATCTAAAATTACATCTGGAACCCTCGCTGGTGCTACAGAGTTCGTGCACTGACAGAGTTCGTGCACTGCCGATGAGATCTTCCTCTGCAAGAAAGAGATCGGAGTACACATGGTTACTCACATGATCTGCTCAATAGCAAAGTTCCAGTTCGTCTTCTTGCGTTCGCTCGCTATGAATTCAGGCGTAGCCACTGCGCCTTGCACGGCGCTTCTGACTGATTTTTACGTGAAGGCTTGCTTTCCTTTTAGCAGTGTCCACCGCCATACAGGTGGACCTTCTCCGACTTTAGAGGTTAAAGTTCCAGTTGTTATCAAGAGATAATAGTGATTTCACAGAATAACGTAAATTTGCAAATAAATCATCTAATTTTCTATAAAAAACATGTAAACAATAGCCTACTCTGTCGTGATTTTCTGATATCTATATTGAGCAATTTAAACAAAAAACTAAACAATTAGACAAATACTAAACATTTAAACAAACAACTAAACACTTAGACATATACTAAACATTTAAACAAACAACTAAACAATTAGACAAATACTAAACATTTAAACAAACAACTAAACAATTAGACAGATACTAAACATTTAAACAAACAACTAAACACTTAGACAAATACTAAACATTTAAACAAACAACTAAACAATTAGACAAATACTAAACATTTAAACAAACAACTAAACAATTAGACAGATACTAAACATTTAAACAAACAACTAAACACTTAGACAAATACTAAACATTTAAACAAACAACTAAACAATTAGACAGACACTGAAATATTTAAACAAACAACTAAACACTTAGACAAATACTAAACATTTAAACAAACAACTAAACAATTAGACAAATACCAAACATTTAAACAAACAACTAAACAATTAGACAAATACCAAACATTTAAACAAACAACTAAACACTTAGACAGACACTGAAACATTTAAACAAACAACTAAACACTTAGACAAATACTAAACATTTAAACAAACAACTAAACACTTAGACAGACACTGAAACATTTAAACAAACAACTAAACACTTAGACAAATACTAAACAATTAAACAAACAACTAAACAATTAGACAGACACTGAAACATTTAGACCATGGGTTCTTAAGTGGACGTACTCCCCCAGTGGGCGCTGAAGCATTCCTGGGGAAAGGGGGAGCATGTGGGTTCAGAAGCATTTGGGGAGAGTTTGTTTTCTTGATTTTGCGATTGAATAATCATTAAAAGTTTGAATTCTGCATTTACTTCATCTTATGTTCATCTTACACGATTCATTTTGTCATTAATTTGCTATTTCATGTATATAATCATTTGAAAATTGACCACGTATGACAGAAATATATATCAATTTTCTATGTCAAAGGCAAAATAGAAAATGTATATATATATGTTGAGAGAGTGTGAGAACTGTTATAGTTGCGAGGGAGCGTTACAAAGTTTATGTCTTGCAAAGTGGTGGTAGGCCGAAAAAGTTTGAAACTATGATTTAGACAGTCAACTTAACATTTAGACACACAATAAACCATTTAGACACTCGACCAAACAGACACTCGACCAAACATTTAGACACTCGACCAAACAGACACTCGACCAAACATTTAGACACTCGAATCGCCCGTATGGTTCGAACCGCAAGGAAGCGAGAATAGTACCACTGCTACATCAAGACATAACGTAAGGGGCGATTGATGTAGGACCTAGGGAAGCTACCTAGTAAATAAAAAGCATTGCAGAAATCGGATGTGCTGGCCTACTTGTAGGCGCATACTACACAGCACAATCGTTCGTAGGCTCAGATCACATACAAATCACAAAGAGTGGTTAACATGGAGCGTTCGAAGAAGTAGAAGACACTCGACTAAACATTTAGACAAACAACTAACAATTTAGACACTAGACTAAACATTTAGACAAACAACTAACAATTTAGACACTCGACTAAACATTTAGACAAACAACTAACAATTTAGACACTAGACTAAACATGTAGACATCATCAATCTAAAACTAGAGTTTGATGATAGACGATACTGATGTACTTACTCATTGTGTCTCCCCACCCGGTGATGTAACACATCTTTCCCTCCTGTGCTGGGTTCTGTGGCAAACAAACCAGGCTAATGTGATCTGTCAAGTTAAACGGCTCCTTCAACTTGACCAATGCAATATCGTTCAGGACTGTGTCCACATCATACTGGTGATGTATAAATACCTGATCGAACGCTCGGATTTGTTCGTTTTTGTCCGGGATATTCACCTCATGACGTCCACCGATTAAATAATAACCATCATAGACCCGAGAGTAAACGCTGGAAATGTAAAAAAAAACATTTATGAAACGTTTAATTTTTTTATTTTATTTAGTCGTCGTATCATCACTACTGTGGAGAGTCTGGTCAAATGGATTAGAACGCGGGCTCCCATTTGGGACACTCGGGTTAGATCCTAGTAAGACCAATGAGCATTTTTCTTATCTGGGGCATAAAGACAAAATCCTAAATTGAACAATTTCAGGACGACTGCACTAGCCATGCGGCCATTAAATTTCTCAGTCTCATGTTCCCCCTGTCCTATACTGCTCTAAAAAGCGATAACAAGGGAAGTTATGACAGGTTTTTAAAAAAAATCATCATTACTGCACATTGAATCAAATAGTCTACAAGTGCCTCAATATCTTCCTCAGTATGTCTCTCAGCATGTACAATCTGTTCCTCAGTATGTCTCTCAGCATGTACAATCTCTTCCTCAGTATATCTCAGCATGTACAATCTGTTCCTCAGTATATCTTCTCAGCGTACAATCTCTTCCTCAGTATATCTCAGCATGTACAATCTGTTCCTCAGTATATCTCTCAGCATGTACAATCTCTTCCTCAGTATATCTCTCAGCATGTACAATCTCTTCCTCAGTATATCTCTCAGCATCAATCTCTTTCACAGTATGTCTCTCAGCATGTACAATCTCTTCCTCAGTATATCTCTCAGCATGTACAATCTCTTCCTCAGTATATCCTCTAGCATGTACAATCTCTTTCACAGTATGTCTCTCAGCATGTACAATCTCTTCCTCAGTATATCTCTCAGCATGTACAATCTCTTCCTCAGTATATCTCTCAGCATGTACAACCTCTTCCTCAGTATATCTCTCAGCATGTACAATCTCTTCCTCAGTATATCTCTCAACATGTACAATCTCTTCCTCAGTATATCTCTCAGCATGTACAATCTCTTCACAGTATGTCTCTCAGCATGTACAATCTCTTCCTCAGTATGTCTCTCAGCATGACAATCTCTTCCTCAGTATGTCTCTCAGCATGTACAATCTCTTCCTCAGTATATCTCTCAACATGTACAATCTCTTCCTCAGTATATCTCTCAGCATGTACAATCTCTTCCACAGTATATCTCTCAGCATGTACAATCTCTTCCTCAGTATGTCTCTCAGCATGTACAATCTCTTCCTCAGTATGTCTCTCAGCATGAGCGATTAAGGACATCAGTTCTATGTTGGTTTAATACACTTTTCTAGCTGCACCATATTTGACTTGGTATTCTTGCAGTCTGGTTAAGGTTATAGATTAACCATTATTCCTTGAATCGTTACGTAGCAATAACATTGGTGCGCAATACGGTTTCCTGCAAAGCAGGTAGAATTGATCACAAATGGGGAAGCAGAAATAAGTGGAACTGACACGTAGATGGTCAGTGCTTGGACCTTTAACAAATACAACCCGAGTGACATTGCTCCTGTACTAGAAACAATGAAGACCACAGAATCTGGATACATTGCAGTAGACGAGCTTAACGGTCAGTTTGAAATATGGGTATATAAAAAACCGATAAACGAGGGATGAAAGTGGAAGATTGTGATGTAGACTAGGACTTATATAATCATAAATGCACAAAAGGACTGCCCAATCAACCTATTCAAGAAGGTGGAAGGAATCATCCACATCTGATCATATGTTCTCCACAGAAGAACTCTCAAAGAAAATAGACCAAGTAGTAATGAACCAACTGTTAGATAGCCACCACAAGCCAGTTAAACCATCTGTAAACTTAAACTATGTAACTGAAGAACAGAGGGCACAAGTAGTACTGTGTGCTAGAATTGTGTGCTAGAATTATGAGCTATAATTATGTGCTATAATTGTGTACTTTAAATGTACATTATGGTTGTGTGCTATAACTGTACACTATGATTGTGTGCTATAACTGTGAGCTATAATTATCTGCTATGACTGCGTACAATATTTGCTAAAAAATGACACATTCTAATGGTAAATGCTAATGATAAGAAAAGTGTTGAAGATGTTCTTAATAACACTGTAGAAACAAACTCACTTATCGAAACAATGTGCAGCAGTCAGCGCCCACTGTGGCAGTATCAGACCAGCTCCACGGTCGTGAGTTGGGCTGCGGAGTGGATTTTACCAGGGACACAGTCCATGGCCAGGCGCCGTCAACAGCCTCGGTACCTCCTACAATTCTGGATAAGACTGGTTTAATGGCGGGATGACCACAACTTGCAGAGGTTGCTGAGTGATAAGAAGATTAAATGATTAACTGGTCTCTGTTTTGATTAAGCAACGTCCATCATAGGCCTCATTAAACACAAAAGAAAACGTTTTATATTTAACCTATCCACTAAAACCTGGATAGTAATCCATTTGTTTCAATCGCCAACAACCACCAACAACATTATTTTAGTCGCTAACAATCAGTTAGAAGCAATGGCGGCTCGTCATTAAGGCCAGAGGTGCCGGGCCCCACCAGAAATAATATGTAACGTGTATTTATTATTGAATAAACTAAAATATAACCTAACCCAAAACCATGATTTTCCCGAAAATTTGTGTCTGGCCCCACCAACAAAAACGATCATGAGCCGCCACTGGTTATCAGTTATATGAGAACTATAATCATATCACTCCAGATATGTCATTAGGTGCTCCGATCTCCACCTCAATAAACCCAGCAGCATTGAGCGGCAGTCACCAACAAGCATTATCATTTAGTCCTCGTCGCGTTCAATAGTTCATAAGACATAGACACAAATATCCACTCAATTCGATTTTGTGCTTTTCTGTCTACCTCACACCCAGTCCTAAACATGTCTTGGAGCTCTGATTCAAAAGTTCTTCTCCGTGTGCACATGGGTCCCTTTTCCGGTGTCCTTGTAGTGTCCACTGCATTGCATGTCTTGGTCGTCTTTCTTTTCTCGTCCTGAGATCATGTCCAATACTTTGCATCGTCTCTAGTAAATCTCTTTAGTTATGTCTTCCAGACCAGTTTTTGTGTGCGTATTTTTTTAGTTCATCCGATATGAATTCAGGCGTAGTCAGGGCGCCTAATATGGCATCTCTGACTGATTTTGCGTGAACGCTGCTTTCCTTATCATCAGTGTCCCTCGCCTTCCATCTCAGTTTTCTCGTTATGTCGAACCAATCAGTATGTATAACTTGCGCAACCGAGATAGAGAATACCCTTTACCTTCTTCGTTGAAATCTTCAGAGTGAATGTTTTTTCTTAAGACGTTGATGATATCGCTTTTGTTCATAGAAGACCCATTCTCGATCGTAGCGTTACTGCTCAGTACATCCGCTCTCTCTGTACCATTCACTCCAAAATGACATGTGACAAAGATGAAGGTAAGTATCTAATTTTGTATTAATTGCATCCACCGCCTTCGTACATAACCGGTCTTGATCCTCTGTATCATGCGCATAGAGTCATGAGCATACATGCACGAGTGAATGTTTGCGTCTGTAACCACTCCAGGGATTTCGTCACCATCATGACCTCCATAGTCATTGCTGCTGGTAATTGTCACATTACAAACAATTGAGTTCTTCTTCTTCAGCGATCTCTGATCATATGCTAAACATATGCAGAAATGATTATACATATATTCGCTGTAGACCACAAACTGGGCAGTCAGCTTCAGGTCTTAGTTTTCTTAGGTCAAAGCTTAGTTTTCAGATCGACGTACAGTTCGTATAGATTCCTGTTTCCCAACGTGGGACCCACGCTTCACAGGGGGCAATTTCATCGTTAAGGGGTGGGGGAGCAATGGACTCGTTCAGAGTTTAACTAATGTTCATGATGTTGCAATACCGATATATCGGCTTTTGTATGTCGGTTGACAAAAATGAATGTTGCTTCACAATCACGTTACTGAAGTTTTAAAAAAATTTTTTAATGGAATGGATGGGGAGGGGGTGGGGGCATACACATTTTTAAAACCTATGGTGGGGCATGACACAAAAAGTTTGGGAAACACTGGTATAGATCGTCGTAGTACAAGTTCGATATGATGGTATATTTGAAAACAATTATTGCCCTTGCTGCCTTCCTTAATTCTATCTGCACTTATAGTTTATATCCAAGTACTATTAACACTTACCACATATGAGCTCATCAGTGCCGTCGGTACAGTCAGGGACACCGTTACATACCAGACTGTACTGAATGCAATCCAAGTTTCCGCACTGGAACTCGTCTTCCTCATGGCATCTCACTGAAAATATGGCAGATGGAAAACTGGGTTAACTATTTCTTCTTCTTCTAAAGCTCCATATCGACCACTTGTTAACCACTCTTTATGATTTGTATGTGATCTGAGTCTAAGAGCGATTGCACGCTGTTCCCGTTATGCGTCTACAAGTAGGACAGCGCCCTATTTCCCGACGCTTTTTATTTACTAGGGTAGCTTCCTAGGCCCTACATCAGTCGCCTCTTACGACATGCCTTGTAGATCGCAATGTTACTATTCTTTGCTTCCATTGCGAACCTCGACAACACACAAGCGGAATAACTCTTTTCCTCTTCTGAACCGATCTACTGGCTCACACTATTTTGTTTTCAGAAGACGTAAAGTTTAAGCGATGGTGAACTCGAGCACAATCCAATCGTACCTGGTTCAAACTCGTGGGGAGGGGAAATTTGGAAGCAAATTAGTTCCCTTGGATTTTTACAAACGGTAAAGGTAGACCTCACCGTTCAGAAAGCAATGACAAACTGCTGAACGTACAAGTGGTGCCTAGAAAATCGATGACTAGCTTACCGTTGTCGATAGCTACGTCCTGTAAAGGATAAGTTACGATTTTCATTTTCATGCAACAGTCAGATTTGTACTCCTCTCCGCTTACTTGGAGCATAGCAGTTATTCTTCCCTTTTTCATGGTCTCGTATTGGTTTTTTTTAATGGCTTCATATGATAGTCTAGCATCCCTCAGTTCCTCAGAAAGACTCCGTCTGAAGGTATGTTTAGGATAACCTCTTTTCCGTTTCCCTTTCGGGTTACCTGTGTATGAATTGTTTCCCTTGCACGAACGTCTGGCTGGACACCTTGCATGAACCACATTGAACCAGCAGACTAACAGAGTAAAACGATGTGTTTGAAGTGGTTTAACGTTGACTTTACGTTTCGAATGTCGTGTGTTCAAATCCGGACCGTGCTGTTCTGTTTACGAGTTATTTTTTTCCAGGAGATTCTCAGGATTAGTGCCGGAGCTAAGCAGTTCGAGTATTATGCAATATTCTCTTCAGGTGACGTGTCTTATTTTGTGAAGAGGGACTGAGACATATTAGGAAAACCTGATGCGATGAAGTACATCCGTCGTCTTGAGACCATTTAAGACATGTCTTTGAGTTGTTTGAGGAGCTTCTGGTCGAATTAATAAGAGCACGGTGTCCCGTTTGGGAGACCTGGGTTCGATCCCCGGAAAGGCAAATGAGGTATTTTCTGTCAGGGGCATGAAGAAACATTCATAATCTGAACAGTTTCTCGATGATTGCAAAAGCCATTAAAGCCGTTAAATTTCTCCAGACGCATGTTCCCCGTGTTCTACACAGCCCTAAGAAGGGAAAACCATTAAAGACAGTGATTTTTTAATGAGTTGTTTTCCTGAGGGCTTTCGTCTGGAAACGTATTGTTCATGATCAAGGAATAATCTTAGAAAGACTAAATAAACTTGTTCATAAAGTTAATATAATCAAACTAAAGAATATGTACACAAATGTATCATACCTGTGGGAGGTTGTTGTACATACGAGAAATTAATGTTAATATAAACAAACTAAAGAACATGTACACAAATGTATCATACCTGTGGGAGGTTGTTGTACATACGAGAAATTAATGTTAATATAAACAAACTAAAGAACATGTACACAAATGTATCATACCTGTGGGAGGTTGTTGTACATACGAGAAATTAAACCCTCTTCCGCCGTAGTCTCCATCTGTGTTAAACTTTATGAACACTCTGTTGCCGTTGGATTCCACTTCATATGGAAGCTTTCTCCCACACACCTTGGCTATCTCAATCACTTGAGAATCACTTATATTATTATTTACTTGAAGAGTGTGTTGAAATTCATCTCCGCTGCTCGAGCTGTGACTATCATTTGAAACAATGTCGTAAAAACTCAGAAAATCGAAACTGCATTGTTTACTATCCTCTATTTCAAAATCATGGAAGGTAAAATAGAAAACTTGTCCAGGTTTTCCCAACAGAATCCATTCACAGTCCAGTTGGACTCTATATGACTCAGTTTCGTTAAAATTTGGAGATGTGATGTAACCTTGAGAAGATGTTATAATAATAGGGTCACCGTTACACCCTGGAGGTTGTGGACCTAGTGTAGTCACGGTGGTTGTTCCTGGTAAAAAGCAAACAAAAATAGTAGGAATTTCATATACCAATTATACATGAAAATCAATAATACTAAGGCCGAAATAATGAATATGGGAAGAAAACATAATAAACTAAACATCCATGTCAATGTCACTACAATCTACCATGTGCAAGAATTCAAATACTTAGGAAGCATATTCACAGAAGACGGAAGACTAGACAGAGAGATAGAGGCTAGAATGCAAATGCTGTAACCTACCAGCTAGTCCCATTATTAAGGCACCAAAAAATCTCACTGACAAACTAAACAACAGATAATCAACAGCATTTTCATACCTACTTTGTGTTACCAGAGTCAAATATGGACAATGAGCAAAGCGCAGTCACAAAATAACTAAATGAAATGCGTTGCCTGCGAAAAGTTACCAACAATTCCAGAAAAGATACAGTCACCAAAATCAGCTTAAGAAAGAAAGTTGACACAGAACTTTGCTTGAATTACACTGAGAAACAAAGAATGAAGTGGTTTGTCCACTTAATAAGAATGCATCCAAACTCCACAGAATACAGTCTTCTTCAACAGAAACTCAGGAAAAAAGGCGAGAATAAAACCACGAGAAAGATGGTTAGATGGCATAGTAGAATCCTGTCAAAGAGCAAAATAACAATCACCCAAGCCACCAGAACAGCGCAAGACAAAACCAGAAAACCTCGACACTGGGCAGCAACCCGGTAGCAGTGTGACGACACTGGGCAACAACCCGGTAGCATTGTGACGACACTGGACAACAACCTGGTAGCAGTGTGACGACAAAACAGAAGAAGAAGAATTATAACGGAAAGAGTACAAGACATTTGTAATGGGGTAAATGACGGTAAATCAAGTGTATAAGAGCCTGCTTTTACCCTTGGCAATATATGGTTGTGAGACAAGGACCATTGACAAATTGGCGGAGAAGATCATTAATGCCTTTGAATGCAAGTGCTACAGAAGAATACTTAGAATATCATGGACAGAGAAAAGAATAAATACTTTTGTTCTACAACAGCTTGATGTTAGAGAGAGTTGGTTATTCAATAGCATAACATCAAGGAAAATCAAATATTTCGGACATATCAAACGACATGAGTGTCTAGAGAAGATCATTTTGGAGGAAATGGTGCCTGGAAGAAGAATGAGAGGAAGACCTAGAAGACGATGGATGCAAGATGACTTTGACGATATGAGAATGACTGCTGCTGACGCCAGTCAACTTGCACAGAATAGAGAGTTTTCAGGACTGCTGTCATGAGAGCCAAGAGTTTCGGAAGGACAAGCCTACTTAAAGATAAAATGACAGTAAAAATGTATATCAAATGTAAAATATCGAAACACTAACTAATGTTAGTTTCACAAAGTACAATAACAGACCAAATCGACATTTCTACCAACAGGTCTTTATCAATGTTGTATTCCTCTCGTACCGTTATACCTCACATAACGCCTACAAGCAATTACTCCATAATGCTCTTTCCTTTACAACTTGTTCAATCTCTTCAATGGAATCGAGTCCGAAATGTCTCGCCTCTCTCAGGACAATTCGTTTCGGGAGTTTCATTAGAGCATCCTTACTATCTCAAACTATTTGCCTCCCACTTCAATGACTGCTTTGTTATATTTTCATAATTACTTCTCAGAGTAGGCCCAACACATCTCCGTGTTATGTTTTTAAAAAAAAATAATTTAAGTTAATGTCTATTCTTTGAACTTATTCAGCAAAACTTAAGTATAAATAAGTGTGCTAAGTCGTATTTATAGTTTGTTTATGGCGTGTAAATAACATAAGAAAATATTAAGAAATCATCTTCTTCAAACTCTCCATATCAATCCCTTGTTAGTTACTCTTTGTGATCTGTATGTATCTGATAATTCCCCCGTCTCTCGCGCGCATGCGATCCCGCTTAGACAGATGTACCAGATGTACCCGATAAATTCTTATTCATGTGGAAATCTAATTCAAGCAGCGTGATGCATGAGTGTGTTTCGTCACATCTTTAGCGTCATTTGGAGCCATCTGGTGCTTATCCTTCGACGATGTGTCCAGATTTAGTCAGCGTTTTCTGGGTTCGCTCTTCGTCAGCCTTTGGTTTGTCCAGCCAAACCTGCAAGGCAGCAGGCTGCTATTTTCTTTAGGATAGCTACTCTTAGACGACCTACCCTCCTGGGTTGTTGTGCGTCATCTGCCCACGTTACCAGTCTTTTTTTTGTGGACTACTTGGTTTGTCTGCAGTACAGTTTTATGTGATCTGAGAATAAGAGCGATTGTAACGTTGTGCCAGATTTACGCCAACGGGTAGGCCAGTACATCCGATTTCTGCGATGCTTTTTATTTATTAGGGTAGCTTCTCTAGGTTCCTACCTCAGTTGCCTCTTACGACATGCCTTGTAGATCGCAGTAGTACTAATTATCTGCTCCCCTTGCGAGCTCCGGCAACTGACAGGCGTATTAAGACATGAATACAAAGTAAAGGAGCAAAATGGTGGTTGCATTATAACAACTAAAGACTAAAGGAAGATTAATATCAGATTACCTGCTAGGTGTCTTCGTAGTACAGTACAAAACCTCTTTGACTATCCGTGTTGTTCGTTGTTGTCATGACAATAAACACTTCATTGGAGGTCGACAGATCTTGTGTGGGTAATACATGACCGCAGTACAGACCAATCATTGCAGAGTTATCATCATGGCCGTCATAAAGTTCCAGCCAACCATTTTTGCAGCCGTCAGATGTACCCACCCAAATCGAGATCTCCACTCGTAATGTGACGTAGTATGTAGGCTGTACCTTGATTCTCCATCTGTTCAGAGCATATCAGTGTATCCCATTTACATATCTTTTTAGTTCACAATGCTTACCTCAAGCTCTAAAAGTACTCTGTTCCTTCTCGGGAATGATCGTGTTTTTTTTCTGATGGGATCTACATATATAGGGAAATAGTGCTTTGACAGACTTGTTTTCTGCACTGAAATCTGAAAAGTACACAGAACTAAGTGATCTCAAGACAACCATAGCCCAGTTCACCAATGATTCCGAGATGGTAGTAATCCAGTGGATACCCTCACACTACAAGCTCAATGGGAATGAAGACTCTGACAGACTGGCTAAAGATTATGCAGGAGTGCCTCAAGATGACAACCTGGTCGGCTATGAAGAAGCAAAAAGTATCGTCAGATGGCACTATAAAGCAAAGGAGGAGAAATAACACGCAGAACACAACAAGGAGGATTGGTTTTACCAGCTGTCAAGAAGGGACCAGACTGCCATAATTCGCCTGCGGACGGGTCACAACAAATCGAGACACCACATGTACACTAAATTCAAGATAGACACCAACTTTCTAAGCCACAGTGGCTTGGGGATTATTACAACAGAGCATGCCCTCAGTATGCATATCTAGGAAGAAAAGAGGTGGCCACTTACACCAGCGTCCAAGACAAACTGTATGGTGTGGCTGACAATCTGAGACAGACGGCGGCCTTAATTAGAAAATCCGAAAGCAATCTAGTGAGAACGCAGAGATGAAGAGAAGTAGATCTCCAATATATTTGAGATCAAGCTCTTAGACCTATCGGAGAAGGAAGATAAAACATAGGCTATATCAAGCTGTGTACGTAAAAGAAATATTGACATACGAAAATAGATAACAGTAAGCTGAACAAACGATGTCAGAACAACATTGATTACAAATTAAATTAAAATGTTTACAAATTGTTATAATTCTCCAAATTACATCGGTTCCCTTGTCGAGATATAGAATTATTACTCTGCTGCTGACATTGTTTTGTGTGAGAAAGAGATCGAACATGGTTGTTAACCTAAGTGATGTATTGATGACCCTATCAATCAATGAATGAATCAATCAATCCCAGTTACAGACTGTGACACCAGTTCTCATGGATTGAAAGCGCATCCTGCTTATAGTAGGTTAATAAACAAAATAACGAGTATTTTAAATACATTTTAATCAACAGAGAGAAAATAGAAAATATGAACTGTTCCGAATATCTCGTTTCATTGCTAACAACATATCGAAATAGGATGAATGAAATTACCCGGTAACAGTGTGACGACACAAGACCAGCGCAAGACAAACATAGAAACCACGACACTGGGCAACAACTCGGTAACAGTGTGACGACACAAGAAAGATAGTTCATAGTTCATAAGTACGGTTCCAACTTCACTGCAACGGGTCACCCCATAATTGCTCCGTTCCTGTGCCAATGAAAATCACACGAAATGCTAACAACTGTGAAAAGTTTCCTGTGTGAACTAATTCCAGAATGAAACAGTCGCGTACCGCCACAAAAAACAACCTTCACCGCATAAAATGCATATGGCCGTCGCTAATGTAGCAACATAAAACTGTTCATCACTTGAATTTCAATTCTTGTCGAAGGGAACATCAATCATGACAAATCCAGCTTTCTGCACTCGCAATATAATTGCAGATTGAGCTTGCTCGTCATAACCGCTGTCCGCCATTTTCTGAATACACACAACAAACGCACGGTTGACACAGCAAAAAGCATTCCATGTAACAGTCATAGCTCACAGCGTTGCTCAGCACTAACTCAGTAGCTCGACAAACGAAACCAGACCAAACATGGCGAAAATGCACTAGCAAAGTCGTGTTCAGAATCAAACAGTTCTGACTCTGAATGACACAAGAAAGATACAAAGAATAACCCACAAGATTTAACTAATTATCCCTCAACCACACAAAGAATAGTGACGGCATTCATCCATGCTTACCTGCACTGAATAGGCGCCGGTAGGAATATTGTCCGCGAAGGATGGTGATAAAATGTATCCTAGTCCGTTAGTGAGCTCAGTAACATCCCCACACACAGGCTGTGATGAAGGGATTGGTGGTTGTCTTGTAACGGCGGTCACTGTTTCCTTTAGACCTGCCCAATATAAAGTAATGTGTTTGTTATGTAGGAGATCTCTACGGTCGAGGCACGTCACTTTCTACCTAAGGACGAGCCTATCTGGTTCCATCAGAGCGTGTAGGCCAACAAACATGAAAAATAAGAATTAAATTATTGCGAGAATCATATAAATCAATCAATGTCATGCCTGCCGCCGGCGTAGCACACTCCGGCGTTACGGTTTGCGGGTTTGAACTGGCGTAGCACCTCCAACGTTACGTTTGCGGTTTGAACTGGCGGCGTAGCACACTCCAACGTTACGGTTTGCGGTTTGAATTGGCGGCGTAGTACACTCCAGCGTTACGGTTTACGGTTTGAATTGGCGGCGTAGTACACTCCAGCGTTACGGTTTGCGGTTTGAATTGGCGGCGTAGTACACTCCAGCGTTACGGTTTACGGTTTAAACTGGCGGCGTAGCACACTCCAGCGTAACGGTTTGCGGTTTGAACTGGCGGCGTAGTACACTCCAGCGTTACGGTTTACGGTTTAAACTGGCGGCGTAGCACACTCCAGCGTAACGGTTTGCGGTTTGAACTGGCGGCGTAGTACACTCCAGCGTTACGGTTTGCGGTTTGAATTGGCGGCGTAGCACACTCCAGCGTTACGGTTTGTAGTTTGAACTGGCAGCGTAGCGGTTTAACACTCTCATGGTAAACTGTAGCACGAAGTTACCTATTTCCTTGTCAGCGTGAGGATGGAATTATTGTGACAAACAATAAGTTGGGAATGTCCCTGAAAGCAAAAGTCACTGTTAGCAAACTATAGATGATCACGACCCCACTCACCCTTCAAGTGTTCTTCTTTTGTCGTCACACTGCTACCGGGTTGTTGCCCAGTGTCGTCACACTGCTACGGGTTGTTGCCCAGTGTCGTCACACTGTTACCGGGTTGTTGCCCAGTGTCGTGGTTTTCTGTTTTTGTCTTGCGCTGTTCTGGTGGCTTGGGTGATTGCTATTTTGCTCTTTGACAAGATTCTACTATGCCATCTAACCATCTTTTCGTGGTCTTCTTCTCGCCTTTTTTCATGAGTTTCTGTTGTAGAAGACTGTCTACTGTGGGTTGGATGCATTCTTTGGACCAAACCACTTCATTCTTTTTCTCAATGTAATTCAAGCAAGATTCTGTGCCAACTTTCTCTCTTATGCTGATGTTGATGACTCTGTCTTTTCTAGTGCTGTTTGTAATTTGTCGCAGGCAGCGCATTTCACATAGTTATTTTTGTGAATGCGATTTGCTCATTGTTCATGTTTGACGACACCTTCAAGTGTGGATACTGGTAAATCACAGACTTTGTTTCCATTAATTTGCACAAGAGTGTTTATATTGATAGACACTTGTCGAATTTAGACAAGGACTTGTATTTTATAATGATAACATAAGCAAGAAGAAAATGATTAATTAAATAATAAAAATTATAACTTTATTATTAAATTATTCATTTTCTTCATGCTTATGTAATACTATATGCATCTGTCTTTGTTCAAATTCGCATATTTGCCTTGTATTACAGCAGCCTCCCCAATTTTTTCTCCAGATCTGATCTTATCCGGTCTGACCACCTCAGATTTGTATGTTTCTGTGCATCGGCATACATAGACAGACAGACGAACGGACAGACAGTCAGATGGACGAACAGAAGGACGGACTGACATACAGACAAAAATACAAACAGACAGACAGATGACACAAGGACAAGACTATTCCAGAAAAAGTGTACAGACATATGTAGTTCTACCTCTAACGTTACAATTGAGTTCATCTTCGCCATCTCCACAGTCGTCATCACCATCACACAAATACAGTGAGTCGATGCAGATCAATGTACTGTTACATTTGACAGTTTGCGGCGAACAGACACTGAGGGAATCTGTCAGTAATCAAATGAAATATACCTTATCAATATCATCAATAAATAAACAGTGTACAATCATTACAAGCTTCCAGAAAATATAAATTCAAACACAGTACTCGAACTACTTACCCTTATTTCTTACTGCACCCATCGCCTATGCCATCAATATGAACACTTTTATGAACACAATCAACGAGCTATTCTCATTTTCTGAATATTAACAACGTCCCCATTTACTGCACGGCTTACACGTGACTCGGTCCGGATTCGAATCCACTACCTTCAGAACGACAGATAAACCACTTCACTATTGAGACCCTCAAAAGGGTGTTAAGTTGAAGGATTGACTTCATTGCACCAGATTTCCTCATATATCCCCCATCACGTCAGAAGCGATGGCACGTCCTCTACCGACAACGTTGCACAAAGCACGAACTCACTAAGTCCAGCAACAATATTAGGAATCTCATGAATAAATTACACATGTGACTTGGTCACTTTCACACGTATGGTAACACTTGTACACATTCAGCATATGATTGACACCGTGAGAAAACATCTTTGTTGTCCGCACACTCTTATTACCGCCTGTATCTCCATTGCCATATTGCTTGTTGTGATACTAAATGCACCATTCGATTACTTGACCATTCTGCCACATGATCTTGCAGAGAAGACCCATGCGGACTTTTCGTGGCGAACTACCGATCCATCCGTGTAAATCACAACGCCACCTTCATTGCAGTGTTCATCAATGATGGCGTTGAAGTCTGCAATCCAAAACCACGTGATTCCGCTCTCTACAAAGGAAACTATAAACAGCAACGAAAAAAATAGTATATAAAATTTTTAATTTAAAAAATAAAAACAAAGAGACTCAATATTGGTACCTGCATAACGACTTGTGAAGCAATATACAAAGAAAACAATGCATAAATTAATTAGACAAGTATAACTAGCCATTCTGTTTGTATTCTACGAGTGGATGATGTCTGCCGGTCACAAAGTTGTACACTAAACATTACCAACTGCCTTAGCTTTTATTTCAATTCATTGATATTTTTTTATTATAATAATCTGCTACCACATTTTATTAAAAAGAAAAATGTGTCTCCGTATTGCGAAACTGTTATCACTGTAGTATGAACTTCAGAAGCGATAACCTGTTTTGAATATCTAGTGTGCAGTAAGAATTGTTAAGAAAGTGCATACTTTGAACTTGGTTACCAGATCAGTACATTTGATTCTCTTTGGTTTGTGGTAGAAGAAAAGATAAGTTATCAGTTTTAGGAAGGAACTGGTGAAGATTGGGAGGGGTAGGGGGAGTGGGAGGTTATATGCGAAGTGGGAGGTTATATGCGAAGTGGAGGTTATATGCAAGTGGGAGGTTATATGCGGAGTGGGAGGTTATATGCGAAGTGGGAGGTTATATGCAGAAGTGGGAGGTTATATGCGAAGTGGGAGGTTATATGCGAGAATGGGAGGTTATGCAGAGTGGAGGTTATATGCGAGTGGGAGGTTATATGCGAAGTGGAGGTTATATGCGAAGTGGAGGTTATATAAGTGGGGAGGTTATATGCAGAAGTGGGAGGTTATATGCGAGTGGGAGGTTATATGCGAAGTGGGAGGTTATATGCGAAGTGGGAGGTTATATGCTAAGTGGGAGGTTATATGCGAAGTGGGAGGTTATATGCGAGTGGGAGGTTATATGCGAAGTGGGAGGTTATATGCGAAGTGGTAGGTTATATGCGAAGTGGGAGGTTATATGAAGTGGAGGTTATATGCGAAGTGGGAGGTTATATGCAGAGTGGGAGGTTATATGCGAAGTGGAGGTTATATGCGAAGTGGAGGTTATATGCGAAGTGGGAGGTTATATGCAAGTGGAGGTTATATGCGAAGTGGGAGGTTATATGCGAAGTGGGAGGTTATATGCGCATTGGGAGGTTATATGCGAAGTGGTTTAAATGTTTACCTGTCGCTCCGAAAGTTGTAGTTTCGAATCCAGACCGAGTGACTTGTGCAATTTGTTTATGAGATCCCTATGATTGTTGCTGGAGCTACGGAGTTCGTGCTTTGTGCAACACTTTAGGCAGATGGCAGGCCATTTCTTCCGACATCTCTACAAGCTTTGCAAAACTATAGTACATCAATCTGTTTCCTCGTTCATCCCGTGGATGTGGAGTAAGGTGTTGGTCAGGCCAGCTCTCCCTCTAGGTTGAGAGTTGTGTAAAAGTGGCGAACAACTGTTAAGGCCCTATGCTCTACGTGGAGCGAAGAGGAATAAGTCAAGTCAGGTCAGAGCCAGTTCATTGATCCTGGTCTGCCTTTGATCCCTTTTTAATTATGCCTTTGGCTCTATTTCATGAACGCAGGAGCAAACAAACCAAGAAGTTCTGAAAAAAAGTTAACAAGGAAGAGGAAGTATGGAAGAGACTAAACAGGGATAGATAAAATATTTTTGACACTTAGAAGCATGACAACCTGATGGAGTCGTCGATAGTGAAATATGTAACTTGCTACGCTAGTGATCATAGGTCAGTGAAACTACGGGGTTCCAGACAAGCTTGTGCCAAGATTTTCAATTGCCCACGGTATGTGGTTGGGCAACAGGAGACACTAATCCTTTACTTGGGGATTTAAATTGCAAGTACCTCTGAAGTCGAGTAAGGTTTGCTGAATGGCGTGGGATTACAAACTTAATTTTTAAAAATAAATGGCTGATGAAAACCATAACAAAGAGGTTGTTGGTGAACGAGAAACAGGAAGATATTGATATAACTGAATCGAAAGAAGCATAGACAAAGAATTGTTTGATAGAATGCACCACCGTGATATAGAACATAATGTGTTAAAGATCTATTGTAGGCGACTTTCAATGTGAATATGACTCAAATCAATCGGTCGACACAGACGATAAAACGTAGATCAGGTGTTAAATTTTACCAGTAAAAGAACCATTGGCAGTTCAAAATCGAAAAGAGCAGGCTGAAAGCCGCTGCCGATATAAAATTCAATAGACAAGATACAAAAATAAATATTCATACAAAAACATCTTCAAAATTATATTGGAGACCCTCGCCGGTGTCACGGAGTTTGTGCACTGCAACTGCGATCGTCCTGTGCAAGAAAGAGATTGGGGCACACATGGTTACTCACCGAAGTGCAATGATGATTCTCATATCAATAAAACCAATCAATCAATTTAACAGAAACATTCACTGTGTGTATGTGAGAAAAGAAACTAAAGTCATCTAAAGCAGCGCTGTCCAACACGAGGCCCGGGGGAGCCATGACGCTCTTATGATACATTCCTGCAGCCCTATTTTACTCTCCAGCGTTAAGGGGGGATTCGGGTCTTGAAAATCAAGAATCTATTTTCGTTGTTTTCATATTAATATAAAATTTGTATAAGCATTTTGAAAGAGTATGACTTAGAATAGTAGAAAAAATTTAAAAAAAAAAGTCAAGAGTTGTTCCATGAAACAATACAAATGGGCCAAAACAAAATTTCAAATCTAAGGCTCTGAATCTAATAATGTAATGAATTCTGTTTTCACTCTAAGGTGCAATTGTAATATCTAAAATATTACACATGATTTTAGGATATATTAAATATTTAATTTTTATAAATTTTGGTAAAAATTCCCTCAAAATTTGGACAAAAACTGTTTTTGGAGGGTGTGTTTACACAAAAATTCATAAAAAATGTAATATTTAATATATCCTAAAAAAATGTGTAATTTTGTAGATATTACAATTGCTCACCTTAGAGTGAAAACAGAATCCATTTATATTCATTAACTTCAGAGCCTTAGAGAAATTTGTGCTTGGCGGCCATTTTGTATTGTTTCCATGGCAATGCGTTGACTTTTTTTTTTTACTAATTTTTTTCTACTATTCTAAGTCATAATCTTTCAAAGTGTTATACAAATTCTACATATACCAAAGCAACGAAAAAGTTTCAAGACCAGAGTCCCTTAACGCTAATCAGAATGTTCATAAAATAGTATTTCGTATCAACATTTCAGTTTTTATTTTCAATATTTTTATTTATGTTACTATTAACTCTGCCCGAGTGGTTACCGGGGGCCCAAATTTGGGTGTAAAGAATAGAACCACTGTTACCTGTCACTAATGTCGTAAGAGGCGACTAATGAGGTTTGGCTGAAATCGGATGCACATGTCCTAAACTTGTAGAAGTCTATGCATTTAGGGGCCTACCAAACCAATGTGCAACGTATACACGTTCTTGGCAAAGATCAAACATATCACAAAGAGTGATTAAAATTGGTCGTAAAAAACGAACGCAAAAGAAGAAGAAGAAAGACTATTAACTCCTTGTGGACCAAATGCCACACTACATGACTTTAGGTTGGATGCCTTTTTATCAGGAGCCACACTAAATTGGCCTTTTTTAATTCTAAAAACAAATGGCTTGTAAAAACATGACTTTTTCCCTGGTCCACTAAGAGTTAATGTGCTTTTGAATATAAGTGTTACAGAAGAGTCCTTCGTATATCTTGGACAGAGAAGAGAACAAGTAGATCTGTCCAGAAAGAACTCAAAATCAAAGAAAACTAGCTAATGCTACAAACAGAATGAGAAAATTGATATATTTTGGACATATAAAAAGACATGAAGGGCTGGAGAAGACCATCATGGAAGGAGCATACCGGCAAAGAGAAGACGAGGAAGGCCATGGAGAAGATGGTTTCAGGATGTAACTGATGGTTTGAATATGACAGCTGCAGAGGCGGAACATCTGATCTATGAGAGAGATAAATTCTGAAGGACTGTTGGGGTGGCAAATTTCTGCTCAGGACAAGCTATTTGGTGATGATGATGATTAGTATTAATTTTGTAATTAATGCGATTGCCAGACAGCCTTGCGTGCGCCTTCACAGTCAGTTGTTAGATACTCCCAACATATAACAACTGTGAGAACACTGATATAAAGTCTTAAGAAGAAGGGTTGACATATTTGCACCAGCTTTTTACCCTATTTGACTTGACCCCTCTCCGTAGAAATGTCATGCCCCATGTCGAGAGTATTGCACAAAGCACGAACTTTGTACCTCCGGCAACAATCTTAGACATCTCTAGAAAATATACACTCGTGAACAGAATAACAAGATCGGAACACAAGGCAACGGTTTAACCACTTAGCCACACGGACACATACACCCCCACCCTCCCAATAACACTCACAGTTTGTATAACAGACAAGACAATTCACGTTGTATATTCCTACAAAAATGGCAAACTCAACAGATATTGTGACCTAATAATTGTTGTCAAGTTTTGAACCTGAAGATCAGATAATTATTTTTGACCCCCGTCCTTATCTTTTGTTGCTGATTTTTCTTACATCGTGAACAATATACAGGCCATACTTGTAACGATATAACTTTCATATATCGCAGGCCCACTATTAACACAGATATCTAAATTGTGTAAGAATTTTATATTTCGCAAGTGATAAGAAGTACTCGTAATTACAGTCACAGACGAAAATAAACGGTCTTCTTCTTTCTTATTCTTCTTCAAACGCTCCATATCGACCACTTATTAAACGCTCTGTGTGATTTGTATGTGATCTGAACCTTAGAGCGATTGTACGTTGTGCCAGTTATACGCCTACAGGTAGGCCAGACATCAATTTCTGCGATGCTTTTTATTTACTAGGTAGCTTCCCTAGGTCCTACATCCGTTGCCTCTTACGACATGCTTTGTAGGTCGCAGTGGTACTATTCTTCGCTCCCCTTGCGAGCCCCGGCACCAAACGGTGAAAGGTTCAGAGATGTGTATGTGGGAGATATTAGACAGTAAGCATAAGATACGACTTTTCGTTTTGTCTCGCGTGATCTAGTTTAAAATGATCTAAATGTGAAGGATTGACTGCAATGCACCGAGTTTCCACATATGACTCCGTGCACGTTGACAGAAAGATTGACTACAATGCACCGAGTTTCCACATATGACTCCGTGCACGTTGACAGAAAGATTGACTTCAATGCACCGAGTTTCCACATATGACTCCGTGTACGTTGACAGAAATGGAACGATATCTACAGATAGTGTAGCACAATGTACAAACTCCATAGTTCCAGCATCAATCCTAGAGATCTATTGAACAAATTGCACATGTGGCTAGGTCTGGTTTCGAACTCAGAACCTTCAGAACGACATGCAAATGTCTTACCCATTTCGCTCTAGCCTGAAATTGACATAGATCGGACAATGATCTCATTTTGCTAGTCTGAACCTGGTACCAGTCAGACATTGATTCAATTCTCACACATAAAAATAAACATGCTTTCGGTTTGGCGGAGAACATGTGCCTCACTAATGCCTCCATAGAGAAATCAGATGTGGGCGTCGGTAAGTTAAGACAAGAGGGAGGGAGACAAACACAACAGACTAGATTATTAAAAGTTACATTATATGTTCGACATACAATAAAAGATGGCGGGAAATGTGAAACGAAGATCAAGAAAAGAATAATGATGTTCAATCGTTCTTTGTGAAAAACTATTTGAGTCAAACATCGTTGTATCTTGTTTTGTACTTTGAAAAAACTACAGTAATTTGATTTTACATGTTTCGCCAAGACAAAGATACAATTGTAAGACGAACATCAAGAAATGAACAGGCAGCTGTAGGTCAGAAGGTACACAAATTGTTGAAATACACTTCAGCCAACCTTCGATGTGGAGACAGCATAGAATGATGGTGGTTAATTTAAAATAATAAAAAAAAGCATGGATATGTCAGTTCTTTTCTAAACCTGATGCAAACTATGTACAAAATGATCAAGTAAACATTGCGGCGCCGCATCCAACAATCATTATAATGGTTGCTTTGCTATCCACCACGGACGTTCGATTAAATTATCTTGCAACTAAATTGCTGAAAGCTCATATTGTTCAAGTATTTTTATAAAGATTAGAATATACAGTTTATATACCAGGTGTAACTAATTGAAAATTTGATATAGGGCCTTAAAAGTAAACTAAAGTAAAGCTTAAAAGAAATGAATTCATCGTTCATTGAGTTAGGCTAATGATTGTAGGAATGTAACTTATACTTATTTATTGTAAGCAATAATAAATGTCTAATAATAAGTATAAGTTCAATTAACAACACTCATAACCATTGTCGGGCAGTTGACTACATACACTACATCAATCATCACTGACAACAACAACGTGAATCATTCGTGAATGTTTATTTTAGAACAAAACAATGTCAGTGTCGTCAACACGAAATGAGTGTCACCGGGAAACAAATTGCGAGAAGTGGACATCACTGATGTTGGATATATGTGTGTGTTGCCCACAGATAAAAGTTGCTTTGTGTTTGCTTTGTAGTGCTTCCAAATTGTTGAAGGTAAATTAGATTATTGGTTTTGTTTTATTGTAGTTTGACGTTTGTAAAAACACACAATCATGTTGTTACAAACACGTTACTTTTGTAATATTTGTATTAAATACTCATCATCATCATCAGGTGCCGTCTCCACATCGAAGGTTGGCTGCAATGAATCTCCAGCATCCTCTGTCTTTCGCCTGGTGTTGCACACTGCCAGACTGTAACCTGTCCATTTCTTAAAGTTTCCTCCCACTTATCTCTCGGTCTTCATCTTGCTCTTCCCCCTCAACTTTCCCCTCTAGTAAATGTTTTATCATGGTGTCATGTCTTCTTATGTGTCAAAATGACTTTACTTGTCTGAATTTTATTTCTCTTAATTAATAATTGTTTCTTCGTGCCTAGTTTTCCTAAAACTTGTTCATTTTGTCTGTTTTCTGTCACTGAAACTCTGCCTATTCTTCTATATATCCACATCTCAAATGCATCAATTCTGTCTTCTAACTGCTTGTTCATTGTCCATGTTTCCCAGCCATACATTGATATAGGATATATATAGCTTTTGATCATTCTCATTTTTAGCCTGTTTGCCATTCCTATTCTCTTTTTAATTTCTGTTATACATTTGCCATCATCTGTTATCATCTGACCAAGATAAGAAACTTTTTACTTGATGTAGTTACATACTAGGCCTACTGTATGGATGGTCATATATATGAATTGTAATGTTTTGGGGGTAAAATTGAAATGGTTGAAATCATTTGTTATTTGTATTATATGCCCAAAGTCTATCTTGTGATAAAGTAAGGATAATTTAAATGCTGGCATAACTGATAATCAGTGGTTGTTAGGGACTTTATTATTACAAACTAAACTAAAGAGGTGCATTTATGGAAAATTAATTATATATATAAATTATATATATTATAAAGTTCGATAATGTACTGTCTCCACATCAAGAGAAGGATGCAGTAACGAGTGAGTCTTTAAATATTTTATTGTATTAAATAGTTTAATATAGCGTGTCCCTCAATCTCCTGGTAGATAGACTGCTGTTTGTCCATCAGTTGATGTTATACTCCCTATTTATTTACATTGTTGTCTTGCTCCTGCCCATCTACCTTTCATTCTTTCTAGTATGTTCTTGGACAATCTGAGGCAGACGGCTGCCTTTATTAGAGAATCTGAAATCCCAATCTAGTGAGAATGCAGAAGAAGTATGGTCTTCAGCAGAATTTCCTTTGAGTTTAGTAGTTTTAACAATATATGTAAATACTGATAGCAGTTTTGCTAAATTAATAACATAATTATCATCAAAATAAACTCAAGTTCATTGACCAATACAGGGGATCTGAAGGTCAAGAATTGACCTCATTACATTAGATTTCTCCATATGGCTCGGTCACTCTGCAGATATGGCATACTACCCGATAAAAGTATTCCACAAAGCACATACTCCGTAGCTCCAGCAGCAATCATAATGGATCTCCAGAAAATAATCATCAACCAGCAATCTTCCCTCAGGATACAGGACAGGATATTGTTATGAACCAATATTCAGTTAACAGGTGTATTCTCTTAAATAAGAAAATGTAATAGATTCTTACTAAATCTGTTGCTTCTTGATTTATTACAGTATGTCTGCACTGTGGAGGATCATTCAATGGGGCTTCATCGGCTATCATAACCTACTGCTCTCACAGAGAAGCCTCACATTCACATCAGCATTTATGTACCAGAACCATCGCAGTTTGACATGTTCACCCTGTGTCATTGATTTAAGGAGTGATACATTAACAAAACTTACTGAAAAGATGAGAGAAGCAATGAAAAATGCTGTTGTGGGAGATGATGCTTATGGTGAAGATCGAACAGTAAATAGTAAGTATGAGACACTTAATTTTCTTTCTGAGGTTGTCACACTGTGTCACTTTATGAAGAGGATTCTAGAACAAGCGTTTGTGTCCCCTTCATACATGGTGTCTTTTATTTCTGTGGTCCACTTTTTGTGTGCATGACCTATTCCCTCTGGAGGACCATTTGGCCAATAACAGCAGCTAATGAGTGGAAAATTATAATGACAGAGATGAGGTGTCTTAGAAGAGCTACTGGTATGACAAAGTCGCCAACACTATGTTACTAGTGTCAAACATGGCCAATAACAACAGCTAATGAGTGGAAAATTATGACAGAGATGAGGTGTCTTAGAAGAGCTACTGGTATGACAATAAGTCTGGCCAACACTATGTTACTAGTGTCAAACATGGCCAATAACAGCAGCTAATGAGTGGAAAATCATAATGACAGAGATGAGGTGTCTTAGAAGAGCTACTGAGATGACAATAAGTCTGGCCAACACTATGTTACTAGTGTCAAACATGGCCAATAACAGCAGCTAATGAGTGGAAAATCATAATGACAGAGATGAGGTGTCTTAGAAGAGCTACTGGTATGACAATAAGTCTGGCCAACACTATGTTACTAGTGTCAAACATGGCCAATAACAGCAGCTAATGAGTGGAAAATCATAACGACAGAGATGAGGTGTCTTAGAAGAGCTACTGGTATGACAATAAGAGACAAAATTAGAAATGAAGAAATCAGAAGAAGACTGGACATGAAACCAGTCATGCAATTCATAAACGAACAACAGATTAAACGGTTTGGACACCTGACAAGAATGCCATGGTATCGGCTACCACAGAGAGCCACACAGAAATAGTATAATGAGTACAAAGAAAGAGGAAGACCACGCAAAAGATGGAGCGATGGCATCATGAACATGGATATCAGCTTACAAAGTGCCTTAAAACAAGAAGCACAGACAAGATCACTACCCCCCACACTTCTATAAAAGTAAATGGTGGAAGAGAAGAAGATGACCTACGCCTTGTATTCACCAAATTTAAAACATTGCCATTTGAGTCTGTTTGTAATCTGCTTATGTTGCAGAATTATTTAATGTGTTATTTCTGTATGCGTTCAGTACTGATGTTGTTATCACTTTTTTCCTGATGTCTTTATTCCTAAGATGGTCTCTTCTTGATACTCCAAGCGCTTGCGTAGACCTTCATCTCTGTCATGACTAGTTTTTCTAGTATGAGGATGGAGGTTGAGGCCATTGCTGCTGCCCTCCATTGGATCTCTGGGACTTCATTTACTGTGGCAGTTGTTGTATCTGACTCTCAGTCGATGCTTCACAAGATGCAGAAGGGCAGGTTTCGGTATGAGTGGATATCGTCTATAGAAGTTTCTAACCTCCAGCGGCTTACGTGGATATACAGTCCTGGACATGCAGGTGTTTACGGTAATGAGAGAGCGGACAGGCTTGCATCAACAGCATCGATTGTTGGGAGTTTGGGATAAGGGGGATATTCTTCGGTCTCTTCGTGACTGTCTGTTGGATGAGGACACTAAAATCGATGTTGAATCGATCAAGTGATTTAGACAGTTTGGAGTTACCCGTTGTTCAAGTTGAACTGAATGCCTGAGAGAGCGAGAGAGAGTGTGTTTAATCAGTGAGCCACAGGAACCATCAGTATGCATACTCTTCGATATCTGTTGGAGGAGACTGAGCACCTATAGGTCTGCCCGGAGTGCAATGACGTCAGTTTAGTAACTAACATATGACTAGTTTTTCTTCTATAGTTTGATAGTTAGATTGTAAATGGTTACAATTTTCCTTTTGTAATATTTGTCAGAATCTGATCCATTAAATTTGTTTGTATTTATTATTTTCTGTTAGAATAGTCACCAGCTACTCTAGGATATCAAAACTAGAAATTGAAAAAATGATTATAAAATAATAAATACTACATAACAAATATACATTTAATATATTACTTACTTACCTTAATCCGTTATGCCTAGTGACATGGGGCTTCAGAAAGGACTTTCCATGCTCTCCTGTCCGTGCATCCTACTCTAGGATATCAAAACTAGAAATTGAAAAAATGATTATAAAATAATAAAATACATACATAACAAATATACATTTAATATATTATTACTTACTTGCTTAATCCCGTTATGCCTAGTGACCATGGGGCTTCAGAAAGGACTTTCCATGCTCTCTGTCCGTGCATCCTACTCTAGGATATCAAAACTAGAAATTGAAAAAATGATTATAAAATAATAAAATACATACATAACAAATATACATTTAATATATTACTTACTTACTTCCAATCCGTTATGCCTAGTGACATGGGGCTTCAGAAAGGACTTTCCATGCTCTCCTGTCCCTGCAGCCTTCAGCGCAGAGCCCACGTCAGAGATGCGGTGTCCGTTCTCTTCATCAGCGCTCCATGTTGTCCGTGGTCTGCCTTTCTTTCTTTCCTTCTGGTGTCCAAGTGAGGCTAATTGCAGGCATTTCCTTGTCTCATTCTCATAACATGTCCGGGGACTGCCTAGGAGTAGTTGATAGTAGCTCGGCCTGCTAGCTGGAGACGCCTCATAGCTCGGGTTCGAACCTACTGTCCGGCATTTGTTCGAGTCCTGGTCTTACTCAGGACGATAACGTGGTACCTCTGAAGTCGGAGAAAATCTGCCTGTATGGCGAGGGAATACTAATTACAGTGTACATTGAGCACACGGCTGCCAGTGTAAAGTAATTTACAATGTGCACCTGCTGCCATTGTGAGATGAAAAACACGCAAAAATCAGTTTCAGAGATGAAACTTCGTCTGAGTTGAAAGCGGACGAAAGAAAAAAGAAAAAAAAAATAACATGTCCAGCCATTTCCATCTTCTCTTTTTGAGTATGTCATTCATTGCCTCTTGTCTTGTATCTTGGAGTAGTTGGTTATTGGATATTTTTACTGGCCAAAAGATTCCCAAGATTCTGCAAAGACAAGAGTGGTGGAAAACTGACAGCCTGCTAGTATCTCCTTTGGTCATCCTCAACACTCCGATCCATAGAGCAAAACTGGCAAAACAATGCTTTTTATAGAGTTTAAGCTTTGTGGTCCTATTGTAGATTTTGGACTTCCATACTGGTTTCATTCTGGCAAAAGCGGTTCTGGCCTTACTTAGACGTGATTTTATATCTTCTTCTGTGCCACCATTTAGTGTCAGTACGCTACCAAGATATGTAAACTGCTCAACCTCTTCAGTGTTTCATTTTCTAACATTACTGGTTGTTGGATTTCACTGTTTGTCATAATTTTTGTTTTTCCTGTGTTTGTTTTGGGCCTACTGTCTTTGCCGTGCTGTAAGTATTGTACTTTTCTCTTGTATATGTTCATATTTGTGTGACACCAGGGCTATATCATCTGCAAAGTCCAGATCCTCAAGCATATCGAAAGGGTCCATCTTATTCCTCTTGGTGCTTGTTGTTTTATGGCATTTTTAGCACCCAGTCAATTGTAATACTAAACAAGAGAGGACATTACGCATCCCTGTCTTACACCAGATTTTACTGGAAATGTTTTTTAGATTCTTTAGGTTGCAGGAGAAATCTTTATAGAAGAGGGCTATGATGTTGACAAGCTTCTGCGGTACGTCGTATTGTCTTAGTATCTTCCATAGGCTGTCTCTGTGGACGCTGTCGAATGCCTTTTCAAATCTATGAAGTTGTAATTTATAGTGTTGCATCTCTTTTACCACCTATGCTGTCTTTGTGGTCTCGAACATTGTTCTGACGTTCCAGAATCCTATTCTTAGTTTAGATTTGACATCCAGCAGACTTGAATTCCCAGCGTGGGCTTCCTTGCGGCTTTCACCCATACTGTTCATGCTGACAGTGGTACTCTGTCTCAAGACCGCTGGACATCGAGAGCATTTTTTTCCTTTCGAAGTTTCTGTAACATTTTTTCTTTTTATGGGGCAGAGTTGTTAGCACTGCGCCCAACCCCAAACCTGGAGGACCAGGAGGACACATTTAGTCTGACCTCTCACCTTGGACCTGTCCGGCATGGTAACCCTTCCAGGAACAGAACGTTCCTGCCGGCATAGCTTCTGGATCATTGAGGTATGAAGCCCCACCACCACCACCACTACAGGTAATGGCCTTATGGGGACATTTAACATATACATATAACATATACATATATATTATACTCGTAGATTATAGAGCATAAAAACAGACAGTAATAAGAAGCATAGGAATGTAATGCGTTGAGTCCATGAGGTAGCGAGGTAGCATATAAAGATATAAGACAATTTCTCAGACAAGTCGACTTCGATCATCAAACAGATTGAATGACTGTGACCTGATATCGTAATCTGCCAAATGGTCAGTTCCATATAAATAATTGCTACAGGGGTCACAGAAGGGGATAACAAAAGAACACAGAAGAACATCATTCATTGTTCTGTTGGAGTAGAGGTTTTGAGAGAAAGTATTAGAATAATATATTTTACATTTTCCTCAGAGCTTCAAGCAGTCATTTCAGAAATGTTAGACAAAGAAGCTGCCCTCCTGGTGCCAACATGCACAATGGCAAATACTGCATCAGGCAGGTAGATAGGACTATGATCTTGGTAATTTTCCATGTAGCAAATATCACTTGATTATTTATCTTGATATTGAAGAAACAGTTTTATGCTCAGGAAAATGTCAGGAGTGTCTGAACACTTGCATTATCTGCTATTAGCTGTGTAATTTTGAGTTCATCCTTCATGTTGTTCTAATCTCTCTACATTCCATTCCAAAAGTAATGACAACATTGTTATTTATAGACTAACAATCATACACATACATATTTATAGACTAACAATCATATACATACATATTTATAGACTAACAATCATATACATACATATTTATAGACTAACAATCATATACATACATATTTATAGACTAACAAATAGTACACATAATATTTATAGACTAACAATCATATACATACAAATTTATATATTAGCAAATCGTACACATAATATTTACAGACTAACAATCGTACACATAATATTTATAGACTAACAATCATACACATAATATTTATAGACTAACAATCGTACACATACTATTTATAGACTAACAATCGTACACATATTTATATACTAACAATCGTACACATAATATTTATATACTAACAAATAGTACACATAATATTTATAGACACAATCATACACATAATATTTATAGACTAACACTAGTACACACTGATATTTATAGATTAACGCTAGTACACATTTATATTTATAGACTAACAATCGTACATAATAGCAATCCATTGCTGTGATGATGACAACAGTCTCAGCTGCTGTGTGCTGCACCTCTGATGTGTGCAGAGCTGACTGTAGAGTCAATCCTACAACACAATCTCCTACTACAGGTGGGTGCTGTGTGTTCTGTCTTTTTGCAGCTCATTTTCTCTGTGCCTCAACGGCACTATGATTCTCAACCATGTGGGTTCCTCTTGTGTTGTTACAGCGCCACATTTGGCGATCTTGTACAAGGGATTCCCAGTACGTGGTGTCTATATCGAAGCATTTCAGAGACACTATAAGAGTAAAGTGTTTTGTCTTTCCACCAGCAGAACCTCTGCCCCCTTCAAGTTTGCTCTACATTAACTGTTTTGGGATGCGTGTATCAGGAATCTGAGCAATGTGACTGGCCCATCTCACTTGGGTGTTGAGGTTTGGGATCTTTGCTCTTCTGAGGACTTCGGTATCTGGAATTTTGTCCTGCCAGTTTATTTTTAGTATTCTGCGTAGACAGCTTGTGTGGAAGTGGTTTAGTTTTCTTGCGTGTCTGCTATACACTATCCATGTCTTGCTTGCGCACTGTAGCGGAATTAGGACAATCTCCCGGTAAACTTTCATCTTTGTGGCTACGCTTATCCCCTTCCGCTAACAAAGAGTGATACGCAGCCTTCTGAGCACAGTACTGGCTTTGAATATCCTTTTGTTGACCTCAGAGTTTATGTTTGCCAATCTGGATAGGATGCTACCAAGATAGGCAAAGTTGTCCGTTGGCAGGAGACGCTGGTGTTTCATGTTGATGACTGGAACTAACAAATTGTACACATACATATTTATAGACTAACAAAACAAAACATGTAATAATTGCATATTTAACACTAACATAATCTTCTACATTGTATTCTTGTCTTATCTTTCAATTTGTTCTCTCCATCATTGAATGTATAAAATTAAACCTGTTCTTATCTTGTACCTAATGCCATATTTTGTTGAATCCACTGAATGTAATCATGGACAGCTGTATAAATGCCAGGTCGCTTGTATACTGAGAATAAAGATTCATAGTTTTGTTGTATGATGGGGATAAAGATTCATAGTTTTGTTGTATGATAGGGACAAAAAATTTTTAGTTTGGTTGTATGATGGGGATAAAATTTATACCTGCACATTCAAGATTGCACTTGAAATGTGAGGGTCATAGTTCATCTATGGCAATTCCTTCTCAAATTTGTGTGGGTTGTGTGGTAGACAGTTATGAATATATATATAGAAAATGTAAAGCAGTTAGTTCCTTTTGTGTGTTTTACGAGATAGTTAAGAATAGAACTACTGTACCCTCTCGCATAACATAAAATGCGGCCAAGAGAGGTATAGCATAGGGCTGTCGACAAAACACTGCGAGAAAAACAGTTACAGAAACAGAGACAGGAAAACCGCAAAATGATCATGAAGTTTCTGACGTGATAGTGTTAGGAGACGGAACAGGATTGAATTGTGTTGGCATTTTTCTTTTCTGCTTGATATATTCTTGGGCTCTACAAGAAAGTGACCAGGATAATGAAAATAGTTAGATAATTAACATAACCACAGTTACTGCACTGTGCACAAACCTATAGATGCTCATTTTCTTTGACAGAATAGCGTTGGTTATGCATGCTGAAATCAGGAATACAGATATCAGACTACTAAGAGATTACATATTCCCAGTGGCAACATGTGAATGTGAAACATGGACATTTAGCAAGGTAATGGTAAATCATGGACAGGTTAGCGGAATGCGTAACCATTTGCCTATCAACTAGGACTCGAGAGGATTGTGGGCTGAATCACACACCGGGTGTTCCACATGTGAGGAAAGGAATTGGTCCTCCTACCTCTAGAGATGAAAATGTGGAGTGATGGGCACTTTATACTCTAAGTTCTGAAAAGGCTACAGGAAATGTTATTGTGTATTAGTGGTAAAACATATACGTGCTTTTGCATATAAATATTACAGAAGCATCCTCCTTTTATCATGGACAGAAAAGAAAACAGATATCTCTCTCTCTCTCTCTCGATCACCACTTAGACTGATGTCCAGATTCTCATAAATTCTGCTGTTGTTTTTAGGGACCGTCATGTCTGCCTTCTCGCAGTGGCACAGGCTAGTTGTGCTGATTTTAAATTTTTATATATCTAAAGCTAACACAAAATAAAAATAAAAAACTGGCTGATTATACAAATAAGAAAAAGAAAATAGAAGCATTTTGAACATATAAATATACAGAAGGGTTGAGAAGAACAATATGGAGAAGAAGGCAGCCCATTAAAGAGTAGAAGTGGAAGATCACAGAGAAGATGGCTTCAGGATGTAACTAATGATTTGAGCATGACAGTTGCAGATGCCTATCTGACCTATGAGAGAGATTCAGAGAAACTGTTATGGTGGCAAAGTTCTGCTTTGGAAAGCTTTTTATGATGATGATTATGCATGCTGAGGTTCCTATAAAATCTTCTCCAAAAACGGATCAAACATTAAAAAATTGAGATCAATTAAACATAAGCAATGGTACCTACCTGCACAAAAAGTACCCCATGAAGTGATTCCGTGTACTTCCCAGTGCCTATCTTGTGTCTCGGTCTCACAGACTAAAGGCCCTCCAGAATCTCCCCAAATTTGTCGAGATAAATAATATGCTCATTGTTATGATGTTGTCAATATGCTTAATAATCTGTAACAATAAGAGACTACACCATATGGCTAATTAGTTTTCAGTGCACAGTAACATAAAAACAGCGCACGTTGATAAACATATTAGGTCGTAATTTGAATGCACCTATCCTACATGCCATAGATCAGTTGTTCTCAACCTGGGAGACATGTATCCCCAGGGAGGCATAGTGAAGTACGAGGGGAGGTAAAACATTATTTAAAATTTAACTGATGTTTGAGTAAGTTTTACAGAAATTATTTTTCCAGTAAAAACATGTTTTTTTTTCATTAAAACTACAAGTTCAAAATTTCTTTTAAAAAAATAACTAAGAACATCATTGATTTTGACTGCGTTGATCAAAAATAAGAACTAGTCTTACAGTGGATACCAGCACACTCTGGCATACCAGGAAATGAAAAGGTTCACAAACTCGCAAAGGCTGGAGGGAGCCCAACACAACACCATCCAACACAAAGCTTACAGAAGCAAAGACTCTCCTGAAACAATCCAGAAAAATGATCTGGAGAAAAACAAACGGAGGATACAACCCAGAGCACAACAGTATAATTACACTAAACAGAACAGCATAGACCCCAGTCTTCAGACTTAGAACAGGACACTGCAGTCTCAGAGCACACCTCCATAGAATGGGTCTCAGGGACTCGGCTGCCTGCACCTGTGGAGCGCCAAAGCATTCCCCAGAGCACATCCTGCAAGACTGCCCCAGCCTAAGCAGTGTGAGAATGGAAATCTGGTCAACAGAAACAACGCTACAAAACAAACTATGTGGGATAGGTGAAGACCTCGAGCGCACAGCCCTTTTTATGACACATACCGGAGTAGTCACATAGCAGGAGTTGATTGAACAAAAAGAGGAGACTGAGTTAATATTTTTTTCAAATTCATTGTCACAAATTAGTTTGTTTAATGTTTACATTTATCACTGTCAATGTTATTATGTCTAGAGGACAGTGCTGCTATCAAGCTCAGAGTCGGCAGCTTCTTTTGGTTTGCTCCTTGAAAATCATAGTTAATTCGGCTGGGGAAAATGAGGGAAACGTGGGGGATGGGGGGAGGAGTCCTTGCCTCATCTTAAAGGGGTGCGCCAGCTGACAAAGATTGAGAGCCACTACCATAGAGGCATTTGAACCGGGACACAACATATTTATATCTTCAACACAAACCACATGGATCACAAAGAATGGTTAACTTTAGTTTCAGATTGGAATCAAGCACCAAGAAGATCCCGTCAGCAGACAAAACAAAAAACAGCACACACCAATCTTTCGCCTAATAACAGGTCACTACAGGCTCATCCATCACATGTACAGAATAAAAGCTGCTCAGACTGCACAGTGTGCGTGTCAGACAGAAACACCAACAAAATGTTCAAAATGTCAGCTCTTTCCATTGGCTGGCAACACATTATTTTCCAGCCTGCCTGCTCTCTCATTGCCATTGACACCTACGTACTCCACAATATACTATTTATAATGATAGTGACACACAATAGACTGATACTATTTATAATGATAGCGACACTCAGTAGGCGGATAATATTTATAACAATGACACACAATAGACTGATAATATTTCTAATGATAGTGACACACAATAGACTGATAATATTTCTAATGATAGTGACACACAATAGACTGATAATATTTCTAATGATAGTGTCACACAACAGACTGATAATATTTCTAATGATAGTGACACACAATAGACTGATAATATTTCTAATGATAGTGTCACACAACAGACTGATAATATTTCTAATGATAGTGTCACACAACAGACTGATAATATTTCTAATGATAGTGTCACACAACAGACTGATAATATTTCTAATGATAGTGACACACAATAGACTGATAATATTTCTAATGATAGTGACACACAATAGACTGATAATATTTCTAATGATAGTGTCACACAACAGACTGATAATATTTCTAATGATAGTGTCACACAACAGACTGATAATATTTCTAATGATAGTGACACACAATAGACTGATAATATTTCTAATGATAGTGACACACAATAGACTGATAATATTTCTAATGATAGTGACACACAATAGACTGATAATATTTCTAATGATAGTGTCACACAACAGACTGATAATATTTCTAATGATAGTGACACACAATAGACTATAATATTTCAATGTATGCACATTCTGACTGATTATTTCAATGATAGTGACACACAATAGACTGATAATATTTCTAATGATAGTGACACACAATAGACTGATATATATGTTCACTAATGATAGTGACACACAATAGACTGATAATATTTCTAATGATAGTGTCACACAATAGACTGATAATATTTCTAATGATAGTGACAACAACAGACTGATAATATTTCTAATGATAGTGACAACAATAGACTGATAATATTTCTTATGATAGTGACACAAAACTAATTTCATGATATGTCATTGTATCTTCTAAATTTGAATAGTGGTCATGTGATTACTATTGCATTACTTGGGGTCGCTGATAGCAAAGTTGATAACATGCCATTCTAGTGACCAAGGGCGATGACATTATCGATGCCAGCTTGAGCTAAAAATAATCCTTTTTGGGCATATGGTGCGAGGTTGAATTACAGGAAACCCTGATCTTTTACTTGGGTATCTAAATTACAAGCACCTCTGAAGTCGGAGTAAGGCTTGCTTTAATGATGAGGGGCACTGGTGATAGGAAAAGTAAACATTCACGCACAAATTTGTGAGAGATATCATAACTACGCCTGAAGTAATAGTGGGTGAACGACAAAATAAAGACAGAGAGGCAAGTGGAATAAGCATGTATGTTGTATGCCAGTCGGGACATTTGCTATGACAGCTCTCTGATGGATAACGGAGAGAAAAAGAAAACCTGGAAAAAAAAAAGACATCCAAAAGCAACATGGAGAAGAATTGTGGAAAGAAAGTTAAAAGATTGTGTTCTGACAGGTGAACCAAATGGTAGAAAGTCAGCAGGATGGCAACAATGGAAATCATTTGTTTAAGCTTAATGTCAACCTAGACATGAAGATGTTCTACGAGGGCGAGCTCTAAGTCAAGTATGTCATACAGTTATGTGTCCAACGAGACATGAAGATGATCTATGAGGGCGAGTCAACAAGTAAGTCACAGTTTGTGTAAACGAGACATGTAAGATCGATCTTACGAGGCTGAGTCTAAGAAGTAAGTCACACAGTTATGTGTCAAACGAGACATGAAGATGATATCTATATATTTAAATAGTGTTCGTATGACAATTATTACAGCATTTGATTAACTGTTGATTAACTTACAGAGCATGCGTCCACACCACCCTCAGTGTATCCTGCACACATCATGTGGTCCTTAAAAGCAGTTCCATAATAATCGTCCTGGGCACAGAGCGTTGAGTTCATGATAGGAACACCTGCTTGTTTCAGTTGATTAGCACAACATGTACCTGGGGAGTATACATTCTGTAAATAAGTACTGCTAATCATTAGCGGATTGTTCTAGTAAGAAAAGTAGCATTTACGCAACAATCAGGGCGATAGCAAAGTTCCAGTTATCAAGGATAATAATAGTGATCTCACAGAATACTTTAACATTTTTTAAAAATCATGCAATCTCCTATAAAACATGTGTAAAAATTCAGCCCACACTATCGTGAATTTCTGATGTCCCTATTTAGACATATAACTAAACATTAAGATATACAACTAAACATTTAGATATACAACTAAACATTTAGATGTACAACTAAACAATTAGATATACAACTAAACTTTTAGACATCACCAATCTAAAACTAGAGTTAGATGATAGACGATACTGGTGTACTTACTCAATGTGTCTCCCCACCCGGTGATGTAACACATCTTTCCCTCCTGTGCTGGGTTCTGTGGCAAACAAACCAGGCTAATGTGGTCTGTCAAGTTAAACGGCTCCTTCAACTTGACCAATGCAATATCGTTTTGTTTTGTGTCCTTATCATACTGGTGATGTATAAATACCTGATCGAACGCTCTGATTTGCTCGTTTCTGTCCGGGACATGCAACTGATGTCGTCCAGCGATTAAATAATAGCCATCATAGACCCGAGAGAAAACGCTGGAAATGTAAAAGATCTTTATTCAATATTTAATTTTTGTTTAAATTTTATTTAGTCGCTATATCACCATTACTTACTTACTTACTTAATCCCGTCATGCCTAGTGACACATGGGGCTTCAGAAAGGACTTTCCATGCTCTCCTGTCCCGTGCAACCTTCAGCGCAGAGCCCACGTCAGAGATGCGGTGTCCAGTTCCTCTTCCATCATGCGCCTCCATGTTGTCCGTGGTCTGCCTTTCTTCTCTTTCCCTCTGGTGTCCAAGTGAGGGCTATCCTTGCAGGCATTTCTTGTCTCATTCTCATAACATGTCCGAGCCATTTCCATCTTCTCTTTTGAGTATGTCATTCATTGACTCTTGTCTTGTGTCTTGGAGTAGTTGGTTATTTGATATTTTTACTGGCCAAAAGATTCCCAAGATTCTGCGAAGACAAGAGTGGTGGAAAACTGACAGCCTGCTAGTATCTCCTTTGGTCATCCTCCAACACTCCGATCCGTAGAGCAAAACTGGCAAAACAATGCTTTTATAGAGTTTAAGCTTTGTGGTCCTATTGTAGATTTTGGACTTCCATACTGGTTTCATTCTGGCAAAAGCGGTTATATCACCATTACTGTATATTAAATCAAATAGTTCATAAGTGCTTCGATCTCTTCCTCAGTAGGCTCTCAGTGTGTGGCAACTAGCGACATCAGTTTATCACTAATAGATATCAGTAGTATTAATACTTTTTCATCAACAAATAACCATGGCCTTATCTAGCCGTATCATCTTTGTGTACGTCATTTGTCTATCTTTGTATTACTGGTTCTCTACTCAACAACAATACAAGTTGTCAAAATACAACATAAAATACAAGTTAATGAAATAACATCTATTTAAAAATGCAAACATGTCACCATGAACAAATCATGAGCATTGTACAACACAATCTTTCTTCCCACATTATGCTATCAGTGCCAAACCTGGACGCTGGCATCAAATACTAGAAGAAAACTAATTACGAAAGAGATGAAATGTCTGGAGAAAGATTGTGTTGTACAATGCTCTTGTATTGTTCATGGTGACATGTTTGTATGTCAAAATTGGCAACATTTGTCCTATATGATTTGCTTTATTGCATTTATGTTGAATTTCGTTAGTTATTCTTCTGTACAATTCAAATACTTAGGAAGCATATTCACAGAAGACGGAAAACTAGATAGAGAGATAGAGGCTAGAGTACAAAAGCAAATGCTGTAACCTACCAGCTAGCCCCATTGTTAAGGCACCCAAAAATTTCACAGGCAGCTAAGAAACAAATGATCAACAGCATTTTTATACCTACTTTGTGTTACCAGAGCCAAACATGGACATTGAGCAAAGCGCAGTCACAAAAATAACTACATGTGAAATGCGTTGCCTGAGAAAAGTTACCAACAACACAAGAAAAGACAGAATCACCAACATCAGCATAAGAAAGAAAGTTGGCACAAAACCGTGCTTGAATTATATAGATAAACAAAGAATGAAGTGGTTTGGCCACTTAATAAGAATGCATCCAAACTCCACAGTATACAGAGTCTTCTACAACAGAACATCGGGAAAGAAGGCAAGAGGAAGACCACGGAAAAGATGGTTAGATGGCGTGGCAGCATCCGTGAAAGACAAAGATAACAATCACACAAGCCACCAGAACAGCGCAAGACAAAAACAGAAAACCACGACACTGGGCAACAACCTGGTAGCAGTGTGACGACAAAAAGAAGAAGAAGATTCTTCTGTTTGCTGAAAATTGTTCCATGTGTCTGCAAAGTCTTTGACTTGTTTTAATTGACGTTTGTCGATAGAGATATGGTTGTGTACTATGATTGTTCGTTATGATTTACGTACAATATGTGCTAAAGAATGTGTACTGTGATTGTTCGTTATTATTTCCGTACAATATTTGCTAAAGAATAACACCTGCTAATGGTGAATGATAAGAAAAGTGTTGAAGATGTTCTTAATAACACTGCATGGTGAATGATAGAGGTGAAGGTGTTCAATAACTATAGAAACATACTCACGAGTTGAAACAATGTGCAGCAGTCAACGCCCACTGTGGCTGTATCAGACTAGCACCACAGTGGTGTGTGTTGGGCTGGGGAGTGGAGCTTACAATGGAAACAGTCCAGGGCCAGGCACCTTCAACAGCCTCGGTACCTCCTACAATTCTAGTGAAGACTGGGTGAATGGCTGGATGACCACAACTTGCAGAGGTTGCTGAGTGACAAGAAGATTACATTTCTCATTTCATAAGGTAACATCCATCATATGCTTCCATTAAACACGACAGGAAATGTTTTATATTTAACCTATCCACTAAAACATGGATTACAGTTCATTTGTTTCAGTCACCAACAACCCCACACAAATTCTTTCAGTCACTAATAATCATTATCATCAGTCCTTGTTGCGTCCAATGGTTCATGCGACAGAGACAATAAATGTCCACTCAGTTCGATTGTTATGCTTTTCTTCTTCTTCTGCGATCGTTCTTCACGGCCAATTTTGGTCATTCTTATTGTGATGTATAATTGGTCCACTGGCAAAAACGGAGTGATCTACGTCGGGACGATTGTGCGCCCATGGTGACTAGGCCCGCCCGTCCGTTTTCAGCCAGCTTTTGATTTACTAGGGGGAACTTTCCCTAGGTACGATCCTTTCGGATCTACGCCTTTACGATCAACTTTGCCGTATATTTGGGCTTTGTGATCTACGCCAGGACAGTGAGTTACGCTGTTTTGCCCGTTCTGACTGAGAAATATTTCTCGGGGCTTGTCAGCTTGTCCTCGGACGGCGTCTTACTCGTATAAAACACCGTGTAAAGTATCGGCCTTCGCCAATGTTCAGGACCCGGACTTCCTGTCTGATCTGTACATTGTCAGCCTTGCTTTACCGTACATTTTTGAGTTTGATCCGGAGAAAGAACATTCTCAGCCTTTTCTAGACGCGCGTTGGTACGTGGCAATTTGCAATTAACCTCGAAAGGCACCGGCATGGGGCCCAGTACAAACAATGTAGAGGGTCGTTTCAGTCGGCGCTATCAACGCAACTGAGGATTTTGCGCCCGCCACCATCACCCGCTCCAGCTATTCCGGGGATGTTAGTTACGACTGCAATCGAACCTTGCCCGGTTGCCCCAAGGCTGGCAGTTCCGTTAGGTATCACCAACCTCAGTTCTTCCGGGGATGTTAATTTTTAATCGCACAGTACCTTGCACGGTTATCCCAGAGCGGGTAATTTCGTTATGCACTAAAACGCAACTTGTTCTTTTGCGCTCGGCAAACCTTGCCCAGTACATGTATCTGCACTAGGCCACCGATGCGGAGTCATCTGCAATCTTCTCTCGTACCGACACGAGGGTAGACTTTTATTCGTTACGGTCCTGTTTTATTTATTCTTGCCGACGGGCTGGCAATGTTTGCCCTCTCCTCAGGGCTTCGAGCTTCGCCCTTCGTGGGCACACGTTTCGTCACTGGATGCATCTCTCATCCACGTCAGAGACTTTTCGTTGCTGTTTCTTTACGTTCAGGAACTTTGGCAATGTCTTGTTGCACATCGGTCAGGAGATTTGTGCATTTTGTTAGTATGGATCTGTTTTGCATTTCCGTACTTGCACTGCTACCACTACCAGTAGTTCTCCCGATCCCTGCCCTCATTAGCCAGACCGGAACCAGAGTCTGTTTCCAGGGTCACTGCGTGGAGGTTGGGGGCAGGGTCTTGGTTAGCGCGCCCCCTCGCTAACCCTGGCACATGTTACCACCATAACCTCATGAGCCTTTGAGCCCTTATGCTTTTCATTCTACCTCACACTCTGTCCTGTGCATATCTTTGAGCTCTGCTTTAAAAGTTCTTCTCCATGTGAACATAAGGGTTCATTTTATCCACTGTCCCTGTGGTCTCCATTGCATGTCTTGACCTTTCTATTTTCATCTCTTTATTGTCTTCTAGACTAGTCTTTCAATCGAATTTAATCATCTTTGTTGATTTTCAGAAAACGTTTGACAGTATTCACCGTCCTACGCTTTGGAAACTACTCAAAAACTACGGTTTCCTACTAAATTCATCAACATCATAAAATCCTTCTACAGTGAATCGCGCTGCAGTGTAAGAACAGATTTCGGTAACTCTGACTGGTTCCCAGTGGAAACAGGAGTGAAACAAGGCTGCGTCTTATCGCCAATGCTCTTTGGAATAGCAATTGACTGGGTCATGCGAAAATGCACCAATAACGCAAATATGGGCATCAAGTGGGTTGATAAAATTTTAGAAGACCTTGATTTTGCCGACGATATAGCTCTTTTGAGTTCATCACACCAAGATATTCAAATGAGAACAAACCTTCTCCAAAATATCTCAGGACAAATTGGTCTCCAAATCAACACCACAAAAACAAAAATTCTTGACCTTACCAGCAGTCCAGAAAATATCCAACTAAATAACTACACTCTTGAAAAAGTCAAAAGTTTTACATACCTAGGAAGTATGATGACATCTACGGGGATACAGCGCCAGAAATTCCATACAGAAACGCATTGGCATCAAGTGCTTTTAACAAATTGTCAAATATATGAAGTCCAATTCACTCAGCAAGCACTTAAAATTAAAGATCTTTAACTCTTGTGTGATTCCAGTATTAACTTATGGATGCGAGAGTTGGAAAGCAACAAAAGCTCTAGAAAGAAAATTAGATAACTTTGAGAATAAATGTCTTAGAAGAATACTGAACCTCAAATGGTCAGATTTCAGACCTAATACACAAATAAGACAAGAGACCAAGCAAGAAAATGTATCAAATTTATAAGAAAGCGCCGCTGGAACTATATCGGCCACACACTTAAAATGGATGAGAGAAGACCTCCCTTACCAATCCCTCATATGGACACCAGAGGGAAAAGAAAACGAGGAAGACCAAGAGAGACTCTGCGTAGAACCATCACCAGAGAAGGCTCAACGATGGGCCTAGTAAACATTAAAGACCTAAAACAGATAGTAACGAACCGCGAAACATGGAGACTATGACTCTTGCGCCGCCCACCGGCCCAAGAGGAAAAGACTAACTAAGACTAGTCTTTGTGCATTTTCCCTTTCGCCTGCTATGAATTCAGTTATAGAAGTCTAGCTTCCTCTATCACTCGTGTCCCTCGCCTTCCAACCCAGTTACTTCGTGAAGTCTAGCTTCCTCTATCACTCGTGTCCCTCGCCTTCCAACCCAGTTACTTCGTGAAGTCTAGCTTCCTCTATCACTCGTGTCCCTCGCCTTCCAACCCAGTTACTTCGTGAAGTCTAGCTTCCTCTATCACTCGTGTCCCTCGCCTTCCAACCCAGTTACTTCGTGAAGTCTAGCTTCCTCTATCACTCGTGTCCCTCGCCTTCCAACCCAGTTACTTCGTGAAGTCTTAGTTCCTCTATCACTCGTGCCCCTGCGCCTTCCAACCCAGTTACTTCTATTCTAGCTTCCATCTACCGTGTCCCTCGCCTTCCAACCCAGTTACTTCGTGAAGTCTAGCTTCCTCTATCACTCGTGTCCCTCGCCTTCCAACCCAGTTACTTCGTGAAGTCTAGCTTCCTCTATCACTCGTGTCCCTCGCCTTCCAACCCAGTTACTTCGTGAAGTCTAGCTTCCTCTATCACTCGTGTCCCTCGCCTTCCAACCCAGTTACTTCGTGAAGTCTAGCTTCCTCTATCACTCGTGTCCCTCGCCTTCCAACCCAGTTACTTCGTGAAGTCTAGCTTCCTCTATCACTCGTGTCCCTCGCCTTCCAACCCAGTTACTTCGTGAAGTCTTATATTGCTAATCGTATCGTCCCAGGTGTTCTTTTAAGAAGTCTTCCCTCAAATCCTCTTAGCATACTTTCTACTTTCTTATCTGTCTTCCAAGTCTGAGATCCATAGAGGACAACTGTCCTACCACGGTCTACCAACAATCAGACAGACATATATTTCTTCCAGTCCCATATATTCAAATTAGTGGACAGTCTAAATATTAGTACAGAAGTCTCTCATACAAGTTGAAGTCATCAGGCGGGTGTGTTCTTAAAGATAAAAATAGTTCTCCGGGTGTCACAAATTTAAGTCATCAGTCAGATGTGACACATTCACAGAAGTCATAAGTCATGTGTATCACATTCACAGAAGTCATAAGTCATGTGTATCACATTCATAGACGTCATAAGTCATGTGTATCACATTTATAGAAGTCATCGGTCAGACGTGTATTATTCTTAGAAGTCATTAGTCAGCTGTGTCTTCTTTTTTTTCCGATCCAGAAGCACTTGAGCTGAAAGCTCTTCGGCTCGGTGTCATGGGCATCGTAACCCTTCGGCTCGGTGCCACGAACACCGTAAATCTGGGGAACCTGTAACTTTTCTGCCAGTCCGCAGAGTTGAACCCGCACTTACAGATGACTAGTCACCCGTAGTCCAACGCGCTACGAACACACTGGGCACGCGGGCATTCATCTGTGTCAAATTCGTGGAATTCATCGATCTTTTTTTTCCGATCCGTAAGCATTGAGATTTCGGCTCGGTGCCATGGACATCGTAACACTTCGGCTCGGTGACATGGACATCGTAACACTTCAATAGTACACAGTGATACATTATATAAGTGTTAATAGTCTAATAGTTTAAAAAGCCTTTGATAGTCTACACATAATCTTTCTGTGGAATATTCTGAGATGCTATGGAATACCAGACAAAATAATAAACATTATTAAGAGCCTCTATGATGGTTCACAGTGTGCAGTTTGCACTGATGGTGGACACAGCGACTGGTTTATGGTTGAAATCGGAGTAAAGCAAGGCTGTATTCTATCTCCGCTATTGTTTGAAGTGGCCATTGACTGAGTGATGCGAAAATGTTGCAGGGGCGAAACTGGCCCTATGTAACGTATAACGGTACGAGAGGAATTATTATTATGCCAGATTAGCTTCATTCATAGGCTGCTTTTAAGTTGAACACCCTGTATAATGTATCGCTGTGTACTATTAACACTTATATAATGTATCGCTGTGTACTATTGACACTTATAATGTATCGCTGTGTACTATTGAAACTTAAAAGTGTATCGCTGTGTACTATTAACACTTATAATGTGTCGCTGTGTACTATTGACACTTATAGTTTGTATCGCTGTGTACTATTGACACTTATAGTTCTGTCGCTATGTACTAATTAACACTTATAGTGTATCGCTGTGTACTATTAACACTTATAGGTTTGTTGCTGTGTACTATTGACACTTACCGCATATGAGCTCATCAGTACCGTCGGTACAGTCAGGGACGCCGTTACATACCAGACTGTACTGAATGCAATCCAAGTTTCCACACTGGAACTCGTCTTCCTCACGACATCTCACTGAAAATATGACAGATTGAAAAATGGGTTAACTCTCTCTTCTCCTTCTTCTTCTTACAAGCATACCGACCACTTGTTAACCACTCTTTGTGATTTGTATGTAATCCGAGACTAAGAGCGATTGTAATCTGCATTGATAAATAAATACATACGAGTTCAATTAAAACTGGATCGTTCAGTTTACATTGATAAATAGATACGAGGTCAATTAATACTGGATAATTCAGTGATAGTCTACACATAATCTTTCTGTGGAATATTCTGAGATGCTATGGAATACCAGACAAAATAATAAACATTATTAAGAGCCTCTATGATGGTTCACAGTGTGCAGTTTGCACTGATGGTGGACACAGCGACTGGTTTATGGTTGAAACCGGAGTAAAGCAAGGCTGTATTCTATCTCCGCTATTGCTTAGAGTGGCCTTTGACTGGGTGATGCGAAAATGTTGCAGGCACGAAACTGGCATCGATTGGGTAGAAAATAGTCAACTAGAAGATTTGAATTTTGCAGATGATATTGCCTTGTTAAGTAGAAACAACCAAGATATGCAAAGAAAAACAGACAACTTGTCATCTATAGCATCAAAAGTTGGACTGCAGATAAGCTATGAAAAACAAATTAATGAAACACCTATGGCAAGTTTAAAGCAGAATATCACACTGGAATCTAAAATGATAAAAAAAACAGAGCAGTTCACCTATTTAGGTAGCAATTTTGATTGCACAGGAAATGTTAAAAAGGAAATTATGATACGAATTGGTAAAGCAACATCAGCTTTTAAAAGTCTAAATAAAATATGGAACTGCAAGTTATATAGTATTAAAACTAAATTACGAATTTTCAATTCAAATGTTGTATCAATCCTAACCTTTTTCCAGCGAGAGTTGGAAAATGACTAAAGATATAGAAAGCAAGTTGAATGCATTTGAAAATAGATGTCTGCGAAAAATAATGAATATAAAATGGAACGAATTCAGGAGAAGTGATGAAATCAGAGACATGTCTGGTCAACCACTGGTGATATACTGTTATAAGAAAGAGAAGATGGAGATATGTTGGGCACACCTTGAGGAGAAATGATCAACGAATATCAAAGCAGGCATTGAAGTGGGATGCAAAGGGTTAAAGACAGAGAGGTCGACCTAAGGAGACCCTGAAGCGAACTTTGCTGAGAGAGGCAGGAAATATCGGTCTCAGTTCCATGGAGGAGATTGAGCGAGTTGCCCAGGATAGAGCGATATGGAGAAATTAATTCCATGCCCTATTAACGTATAACGGTACGAGAGGAATTATTATTATTATTTAATTCAGTTTACATTGATAAATAAATACATACGAGGTCAATTAATACTGTATCATTCAGTTTACATTGATAAATAAATACATACGAGGTCAATTACATCTGGATAATTCAGTTTACATTGATAAAAAAATACATACGAGGTCAATTAAAATTACGAAAGGATTAAAGTATCATGTCCATTTTAACTTTGTTGAGTGTGTCGGTGGCAGAGCACTTACCTATTAACTCCTGCGATGTTTCCTAATTGTCACAAAACTTAGATTCTTTTACAGACATTTATACCGATGTTTCGGTGATTCGACCTGTGTGAGTTCGTGGACTTTCACTGCTCAAGTCGGAGGGGATGTTGTGAAGGAAGACAGTGGTGGTTTTGCTGTGACTAAAAGCAGTCTCACTATGGAAATTATGGCAGTAACTAAGCTGATGGTCTGACTGGAATCACATAATTTTATCCATTCATGTTTTATCAGTGCATCAATGAGTACGCTCAGGAAGATTGAAACAGGCTGGACTCGGAGACAATAGATAAAGTCGCTGAGGAGGTCTAAGCTGACAAAAATCAGTTTTATTTTTGTGCCAGGCATGCAGGTGTAAGGGAAATGAAGCGCGCCGACTACTGGCTGACTACTTTCATGAGCACATTGAAACGAAGCGCGCCGACTACTGGCTGGACTCTTTCATGGACTTACAGGCCCAATGGTACCTTTAGGAACATTGAAACAGGCTGACTCTTAGGAGCAATGAAAAGTCGTGGAGTCTAAGCTGACTCCTTTCAGGATGCATGTGAAATGAAGCGCGCCGACACTGGCTGACTCTTTCAGAGCACATTGAAACGAAGCGCGCCGACTACTGGCTGGACTCCTTTCAGGAGCACATTGAAACTTATTAAAGCTGATTTAGAAGCTGTGTTTTAGTGGTTAAGTCGTTACTTTACGTTTCGAAGGTCGTGGGTCAAATCCGGACCGTGCTGTTCTGTTTACGAGTTATTTTTTCCAGGAGATTATCAGGATTGTTGCCGGAGCTAAGCAGTTCAGTATTGACAATCTTCTGCAGATGACGTGTCTTATTTTGCGAAGAGTGACCAAGACATATTGGGAAAACCCAGTGCGATGTCCATCCGTCGTCTTTATATCATTGAATACATGTCTTTGATTTATTTGAGAACGTCTGGTCGAATGGATTAGAGCGCGGTGTCCATTTGGAGACCAGGCGATCCCGTAGCCAAAGAGTTTTCTGTCGTGGTATAAAGAAAATGGCAATCTGAACAGTTTCGCAGTGACTGCACCAGCCATGCGACCATTAAATTTCTCAGACTTTCGTCCCACCTGTCCTACACCGCTCTAACAAGCAGTACTACATGCAGACAAGACATTTGTTGTTTTCCTGTGGGCGATCGTCTGGAACGCATTGTTCATGATCAATGAATAATCTTAGAAAGACTAAATAAACTTGTTCATAATGTTAATATAAACAAACTAAAGAACATGTACACAAATGTATCATACCTGTGGGAGGTTGTTGAACATACGAGAAATTAATGTTAATATAAACAAACTAAAGAACATGTACACAAATGTATCATACCTGTGGGAGGTTGTTGAACATACGAGAAATTAATGTTAATATAAACAAACTAAAGAACATGTACACAAATGTATCATACCGTGAGGTTGTGAACATCGAGAAATTACTGTTAATATAAGAAACTAAAGAACATGTACACAAATGTATCATACCTGTGGGGTGTTGAACATACGAGAAATTAAGTTAATATAAACAAACTAAAGAACATGTACACAAATGTATCATACCTGTGGGAGGTTGTTGTACATACGAGAAATTAAACCCTCTTCCGCCTTTGAATACATTTGTGTTAAACTTGATGAGCACTCTGTTGCCGTTGGACTCCACGTCATATGGAAGCATCGCCCCACACACCTTGGCTATCTCAATCACTTGAGAATCACTTATATTATTGTTTACTTGAAGAGTTTGTTGAAATTCATCTCCGGTGCTCGAGCTGTGACTATCATTTGAGACAATGTCGTAAAAACCCAGAAAATCAAGACGGCATTGTATACTATCCTCTATTTCAAAATCATGGAAGGTAAAATAGAAAACGTGTCCAGGTGTTCCCAACAGAATCCATTCACAGTCCAGTTGGACTCTATATGACTGAGTTTCGTTAAAATTGGGAGATGTGATGTAACCTTGAGAAGATGTTATAATAATATGGTCACCGTTACACCCTGGAGGTGGTGGACCTAGTGTAGTCATGGTGGTTGTTCCTTCTGATAAGTAAACAAAATATAGGCAATTTTATATACTCAATTATAAGGCAACATCAGCTTTTATAAGTCTAAATAAAATATGAAACTGCAAGTTATATAGCCATCATCATCAAGGTGCGTATCCTTTATAGGACGTTGATCTCTTTGCAGCGCATCTGAAATGCACTGTCTCTAGCCAGTTCACCCACTTTGTCGATGGTCACATATTCACGGTTTCTTCAATATCTTGTAGCCATCTTCTTCTTGGTCTGCCTCTGCATCCTGGGACCCTGCTATCTAATATTGTTCTTTCCAGGCCATCGTGACGCTTGATGTGACCAAAGTATCTAATTTTTCTGTATAGTATGTTGTTTATCAGCCAATTCTCTTTAATATTTAGTTCTTTCAGAACATCAGTGTTCTTTCTTTTTTCTGTCCATGATATTCATAGGATCTTTCTGGAGCATTAAGTTTCGAAGGACTGGATTTTCGTAAGTTATATAGTATTTAAACTAAATTACGAATTTTTAATTCAGATGTTGTATCAATCCTAATATATGCCAGCGAGAGTTGGAGAATGACTAAAGATATAGAAATCAAGTTGAATGCATTTGAAAATAGATGTCTGCGAAAAATAATGAACATAAAATGGAACGAATTCAGGAGAAGTGACGAAATCATAAGAATATCTGGTCAACCACTAGTGACAAGTGTTATTAGAGGGAGAAGATATGTTGGACACACCTTGAGGAGAAATGATCAAAGAATATCAAAGCAGGCATTGAAGTGGGATGCAAAGGTTTCAATAAAGAGAGGACGACCTAGAGCCCTGTTTCCCAACGTGGGGCCCATGCCCCACAAGGGGGCATTTTCATCGTTGAGGGGGGCAATAGACTCGTTCATGATGTTGCAAAGCCGATATATCGGCTTTTGGATGTTTGTGGACAAAAACCAATGTTGCTTCACAATCACTTTACTGAAGTTTAAAAACTCTTTAATGAACGAAAAGTACTTGCATCTAGGTACATTTCTACCTCCTTTTAACGAAGCCTTTAAAAGCATGTGTTATTGTGTTAAAATCGAGTCATATTCTTTTTAAAAACTGTAATGTGTCAGAATTTCCCAACCTTGTCATGAAGACCAAAATGAGTTTTTACGCTGCAATCTTGAGTATGTAATAGTATTGGACAGAGCCACGCATATCATATTTCTGTCACAGAAAGCAGGTCTGAAGTTTGATTTGGCTTGGAATGTTAGGTACGATGGGAAAAGCAACCAAAACCATCAATGGGGTTTGACTCAAATACAAGTTATGGGCCATTGGTTTGATTACCAGAGTAATGGATAGTCACTTAAGCTGGATTATACAAGTGTCTTTAGAGTAACATTTTGTAGTTGTCTAGTTAGCGAAGGAGCATTTATATATGGATTACAGTAGAATGTCATGAGACCTTGTTTTCCATGTTTTGCGACAGATTGAGAAGGCGTGGTTGGACATACATTTTTAGACAATGACAGGAGAATGTCGTTAGTCGAAGTGAAATGAGTCTTTTTCAAGAGAGTAACAGATGAGGGAAATCGCAGTCGTGAGAACAAAGTTTTGGAATAGTAAAGTAATAGAATATTCACCCATATATATATATATAGACGGTGGACTTTAAGAAGATGGGATAATAGAGCGGATAGAAAGCCAAATACAGAACAGCTTGTGATGTAGCTAGAATAAAAATAGAGAACTAGACACAGAACAGCTAAAGTACAGGACTGTTAGGCCAGATTATATGACAAAAGCAGAAGAGAACCGAAGAGCTTCACGTAGAAGATATAACTAACTATTGGAGGTTAGAATTTATCAGAGCTAACTAGAAGAGAACACTGCATATTTGTTTCAGAAGAATAAATTTGACCACAAAACGGCGATTATAAATATTTTAATGATTTTTTTTTTTTTTTTTTAAATAGTCAAGTTACAATAATCAAATTTTCTCAAACATATATCACCTGATGTGAAATATTATTATATTAATGTATTCCACATTGTCTTTTATGTCAACAATGCTTGACCAACGAATCAATGAAAGGAGGTCGTCTTGGGGCGCATATTAATTCAGATTTGAATTACTTTCAAACTTTAAAGACAAATTTTAAAAAAGAGCAACATTAAAGTCTCTGTTTATTACTCATACTGCAACTGTCAATCATACTCTTGAGGCTAGTTATCAATTTCTTACTCATTGTAAAATGTGGGGAATATCATACGCTAGAAGAAAATTTAATCAAACCATCAATATCAGCATTTCTTAAAACGGTTCTGGAAGATGACAAAGAGGTGAAAGCTATACCACTCAGTAACAATACTGTTAGCAAAAGAATAGACGAAATGGGTGAAGATATTGAAATACAATTTGTTGAAAAGCTGAAAACAAGAAAATTCTCAGTGCAAATAGATGAATCAACTTTGAGAGACAGTGAGGCCGTGTTGATAACTTACTAAGATACATTGATAAAGGGGATTTTCCTGAAGAAATGTTGTTTGTGTCTGTATATCATTAGAAAGCCCCACTACCTCCAAAGATATATATAATAAGCTAAAATATTACTTAAATGTCAAAAATATACCAATGAAAAATATAACATCTTGTGCCTCAGATGGTGCTCCGGGGTCAAAGGCTCATAAGGTCATGGTGGTAACATGAGCCAGGGTTAGCGAGGGTGCGCGCTAACCAAGACCCTGCCCCCGACCTCCATGTGCTGACCCTGGAAACAGACTTAGGTTCCGGTTTGGCTAAGGAAGGGGGGGGGGCAGGGATCGGGGAGAGCTACTCTGGTGCAAGTAGAGATGCAAAGGTAGTCATGCCTGATGGGATCCGCTCGCAACATAGACGAGCGAACTTCCAGAGTGACTATCAATGCTCAACTCTCCCGGCCAAATCAAAACCATCGAATGGAAGTTGACCCGCGTGCGGCGAAATTCGGAACCCACGCATGCTCTCTTGAGTCACTACTCTCTCTCTCTCTCTCTGGCGTTCCCACGGAGGCACTGCTCAGGGGCCGATGAGTATGCTGGGAGTCGAATCGAGTTGTGCAAGGTCAACAAGGGGCGAACTCGGCTGTGCCCCGTCGAAGTCGAAAGCCCAGTTGGAATTGACGGAAATGGTGAGGTAGGCACCAGGGCAGAAAGAGCACGATAGTGGGCCCCATCGAGGGACAGACCGGCAAGGCAAGCGATGCAGCAGCGAGCATGGCAGGCAAGAGGGTGTGCGTCCCACCCATATGAGCGGAACTCGAAAGTCCGGCAGAGGCAGACCAGTGCAAGCGCGGCAGCGTTCCAGCGGCTAACCAGTGCAAGCGCGGCAGCGTTGCAGCGGGTGTGTGTCCCACCCAAATGTGCAAAACAACTGGAATACTCAGCAGAGGTAAGCCCAGTGCGCGTTTCCACTCGCAGGGAACTACTGCTGCCTTGTAGATTGATTGGGGAAAATCCAAGGCTAACGGAACAAACCGTAAACAAACCTGAACGGGCGGCAAACCAAGGTGTTCATTAAAACGACCGGTTTGCTGGGAAGATGGCGCTCATAAGCCCAGAAGGGCAGGCCGTCTAAGAGTCGCTTCCCTGAAAGAAATAGCAGCCCACTGCCTTGTGGGTCTGGCTGGGGACAGTCAAAGAATAGCGGAAGAAGCGAATCCGCACACAATAGCTGGCTGAAATCGAACACCCCACCGAAGGATAAGCAACTGTGCTCAAATAGGTGCTGAAGGTTGGTGCACGTACATTACGTTCTGATGTTTGGCTGTTTATATATCACAAAGAGAATGATTAAAACAGGCCTAGAACGATAGAAGAAGAAGAAGAAAATGGTGCTCCTAAAATGATGGGTAAGAAAAATGACTACATAAAATTGATGAAAGATGAGAATCCAAAAATTATTCTTGTGCATTGTGTTATTCACAGAAAATTTGGTAGCTACAAATATTTCGCCTGTTCTAAATGAAGTACTAAATTGGTTATTGGTTACTAAACTGATGTCATTGCACTCCGGGCAGACCCATAGGTGCTCAGTCTCCCCAACAAATATCGAAGAGTATGCATACTGATGGTTTCTGTGGCTCGCTGATTAAACACACCTCTCACTCTGCCTCTCAGGCATCCAGTTCGACTTGAACAACGGGTAACTCCAAACTTCTTAAATCGCTTGATCGATTCAACATCGATTTTAGTGTCCTCATCCAACAGAGAGTCGCAAAGAGACCGAAGAATATCCCCTTATCCATCTTCATATTCCTTACAATCGATGCTGTTGATGCAAGCCTGTCCGCTCTCTCATTACCGTAAACACCCGCATGCCCAGGACAGTATATCCACGTAAGCCACTGGAGGTTAGAAACTTCTATAGGCGACATCCACTCATACCGAAACCTGCCATTCTGGATCTTGTGAAGCATCGACTGAGAGTCAGATACAACAACTGCCCCGGTAAATGAAGTCCCAGAAATCCAATGGAGGGCAGCAGTAACGGCCTCAACCTCCATCCTCATACTAGAAGTAGTTGTCCTGTATGCCCCACTTCGCTCTGCAACAACCCTACCATACGCATTAGCCAAGAAACCCCAGCCGGATTTCTCACCACGTTGAACCGACCCATCGGTATATACAACAACATCATCATCCCTTGCATTATCTTCTATCAGCTGCTTAACTGCGAGATCAGCCTTTATGTTGCCCCAATCTCTACATTCTCTTCCAAGAGTAATGATAACGTTGAGATAGTTCATCATGCTACCATCTGTTGGGATCCATTCTTCCCTTTTGGTAGGGTTGCAACCGTAGTCACTTGGCCAATTGTTCTCTCAGCCTGGGCCATCCACGACATGCCACGCTTGATTCTCGTGCCCTTAACATCATTAGTGTTCTTGTGTAGTGGATGTCTCTTATCCGAAGTAACCCGCATATATGTCTTGGTTTGGGCGATTGCATGACGGGAGCGTAGTGACAGAAGGCCAAGCATATATCTCATCTTCACAATGGGGGTATCTCTAGTGCAGCCCAGAACTATACCTTCATTCTGAACCCGTTCGAGTCGTTCACATTGTGATCTTGATATCGTAAGAATTCCGAGTCCGTAATCTACCACTGACATTACCAGTCGATCAAACAAAATGACAAGTAGTCTCTGCTCAAGATGTGCGGCCACCATAACTTTGAGAGCCGCAAGACCACGCTTGCACCGTTGTATCGTCTGTTCAATATGGTGTTTGAAAGATAGACTACGATCAAAGGTTATTCCAAGATAGCGCAGCCTGTCTCTGCGCTCGATGGTATGTTCATCAAAGATTACACAGGGTAGGTCAGCCTTGACGATGTGATTATTCAACGAGCACCACAACATACACACTTTTTCAGGATTGACCTGAGAGCGAGACTCTCTACACCAACCCGAGATGGTACGCAATGTTTTCTGAATGTCGTCAACCATCTAAATTCAGTTATTAGTGTATCAATGCTATTAAAACTAATGCCAAATGTGAGCTTCTCTTCAAGCTATTTTTGTGAAGAACAAATGTAGACCATGTGAGACTTTTACTTCACACTGAAGAAAAATGAGTCTCGAAAGGGAACTGCTTGAAAAGATTTATTGAACTATTTGATACTCTTAGTGATTTTTAAGCGACAAACCTGAAATGAAGTATCTGTTAACGGTCGATGGTAAAGCATTTGTAAGTTATCTAGCTGATATCTTTGAAAAACTAAATATATTAAATAACCAACTTCCAGGAACAAATAAAACTTTTGTTGATGCAAAAGCAAAATATTTGGTTTCATTACCTTTATTGAATTATGTCAGAAATATATTTGCAACAAAATTTTGAAAACTTTCATTGGCTCGAGAGATTTTAGGTGACTGATATCGTTATACTTCTTATTGTCGATCATCTGAAAATTATATCGGTTGATTTAAAAGAAAGACTTTCTGATTTTAAACAAAGTGATTTTCCAACTTGGATGTTGCAGCCAATGTTAGTGAGTTTGTCTGATATGGCATACAAATTTTTAAAAAGCTTTGGTGAGGCATGGCACAAAAAAGGTTGGGAAACACTGGTCTAAACTGTGCAAGCAGCGCAAGGTCGTCTTGTAGTGGATACGGTCTCATTGTGGAATATCAGAAAATGAAACAGCAGACCAACTAGCCAAGGAATGTGCTGCAGGAGAGCAACCGGATGGGCCAGTTACCTACTACCAAAAGAAAAGGATGAATAAATCAACCAGAAAGCCACCAATACCAACACAAGACGACTACTATAATTTGAGCAGATTGGAACAAATTGTCATTCTGCGCCTTAAAATAAGACCCAATCGACACCGCAGCTATTTGTACATGTGGACAGGCACATCAGACTTCAGAGCATATACTTAAAGACTGCCCCGTATATGATACACTGAGGCAAACTCACTGGCCTAACGAAACAACACTCGATAGAAAACTACACAGACCTCTGTGTGATCTACAAAAGACAGTGAAGTTTATATAGTAGACAACGTTAAATTCATAGACAATATTTCAAGCGAACGAAAGGAAGTTTTAAAAGTACAACAACAGACCAAATCAACGTTTCTACCAACAGATCTTTATAAATATTGTATTCCTCTCGTACCATTATACGTCACTTAACGCCTACAAGCAATTTCTCCATAACGCTGTTTCCTTGATAACTTGTTCAATCTCTTATGTGGGATCGAGTCCGAAATTTCTCTTCTCTTACTCGCCTCTCTTACTCACCTCTTTTAGTATAGTTCATTTCAGTTTCATTAGAGCATCCTTACTATCTCAAGCTATTTGCTTCACACTTCACTGACTGTTTTGTGATAGTTTCATCATTTCTACTCAACAGTTTTTCCAACACATCACCATCTTATATATATATATTTTTTTTTTTAAATAACAGTTTCTATTCTTTGAACTTATTCGGCAAATCTCAAGTCCAAATAAGTATGGTTTTTTTTCCAGATGCACTTGAGCTTTCAGCTCTTCAGCTCGGTGCCATGAACATCGTAACCCTTCGGTTCGGTGCTCACAAACACGTGAATCTGGGGAACCTGTGACTTTTCTGCCAGCCCGCGGAATTGATCCGCACTCACAGAGGGCTAGAAATAAGTATGTTAAGTAGTATTTATAATTTATGGTGTGTAAATAACGTAAGAATATATTAGGGGATCTTCTTCTTCGAACTCTCAATATCAGCCCCTTGTTAAACCAATCTTTGTGATCTGTATGTGATCTAAGCCTAAGAGCGATTGTATTTTGTGCCAGTTTTAGTCTACAAGTAGGCCAGAACATCCTATTTCTGCGACGTTTTTTTATTTATTAGGGTAGCTTCCCTAGGTCCCTACCTCAGTCGCCTCTTACGCCTTGTTGGTAAGAGTGGTACTATTCTTTGCTCCCATTATAAGCCACGGCAACTCCCATGCGTATTAAGGGATGAATAACAAAGAACATGAGAGAACGAGACATATTACAATGAACCAAGAGGTTTAAAACAGACCCTGGAGCTGGATAGGACACACTTTGCGAAAACCTGAGGGAATATAACAATAAGGGTCCTTTCCTGGAGCCCACGGGGACAGCGAAAGAATGGAAGGCCGACGAGAAATACAAGGAGACAAGATTTGGAGGCAGAGATCAACAATATAAAGAAGAGCTAGAGGGAGCTGCAGGAGATAGCTAGAGATAGGAATACTTGGCATGAGTTGGTTGAGGGCATATGCCCCAATCCGGATTAAAACGAGAGAGAGATAGAGGGAGATAGAGAGAGAGAAGAGAGAGAGAGAGAACAAAGGACATGGAGCAAATGGTTGCTGTATTATAACATCTATTAACTAAGAAAAGGTTGATATCAGTTACCTGGTAGGTGTGCTTCGTAGTACAACATAAAATCTCTTTGATTATCCGTGAAATTTGTTATTGTCATGACAATAAACACTTCATTTGAAGTCGACTGCTGCCGTCTGGGTAATGTATCACCACAGTATTGACCAATCAGTGTAGAGTTCTCATCATGGCCGTCATAAAGTTCCAGCCAACCATTTTTGCAGCCGTCAGATGTGTTCATGCCCAAATCGAGAATCACAACTTGTAATGTGACGTAGTATGTAGGCCGTACCTTGATTCTCCATCTGTTCAGAGCATATCAGTGTATCACATTTACATATCTTTTTAGTTCACAATGCTTACCTCAAGCTCTAAAAGTACTCTGTTCGCTTCTCGCGGGGAATGATCGTGCTATTTTTCTGATGGGATCTACATATATACGGAAAATAGTGCTTTTGACAGACTTGCTTTCTCTGCACTGAAATCTGAAAAGTACACAGAACTATGTGATCTCAGGATAACCTTAGCCCAGTTGACCTATGATTCTGAGATGGTAGTAATCCAGTGGATACCCTTACAGTGCAATGTCAAGTGGAATGAAAATGCTAATAGACTGCCTAAAGAGGAAGCAATGATGTCTCAAATGACAACCTGGTCAGCTATGAAGAAGCAAAAACCATCACCAGATGACACTATAAAGCAAAGTGGGAGAAATTACACCCAAAACACAACAAGGAGGATGGATATTACTAACTTTCCAGAAGGGACCAGACTGCCATACTTCGCCTGCGGACGGGTAACAACAAAATGAAACACCACATGCACACTAAATTCAAGATAGACACCAGCGGTCTGTGCCATTGTGGCTGGTAAGTAAGACGACAGTGCATGGCCTACAGAGCTGCCCCTAGTATACAGACCCGAGAAGAAAGAGTTGACCCAACTACACCAGCGTCCATGACATACTGTATGGTATTGCTGACAATCTGAGGCAGACGGCGGCCTTTATTAGAGAATCAGAAATCCTAATCTAGTAAGAACCAAGAAGAAGAATAGATCTCAATATATTTTAGATAAAGCTCTTAGACCTATCGGAGAAGGACAATAAAAATAGACTTATCAAGCTGTGTACATAAAAGAAATATTGACATACGAAAATAGATAACAATAGGCTGAACAAACGATGTCAGAACAACATTCATCAAAAATTAAATTAAAATTTTCACAAATTGATATAATTCTCAAAATTACATCAGCTTCCTTGACGAGCTACATAATTATTGTCCTGCGGCTGACATCTTTCTCTATGAGAAAGAGATCGAAGCAAACATGGTTGTTAATCGAAGTGAGGGTGACCTTATCACTCAAAGACTGAATGAATCAATCAATACCAGTTACTCGTGAGCCTATTCAGCACAACGAAATAGTAACACACTTCATGAGGACTGCGGCGCTTTCAAGACAACGATATCGAGTATGACTATTGAGATTACCGCTGCCTTCAGGGATCTGTCATGGGGCCTGAGCAACAGGTAACCCATACGATTATCATATCAGACTCAATGAATATACTTCAAAGGATTGAAGCTGGAAGTCTGCACGTGGATTGGGTTGACATCATTCGAAGATCACATCTCAAGAAAATGACTTGGCTGTACACCACCTGGATATTCTGGAGTTCAGAGTAATGAGCGTGTTGACTTTCTTGCAAACAATGCCCCAACTCAAGCGGGCAGAAGCATGCAAAGAGAGGATATCATCCATGTGGTACGCTATCATTTATGTAACATGGGCAAGTCTCAGACACTGGACCGCTTTCGAGAACTAGGCATTAAATTTGGACATGTCAGACAGTGTCGTCTTCGGGGTAGGAATAAAGATTTTAGTAATCAACTTCTCATGGGTACGGTGAGAAAATGAACTTTGGGATGGCTGCTGCAGCGAAGGACAGAGCACGAATGGTAACATAATCCCAGTTACAGAATGTAAGACGCACCAGTTCTCATGTATTGAAAACGCATCATGTTATAGTATGTCTTATAATGAAAATAAATAAAGAAAGTATTTTAAAATAAATTGTAATCAACGGAGAGAAAATATAATATGTGAACTTTTGAATATCTCGGTTCACTGCAAACAACAGATGAAAATGGGATGAAGAAAATTAAAAGAACAACATAGCTTTACGAAACATTAAAAAGCTAAAAATAGTATAGAATGGTACTGATAGGGAAACAAAGCTCACTAAGAGCATGCATTTTCCCAGTGGCAATGTATATGGCTGAGGCATGGACATTTAACAAGGCAGTGGAAAAATATATATATGCTTTTGGATATAAGTGTTACAGAAGAGTCATCGGTATATCATGGACAGAGAAGACAACAAATAGATCTATCCAGAATGAACTCAAATTCAAGAGAACTAACTGATGCTACAAAAAAGAATGAGAAAATTAAAATATTTAGGACATATAAAGAGACACGAAGGTTTGAAAAAAGACCATCATAACAGAAGGCATCCCGGCAAAGAGGAGAAGAGGAAGTCCACGGAAAAGATGGGTTCAGGATGTAAGGGATAGTTTCTTCTTTTTCAGCGATCTCTGGTCATGCGCTTAATTTACTGTGGACCACAAACTGGGTAGTCAGCTTCAGGTCTGTCAGCTCGGTTTTTTCCAGATCTGATCTGATCCGCTCTGATAATATCAGATTTGTAGGTTTCCGCAGATCGCATCAGATTCCCCTAAAGACCAGTTTTAAGTGATAGTTTGAGAATGACAGTTGCAGAGGTGGGACATCTGGCCCATGAGAGAGAGAGAAAGAAATTCTAAAGGAATGTTAAGGTGGCAAAGTTCTGCTCAGAACAAACTATTTAATGAATGATGATTTTAAAATATAATTATAACTTCTAAAATATCTGCTCAAATGAGCCAAGTTTTATCAAAGTCTTTTGCCTATTTTATATTTTCTACTTCTTTTTCCATTTTGTAATTTTGTTATGCACGATTATTCATTCTTCTTCTTCTCGTTCTTTGTTCTTCAATGTCTACACAATGAGTCCGCTTCTCTGGATGTATGTTGTTGTGTTTGTCAGTTCATTGAGGGTTCCAACCAACGTTGCATGGATGTTTATCTCTGTTGGTCAGTGTTCTTTCAGCAGTTGATACATCAGATTACAATCTTGTAAGATGTGTTCGGCTGTTTGTACTGTTCGTATGTTCTTTTTGGGGGTAAGTTCTCAACGATTTAATCAAAATCGGACATAATTTATTACAAACCTAATAATACTTAATACCTTAAATAACCAAACATCAGCATAAGAAAGAAAGCATAGAGCCAACAACATCAGCATAAGCAAGCATAAAGTCACCAACATCAGCGTACGAAAGAAAGCTAAGAGTCACCAATATCATCGTAAGAAAGAAAGAATAGAGTCACCAATATCAGCGTAAGAAAGAAAGAATAGAGTCACCAATATCAGCGTAAGAAAGAAAGAATAGAGTTACCAATATCAGCGTAAGAAAGAAAGCTAAGAGTCACCAATATCAGCATAAGAAAGAAAGAATAGCGTCACCAAAATCAGCGTAAGAAAGAAAGTTGGGATAGAGTTTTTCTTGAATTACTATCTTATCAAAAAAGCAAAAAATAACTACATGTGAAATGCAATGCCTACGAAAAGTTGCCAACACAAAAAAAGACAAGGAAAGAAAGTTGGGACAGAACCTTGTTTAAATTAATTCAAGAGACAAAGAATTAAGTGGTTCGTCCACTTGATAAGAATGCAACCAAACTTCACTGTATACAGTCTTCTACAACAGGACATCAGGGAAAAAGGCGAGAGGAAGACCACGAAAAAGATTAATAGATGACATAGCAGAATCCTGTCAAAGAGCAAAAAGAACAATCACCTAAGCCACCAGAACAGCACAAGACAAAATTAGAGAACCATGACACTAGACAACAACCCGGTAACAATGTGACGACACAAGAGCAGCGCAAAACAAAATTAGAGAACCATGACATAGGCAACAACCGGTAACAATGTGACGACACAAGAGCAGCGCAAGACAAAATTAGAGAACCATGACACTAGGCAACAACCCGGTAACAGTGTGACGACACAAGAGCAGCGCAAGACAAAATTAGAGAAACATGACACTAGGCAACAACCCGGTAACAGTGTGACGACACTAGGCAACAACCCGGTAACAATGTGACGACACAAGAGCAGCGCAAGACAAAATTAGAGAAACATGACACTAGACAACAACCCGGTAACAATGTGACAATGAATGAGAGATACAAAGAATAACCAAAAGCGTTAATTAATTAATCATTGAACCACAAAAAGAATAGGACGCAAAGTCCCTAACTCCTCATTCATCCATGCTTACCTGCACAGAATAGGCAACGGGTACAGAATACTGTTCGTGAAGTATGGTGGTAAAATGTACCCTAGTGAGTAAGCGAGATCAGTAACATTCCCGCACACAGGCTGTGATGAAGTGGCTGGTGGTTGTCTTGTAACAGTAGTCACTGTTTCCTTTAGACCTGCAAAAATATGAAGTGGTTTGTTTGTTATGTAATGGCGAAACACATAAAAAAGTACTGTAGTTTTATTAAAAAAATAATAACAATATACATCGACGTTTCGATCAAAAATTTTTGATCAAGCAAAGGATACAAGAGAGGTGAAGAATTTCCCCTCTCGCACAACATACAACATGTAGAGTCAAACAAGTTCCTAATTATGCGAACTTGGACAAAGACATGTATTTTATAATTATAACATAAGCAAGAAAAAAAAGGCTATGACTCGGAAATATGAAAGACAACAAAAAAAAAACATCAGAAAAATGCAGACCTTCGTAAATGGATGTTTAAGTAGAATAGAGGGACTGAGATGATATGATAAGATTACAAACGAGAACTCAGCAGGTACCAGTGGAGAAATAGCTCAGGAAGAGACGCTGGCGATGGATAGGACATATATTGAGAAGACAGACCGGAAACATTGAAAGACAGGCACTGTTTTGGAACCCGCAGGGAAAGAGGAGTAGGGAAGACCTAGACAGACCTGGAGAAGAGAGCTGGAGGCTGGTATTAAAAGGATAGGTAAAATATGGAAAGAGTTGGAACGGATGGCAAGAGAGAGGAAGAGCTGGAAGAAGTTGGTTGAAGACCTGTGCTCCGCCGGGAGTTGAAATGTGAAGAAGAAGAAGAAGAAAAAGGAATAAATAAATAATAAAATGATAACTTTATTATTAAATTATCAAATTTTCTTCATGCTTATGTAATACCATATGCATATGTCTTTGTTCAAATTTGCATATTCACCTAGTATTACTGCAGCCTCCCCACGGGTTTCTCCAGATCTGATCCAGTCTGACCACCTCCGATTTCTATGTTTCTGTGCTTCGGCATACATAGATAGACAGACAAATGAACGGACGGACAGACAGACAAATGGACGAACAGAAGAACGGACTAACATACAGACAGACACACAAGGACAAGACTATTCCAGAAAAAGTGTACAGACATATGTAGTTCTACCTCTAATGTTACAATTGAGTTCATCTTCGCCATCTCCACAGTCGTCATCACCATCACACAAATACAGTGAGTCGATGCAGATCAATGTACTGTTACATTTGACAGTCTGCGGCGAACAGACACTGAGGGAATCTGCCAGTAATCAAATGAAATATACGTTATCAATATCATCAATAAATAAACAGTGTACAAGTATTACAAGCTTCCAGAAAATATAAATTACCAAACACAGAACTCGAACCACTTACCCTTATATTATACTGCACCCATCGCCTATCCCATCAATATGAACACTTTTATGAACCCAACCAACGAGATATTCTCATTTTCTGAATATTAACAACGTCCCCATTGACTGCACGGGCTTACACCCGTGACTCGGTCCGATTCGAATCACAACCTTCAGAACGACAGGTAAACCACTTCACTATTAACTCCTTGTGAACCAACCGCCACACTACTTGGCTTTAGGTTGGACGACTTTTTACTAGGAACCACACTAATGGGCGTTTTTTTTAAATAAAAACAAATGGCTTGTACGAGCCATCACAGCTTTGTACATGCCTTTTGTCCTGGTCCACTAAGAGTTAACTCTTATTGAACCAGGGCTAAATCCACGTTTTAACAAGCCATTTGTTTTTAGAGCAAAAAACGCCCTTTAGTGTGGCTCCTGGTAAAAAAGCGTCCAACCCAAAGCCACATAGTGTGTCGTTTAGTCCACAAGGAGTTAATGGTGAAGTGGTTTACCTGTCGTTCTGAAGGTTGTGGACCCTCAAAAGGGTGTTAAGGCGAAGAATTGATTTCATTGCACCAGATTTCCTCATATGGTCTCCATCAAGTCGGACGAGATGACACGTCATCTACCGACAGCGTTGCACCAGATTTCCTCATATGGTCTCCATCAAGTCGGACGAGATGGCACGTCATCTACCGATAACGTTGCACCAGATTTCCTCATATGTCCCTCATCACGACGGACGAGATGGCACGTCATCTACCGACAGCGTTGCACCAGATTTCCTCATAGGGTCCCCTCAAGTCGAACGAGATGGCACGTCATCTACCGACAAGCGTTGCACAATATGCATGAATGCGATACTCTCACGCAGCTTGAATTTTATTGGTCTCATCAAGTACAGGATGGCAGTCATCTACACACGTATGGAAGATTTCCTCATATGTCCCTCATCACGACGGACGAGATGGCACGTCATCTACCGACAGCGTTGCACCAGATTTCCTCATATGTCCCCCATCAAGTCGGACGAGATGGCACGTCATCTACCGACAGCGTTGCACCAGATTTCCTCATATGGTCTCCCTCAAGTCGGACGAGATGGCACGTCATCTACCGACAGCGTTGCACAAAGCATGAACTGCGTATCTCCAGCAGCAATATTAGGGATCTCATGAACAAATTACACATGTGACTTGGTCTCTTACACACGTATGGTAACACGTCATGCACACAGTTAGCATATGATTTACACCGTGAGAAAACATCTTTTATTTACCCTCATACAGAGAAAATCTGCAGTAGACTGGAAGACAAACACTGGATATGATTATGGAAAAGACTCCTCAAAGACCTAAGCAGAACAGACCAGGTAATTATATTTCGACTACGCACCGGACACTGCAGACTCAACAAACACTTATATAGACTAGGAATAAGTCAAACAACTCTCTGCCAGTGTCAGCAGACGGAACAGACATCAGAGCATATCCTGCAAGACTGTCCTCTCCTGTGTGAGCTGAGAAGCAACATGTGACCACACCCAGTCGACCTGAAAACTAAGCTTTGGGGAAACCTGACAGACCTGAAGCTGACTGCCCAGTTTGTGTCCACAGTAAATTAAGCGCATGACCAGAGATCGCTGAAGAAGAAGAAGAATATCGACCCTACATTTTTTTCTTTCTGTAGAATGTCGACTGTCACTAACGACCATGTCCCTTCACAACTTCATATCGATAGTGTCGTTTTTTCCCGTTCGTTCGCTATGAATTCGTGCGTAGTCATGGCGTCTAATATGTCGGCTCTGATTTTTGCGTAAGTGCTTATTTTCCTAACAACTAGTGTCCTCTCTCTTCATGGAGCATTACTCCGTCTTCAGAAATATTTATAATTTACATCATCAAGTAAAGGAGCAGGGTCTCCTGTGGTCCAACAGCATACCGAGTGCACACCAACGATACTTTGTTAAGCTTTCCTTGAACCCTGCGCTGCTGAGGTCACTCAGAATTCATACATGAGTGTAGATCTGTGACTCCAGCCAGAGTAGTGCCCTAGTCACCGCCAGTATCTCCATTGTCATATTGCTTGTTGTGATACTAAATGCACCATTCGATTACTTGACCATTTCCACATGATCTTACAGAGAAGGCCCATGCGGACTTTTCGTGGCAACTACCGATCCATCCGTGTAAATCACAACGCCACCTTCATTGCAGTGTTCATCAATGATGGCGTTGACGTCTGCAATCCAAAGCCACGTGATTCCGCTCTCTGCAAAGGAAACTATAAACAGCAACGAAAAAAATAGTATATATATAATTTTAAATTTGAAAAAGTAAAAGAAATAAAAAAGAGAATCAATATTGGTACCTGCATAGCGACTTGTGAAGCAATATACAAAGATAACAATGCATAAATTAATTAGACAAGTATAACCAGCCATTCTGTTTGTATTCTACGAGTGGATGATATCTGCCGGTCACAAAGTTGTACACTAAACATTACCAGCTGCCTAAGCTTTTATTTCAATTCATTGATATTTTTTATTATAATAATCTGTACCACATTTTATTAAAAAGAAAAATGGGTCTCGGTATTGCGAAACTGTTATCACTGTAGTATGAACTTCAGAAGCGATAACCTGTTTAGAATATCTAGTGTACGGTAAGAATAGCTCAGAAAGGGCATACTTTGAACTTGGTTACCAGATCAGTACATTAGATTCTCTTTGGTTTGTGGTAGAAGAAAAGATTAGTTATCAGTTTTAGGAAGGGAACTGGTGAAGATTTTTTGGGGGGATGGGGTGGGAGGTTATATTGAATTCGGACCGAATCACTTGTGAAATTTGTTAATGAGATCCCTAGGACTGTTGCTGGAGCTACAGAGTTCGTGCTTTGTGCAACACTTTAGGCAGAAGGCGTGCCACTTCTGTCGACAGGGCGGGTCATATGGGAAACCGGTGCAGTGAAGTCAATTCTTTGTTTTAGATCCTTGTATATATTTTTATACGGAAATGTTTACTATTTTTCATCGATAATGTTCCTCTGATGAGTAAGGCAATGTTTACTCAGGAGAATCAGTTTTGATTTTTTTAATGGTTCACCTTCCCAGCGTTTAATCGTATTAACATTCTTGTACTGCATCTAGTCTTTTCGTTCCTCATGCTAATGAAAACTATACAAAAACGTAGTTTATAGTTTGCAGACTATATCAGCAGTTATACAATTTCTAGATACATATACCTCATTAGTTCTCTTTCCAAACTTACCTATCTCCACGAAATTTGTGTAAAATGCATTATCATTCTCAGTAATTATTCGCTTTTTCTCAGATTTTCTTAGATAGTTTTATTTGGTCGTTCCATTTGATGTTTCATTTTTAATTGCTGAATGTCACTCCTGATTTATCGTTTGCTTGATAAAGGCCTTGTTGGTCGAAACGTTGCTGTTTATGTACTGTTTTGTACTTTGTAAAACTACAGTACTTTTTTGTTTTGTACATAGTTTTACTATTTAGCAAGAGTAACATTTTGACTGAATCTAGTTGTGATGTGCATGTTTTAGCACAGATCTCTGAAAGTCAGCTCACATTAGATATCTTCATGCTTTTAACGTGATTTTCCTAAACCTCATATAGAACGGTTGTATGATAGTCTTGCCACCAATTGCGTAGTCATGGTCTTGAAATTTGATTTTTCGAAACTACACTGTTTGATCTCAGACGTTGAGTTTTGCAAGACTTAGAAATCATGAACAGCTTAGGAATAATTTTTTCAGATAATTTGCGTGATGTTTGAAACTCATTCTTGCAGTGTATGTCCAGTTATCAATCTGGATTTCACCGGATCATGTACTAATACTAACAGTGTCTACACTGATAGCCAGTAAACTTGATTTCCAAGATACATTATGGAATCATAGATAATTTATTGTCGTAGTTTCTATCGAATGTCCGAAAATAGTGATTTCGAGCGAAACATTCAGTTTAATCTCGAATATTTTTATAGTTATGACTATTTTTTTGTATAAAATGTATCTATTTGTTGAGCTTTATCAGAGCAACTAATTGGATAATTCACAATTCTAAAATGAGTCTAGGGAATGTGCATTATATAATAATGGATATTGAATATAAGTTATTAAAAAATACTTGTAGTGAATATAAAAGGTATGAATTAATAAATTGATATTGCATAAGTGTAAAAGAGCCTTCGTATATCATGCAGAAAGAGAACATATTATCCGAAAGAATTCAAAATCAAAAGATGACTAATGTCAATAAGAAAGGAAAAAGAATTTGAATTGGACGAACTTGAGACATAGAAGATGCATAAGCAAAGAGAGCGAGAGCCTGGAAAGATGGATTCAGGATGAACTGTGGTTGAACTACCTCAGGACATCTGATAGAAATGAATCAGAGGATGTATGGCAAGTTTCTCAGGATAAGCTATTTGATGAAAGATGATTAATATTAATTTGCATTACTATTGCGATTGCCAGGCAGCCTTGTCGGATATTGTAGAGTCCCACATTAGCAACGTTGCATAATGAATAAGATCTTAGAAGAGGTTGACATAAGCCATCTTTTATATTTGACTGATCCTTCGAGAATGTCATCCACACCGATATTTCATAAAGAACGAACGTAGACTCCGGAGAACAGAAAAAAAATTGAACAGAACAAGTGGACCAGGCAACTTTAACACTTAGCCAACAGTGGAGTCTGCCTCCATGATCTGATTTTACCTAACTAAAAGTACACACGTTGGACTACACAAAATGAATCGACGATATTTAGCCTGATGAGAAGATTATTAATTCTAAACAGACCATCATGCTTATCTATGGATATGATCTATCACAACAGCATATCAGCGGAAGACAAAGTACCAACTGCATCAAATACAAAGATCAAATTAGGACTTGGCTTGCTATGGAAAATGTCAGCTTCGATGATACATATTTGAAACCGAGTTGTTGCACCTGGTGAGGATGACAAATAAGACAAAGGTGTTTCATATTGACAAAATCATTGCGGAATACGGCCACACGTCTTTGCGACTACCTCCATATCATGCTCACCTCAATCCGATAGAGCTTGTCTGGGCTAAAGTAAAAAGGGCAAGTTGCCGAACAGAACAGGACGTTTAAAATGTGTGATGTTGAAGTTCTGACACGTGAGTCCTTCTCAATGATAGACATACAGTTCTGGAAGAAGTGTGTTGAACATGTGCTCCGAGAGGAAGACGAGTACTGGCACCGAGATGGATTACAATTTGTCCAGCCAGTAACAACTATCAATCTCATGGAATCGTCAGATTCGGGATGATACAAATCATATTTTTATTACAGACTGAGAAATAGCAACGTACACATTTCCATATCCAAATGCGTCTACCATCATACAATTTGTGGTGAAGTTAAGACACCCTGGGGTCTAATGGTGACCGAAGGGAGGACTAACTGTTGCATATTGTATCCAAGTTCACGATTGCACAAAAAGGGCAACACACTTAATTACTTGACCTATCAAGTTAATATGGAGATACACCTATGAATAGAATTGACATGGACAAAATCTAGGGATACTGTAAAATCTAAAATGTGAGCCCCCGTATTTGCAATTGTCATAAAAGATCAAAGGAATTCGCCGATGTGCAAAATCCGTAGCATCTATGGACTACTGGTTAGCTTTATTTTAGCGTCATGGATATTCTAAGGCTGCATGCAAAAAATCACTGAGATCTAACAGGTAGTTTTCGAGAAAATCAATTTCAAACGTGCTCACGAATTAATGGACAGACTATAGCTACAGGGCATCATCCGTTCGTACTGGCACTGGTTTCCACTTATTCTAAATTGGTCACTTCTCAGCAATGGCGAAACACGTAATAACAAAGTACTGTAGTTTTACAAATACAAAAACAACAACAACACACAACAACGTTTCGACCAAAAAGACCTTCATCAAGCAAACGTTACAACAAGAGTAACGAATTTCCTAGCACACTACATATAGACAACGATAGAAACATCCCAACGGTAACGGAAAATATACATACACAACAAATATAACTACCAAATCTTACCTAATACGTCACGACGAAAAGTTGCAGCAAAATGGCATTATCGATATAGGGGAAGACTGCAGTAAAAATACTATTCGCCATTTTGCTGCAACTTTTTTGTTGTGGCGTATTAAGAAAGATTTTATTTTCCGTTACCATTAGGATGTTTCTGTCGTAGTCTATGTTTAATGTGCTGGGAAATTCGTCACTCCTGATTTATCGTTTGCTTGATAAAGGCCATTTGGTCGAAACGTTGCTATGTATTGTTTTTGTACTTTGTAAAACTACAGTACTTTGTTATTACATGTTTCGACATAGCTACATAGTTTTACTGCCACTTCTCAGCAACGCATTGTAGCTTGTACTTGATCTGAATCAAATAGTATGTGACCTTGTGCTTGTGTTATTACGCAGCGAGATCGTCCTGTAAAAGGTACATGCTCATCATTTTAGAATATCGTTTTCTTCATCTCAGTGAGTTAGTGATTTTCACTGTTAAATTCCTGCGATATCAGGAACGGTGGACGTATAGATATGTTTGCAACAGCCATATTGCTAAGATCAGTCTATTGTGGTCAATTGTCACATATTTCTGCTATGTTTTTCACACATAGCTGTTTGTATCATCAGACGTTATGAGTTTTGCCAAGACTTGACAAATCTGGTGCAACCAAAAGCCTGCTTATGGGATGTATAATTTTTCCTTACAGATAATTTTGGCGCGATTTTTGAAAACCAGTGTCTTGGACAGTGATATGTGCCAGTTATCAATCTTGGATTTCCACCAGGAGTCATGTGTAGGCGTAATCACTGAGAGCAGTGTCTTGGACACTGCATATGTGCCAGTTATTAATCTTGGATTTCCACCAGGAGACATGTGTAGGCGCAATCACTGAGATCCAGATCTTTTATTGTTCGTACGTATCTCATATCAGAATGTCCAGAAAATAGTATTTCGTAGCAACATTTCAGTTTTCATCTTCAATATTTTTATTTATGTTACTATTAATTTGTTGTGTACCAAATGTCACACTACGTGACTTTAGGTTGGACGCCTTTTTATCAGGAGCCACACTAAATTGGCCTTTTTTAATTCTAAAAACAAATGGCTTGTAAAAACATGACTTTTTCCTGGTCCACTAAGAGTTAATGTGCTATTGAATATAATAATGTGATATTGAATATAATAATGTGCTATTGAATATAATAATGTGATATTGAATATAATAATGTGATATTGAATATAATAATGTGATATTGAATATAAGTGTTACAAAAGAGTCCTTCGTATATCATGGACAGAGAAGAGAACAAATAGATCTATCCAGAAAGAACTCAAAATCAAAGAAAACTAGCTAATGCTACAAATAAGAAAGAGAAAATTGAGATATTTCGGATATATAAAAAGGCACGAAGGTCTAGAGAAGACCATCATGAAGGAGGCATACCAGCAAAGAGAAGACGAGGAAGACCACGGAGAAGATGGATTCAGGATGTAACTGATGGTTTGAACATGACGGCTGCAGAGGCATCTGGCCTATGAGAAAGAGAAATTCCGAAGGACTGTTGGGGTGGCAAAGTTCTGCTCAGGATAAGCTATTTGATGATAATGATGATTAATATTAATTTTGTATTACTATTGCGATTGCCAGGCAGCCTTGTCGCGATCATTGGTCAGATGCTCCCAACATATAGCAACGTTGGAGAGCACTGATATAAGAGTCTTAAGAAGAAGGGTTGACATAATTGCACCATCTTTTTACCCTATTTGACTTGACCCCTCTCCGAGGAAATGTCATGCCACATGCCGAGAGTATTGCATAAAGCACGAACGTTGTACCTCCGGCAAGAATCTTAGGGATCTCTGGAAAATATACACTCGTGAACAGAACGACGAGGTCGGAACACAAGGCAACGGTTTAACCACTTAGCCACACGGACCCCCGCCTCGCCAATAACACTCACAGTTTGTATAACTAACAAGACAATTCACGTTGTGTATTCCTACAAAAATGGCAAACTCAACAGATATTGTGACCTAATAATTGTTGTCAAGTTTTGAACCTGAAAATCAGATAGTTATTTTGACCCCGTCCTTATCTTTTGTTGTTGATTTTTCTTACATCATGAACAATATACAGGCCATACTTGTAACGATATAACTTTCATATATCGCAGGCCCACTATTAACACAGATATCTAAATTGTGTAAGAATTTTATATTTCGCAAGTGATAAGAAGTAATTACAGTCACAAGGACCAAAAAAAAGATATGTTTATCTTCTTCGAACGCTCCATATTGCCCACTTATTAAACCAACCCCCATCCTGTGGGATTTGTATATGATCTGAACCTAAGAGCGATTGTACATTGTGCTAGTTATGCACCTACAAGTAGGCCAGCATATCCGATTTATGCGATGCTTTTTATTTACTAGGTAGCTTCCTAGGTACTACATCAGTCCTCTTACGACATGCCTTGTAGATCGCAGTGGTACAATTCTTAGCTTCCCTTGCGGGCCCCGGCACCACACGGGCGGAAAGGTTCAAAGAGGGTGGATGGAGCTATCAGACAGTAGGCATAAGACACGACTTTCCGTTTTGTCTCGCGAGATCTAGTCTAAAATGGTCTAAAGGTGAAAGATTGACTTCAATGCACCGAGTTTCCACATATGGCCCATCACGCTAGCAGAAGATTGCCAATGCCGTTACTGGCTATCCAGCGCAGAAAGATTGACTTCAACGGACCGAGTTTCCACATATGACTCCGTCCACGCTGGCAGAAAGATTGACTTCAATGGACCGAGTTTCCACATATGGCTCCGTCCACGCTAGCAGAAAGATTGACTTCAATGGACTGAGTTTCCACATATGGCTCCGTCCACGCTAGCAGAAAGATTGACTTCAATGGACCGAGTTTCCACATATGACTCCGTCCACGCTGGCAGAAAGATTGACTTCAATGGACCGAGTTTCCACATATGGCTCCGTCCACGCTGACAGAAAGATTGACTTCAATGAACCGAGTTTCCACATATGGCTCCGTCCACGCTAGCAGAAAGATTGACTTCAATGCACCGAGTTTCCACATATAGCTCCGTCCACGCTGGCAGAAAGATTGACTTCAATGGACCGAGTTTCCACATATGGCTCCGTCCACGTTGACAGAAATGGAGCGATATCTACAGAGAGTGTTGTAAAAAGCACGAACTCCATAGTCCAGCAACAATCCTAGAGATCTCATGAACAAATGGTATATGTGACTCGGTCTGGATTCGAACTCACAACCTTCAGAACGACAGGGCAACGTCCTAACCACTTCGCCCTAGTTTGAAATGAAAGATCTGACAATGATCTCATTTTGCTGGTCTGAGCCTGATACAGGTCAAACATTGATGTGATGCCCACAGAGAAGAAACATGTTTACGGGTCGGCGGAAAACATGTACCTCATTAATGACTACATAGAGGAATCAGACATGGTCGTCGGTACGTTAAGTCAAGAGGGAAGGAAACAAGCGCAACAACATGGAAAATAGATATTTTTTATCAAACAGTTTTATATGAATATGGTTCTCTCCCTTTTCGTGTAGTAAACTAACAACAATTTTTTTTTCATTTTTGCACCTCCCTAGAAAAACTTATGTGCACGCCCATGGAATTAGGAATACTAAACAAAATATTATTGACAAGAAAAACAACGACGGCGAAGGACATTATTAATATTAAGAAAATCAAAACTATTTTAATTAGCAGAATAAGTGGGAACACTAAATTATATTTTTAAATAGAACGGAAATGAAAAGGTATCTTAGACCTAGCCTCCGATAGTCATAATATTAGAGGTGACTGTGCTTGGACATACAATAAAAGATGACGGAAAATGTGAAACGAAGATCAACAAAAGAATAATGATGTTCAATCGTTCTTTGTAAAAAAAAAACCTTTTGTTAAAACGTCGTCGTATCTTGTTTTTGTACTTCGAAAAAAACTACAGTAATTTGATTTTACATGTTTCGCCAAGACAAAGATACAACTGTAAGGCGAACATCAAGAAATGAACAGGCAGCTGTAGGTTAGAAGGTACACAAATTGTAGGAAATCCACTTCAGCCACCTTCTATATACGTGGATACAGCCACGGCCTTCTCTATAGACTCTCTTATTTACGATGGCCGCGATACAGCACAGGCTGATGGTGGTGGTTTTTTTTTAAAAGTATGTCTGTTCTTTACTGCTAAACCTGACTACAAACTCTATGCTCAGAAAATGATCAAGTAAAGCATTGCGACGCTGCAATGGGTTGCGTTGCTATCCACCACGGGCTTTCGATTAAATTATCTTGCAACAAAATTGCGGAAAGCTCATATTGATGATAATGAATTATGATATTGTCCAAGTCTTTTTGTACATATTATAATATACAGTTTATATACCAGGCGTGAGAAAATTTGATATCATCATTTATATTATGCCTTAAAAGTAATTTAATTTTAAGTAAAGTTTAAGTAATAAAACTCGTCGTTCATTGGAATGTCAACAATAACAAGTTATTTATGTTACTCTACTGTGGTCGTGGTTAACAACATAACATTAACATAACCATCGACAGTTGACTACACTAACTACATCACTGACAAAAACATGAACGTTCATTTGATAACGCGAATTGTCATCGTGGGAAAATTTGCGAGAAGTGGACATGTGTTGTTGCCCACAGATAAATTTAAAACTTGCTTTATCATACTTTATGCATCTATTTGCTTTGTGCTTTCAAATTCAAAATTGGTGAAGGTAAACGAGAATTTAGTTTTGTTTACAATTGAATTGTAGTTTGTAAAACACACTGACATGAGCACGTCGTTGTTTATTGTTACAAACACGTTTTACGTTTTAAATATTTCTATTACAATTACTGAAACTACTAACATACTTAACTATAATAATTATTATTAATTATTTGTGTTCTGTAAAGTGTATTGTTATCTCATATATAGTCATATATATTGAATTGTAATGTTTTTTGGGGGTAAAATTGAATTGATTTAAATCATCTGTTATTTGTATATTTGTCCAAAGTCTATCTTGTGATAAAGTAAGGGATTAATTTAAATGCTGGCATGACTGATAATATCATCATGGGGTTAGGGACTTTAATATTACAAACTTCAATGGTGTGCATTTGTGGAAAATTATATATATATAAATAATATATATTATAAAAGTTCAGATAATATCGTTGTGCTGTCTCCACATCAAAAGAAGGCTGTAGTAATGGGTGAATCTTTAAATATTTTATTGTATTAAATAGTTTAATACAGCCTGTCCCTCACCGTCCTGGTAGGTAGACTGCTGTTTGTCCATGATGTTATACTCCTATTATTTATATTGCTGTCTTTCTCTTGTCCATCTACCTTTCATTCTTTCTAGTATAGTCTTCAGCAGACTTTCCTATGTGTTTATTAGTTTTAACAAAATATGTAAATGCTAAATAGCAATTTAGCGAAAAATAATGAATATAAAATGGAACGAATTAAGAAGTGATGAAATCAGAGAAATGTCTGGTCAACCACTAGTAACAACTGTTATAAGAAAGAGAAGATGGAGATATGTTGGACACACATTGAGAAGAAATGATCAACGAATATCAAAGCAGGCATTGAAGTGGGGAGCAAAGGGTTTAAGAAAGAGAGGACGACCTAGGAAGACCCTGAAACGAACTTTGCTGAGAGAGGCAGGAAATATCGGTCTCAGTTCCATGGAGAAGATTGAGCGAGTTACCCAGGGTAGAGCGGTATGGAGAAATTACTTGCAAGCCTTATGTAACGTATAACGGTACTAGAGAAATTATTATAATAGCAATTTAACTAAATTAATAACATAATTGTCATCAAAATAAACTCTTTATTGACCAATAAAGGGGATCTAAGTGTATCAAGAATTGACCTCATTACACTAGAATTCCCCATATGACTTGATCACTCCGCAGATATATCATCTATATCCTCTTCGTGTCCCAATTGACACATACGGCTTCCACAAGAGATTTCCACTGTTGCCGTTCTGCTGCCTTTCTACCGTCTCCCACGTCAGGCCACACTCCTTCAACTCTCTCTGCACCGTTCTTCTCCATGTTTCCTTTGATGTCCAGGCCTTCTTTTCCCATTCACTGTCCGCCTGAGAGCTGTCCTAGCCAATGCCCCCACTGGCATACAACATACATGTCCAAACCATCTCTGTCTCTTAATGATAATGATGGTCTCTAAAGAGGCACAGTCCATTCTTTCAAAAGCTCCTCATATGCACATATATCATGCTACCTGATAAAAGTATTCCACAAAGCACATACTTCGTAGATCCAGCAGCATTCGTAATGGATCTCCAGAAAACAATCGTCAATCAACAATCTCTTCTCAGGATACAGGACATGTTATTGTTATGAACCAATGTCCAGTTAACAGATCAATTCTCTTAAATAAGAAAATGTAATAGATTTTTACTAAATCTGTTGCTTCTTGATTTATTACAGTATGTCTGCAATGTGGAGGATCATTCAAGGTGTCTTCCTCGGCTATCATAACCTACTGCTCTCACAGAGAGCCCTCACATTCACATCAGCATTTAAGTACCAGAATCGTCGCAGTTTGACATGTTCACCCTGTGTCGTTGATTTAAGGAGTGACACAATAACAAAACCTACTGAAAAGATGAGAGAAGCAATGAAAAATGCTGTTGTGGGAGATGATGTTTATGGTGAAGATCCAACAGTAAATAGTAAGTATGAGATACTTAATTTTCTTTCTCTAATCTTGGGTTGTCACACTGTGTCACTTTGAGAAGAGGATTCTAGAACAAGCTTTTGGGTCCACTTCGTACATGGTGTCTTTCACTGCCTCTTTTATTTCTGTAGTCCACTTTTTGCGTGGATGACCTATTCTCTTTTATTCACTGAATTTAAGCAGCATTGCCAAGCAACAGCAGCAAATTATTTTTTTTTAATTTTGAGGTAGAAAAGATCAAGTGCCTGTTCTTTTGGAAATAGACAATAAAACTGAGATCTGGTGTTAAAGTTAAACACTTAAAATTACGGTGAAAAAAAAATAGTCTGTAAAGTCACCGCCCAGGTAAAAATCATTAACCAAATATTAAATAACATTCCTACAAATTTGCAGTCCATAAAATTACATTGGGAACCCTCACCTGTACTACAGAGTTCGTGCACTGCCGTTAAGATCTTCCTGTGTAAGAAAGAGGTCGGAGCGCACATTTATTCACTGAAGTGCATTAAGGATGGTCTTATTAATCAGTCATTCATATTCTCATAATTAACTTATGATTTATGTTGGAAATAGTTAGCAGTAATTTCATTTTGTACTTTACCAAATTTTTGTTCAATATTCCTTGAGTGGATACAGCAAAACACGTAAAAATAGCAATATAATTTTACAAATTACAAAAACAAGATACAGCGACGTGTCGACCAAATGGCCTTTATCAAAAGGATACAAATAAGCGAAGAAATTCAGACTTCCTATACAAAAGACATCACATATACAGTCATGCGACAAATCTCTGACGACCCTATAATAAAAATATGTGACTACTTCTTTTTCTTTTGTCATCACACTGCTACCGGGTTGTTGCCCAGTGTCGTGGTTTATATGTGACTAAAAACAAAATGTGAAAACTAGAAATGGAAAAAAGAAGATAAAACAATAATAATCGAATATATACAAAGCACATATACATTTAACAAATATACACATATGTTATGGAGCATGAGAAGAGACAGTATTAAGAAGCATAGGAATGTAGTACATTGAGTTCATGAGGTCACAAGGTACCATGTAATGATATAAAATGATTTTCTAGAGAAAATCGACTCTGATCATCAAACATGATCGAACAACTGTGACCTGGATATCGTAAGCTCCCAAATGGTCAGTTTCATTGAAATGAGTGGCTACAGGAGTCACAAAAGTGGATAACAAAAGAACACAGAAGAGCAACCTTCATTGTTCAGTCGGAGTAGAGGTTTTGGAAAGAAAGTTATGAGAATAATGTATTTAACTCTTTCCTCAGAGCTTCAAGCAGTCATTTCAGAAATGTTAGGCAAAGAAGCTGCCCTCCTAGTGCCAACATGCACAATGGCAAATACTGCATCAGGTAGGTAGGATTATGATCTTTGTAGTTTTGTATGAAGTAAATATCATGTGGTTATGTTTTTTTATAATGATATTAAAGAAACAGTTTTATGCTCAGGAAAATGTCTACACTTACCTAGACTAGCAAATAGATCATCTTGTTGAGGCAAGTAGATTAGCAAATAGATCGTTGAGGCAAGTAGATTAGCAAATAGATCATCTCGTTGAGGCAAGTAGACTAGCAAATAGATCATCTCGTTAAGGCAAGTAGACTAGCAAATAGATCATCTCGTTGAGGCAAGTAGACTAGCAAATAGATCATCTCGTTAAGGCAAGTAGATTAGCAAATAGATCATCTCGTTGAGGCAAGTAGACTAGCAAATAGTTCATCTTGTCGAGGCAACTAGTCTAGCCAAACCTGGTCACTGGCAACAAATGATAGAAGAAAACTAGTCACGACAGATGAAGTGTCAATGCAGAATGCTAGGTGTAACAAGCAGAGACTGGTTGAGAAATTAAGACATCCGGAAAAAAGTGGGTACAACATCAGTACTAGACTTCATCAAGAAATATAAAATTAAATGGTTCGCGCGTCAGCAATTACCAACAGACAGTGCACCTCAAAGAGCAATGCTGCTCCGATACAATGGGTACAAAGCAAAAGGCTGGCCACGCAAAAGATGGACCTCAAAGATAACAGAGGCGACGGAAGACAATATCTACGAAGTGCACACAAGGGCCCGTTTTAGAAATCTCTTCTGGACCTGACGCTGTGAGGCAAACAGGATTGGAGAAAAGAAAAAGAAAGATTAAAATAAATTTTTATTAGAAGTAGTATTTATTAGTTATCGATTTCTATTTTTGATCATTCTTCAGTTTTAGTTCACTGTAATGGAAGGTTTAATGAAGTGATTCTTGGAGAGGACTCCCATATGTATCTGTATGAGGTAGCTGGAATAGCACAGGTCAGTACCATTAGTCCGCGGTCCCTCTGAAATCTTATTGAAAATACAACACTTCTTTTTCTACTTTCTCATTCGTTCTCATACTTCTGCTAGTTACATCAGGATGCAGTCTAGAGAACGGAGTTCATTGTGTCACAGTTTTCAGCACGAACTGTGGCATCTGCAACTTTCTGTCCACCACATCTGACTTCAGCGCAACCTTTTTTTGGGTACAGGATTAGTATCTCTCTTTTAAATCTCCACAAAGTTCGCAATACTTCTTGATAGTTGTCTGTTCCCAGGGCCACCACGGGAAAGCAGTGTGGTGTCTTGGTCCGCTTTGTTCTTAGGCTGACCTTGATGTTAGCAGTCAACTATGAGTCACCGACTGCTACAAGCCCATGCAGCTTGTGGCTAGTCCTCCCAATGGGGAACAAGCATCGGATCTCAAATATGACACAATAAATCCCATTCATGGTTTAGAAGCTACTTATAAAGTACATGTATAGGCATTATTCGTAATGCACTGACTTATTTCATTTCAAATAAGAAAATTTGCTTTGTGGAGGTTGTTAATTTCAGAGGTGTACGTGTTGTGTGGATAGTGTTATTGTCAGAGGTGTATATTCAGAGTGTACTCGCTGTGTGGAGATAAGCCAATGAACTGCAGTAATGCATGTGTAGTGCCGGGACCCGCAAGGGAAGCAAAGAATAGAAACACTGCGACCTACAAGGCATGTCGTAGGAGGCGACTGATGTAGGTCCTAGGGTAGCTACCTAATAAATAAAAAGCTTCACAGAAATCGGATGTGCTGTCCTACTTGTAGGCACATAACTGGCACAATGTACAATTGCTCTTAAGCTCAGATCACATACAAATCACACAGAGTGGTTAACAAGTGGTCGATATGGAGCGTTTGAAGAAGATATTCTCTTGTTGACACTGTGCAAGCATGTCTTGGTTAGAGATAATATTTGGCTAGAACATATGATTAAAGAAATAGGTAACATTTACTTTTTTTAAAAATCTATTCTTTGATTCGGACAAATAATATTTTTGTGAAGTTTTTAAGTGTCAGATCTCTGCACATACAATATTGTTATATCAGTAAAGCTCTAATTTAAATATGCATGTGACTAACACCATTGGTTAATTTATAGTTTTTGCGACAGCTTGCAGGAATCCAGGGGTGCTCTGTGCCAAACCTGCCAGATGGCACTATGGATTTGGACAAAATAGAAGCAAAAATTCGTCCCCTGGATGATGACCATCAACCATTCACAAGGGCCATCTGTATAGAGAATACGCACAACAGATGTGGGGGCAAGGTCTTGCCTTTAGATTACATTCAGAAGGTATGTGTATGTATGGAATTATGGTCTCCATCTGTAGAAGGCATGCAGCCAGTCCCTCAGCCCCAGGTGGCTGACCAGACAGTTTAGCTTAGTGTAGCTTATATACTTTATTAGCAGACAGTAGTATTGCGCACTAAATATGCATGTGTTCAACATAAGCAAGAGTGGCAATACTGGACGAGACCTGACGTAGCAAAAACCAAGGTGTAGTGACGGTGTAGTAAAGATAAAAAGAAGAAAGATAAACAATGGACACGGACAGACATGTGTTAATGTGTCTGCCGTTATAAACCTCAATAAAGATGAAAGAACTTAATTGAATCTTGTTTGTTCGCTATATCGTACTGTCCCGAGTTTTAGTATGTAAGGAACACCATCTATAAAATCAAAGAACCACATTGGAACACGAAAAGGACAGGGTTCTGTCGCCAAGGACATTGTACTACCGAATTGCAAGATAGGACATTGTGATACTAACACTACAAGAAAGAGATATATGAAGGCATTTATAATACGTCCTGTGTTTTATACCGCCTGATCCTCCCCTTCAACCACCACGACCCCACCTGTACGTCTGTACATCTTTGCCTGCCCTGAAGAGGGCATTCCCTCCTTTGTGCCGCAATTTATATCTGTAATTCCTGCATCTTTAGACCAGACGTATATATTTCATGCTAAGATTTGTAGGTACCAAGTTTGCCCTTTGTCTTCTATCTATCTTAGCCCGATGCAGTAATCCAGCCTGTTACAGGGATGGTCACTTGGAAGTGAAGTACGGATTTCATCAGCTCTGATTCACCGACTTATTTCATCTCATTCAGTGTCTTAAACCCAGAATGATGGCTGCCTCCAGCTAGCTAATCTCTCTTTTTTAAATGTCTGATATAGTAGTGTGCTGGCCTTATTGTCAACAAATAATAATTTTAATGCTTTTCATTCAAGGCACACTCTAGTCAACCCAGCTGTAATTATATACCCAACACTGAATTGCAGAAATACAGAGGAAGAACTTAATAACTAATATAAAAAAGCTAAAGTCTAGTATTGTGTGGTCTCTAATACTTTACCCCTACAGCATTATAAGATTATCTTCAATTTTTAGTTATACTGCAATATGTAAATGTTTCTGGTTTGGATAGTTTTCTCCTGCCTTTGCCAATTTATTTAATATGGCTGGTATTCAGCATGGTCATTGAGTTATTTGTGTGTGTTGTTGGTGGTGATTCCTGCATCACCAATAATGGCTGACACATTCCGTTTCTGGGACACTTTTTTGTTTAGTTTGCGCTCTAGATAGTTGCATTCAGATCTGTCACCCTATTTTTGTCTGGTGTTGTCCTACTTTATGGGGATTTCAGCCTTCTGCAAATAGGCTCAACAACTGGGATTTTGTGCAGGGTGTGCTCCCTGTATACTTGGGAAAGGTGTCATAGAAGTAGAAGAAAAAAGATGTATTCCTTAAGGGAGAAAGAGGACTGTTATTTGTCCCATAGCTCGCGCCTGTGTGTTGCCGGGGCTCACAAGGGCAGCAAAGAATAGTACCACACTGACTTACAAGGTATGTCGTATGAGATGACTGAGGAAAGCTACGCTAGTAAATAAAAAGCATCGCAGAAATCGGATGTGCTGGCCTACTTGAAGCACATAACTGGCACAACGTACAATCGCTCTTAGGTTCATATCACATACAAATCACACAGAGTGGTTAACAAGTTGTCGATGTGGAGAGTTTGAAGAAGAAGAGTTCCATAGCTTGGGGATGGGTTGGTTGCAGCCAGAGCATTTACCACTCGCATGTGGATTCTGCACTGTCCCTTGATGGTCGTTTGTATATTAGTTGTTTGATGGTAGTTGCTGTTGTATATTCTGAAATTATTGTTTTCTTTTTTACAGGTTCAGGCTCTTGCACAAAAATATAAATTGCTTCTTCATTTGGATGGAGCAAGAATCTTCAATGCATCTGTTGCTCTTAAAGTGCCAGTTTCGGAAATAGCACAATATTTTGATTCTGTCTCCGTAGCATTTACAAAAGTAAGATTTTAAAAATAATTTAATTTTTTTCTGAAATGATGTCACAACACTCCACCCATAGGTACTCAGTCTTCCCTAACAGATGTAGAAGGATATACAAATTGCTGGTTCCTATGGCTTGCTGGTTAAACACACTTCTCTCTCTGTCCCTCAAGCATCTAGCACTACTTGTACAGCATGTAATTCCAAACTCCTTAAATCGCTGGATTAATTCAACGTCAATTTTAGTGTCCTCATCCAACAGTAGGTCAACTTGAGACAGAAGAACAACCTCCTTATCCATTCTAAACTCCCCAACAAACGATGTTTTCGATTCAAGTCTGTCCACTCTCTCGCTGCCACGAACACCAGCACGCACAAGAAAGATATCCATGAGTCTCTGAAGGTTGGAAAACTCTTTAGACAACATCCATATTGCATATTTCCTTGCTTGATGTACTGGAGGACCAGACAACACTGCACAAACTCCGTAGCTCCTGCTGGAGCTCATTGGAAATATTACAAAACAATATTAACCTGTACATAAAGTAAATAATGTAATAAAATTAGCTTGTTTCTATGATTTTCATAAAATATGCGTTGCTACTTTATAATGCTTTGCATCGTAACAACGGAGATGAGGTGCCTTAGAAGAGCTGCAGGTGTGACAATATGTGACAAATAAATCAGAAGAATGGATGTAAAACCAGTCATTCAATTCATAAAAGGACAACAGATTTAATGGTTTGGACACCTGACAACAATGCCCTGGTATCATCTACCACAGAGAGCCACACTGAAAAAGTATAACGATTACAGAGCAAGAGAAAGACCACACAAAAGATGGAATGACGACACCAAGAACAGCCTTAAGAAAACGAATAACAGCTTACAAAGTGCATTAGAACAAGCACACACAAGATCACTACATTTCTCCCCCAACACTTCTATAAAGAAGTAAATGGTGGAAGAGAAGAAGCTTTGCTATAATTATTTCAGAAAGTAATCTTTCCTTTAGTAAATCTTTACTTTTTATAGTAACTTTTTTTAAAAAATACAAATAATGCTAGCTAAAGTAAAGTAAGCTTCCTTGAGTTATTAAAAAAATCGCCCATTTGTTGCACATGGAGAGCAAAGAATAGTAACACTGTGACCTACAAGGCATGTTGTGAGAGGAGACTGAGGCAACGGTCTAAGGGAGCTACCCTAGTAAATAAAAAGCATCGCAGAAATCAGATGTGCTGGCCTACTTGTAGGTGCATAACTGGCACAATGTACAATCACTCTTAGGCTTGCCCGAGTGGTTACCGGGCCCAAATTTGTGGTGTAAAGAATAGAACCACTGTTACCTGCCACGCATGTCGTAAGAGGTGACTAAGGAGGTTTGGCTGAAATTGGATGCATATGTCCTAAACGTGTAGAAGTCTATATGTTTAGGGGCCTACCAAACCAATGTGCAACATATACCCGTTCTTGGCAAAGATCAAACGTATTGCAAAGAGTGATTAAAATTGGTCATAAAGAACGCACACAAAGAAGAAGACTCTTAGGCTCAGATCACACACAGATCACAAAGAGTGGTTCAACAAGTGATTGATATGGAGCGTTTCAAGAAGACATGATAGAACATTGTGAACTTTTGTTTCAGGGATTATGCTGTCCTGTAGGCTCCATAATTGCTGGCACACATGACTTTATAAATTTGTAAGTAAGAGACGTGTTTACAGTTTAATGTGATTCTAATCTTGATTTAATCCTAAACTTGATTTGATACTAAAGTTGATTGGACAGATTTTTGTGTGATGTCTTGCTTTCCTTATTATCAGTATCCCTCATCATTCAGACAAAACTTATTCTGACTTTAGAAGTACTTGTAATTTAGATCCCTAAGTAAAAGATCAGAGTGGTCCCACCGCGAACCGTGTGCACACCAAAATATTTTGTCCCAAGCTGGTCTCAGCACCAGAATTTCAGTTTCACACGATCACTATTGCAGTGTGTTATCAACTCGGATATCAGTGACCTCTTTTAGTCATCTTCACTTTCCTTGACTACTGTGCTGAACATTGATTGCCCAGACTGTTTGAGTTGTAGGAGATTCAAAATCTATGTAGGAGCTACTGTGTAACTTCTGTGCTACCATCATTTTTAGTTTGTGCCACCATCATTTTTAGTTTGCTGAAACGCAGTACCTATTAAGACAGCCGGATTGAAGAAATGTCAATTCTAACCAGGTTACAAGTCTTAGTGTCCATCACAAGGTCTGTAATGCAATAAATCATTCATTCTTCTTGACGCTTCATAACGACCACTTGTTAAACCACTCTTTGGGATTTGTAAGTGATCTGAGCCTATGAGTGAATGTACGTTGTGCCAGTTATGTGCCTACAAGTAGGCTAGTACATCCGATTTCTGTGACGTTTTTTATTTTCTAGGGTAGCTTCCATAGGCCCGACCGTAGTCGCCTCTTACAACATGCCTTGTAGGTCGCAGTGTTACTATACATTGCTCCCATTGAGGATCCCGGCAACACACAGGCAATCATTCAGTAACTTGCCATATGCAGAACTTTGCTATTCTGAGATCTTCCTGTGTAAGTAAGAGATCGGAGCACACATGGTTACTCACCAAAGTGCAATGATAATGGTTCTATCAATCAATCAATACCCTAACAGTCATGCAGAACTTCTCTCTATCATAGAAATATGTGCAGACCATAGATTGTGAAGTGACCTTTTTTTTGTTTACATTTCTAGCCTAAATTATGGGGGAGGTATGTGGACCAATTACTTTCCTCACTTCTGGAACATCTGTTGTATGAATTTGAACACTAAACCCCTTATGCTAGATTCTAAAAATGAACGTTCCATCTTATTCTTCTTTTGTCATCACACTGTTACCCAGTGCATGGTTTTCTGTTTTTGTCTTACGTCGCTGTAGTGGCTTGGTTGATGGATATGTTTGCTATTTGACAGGATTCTTCTATGCCATCTAATCATCTTTTTCATGGTCTTTCTTTCCTGTTCTTATGTAATGTTTCTTTTCATTGCGCTAATACATCCTACTTTTATATATATGAAATGCTCGTCTACCCAGCGTGTTTGTAGCGCATTGGACTACGGGTGACTATCCCTCTGTGTGTGTGTGTGCGGGTTCAATTCCGCGGGATGGCAGAAAAAGTCACAGATTTCCCAGATTTACGGTGTTCGTGGCACTGAACCGAAGGGTTACGATGTCCATGGCACCGAGCCAAGAGCTGAAAAGCTCAAGTGCTTCTGGATCTAAAAAAATATATATGAAATAAATGCCGACTTGAATATCATTTTATTTTGTGTGTATCTGTTATAACTAATTTGTAATGTGGATAAACAGAGCAAGAAGAGCTAGGAAAGCCATGGGTGGAGGTATGAGACAGGCTGGTGTGATAGCAGCTCCTATGCTTGTTGCACTTGAAGATATGATACCAAGACTTTCTGAGGACCATGAAAGAGCATTCAGGATTGCTAAAGGTTTATATTTTTTGGTTTATTATGGTGTTTGTTTCCATATAACCTATATCAGGTTCTTCCATTATACTCTCTCTCTCTCTAGCTTGTGACACCCTTGGTGCTTAGGGCAAAAACAAATGCATGCCATTATTTTCTGTTCTGGACCGGCCCCTGTATTGTGTTCCAGCTGTGATTCATTTCTTTCAGTTCTTGTTCTACTGTTCTCCTCCAGGTTGTTTTAGGTCTTCCGCTTTTCGTTACCCTCTGGTGTCCTTCTTAGTGCAGTTTACACAGCTGGTCTCCATGCATATCACATGTCAGATCGATCTTCAATGTTTCTTTTGGAAGATGGTGCTCACATTCTCTTGCTGATGCTATGTAAGCAGTTCTTGATTAGAGACAGTATTTGGTTCCATTATAGTCGATTTGGTTTTTTCTTAGTCTTCAAATTGTGCCAGAATCAGTTTTATGTGTGCCATCATTGAGACTGTGTTGTCTTCTAGGATCAGGTCTGTGTGCCAAGATTGGGTCTGTGTAACCAGCTTCAGATCTGTGTATGCCTGGATATGGTCCTGTATGTGTTGTAGGATTATATCTGTGTGTGCCAGGATCTTGTCTGTATGTGTTGTAGGATTATCTCTGTGTATGCCTGGATATGGTCCTGTATGTGTTGTAGGATTATATCTGTGTGTGCCAGGATCTGGTCTGTATGTGTAGTCGGATTATATCTGTGTGTGCCAGGATCTGGTCTGTATGTGTTGTAGGATTATCTCTGTGTTTTAAAGGAGTTTTAAAGCTGAAGGATTTACTTCATTGCACCGGGTTTTACCTTATATAGCTTAGTCCCTCTCCGCAGAAATGGCATGCCACCTGCCGTGAGTATTGCACAAAGCATGAACTCTATAGCTCCGGTAACAATCCTAGGGGTCTCTGGAAAAAAATGAACCTGTGAACAGAACGGCGCTGTCCGGATTCGAACCTTCGACTCATGAGGCAAGGACTTAGCCACAGAGACCCCCAAATCTGTGTGTGCCAGGGTCAAACCTGAGTGTGCCATGATTTGATCAGTATGTGTGATACTATTAGTTCCATGTTGTCCAGGATTATGTCTAAGTGCATCAGAGTCAAAACTGAGCATTCCCTGGTCTGTATGTGTTGTAAGATTGGATCTGTGTGTGCCAGGATCGTCTCTGTGCACAAGAATTGAGACTCACATATTCTAACATATTTATATATTTCAAGCTGTGAACACAAAACTGGGTAATCCAATTTGCAGAGTGGATATGGATGGTGTCCAGTCTAATATAGTGATGATCCAGTTTGATGGGGATGTCACACCCTCACAGTTCTCCCAGAGATTGCAGGAGGTAAGTTGTGAGGTTTATTAACATTTCTCAACTGATTATAATAGTGTCTAGTAACCATTTCAAGGTGGCCTCTGTGGCCTAGGGGATAGTGACTCAGTCTATTAACCCTGACGTTCTGAGTTCGAATCACGCTGCGAACAGTTTGGTTGCAAATTGTTTCGCATGGATTTTTACAAAGGACGATGGCACCACCGTTCAGAAAGCAATGGCAAACTACTGAATGTAATAATGCCTAGAAAAATCACAAACAGCGTTAAAAAGCTGGGGTTGATTCGCAAAGTCCTGTAAAGGATATGCAATTAACTTAAATTTAACCATTTCAAACATCAGGGTATGACACTCAGAAGGTGGACCTCAGAGATAACAGAAGCACTGAAAAACACTATTCAACTCCTAGTAGACAAGAGCAAAAGTCATGTTTTTACAAGCCATTAGTAAAGGATATGCAATTAACTTAAATTTAACCATTTCAAACATCAGGGTATGACACTCAGAAGGTGGACCTCAGAGATAACATAAGCACTGAAAAACACTATTCAACTCCTAGTAGACAAGAGCAAAAGTCATGTTTTTACAAGCCATTAGTAAAGGATATGCAATTAACTTAAATTTAACCATTTCAAACATCAGGGTATGACACTCAGAAGGTGGACCTCAGAGATAACATAAGCACTGAAAAACACTATTCAACTCCTAGTAGACAAGAACAAAAGCCATGTTTTTACAAGCCATTTGTTTTTAGAATAAAATATGCCCTTTAGTGTGGCTCCTGGTAAAAAGTTGTCCAACCCAAAGCCCCACAGTGTGACGTTTGGTCCACAATGAGTTAAGAATCACACACAAAAGCCTGTTCTAGAAGTCTTTTCTTATTCTGACACTGTGAGGCTAAACAGAAATAGAGAAAGAAGAAGTAGTAGACTAACTACATTACCTTTTGTTGAATAGTTTCTGTGTTGTTTACATAAATCATATCCTTGTTTTGCCAGCGGGGTGCCTGGGGGCATAAGGGAAGCAAAGAATAGTGCCAATGCGACCTACAATGCATGTCATAAGAGGCGACTGATGTGGGACCTAGGGTAGCTACCCTAGTAAATAAAGAGCATCGCAGAAATTGGATGTGCCGACCTCCTACTTGTAGGCGCATAACTGGCACAGCGTACAATCGCTCTTAGGCTTAGATCACATACAAATCACACAGAGTGGTTAACAAGTGGTTGATATGGGGCGTTCAAGAAGAATATCCTTGTTTTAAATCTTAATTCGTGTAGGGTCCTAATATGCAGTGAATGAGAGGATAGAAACTAGCCTTTTTTTTTTAAACGAGTTAACCAAGACCCTATTCCACTTTGAAGTGGTGGTCCTAGTAATAGGTTGTATTACTGCAGTCTAGCTAAGCAAGTTTAAATTAAGGAGTGGAGATAAACCCTGTCCCAAAAATGCAGTGTTGAAAACAGATGTATACGGTCGAAAGACTCAAATATTGCAGTTAGGCTATTTAAAGACAAAGGATGGACTTTATTGCACCACGTTTTTACTCCTTATGGTTCGCTCCTTTACCGCAGAAATAGAACACCACCTGCTGAGAGTATTGCACAAAGCATGCGCTCATGAACAGAGCGGCTCGGTCTAGATTTGAACCCACGACCTTCGGAGCGCAAGGCAACTGCTTGATCACTTAGCCTTACTACTGAAATTGTTCCTAACACTGTCAATTTTGTTAGTTGCAGTTTCTGTAACAATGCCATGTTTATAGGGTTGGGTAGCCCGCCTGCCCAGCGTGTTCAGTATCGCTTGGACGACGAATGACAAGCCCTCTGTGAGTGCAGTTCAGTTCCGTGGGTTGGCAGAAAAGCCACAGGTTCTCAAGTTTATGGTGTTCATGGCACTGAACCGAAGGGCTACGATGTCCATGGCACCGAGCCGAAGAGCTGAAAGCTCAAGTGCTTCTGGATCCAAAAAAAGGGTTGGGTTGTTAGTTCGAATCAAACCACAGTAATCTAGGGGATCTACTGTTCAATATGGAACACATTTGAGCAGGTGGCTTATCGATCATAAAATTTTTTTTACAAACCTCGCTCTTTAGTATCACTTTTGAGTTACGCTGTAGCATTCAAGTAAAAAGGTAAAGGAACCCTTTTTCATACCTCGAGGTATATTTGGTAATATGATGTTAGACCAGTATTTTTCATTGACCGTCTGCACACTTTAAGTGATCTGATCAACATCACGCTGGCCGCTTCCACTTCCCATTGCTTTTTCTGGTACCCAATTTGAGACTAGGTCAATCTGAGATCGGTAAAACATTCCATGCCCACTGTGGAATTAAACCCACACCACTAGCCTAAGAAACGAGTTCACTAACAACTAAGCTGCTGCGACTATCTAAGAACGCTGTAGCATAGATGTCAGATATGATTAGTCATATGGGAGGCCATCATAGCAGCCTCATTCCCAAGTATATATTATAGATTGTTTTGCAAACAATGCCCTGGCTAAAGCGGGCAGAATGATGGACAGAGCCGATGTCATCAATACGGATCTCATTAATGTGATAGGGCGAGTCTCAGACACTGGAATGAGAGAGTGGACATGTCAGACATTATCATCTTCGCGATAGAGAGAGAAGATATACTAATCAACTTCTCATGGATATGGTGCGCAATTGAACTCTGGGATACATCAAACAGCTCTCTGCCATTGTCAGAACAGACACTGGAGCATTTCCTGCACAATTGTCCACTCCTGTGTGAGCTGAGAAGCAACATGTGGCCACACCCAGTCGACCTAAAAACTAAGCTTTGGGGAAACCTGACAGACCTGAAACCGACTGCTCAGTTTGTGGTCCCACAGTAAGCTAAGCGCAAGACCATAGATCGTTGAAGAACTCTGGGATGGCCGCTTCAGCGGACAGAGCACACATGGGAATGCCCAATGTACCATGCCGTCAATCGCATAACATAACACACGATTGTTTAATTTTAATTCCTTACAGATGCATGTCTTGATAATTATTTGCAGGTAACAGATAAAGAAAGGAAGTCCTTAGGCCAGTCTATATCAGTTTTAATGTCGCCTTACTCACCGACGACATTACGATATGTCACACACAATAATATTAATGACAGTGATGTGGAGAAGGTGATCAGGAAGTTTTATTATGTGCTTGAAGAGATGTTAATCAGATAATTTTGTCCTGACTTGTGACTATACTGAGTTTTGAGTTTTCATGGACGATCATCATTACTGCACATCGAACCAGTTAGTCCATAAGTGCTTCGATCTCTTCTTAAGTATGTCTCTCTGCATGTGGCAATTAATGGCAGCATTTCTGTTTTGGTTTACTATTCTTCTTTGTTTATGTTATGCGATCAACATCATGGCACATTGGGCATTCCCATTCGTGCTCTGTCCTCCACTGCAGCAGCCATCCAAAGTCCACTTGCTCACCGTACCCATGAGAAGTTGATTAGTATATCTTTCTCTCTACCATGAAGACGACACTGTCTGGCATGTCCAAACTTAACGCCTAATTCTGGAACTCGTCCAATGTCTGAGACTTGCCCATGTCACATAAATGAGAGCATACCGAATTGATGATGCTGTCCATACTTATTCTTCTTTCACTTCCAGTATAGTGCTTGTCTGCTACACCCCATTTGATATTCTTGCAGTCTGGTTAGGGTTACAGATTGTACCTCATTCCTCGAATCATTTACATGCCCAATATCTATTATCATATCAGCATTACCCATTGCTTGTCTGCTTTCTACAGTAGTCATGCCAGCGAAAGGAAGACTGTTTAAAAAAGATGGATAGATGACATAACAGAATCCTATCAAAAAAGCAAAAATGACTATCACCCAAGCTACTAGAACAGCACAAGGCAAAAACAGAAAACATGACACTGGGCAACAACCAGTTAACAGTGTGACGTCAAAAGAACTCTTGTTCTTCTTAACATGCTCATTTCTTAGATACTTAGTTACTTCCCTTCTACTCTGTTGTGTTACCAGTAAATAAACAAGGTAACTACCACGGAAGTAGACTGTAGTGGGGTACAGACTGCCAGAGAATGAAAAGTGACATGTGAGGGGTCAGAATAGTGAGGAAAATATTAGGTTTAAAAAAAAAACTCAACATTGCCTAGACTGCAAAACACTCATATTTGTCCTGGGTGAGTCTGATGTTGCCCTCATACCTTCACACTCTGAGCATCCCAATATAATTTTATCTCTAGCAGTTACATGTACATTTTTGGCATCATAAAATAATAAAGAATGTATATAACACCTGAGGACTCAATTTTTAGTTGTATTTATATATTTGTTATGAGATATGTGAAACTAAGAAACAAATTTATTGTGAAGTATGGAGTTGCTCCACAAATCTCACATTACAATACATGATAGCAACCTAATCTCATATTACAAGATTTGATGGTAACTTAATTTCTCATATTACTGAGGTACCATCTATGTCAACAAATCTCACCTTACAATAGATTCTCAGTTGTGGGTACATAAACAACTGGAGTGAGTTCATGTACTTTCCAGGTCTTATTCGTTCGCCTGCTATGAATTTAGGCGTGGTCTAGGTGCCTGGTATGGTGCTGATTTTTGCGTGAAGGCTCACTTTCCTTATTATCAGTATCCCCGCCAGTACAGTTGTGCCTGTGCTTTAGATCCCAGCACATGGGAGGGACTAGCTGATGACAGAGTTGTGTGGAAAGCCAAATTACGGAAGGGCGCAGAGTCTTTTGAGAAGAGATTTATGTACGAGCTGAACGACAAGAGAGAAAACCAAAAACTCAGAAGTTGTCACAGTAAAACACTTGCCTATTGACAGTCTGTAAAGATGAAAAGGGCCATATATATACAGTTGTGCCTTTGACTTCAGAGATAACTTCCCTGGTTATTACACATCATCATTAGGTGAACTGGCATAGGCGGTCATGGATCTCCACATGTCTCTGATGTTTGCTATCATTTCAGATGTTGACGCTCTACCATGCCATGAAGTCAGGCTCTCTAAAATTGTCTGTCTCATCTTGCTCGATTTTATCGGTTGTCACAATGTGTTCTAAACCTCCCTGTCTCACTACGTCTGAAAAATGATGACCGTCTATTTCTTATATTGATAATTAGCTTTCTCTGTGTCTTGACCTCATTCAACACCTCAATATTAGTCATTACACAATGAGTTTTAATATAAACATGTACAACGAATTCAAGATATATATATATATACACAGAGGTGCTAATATCAAAAATATGGATTAAATCATTTTGAAAATGCTACAAACAAAACTGTAGAATGCTCACTTTTATCATCATCAAATAGCTTGTCCCGTACAGAAATTTGCTACCCTAACAGTCCTTCTGAATTTCTTTCTCTCATAGGCTTTTGCAGCCATCATGCTCAAACCAAATGTTACATCCTTAATCTATCTTCTCCGTGGCCTCCCTCTTTCCCAGGATGCCTCCTATGATGGTCTTCTCCAACTCTTTGTGTCTATTTATGTGTCAAAAATACATCAATTTTCTCATTCTTAATTGTGTACCAACATTAATACTTTAAGATAGTTTTATGGAAGTTTCAAAATACAAAAGAAATGGAATAGTAAATATTGCTTTGAAACTGAAATTGAAAATAAAACATTGCATACACAATAGTAGTAAGAATAATAACTTTATGAATTATTTAAATTAAATGTTCACATATTTTGGACATTTCTGCAAACATTAAGATTTGATCAACCAAACACTGTCACCACAGAACATTAGCACAAGTTTTAAACAGAAGAACAAAACCCACACACAAGAATTGAGATTTTAAAATACTATAACTTGTCATTTCTGTAAATGACTAAAGTTTGATATATATATTCCTCTCATACCGTTATACTTTACATTGGGCCTGCAAGTAATTTCTCCATACCGCTCTGTCCTGGGCAACTCGCTCAATCTCTTCCATGGAATTGAGTCCGATATTTCTTGCTTCTCAGTAAAATTCATTTCAGGGTTTCCTAGGCGTCCTTTTCCTGAACATTTTGCCTCCCACTTCAATGCCTGCTTTGGTAATCTTTGATCATTTCTTCACAAAGTGTGTCCAACACATTTCCATCGTCTCCATCTTATAACAGTTGTTACTAGTGGTTGACCAGAAATTTCTGTAATTTCATCACTTCTGAATTTATCCCATTTTATGTACATTATTTTCCGCAGACATCTATTTTAAAATGCATTCAACTTTCTATATCTTGTCATTTTCCAATATAGGAAGACATGTATCACACAAAATCACTAAATTCATCATGAGAAATAGACAAAATAAACACAGTAAAAATATCATGAATGCAGGGTCACCGTGCTCACTTAACAAAAGGTGTCCATGGTTTCACAATGAAAAAGTTCCAGAGTTTGAATAATACCTGAGATACATATTTACAGATGATGATAAAATTGTACAAATTGAGTCATTATACCAGAAAGTCAAACCGAAGAGCGATCTTTGAAAATGAGTTGTACCTCATTTTTTTGTCCAAACCATGAAAGGTTCCTTTACAGTACTTCTTCAATATTCTTCTTTGAATGCTACACTTGTTAACCACTCTTTGTGATCTGAGCCTAAGAGCAATTGTACGTTGTGTCAGTTATGTGCCTACAAGTAAGACAGCACAACCGATTTCTGCGATTCTTTTTATTTACTAGAGTAGCTTCCTAGGCTCCTACCTCAGTCACTCTTACGACATGCCTTGTAGGTCGCAGTTTTACCATTCTTTGCTCCCTTACGAGCACCAGCAACACATGGAGGATAATTAAATATAGCAAAATATAATTTATTATATTAAAAAAAAACAAGAACTAGCAATAATTCATTTGTTCACGAACTATGTACATCTTGTTTTTGTATTTTGGTTTAAATTGTTATTACTGCTCTTGTCATGAATGTTCACAGTTGCTGTTTGTCTGTATGCGATGTTGTCTCATTGCCTGAGCTGCGATACAATCTTCGTTTCTCTAACTGATACGCAGAACACAATACTTTAGGTAACGTTGTCCACTGTGAATTAAGAATGCAACCTTTGACTGTGTAGTATGCTTTTTGGATTATTAACAAATTTTTATCATCTTCTCGGAGTGTGAGATGAATTTCAAATGTAGGTGGTGTTGAGGGGTTACCAAATATAGTAGCAAGTTTCACAGAGTTATCTCTCTCTTGTAGTGTTATGTATATGATGCTGCCTTGTACACCACACGGTTCAGCCATGGACATGTAGAGAATGTCTTGTGCAATTCGTAACAGAAGATCTGATGGATATATGATCTGGCAACAAATCTCTTTTTCTGCAGCCTCTTTGAGCGCTGCTTTGATTTCCGTCTGCACTTTGTCACATGTTTCAGAATCAAATATGTCACAGGAGTCTTTACAAAAGCTCTTACTGGGATCTTTTTCATCTGGGAATAAATAGGTGTGTGTAAATATATAAATATGTAAACTATTTCAGTTCTGGAATAGTTAATTACATTAAAGTAATTATTTTGAAATAGTAAAAAATTTGCATATTCACCCTTTTGAGTTTATATACTTCTTTCTTCACCTTTCAATTGCCAATGGAACACAGGTATTCAACAAACTTCTTCCTCTCTCCTGCCATCCCTTCCAATTTTACCTATCCTTTTAATATCAGTCTCCAGCTCTCTTTTCCAAGTATGTCTAGTCCTTCCCCTACTCCTCCTTCCCTGCGGGTTCCAAAACAGTGCGTCTTGCAATGCTTCCGGTTAGTCTTCTCAATGTATGTCCTAGCCAGCGTCTCTTCCTTAGCTCTTTCTCCACTGGTATCTGATTAGTTCTTTTTCTGAGTTCCTCGTTTGTAATCTTATCATACCATCTCAGTCCCTCTATTCTACGTAAATATCCATTTACAAAGGTCTGCAGTTTTCTGATGGTTTCTTTCGTTGTCTTCCATGTTTCGAGCCATAGAACAGCACTGACTTCACATTTGATTGAAAGATTCTCAGCTTTGTGTTCTAGGGAAGCTACTCTAGCAGATAAAAAGCTTAGCAGAAATCGATGTACTTGTAGACGCATAATTGGCACAACATACAATCACTCTTAGGTTCAGATCACAAAAAAATCACACAGAGTGGTTAACAGGTTGTCGTTGTGGAGTGTTCGAAGAAGATTTTGCCTCCGACTTGTGTCTCCATTTTCCTTTTGCTCGCCGTCCAACAACTTTTCCTTCCAATAAGATTGAGACCAATGTCCCGCGTCTTTTTATATGTCTGAAATATTTTACTCGTTTGATTTGTATCTTATGTAGTAATTTCTAGCTACCTAAAGACAGTAGCTTTGAAGTTAAAATTGCGAGGACACAACCTTACCTGACGTCAAAATAGAATCGAACCAAATGTTTGCTAGAGTTTGGGAGAACTAAAAACATTCTCACAATATAGAACATATAGATAATCTAGAGTCAACCAACCGATCAAAGTTGCGGGTTAGCCTTGATGCAAGGCTCAATGTTTCAAATAGGTTACCTATTATCTAATTGTGTAGAATACATGATAGTTTGAAAGGACTATCATGCACGATTTAATAATCATAGTAGAACAGCGATTGTTCACTGGTCAATGACAGAATTAATTAACACAGTTAGTCCACTGGTCAAAGACAATTAATTAGCACATAGTTTATTTTAAATCACATTAATATGAAGCATAACTCACCTAATTTTGACTGGTATTTTTCGTGTTCGAAATCCGTTTCTATGATTAAAGAGTAGTCTGGGCATGATGTGGTAGTACCTTCTAAAAGAGACTTCATGGTTGTCTTAAGACGGTTTGTCAGAGTTTCAACTTCAGGTTTCATTTTACTCAGCAGTTTGTACAAGCAGCAGTAGATATCAATCGGCGTATTTTATTTAATGACAGCACTCTGTCCCGAGAACATGAGACGCAAAATCATAAACAACACAATCAATCAATTACAACAACAATGAACAATGCGTATGAGAGCAGACGATAACTGAATCAGAATCGTAATCTTTAACACTGACTTCTCACAAGTTCATTATACACAATTAATAGGTCACAAAATATGCGATCATACAACCAATTAAATGGACTCAAGTTTTATACCGTCATACTAATCAAATCTTGTTCAAGGAATGGCCCAGCGAACAGCTGTTCTGAGTGAGATATGATACGCTTGTTGTTCCCTGATCTATTTGTGAGCTTCGCATCGAAGATGCAGCATAAGTCGTAGTTTGTATCCAACCAATCACGTTCCAGCTCACCAATGTCAAGGATAAAGCTGCTCACTTTCGATTTCGCTTTTCTGGTCCTATATGAATGAAAATCGTGGTATTTCCTTTACAGGACCTAGCCATCAACAATAGTAAACGAGTAGGATTCTCTAAACACCACTTGTACGTGCAGTGGTTTGCCTTTGTTCTCTGAACGGTGAGGTCTATTTTTAACCGTTCGTAAAAATTCCACCGTAACAAATTTGCTACCAAATTTGCCGCCGCAGAGTTTGAAACAGGTACACTTGGGTTGTAATGCTGTTCTATCTGGCCATCAATGGCGAAATGCGGGAGGGCCATTCAGTCAGAACTGTTTGATTCTGAACACGACTTTGCTAGCGCATTTTCGCCATGTTTGGTCAGGTATTTTCCGGTTTCGTTTACCGAGCCACTGAGTTAGTGCTTATGTTATGTTATGTTATGTTATGCGATCGACGTCATGGCACATTGGGCATTCCCATACGTGCTCTGTCCTCCGTTGCAGCAGCCATCCCAAAGTCCATTTGCTCACAGTACCCATGAGAAGTTGATTACTATATCTTCTCTCTACCACGAAGACGACACTGTCTGGCATGTCCAAACTTAACTAATTCTCGAACTCGTTCCAGTGTCTGAGACCCGCCCATGTCACACAATTGAGAGCGTACCGCATTGATGATATCGGCTCTGTCCATGCTTCTGCCTACTTGAGTCGGGCACTGTTTGCAAGAAAGTCAGCACGCTCGTTACCCCGCACTCCAGCATGTTCAGGCGTGTACAGCCAAGTCATTTTCTTGAGATGTGATCTCCGAATGCTGTTCACCCATTCCACCCGCATACTTCCAGATGCAATCAGTTGAAGCATACTCATCGAGTCTGATATGATGATCGTATGGGTAACCTGTTGCTCAGCCACCCATGACAGAGCCCTGGAGGCAGCGGTGATCTCCATAGTCATGCTCGATGTCGTTGTCTCAAAAGCCCCGCAGTCCTCATGAAGTGTGCGACCGTTTCGTTGTGCTGAGTAAGCCCACGATGATCTGGTGCCACGCTTGACAGAACCATCGGTGTAGATAATGATATCACCTGGTGGGAGTGCTGATCCACGAGTGCAAGAATTTCTGCATTGACGACGCCCGGGGCCCATTCTCTACAGCGGCGTCCAGTGTGCTGATAACCCTGGCGTAAGCAGTCATATCCTCTGATATAGGCGTCCATTCGTCACCGTGCCTCAGCTCATCTAGAATACAGACCTGTTTAATAATATCCTCGGCCATCTAGGATCGACCTCTCTTCAATCGCCTTCCTTGTTCTCATTTATGGATTTGTGCAGAGGATGATTTGTGTCCGCATAAACTCTCAGATACGCTTTTACCTGTGCGACTTTGTGTCTCGTGGCCATCGTTGGCAATCCAAGGACATAGCGCATTGCCTCACAAGAAGTGTCACGTGTGCAACCGAGTATAAGCCTCATCTCTTCATTTTGGATCCTTTCTAACTTATCCAGCGATGTTCTGCTTACTGTTAGAAGACCAAGGCCATAGTCCACCACGCTCAGCACTAGTCCCTGATAAAGAAAGAGTAGTGGGCGTTGCTCAATAGCCGCCCACGCCATAACTTTGAGAGCGGTTAGCCCTTTTCTTGCCTTTATGATTACGTTCTCAACATGGCTCTTAAATGACAGGCTTCTGTCAACTGTTATTCCAAGATACTTTAGTGTTTAGGCAACACAACTCACTTGTCGTGGAGGCAGAGGTTCAGGCATTAATTTCTGAGAACGCATCTGAGCATGATGTAATCATTTATACGAATGGTTCGGTGATTCGACATGTGCGGAGCTCGTGGGCTTTCACTGCTCAGGTCGGAGGTGATGTTGTGAAGGAAGACAGTGGTGGTTTTGCCGTGACTACGAGCAGTCTCAATATGGAAATCATGGCGGTTACCAAAGCGATGATTTGGCTAGAATCACAGACTTTTATCCATGCATGTTTTCTCAGTGACTCAATGAGTATGCTCAGAAAGATTGAAACAGGATGGGCTAGGAGACATTGGATAGAATCGCTGGGGAGTCTAAGCTGACAAAGATCAGTTTTATTTTTGTGCCAGGGCATGCAGGTGTAAGGGGAATGAACGTGCGGATAGGCTTGCAGGTATGGCTGCTGTCCAAAGCGGACGAGCAATGGACCAGGCTGATATTATAAATTCCTTAAGGGAGAGAGGGCGTGTACATGATTCACGTAATAGCGGTGAATCCACAACACTAACCAGACTGCAAGAACTCAAAGTTAAGTGTGGTGTAGCTCGACAAGAACGCTATGCTGGCAGACAAAGAAGAATTGTAAACCAACAAAGAACCGGTGTCGTTAGTCGCCACACGCTGATGGACATACTGAGGAAGAGATCGGAGCACTTATGGACTAATTTGTTCGACGTGCAGTGATGGTGATCCGACGACTAAACTAAACTAAACTTTAGTGTTTCGGTTCTGTCAATGTCTTTGTTACACATGCTGACAACCGGGGTAGGTGTCTTTACTATGTGAGTGTTAAGAGAGAACCATGTCAGAGAGGCCTTTGCTGGGTTCACATTCGCTTCGAATTCATTGCACCAGTCACCAATCCTATTCAGCTCACACTGTAATGCAGATGCGATCTCATTTCTGTCCTTGCCCATGTGATACACCAGAATATCATCGGCGTACGACATTGTTCTGCCAACTCCGACCCTTTGTGTGCTGGTTACCCTGACGGTGTATACATTGAAAAGGACTGGCGAGAGTGGTGATCCCTGGGGAAGGCTCATTAGGACCTGTTGTGGTTGTGATGCCCATGAACCGCAACGCATTGATAACGTGCGCTCAAAAGGTGCAGCAGCAATCCACTTGACCAAGCGTGTTTAGAGCAACGCTGTGAGCTATGACTGTTACATGGAATGCTTTTTGCTGTGTCAACCGTGCGTTTGTTGTGTGTATTCAGAAAATGGCGGACATCGGTTATGACGAACAAGCTCAACCTGCCGTATGCAGTTATATTGCGAGTGCAGAAAGCTGGATTTTGTCATGATTGATGTTCCCTTCGACAAGAATTGCAATTCAAGTGATGAACAATTTTGGGTTGCTACATTAGCGACGGCCATATGCATTTTATGCGGTGCAGGTTGCTTTTTGTGGCGGTACGCGGCTGTTTCATTCTGGAATTAGTTCACACGGGAAACATTTCACAGTTGTTAGGATTTCGTGTGATTTTCATTGGCACAGAAACGGAGCAATTATGGGGTGACCGTTGCAGTGAAGTTGGAACCGTACTTATGAACTATGAGCTGTTCTATATTTGGTCGAACAAAAAATATAATTACTTGGATTCTCCGCAAGGAGTTAATTCTTATTGTTCATGTATGCTGGCCTATACGCTCTGGTATAACAAAATAAATGCTCGTCCTTATGTTAAAGAAAAAGCGTGTCTCCTTTTAAAGAGGATTTAATCTCCTACATAACACACTCACAAACAAACAAGATTATATTTTTGGATTCTTCGAAAGGAGATAATTCTTATTTGTTTTCTACACGTTCTTCTGTAATAACTCCCCCTCTCACCGACTCTCTCTTAGATTGCAAAAGGCGTGCCTAGGTTTAAAGAGACTTAAATCCCCACATCGAGTGATTCGTATGTGTCGATCCCCCCGACCTCTTTTGGCACTTCTGGCTTTTCTGGCACCCAATTGAGGCTGTGTCGACCTGACTGAGAGCCGTGATAAACTCCACTCTCACTGTGGAATTGAGCCCAGACCAAGGGTCTATGAAACGAGTGCACTAATCACTAAGCTATCTCAGCTCTCAGGATAGAACGATTGTAGTTAAGCAGTGAGCAACGGGAACCATAATAATGCATAAATTTCAACATCTAATGGAACACTAATAAGTTTGCATGTGTCAAGAAGGTTATGAGGTCTATTCAATAACCAAAATATCGATACTGTCTGTTCAACGAGCTAAGTGAATTGATTGATTGATTGATAGGACCATCATCATTGCACTTCGGTGAGTAACCATGTGTGCTCTGATCTAAGTGAAGAAGGCTCGGATGAGTAGAGACATTACAGAGACAGAATAATATGCTGCAAACGTGTCTCTAGATACGAGAAACACAGACAACGTATGTGAAAGTACCCAGTACCATTCCTGTTCAAGTTTCCTGGAAATGCTCGGAGCCTTTTTTCTAATGACTTCCTACTTTGATCTTAATAAAGTTGGCATTGGGAAAAGTTACCGACAACACCAGAAAAGACAGAGTCACCAGCAAAAGAAAGAAAGTTGGCACTGAGAAACAAAGAATGTAGTGTTTCGACCACTTAATAAGAATGCACCCAAACTCCACAGTATCCAGAGTCTTCTATAACAGAACATCAGGAAAGAAAGCGATAGGAAGACCACGAAACAGATGGTTAGATAGCATATCAGAATCCTGTCAAAGAGCAAAAATAACAAGCCACCAGAAAAGCGCAAGAAAAAAATGCATAAAACCACGACAAGGGGTAACAACCCGGTAGCAATGTGACGACACAATGAGAAGAAAAAAGAAGAAAGTTGGAATTTACGAGTTTATATTGAAAAGTAAGCATTTACAAAACTTTCCTGTCAGTAATGTGCACTATCTACTTAATAACTTCAATTTTATTGATTGATTGATTGATTGATAAAACTATTACCAGTGCACTTTGGTGAATAACCGTGTTTACTCCATTCTTTCTCTTACACTTGTAGACCTCAGCAAAAGTGTTCGAACTTATAGTCATTTCTCAGTGGCGGCCCGTGGTCATTTTTCTTGGTGGGCCAGACACAAATTTTCGGGTTCACACAAAATCATGGTTTTTGGAGTATTTACTATTATTTGTCTATTCCGAGAAGTTATTCCCCTTTCGGTTTTTGGTGGGGCCGTGCCCCACTGGCCCTTAATGACGAGCTGCCCCTGGTCTTACTATAAGCATTCTCTTCCTTGTTTGTTTTTACATAGGGATTAAAGCCTTTTCAAGTCGATGTGCGTGTACCTTTCACTCTAAGGACGAACATTACTTTGGTTATATCAGACAGGTGTAGGCCAACACAAGAGAAAATTTAACAGCTTTCAGTTTCGATGTCTCCGCAAGATTATGAACATCAGGAAGTACGACAATATAACCAACTGTGAAGTACTGCAACGTGCAGACCTGCCTTCCATCATGGACATGATCAGCAGGAGACGACTAAGATGGTTGGGGTATGTGAGAAGAATGGAAACTTGTTGCATACCAAAACAAATGTTGTTCTGTCATTCGATGGTTCAGTTATCCGCCAACAACGCTGTGCGTGGGCTTTTTCAGCACGCTCAGGAGGTAAAATAATAAGAGAGGCCAGTGGGGCCTACGCAACAACCACAAGTAGCTTGACAATGGAGGTTCGGGCGGTTACGGAGGCGGTGAACTGGTTGGCATCTCACAATTACTCTCGTGTTTTCATACTCAGTGACTCCATGAGCATGATTCGTAACGCAACTGGGTGGAGGTACTGGTACAGACAATGATCAGAGAAATCACCTTCATTTTTGTCTCTAGGCACGCAGGAGTTAAGGGTAATGAACGAGCTGATAGATTGGCTGGCTTGGCTACAATATCAGAGGAGCTGCCATGGATCGCAGTGACATTCTTCACGCATTGAGTCTTTCCGAACAGAGGAGTTTCAGGGCTGTGAATCCCACTCGCTGACCCGATTGAAAGAGATGGGTTTCAATATTGGTGCAGACCGAAAAGAACGACATACTAAATATGCAAAGAGATTGATTAATCAACATCGAACTGGCGTGTTGGGTCGCTGGACGCTGCTGGATTTGCTGAGGCGGAGATCGGAGCACCTATGGACATGTCCGGAGTGCTATGATGATAGTCCTCATATAACTGATAACTGATGTTGTTCTGTGAACTTTAGGAGGATAAGACTAACCAGGACAGACCATTGCTCAGATATAAGATGCACGCAAGGCCTCAATGAAAAGCTTTTCTATAGGTCCCAGCACATGGGAAAAACTAGCTGATGACAGAGTTGTGTGGAAAGCGATATTGCGCAAGGGCACAGAGTCTTTTGATAAGAGACTTATGTATGAGCTGAGCGACAAGAGAGAAAAGCGTAAACCCTGAGGTTGTCACAGTAAAACACTTGCCAATTGACCATCTGCAAAGACGAAAAAGGCCATATTTGTAGGCCAACAAACATGAAAAATAAGAATCAACTCGTTTCGGAGAATCCAATAGATTTTATTCTCTTCCCATGCATATCTACTCTTTCTGTACCAGCCGATGCGAGTCTACATATATTTGTTACCAGTAGGCCTATTTACTTACTATGTATCTCAAAGTTCATTACATTTTTTGTATGTTTATTTAACTGTAACGTTTGCCCAGGTCAAGTGATTTGTTTGTTTAGATATATATATATATATCACATCTGGTTCACCAAATGTAGATGTGCGTGTATGTGCGTGTATGTGTGTGTTGTTATATACATATGTATCATCATCATCAAGTAGCTTGTCCCTTCCGGAACTTGGCTCCCATGACAGCAGTCCTGAAAAACTCTCTGTTCTGTGCAAGTTGACTGGCGTCAGTAGCAGTCATTCTCAGATCATCAATGAAATCTTTCACTCATCGTCTTCTAGGTCTTCCTCTCATTCTTCTTCCAGGTATCATTCTCTCCAAAATTATCTCCTCTATGCACTTAGGTCATTTGATGTGTCCGAAATATTTCATTTTCCTTGTTTTTATGCTCTTTAATAGCCAACAGTTGATGTCCTATGCTCAACGATGAACGGGGTAAATAAGAAAGAGAGAAGATAGAAAAAAAAATGTACAATCTTGCTTTAATCTTCTTTTAATTAAATACAAATATAACAACAACTACATACAAATTTGTTTGTTTATTTTTAATATGTAATAACATTCACTATTGTCACATAAAAGGCACAATGTCTGACGGTATAAATGGTGAACATTCACAATAATTGCACAAACTTGCACATGTGTGCACACATAGAAGTATGTGTGAGTTCGTGTTGTAACTAGTCTATGATATAAACTGAGTTTCATAAAAACACATGAAAATTTTCTTATTGCTTTCAATTATTGAATTCATTTTGAAAATATTCTTTTTCGAACCTCCTATCGACCACCTGTTAACCACTCTCTGTGATTTGTTTGTGATCTGAGCCAAAGAGCGATTGTACGTTGTGCTAGTTATGCGCCTACAAGTAGGCCAGCACATCCGATTTCTACTACGATTTTTACTTACTAGGGTAGCTTCCCTGGAACCTAGCTCAGGCACCTCTTACGACAGGTCGCAGTGTTACTATTCTTTTCTCCCCTTGTGAACTCCGGCAACACTCGGGTGTAGCTTTGAAAATCGTTAAATGTAAACACATAATTCATTCATGAAAGTCTGCATTCAAATACGATACACACTGGCAGTCTATTTATCAAAGGATATAATGTATGATAGGGTCGCCATATATTGATCTTCTGAAATGAGGACACTTATCTTAGCATTAAGTTACATTTAAATTGTATTCTATGTATATTTTTCTGATGACCTGATCTTTTTAGAATGTCTTTCTTTTGCATCAAATGTCCATAAAGCTGCCTACATGTGAAATATTTGAAATTAAATTTTACAAGTGAAATTGATTTGACTGAATCCACACTTAGACGATTTCTCTTAATGGTCCATTGGGCATGGATTAAAGAAAATAGTCTTTCTATTGAAGCATTGTGTGCTGGAATAATAAAGAAGAACTTTGATATCTTCGTGAGTACATTTCACTACTCCTACAGTTTTCAATATAGTCATATACATTTTTTTGGGGGTGTATAATATACTTCTCGCACTATGGAACACGATACACACACTTCCATATTAAAGAAAGACAGAATTAGAAGCCAAACACAGTTTCCTACAGGCGGATGTTGGTCAGGGAAACCAACTTCTATAAAAGAGAAAAGCGTTCGAATGTGCATTCATGTTTTGTTTTGCTGTTACGAATTTTCGTAGTTTTCCAAAGTTTGTAGATTCTGTTTTGAGTGTCAAGTTAGAATACCAAATTTTACGAAATTACCACATGGTTACCACATGATGTCGCTGACAGAGTTTTAATTTTGTCTTGGCTAGTAAAGTTGTGGACAAATCTACAAATTTCCAAATTTGTTTGCGGACGCTCAGATTTAGTCGTGAAATGAGGGCGCGCCCGCAAAAATTATCACTTATGGCGACCCTAGTGTATGATAACACACGTTTGGACACTTTCACGTTTTTATGACACTCAATCTATATATATATATATGACAGTAGGCGGTAATATCTACAATTGTGAAACCTACTGCCATGTGAGATGCGGGAGGGGCTCGAGAAAGATCGGGTATAAAGTAAACCCTGACATAAAATCTCCACTGCCTTGTGGTTCATCATGGTTATACAGTAGGTTAGACGGGTAAACCTTGACCACAAATCCTGAGGGGCAGGGGACCTAAGTCAGATGATAGTTAGTTATATTCCATTCTATCTTCTGACATCCCCTACAAACCCGGCTTAATTACACACGTATGGATTTTGTCTTTCCTTTTGGATGAAAACAGTAGGATCGAAATGTGGTTTGTGCAAAATGGGCAAGGCACGTTCTCCATATTAGCTGCCCAGTCTAGGCAAGAAACAACACACTTGCCAAATGCCCGTATGTAAAGACAAAATATATACACAAATTAGAAAGATAGAGAGAGATAACAATTCTTTCACTTGCATATACACAGAATAGTTACTCACAGGTTGTTATACTTTCACAATCTTAATACAGCAGCATGACTCTTCAAATTGCTGATTGATTGATTGATTGAATCAATCAATGAAATTATTATTTTCGTTTATCTCAAAATGATATAATTTTGTGCACTGACTTCACGTTAAGTGAGTGACCACTTCTTATAGCGTTAAGTGTGTGACCACTTCTCACCACATTAAGTGAGTGACCACTTATCATCTTAAATGAATCATTACTTCCCATCACGTTAAGTGAGTGACCACTTCTCATAGCGTTAAGTGGCTGACCCCTACTCATTATCTTAAGTGAATGATCACTTCTCATCACGCTAAGTGAATGATCACTGATCCTCATATTAAGTGAGTGACCACTTCACATTATCTTAAGTGAATGACGACTGCTCATCACATTAAGTGAATGATCACTTCTCATCATGTTAAGTGAGTGACCACTGATCCTCATATTAAGTGAATGACCACTTCTCATCATGTTAGGTGAGTGACCACTGATCCTCATATTAAGTGAGTGACCACTGCTCATCATGTTAAGTGAATGACCACTTCGCATCATGTTAAGTGAATGACCACTTCTCATCATGTTAAGTGAGTGACCACTGCTCATCATGTTAAGTGAGTGACCACTGCTCATTCTAACATGTATTTCCACATTCTACAATCTCTGCTTCCAACAAACAGGTTTACTCAAAACACAAACAAAATATAAATATAAATACAAAATGTCATAAATGTACAGCTACAGTAAATATTAGCAGAATAATATATAATATACATGCCGATATGAACACTTGCATAGATTAATAGGTTTATGTACATTTGAGCTAGTATCAATCAATCAATCAATCAATCGCCTGTCGACGTAGGCGATCATATCTCTCCACAACTATCTCTCTCCTTGGCGCAGTCAATCAGTTCTAACAGCGATTGTTTATCACACCATCTCAAATCTTCTCCCTCTGTCTTCCACGATCACTCCTTCTTTGAATTCTTTTCCGTTGTCACCAAATGTTCTAAACCTTCTCTTCGCATTATATGCCCGAGGAACCTTGGTTGTCTGATTCTTATACTTTTGATAAAGGTTTCTTTGTGTGCAGGCCTGATTTAAAACCTCCACATTTGTTTTCTTTGCTGTCCATGGAATTTTCAACATTCTTCTGTAAAACCACATCTCTGTGGCTTCCAATGATCTTATTGATTGATTGTTTATTGTCTATGATTCGCTGCCATACATAAGTATTGGTTCAATCACCTCTCCTACACTTCATAAAAAGCGGTAACACAAGCAGTAGAGACAGTCTTTAGACAATCTTTAAGGTAGTTTACTGAAGCAGACAGAGGTTTTGCGTTATCTTAAAACATACCACAAGCCAGTATACCGGCTCAGAGGGCAGAATGGGTTAGAAAGATTTTGAGCTGACAGCAATAAGGAAGATTTTGAATTCCAGCAAGGTGGAAGATTTTGAGCTTAAAGCAATGTGGAAGATTGTTAGCTTACAGCAACGTGGAAGATTTTGAGCTTAAAGCAAGGTGGAAGATTTTGAGCTTAAAGCAAGGTGGACGATTTTGAGCTTAAAGCAAGTGGAGATTTTGAGCAGACAGCAATAAGGAAGATTTTGAGCTTAAAGCAAGGTGGAATATTTAGAGCTTAAAGCAGTGTGGAAGATTTTGAGCTTACAGCAATGGGGAAGATTTTGAGCTTAAAACAAGGTGGAAGATTTTGAGCTTAAGCAAGGTGGAAGATTTTGAGCTTACAGCAAGGTGGAAGATTTTGAGCTTACAGCAATGGTGAATATTTTGAGCTTAAAGCAAGGTGGAAGATTTTGCTACTGAAGTGATTCGTCCAAAATTGAACAATATTTTGTAGAATGCTGCAGAATGCCAGTTATATGTACAAGCGATTATACTACTATTAACTAGAATCTCATCGTGGTGTCACGTGCTTGATGGTATTTGAAAAATTAGTTGTCCTTCAATGTTATATAAATAGAACGCATTATATGGACCAAGGTAACAGCTTACAAACACGTATAGATAACACGATCTGGCATTCAGCCCAAGTACTGTGGGGTTGAAAACGATTAAATTAATGAAAGGACGTTTACCTTAACTCTCTCATTGTTTAAGTGTTAATAATTATTTAATAGTAGAACATATTATGAGCAGATTTGTAGAGCGCACGAGAGGAAATGTACGACATCAACAATAGGGTAGGAAAATATTAGAGAGAGGCACTCTAGAATCAATAAAAAATCTGTTTGAAAAGTGGACACGCTTTGTAACGAAAATGTGTTTTCTAGTTAAATTAACTTCCTGGAAAACGAGGCAGGGGATGACCAAGACGAAGATGGCAGCAGGACATCAAAGAAACATTGAACATGACGCTGGAAGGGGCAGGAAAACTTGAAAGAGACAGAGTGCTTTTCAGGCGGGCGGTGATGAATGCGACGTTCCGCAAGGGACATGCTACTTAGGAAAGTAACCCGTTCATACCTCGTGGTATATAGGGCAATACAGTGTTAGGACTGTATCGTTCATTGGCCGTCGGCACACGATGTGTGATGTGGTCAGCATCACGCCGGCCGCCTTTACTTTCCCAGAGCATGTCTGGTACCTGATTGAGGCTGGGTCGACCTGAGAGCCGTCGCGGTCGGGAAAATATCCACCCCCACTGCGGGAGTTGAACCCGGACCACCAGTCTTGAGAAGCGAGTTCACTAACAACTACGCTACCGCGGCTCTCGGACATGCTACTACTTGAGTTAAATTGACGCATCATCATCAAGTAGCTTGGACCTTCAAGAACTTGGCTTCCATGACATCATCCCTGAAAAACGTCTCTATTCTGTGCAAGATGCCCGGCGTCAGCAGTAATCATTCTCAGATCGTCAATGACATTCTACATCCGTTGTCGTCTTGGTCTTCTTCTCATTTTTCTTCCAGGCACTGTTAAAAAAAACCCGCTGGCGCTGGATAGGACACATTTTGAGAAAATCAGAGGGGCATCTAACAAGAGGGGTCCTTTCCTGTAACCCACAGGGCCACAGAAAGAGAGAGAGACCTAGAAATACATGGAGACGAGATTTAGACGCAGAAATCATCAATATAAAGAAGAGCTGGAGGCAGCTGCAGGACATAGCTAGCGATAGGAAGACTTGGCATGAGTTGTTTGAAGACATATGCCCAAATGGGGGTTACAAAGGCATGAGAGAGAAAGAGAGAGAGAGAGAGAGAGAGAAAGTGAAACTTACACAAAATCGTTTAGTAAGTATTAACTCTATCTGTCTGTAAAATTCTTGACCTCCGAGCGCATTTATTTTGCAATTATACTGAATTATCCATTACAAAGGCTTTGCGTCATCGTTACAAAATATCAGTAGCCGGTATATCGGCTCAGAAGTGTGAAAGAGTTAATCAACGTCATTCAATCAAGTGGAGTTCTCTAAGTCATACAATCAAGTGGAGTTCTCTAAGTCATACAATCAAGTGGAGTTCTCTAAGTCATTCAATCAAGTGGAGTTCTCTAAGTCATACAATCAAGTGGAGTTCTCTAAGTGGAGTTCTCTAAGTCATACAATCAAGTGGAGTTCTCTAAGTGAGTTCTCAAGTGGAGTTCTCTAAGTGGAGTTCTCTAAGTGGAGTTCTCTAAGTGGAGTTCTCTAAGTGGAGTTCTCTAAGTGGAGTTCTCTAAGTGAGTTTCAAGTGGAGTTCTCTATGAGTCTCTCAAGTGGAGTTCTCTAAGTGGAGTTCTCTAAGTGGAGTTCTCTAAGTGGAGTTCTCTAAGTGGAGTTCTCTAAGTGGAGTTCTCTAAGTGGAGTTCTCTAAGTGGAGTTCTCTAAGTGGAGTTCTCTAAGTGGAGTTCTCAATGGAGTTCTCTCATAGTGGAGTTCTCTAAGTGGAGTTCTCAATGGAGTTCTCAGTGGAGTTCTCTAAGTGGAGTTCTCAGTGGAGTTCCTAGTGGAGTTCTCAGTGGAGTTCTCTAAGTGGAGTTCTCATGGAGTTCTCTAAGTGGAGTTCTCTAAGTGGAGTTCTCATGGAGTTCTCAGTGGAGTTCTCTAAGTGGAGTTCTCTAAGTGGAGTTTTCTATGGAGTTCTCTAAGTGGAGTTCTCTAGTGGAGTTCTCTAAGTGGAGTTCTCTATGGAGTTCTCTAAGTGGAGTTCTCTAAGTGGAGTTCTCTAAGTGGAGTTCTCTAAGTGGAGTTCTCTAAGTGGTTATGACGTTTGCTTGTCATTCTAAAGGTTGTAGGTTCGAAACAGGACCGAGTCACATGTGCAATTTTTTTCACCAGCTCCCTAGGATTGTTACTGAAGCTACGGAGTTTGTGCTTTGTGCAAAACTCTCTGCAGATGGTGTGCCATTTCTGCTGACAAGGACGGAGCCATATGGGAAAACCCGATGCAATGAAATCAGTCATTTGCCTTTAGAAACCTTTTTCTTAGATTCAATCAATTATTAAACAACATTCTTCAATAAGCGTTAAATAACATTCTTCAATTAGTGTTAAACAATATTCTTCAGCTAGTGTTAAACAACATAGCTCAATCAATGTTAACAGACATCATTCAACAAGTGTTTCACAACATCCTTCAACAAATCTTAAAAAGGATCGTTAACCAAGTACTAAATTATTTAGTTCAACAAACGTTAAATAACATTGTTCCTCAAGCGTTAAATAACATCGTTCCAAAAGCGTTAAATAAACGTTTTCAACAAGTGTTAAATAACTTGGTTCATCAAGTAATAATCAACAACAATCAACTAGAGTTAATAAATAGTGTTACATCAGCTCAACTAACTGTAAAAATTGTTCAACAAATAGCAATAAACATCTTTCAACCTGTACTAAACAACATCGTTCAACCAGTGTTGTAAAACGTCGTTTAACATGTGATAAACAACATTGATTAACTAGTGGTAAACATCACCTTTCAACTGACGTTAAAAATATCGTTCAACAAGTAGTAAACGTCATCGTTCAATTCTAAACAACAGCGTTTAACCAGTGTTCAACAGCCTCGCTTAACCAATGTTCAAGATCTACAGTATAACTGATACACGATGCCTCCATCGCTAAAATTGATCTGAGCGTAGTCTGGGCTAGTAAACCACGTATATGTGGATAGTTTTTGGTAACTTAGTTCAAATTATAGCAGCTGACACGCCAGCAGTGAAAAGAAGAACAGAATGAGAATTAATATCTAGATGCTTTCACACAAAAATACAGAGCTCACTTTCTCGACCAATCAAAGTCAAAACATTACCGGATATATATTGACCAATGAGGTAAACGATTTGTTACATTGTCATGACCAATCAGGAACATGACTGGAATCCCCAATGTCATGACCAATCAATAACGGTGCAGTATTTCCAATGTCTCGAACAACCTTCTTTTTTTCTTCTTCTTCGAGTGCTCCATATCGACCACTTGTTAACCACCCTGTGTGATTTGTATTAATCTGAGCCTAAGATCGATTGCACGTTGTGGCAGTTATGCGACTACAAGTAGGCTAGCACATCCGATTTCTGCGATACTCTTTGTTTACTAGAGTAGCTTTCCTAGGTCCTACATCAGTCGCCTCCTACAACATGCCTTGTAGGTGTCTTATACTATTCTTTACTTCAGTTGCGGGCCCCGGCACCACACGGGGGTGGGGGCTCGAACAACCAAACGCGGACAAGCTTCAGCTGTATTGACAATTCGCGTATAAAAACACACACTGGACAAAAATATCAAATTGTCTTTTCCCTCCATTATCTTGTATTTCTTTTAAAAACTGTTTGTTTTCCTGTTAAACTGCATCTTTGTCAGAAAGTTTCACATTACTTGTCATCTGTTACATACTATTGGTTACTGAACTAACGTTAAAGCACTCCGGGATGGCCCGTAGGTGCTCAGGCTTACCCCCAACCAATGTCGAAGGGTATGAATACTGCTGGTTGCTTAGGTTTACTGGTTAAATACATTTATCTTTTATCCTTCAAGTATCCAGCTCTACTTGTACAATCTATCACTCCAAACTTCTTAATTGGCTGGACCAATTCAACATCGATTTTAGTGTCCTCATCCAACAGTAGGTTGCAAAGAGATCGAAGAACATCACCCTTATCAATCCTAAACAATCGATTGTTTCGATGCAATCATGTCCCCTCTCACGTTGTCCCAAAATCTGTTATATACACTTTTAGATTGAAAAAAATACATAAAAGTATATTATCATAATGAAAGGCATATGTACACTTCAAATTTGTATATATATTACATTGTATACTGTACTATTATGTGTTACATACTAGTCATCATGTAACATACTACATACGCCCACAACATTATCAATAAACTTCTAACTCAGCAAACATTACAACATACAAATATTCAACATACGTCATCTACATCATCAGTTTAGCTGGGCTTTTTTTCTGACATAATAATAATTTAGATATTTATTCTTGGTTTTATTCTCAGATATCAACTTGAAAATGTTCAAAGAAAGCAGTTGCCAGCTTTTGCCTGTCTAGATCTCCAAAGTCATATAATGGAACTTGTGACAGCCATTTCGGTCCATCTCCTCTCCTCTTACGCTGGAAACTTGGTAAAAAAAATATATTTTAAAAGTCACTTTGTTAGTCCTATAATTGCACACATCAAAACTTAGAGAATATATGATAGCAATTATTTTTACTGTTACTATATACAGAGAAAGCTTATCATCGATATAAAACAGAGATAGTCATCAATTTTCGGACATGTCATAAGAAGGGGAGCTGTAGAGCACACTGTGACAACAGGTAAAATCGAGGGTAGACGAGATAGAGGAAGAGCGAGACAATTTTGGATAGCCCGACTTCATGGCACGGTATAGCGTCAACATCTGAGTTGATAGCAAACACCAACGACAGAGATTTGTAGAAATCCATGATCGCCTACGCCAGCCGGCACGACATCTGATGATGATGATGATGATGATGATAATATTAAAATGCCCTTGCATTGCCGGGGCACACGGGGGAAGCAAAGAATAGTACCACTGCGACCTACAAAGCATGTCGTTAGAGGCGACTGATGTAGGACCTAGGAAAGCTACCCTAGTAAATAACAAACATCTCAGAAATCGTATGCGCTGGCCTACTTGTAGGCGCATAACTGGCACAACGTACAATTGCTCTTAGGTTCAGATCACATACAAATCACACAGGGTGGTTAACAAGTGGTCGATATGCAGCGTTGGAAAAAGAAGAAGAAAGAAGAGGACAGAAGAAGATATTATATAGTTTTAAATTATGAATTTTTAATTGCTATGGTGTATTAATCCTAACATATGTTATCGAGAGTTTAAATATGACTAAAGATATAGTAAGTAAGTTTAATTCATTTGAAAATAGGTATCTAGGGGAAAAAATGAATATAAATTAGAACGAATTCAGAAGTGATGATGTCAGAGAAATGTCTGGTCAAGCACTAATAACAACCGTTATTAGAAGTAGAAGATGGAGATATGTTGGATATACTCTGAGAAGAAATGATCAAATAATCACAAATCAGGCATTGAAGTGGGAGACAAATGTACCAAGTAAGAGATGATGCCATAGAGCAGCGTTTCATAAACTGGGGATCGCGGACCCTGGGGGGTCCTACGAGGTTCTCACATGGGGTCCTCAACGCTTGAAGAAATATTATTTCTTCACGATATTGGACTGCTCCACCCCAAACGCCTAGGGCATTCTAACATGTCTCCGTCCGAGTTCCGTGCTCTATCACACCTCCGTCGACGTGATGACATTGTTATCAAACCCGCCGATAAAGGCGGTGCAATAGTGGTATGGAGCAAAGAACTATACCTTCAGGAAGGCCGCAACCAATTACTTGACACCCAATTCTATAAAACTAGTTCTTCTGATGTAACACTATCTAACAATAGTAAAGTCCGTACAGTAATTAAGAACTTAATTGCCTCTAACGACCTTCCTACCGGCGCATCATCACTTTGTGTCATCGATAGCTGTTTAGGAAAACCTGCCTTTATATGCTCCCAAAATTCATAAACTGAACAATCCGGGTAGGCCCATCGTTTCTGCTTGCTCTTGTCCTACGGAACATATCCGAATTTCTTGATAGTATCTTCAATCCTATAGTCACCACACTACCTACATTCTTGAAAGATACGAACCACACCTTGTCTGTTTTTCGTCTATTGAGTTGTTGCCTCGCAGGACTTACCGTCTCTTCCTCCTTGATGTGTGCTCATTGTCCACCTCCATACCTCATTCCGACGGACTTCAAGCTCTCCAGTTCTTTCTCGACAGGAGAACTAACCCACTTGTCTCCACCTCGGCTCTCCTTCGTCTTGCAGAACTAGTTCTAACTCTCAACTCCTTTCAGTTCAATGACCAGTTCTTTGAGCAGATCAGTGGGGTCGCCATGGTACTAAAATGGGACCCAGTTATGTTTGTCTATTCATGGGTCATCTTGAGCACCTAGTATGGAATTCCTATGATGGCCCTCTTCCGTCTGTGTATCATAGATACATTGATGATTGTATTGGCATTACCGATATGCCTGAAGCCGATTTGTCACGCTTCATTAATTTCATTAATGTCTTCAATCCGGCTATTCGGTTTACATCTCACATCTCTACCTCTTGTGTCAACTTTCTTGACATCACTATCACCCTATCCACAATCACTACATCAGTATACTACAAGCCTACTGATGCACATAGTTTTCTTCTTTATACCTCTTCCCATTCCCAGGCTTGTCGTGATTCTTTACCATTCTCTCAACTTTGCGCCTTCGTCGCCTCTGTAGCGAGGACGACGATTCTCTCGATAGAGCTCACGAGATGCTGGATTTCTTTCGTAAGCGCTTATACCCAGATAAGGTGCTTGCTTCTGCTATGCGGCGCGTTCAGCAAATTTCTCGCCAGGAGGCTCTCTCTAACCAGCATAGAACTTCCAATTCTGACAGGGTGAAACTTGTCTTAACTTTCCACACTCATAGTTCCCTTGTGAAGAAAGTCTTATTCCGTCATCTCTCCATTCTTCAGTCTGATCCTGAGACACGTTCAATCTTCCAACACTATCCTTTGGTGGCGTACAGACGGGACAGAAGCCTTAAGGATATGTTGGTTCACAGTCGCCTCAAGCCTAACATCCAGAGTCATTTTGGAACCATCCAGTGTGGCCGTCGGCGCTGCAACACTTGTGCTTATGTAATACAGACCCGCACGGTGTCTTTTCCAAAAGCCACGTTCGTTGTTGAAGACAGTTTCACGTGCGAGTCCCGTAATATTATCTATGCCATTATCTGCAAGCGGTGCAACAACGCCTATATTGGGGAAACCGGCAAGAGACTCAGTGACCGATTCGCCCAACACTTGCGCGATATACGCCAATGCTCTGTGACCCCTGTAGCTACCCATTTCAATGATACTGGCCATTCAGGAGCTTGCGATGTCCAGGTCACAGCCATCCGATCATGTTCCTCTGATGATCGTAGTCGATTTGCTCTGGAGAATCGGTTGATTTCTTTGTATGGTACCTTGCGACCACGCGGGCTCAACGTATTACATTCTTATGCTTCTTAGTACTTTCTCTTCCCATGCTTTATAATCTATATGGGTATATGTTGCATGTATTCAAGTTATATATTTACTAGATGTTTCATTGTTTCTTTTCCGTTCTATTTCTAGTTTTTATGTGTGTTTTTGTGTTACATTTATTTCGTTATTCGTTTTTATTCCAGATTTTCCTTAGATACGTTGGTATTTGGTCGTCCATTTGTGTTTCATTTTAATTTGTCACTCCTGTTTGTTCGTTTGCTTGATAAAGGCCTTGTTGGTCGAAACGTTGCTGTTTATCGTCACTGTTTATGTATTTTGTAAAACTATAGTACTTTGTTTGTACGTGTTTCAAGAAATATTATGATCTTTGACATTTCAAACAGAAAAATTAATTTGAGAAAGATGTATAAAAACAGTGGTAGCTAGTTCGGCTGTGAAATCAAAGGACCTGGACCATACTGGAGTCTAAATGTCTAACAGGGCAAAATGAAAGATCATTTGAAGTTTCCCGCAGTCTGAGAAATTGGAGCCAGCTCGACTGTTGGTGTGGTGTAACAATAACTCCATCGCTAGAAGATTTTAATATATAGAAACTTTTGGGGGTCTGTAACAGCAAAATGTATTTAAAACTGGGTCCACGGTAATGCAAAACTTGGGAACCGCTGCCCTAGAGAAACCATGAAACGAACTTTATAGGAGAAAAATATTTGACTCAATTCAATAGAAGAGATTAAAAAGCTGCACAGAATAGAACAGTATGGAGAAATTGCTTGCAGACCCTATGTATAACATTCATTCACTCTTTGTGGCGAAGTGGTTAAGACTTTTGCCTTGCATTCAGAAGGCTGTAGGTTCGAATTCTCTCACCAATTTACTCATTCATTCACTGATTCATTCATTCATTCATTCATTCATTCATTCACTGATTCATTTACTCATTCATTCACTTATTCATTTACTCACTCCTTCAATAATCTATAGCATAACTTTGTTCTCCTCCTTCATTTCTTCTACACAATATATTTCATTATTGTCTATTGTCTATTCCCAGGTGGAAGATGTAGTTGGCTGTCCACTCTTGCCGTTAAGCGTAGGGATGGGAGCTTTAATTTATGTTCTAGGGCCAGATGAGTCGCCCTTGTTGTGATATATCCGTGTTTATGTAGTGTGGTCTTGATATTGTCTATCCATCTTTTTCTTGGTCGTCCTAGCTCTAGTACCCGATCTATTTTTATTGTATGCTGTTATTGGTGGTTGATTGTATTTCATTCTCATTAAATGTCCAAACCATTGCACTTGTTGTCTTTCGATGTATTCGGTGCATGAAGTTATGCCCACTCTGCTTCTGATGTCCTCATTTCGTAGTCTGTCTTTCCTGGTGACTCCCACTGCCTTCCTCGAGCATTTCATTTCACACTTAGTGAGCTTTCTGTGATGTGTTGCTGTAAAAGACCAAGTTTGGCACTGGTAACAAAGCGTTGGTAGGAAAACACTTTTTATCATCGGTTATATTTCATTATACACAATATATTTGGATGATTCATTTACTAGAATTAATTTTTACCTGCGGCTGCCAAGGTTACATTAAGAATATACATCATATCCGTTCAATGTCGACTTCTTCCCCTGGCGACGAGATCAAGTTCAGGCCTAGAAGCACACCCAGGTATTGGTAACCCATCAGCATCCACAGGGCATGGGGCATCTAATCCAGGTATACCCTACAAAAAACACGAGAAGACAATATTTTTTTCCGACAAAGTACACCATTCGCAAAGATTTAAAAAAATAGATATAGGAAAAGCGACATAAGTCAGCTTTGACTATCTCTATGTTTAGTCATATCCAAACAGCGTTTTATTGTAACACAGAATCTGATCAATATCTTCTATGCATAAATATGTGTTCTATTGGACAATGTTGTCACAGATTACCAGGAGCTACGAGAAGACCACATCCCCCTCCTCTCCCTGCTCGTATAAATATATATATATAACATTTCCTGTAGCCTTTTCAGAATTTAAAGTACGAAGTACCTGTCATTTCACATTTCTAGGCACTAGTGTGTAGGAGGTAGGAGGGCCATATCCTTTCCTCAGGTGTGGAACGTCGAGCGTGGAATTTAACCCACAACCCTCTGTGTCCAAGTCGATAGACGAATGTTTCTGCATTACGCTAATCCGTCTCTCTCTCTCTCTCTCTCTCTCTCTGTAACATAAGGCTGTGCAAATAGAGTGGAAATTTCCGAAAATTCTCTATCAAAATCACTCTTGAACCTTGCATTGTTTCAGTATTGTTAGATTATGACGCATTCACGTTAAAAGCAACACAACACGCGAAAGCAAAGTTATACTAGGTCATAAATTACATTAAACATCAACGAATGTATGACATTTTTTAGGTCTTTACAGAAAATGAAATTTGTCTCATTATTGGAATCGTTTTATTTCGTTATATGGTATCTTGCGACCGTATGGACTCAACGCTCTACATTCCTATGCTTCTTGATACTTTCTCTTCTCGTGCTCCATACTCTATATGTGAATATGTTCAATGTATGTAAGTTATATATTTACTTGATTTTCTCTTCTTTTTACACTTCTGGTTTTTCTGCATTTATTTCGTTGTTCGTTTTTGGTCACATATTTTCATTTTGTGCCGCCCGTTGGAATATATCTCTGACGTAGTCTGTGTGTAGTGTGCTATGAAATTTGTCCCTCATGTTGTGTCGTTTCCTTCGTGAAGACCTTTTAGTCGAGGCGTTGCTGTATATTGTCATTGTTTTTGTATTTTGCAAAACTACAGTACTTTTTTATAACGTGATTCGCCACTTTCCATAGTTTTACTGCAGTCTTCCCCTATATCGAGGTCAATAAAGCAACAAATTCAAGGCTGTTTCAATGTTATCAGTTATATGAGGACTATCTTCATAGCATCCCAAACACGTCCATAAGGGCTTCTATCTCCGCCTCAACAAATCTAGTAGCTTCCAGCGACCCAACACGCCAGTTCGATGTTGATTAATCAATCTTTTTGCATATTTGGTATGTCGTTCTTTCGGGCTGCACCAATATCGACAACGATCAATCTGGTCAGCGAGTGTGATTCACAACCCGGAAATTCCTTTGTTCGGAAAGACACTCTCATTGCGTTAAGAATGTTATTTCGGTCCATGGTAGCTCCCTCTGATATCGTATCCATGCCAGCCAATCTATCAGCTCGTCGTTTATTACCCCTGACTATTGCATGCCCAGGGACAAAAATGAAGGTGATTACTCTGATCACTGTCGGTACCACTGTCTCAATGTTTTCAAGGCGAGTTTTTAAAAAAATCGACACTGTCAATTTGTGAATAGAAAAAAAGCAAGTACGCCTCATCATTTTCTGAGTTGTTAAAAATACAAAAACAACAACGATCACATACAGCACATTCAAAAAGAGAAAGGGAGAGAGAGATACAATACATTCAAATAATATCAACAATACCGGATCTCCTTTGTCGCCACGAAAACCTTTCTTGCCTCTTTGACCTTTCTTGCCCTAATAAATAAAAAAATTTGACAATGCAGGATTTATTTATTCTAAAATTACAAAACTGATGATTGACCATCTGTAAAGACAAAAAAGAAGATTTATACCTTTGTCAACGGATCTCTTCGGCGGTTTCTCAGACTCAGATGGTATACGATCGCGAGAGAGAGAGAGAGAGAGAGAGAGAGACTGAGATGGTATGATAGAGTTGCAAACACAGACCTGTAGATAAGAACCGGACAGAAACCCATGATGATCCAGGTCAAGAGGAGAAAATGGCGATGGGTCGGGCATACCTTACGGAAGACACAGTCGAGTGTCACTAGACAAGCACTTGAGTGGAACCCGCAAGGAAAACGAAAAAGAGGACACCATAAACAGATCTTCTGACAAAGTCTTTTGAGGAACGGAAGAGTGTTCAACTATCCTTGGAGACCATAAAGAAAACAGTCAGAGACCGAGAAGAGTGGCAAACAACTGTTGAGGCTCTATGCTCCACGGGGAGCGGAGAGGAATAAGTCAAGTAAGTCAAGACAAAGGGCAAACTAATATCAATAATTGATTGAAAATTGACATTCTAATTATAAAAACTAATATCACCAGTTGATTGAAGGTTACAAATCTGGCCTGTAGACTAGCGATATCAAATGTACGTAGTTCGACCAGAAACACAGACTTAACCGTGGAGGTCGGGCTTTGACCTCGTTGTTATTTGTTCTAACCAGAGAAGATAATCAAGTGTTACTGTAAACACCAGGATGCTGATTAGATAAGCTTAAGTTGCGCAGGGTGCACTTAATAATGCAAACATGTGGTGCGCACCGTCAGAGTATGTGGAACATATAACATATGTGTGTTAGAGAGAAAGAGAGAGAGAGAAAGAGAGAGATAGAGAAAGAAAGGAAAAGAGAGAAAGGGATCATGTGTTACGTCTGATAAACCACTACCGGACAAAATGTAAATGTGTTCCAAAACATAGATTGAAATAATAAAGGCCAGAAATTACGGGGAAAAAAGACAGAAAGAAAGAGGGACAGGCAAAAAAAACATTAAAATATTTTACTTAACAGATTACTGTTTATATATCTATCTTTCTTTATATCTATCCTTCTTTATATCTATCCTTCTTTATATATCTATCTTTCTTTATATCTATCCTTCTTTATATATCTATCTTTCTTTATATCTATCCTTCTTTATATCTATCCTTCTTTATATATCTATCTTTCTTTATATCTATCCTTCTTTATAGCTATCCTTCTTTATATATCTATCTTTCTTTATATCTATCCTTCTTTATATCGTTATATCTATCCTTCTTTATATCTATCTTTCTTTATATATATCCTTCTTTATATCTATCTTTCTTTATATCTATCCTTTCTTTATATCTATCTTTCTTTATATCTATCTTTCTTTATATCTATCTTTCTTTATATCTATCTTTCTTTATATCTATCTTTCTTTATATATCTATCTTTCTTTATATCTATCCTTCTTTATATCTATCCTTCTTTATATATCTATCTTTCTTTATATATCTATCTTTCTTTATATCTATCTTTCTTTATATCTATCATTCTTTATATCTATCCTTCTTTATATCTATCGTTCTTTATATCTATCCTTCTTTATATCTATCCTTCTTTATATCTATCCTTCTTTATATCTATCCTTCTTTATATCTATCCTTCTTATATCTATCCTTCTTTATATTTATCCTTCTTTATATTTATCCTTCTTTATATCTATACTTCTTTATATCTATCCTTTCTTTTATATCTATCCTTCTTTATATCTATCCTTCTTTATATCTATCTTTATATCTATCCTTCTTTATATCTATCCTTCTTTATATCTATCTTCTTTATATTATCCTTCTTTATATCTATCCTTCTTTATATCTATCCTTTCTTTATATCTATCCTTTCTTTATATCTATCCTTCTTTATATCTATCTTTCTTTATATCTATATCTTCTTTATATTCTATCTTCTTTATATCTATCCTTCTTTATATCTATCCTTCTTTATATCTATCCTTCTTTATATATATTCCTTCTTATATCTATCTTTCTTTATATCTATCTTTCTTTATATCTATCCTTTCTTTATATCTATCTTTCTTTATATCTATCCTTTCTTTATATCATATACTTCTTTATATCTATCTTTCTTTATATCTATCTTTCTTTATATTATCTTCTTTATATCTATCTTTCTTTATATCTATCCTTTCTTTATATCTATCTTTCTTTATATCTATCTTTCTTTATATATATCCATATCTTTATTCTATACTGTCTCTTTATATCTATCCTTCTTTATATCTATCTTTCTTTATATCTCATCTATTCTTTATATCTATCTTCTTTATATCTATCTTCTTTATATCTATCTTTCTTTATATCTATCCTTCTTTATATCTATCCTTTCTTTTATCTATCTTCTTTATATCTATCTTTTTATATCTATCTTTCTTTATATCTATCTTTCTTTATATCTATCTTTCTTTATATCTATCTTTCTTTATATATATCCTTCTTTATATCTATCTTTCTTTATATCTATCTTTCTTTATATCTATCTTTCTTTATATCTATCTTTCTTTATATCTATCTTTCTTTATATCTATCTTTCTTTATATCTATCTTTCTTTATATCTATCTTTCTTTATATCTATCTTTCTTTATATCTATCTTTCTTTATATCTATCTTTCTTTATATCTATCTTTCTTTATATCTATCCTTTCTTTATATCTATCTTTCTTTATATCTATCTTTCTTTATATCTATCTTTCTTTATATCTATCTTTCTTTATATCTATCCTTCTTTATATCTATCTTTTCTTTATATCTATCTTTCTTTATATCTATCTTCTTATATCTATCTTCTTTATATCTATCCTTCTTTATATCTATTTTCTTTATATCTATCTTCTTTATATATATCCTTCTTTATATCTATCCTAGATAATTGGAAGAATCACTAGTACTAATTGAAGAATAACTATTCAGATAAGGAAGAATCAATCGGAATAAGATAGGAAAATCAACTCTGTATTCTATACAAACATATCTTTTCTTGGCCAATTTGCTGTGATATCGTTTCAATTTCACCATGACCTTGTTGGTAAAACTTGGGCTGATCTGAAAGTCACTGACTGTAACCTGAGAACCAAATGTTTCCTGTGTGCTCACCTATCATGGATACTAAGGGATTAAGTTCAACATAATGATTTTCATATTGTACATAGCGACAGCAGATGCATTCATTACTGTTAGTTAGTTTACGAGGCAGAGGAAGACAGAGAGATACAAGTTTGGATAGCCTGACTTTTTGACACGATAGAGCGTCAACATCTGAGATGATAGCAAACACCAGAAACAGAGATTTGTGGAGATTCATAATCCGTCTATGCCAGCGGCACCTGATCATAATAAGTTAGTTTAGTTAGTTAGCCAGCCAGCCTCTAAAATTTATATCTCTGTCTTCCTCTCTCGTCTTCCTAGATGTTACCGGTCTTCACAATGTGTTTCTAAGCCTCCCTTTCAATCATCATCATCATCATTATCAAATAGCGTGTCCTTCCGGAACTTGGTTCCCATGACAGTAGTCCTGAAAACTCCTATTCTGTGCAATTGCCGACGTCAGAAGCAGTCATTCTCAGATCGTCAACGACATCTTGCACTCATCGCCTTTAGGTCTTTTTCACTCTTCCATGCATCATTCTTCTAAAAGTATCTTCTCTGGACACTCTTGTCGTTTGATGTGTCTGAAATATTTAATTTCCCTTGATGTTATGCTCTTTAATAGCCATCTCTCTTTAAGATCAAGCTGTTACAGAACACAGGAAATAATATGTGAAATATGAAATATGACTAGTTGAGCTCCACCACTAACGATTTATAACTACTAAGTATGCATGCCTTAGGGAAAGTTTGTTATTACTACTAGTATATGATGTGTTATTGGTTATGTTACTGAACTGATTTCACAGCGCTCCGGACAGACCCATAGGTGCTCAGTCTTCCCTAACAGATGTCGAAGGTAAACATGCTATGGTTCCTGTTGCTCGCTGGTTAAACATTCTCTCTCTACCCTCAAGCATTCAGCTCTAATTGTACAACGTGCACTCCCAAACTAATGAAATCGCTGGACAATCAATCAATAACCGTCAAGAGATCGTCATCTTTATCCATTACTAAACTCCTCAACAATTGATGCTTTCGATGCAAACCTGTCCGCTCTTTCGTTACCACGAACACCCGCATGACCAGGACAGTAGATCAATGTGAGTCTCTGGAGGTTGGAAACTTCAAAAGACGACATCCACTCATACCACAACCTGCCATTCTGGATCTTGTGAAGCATCGACTGAGCGTCAGATAACACAACGGCCCCAGTAAACGGAATCCCAGAGATCCAATAGAGGGCAGAAGCAACGTCCTCAACCTCCATCGTCATGCTGGAAATAGTTGTTCTGTATGCTCCATATCGCTCTGCAACAACCCTACCTCACTCGCCACGAAACTCCAGCCTGACATACGATGTGTACAAAATGGTGGTGTCTACATATTTTAAAAGATAATTTCGACTTTTTCAAGCCATGACGTCATGCCAGCAGGTGACTGCGCCAAATTCATCTGTTGTAAAAAGTTTAGAATTAACGATATGTCGTCATTACTACTGATTATGTTGTATCGATACCACTGTATTTAAATTAATTGGTGGTCCACTCTTGCCGTTAAGCGTATTGTGTTCGTAAAACGCCTATTGCTGGCTAGGCTTTGGGTCGTAAGGACTAGGTAAGGGTTCAGTCCCGTGTTTATCTATTTGTTTTTCGAAGCTCTTAATACCTGTTCCTTGTTTATTTGTTGATCATATTCGTTACTTCTGTTGCTTCCTCTGGGGTTCTTGAAAGAGGCTCCGTGTGCTCAGCGTAGGAGGGCTTAATTTGCGTTTCAGGCCATTTGGGCCACCTTGTTGTGTTATATCCGTGTTTATGTAGTGGTCTTGATATTGTCTATCCATCTTTTTCTTGGACTTCCCTTGGCTCTAGTACCTGATCTCTTTTTATTGTATGCTGTTATTTGTGGTTGGTTGCATTCTATTCTCATTAACTGTCCAAACCACTGCATTTGTTGTCTTTCATGGTATTCAGCGAATGAAGTTACGTCCACTCTGCTTCTGATATCCTTATTTCGTTATCTATCTTACCTGGTGATCCCCACTGCCTTCCTCAAGCATTTCATTTCACTTGTGATGAGCTTTCTGTGGTGTGTTGCTGTGTGTAAATGACTCATGCATGAGATAATCAAAGTTGGTAATATATTTTGTATATCCTAATTCGATACTGTTAGTTTGCTAAAACATGCTATGACCACGTGATCTGATTTCTAAGGATTCAAACTAAAACCGAAGTACAACAGACTAAAGAGCACAGAACCCTCATGCAGAATGTCTAACCTGTGGGCCTCTTTCACCGTGAATACCAGGTGGACCAGGCTGTGCCTATAACAGAACATGGGTTGTTCAAGTTTGACCTATTTAATTTTAATATTTCATATTCAAATAGTTATATTAAGTTGAGCATGATAAGGCAACAATGTAAATGGTTCATTTTAAACAAATAAAAATATGGCCAGCCCTAACCCCAATGACAACATCAACCACTTTACAAGAAGAGATCATAGCACCATTTTTATACTCCGATCCCAACACATAACACTTAATAAGCACTTGAACAGAATTCATCCACAACACACTCCAGAGTGCCAACTGTGTGCACATTATCATGAAACCGTTCACCACCACCTCTTCTGGTGTCGAGCACTAGATGACGCCAGGAAGATCCTCCTTCCTCCAAGGCCAGATAAATGAAATACATTATACAGAACAAAAGAACAACTTACAAACACATGCAGATACCACTACTTAGCACCGGGCAGAAGGGCAAGAGCTTAAGTGCCACTGGATCATTGAAGAACATGACAACATTTTTTAAAAAGCACTGCTGTTTATGTGTAACTTTGGCTGCTTGTGAGCGTAGACTTATGTTATTTTAGTTTCCTTGCACACATACTTCTTTCCGGGGTCTCTATCGCGAAGTGGTTAAGACGTTTGCCTGTCGTTCTAAAGGTTGTGGGTTCGAATCCGGACTGAGTCACATGTCCAACATGTTTTCAAGACATCCCTTGATTGTTGCTAGAGCTACGGAGTTCATGCTTTATGCAACACTCTCGGCAGATGGCGTGTCATTAGTGTCGACAAGGACAGAGCCATATGAGGGGACCCGGTGAGGAATACAATTCTTTCCTTTCCCTTAGATCCCCTTTTCAGACATAAACTCGCCCATGTGCTGCCGCTGCCCTCAAGGGAAGCAAAGAATAGTAGGACTACCATCTGCAAGGCATGTTGTAGGAGCCGACTGATGTAGGACCTAGGGAAGCTATCCTATTAAATAAAAAACATCGCAGAAATCGGATGTGCTGGTCTACTTGTAGGGACATAACTGGCTCTTAGGCTCAGATCACATACAACTCACACAGAGTGGTTAACAAGTGGTCGATATGGAGCGTTGAAGCAGAAAACGAAGATTTATGCTAATGTTACTTAGTTATCCTGCATAAATGAGTGTGAAGAATGCATAGACGCATTGTTTGGTGCAGGGACATGAATACCATACATGGTGTGTAACATACGTCCTTTGATTGAAGAAAGGAAGGAAACATATAATGTACAAGGAGATAACCAGAAATACTTACTGCAGGTCCTCTATCGCCCTTATCTCCCTTGGTACACTGACATGCGCTTTCGTCACCTGTTGCAACACCGGGAGGTCCAGGTGGTCCCTGTTTAGCAAACCAATGTCCAGGGATGGAAGGGAAGAAATATTAAGAAATTACAAATGATTTAGTAAGGATTAGATAATAATATATATCATCAGGTGCCGTGCCGGCTGGCGTAGGCGATCATGGATCTCCACAAATATCTGGCTCTGATGTTTGCTATCATCTCAGATGTTGACGTTCTTCCGTGCTATGAATAATGTATATACCTGACTACATTTTGTAATTATATTCCAAATATTTTTTTTAATTTTAAATTCCCCGCATCCATTTCAGACCTTAGGGTATGAAGTGGCCATCACTTCATATTTCTAGACCCTAGTGTGCAGGAGGTAGGAAGATCAATTCCTTTGTTCACGTATGTATTCTAAAGATACATGATTTTTATTATGTTTGCTTCTAGTGAGGTTGCAGAGACGTTTCAAATCAGGGTTAAGAAACATACTGAGAAAACCTTTGCTTCACAACCTCGTGGGGACGTAGGAAGACTATTGGTCATAGTCAGGAAACTCATTGGTAAAGAAGTTGAATCACATCCTCATGATTCCGTATGAAGATATTTCCGTTGCGGTCAGAAAACTCACTGGCCAAGACATTGCATTACAATCTCGCCGAAATATGCAGAGATTTTCTGATCAAAGTCAGAAAAAGCACCGGTCATGACTTTGTGTCAAATCCTCGTGGGGCGATGCAAATATCTTCCCTTGGGTTCAGAAAATGTACTGCTAAGTATTATCTCACATGGTTATGGTGTTTCCTAGTCAAAGACCAGTTTGTATAACGAAGCACTTTTTGACATAGCTAGAGTGGATGTTCGAAACTGTGGACTTGTAAACATAAATATTGTTCTATTGCAACATGGTACATGTAAACGTAAATATTGTTCTATTGCAACATGGTACATGTAAACTTAAATATTGTTCTATTGCAACATGGTACGTGTAAACATAAATATTGTTCTATTGCAACATGGTACATGTAAATATAAATATTGTTCTATTGCAACATGGTACATGTAAACATAAATATTGTTCTATTGCAACATGGTACATATGAATATAAATATTGTTCTATTGCAACATGGTACGTGTAAACATAAATATTGTTCTAATGCAACATGGTACATGTAAATATAAATATTGTTCTATTGCAACATGGTACATATGAATATAAATATTGTTCTATTGCAACATGGTACATGTAAACATAAATATTGTTCTATTGCAACCTGACACATGCAAACATACATATTGTTCTATTATAAGATGAAAACTTATTTTTTAAAAAAAGCGTTCATTATTGACAAATCTATACAGATAATAAGACAAAAAATATTAATGATATATTTTAGCACTAAGGGTACACAAGAATGACAATACAAAATATTTGTCTTTAGTGGTCTAGAATATGAGAACAATTTTATTGAATACACAGAGAAACAGAGAAATAGAAGAAAGGCAGTGGCACATGAAGAGACAGTGATAGATGCACAGAGACATGTAAAGAAAAGCAAACAGAATGCCAAATATGTGTTTATAGAAGTACAGAGATACATAACGGCACTCAGAGATATATAGGTAGACACAAAGAGACACAGGTAGATACACAGAGACAATGGTAGATACATAGGGACGCAAGTAGATACACAGGTAGATACACAGCTAGACACACAGAGACACAGGTAGACACACAGAGATACAACGAGATACACAGAGACACAGGTAGACACACATAGACACACTGAGATAAACAGATACATAGGTAGACACACAGAGACACAGGTAGATACACAGAGACACAGATAGAGACACAGGTAGACACACAGAGACACAAATAGAGACATACATAGATATTCAGGTATAAATAGAGACAAAAAAAACACCCAGACACAACCAGCTACATATACATAATTAGACATGCAGACATAAATAGACACACATATACAGAGAGATACGTTTGCACATATCGACGCATTAAGAAACATGAATAGACACATCGACAGAAACAGACATACAATGAAACAAAATAGAAAAAAACAGATACATACATAGAAAAATAGAGATACAGAGAAAAACACAGAAGAAAAACAAAAACAACGAAATAAAAACAGAAACACAAAGAGAAAAACAGAGACACACGTGGAAAAACATACACAAATACGGACACAATAAAGATATAAAACAGAAAGACAGACAAAAAAAAAAAAAAAACGACAAAGAAAAAACAAAGACATAAATTGTAAAGCAAAGACGCATCCGGTTAACGTGAAGAAATGAGGGACATATTTATACACTAAAAAACATATGAACGTATTGGGAGACACAATTTGATACACATTAAGACAAAATGTACAAGACAAGAGACACAGATAGAGACAGTGGCGGCTCGTGATCATTTTTGTTGGTGGGGCCAGACATTTTTCCGAATAAATCATGGTTTTTTGGTTGCTATATTTTAATTTATAAAATAATAAATACACGTTATACATTATTTTTACGGTAGGGCCCGGCCCCACTGGTCCTTAATGACGATCCGCCACTGGATAGAGAGATACATACAGAGAAAGAGAGAAACAATGTGACTGTAAAATGCAAAATGTGCACAATTTTATGTAGTTGAACTCTAAACACTCAACACTCAACCAACTAACATTAACAACACTCTATACTTTAATTACATTCAACACTCTACGTTGTTAGTAGCAACCAAACATTTCAAAATTTCAAGGCAACAAAATTGTAAATAGTTAAAGAGTAAAAAAAAAAGTAAAGAAAGCCTTTTTATTTTAAAAATGCCACAAAAACTGTGGTTACTCCCCGTAGTACCGCTTTTAGTGCGTGTAGAACAGGTGCGGTGTAGAACAGGTGCGGTGTAGAACAGGTGCGGTGTAGAACAGGTGCGGTGTAGAACAGGTGCGGTGTAGAACAGGTGCGGTGTAGAACAGGTGAGATGAAAGCCTGACGAATTTAATGGCAGCATGGCTATTGCAGTCACAGGGAAACTGTTCAGGTTATGATTTTTTATGCCCCCGACAGAAAAAAGTGTTTGGTCTTTCTTACTGTGGATTGAATACGGGTCTCCTGCATGGGAGCCGTGGTCTAATTTATTCGACCAGATGCGCCTCAGACCCATTTTATAACTTGGAGTATATTGGCTACTACGGTGTTAGGCTCGTATTTTTCATTGACCGTCGGCATATGATGAGTGATGTGGTCGGTCCTAGTACTCAATTGCGACTGGGTCATCCTGAGAGCTATTGCAGTCGGAGAAATACTCCACGGCCACTGTGGACTTGAACTCGAACCACTAATCTAAGTTCACTAATAAATACGCTAGCCCGTCTGCCCAGCGTGTTCGTAGCGCGTTGGACTACGGGTGACTAACCCTCTGTGTGTGCGGGTTCAATTCCGCGGGATGGCAGAAAAAGCCACAGATTCCCCAGATTTACGGTGTTCGTGGCACCGAACCGAACGGTTACGCTGTCGAAGAGCTGAAAAGCTTAAGTGCTTCTGGATCGGAAGGAAAAACCAAAAAAACGTTACTTTTGCTCTCTTTCTAAATTGTTATCGTTGCATATTTGCTGAATTGTTCACATTTAAAAAAATAATTTATATTCAACGTCCAACAAGAAATGAACAACATTTTATTCTGTTGTTGTATGCAACGTCACTTTCTAATTTGAAATCAAATAACACTCAACTTATTAACTTTATCCAACATTTAATGTGTTGTTTTTATATCAATAACTGGTTTTCTTTATTCTCCAGTTATAAATTCAGAAGTAGTCAGGAGTGTCGAATATGGCACCTCTAACTGGTTTTTGCGTGAATGCTAGTTTTTCTTTATTATCAGTGTACCTCGTCATTCATCCGAGTCTTGCACCTACTTCTGATTTACATATAATTTAGATCCTCAAGTGTAATAATTTAAAAAAACTGTAATCCAACAGCCTACCAGGCCAAAATTAAATATTTTTTAGACCCAATATGACATCGAACCACAGGATTGCACGACACATGTTAGGGACTTTGTTATTGGCTTCCTGTATCATTAAGTTTAGAAATTGGTTTAACATTAGTAAACTTTTTTAAATCTCAGTGTAGGTGAGATAGAGTTCCTAGCCCTACAGAAGAAGGGCGATAAAACGTAGGTCCCGGGTTCAATGTGAACACGTAAACGAACCATTGGTAGTTCAAAATCCCGAAGAGCAGGCTGCCCGACACAATTCATTAGAAAGATTAAAAACATTATTCCTACACAATAATTTTACCATCTTTAAATTACATCAGCGACCCTCGCTGGTGCTACAGAGTTCGTGCACTTCCGCTGAGATCTTCCTGTGTAAGAAATAGATCGGAGCACATATTGTTGCTCACCGAAATGCAGTGATTATGCTCTTATAAAATCAATCAATCACTGTTTTTTTCCATATTGATTTAGTTTTCTTGGAATTACATGCGGAAATGTAAGTTGATTGAAACATGATTGTGTCAGTAAAACAAAACTTGGGTACATGCAGTGGCGGCTCGTCATTAAGGGCCAGTGGGGCTGGACAACCCCACCAAAAATAATGTGTAACGTGTATTTATTATTTTATACATTAAAATATATCCTAACCGAAACCATGATTTTTCCGAAAATTTCTGTCTGGCCCCACCAATAAAACTGATCACGAGCCGCCACTGGGTACATGCTTGTCACAATTAGTACACACGTCCATAGGGGGACGAATATAACAATATACACACACAAACGTACACACACACACACACATTGTATACTACGCTATATATGTTAAACATGGTAGCTCATAGCAGCTAATGAACAGGAAATCATAGCTATGGAGATGAGATGCCATAGAGGAGATACAGAAGTAACAACGAGAGATACAATTAGTAATGAAGAAATTAGATGAAGATTACGAATGAAACTATCAATGCCAAACATGGCCCCTGACTAAGACACACCTCTGCTATCAGTGCCAAACATGGCCCCTGACTAAGAAACAAGAAATAAAGATTACAACATGTGAAATGAGATGTCTACGAAAAGCTGTCAACATTACAAGGAGAGATAGAGTGAGAAACGAGAATATCAGAAGCATCGTTGGTACTATACCATGCATGCAGTACATCGAGAAGCAAAGAATCAAGTGGTTCGACCATCTAATGAGAATGGAACCACATTTACTACCATTACGTGCCTACAATAATCTACACTCAGGCCGCAGAAGCACGAGGCAGGACAAGAACACGATGGATAGATAATATCTCAGAGTCCCTGCGAAAGCATGGACTGACAATGTCAAGCGCAACACACCTGGCACAAGATAGAAAACTAATTCTCCCAACGACGCTTCACGGTAAATGTAGTTAATATAAGATAAGATACGAATGAAGCAAATCATTCAATTCATAAAAAGCAAAAATTAAATGCCATGGCAGCCATGTATCGTCTGCAACAGAGGACCATGTCGAAGGAGGAAAAAGAATGAATACAGAGCACAAGGACGACCACGTAAAAGAGGGAGTGATGGCAATAAGAACAAGTTTAGAGAAATGAATACCGGCTTGCAAGGTTCATTAGACAAGGGGATTCTTACATCTCTCATCAAACCTCACTGAGGTCCAATAAAGGGGAAAGAAGAAGAAGGTGTACATAGTTACACCATACCCCCAAGTACATGAACTCTTACATCTCTCATTAAACCTCACTGAGGTCCAATGAAGGGAAAGAAGAAGAAGGTGTACATAGTTACATCATACCCCCCAAGTACATGAACTCTTACATCTCTCATCAAACCTCACTGAGGTCCAATGAAGGGAAAGAAGAAGAAGGTGTACATAGTTACACCATACCCCCAAGTACATGAACTCTTACATCTCTCATTAAACCTCACTGAGGTCCAATGAAGGGAAAGAAGAAGAAGGTGTACATAGTTACACCATACCCCCAAGTACATGAACTCTTACATCTCTCATTAAACCTCACTGAGGTCCAATGAAGGGAAAGAAGAAGAAGGTGTACATAGTTACACCATACCCCCAAGTACATGAACTCTTACATCTCTCATCAAACCTCACTGAGGTCCAATGAAGGGAAAGAAGAAGGTGTACATAGTTACACCATACCCCCAAGTACATGAACTCTTACATCTCTCATCAAACCTCACTGAGGTCCAATGAAGGGAAAGAAGAAGGTGTACATAGTTACACCATACCCCCAAGTACATGAACTCTTACATCTCTCATCAAACCTCACTGAGGTCCAATGAAGGGAAAGAAGAAGGTGTACATAGTTACACCATACCCCCAAGTACATGAACTCTTACATCTCTCATTAAACCTCACTGAGGTCCAATGAAGGGAAAGAAGAAGGTGTACATAGTTACACCATACCCCCCAAGTACATGAACTCTTACATCTCTCATTAAACCTCACTGAGGTCCAATGAAGGGAAAGAAGAAGGTGTACATAGTTACATCATACCCCCAAGTACATGAACCTTACATCTCTCATTAAACCTCACTGAGGTCCAATGAAGGGAAAGAAGAAGGTGTACATAGTTACACCATACCCCCAAGTACATGAACTCTTACATCTCTCATTAAACCTCACTGAGGTCCAATGAAGGGAAAGAAGAAGGTGTACATAGTTACACCATACCCCCAAGTACATGAACTCTTACATCTCTCATTAAACCTCACTGAGGTCCAATGAAGGGAAAGAAGAAGGTGTACATAGTTACATCATACCCCCAAGTACATGAATCTTAATCTCTCATTAAACCTCACTGAGGTCCAATGAAGGAAAGAAGAAGGTGTACATAGTTACACCATACCCCCAAGTACATGAACTCTTACATCTCTCATCAAACCTCACTGAGGTCAATGAAGGAAAGAAGAAGAAGGTGTACATAGTTACACCATACCCCCAAGTACATGAACTCTTACATCTCTCATTAAACCTCACTGAGGTACAATGAAGGGAAAGAAGAAGGTGTACATAGTTACATCATACCCCCCAAGTACATGAACTCTTACATCTCTCATTAAACCTCACTGAGGTCCAATGAAGGGAAAGAAGAAGAAGGTGTACATAGTTACACCATACCCCCAAGTACATGAACTCTTACATCTCTCATTAAACCTCACTGAGGTACAATGAAGGGAAAGAAGAAGGTGTACATAGTTACATCATACCCCCCAAGTACATGAACTTTAATCTCTCATTAAACCTCACTGAGGTCCAATGAAGGAAAGAAGAAGAAGGTGTACATAGTTACATCATACCCCCCAAGTACATAAACCCAAAAGTACACACATAGAAAAGTTAGAGTTTATGAATTTTCTGAAGAGAGATAATATTATTGTACTGAGAAAAGAAACGTAATGATATTGAATATAATTATGTGTATTTTTTAAATAATAGATAAATGGGCTCCTGATTATACAAATAAAATTGTTGATAGTTTTCACGAGATTGAAGTTGAAAGTGATGGCAACTGAACTGGAACAACACAACACAATCAACAACTCATGAAGTAAGCAACAACAAAAAAAAACACTATTGGTTTATTGTATATAAAAAAAAATCTAACGAAACGTAATCTCCCTGCCTATTTATCGAACAGAAACAATCAACAAACAGTCACATAAATCTGAACATATATTCTGTTTATTAAATACAACTAGTGCATAACAACGGGAGGTTTATGTTAAAGTCACACGCACAGAACTCGTGCACTAAAAATAAGTGAATGTGAGGTGGACTATAATGAGGAAAAAAGTGAGTACATGTCAACATATAAGTGAACTAATCGTGGACAACAAAATAATGTACATGTGAAAATGCTATTTTATAAATTAACTTTCATAGAACGACAAGCCACATTACAAGTCGTTCAGGCAGTACCAATTATTCAACAAGCAACCTCACATGCCAAAATGTGTTATTAATAAATAAGTATTCACAAGAATCATTTAATACTATTTGTATATAAATCTTCGTAGAATGCAGCAGCAAATTTATAAAAAAAAGAGTATTGAGCTCTGCATATTATGATATAAAAACAGTGTTCTGCTGTTTAACATAACAAAGTAGTTATTCATTGTGTTAAGACATCATTCATTAACAATGTTATACTAAAAACACAACGTTTAAAAACGTGGTTATAGTGTGAGTATGCTAGGAGTTACCACAAATAAATAGAGTCGACGTTTTAATCAAAATGTTTTCATCAAGACACGGAGAACCAAACATTTACAACACAGAAATGGTGCATCATGCGTAGGTGTAAGATTCACCAATATCCTTGAACTCACCGGAACCCCAGGTAATCCGATAGGGCCCTGACATTAGAAATGGTAAGATAGTTTTATAGAATATTTACTTTGAAGCAAATGGTACAAGATAATGTTGGTCTCTCTGTCCGTTAAAACAATAAAGTATTAGCAACATGTTGTTAACTAGTTTTTTGTTGTGGGTTTTTTTGGCTCACCAGCTATAAATTCAGGCGTAGTGATGGCGTATAAAATGGTGCCTCTGACTGATGTTTGCGGGAATGATTGCTTTCCATATCACTAGAGTCTCTCGCCATTCAGGGAAACCCTATCGTTCATGCCATTCAGAAACGTACTCGTCGTTCATAAGTCGCCAGTTAATGGAGATATTATTTCTTCAACATTATGATTTACCTTCCGGTATAGGCCAGCTGCAATGACCCAAATTTAAGCACAAATACTGAAACGACTAATTCTTCAACTTCCCAGATGAAAAAAAAAATACATTATGAGTCGTTGCCGGTGCTGCAGTGTAAACGCTTTGTCATTGATACTTCCAAATATTTGAATAAACAGCAAAGATATAGAAACAATCTTCGAGCACACACATATCAACTCTCTATTCCGATCAGAACTTGAATGTATTATAGTAGATATCACTCACGTAGGGCGTCTGTGTGGCGTAGATTTTAGGTGCTCGTCTCTCATGCCAAGGGTAACCGGTTCGCTCTCTCGTGGAGCCATCGGAATTTTTATCTAGAGATCCCTGATCTCAGTGTAGGTTAGATCGAGTTCCAAGTCCTATCAGAGACGGACGATAAAACGTAGGTCCCGTGTTTAAATTGAGCACATAAAAGAATCATTGACAGCTCAAAATAGAGACAAGAAAGCTGGACAGCCGCTACCTGTGCAAAATTCAGTAAGAGACAAGAAGGCTGGAAAGCCGCTACCTGTGCAAAATTCAGTAAGAGACAAGAAGGTTGGAAAGCCGCTATCAGTATAATAGTTAAAAATTAATCTCCCCCTCCTCCCCAAAAAAAATTAGTTTCATTATGTTCTAAATTACACCAGGGCCCTCGCCGGTGCTTAAAGTTCGTGCACTGTCGTTGAGATTTTTCTGTGTAAGAAAGAGATCGGAGCACACGTGGATACTTACAGAAGTTCAATGATGATGGCTCAATCAATCAATCAATCAATCATTAGGCACATTTAAACTCTATTGTCTGATTTAAATCTGAAATTGGTTATTGGTTACTAAACTGACGTCACTGCACTCCGGGCAGACCCATAGAGTCTTCCCAACGGATATTGAAGAGTATACCCACTGGTGGTTCCTGTGGCTCGCTGATTAAACGCACTCCTCACTCTGCCCGTCAGGCATCCAGTTCTACTTGTACAACGGGTAACTCCAAACTGCTTAAATCGCTTGATCGATTCAACATCGATTTTAGTGTCCTCATTCGCGAAGAGACAGAATAGCATTCCCCTTATCAATCTTGAACTCCCCACAATCGATGCTGTTGATGGAAGCCTGTCCGCTCTATCATTACCGTAAACACCCGCATGCCCAGGACAGTATATCCACGTAAGCCTCTGGGTGCTAGAAACTTTTATAGACGACATCCACTCATAGCGAAACCTGCCTTTTTGGATCTTGTGAAGCATCGACTGAGAATCAGATAAAACAACGGCCCCTGTAAATGGAGTAGCAGAGAACCAATAGAGGACAGCAGTAACGGCCTCAACCTCCATCCTCAAACTAGAAGTAGTTGTCCTGTACGCTCCACTTCTCTCATACAGATACGAAGTCGTATCGTGCCTACAATAATCGACACTCAGGGCGCAGAGCACAAGGCAGGCCAAGAACACGATGGATAGATAACATCTCAGAGTCCCTGTGAAAGCATAGACTGACAACGTCAAGCGCAACACACCTGGCACAAGATAGAAAACTAACTCTCCCACGGCGCTTCACGGCAAATGTGATTAAGATAAGATAATAAATTTGACCATTGCTGTACAACTGTATTCATAATAGATCTACTTACAGGCAGTCCTATAGGGCCCATGTCTCCAAGGTCACCTTTTTCACCCTGTGATATAAAAATAATAAGTTTGAATTAACTCAATTTAAACCAGTAACCACTATATCGGCGTACAAATGTGCGCCAGTAATAACTCATAGTGTCTTTTCACATAAATATCTAACTGAAGATAAATTTCTATAACTGAAGATAAATGTATTCAGTTAAAAATATGGAGTAACAGAGGTAAGGGAAGAATTATGAACACCTGGAGGCGGAAGTTAGAGAATAAGGCAAGAAACATTGTAGAGAGTGGAGAGATCTGGAAAAGATGGTCTTGGGTAGGAGGGCTTGGAAGACCTTGGTTCCAGACCTATGTCTCCCTAGGGGATAAGGGTGAAGAAGAAGAAGTTCAAGATAAGTTTATTCAGTTTAAGATAAAATTATATAACTGAAGATAAATCTCTTCAGTTGAAGTTAGACTTATTCAGTTGAAGATATACTTATTCAGTTGAAGTTAGACTTATTCAGTTGAAGACAGACTTATTCAGTTGAAGATATCCTTATTCAGTTGAAGATAGACTTATTCAGTTGAAGATATCCTTATTCAGTTGAAGATAGACTTATTCAGTTGAAGATAGACTTATTCAGTTGAAGATAGACTTATTCAGTTGAAGATAGACTTATTCAGTTGAAAATATACTTATTCAGTTGAACTTATTCAGTTGAAGATAGACTTATTCAGTTGAAAATATACTTATTCAGTTGAAGATAGACTTATTCAGTTGAAGATATACTTATTCAGGCTTCAAAGAAATTTGTAAATTTGAAGATGAGTGTATTACTTACCTCGTCACCTTTAGGTCCCAGTGGTCCACGATCTCCCTGGAACGAGAAAGTAGTCAAGTTTAAGTAGGTCATTTAAATTTATCAATGTTAAATGACTAATGTTAAGTGTGATCCATGAAGCTTGGTTTGTGTTTTGTAAACTAAGCTGTCATTAAGTGAAGAGTCCGCCAGAATAATGTATACACATTTGCATAGAGGATATATGTGTACAACGTCATCATCAAGTAACATTCTTCTTCTTCTTCTTCTCTCAACTCCCCATGAAACATAAGACATTAACAAATTTCCTTCAACTAGATCTGTTTTGAGCAAACCAGCTAAGGTTCATTTCAGGTCTTTCCCGCCTCTTTTCTTTCTCTGTCTACGGTTCGTCTCCATGTCTCTCTAGATCAGTGGTTCCCAATCTTCCTAATGCCGCAACCCTTTAATACAGTTCCTCATGTTGTGGTGATCCCCAAACCACACACTCAACCACACACTCAATCCCACATACACACCCAACACTCAATTATTCTTACCTTGATGCCAGGCGGTCCCTGCATTCCCATTGGACCCTGTTTATTGATAGAACAAACATATGAAAATATTATTAAAAATTCAAATTTCATTTTCAGAATCTCCTTCTTTCCTTTAAACACGAAGAGACAAAGCAGAAAAAGACATTCCAGCACAAAGAAGAAGAGGAAGACCACGTTGAAAGTTATGTTATGTTATGTTATGTTATGTTATGTTATGTTATGTTATGTTATGTTATGTTATGTTATGTTATGTTATGTTATGTTATGTTATGTTATGTTATGTTATGTTATGTTATGTTATGCGAACGACGGCATGGCTAATTGGGTATTCCCATTCCTGCTCTGTCCTCCGCTGCAGCAGCCATCTCAAAGTCCATTTGCTCACCGTACCCATGAGAAGTTGATTACTAAATCTTCTCTGTCTACCACGAAGACGATACTGCCTGGCATGTCCAAACTTAACGCCTAATTCTCGAACTCGTTCCAGTGTCTGAGACTTGCCCATGTCACATAATTTCATATAATACGAACGTACCGCATTGATGATATCGACTCTGTCCATACTTCTGCCCGCTTGAGTCAGGGCATTGTTTGCAAGAAAATCGGCCCACTCGCTAACCTACACACCAGCAAGGACAGCCAAGTCATTATTTTTAGATGTGATCTCCAAATGATGTCCACTCACTCCACATGCATACTTCCAGATTCAATCATTTTAAGCATATTCATCGAGTCTGATATGATAACCGTATGGGTTACCTGTTGCTCCGCCACCCATGACAGAGCCCTGGAGGCAGCGGTGATCACGTTGAAAATGGATTCAGGATGTAGCCGATGATTTTAGCATGACGGCTGCAAAAGTGGGACATACAACATATGAGAGAGAGAAATTCCAAAAGACTGTTAGAGTGACCAAGTTCATCCCAGAAAAAGTATCTGATAATGAATTCTTACAAATGTGTCCCTACTGAATGATATTCCTCCATTACTCCGGACTATCGGAGCGCGGTGGGAAGAGGGGAATGGAGAAAGTGTTAAATCTAAGAGCCCATATCTATTTGTTATGTCTTCGTTACAGAAATCTGCAAGGACAAACTGAGTTTATGTTAAGATCATTTTAATACTATTTTTTAAAAAAGAATTTTTTATTGTCTATTCCAGGTGGAAGATGGAGTTTGGCTGTCCACTCTTGCCGTTAAGCGTAGGGATTGGAGCTTTAATTTGTGTTATAGGGGCAGATGAGTCGCCCGCATTGTGTTATATCCATGTTTATGTAGTTTGGTCTTGATATTGTCTATCCATCTTTCTTTGTCTTCCCTTAGCTCTAGTACCTGATATATTTTTATTGTATGCTGTTATTGGTGGCTGATTGTATTCCATTCTCATTAAATGTCCAAACCACTGCATTTGTTGTCTTTCAATGTAATCGATGTATTAAAAGAATGTTAACTAATAGAAATGTTAGTAATAAGTTATAACTCTTTATATCATTACAAACGGAAAGAAATCAGAGAGAGAGAGAAAGAGAGAGAGAGAAGAAACAGAGAGAAAGAAGAGAGAGAAAGAAAGAGAGAGAGAGACAAAGAGAGCGAAGAGAGGAGTAACAAGGATGAGAAATGTAACTTGTATCTTTCTATAACATTGCTAACACAGTTATACAGTCGCTGTGGTGACTTCTGTAACATTGCTAACACAGTTATACAGTCGCTGTGGTGACTTCTATAACATTGCTAACACAGTTATACAGTCGCTGTGGTGACTTCTGTAACATTGCTAACACAGTTATACAGTCGCTGTGGTGACTTCTATAACATTGCTAACACAGTTATACAGTCGCTGTGGTGACTTCTATAACATTGCTAACACAGTTATACAGTCGCTGTGGTGACTTCTGTAACATTGCTAACACAGTTATACAGTCGCTGTGGTGACTTCTGTAACATTGCTAACACAGTTATACAGTCGCTGTGGTGACTTCTATAACATTGCTAACACAGTTATACAGTCGCTGTGGTGACTTCTTCTTCTCGTTCGTCTGCTATGAATGCAAGAGTAGTAAGGACAAATAGTATTGTGCCTATGACGGACTTTTTCGTGAAGGCTTGATTTCCTTACCATCAGTTCTGTTCGCCATTCAGGCGAGTCTTTTCCGACTTCAGATGTGCTGTAGTGACAAGACAGTTTATTTTAGTATTTTGGATTGATATAGGCATGCTTTATTTATTGTTGATTTGTCGGTGTTATTTGAATACTCCACAGTACACAGTCTTCTACAAAAGAACATCAAGAAAGTAGACGAGAGAAAGACCACGAAAAAGATGGTTAGGTGGCATAGCAGAATCTTGTCAAAGAGCAAACATAACAATCACCCAAGCTACCAGAACAGCGCATGACAAAAACAGAAAACCACGACACTGGGCAAATAATCCGGTAGCAGTGTGACAACAACAGAAGAAGATGTGAAGGATACCACTAAATTGTTGCGGTATTGAATGAATGAAGATCGTGGCATGTCATTTACAGGATGTTGACTGGGCAAATAATCCGGTAGCAGTGTGACAACAACAGAAGAAGATGTGAAGGATACCACTAAATTGTTGCGGTATTGAATGAATGAAGATCGTGGCATGTCCTTTACAGAATGTTGACATCCTCCACAGTAAACGAATCGTTGATTGTCTATTTATATGTTCGATAGTTTGCCATTGCTTTCTGAACAGTGACGTCTATTTTTATTATCCGTAAAAATCCACAGGAATCAATTTGCTTCAAATTGACCCCGCGGAGTTTGAACCAGGTAGCCTTGGATTGTGATCGAGCTCACTACCGCTAAAGCACAGCCAGGCTCTAGCACAGGTCAGACAACTGGCCGGGTATTCCCTGACCTAGATAAGAAAAGGGATCTGGAAATTACAGATGTTTGATAGAACACTGCACGCTTTTTGCAATTTTACTCAATTCTGTGAGTCTATGGTTATTTATTGGTGAAAATATTTATAATATTGATATTCCTTATTGTTAAACTTAACTTATTGCATAATATAACTTCGAGTTAGCATTTTGTGTTGAGTTTAAAATGAATTCGTCTATATACACCAATACTGGAATACGAGGTCACGTGGTGTAGTTGGGGTCTGATTTCCACAATTCTTACCTGAGTCCGAAGGCCCAGTAGTTTATAGTTCGTTCTGGCTAAAGCCACATACGCCTACTTATTCACAAATTCAGTTAGCACCGCTTGATTCATCATCATCAAGTTCATCGTGCCGGCTGGTTTAGGCGATCATGGATATCCACAAATCTCTGCCCTTGGTGTTTGTTATCAACTCAGATGTTATCCAATAGGCTATCCAAAATGTTCTCTCTCTCGTTTACCTTCGATTTTACCGGTTGTCACAGTGCGATCTAAACCTTCCCTCCTCATCCCATGCGGGAAAAATGATGGCTGCCTCTTTCTTATATTGATAATAAGCTTTCTCTGTGTCTTGATCTCATTCATCACCTCAACATTAGTCATTTTAGCAGTCCATGGGATTCTCATCATTCTTCTGTAAAACCGCATCTCTGTGGCCCTCAGAGATTTTTCGGTCTGTGTGTTCATTGTTCATGACTCACATCCATATGTCAGTATTGGTTCTATGTAGCACTGAATAACTCGCATTCTGGTATGTCAGTATTGGTTCTATGTAGCACTGAATAACTTGCATTCTGATCGGAATTGACAAGGACTTGTTACAGATAATGCTTCTCATTTTCAGGAACGATGCTTTCGCTTGCCCTATTCTGCTCTTTATTTCCGATCGGCATCTGCCATCTGATGTTATAGTCTGTCCATTAATTCGTGAGCACGTTTGAAATTGATTTTCTCGAAAACTACCTGTTGGATCTCAGTGATTTATTGCATGCAGCCTTAGAATATCCATGACGCTAAAATAAAGCTAACCAGTAGTCCATAGATGCTACGGATTTTGCACATCGGCAATTCCTTTGATCTTTTATGACAATTGCAAATACGGGGCTCAAATTTTAGATTTTACAGTAATCCTTAGAATTTGTCCATGTCAATTCTATTCATACGTGTATCTCCATATTAACTTGATAGGTCATTGTTCCTTGCTTGACATTAGTGCACTTTGTGTCCTGTTTAATCCATCGGAAAAGGATTCTCTATTCAGACCAAGCGCCAGTTGCGTTCGTTTCTCAGGGTTATGAATATCGCAATATAGATGACCTCTCTTAGATTCCTTACGGAAGTGTTGGTATAGTAAAACTGTAACCTTCTGCATTGTTATAAATGTGCACTTCAGACTCATTATGAATGTGATATCAATGTCAGTTTTGATAAGCCAACAAATATGATACAATAGCTTCATACAAATAGCGAGATACACCTATAACTATACAACGGTATCCCAATTATAACGTCATATGCTTTCCGCTTTCAAAGTCGACTGGGTTCGGTGCACGGAATTCCTCGTAAAATTGTTATTTACTCACGATATTTCAATGTTACCATAATGTATTTTTAGAACAACGCGTCTGTGTGGTCCCCTAGATCTGTTACTATTGTGTACAATCCGGTGAGGTTGATTTTAATATAACCTGAAGAATAAATATTTCAAACTACATCAAATTTTCTTGGAAAAAATATTTCTCTAGCGTCATGGATATTCTAAGGCTGCTTGCAAAAATCACTGAGATCCAACAGGTAGTTTTCGAGAAAATCAATTTCAAACGTGCTCACGAATTAATGGACAGACTTATACCAGGACTCCGAGGTATTGCTGCACTTGTCTTAGCTTAATCCCATTTACTGTGATGGTGCATTTTGTTAAAGTCTGCTTTTTTATATGACTACATATATGATTATATGACTGCTTGACTACATTCATAAATTCAGTATATGACTGCTTGACTACATTCATAAATTCAGTATATGACTGCTTGACTACATTCATAAATTCAGTATATGACTGCTTGACTACATTCATAAATTCAGTATATGACTGCTTGACTACATTCATAAATTCAGTATATGACTGCTTGACTACATTCATAAATTCAGTATATGACTGCTTGACTACATTCATAAATTCAGTATATGACTGCTTGACTACATTCATAAATTCAGTATATGACTGCTTGACTACATTCATAAATTCAGTATATGACTACTTGACTACATTCATAAATTCAGTATATGACTGCTTGACTACATTCATAAATTCAGTATATGACTGCTTGACTACATTCATAAATTCAGTATATGACTACTTGACTACATTCATAAATTCAGTATATGACTGCTTGACTACATTCATAAATTCAGTATATGACTGCTTGACTACATTCATAAATTCAGTATATGACTGCTTGACTACATTCATAAATTCAGTATATGACTGCTTGACTACATTCATAAATTCAGTATATGACTGCTTGACTACATTCATAAATTCAGTATATGACTACTTGACTACATTCATAAATTCAGTATATGACTGCTTGACTACATTCATAAATTCAGTATATGACTGCTTGACTACATTCATAAATTCAGTATATGACTGCTTGACTACATTCATAAATTCAGTATATGACTGCTTGACTACATTCATAAATTCAGTATATGACTGCTTGACTACATTCATAAATTCAGTATATGACTGCTTGACTACATTCATAAATTCAGTATATGACTGCTTGACTACATTCATAAATTCAGTATATGACTGCTTGACTACATTCATAAATTCAGTATATGACTACTTGACTACATTCATAAATTCAGTATATGACTGCTTGACTACATTCATAAATTCAGTATATGACTGCTTGACTACATTCATAAATTCAGTATATGACTGCTTGACTACATTCATAAATTCAGTATATGACTGCTTGACTACATTCATAAATTCAGTATATGACTGCTTGACTACATTCATAAATTCAGTATATGACTGCTTGACTACATTCATAAATTCAGTATGTGACTGCTTGACTACATTCATAAATTCAGTATATGACTGCTTGACTACATTCATAAATTCAGTATATGACTGCTTGACTACATTCATAAATTCAGTATATGACTGCTTGACTACATTCATAAATTCAGTATATGACTGCTTGACTACATTCATAAATTCAGTATATGACTGCTTGACTACATTCATAAATTCAGTATATGACTGCTTGACTACATTCATAAATTCAGTATATGACTGCTTGACTACATTCCTAAATTCAGTATATGACTGCTTGACTACATTCATAAATTCAGTATATGACTGCTTGACTACATTCATAAATTCAGTATATGACTGCTTGACTACATTCATAAATTCAGTATATGACTGCTTGACTACATTCATAAATTCAGTATAAGACTGCTTGACTACATTCATAAATTCAGTATAAGACTGCTTGACTACATTCATAAATTCAGTATAAGACTGCTTGACTACATTCATAAATTCAGTATAAGACTGCTTGACTACATTCATAAATTCAGTATATGACTACTTGACTACATTCATAAATTCAGTATAAGACTGCTTGACTACATTCATAAATTCAGTATATGACTGCTTGACTACATTCATAAATTCAGTGAATCTACATTGATCATGTTTACATAGTCATTCAGACAACTTTTTTTTTTTAAAGTCCGTAGCTTCTTCAGAGCTTAGGGCATGAAGTATCTACCACTTCACGTTATGGACCCTGATGTGCAATAGGGACAATGCCTATTCTAAGGTGTGGAGCGTCAAGTGTGGGAGTAACCCCACAATCCTCTTGTGTCCGAACCAATAGGCGAACACTTATGCATTACGCGAATCCGTTCCAGCTTCGATCCAATTCACTCACGCATTGACCACATATCTTGATTACGTTCACACACTCAATGATCATATCTTGATTACGTTCACACATTCAATGGCCATATCTTGATTACGTTCACACACTCAATGATCATATCTTGATTACGTTCACACACTCAATGGTCATATCTTGATTACGTTCACGCATTCAATGGTCATATCTTGATTACGTTCACACACTCAATGGACATATCTTGATTACGTTCACACACTCAATGGTCATATTTTGATTACGTTCACACACTCAATGGCCACATCTTGATTACGTTCACACATTCAATGGCCATATCTTGATTACATTCACACATTCAATGGCCATATCTTGATTACGTTCACACATTCAATGGCCATATCTTGATTACATTCACACATTCAATGGCCATATCTTGATTACGTTCACACATTCAATGGCCATATCTTGATTACGTTCACACATTCAATGGCCATATCTTGATTACGTTCACACATTCAATGGCCATATCTTGATTACGTTCACACATTCAATGGCCATATCTTGATTACATTCACACATTCAATGGCCATATCTTGATTACTTTCCCACATTCAATGGCCATATCTTGATTACGTTCACACATTCAATGGCCATATCTTGATTACGTTCACACATTCAATGGCCATATCTTGATTACGTTCACACATTCAATGGCCATATCTTGATTACATTCACACATTCAATGGCCATATCTTGATTACGTTCACACATTCAATGGCCATATCTTGATTACGTTCACACATTCAATGATCATATCTTCATTACGTTCACACATTCAATGGCCATATCTTGATTACGTTTATACATTGAATAAATCTGTTGGCGAGACGTATCATGTGTTGTGTACATCTACTCACCACTAAGCCTTGGGGACCTGGTGGGCCTGGATACTGGAAAAGATTGAACGTACAATTGATTATTTGTTGGTAATGTAGATAGAATAGATGAAAGAGAGAGAGAGAGAGAGAGAGAGAGAGAGAGAGAGAGGGAGGATACTAAGAGTGAGAATGTGTTCTGAGTGTGATAGAGAAAGAGGGAAAGTGAGAGAGTGATTGAGAGTATGTATTGCGTGTGTGAAAGTGAGTGAATGTTATGAGAAAGTGTGTGTTGTCTGAGTGAGAGAGTATATTATGTGAGGAAGTATCGTGAGTGAGTGTATGTGGTGAGTGTTGTGTATACAGGTGAATATATATGCTGTCTTAAGACGAGTTTTTGGGCACGACAAGGATGACATTATTGGAGTATAAAAATTGATTGATTTATTGATTGATTGATAGGACCATCATCATTGCACTTCGGTGAGTAACCATATCTGCTCAGATCTCTTTCTTGAATAGTTCGCTGACTGTGTTCGTAAAGACGCTCGTAATGCTAGGCTAGGCGATGGGTGTTGTAAGAAATGAGGGTAAGTGGTTCGAATCCTGTGTTTGTCTATTTGTTTTTCGGGAGCTCTGAATACCTGTTTATTTCTTGATCATATTCTTCGCTTCCGTTGCTTCCTCTGGGGTTCTTGCAAAAACTGGCGTTCTCATCTTTTCTTACACAGGGCGATCTCAGCGGCAGTGCACGGACTCCGTAGCACCGGCGAGGGTCCACCAATGTAATTTTGAAGATAGTGAAATATGAACTGTTATTAGACTTATAAAATGTAGAGAAAAGAAGTAATAATTTGTGATACAATTTGTAAGGATATTAGATTTGAGAAATGATCATATTTATTGAACTCCTTCTCCACGAACTCTTTAATTATTCCATGAAATTTGTTAAAACGTTTATACAATTTGTGATTTGTAATTGATTAGATTATTCTGTAAGAAAGATATATGTTAAACGAAGAATTTGTTGAATAATGTTTAATTGAAGAATTTGTTGAGAATCATTCATAGAAGAATTTGTTGAGAATCATGTTTAATACCATGGAATGTGACTCAGGAATAATCCTGGTGGTCCAATCATGCCGGCATGCAGACGAACCTGGCTACCTGGTTCCCCATTTCGAACCAGGACTTCTAGAAGATGATAAATTGTTAGTGGCATGTGTGATTAGAATGAAGTATTATACTTAACGTTAACTTGGGTTGACCACAGCCAACTAGAGATGGCTCTGGGTGGACGAAGTAGGGACTGTGGCAAGAGTGAATACAAGATCTTAATAAAATATCAATCAATCAAGTGCCATGTCTGCCGGGGTAGGCGATTATGTCTCTCCACATCTCTCCCTCTCCTTCGTGCAGTTAATTAGTTCTGACGTCGATCTTTTGTCAAACCAAGATGTCAGACCATTCAATATCTTCTCCCTCTGCCCCCCCCACAATCTCTCCTTTCCTGAATTTTACCTCTTGTTACCAAATGTTCTAAACTTTCTCTTCGCATTATATGCCCGAAGAACATTAATCAAATGTTCTCAACTTTCTCTTCGCATTATATGCCCGAAGAACATTAATCAAATGTTCTCAACTTTCTCTTCCATTATATGCCGAAGAACATTAATCAAATGTTCTCAATTTTTCGCATTATATGCCCGAAGAACATTAATCAAATGTTCTCAACTTTCTCTTCGCATTATATGCCCAAGAACATTCAAATTCTCTTTCTCGCATATTGCCCGAAGCAAATCAATTTCTCAACTTTCTCTGAATTTATGCCTCAAGAACATTAATCAAATGTTCTCAACTTTCTTTCGCATTATATGCCCGAAGAACATTAATCAAATGTTCTCAACTTTCTCTTCGCATTATATGCCCGAAGAACATTAATTGTCTGATGTTTTTATAAGTTTCTTGTGTACAGGTCTGATTTAAAACCTAATCATTTGTTTTCTTTGCTGTCCATGGAATTTTCAGCATTCTTCTGTAAAACCACATCTCTGTGGCTTCCATTGATCTTATTGATTGTTTGTTATTCTCCATGATTCGTCGCCATACATAAGTATTGGTTCAATACAGCACTGGAGTACTCGTTTTCACAGTGTCATCGGTAGTGAATTCACCCATAATGTGTTTTTCATTTTTATAAAAGTTGCTTTTGCTTTTCCCATTAGGGTAATGAAATACACTAGATGTAAAATATACTAAAAACTGAAACTGATATTTGTTTTATCACAGCATGGTGCACACCATGGGCGTGATGCATGGACATTTAAAAAAGAGGTAGAAAAACATATTTTTGCTTTTAAATGTAAATGTTACAGAAGAGTCATCCGTATATCCTGTACCTAAGAAGAGAATAAACAGATCTATCTAGAAAGAATTCAAAATCAAAGAAAACTGACTGATGCTACAAATAAGAATGCAAAAATTGAAGTATTTTGTTCATATCAAGAGATAAGAAGTGATGGGGAAGATCTTTATGGAAAGAGACATCCTGGTAAAGAGAAGAAGAGGAAGACCACGGAGAAGATGGATTCAAGATGTGACTGATGTTTTGAGCATGACGGCTGCAGAGGAGGGGCATCTGGCTTATGAGAGAGAGAGAGCAATTCTGCAGGACTGTTAGGGTGGTAGATTTCTGCTCAGGACCAGATATTTGGTCATGTTACACACCGACATAAAAGACAGATGATAAAAAGTTTTTTTCTACCAATACTTTGTTACCAGTGCCAAACGTGGTCTCTGACAGCAACACACCACATAAAGCTCACCAATACTTTGCTACCAGTGTCAAACGTGGTCTCTGACAGCAACACACCACAGAAAGCTCACCAATACTTTGTTACCAGTGCCAAACTTGTTCTCTGACGCACCACAGAAAGTTCACCACAATTGAAGTTAAATGCGTGAGGAAGGTGGTGGGGGTCACCAGGAAATGTAGACTACGAAACGAGGACACCAGGAGCTTATGACAATACTTCAGGCACGGAATACATAGAAAGACAACAAATGCAGTGATTCGGACATTTAATGAGAGTGGAATACAACCAACCACCAATAACATCATACAATAAAAAGAGATCAGGTACTAGAGCCAAGGGATGACCAAGAAAAAAGATGGATAAACAATATCAAGACCACACTACATAAACACGGATATAACACAACAAGGGCGACTCATCTGGTCTGGGAACGCAAATTAAAGCTCCCACCCCTACGCTTAGTGGCAGGAGAGGACAACCAATTCCATCATTCACCTGGAGAAAGACAACAGACAATAAAATAAAGAAAACAAATAGCACGTTATATACTTACAGGAGAACCACCTTTCCCAGGGAGTCCATCAAGCCCATTTCTGCCAGGAATACCAGGACTTCCCTTTGGTCCCTGAGAACAAAATATTAAATTTGAAATCTTTATAATAAAAATGGAAAGGAAGCTTTTTATACCACGTGATGAATAGGGTGGTACGGTGTTAGGCCCGTACGTTTCATTGACCATCGGCACACGATGGCTGATGTGATCAACATTACGCCGGCCTTCCTTTACTTCCCAGTGATTTTCCTGGTACCCAATTGAGACTGGGTCGACCGGAGAGCCGTTAAAATGGGAAAAACTTTCATGCCCACTGTAAAATTGAATCCGAACCACTAGCTTAAATTGACATATTCTCATTAGCTTCAGATTAACGTGCATTCATTTCTCTAACAAAATGCACGTGTTCATCAAATTTCGTTCAAAATAAGAAAGCTAAGCGCATATCGCATACGCCTGCAAAACAAGAAATGAAATACAAATTATTTCGTCGAAAGCGTGTTTGTAACTGTAATAGAATGTCTTACTTAATGAGTTGGTAAAATACATTTAAAACTTATCTGTAATAGAATGTCTTACTTAATGAGTTAATAAAATACATTTAAAACTTATCTGTAATAGAATGTTTTACTTAATGAGTTAATAAAATACATTTAAAACTTATCTGTAATAGAATGTTTTACTTAATGAGTTGGTAAAATACATTTAAAACTTATCTGTAATAGAATGTCTTACTTAATGAGTTGGTAAAATACATTTAAACTTATCTGTAAGAATGCTTTACTTAATGAGTTGGTAAAATACATTTAAAACTTATCTGTAATAGAATGTCTTACTTAATGAGTTGGTAAAATACATTTAAAACTTATCTGTATAGAATGTTTTCTTAATGAGTTGTAAAATACATTTAAAACTTATCTGTAATAGAATGTCTTACTTAATGAGTTGGTAAAATACATTTAAAACTTATCTGTAAAAGTATGTCTGTTTTCAAGAGTTGGTTATTCTTAAATGTCATTGGAAAAGCTGAGACTGTGTTTCTGGTATCAATAATAATAGCCGTCCACCGCAAGCGATGATGACAATAATCTCAGACGTGTGCTGCTGCACCTCTCTGGTGTGTGCGGAGGTGACTGTAGAGTCTAATCCTAGAACAGAATCCCCTACCACAGTCGGAGCATACATGATCAAGGTTAGACATGTGTGTGCTGTGTGTTCTGTCTTTTCACTCAGCTCGTTTTCTCTGTGCCTCAACGGCACGATGATTCTCAGCTATGCCGGTTCTTCTTTTGTTGTTACATGGCCACATTTGGCGATCTTGCGCAAGGGATTACCAGCACGTGGTGTCTTTATCGAAGAATTTCAGAAACACTTTAAGAGTGTCTTTTTTTCTGTCCACCAGCAGAGCGTCTGTCCCCTTCAAGTTCGCCATACATCAACTGTTTTGGGATACGTTTATCAGGCATTCGAGCAATGCGACCGGCCCATCTCACTTGGGCCTTCTGCAACAGGGTGTTGTGTGTAGTTGTCTAAAACTGTAGCTTGCGCTGTATTTGGATTATAGTGAGGAAAAGTTGCGCTATTCGTCAACCTCATTGTCTCGTCCAGGACTATCTGTATCCAGGGGCAAGACAAGTCGAGACAACTGAAGATAGTACCAGATGCAGTGAATGACCAGAGCTTTCTAAGTGCCTCGCCGTGCTCTATGCGGTCTACACCGCTCTGCTGTGATCCTCCCTTCAAACCGTTGAGCCAACTAGTGGCCTCATCCGCCAAGTCAGCTGGATCCAGTCTTTGCATGCTTAGGTAGCTCATTTCCTAGCTTTCCGATGGCATCAATACTATGCATGATTACATGACTGTATAATATTATAACTCTCTTGACTGCATGATTTCTTAATTGAATGATTGCATTATTGCCAGGATGTCCATGAGTATATTCTGAATACAATACAAATAGTTTAAGTAACTGATACTATGTTATACAATACTATGTTACACAATACTATGTTATACAACTATTTACATAATGTTATACAATACTATTTATACAATACTATGTTATACAATACTATGTTATACAATACTATGTTATACAATACTATGTTATACAATACTATGTTATACAATACTATGTTATACAATACTATGTTATACAATACTATGTTATACAATACTATGTTATACAATACTATGTTATACAATACTATGTTATACAATACTATGTTATACAATACTATGTTATACAATACTATGTTATACAATACTATGTTATACAATACTATGTTATACAATACTATGTTATACAATACTATGTTATACAATACTATGTTATACAATACTATGTTATACAATACTATGTTATACAATACTATGTTATACAATACTATGTTATACAATACTATGTTATACAATACTATGTTATACAATACTATGTTATACAATACTATGTTATACAATACTATGTTATACAATACTATGTTATACAATACTATGTTATACAATACTATGTTATACAATACTATGTTATACAATACTATGTTATACAATACTATGTTATACAATACTATGTTATACAATACTATGTTATACAATACTATGTTATACAATACTATGTTATACAATACTATGTTATACAATACTATGTTATACAATACTATGTTATACAATACTATGTTATACAATACTATGTTATACAATACTATGTTATACAATACTATGTTATACAATACTATGTTATACAATACTATGTTATACAATACTATGTTATACAATACTATGTTATACAATACTATGTTATACAATACTATGTTATACAATACTATGTTATACAATACTATGTTATACAATACTATGTTATACAATACTATGTTATACAATACTATGTTATACAATACTATGTTATACAATACTATGTTATACTATGTTGAACAAGTAAACCATGAATAAGCATATCTACCTGTGGACCAGGAAGTCCAAAAGATCCTTTCATTCCTCTGACACCTGCTTCACCTGGTTCCCTGAGGCCCTGTGGACCCGAAAACCTGTAAAACCTGGCTTTCCTCTTTGCCCTCGTGCTCCCTGTGCGGGAAGAAGAAAATAATAGCGATGAGTGTTATTGATATCAAAGAGGAAAGAGAACAGAATAGTTACACCGTAGCCTGTTATGCATGTTGTAAGTGGCAACTATTAAATGTTAGATGTGAGGCTGGCTAGTCTATCTTGTATAAAACACTAAAACAAAAACGCAATAAACATGAAAAGTACAACTGTTTATCTCTACATATCAGAGTAGAACATTAGTAATAAGTAACTGCTTTGCGATAAGATTTACACCACATAGTGTGAGAAGGAAAATATAAATTAAGTAAGTGTTGTGAGGAGACTCAAACGCAATGTTCGCTTGGTGATTATTGGTTAATATAAGCGACTTCACTAGCGTTGCAGACATGCTCATTTATACTCAGTCTTTCCCAGAAGATATTGAAGAGAATGCAAACTAATGGAGCATACAGTTCGCTAGTTCTTCCCACTTCTTACATCGCCCTTAATCATTTTACTTAATACTTTTAGTGGCGGCTCGTCATTAATGGCTAGTGGGGCCGAACCCACAAAAATAAGGTGTAACGTGTATTTATTATTTTATACATTAAAATATATCCTAACCGAAACCATGATTTTTCCCAAACTTTCTGTTTGGCCCCACCAACAAAAATGATCACGAGCCACCACTGTTCTGCAGTTTGATTTACCCCCCGGTCGCATTTATTTTGCAGTGAATACTAAATTAGTCAGTATTCTGGATTTGCGTCATCTTAAAAACTACCGTGAGCTAGTATATTGGTACAGAAGGGCTAATGGGTTAATATGTTTGTAATGTAAGCAATGTTTGACTTACAATTGAACTAATTTTACTGCCTAGCTCACTTGTGCATGCGAACAGACAGCACAGACAGCCGAACACATCCTGCAAGATTGTCACTTGATTAATCAACTGCTGAAAGAACACTATCCAACAGTGACAACCAGCCATGCATATCTGTTTGTAACCCTCAATGAACTAACAAACACAACAATATACATCCAGAGAACCGGACTCATTGTGTAGACATTGAACAACAGAGAACAAAAAATCAACGTTTCGGTCATAGACATTTATCAAGGAAGACAAACATATTTAGTATTCCTTGTCTCTGTTTGTCTTCCTTGATAAAGGTCTATGACCGAAACGTTGGTTTTATCATTTTGCTATTAGTGTTTGCTTGCTCATGTGATACCATACATACGTGTCTTTGTCTTTAAACGCCATTTTATTACGTATCACCGCAGCTTCCTCGGTTACCTCCTATCTGATCTGATCCGCTCGGACCAGACTAGATTTGTAGGCTTCCGCACATCCCAACAGCGAACGAGAAGAAGAAGAAGCTGACTAAGCAGTTTTGCATGAGATTTAAGTGTGAATTTCTCTTCGATTGTAACGGCTCTCATGTCATCCTAGCTTCACGTTGGTACCAGAGAAATACAGGGAAGTAAAGGTGGGAGGTGTGATACTGACGCATACGTCTCATTTTCAAAATAAGGTGTTTCTAGTGAGGTTTAAAAAAAGGTGTTTCTAGTAAGGCAATAAAACAGGTGTTTCTATTAAGGTTTTTAAAAAAGTGTTCCTAGATAAATAAAAAAAAAAAGGTATACAAGTATATTCATTCGGGATACGAACAAGGTTGACGACAAGGGTGAAAAATATATGTGACGAATGGATCAAGACGTTTGTCTAGCGATCTGAAGGTAGTAGGTTCGAATCCGAATATTGTCCGTCAGTTCACGATTCATGTAGATTCCTAAAACTATTGCTGGAGCTACTAAGCTCGTGATTTATGTAATGCTCTCGGTAGGTGACGTGCAATATTAACAAGACTATGTTGACCCCCAACGCTACTACTACAGAACATCTTAACAAAATTATATGGTGACCTCCCCAACGTTACTACTACATAAGGAAAATCGTATTATAAGTCTACGTGGACTCTAACCTCACTTCTACCGACTAAATATCTCAGCTTGATTACATGTCTAGTGTGCGTCAATGTCAATCTAATCCTTGCTTCCACAAACGAAAAATCTCAGTGAATCTTATCGATCCATCTTGACTACAACGAAATATTCAAGTGAATCTGTATCGATCCCATCTTGACTTCCACAAACGAAATATCTCAATGTGAGTCTGTATCGATCCCATCTTTACTTCCACAAACGAAATATCTCAAATGTGAGTCTATATCGACCCCATTCTTACTTCTTCAAACTTATCTTATCTTAACCACATTTGCCGTAAAGCGTCTGGGAGAGTTAGTTTTCTATCTTGTGCCAGGTGTGTTGGTCCATGCTTTCGCAGGGACTCTGAGATGTTATCTATCCATCGTGTTCTTGTCCTGCCTCGTGCTCCGCGCCCTGAGTGTCGATTATTGTAGGCACGTGATGGTATTAAATGTGGTTCCATTTTCATTAGATGGCCGAACCACTTGATTCTTTGCTTCTCGATGTACTGTATACATGGTATAGTACCAACGATGCTTCTCGATGTACTGTAAACATGGTATAGTACCAACGATGCTTCTCGATGTACTGTATACATGGTATAGTACCAACGATGCTTCTCGACGTACTGTAAACATGGTATAGTACCAACGATGCTTCTCGATGTACTGTAAACATGGTATAGTACCAACGATGCTTCTCGATGTACTGTATACATGGTATAGTACCAACGATGTTTCTCGATGTACTGTAAACATGGTATAGTACCAACGATGCTTCTCGATGTACTGTAAACATGGTATAGTACCAACGATGCTTCTCGACGTACTGTAAACATGGTATAGTACCAACGATGCTTCTCGACGTACTGTAAACATGGCATAGTACCAACGATGCTTCTGATATTCTCGTTTCTCACTCTATCTTTCCTTCAAACTATCTCAACAAAATTAAGTAGAAAAATAGGAAGCAATATGAGTATTATATTTATGGTGGAGAAACCATGCACTTTTTTGGCTATTTACCCTGTGTCCCTCATGCCCTGTCCCCTTCTCACCAGCAGGTCCAGCTGACCCTGAGGGGCCGGTCCGTCCCGGCAAACCAACTTGCCCCTGCGAACACAAGAGTTATTAACGTGTGCGCATGCAAGGACTCACACAAGAATAAATCAATGAAAGATATCACACAGTAAAATCAAAACACAACCAAAAAAGTAAATCTAAATAGCAGTTAAAGCAGCTAAAATCTGGCATTAGTAATATTATCATTGACCAATCAGGTTCTTGTTATGAAGTGATTCTGCCAGTTAATAAGAATGCAACCAAACTCCTCTGCATACAGTCGTCTATCAACAATAGAACACCAGTAAAGAAGACGAGAGAAAGACCACGAAAATATGGATAGATGGCATAACATAATTCTGTAACAAAGTAAAAATAACTATCACCCAAGCCAACTAGAGCAGACAAAAACAGAAAACCACGACACTGGGCGACAATCCGGTAACAGTGTCACGACAAATGAAGAAAAAGAATCACATTTAAAGTTAGTAATCTATTAACCCCGACGTTCTGAGTTCGAATCACGCTGCGGACAGTTTGCTTGCAAATTGTTTCCGTTGATTTTAACAAAGGACGATGGCGCCACCGTTCAGAAAGCAATGGCAAACTACTGAACGTATAAGTGGTGCCTAGAAAATCAACGACTTGTTTACTGTGGTTGATGGCTACGTCCTTTGGGATATGCCACGATTTTCAATGCTTGTAAACTTTGTGCCAAAAAGCATTAGTAAATTAACTTGTCTCACACAAACCAAACATCTTAAACCTGATTTGGTTCTAGATCCATCTTGGCATCTCTATCACTTTCTTCGAAAGTTTTAAAGAAAACTGGCTTATTGCATGCATGAACTTCATTTATTCTCTACATTACTGAGGTAATGACGTGTATGTAATTATTGCATTAATTACTGGGGTATGAATGTCATTATTGTGTACAATGTATAAAGTACATGTAGCTTTATTCTCTCTTTCTCTCTCGCGAGCGATCGTTCTTTTGGCCATTTTGATCATTCTTATTGTGATATATAAACAGCCTTTGCCAAGAACAGTTTTTTACGTCACAATCTTCAGTACCATAAGGAGCTCTGGTGCTTGTCCTTCGGTGATGTGTCCGATTTCAACAAGCGTTGACTGGGCACTCTCCGTCAGCCTTTGACTATCCCCGGCCGACCTGCAAGGCAGCAGGTTAGCTTTATTCTAATCATATCTTCTTTATGCAGCCCAGTACTTCTGAAATCTTCACAATCTTGTGACGCCTCTTCTCCTCTTTGCCGGGATGTCTCCCTCCATAATGATCTTCTCCGACCGTTCATATTTTCTTGTCCAAGATACTTCAATATTTTTCCATTCTTTTTTGTAGTATCAGCCAGTTTTCTTTGATTTTGATTTCTTCTGGATATATATATATTTGTTCTCTTGTCTTTCCATGATCTTCTTCTTCTTTGCGTTCGTTCTTTACAACCAATTTTAATCACTCTTTGTTATATGTTTGATCTTTGCCAAGAACGTCTATACGTTGCACATTGGTTTGGTAGGCCCTAAACGCATAGACTTCTATACGTTTAGGACACATGCATCCGATTTCAGCCAAACCTCCTTAGTCGCCTCTTACGACATGCGTGGCAGGTAACAGTGGTTCTATTCTTTACACCCCAAATTTGGGCCCCGGTAACCATTCGGGCGGTCTGTCCATGATAAACGGAGCACTCTTCTGTAAAACCTATAATCAAAAGCACACATATGTTTTTTCACTGCCATGTTAAATGTCCATGCTTCACACCTAAACATACAACTGGAAATATGCATGCTCTTAGTATTCTGATCTTGGTTTTCCTATCAATTTTTTCTTTCTTAAATTATGGCAGAAAATATATATGTAGTCAAATTTCTCCACAATTTCGCAGCTTATACAAATACGCCGATGAAAATTTTAAAACAGTTTGGCAATAATATATTGTTCAGACTATTGCATTCATTTCTGATCGGGTTTTTTCGAACGACATATAATGAACTACATACTTTGGTCACATCAAGCGTGATGGTCTGAAAAGAACAATACTAGAGGGCAGGGTCCCAAAACGCAGAGGCAGACCAAGAAGAAGATGTCTACAAGGTATTAAAGAAACCATGAACATGACCATCGACGAAGTGGGTGAACTGGCTAGAGACAGTGAATTTCAGATGTGCTGCAAAGAGAGCAACGTTCTATAAAGGATACGTACCTTGATGATGATGATGATATAATGAACACATCTATAACAAGTAAAGCAGATATTACACACTGAAATCCAAAATGTGAAAAATAGCAGAGCAGTTTACTTAAATAGGTAGGAATTTTGATTGCTTTTGAACTACTAAAAAAAAGATTTATTCTTCGAATTTGCAAATAAATATCTTCTACGTTTTCTTCAAACGCTCCATATCGACCACTTGTTAATCACTCTTTGTGATTTGTATATGATCCGAGTCTAAGAGCGATTGTACGTTGTGTCAGTTTTGTGCCTACAAGTAGGCCAGCACATCCGATTTCTGTGATGTTATTTATTTACTAGGGTCAATCCACGGTAAGGTTGGATGTTTCTCTATCGGTATAGAAAATCATAACCTGAAAGTTTCGTGTGACTGCACTAGTCATGTGAAATTTTCACAGGCTCATGTTCCTCCTGTCTACACCACCCTCACAGGCTCATGTTCCTCCTGTCCTACACCGCCCTCACAGGCTCATGTTCCTCCTGTCCTACACCGCCCTCACAGGCTCATGTTCCTCCTGTCTTACACCGCCCTCACAGGCTCATGTTCCCCATGTCCTGCACCGCCCTCACAGGCTCATGTTCCTCCTGTCCTACACCGCCCTCACAGGCTCATGTTCCCCATGTCCTACACCGCCCTCACAGGCTCATGTTCCCCATGTCCTACACCGCCCTCACAGGCTCATGTTCCCCATGTCCTACACCGCCCTCACAGGCTCATGTTCCTCCTGTCCTCACCCCCTCACAGCTCATGTTCCCCATGTCCTACACCGCCCTCACAGGCTCATGTTCCTCCTGTCCTACACCGCCCTCACAGGCTCATGTTCCCCATGTCCTACACCGCCCTCACAGGCTCATGTTCCCCCTGTCCTACACCGCCTCACAGGCTCATATTCCCCTGTCTACCCTACAGTCATTTCCCTTCACGCCCTCACAGGCTCATGTTCCCATGTCCTAGCCCCCACCCGACCCCTCACAGGCTCATGTTCCCCATGTCCTCACACCGCAGCCCTCACAGGCTCATGTTCCTCCTGTCCTACACCGCCCTCACAGGCTCATGTTCCCCTGTCCTACACACTCACCCTCACAGGCTCATGTTCCCCTCAAAATGTCCCTACACCTGTCCCTCCAAAAATCACTAACCAATGTAGTAAAGATAGTTTTTTCTCTTTTTAATATATCTTATAATTATATGTCGTCTGTGGCTTAGGGGTAGTGACTCGGTCTATTAACTCCGACGTTCTGAGTTCGAATCACGCTGCGGACAATTTTGTTGCAAATTGTTTCGCGTGGATTTTTACAAAAAGGACGATGGCACAACCCGTTCAGAAAGCAATGGCAAACTACTGAACGTAATAATGCCTAGAAAAATCACAAACATCGTTAAAGAAGCTGGTGTTGATTGGCAAAGTTCTGTAAAGGATATGCAATTAACTAACTTATAATTATAATAGATATATAATCGTTGGTAATATTTTAGTGTATACTAAATGTGATATTAATCAACAATTATTATTATTATTATTATGATATTAGGGAGATTATTATAACAGGTTATCTGATCGTCAGAAGTAGCTTCTAAAGGGTTTTAAAATGGGTTTAAAGGGTTTTAAGCCGAAGGATTGACTTCATTGCACCGGGTTTTACCCCAAATGGCTCGGTCCCTCTCTGCAGAAATGATACGCCACCTGCCGAGAGTATTGCATAAAGCACGAACTCTGTAGCTCCAGCAACAATCCTAGGGTCTCTGAAAAAACTGCACTCGTGAACAGAGCGGCGCGGTCCGGACTCGAACCCACGACCTTCGACTCACAAGGCAAAGGGCTTAACCACTTCGCCACAGAGACCCGGACGATTAATAATCAAGCGTTGAAAAAAAATAATAATTGAGCACTTACTGGTGGACCTTGAGAACCATCTCTACCTGTAGGCCCTTGTGGTCCACGTGGTCCAGGGGTCCGGACAAGCCTGGGTGACCCTGAAATTATTAAGATGTGTATCTAAACAAGATTAATGCACTGGACTAACATATTATGTATTGTATGTCTGTGTATGTGTATACGAACGTGTAGATATGTGTGTATGGCTATATGTATATGTGTTGGTGACTCTCTCTCTGTCTTTTTAACCCGGATTGGGGCATAGGCCCTCATCCAACTCATGCCAAGTCTTCCTATCACTAGCTATCTACTGCAGCTCCCTCCAGCTCTTCTATTAATTGTTGATCTCCGCCTCCAAATCTCGTGTCCATGTATTTCTCGGCTTCCCTTTCTTTCGATGTCCCTGCGGGTTCCAGGAAAGGACCCTTCCTCTTGTATATTCCATCACAGGTTTTCAGAAAGTGTATCCAGCGCCAGCGTCTTTTTTAAACCTCTTGGTTCACTGTAATTCGTCTTGTTCTCTCCATAAGTTCCTCATTTGTGACCCTATCATACCATCTCAGTCCCTTTATTCTGCGCAGATATCAGTTGATGAATATTTATAAAATAATGTACGCATCTAAAACACCAACATTCTTGTGTTGTATGGTACACTAGGCAACCTCTAGTGAGATCTAAGAAAAAGGTCTGGTGCCAAACACAGCAGAATCCTATATGATTTTAACTCCTTCAGTACTAACTGCCGCAGTGTGCGCCAATATTGTCTATTAAATAACACAACTGTTGCACATTGCGCCACGTAATGTTTCTAGTAAAATTATTTCTAAAACAATGCATTCTAATTCAATTTCTGGTTTTTATCTACAGCAACGATTTCTATTTCTATATTGTTGTCCGATCGAAAGTTTATTAAAAACGCGTTAGTTGGATGAAATTTAGATATTTTTCAAGCTGGAAAATGTAAAATATTCAATTACTACGGAGTTCGTGCCCTGTCACCTAGATATTTTTTATATAATAAAGAGATCGTAGCTTACAAGGTTATTCACTTCTTCTTCTTCTTTTGTCGTCACACTGCTACCGGGTTGTTGCCCAGTGTTTTCTGTTTGTGTCTTGCGCTGTTCTGGTGGCTTCTGTGATTGCTATTTTTGCTCTTTCATAAGATTCTGCTACACCATCTAACCATCTTTCCGTGGTCTTCCTCTTGCCTTCTTTGCTGATGTTCTGTTGTAGAAGACTCTGTATACTGTGGAGTTTGGGATGCATTCTTATTAAGTGGCCAAACCACTTCATTCTTGATTATTCACTACAGTACAATAATTCTGATATTATGAATCAATCAACCAATCTATCACTATCATTCTTCTTCTTTGAGCGCTACCACTTGGTAATCCACTATTTCTGATTTGTTTGTGATTTTACCCTAAGAGCGATTGTACATTGTGCCAGTTATGCGCCTACAAATATGCCAGAACATACAACGCTTTTTATTTACTAGGATATTTTCACTAGGCCCCTACTTTAGTCGTCTCTTACGACATGCCTTGTTGGTCGCAGTGTTTCTATTCTTTGTTAACCCTTTGCGCCCGGCAACACACGGGCGTAATCGATCAACAGAGATATAAGACGTTCGCCTCGCCTCCCACTTCAGAACAGAGATATATAAGACGTTCGCCTCGCCTCACTTCACCAGATATAAGACGTCGCCTGCCCCCTTCAGAAATATTTGATTCGTGTTCCATGCTGAGTTATCGTGCTATTTTCTAATTAATTTTAGTCTCAGTGTAGATGAGATCACATGACTGGTCCTGTTTGAGACGGATTATAAAACACAGGTCCCGTGTTCAAAGTGAGTACATTAACGAACTATTTACAGTTTGCAATAGGAGATAGGAGAGCCGCGGTAGCGTAGTAGTTAGTGAACTCGCTTCTCAAGGCTGGTGGTCTGGGTTCAACTCCGCAGTGCGCTGGAATTTTTCCCGACCGCGACGGTTCTCATGTCGACCCAGCCTCAACTGGGTACCAGACACTTTTCTAGGAAAGTAAATGCGGCCGGCGTGATGCTGACTACATCACCCATCGTGTGCCGACGGTCAATGAAAAATACAGACTTAACACTGTATTGCCCTATATACCACGAGGTATGAAAGGGTTCCTTTACTTTTTCTTTACTAATAGGAGAGAGGGACGAATTAGTGTAGTGCATAAGCGTTCGTTTATCGACTTAGACACAAGAGCGTTGTAGGTTCAACCTAACTCTCAAAATTACACACGTGAGTAAAGGAATTGGCCGATATAATCGTCCTACGGCCCGACACACGCATTTTCCCAACGACGTGTATGAGATTGGTATTACATAAGCACTTTAATTCCATTCGTTTAGTAAGACTACAGTAGTAAATCATTCTACCTGGCTCTCCTCTTGGAGGTGGACTCATGTTTTGGTCAGTTCTTGTTTTCTGATCCTGGTCACAGAAGTTACTCAGAACATCGATTCTCAAGAACGGTAATTATAGCTCCTTCAGTCTTGACAATTTACTTAGTTGTGTCCCTTGGTTAAAAAAAATACACTATTGTTTCTAATCTGTGGTTACTGCCTGTAGTACTGTCTTTAGGGCGATGTAGGAGAGATGGGACGAAAGTCTGAGGAGTTTAATGGCAGCATGACTAGTGCAGTCGTCGCGAAGCTGTTTATGTTAGGATTTGTCATTTATGCCCACAACAGAAAAAAATCCTTGGCCTTACCGTGAATTGAACACGAGTCCCTCGCATGGGAGCCGCCCTCTAATCCATTGGCCAGACACTGTTCTCTAAAACTACGCACCCAAAAAGCATCGCGGCTGTTCCGTTCCTTGTAAATAGATAGCTAGATGAAAGCTTCAGTAACAAATAATTTGACTGAATGATTAATTGATTGATTGATTGATTGATTGATATGACCATTATTGTTGCACTTCTGTGAATAACCATATGCACTGCGATCTTTCTTCATCATCTTCATCTTCTGTAACCGTATAGCTTGCCTAGCTACTGCTTCTTGGCTCTGATATCCTCGGTCACTGCACCATTTAAAATGTATCAGGGTAACCTCCTGATAATGATCCTGTCTTGACTTATTCTTCTATCCTTTGTGTAACCGTATAGGGTTTCATGCCTGTCTGATATACATAATTATTCTATTTCCTGCTGACTTCAACTTTCACGTTTGTCTGACCACACAACAATATACTAACACGTGATTCTTGAATAGTTATCTATGGGAGAATCAAACAAAGGTGGTTCTCCGTTTTTATTAAAATGACAATTCTACAAAAATCATTTTTAAACTTTAGTAATGTTAAATCAAATGACCCTGAAATACAATGATACAAAATAAAAGACACTCCTAACTAAATCTGTTCATTAATGAAGCGCCTCTGACCAACGCCTGGCTGACGAGAACCTGGAATATTTTATACTGATGTCTTGAGCTTTCTTCAACCGATCCGTACGTGGTAAAGGTGAATACACTGGAATATTTTATAATCTGGCTGTCCTAGCTTCCATCCTGGCTGGTATGAGAATCCTGGAATATTTTCAAATTGGCTGTTTTGGCTTTCATCAACTCATCCTGATTCACGTGGTAAATGGAATACACTGGAATATTTTATAATCTGGCTGTCTAGCTTCCATCAACTGATATGCACGTGGTAAATGAGAATATATAGGAATATTCTTTCAAACTGGCTGTCATAGCTTCCATCAACTGATATGCACGTGGTAAATGAGAATATACAGGAATATTCTACAAACTGGCTGTTTTGGCTTTCATCAACTATCATCTACTGATTCACACGTGGCAAATGAGAATACACTCGAAATTATTATTCACTCTACTACCTGTATCGAATTCCTCACTGGACGAACTACCTTGTTCCACCCCTATCTGACGACAGACCGTCCCTCCTTGCTAACTTCTCGGGGTCTCCTCTGTCTCTATCCGAATCGCCTATCTAAAGTCTTCTGCCAACTGTCCCTCTGTCAAGTCTCTGTGAAGATGTTCTCTTTTGAATCTACAATGTATATTCTATTTATCCCCTGGCAATTTTCTTTGTTTCTAAATCAGTCATTGTCCTAGAATATTTCTCACGGTCAAATCTATTTTGTTGGCCTGGGAGAAACCCAGCTAATTTGACAATCGTGACCGGACAATCACCCAGACGTTCAAAAAAGAATACAATTAACCTCTCTGGCTCCAGGAAAGAAAAACAGGGCATAAATTCTTCTCCTAGTTAAGACAACGTCTCTTTGCTAACCTATCTGGTCTGTAATTATTTGTTCCACCGCCCAGGTATATTATTACCCCTTTTTAATTGAAAAATACGTGCCTATTTGCAGCTTGGGACTAGGGAAAAACCTGGTATCATATTCCCTGCTACACTTCTTCTTCTTCTTCGAACGTTCCATATTGACCACTTGTCAACCACTCTGTGTGATTTGTATGTGATCTGAGCCTAAGAACGATTGTACGTTGTGCCAGTTATGTACCCACAAGTAGGCCAGCACATCCAATTTCTGCGCTGCTTTTTATTTACTAGGGTAGCATGCCTAGGGCCTATATCTGTCGCCTCTTACGACATGCATTGTAGGTTGCATTCTTTGTTAATCCAGTGGTACTATTCTTTGCTTTCCTTGCGGGCCCTGGCACCAGCGAACGAGAAGAAGAAGAAGAGTGACTGATTTTGTGAATTAGCATTGAATTTAGTATTTGACCTACTAAGTAATTCACCTGGTCGTCCATTACCTTTTCTCCAGGTGATCCATCCTTCCCATCGAAGCCTGGAAGACCTTGTTCTCCCGTAGTTCCAGTTACCCCTGCTGGACCCTGTAAAACAATGAAACTTACTTTCATGACTACAACAAATCTTTATTTTTACCCACAACACTAGATTTTTTTTTTAAAATGCGCTTAATACTCGTATACCACGCATATTTCTAAGAGAGTGATAAATGATCTATGATTTAGTTTATTTAACATTCCTTGTGTGTGTTTGTGTGTGTGTGTGTGTGTGTGTGTGTGTGTGTGCCTTAAAAGACTTTTAGTCGAAACGTCATATTTTTGCTAGTTTTATCATTTTATTATTCATCTTCTTTGCGTTCGTTCTTTACAATCAATTGTAATCACTCTTTGTGATATGTTTGATCTTTGCCAAGAACGTGTATACGTTGCACATTGGTTTGGTAGGCCCCTAAATGCATAGACTTCTACAGGTTTAGGACATGTGCATCCGATTTCAGCCAAACCTCCTTAGTCGCCTCTTACGACATGCGTGGCAGGTAACAGTGGTTCTATTCTTTACACCCCAACTATGGGCCCCGGTAACCATTCGGGCGGGCTAGTTATTTAAAAATAAACAAAACATCACAGAAGAGAGTACCTGTTCACCTGTGTCCCCTTTAGTTCCAGAGATTCCCTGGAGAGAAATAGAAAATGTAAATATAATTTACAAACTATTGTCTAGTTATAGGAATACCTCAATCTCAATTTACAAAATATTGTCCAGTTATAGGAATACCTCAATCCTCCAATTTACAAACTATTGTCTAGTTATAGGAATACCTCAATCATCCAATTTACAAACTATTGTCTAGTTATAGGAATACCTCAATCCTCCAATTTATAAAATATTGTCCAGTTATAGGAATACCTCAATCCTCCAATTTACAAAATATTGTCCAGTTATAGGAATATATCAATCCTCCAATTTACAAAATATTGTCCAGTTATAGGAATACATCAATCCTCCAATTTACAAAATATTGTCCAGTTATAGGAATACCTCAATCCTCCAATTTACAAACTATTGTCCAGTTATAGGAATACCTCAATCCTCCAATTTACAAAATATTGTCCAGTTATAGGAATACCTCAATCCTCCAATTTACAAAATATTTTCCAGTTATAGGAATACCTCAATCCTCCAATTTACAAAATATTGTCCAGTTATAGGAATACCTCAATCCTCCAATTTACAAAATATTGTCCAGTTATAGGAATACCTCAATCCTCCAATTTACAAAATATTGTCCAGTTATAGGAATACCTCAATCCTCCAATTTACAAAATATTGTCCAGTTATAGGAATACCTCAATCCTCCAATTTACAAAATATTGTCCAGTTATAGGAATACCTCAATCCTCCAATTTACAAAATATTGTCCAGTTATAGGAATACCTCAATCCTCCAATTTACAAAATATTGTCCAGTTATAGGAATACCTCAGTCCTCCAATTTAAAAATATTGTCAGTTATAGAATACCTAGTCCCCCAATTTACAAAATATTGTCAGTAAGGAACCCAATCCTCACATTTACAAATATTGCCCAGTTATGAATACCAACCTCCAATTTACAAATATTGTCCGTTATAGAATCCTCAATCTCCATTTACAAAATATTGATCATTATAGAATACTCAATCTCCAATTTACAAGATATTGTCAGTTATAGAATACTCAATCTCAATTTACAATATTGTAGTTAGAATACTCAACTCAATTTACAAATTTCGTTATGAATCCTAATCTCAATTTACAATATTGTCCATATGAATACCTCAATCCTCAATTAAAGATATTGTCCAGTTATATACCTCAGTCTCAATTTCAAATATTGTCAGTTAGGATACCTCACTCAATTTCAAATATTGTCATAAGAATACCTCAGTCCTCAATTTACAAAATGTTGTCAGTTATGAATACCTAGTCCTCAATTTACAGATTTGTCAGTAGGAATTCAGTCTCAATTTCAATTGTCAGTTATGAATACTCAGTCCCAATACAAAATATTGTAGTGAATATTCATTTCAATATTAGTAGGACACTTCAATATAGTCTTTCTTGACGCCTTACATATTCAACTCACCCACTTATAAACTGCCTCTATATATAACAGTTAACACCTTACATATAACGCTCTATTTCTTAACATGAAATTGATATATTCTGTAATATGTCAATTTCAAATGATTATATTCATGAAATAGAATATTGATGAAAAAATGGATCGTGTAAGACGGGCATAAGATGAATTAAAATGCAGAATTCAAATTTTAAATGATTATTCAATCACAAAAAAACGAAAATAATTTATTTTAAAATATTTATTCACTTATTTCAAATATTTATGCACTTTATTATTTAAGGAGCCACCGACCCCTAATCGTCTGAACACCCCCGCCCCAATTCTTCTGAACCCACTATCGCCCCCCTAGAACGCTTCAACGCCCACTGGGGCGGTACCACCCACTTTCGGAAACGCTGCTCTATATCAATCACTTATTAACCACTCTTTGTGATTTGTATGTGATCCTAGCCTAAGGGAGATTGTACGTTGTGTCAGTTATGCAGCTACAAGAAGGTCAGCACATCCGATTTCTACTACGCGTTTTATTTACTAGAGTAGCTTCCCTAGGCTCCTACATCAAAAAGTACAATTGTTATTACTATTAGTAGTAGTATTGAAACCGTTGTCACATGGCGCTCGAGCCTCCACAATCATCAGTCACATGCGCCCAACGATATAAAAACGCTGATCTAGAATAACGTACCGTTATAGCAAGCGACAGAATTAGTTGACAACCCATCAATGGAAATTTCGATAATTTTTTTCCCGATGCAAGGCACTAACCCTTCGTTTCGGTGCCACGAACACCGTAAATCTGGAGAACCTGCGGCTTTTCTGCCAGCCCACGGAATTGAACCGCACTCACAGGGGTTTGTCACCAGTCATCCAACGCGCTACGAACACGCTGGGCAGGCGGGCGCAAATTTTAATATTGAGATACATCTAAATCTTTTCTCAAAATATCACTGTACTTTTGGGCGCCAGTTTGACAGCAGTTTTTAAAAAAAGCAAATTACATTCAATTCTCGAGGTAGAAATGCAACGAGATATGTGCTCTGAATGCTCATGTACCTTAGAACGCCAGTTTTACAATATTTGTTTTCAGTGGCGGCTCGTGAAAACTTTTGTTAGTGGGGCCAGACAAAAATGTTTGGAAAAACCCATGTTTTTTTAGTAGGTTTTACTTGAGTATTTACTTTTTGTTTATTCCGGTAAATTTCCCCCTTCTCCCCCCTCCTTTACTTGAATATCTAGGTCATGACTAGTCAACTTGTCTAAACGTACATTGTCATTGTCGTACACATATGTATGTTGATGGAACGGGCGATTATTTGCAACTATTCTAAGATGGTTAGTTAATTATTTATATTATTTTTATATCTCATTCGGTATTTACGCACCCAGACTAATTGTTATCGCAATATCATCGTTCAGCTATGCAATGGTTTGGCCGTGTAAGAATTTCCCTACTGAGTGAATGAAAATTACATATTGGTCTGTGCTAAATAACCAATCCAGAAGAAGTCAGAGGTAGCTATGTTAACGGACGGTCTAAATAAACCACATTTCTACTGGCCCAAAACAAATAGTGCGTTAGAAATGCGGGAAGTGCACTAATTAGAGAGAAAGTACACTGATTTTCAGACTATATGATATTTTAACGTTACATATTCGACTTTCAAATCTAAATCGTATCCCGTTAAAAGTAATTATCAGGAATAAATAGTTTGTATAATAACAAATACATATTACTATCACACTGAGGAAACCCCTGACAGCATCGCGAGACAGGCTCTCCGATGGAACCCCAGGGCAATAGAAGTAAGGAAGACCCAGAAACACCTGGAGACGGGAGTTAGAGATGGAATGCAAAAAACGAGGAGAGAGTTGTGAGATCTGGAAAAGATGGTCTTGGATAGGCGGGCTTGGAAGGCCTTGGTTGCGGACCTATGCTTCCCTAGGGGCGAAGGGTGAAGAGAGATATTACTATCGCTGGAGCCCGGCCCCAATGGTCCTCAATGACAAGTCGACACTTGTTATCTTGCAAACCCATTACATACAACCCTCAGGGGTAGACTAGAAATGCAACGAGATCTGTTCTCAAAACACCAATGCACTTTTGGGCGCCAGTTTTACAACCGTCTGTTTGATACACCATAAACTTGCAATAACTGTCACCCATGCAAATGTAAAGTTAAGTGCAAACACAGACTGGTCCGTTAAAGACCTGAACCAGCCGAGTCTAAACCTCTTTAAGCAGAATTTTCCTGAATTATAATTAATTAACATACCCCATTCACTATTTTATCCTATTTTTATTTTATTTTATATTTCGCACCAAGTATTATTAAGAGAATGCTGGAAAAGATGATTCAGAAGACAATTCCCTGGTAATCCTCTTAACGGCTCATCTGTATTAAGCTTCATTATGTCACTGCGGTGTTAATGCTCCTTTTTCACCCTCATTCACGCCCTTAAAATTCTTCTCAAATTTATTTATCGACTTTTTAATTTCTGTTAGGTTGTCTTTCACTTCTGCTATGGGAATGCTGTTGGTATATATATAGATTCGTCTAGCAGGAAGGGCAGGAGGGAGGGCTAGTATTGGAGGTGTTGCCTTTATTTATTAATGGTTTTTTTTACCTGTAGTATTTATTCAAATGTATTGATTTGTTTTTTCACCTTAGTTTTTAATGTATTCGTATTTTAGTATGTGATTTGTTTTTTACCTATGCATTTATTTATGTATTGCGTGTGTTTTACCTGTGTATTTATTCATGTATTGCGTGTGTTTTACCTGTAGTATTTATTTCATGTATGCGTGTGTTTTTACCTGTGTATTTATATCATGTATGCGTGTGTTTTTACCTGTTGTATTTATTTCATGTATTGCGTGTGTTTTTACCTGTTGTATTTATATCATGTATTGCGTGTGTTTTTACCTGTTGTATTTATTTCATGTATTGCGTGTGTTTTTACCTGTTGTATTTATTTCATGTATGGCGTGTGTTTTTTACACTGTTGTATTTTTTTTTCATGATTGCATGTGTTTTTACCTGTTGTATTTATATCATGTATTGCGTGTGTATTTACCTGTTGTATTTATTTCATGTATGGCGTGTGTTTTTACCTGTTGTATTTATTTCATGTATTGCGTGTGTTTTTACCTGTTGTATTTATATCATGTATGGCGTTTTTTGTTGTTGTTTTTCAATGTCTCGCGTTTTGTATTTTCCATCTGAAGTAGTTATTCAATGTAATGTGTGTTTCTTTTACCTGTAGTAAAACTTCCTTGTTTTATTCAAGGAAGGAAAGACGACGGAACTGCCACAAAAAGAAATACAAATTTATGTCAGTCCCTTGCCAATGGCCTTTTTGTACTGTATGATCTTGCCTGTAATGCTACATCCTTGATCGTGGTCTCTTCTGTCAGCCAAATATTTTGGGGTTTAATTTTTTTTCAAATTCGATGATCTCCTGAAGAACCTGAGGTTTTCCAAGAGTCCTGGCTGTTCGGAAGGCAAGCTGGAATGATGTGTTTCAACAATGTTTTGTAAAATGCCCCACGAACCAGGTGGTAGGGATGACGAAATGGTCTTTTACTTTGAACTCTAATTTCTGGACTGCGACAAAACTCACTGTCAATGTCTCAGGGACTAGACCGGTAATGGAATCAAATGATCTTGCGATGGGTAAGTTACCTTGAACAGCACAAAATACAGCTAGACCTGTAACACTCACATAGTAAAGACACCTACTCCAGTTGTCAGTATGTGTAACAAAGACATTGACAGAAGCGAAACACAAAAATACCTTGGAATAACAGTTGACAGAAGCCAGACATTTAAGAGTCATGTTGAAAACGTAATCCTAAAGGCAAGTAAAGGGCTAACCGCTCTCAAAGTTATGGCGGGGGCGAATATTGAACAACGCCTGCTGCTTTTTCTTTATCAGAGACTAGTGCTGAGCGTGGTGAACTACGTGTTAGTCTTCTGACAGTGAAAAGAGCGTTGCTGGATAAGTTAGACAGAATCCAAAATGAAGCGATGAGGCTTATACTTGGTTGCACACGGGCAGTTCATGTGCGGCAATGCGCTATGTACTTGGCTTGCCAACGATGTGCGCTATGTACTTGGCTTGCCAACGATGTGCGCTATGTACTTGGCTTGCCAACGATGGCCATGAGACAGAAAGTCGCACAGGTAAAAGCTTATCTGAGAGTTTCTGAAGACACAATTCAAACTCTGCATAAATCCATAAATGAAAACAAGGACAGGCGTTTGAAGAGAGGCCGATCCTGGATGACCGAGGCAGAGGATGTTATTAAGCAGGTCTGTACTCAAGTCGAGCTAAGGCATGGGGAAGAATGGATGCCTATATTAGAAAATATGACTGATTACACCAGTGTTGTCAGTACACTTGGACGCTGATGTAGAGAATGGGCCCCGGTAGTCGTCAATGCGGAGATGCTTGCACTCGTGGAACAGCACTTCCATCTAGGTGATATAATTATTTACACCGATGGCTCTGTCAGACGTGGGGCCAGATCATCGTAGGCTTATTCAGCACACCGAAACGGTAGCATACTTCATGAGGACTGCGGCGCTTTCGAGACAACGACATCGAGCATGACTAGGAGATCAAGGGCGGCTCTGTTGTGGGTGGCTGAGCAACAGGTAACCCATACGATTATCATATCAGACTTGATGGATATGCTTCAAATGATTGAATCTAAAAGTATGCGTGTGGAATGGGTGGACAGCATTCGGAGATCACATCTCAAGAAAATGACTTGGCTGTACATACCTGGGCATGCTGGAGTGCAGAGTAACGAGCGTGCTGACTTTCTTGACACTGACTTTCTGACTTCTGACACACATATATTAACAAACACATTCACACATTCGACTCCACACAACATACACACGGAAACACAAAACTTCCATATACACGTATTCGCTCACGAACACACACATGTACGCACAAACTCACCATAACCCCTATCTCTCCTTTAATTCCTTTCTCTCCAGGAACTCAGGTAACCCCAGCTGACCTGTGGAGAATACAATACACAAGAAGAACATAAGAAACAGCCATTTTTAGTTTTAAAGTATGTGGAATTTAAAAGAAAAAAAAATTTGCATCAACCCTCTTTTCTTCTTCTACTTCTTTAATCTTTTTTCTACTCTTCCTTTTTCTTTCACGCTTCTGTTTGTTCTTCTTTTCTCTTTTTCTTCTACTTCTGCCTTTTCCCTTCTTCATTTTTTCTTCTTCGTCTTATTTTTCATGTTTCTTCTTCTTTTTCTTGTTCTTCTTGTTCTTTTTCTTCATCTTCATCTTTTTCTTTCTATTCTTCTTCTTTTTTCTGCTTTTACTTCTTCTTCTACTTATTCTATTTCTTTCTCTTCTTCTACTTCTTCTTCTATTTCTTCTATTTCTTTCTTTTTCTTCTTCCCCTTCTTCTTCTTCAATGATCTAGCAACGATGTGTCTCTTGCTCTTGTTGGATAAAGGGTAATATAGTATTTATATTCTACATAGCATTACTATGTCCTTGGTCCTTGGGTGTCTGTGAATCCTCTACCTACGCTATAGAGAAACCAGAATTGATCTGCACTAGTACCAAGTGATGTGTTATTTAATAGTACTACATTTGGTCTCTATGGCAAAATGGTTAAGATGTTTACTTGTCCTTCTGACGGTTATAGGCTCGAATCCGGATTGAACTAGTCAGCATTTTTACATCAAATGAAAGAATAACTAACAAAATCTAAATAGATGCAATAAAACAAATCAAATCGTAGACCAAATGTCACACATTTTGAAATGCAAGCGTGTCATCATGAAAAACAATTGTGAAGCATAATCTTTCTACCGACATTATGCTTTCAGTGCCAAACCTGGATGTTGACATCAAACGGTTGCAGAAAACTAGTCACGACAGAGATAAGTGTCTGCGTAGAATGATGGAAGTATCACGAAGAGACGAGCTTGGTAATAAAGACATCAGGAAAAATGTAGGTATAACGTCAATACTGAACTTCATCAAGAAACACAAATTACATTGTTCGGCCACATAACCAGATTACCAACAAAGCAATGTTACTCAGATATAGTTTATACAAAGCAATGTTACTCAGATATAGTTTATACAAAGTAATGTTACTCAGATATAGTTATACAAGCAATGTTACTCAGATATAGTTTATACAAAGCAATGTTACTCAGATATAGTTTATACAAAGCAAAATGTCATCCATGCAGAAGGCGACCACCGAAATAACAAAGGCAGTGAAAAACACTAGTTATGAAAAGGCACATGAAAGCCCGTTCTAGAAATCTCTTCTTATCCTGACGATGTGAGGCAAAACAGGATTAGATAACAAATAGACTATGTATTCAGAAAAGTTTCTGGTCTACACTGTCTATTTCAACAGACACGTTTGTATTAACTTCTTTATATGGGTACTACTAAATTAACATTTTTCAAACTTACTTTACATAAGTGTTACTAATTTAACATGTTTACGCCCGTGTATTGCCGGGGCACACAAGAGTAGCAAAGAATAGTAACACTGTGACCTACAAGGCATGTCGTAAGAGGTAACTGAGGTAGGGGTCTAGGAAGTTACCTAGTAAATAAAAACCGTCGCAGAAATTGAACGTGTTGACCTACTTGTATGTGCATAACTGGCATAACGTACATTCACTCTTCGGCTCAGATCACATACAAATCACAAAGAGTGCTTTAACAAGTGGTCGATATGGAGCGTCGAAGCAGAAAAAAACATTTTAAAACTTACTTTACATAAAGTGCTATTAAATTAACATTTTTGAACTTATATACGTCAGACAGAAACACAGACTCCAGAGCACATCCTGCAGTCATGTCCATCATACATACACCAAAGAAACGAAACATGGCCTCGTGAACGAAGCTTACAGAGCAAGCTATTAGGAACTCTTGAGGAACTCCAACTGACATGCAGCTTCACAGAGGCAACAAATCTCATTGTTGAAGATGGATATGGGGGATGTTCTTCGGTCTCTTCGCGACTGTCTGCTGGATGAGGACACTAAAATCGATGTTGAATCGATCAAGCGATTTAGGCAGTTTGGAGTTACCCGTTGTACAAGTCGAACTGGATGCCTGAGAGGCAGAGTGAGAGGTGTGTTTAATCAGCGAGCCACAGGAACCATCAGTATGCATACTCTTCGATATCTGTTGGGGAGACTGAGCACCTATGGGTCTGCCCGGAGTGCAATGACGTCAGTTTAGTAACCAATAACCAATAACAAATCTCATAGTTTAGACGAGCATACGAAACGGAACGCAAAGAAGAAGAAGAAGAACTTAATGTACATTAATTCTGCTAAATTAACATTTTTGTTACTTACTTTACATAAAGTGCTGCTAAATTAACATTTTTGTAACTTACTTTACATAAAGTGCTGCTAAATTAACAAACTAGAACAACCCTACAGAATTGTTGGCAAACTATTCAATCTCACTTATATTTTTCTACACTTTGTATTTCAGCAAACAAGAGCCAACTGCGAATATAAACCGAATCCTTGTTGTGCCCAAGATCAGATAAGTAGCAGAAATATGATATCTCTAACGTGTAAACTCGTTTGGCAATGTTTCACAATTACTGGTTAAACTTGTGTACAATTCTTCTGTTATTAGAACATCGCTGGTATAACAGTGGTTTGTGCACTTGCTTCAAAGACTGATGGTATTGGTTTGATTACCAGTTGAGTTGGGTTGTTTATTTTTTTCCCAACTGCTCACCAGTTTTAGTTCAACCCAATCTCAGTTTTGTAGCAGAGAACATTTTTAAAGAAAGGTGGTTGACGTTATACTGATCAAATCGCTCATCGTGTACCTTTGTGGTTTTATAGGGATAAGTGGTTAGGCGGTTTGCCTTGCGTTCCGAAAGTAGTGAGTTCGAATTCGGAATTCTGTTCCCGTGTGCACGAGGAAAAATACGATTGTGTGTGTGTATCAAGTCATAAAACAGGTAACAATTACTGACAAGACGATCATCGGGTGCCGTCTCGGCTGGCATAGGCGATCATAGTAAAAGTAAAAGTAAAGGAACCCTTTAATACCTTGGGGTATATAGGGCAATACAGTGTTAGGCCTGTATTTTCATTGACCGTCGGCACGCGATGGGTGATGTGGTCAGCATCACGCCGGCCGCCTTTACTTCCCAGAGCATGTCTGGTACCCAGTTGAGGCTGGGTCGACCTGAGAAACGTCGCGGTCCGGTAAAAATTCCACGCCCACTATGGGAGCTGAACCCGGACCACCAAACGGTAACATTACTGACAAGACTACGTACCGTCGGCTCTATAGGCGAGCATGGATCTTCACAAATCTCTATCTTTGGTGTTTGCTATCAATTCAGATGTTGACGCTCTACTTGCAATGAAGTCAGGGTATCCAAATTTTCTCACTGTCTTCCTCTGTCTCGTCTATCCTCGATTTTACCGGTTGTTACCATGTATTATAAACCTCCCCTCCTCATCACATGTCCGGAAAATGATGACTGACAAGACACAAATTTAGACAGAACCAGCAAACCACCATCTTTACTCTCCGATCAGTACATTGTCGACTATAAACTCACCCTCACAGAATAAGAGCTGCTCAAACTAACTAATGCACATGCTAAAATCGATCCCAGACCCCAAGCACATTTTTCAAAAGTGCCCCATCTTTAATTACTTGAGGACGCCCGTCTGCCCAGCGTGTTCGTATCGCGTTGGACTACGGGTGACTATCCCTGTGTGTGCGGGTTCAATTCCGCGGGATGGCAGAACAAGCCACAGATTCCCCAGATTTACGGTGTTCGTGGCACCGAACCGAAGGGTTACGATGTCCATGGCACCGAGCCGAGAGCTGAAAAGCTCAAGTGCTTCTGGATCGGGAAAAAAATTTACTTGAGGACTCGAACCCTAACCTGGGAGACAAATTTGAAGAGAAACTGTAGAGTAAAATTGAAGAGAAATTCTTCTGACGACTGGATTCAATGAGATAACCCCTCTCACTGTTTCTTCTTCTTCTTTTTGTCATCACCCTGTCCCTGGTTGTTGTCCAGTGTCGTAGTTCTCTGTTTTTCCTTTGTGCTGCTCTAGTGGCTTGGCTGATCGTTATTTTTGGTTTTAACAGAATTATGCTATGCAATATATCCATATTTTTCGTGGTCTTCCTCTCACCTTCTTTGTTGATGTTCTGTTGTAAAAGATTATGTATATAATGAAGTTAAGTTGCACTTTTATTAAGTTGCTGAACCACTTCATTTTTTGTTTCTCAACGTAATTCAAGCATGGTTCTGTGTCAACTTTTGTTGGTATGCTGATGTTGATGACTGTCTTTTCTTGTGTTGTTGGTAACTTTTCGTAGGCATCGCATTTTACATGTATTTTTTTTGGACTTGCTGCTATTATCAAAGTTTGGCGTTAGTAACACAAAGTAGGGTGGCGTCTGTGGCTTAGGGATTAGTGACTCGGTCTATTAACCCCGGCGTTCTGAGTTCGAAACACGCTGAGGACAATTTGGTTGCAAATTGTTTCGTGTGGATTTTAACAAAAGGACGATGACACCACCCGTTCAGAAAGCAATGGCAAACTACTGAACGTAATAATGCCTAGAAAATCACAAACAGCGTTATAAGCTGGAGTTGATTTGCGAAGTCATGTAAAGGATATGCAATTAACTGTTTAACACAAAGTAGGCATAAAAATGATGTTGATCATCTGCTGTTTAGCTCTCAGTAAGATGTGGGTGCCTTAACAATAGGGCCTGCTGGTAGGTTACATCATTTGAAGGAGAAAGTGTAGAGAACCCACGTGGAACTTCTTCTGATGACTGGATTCATGGAGGTAACTCATCTCACTGTTTAAACTTATGAGTAGTAGAATTAAATATATGTCCTTTTTCGTCTTTACAGTAGGTCAATTGACCAGTGTTTTACTGTGACAACTTCTGAGCTTTCGCTTGTCTCTCTCGTCTTTCAGCTCATCACTAAGTCTCTTTTCAAAAGACTCTGCGTCTTGCGTATTGTCGCTTTCCACACAACTCTGTCATCGGCTAGTTTTCTCCATTTGCTGGTAAAAAAAAGACAAAGTAAAGGAACCCTTTCATACCTCGTGGTATATAGGACAATACAGTGTTAGGCCTGTATTATTCATTGACCGTCGGCACACGATGGGTGATGTGGTTAGCATTACACCGGCCGTCTTTACTTTCCCAGAGCATGTCTGGTACCCAGTTGAGGCTAGGTCGACCTGAGAGCCGTCGCGGTCGGAAAAAACTCCACGCACACTGCGGGAGTTGAACCCGACCACCAGCCTTGAGAAGCGAGTTCACTAACAACTACGCTATCGCGGATCTCCCCATTTGCTGGGACCTACAGAAAAGATCTTTATTGAGGCCTTGCAGACTTCCTTATATCTGAGCAGTGGTCTGCCTTTATGCTCTTCCCTCCGAAAACAACATTTGTTTTGGTATGCGGCAATCGTCCATTCTTCTCACGTGTCTTAGCCATTTTAGTCTTCCACTGTTGAGCATGCACATTATGGACAGCAAGTTTGCACGTTGCAGTACTTTAGAGTTGGTAATCTTGTCGTAATTAATTAAATTGCAACAAAGCTTACAGTGTTCTATCAAACATATGTAAAAGTCAACCCCATCAAACAGAAATTTCCGACTTCACGACTGAGCTACTTGGCCTTATTTTGGAGTTGGCCACGTCCAGACTTAACCCCTAATTATCGAAATGTTTCCAATGTCTAAAACAAGAAGAGACCATATAAGAAATGAGGAAATTAGAAGAACAGTCGGAACAACACCTGCTATTAAATTCATTGAAAAACAGAGACTCAAATGGTTTGGCCACTTGGTCAGAATGAACCCAAATACACCAGTTGCAACAGCGTACAACCTGAAAATTGAATCATCAAGAGGAAGGTGCAGACCAAGAAAAAGATGGGTTGATGGAGTACAGACATCTTATACTCCACAATACCACAGCATATCAAGCGACCGAGCGTGCATTATCCCGGAAACCGACCATCAGTTAAACCTGCTAAGCCTAACGGCCAAAGAAGAAGAGAGACTCACCATTTAACATAGTCAGCACAAGTACATACTATAAACCTTAGTATTTAAATACTACTGAATCTCTCAACACCTCACGCAAATACGACAGTATATGCTTTAGGATTACTTTTACCTCGACCTTCTCAAAGCCAGGACCAAGACCTGAATGTTTAATAACTAAGACACGTCATTTAATGTGCCCTGCCTGGTGTCCTTGTATCAACACTCCTCATTCATGCCAAAAACATCAGGTCGCGAACTCATAAATTCAGTACGATGCCAAAAGTGTTAAGTAAGTGGTATCATTTTGGCTATCTTTAGCTACCAAACAATCCAGATAACGAGAAGGTTAGTTGTACAGATAAGAGTTCCCTCCAGGAACTAGTTAAACTTATGAGACTTAAGAATGCACAAAGCGACGTGAGCTAGTTAAGTAGCTGGTGTATTTTACAAGGATCATTTAGACAACGTGGCTCTGTTTGAAGCCAGGTTAACCCTACCTTGAAAGCAGGAATCTGACAATGTTACTTTAACGGGTTACTGAGAAAGTGCTCTCAAAGAAAAATACCTGCGGTAATTAGGTTAGGGCGTGCGGCTGTTGATACTAAATGTTTTGGATGCATCTTAAGTCGTCTCCAGTTTATGTATGTTAACAGTTTTATGTGTCTACCGTATTTGTCTATGGGAGCTTTGAGGTTTGGTACTGTACTCTTGTTTCAACAGTACTCGGTTTGTGCTCCTTGTGGATAAATCGTGAAATATTTCACTGATTTCTTATCTGAGGGTAGGTGAGATCCTATAACTAGTCCTAGCTAACAATAACGATACAACGTGGTCATCGTGTTAAAATTGAAAAAGTAAAAAGCAAACCATTGGAAACTAAAAGTTAAAAATATCAGGCTGCAAAACTGCTGCCTGGGCAACATTTGAGAAACAAAAAAAAATGTATGTAAGTCGTATCTTTTTCTTCTTCGAATGCTCAATATCGACCACTTGTTTAACCACTCGTTGTGATCTGTATGGGATCTGAGCCCAAGAGCGATAGTACGTTGTGTCAGTTATGCGCCACAAGTAGGCCTGCACATCAGATTTCTGCACCGCTTTTAATTTACTAGGGTAGCCTCTCTAGACTCCTACCTCAGTCGCCTCTTACGACATGCCATGTAGGTCGCAGTGTTACTATTCTTTGCTCCCCGCGCGAGCCCGGCAACACATGGGCGGGTACTGCAGTGATCACTCAAATATATCCTCTGAGTATCCACAACTTCCGACATAGCTCTGGCACTACACACCGTAGACTTTTCCATCCTTCTAGATATGCAAAAAGGCTCCGTAACTCCCAGTTCTGCTCTAACTAGAAGAATGAGTGAAAACCCGTATCTCTCAGGCGATCGAGGAAAACAAACATTTGAAAGTTTTTATTTAAATGCCTCTGTTGTATGTGTTTCCTTCCTTCTTCTTCTTCTCTTCCACCATTTACTTCTTTATATAAGTTGGGAGGGTGGGGGTGGGGGTGTGTGATCTTGTGTGTGCTTGTTCTAATTCTAATGCATTTCGTAAGTTGTTATTCATTTTCTTTAAGCTGTTTTTCATGCTGTCATTCCATCTTTTGTGTGGTCTTCCTCTCTCTCTGTACTCGTTATACTTTTTCAGTGTAGCTCTCCGTAGTAGACGATACCAGGGCATTCTTGACAGGTGCTCAAACCATTTAATATGTTGCTCTTTTATCAATTGCAAGACTGGTTTCACATCCAGTCTTCTTCTAATTTCCTCATTTCTAATTGTGTCTCTTACTGCCACACCTATGTGAGCGTCTGTAGCTTAAGTGGTAGTGAACTCGATCACAACCCAAGCGTACCTGGTTCAATCTCCGCGAATTGCAATTTGGAAACAAATTCGTTTCCGTGGAAATTTTTTCGAAAGGTAAAAATAGACCTCACTGTTCATAAAGCAATGACAAACTACTGAATGTATAGGTGGTGCCTAGAAAATCCACGACTCGTTTTCTGTGGCTGATGGCTACGTCCTGTAAAGGATATGCCACGATTTTCGATCTGGATTGACACATCTACAGCTCTTGTAAGGGATATATCTTTGTTTGTTTCATTGAAAGCGATATCTATGACCCTCTCTATCTTTCAATTTCTTTCTCGATCGTTTTCTCTTCTCCGTTGGGTTTGTTCACAGCCAGGCTCTAGCACAGGCCAGACAACTGGCTGGGTTTTCCCCTGACCTAGATAAGAAAAGGGATCTGGAAATTACAGATGTTTGATAGAACACTGCACGCTTTTTGCAATTTTACTCAATTCGGTGAGTCTATGGTTATTTGTTGGTGAAAAATATTTATAATATTGATATTCGTTATTGTTAAACTTAACTTGTTGGATAATATGACTTCGAGTTAGCATTTTGTGTTGATTTTAAAATGAATTCGTCTATATACAGCAATACTGGAATGCGAGGTCACGTGGTGTAGTTGGGGTCTGATTTCCACAATTCTTACCTGAGCCCGAAGGCCCAGTAGTTTATAGTTGGCTCTGGTTTGTTCCTAATTGCTTATTAATAGATGCCTAATGTCGTCGAGTGTTCCTAATTACTTATTAATAGATGCCTAATGTCGTCGAGTGTTCCTAATTACTTATTAATAGATGCCTAATGTCGTCGAGTGTTCCTAATTACTTATTAATAGATGCCTAATGTCGTCGAGTAGTCGAGTGTTCCTAATTACTTATTAATAGATGCCTAATGTCGTCGAGTAGTCGAGTGTTCCTAATTACTTATTAATAGATGCCTAATGTCGTCGAGTAGTCGAGTGTTCCTAATTGCTTATTAATAGATGCCTAATGTCGTCGAGTAGTCGAGTGTTCCTAATTGCTTATTAATAGATGCCTAATGTCGTCGAGTGTTCCTAATTACTTATTAATAGATGCCTAATGTCGTCGAGTAGTCGAGTGTTCCTAATTGCTTATTAATAGATGCCTAATGTCGTCGAGTAGTCGAGTGTTCCTAATTACTTATTAATAGATGCCTAATGTCGTCGAGTGTTCCTAATTACTTATTAATAGATGCCTAATGTCGTCGAGTGTTCCTAATTACTTATTAATAGATGCCTAATGTCGTCGAGTAGTCGAGTGTTCCTAATTACTTATTAATAGATGCCTAATGTCGTCGAGTAGTCGAGTGTTCCTAATTACTTATTAATAGATGCCTAATGTCGTCGAGTAGTCGAGTGTTCCTAATTGCTTATTAATAGATGCCTAATGTCGTCGAGTGTTCCTAATTACTTATTAATAGATGCCTAATGTCGTCGAGTGTTCCTAATTACTTATTAATAGATGCCTAATGTCGTCGAGTGTTCCTAATTACTTATTAATAGATGCCTAATGTCGTCGAGTGTTCCTAATTACTTATTAATAGATGCCTAATGTCGTCGAGTGTTCCTAATTACTTATTAATAGATGCCTAATGTCGTCGAGTAGTCGAGTGTTCCTAATTGCTTATTAATAGATGCCTAATGTCGTCGAGTAGTCGAGTGTTCCTAATTGCTTATTAATAGATGCCTAATGTCGTCGAGTAGTCGAGTGTTCCTAATTGCTTATTAATAGATGCCTAATGTCGTCGAGTGTTCCTAATTGCTTATTAATAGATGCCTAATGTCGTCGAGTAGTCGAGTGTTCCTAATTGCTTATTAATAGATGCCTAATGTCGTCGAGTGTTCCTAATTACTTATTAATAGATGCCTAATGTCGTCGAGTGTTCCTAATTGCTTATTAATAGATGCCTAATGTCGTCGAGTAGTCGAGTGTTCCTAATTACTTATTAATAGATGCCTAATGTCGTCGAGTAGTCGAGTAAAGGTAGACAGGAGACGTGTTTTCGTATTCAGTGACACATGAAACCAAGAGATATGTACATGAGGATTATGGCGAAGACCAGGGCTAGTTTGTTCGTCTAGCTTATTATTATAATTGCTATATTGTGCGAAGATGTACTCAAGATGTCAGTCAGGATTTTGATGTCACTTTTGAAGAATGAAAAATGTAAAATAAGCATGTGTATTTAAGTGTGTATTAGTGCATGCGTGTGCGTGTCCTTGCGTGGAGTACTACTGCGTACGTGAAAGAATCTGCGTGCTCTGTTGGTATTTAAGTCATCTGTAGAAAAAATGAACCTTCTCGCCTCCCGTAGGTTTGCATTTCATTTCAGATTTTTGTACTAAAAAAGAGAACTTGTTCAGCTTTCAGAAAAGACAGAAATTCACTTGCAGTGGATTCCATCCCACTGTGGCATTGCAGGAAATGAGAGTGCCGATGTCTTAGCTAAGGATGGCAGTGCCAAAGAGCAAATTTACCAACCCTTGTCTTTTCAAGAGGTCACAACCCTCATATAGAGAAAATTTGCAGTACACTGGAAGACAAACACGGGATATGATTATGGAAAAGACTCCTTCAAAAACCTAAGCAGAACAGACCAGGTCATTATATTTCGACTACGCACCGGACACTGCAGACTCAACAAACACTTATATAGACTAGGAATAAGTCAAACAGCTCTCTGCCAGTGTCAACAGGCGGAACATACACCACAGCATATCCTGCAAGACTGTCCTCTTCTGTGTGAGCTGAGAAGCAACATGTGGCCACACCCAGTCGACCTGAAAACTAAGCTTTGGGGAAACCTGACAGACCAGAAGCTGACTGCCCAGTTTGTGGTCCACAGTAAATTAAGCGCATGACCAGAGATCGCTGAAGAAAGATTTTCGTAGGTCATATTTTTATCTATCGGTTCGCTCTCTCGTGGAGCCATCTGGATATTTTTCCCAGCGACCCCCGATCTCAGTAGAGGTGCGATCGAGTTCCTAGTTCTATCGGAGACGGAAGCTGAACCCTAAATCACGTGTTCAAGTTGAGCACGTAAAAGAACCCTTGGCAGTTCAAAATCGAGAAGAGCAGGCTGGGAAGCCGCTGCCTGTGTAAAATTCATTAGAAAGATTAATTAATAAAACTCCTACAGAATATGGTCACTATCTTCTAAATGACATCGGGGACGCTCACTTGTGCTACGGAGTTCGTGTACTACCGCTGAGATCTTCTTGTGTAAGAAAGAGATCGGAGCACACATGGTTACTCACCGAAGTGCAATGATGATGGTCCAATCAATCAATCAAAATAATATTAGGAAGAAACCAAAACAAAAACCACATATCAGCTATGGGCTACCAAAACAAAAACCCCATATAAGCTATGGGTTACCAAAACAAAAACCACATATAAGCTATGGGTTACCAACAAAAAAACGCAAAATAAAATTAGAAATAAATAAAACTAGATTGTAAATAAACTGAACAAGGTCAGAAACAAACATGTTAGTTTAGATAGAAACCGAACACGTTTAGAACAAACATAACAAAATCAAAAAGAATGGACACAATACAGATATCTTGTTGTGACTGTAACGAACCGACAACACTATAACTGTCATCCAAACAAATAGCTGTCCTTACAACGCTTTGTTACAATTTCCGAGAGCATGCTGGGGGATGTATATGGCGGAAAATTACGCCCTTGTCCGAAGCAGCGCAGGTTTGCAATATTAGTTGTTCTACTTTTTTTTTGTATTAGTTAATCCAATAATCTGTGTTCTAGTGGTTGTTCTACTGTTTTCACTAATAGTTGTTTTACTCTGTGTTCTATTGGTTACCTACTGCTATATCGAATACATTGAAGGACAACAAATGCAATGGTTTGGACATTTAATGAGAATGAAATACAACCAACCACCAATAACAGCATACAATAAAAGAGATCGGGTACTAGTCTAAGGGAAGACCAGAAAAAGATGTATAGACAATATCAAGACCACACTACATAAACATGGATACAACACAACAAGGGTGACTCATCTGACCCTAGAACGCAAATTAATGCTCCCATCCCTACACTTAACGGCAAGAGTGGACAGCCAACTCTCTATTGCTTGCTCTATTGCTTGGTCTATTCATGTTCTATTGCTTGTTCTATGCTTTCATTGTTCTCTATTGCTTGCTCTATGCTTTCTCTATTGCTTGCTATTGCTTGCTCTATTACTTGTTCTCTTGCTTTCTCATTGCTTTCTTTGCTTTCTATTGCTTTCTTGTTCTCTATTGCTTGCTCTATTGCTTTCTATTGCTTGCTCTATTGCTTTTCTATTGCTTGTTCTATTGCTTTCTCATTCTTTCTCTATTGCTTTCTCTATTGCTTTTCTATTGCTTTCTCTATTGCTTTCTCTATTGCTTGTTCTATCTTTCATTGCTTCTCTATTGCTTCCTATTGCTTGTTCTATTGCTTGTTCTATTGCTTGTTCTATTGCTTGTTCTATTGCTTGCTCTATTGCTTGCTCTATTGCTTGCTCTATTGCTTGTTCTATTGCTTGCTCTATTGCTTGTTCTATTGCTTGTTCTATGTTTGTTCTATTGCTTTCTATTGCTTGCTCTTGCTTGTTCTATTGCTTGTCTATTGCTTTCTCTATTGCTTTCTGCTTGTCTATTGCTTTTCTATTGCTTGCTCTATTGCTTGTTCTATTGCTTGCTCTATTGTCTACTACATTGGTTGCTCTTATATCATAATAGTTTCTCAATAATATGCGAGACCTAAGAAATGTCTGAAGCTTTCTTGACATATCAGAACTGTCCGATTGTCTGTTCACGGGTTGCTAGGCAACGTACACTTTATCAATGATCGGCAAGGAATTGATAGCTCCTGCGTACACCTACTACACAATGTTGTACATCCGGGGTCATTTTGACATTACCATTGAGGTCACAAGATCCGTGTGAAGGTCAATATAACATGTGTATCCCGGAAACAGATAACTTGATGTATGAGTCTGTTGCTGTCGTGGTCGAGTGCGCTACATATTCATGTTGTCCAGAATCGAACACATCGGTGTAGTTTACTGCTTTTTAATAGTGTGTATACTATCATTAAATTACTTTACGTTGATCTATTCAAGTGATTAGAGCGCTGGCTTCACATTCAAAAGATACCAGGGTCTGTTTCAGTTGTAGGCTCATGACAATCAAATTATTAAATGTCTACATTGGGTCTAGCTACGCTGAACAAAATGAAAGGATTTTAATACAATTCCTCACCTGAGCGGTTACCGGCGTCCAAATTTTGGGATGTAAAGAATAGAACCACTGTTACCTGCCCGCATGTCGTAAGAGGCGACTAAGGAGGTTTGGCTGAAATCAGGATGCACATGTCCTAAACGTGTAGAAGTCTATGCGTTTAGGGGCCTACAAACCAATGTGCAACGTATACACGTCTTGGCAAAGATCAAACATATCACAAAGAGTGATTAAAATTGGTCGTAAAGAACGAACGCGAAGGAGGAGAACGCAAAGAAGAAGAAGAAGAAGGAGAACGCAAAGAAGAAGAAGAAGGAGAACGCAAAGAAGAAGAAGAAGAAGGAAGGAGAAGAAGAAGAATACAATGTCTGTACCTTTATAGGTTCATCGAGCATGCAAGTAATTTTCTGTGAGTGTATGTGGGTATTTGAACGCGTGTTCTGTATGCAAGTGTATCGTTACATCGAGCATGCAAGTAATTTCGTGAGGTGTGTGGTATTTGAACGGTGTGTCTGTATGCAAGTGTATGTCTTCATCAGCATGCAGAATTTCTTGTAGGTATGTGGTATTTGAAGCGTGTGCTGAGCAAGGTATGTACGTTACATCCAGATGCAGTATTTCTGTGGGTATGTGGGATTGAACGTGTGCTGTATGAAGTGTATGACGTTAGCATCCAGCATGCAAGTAATTTCTGTGAGTGTAGTGTGGGATTTGAACGCTGTGTCGATGCAAGGTATGTACGTTACATGCAGCATGCAAGTAATTTCTCTGTGAGTGTATGTGTGGGTATTTGAACGCGTGTGTCTGTATGAATTCCTATGCTATGCGTTACATCAGCATGCAAGTAATTTCTCTGTGAGTGTATGTGTGGGTATTTGAACGCGTGTGTCTGTATGAAGTGTATGTAGTTACATCCAGCATGCAAGTAATTTCTCTGTGAGTGTATGTGGGAATATTTGAACGCGTGTGTCTGTATGGGAGTGTATGTGTGAGTATTTGAACATATGGGTTAGTATGTAAGGGTATGTTCCTGTTTCTGAGCACGTGAGCGTGTGTATGTGCGTGCCTGTAAGTCAGTGTATCTGTCCAGTTGTGTGTATCTAAGCGTGTGTGTCTATGAGTGTATATACGCATTTGTAGGTGTCTGAGCGTGGATACAAATGAGTATGTGAGTTTTTGCGCGTTTGTGAACATTTAACGTGTGCGTATTAACTCGCGCACATTTGAATACGGTAGCTGAAATGCCGTCTGAGAACGCCTCATTTATCTTCTGTTATGTCTACAGGTCAGACTCTCTATCTCGAATAACTTAGATACTGACAGCCTAATCTACCTGAACGAACATGGGTGATACATCGACAATCAGATTTACAAACGTTGGATCGCGACCGCCACGGCGCAGAACGTAGCATAAATCAGCGGTCATGTGCGTAAATACAGAAATATGAAGGAGATACAATCAGATTTACCTTGATATGGTTGTATTTATCGGTGACTATTTGAGACGGACAAAAGCGGGTATATATGTTAGGAATGTGTCGCGGTTGGGTCACGGAGAAGATTGTGTATCATCACTGTGTTATTAACGAAAGTTCATTTTCAATGTGTTATTAACGAAGCGTCGGCTAGGGTTAGTGACTTGTCTATTAACCCCGACGTTCTGAGTTCGAATCACGCTGTGACAGTTTGCTTGCAAATTGTTGTTGATTTAACAAAAGGACGATGGCCACCGTTCAACAAACTACTGAACGTAAAAGTGGTGCCTGAAAATCAACGACTTGTTTACTGTAGTTGATGGCTCGTCCTGTTTGCCACGATTTCATTTTCATTAACGAAAGTATATCTTCAATGTGTTATTAACGAAAGCTCATCTTCGCTGTGTTTTTAACGAAAAATCCATCCTCGCTGTGTGTTTTAACAAAACAATCATCCTCGCTGTGTGTTAGTGTTATTAACGAAAGTTCATCTTCGCTGTGTTTTTAACGAAATATTCATTCTCACTGTGTTTTTAACGAAATATTCATTCTCACTATGTTTTTAACGAAATATTCATTCTCACTGGGTTTTTAACGAAATATTCATTCTCACTGTGTTTTTAACGAAATATTCATTGTCACTGTGTTTTTAACGAAATATTCATTCTCACTGTGTTTTTAACGAAATATTCATTCTCAATTGTGTTTTTAAGAAATATTCATTTCACTGGTTTTAACGAAATATTCATTTCACTGTGTTTTAACGAAATATTCATCCTCACTGCGTGTTTTTAACACAACTCTATTTACAAGAATACCTGTGTACGATTTGCGTGTCTAAGTTCTGTAATTGTATTTTTACTAAGTGTAAGCGGATAAGATAATATGCCTTTTTAGTTACTCCTAACATTTCTCATTATACCCAGTAGTGGGCCATTAGATATGTATATATGCATGCAGGTAAGTGTAATATTAGGAGAATGAGTTTGGCTAAAATGAAAAACAGTAACGCCCCGCTCTGTAAATACTCAAGAATAGTAATATATAAAGCTAATTGCATATCCTTTACAGGACTTTGCGAATCAACCCCAGCTTTTTAACGCTGCTTGTTATTTTTCTAAGCATTATTACGTTCGGTAGTTTGCCATTGCTTTCTGAACTGGTGCCATCGTCCTTTTGTAAAACCCACGCGAAACAATTTGCAACCAAATTGTCCGCAGCGTGTTCGAGTTCAGAACGTCGGAGTTAATAGACCGAGTCACTATCCCCTAAGCCAGAGACGCCACACTGAATGAGAATGTTTTTGGCTAAAATGAAAGACAGTAACGCCCCGCTCTGTAAATACTCAAGAATAGTAATGTACAGAAAGCAGATAAAATTGTCCATAGACGAAGTATTGAGACTCAATTGCACTGGGTTTTACCCATTATGACTCAGCCTCTCTACGAAGAAATGGCACGTCAGCTGCCGAAAGTGTTACACAAAGCACGAACTCTGAAGCTCCGGCAAAAATTCTAGGAATCTCTAATAAAATGCAGTCGTGAACAGTAAGTACCCAAGTCGGGTTGGAACTTACGATCTTTGGAACGCACGATGGAAGACTTAACTAGAGATATCCCCGACCCTATGAGGTTCTCAAGTCGAGCTTTAATTTGACAATACTGTGAAAACAATAATTTGACCTTCTGCTCATCAGCATCACATAACATATTAACTTATAAAATAAGTATCCCTTGTCAACCCCAACCAATTGAGGGAGGGTTTACTAGTTATTTCCTTTTTACGCACTTGCAAACGTCATCTGCAATTCCTCCAAAGAAAACCTTATGTTCTCAAGATGCCCAGAAAGCTTCTTGTCCTGCAGGCATACTTGAGCATGTCTCATCCGTCTTCTCTGCTTCTCAAACGAAAGACATATTTGTTTTAAAAGTGTTAAAGAAAAATGTTATCAATGCCAGCCACATTCACCAGAAGTGCATATATTTCGAATATATTGACTGATTATTGGATAGAACCATCATCATTGCACTTTGGGGAGTAACCATGTGTGTTCTGGTGTCTTTCTTACACAGGAAGATCCCAGCGGTAGTGCACGAACTCCGTAGCACCGTGGAGGTTCCCCGATGTAATTTTAAATATGGTGAAGATATTTTTGTAGGAATTTTATTTTTAATCTTTTCTAATGACCTTTGCCAGGGCAGTGGCTTTCCAGCCTGCTTTTCTTGATTTTGAACTGCCAAGGGTTCTATTACGTGCTCAAATTGAACACGGGGCCTACGTTTTATCGTCCGTCTCCGATAGAACTAGGAACTTGATCTCACCTACACTGAGATCAGGGATCTCTGGAAAAATATCCAGATGGTTCCACACTGGAGCAAACCTGGTACCTTTAGCACTAGAAATGAGCACCTAACCTCTACGCCACATAATAACAACATGAGGGTCACAGCTACAGCAGTATCATCATCAGGGGCGGCTCGTCATTACGGGCTAGTAGGGCCCACAAAAATAATGTGTAACGTGTATTTATTGGGTTTTTTAAAATTAAAGTAAAACCTAACCCAAAACCATGATTTTTCCGAGAAGTTTTGTCTAACCCCACCAACAAAAATTATCACGATCTGCCACTGATCATCATCATTCTCCCCTTCCCTCCTTCTCCCTTCCCATCCACATAATGAAATAATTTCTAGTGATCACCAAAAGTACAATAAACATCTAACTAGACACACCTGTTGTGTACGAGTCACGGGCAGGTTTGTTTTCAAACTAATGGTTATTGACATTTTAGCACTGTCATGGCGGAGTTTACATTCTTAAACCATATTAAAACAATAGAGTCATTATTCCAGTCTGCAACAGCCGCAGTCATATAGTTGAGTTCCCAGGAGATTAGGTGTCACTGACATGCATGGACCAAGCTGAACAACTGGATTGCAGGCTATCTAGAGTTAATATAAACAAGTTGTATTAATTCCAGCTGCTTTAAAGTCGTTGATAGGTCTTTGTGGCATAGAAGGTTAAGTGTTTGCATCTCGTTTCAAAGGCACTGGTTTGCTTCCTCTAACGACCGTGTGGTGCTTGTGCCCGTAAAGGAAGCACAAAATAATACCACTGCAACCTACAAGGCATGTCGTAAGAGGCGACTAACGTAGGTACCTAGGGGAGCTACTCTAGTAAATAAAAAGCCTCGCATAAATCGGATGTGCTGGCCTACTTGTATGCGCATAACTGGTACAACGTACGATCACTCTCTGGCTCGGATCACATGCAAATCACAAATAGTGGTTAACAAGTGGTCGATATGGAGCGTTCGAAGAAGAAGAATCAATCAGACTTGTCTCTGTAATAGTAGGATTAACCCTTTCGTCCCTTCAAACCCGATGTACTGGCTTCCTGTGTTTTTTTAACAGATGACGCAATGCCTGGCTAACTTAGTTTACATTGCAAAGTAAATGAGTTCAGAAGTAAATAACACATTGATTATTGGAGGTTGGCTACTGAACCGACGTGATATCAGCTCGGGCAAACTCATAGGTGCTCAGTCTCCTCTGATGGATCATTGTTATCAGTTATATGAGGACTATCATCATAGCACTCCAGTTATCAGTTATATGAGGACTATCATCATAGCACTCCAGTTATCAGTTATATGAGGACTATCATCATAGCACTCCAGTTATCAGTTATATGAGGACTATCATCATAGCACTCCAGTTATCAGTTATATGAGGACTATCATCATAGCACTCCAGTTATCAGTTATATGAAGACCATTACCATAGCACTCCAGTTATCAGTTATATGAGGACTAGCATCATAGCACTCCAGTTATCAGTTATATGAGGACTATCATCATAGCACTCAGTTATCAGTTATATGAAGACCATTACCATAGCACTCCAGTTATCAGTTATATGAGGACTAGCATCATAGCACTCCAGTTAGCAGTTATATGAGGACTAGAATGATAGCCCTCCAGGCATGTCCATAGGTCCTCCGATCCCTTCTCAACAACCCCATCAGGGTCCAGCGGCCCAACACGCCAGATCCTCTGAGTTATCGTCGGGTTAGCACTAACATTCAACCAACAACATCCATCAGCATTAAATAGCAACTATGATTGAAAATTACAACACAACTAGAAATCTTTTTTTTCTTTTAAATCAACATCTCAAAACTCAGAACGCTTTTACATGAGCTTAATCTCCTTGAACTAGACTAGCTCAACTTATAACGTGATGCTCTGATCTCCAAAGAGCCGAGATTTATAATTTTTTAAAAACCCGAAGGCTGCTGTAAAAATAAAAAACTGGTAAACGGGGAAATGTATATTTTTTATAAATATTTTTTTTTATTGACGGATTTCCATAAAGTACTGAGATCAGAAATATTAGAAGTTTTACTTAAAGCGAGAACATCAGATAAATTAACTACTCTGAAGTGGGAAAGATGCTACGCCTGTATGGAGGGGAATTTATATTATTAGGAAAGCAGGACTTCACGCAAAAATAAGTTATACACGCCACGACAACGCCTGAATTCAAATCTAGCGAACGCAAGAAGACGATGAAGATAAATTAACTCCTTCGCCATTATCAGCTGATGTACTGGCTCACAGTATTTTTAGTATGACGGTAAGCAAGAATACTGGTCTTCTTCTTTGCGTTCGTTCTTTACGACCAATTTTAATCACTTTTTGTGATATGTTTGATCTTTGCCAAGAACATGTATACGTTGCACATTGGTTTGGTAGGCCCCTAAAACGCATAGACTTCTACAAGCTTAGGACACGTGCATCCGATTGGTCACTTTAGTCTACATTGCAAAGTAAATACATCCGGATATCAAAATAAACTACGGAGTGAGAGGGTTGACACAGTTTATGTATTATTTACACAATCTTCATCAGGGTACAGAATATATTCTTCTTTAAATGCTCCATATCAATCACTAGTTAAACGACTATTTGTGATTTGTATGTGATCTGAGCCTAAGAGTGATTCTACGTTACGTCAGTTATGCGTCTACAAGTAGGCCAGTGCATCCGATATCTGAGATGCTTTTTATTAACTCAATAAATCAAGTACCATGCCTGCCGGCGTAGGCGATCATGTCTCTCCACAACTCTCTTTGCTTGGTGCATGTAATCAGTTCTGACGTCGATATTTTGTCGAACCATGATGTCAGGCCATCCAACATCTTCTCCTCTGTCTTCCACGATCTCTCCTTCCTGAATTTTACCTGTAGTCACCAAATGTTCTAAACCTTCTCTTCGCATTATATGCCCGAAGAACCTTGATTGTCGGATTCTTATTCTTTTGATAAGGTTTCTTTGTGTGCAGGCCTGATTTAAAACCTCCACGTTTGTTTTCTTTGCTGTCCATGGAATTCTCAATATTCTTCTGTAAAACCACATCTCTGTGGCTTCCAATGATCGTATTGATTGTTTGTTCAGTGTCCATGATTCGCTGCCATACATAAGAATTGGTTCAATATAGCATTGGAGTACTCGTTTTCGCAGTGTCATTGGTAGTGAGTTCACGCATAGTGTGTTCTTCATTTTCATAAAAGCTGCTTTCGTTTGAGCTATTCTACTCCTAATCTCTGTTGTACATCTTCCATCTGGTGTTAAGAATGTTCCTAGATACTTGAATCGATGGACTTGTTTCAGTGTTGTGTTATTTATTTTATTAACTACAGTACCTTTTTTCTAAGTCCGTACCACAGTGGTCTCTAACGACATGCCTTGTAGACAGCAGTGTTACTATTTATTGTACCCCTTGCAGGCCCCGGTACCACACAGGTGTCTAGGGTATCGATAGTATAGGAAATTAAATCCTATACTTTCGTTACTGACTCGAGTCTAAGACACAATGAGTCAGGTGTCAATGACTAGACCCTACTTCACCTCCTCGTGGTGGCTCAGAGAGTAAGCTGCAACTCTGCAGTCTGGCAACTAAAGGGTGTCTCTACGGCGAATCGGTTAAGACGTTTGCCTGACGTTCTGAAGGTTTTAAGTTCGAATCCAGATCGAGTCAGATCTGCACATTTTTTTCCTGAGATCCTTGCATGTGTTGCTGGAGCTACGGAGTTCGTGCTTTGCGAAATACTCTCGTCATGTGGCATGCCATTTCTGCGAAGAGGGACCGAGTCATGTGGTGTAAAACCCAGTGCAATAAGTCAATCCTTAGATTCTAGTCCCCTTAGAAAGTGAAAAACTAAACTCCTTGGGAGACGTAACGATATCTGCCCAACAGTTCTTGTGACGGCTGAGATAAGTGTTGTCGACGTTACCATGAAACAAGGCGATTACAGCCGACTGGCTGGTGCTGACAGTTAGACTGATACTAGCATACCTGGTTTATGCAGGCTGTCTCCGTGCCCCAGCAGGAAAACAGAAGAGACTTTTAACAACATTTTTTTTAAAAATATAACTTCTTTTGCGAGCAAGAAACGACCTGTGCTCATACGTCCCTTTCCTCACCATTTCCAAAACATGAAAGTAGTATTCTTTATTCGCAAATGCAGTAAAATTGTCATACTCTTTGAAAGTATACATCAATAGAATCATATTCCCTTTATACAAATACATCAAATCAATCATACAAATCCATCAAATACATACAAATCAATACATAAAATCACATACAAATCCAATACGAATCCATACAATCACATACAAATCACATACAAATCACATAAAATCACATACAAATCACATACAATCACATACAAATAAATCATACAAATCATCAATACAAATAAATCACATCAAATCAATCACATACAAAATCACATACAAATCAATCATATACAAATCACATACAAATCACATATAACCATACAAATCTCATACAAATCACATACAAATCAATCCATACAAATCTCATACAAATCACATACAAATCATCACATACAAATCTCATACAAATCACATACAAATCCATACAAACACATACAAATCAATCACATACAAATCTCATACAAATCACATACAAATCAATCACATACAAATCTCATACAAATCTCATACAAATCACATACAATCAATCACATACAAATCTCATACAAATCACATACAAATCAATCACATACAAATCTCATACAAATCACATAGAAATCAATCACATACAAATCTCATACAAATCACATACAAATCAATCACATACAAATCACATAGAAAGGTCAACAAGAGATTGTTCTATTTGAATCGCAGAAGTACCAGAACAGCACGACAAATAATATCTATCAATAATATGGGGTGGTGAGCCCTTTTCTCAGTGTGGACTCTGTCAGGGGCTAGGGTGATATATTTTAACAAGCTTAAATTAAGACCACCAAAAAAAAAGAAATAAACAATTGGTTAACAAAGAGCGAAATCTGAAGATGACTGAATCCAACACTATATCAATGTGATATTGCAACTTTGTGATATTGAATTCAACAATATAGCACTGTGCTACTGGGACGTTGCTATATTAAATTCAGCAATATAGCACTTGTTTGACTGTGACTTTGTTGTATTGAATTCAGCAATATAGCACAGTGCTACTGTGACTCTATTGTATTGAATTCAGCAATATAGCACAGTGCTACTGTGACTCTATTGTATTGAATTCAGCAAATATAGCACTGTGCTACCATAACTTATCCAACATGTGTTATGTTGACAGTAACAATAATGTGAGAGAAAATGGCGTCCACTTTCTTATGTGTTTTGAGGTTCATAGTTCACGGTCACCTTACGACAGGTCAGCATCGCATTCGCCAGTCACATTCGTACCCGTGGATAAACTCAACATGGTCCCTTCTTCTTCTTCTTCGTTCAACTTCTGCTATGTGACTACTACGGTATGTGTCATAAACAGGGTGGTGTGCTTGAGGTCTTCACCGGTTCCCCATAGTTTGTCTGGTAGTGTTCTTTCTGTTGGCCAGATTTCCATTCTCACACCGCTCAGGCTGTGACAATCTTGCAGGATGTGCTCTGGTGACTGCTTTGGTGCTCCGCATGTGCAGGCTGCCGAGTCCCTGAGATCCATTCTGTGGAGGTGTGCTCTGAGACTGCAGTGTCCCGTTCTAAGTCTGAAGAATGTGGTCTCTGCTTTTTTGTTTAGTGTATTTATATTGTAGTGCTCTGGGTTGTATCCTCTGGGTTGTATCCTCTATAACATAGTTCCTAACAAGTGGATGAACACAGTAGAGATACAGATCAATGAATGATTAATAACAGAATGTTTACGGAATGAGAATCCCTGGTCTGAGATAACCAAGAAGAACGTGTATGAAAACTCGGAAACATTGAAGGTCAGATATTCCATGCATGCTTCTATTAGAAAGGGTCTCTCTCTCTCTCTCTCTCTCTCTCTCTCTCTCTCTCTCTCTCTCTCTCTCTCTAGTGATCGTTCTTTTCGGCCATTTTTATCATTCTTATTGTGATATATAAACGGCCTACACCAAGAACGGTTTTTTACGTCACATCATTCAGCGCATTTGGAGCTCTGGTGCTTATCCTTCGGCGATGTGTCCAGTTTCATCCAGCGTTTACTGGGTTCGCTCTCCGTTAGTCTTTGACTGTCCCCAGCCAAACCTGCAAGACAGCAGGTTATAAAGGATCTAAAAGCGAATGATTGACTGCATTGCACCGGGTTTCCCCTTATGGCTCTGTCAATGTCGGCAGAGATGACCTGCCGAGAGTTTTGAACAGAGCACGAACTCCGCATCTCCAACAAATATCCTAGGGATCTTATGGAAAATTGCATGTGACTCGGCTCGGATACGAACCGCAGAACCATCAAAACGCCATGCAAATCACAGACAGACAGACAGACAGACAGACAGACAGACAGACAGACAGACAGACAGACAGACAGACAGACATGCTTATTTGTGACATGATACACAGCAGCGGCACTTCTGAATTCTCTACACAGAGTTCATTCGTATTTCTTATGTTTGAATTGAAAAACAGAGACTCAAATGGTTTTGTCACTTGGTGAGAATTACCCCGAATACACCAGATGCAAGAGCTTACAACCTGAAAATATAATCATCAAGAGAAAAGGGCAGACCAAGAAAAAGATGGATTGATGGAGTTACAGACAACTTAAAACTCCACAATACCACAGCATTTCAAGCGATCGAACGTGCACTATCTCGAAAATCGATCATCAGTTAAACCTGCTACACCTAACGGCAAAAAAGCAGAGAAGGACAACAGAAATTAGTTTGCACGCTCTAATATAACACACAAAAAAACATTGTTTTTAAGTTAACAATTGTGTGCCTCAGCCTTAAGAGGCGCCCTAATCCCCTACGTTACAAATAAACAACACAGTGCAACATGTCAAATCATTGTCTGACGCGGACTAGCCGGTCGCCTGACTTTCCTGAAGTCAGTCTAGACTTACGCTCGGTCATTTCAGGGTTTGTGGGGCATGGTTTGTATCTGTCTTCTTGACCAGTGATTATCGTTAATGACTGACCGGTAGTCGAGGGCAGTTTATTTATGTTGTGACTAGACATTTTACTGACAGCTACAAGACTATACTGACTGATATCGTTGTTAAACTCATTGTAGTTTTAATTGTAATAGTAGTAGTAACAGCAGTAGTAGTGGTAGTAGTAGTAGTAGTATGTAGTATGCGGTAGTAGTAGTAGTAGTAGTAATTGTAGGTATAGTAGCTAGCAACAGTATTAATAGTAGTAGTAGTAATAGCAGTAGTAGCAGTAATAGCAGTCTCAAGCGGTAGTGAGCTCGATCACGAACCCAAGCGTACCTGGTTCAAACCCCACGGTGGGTATGTTTGGAAGCAAATTCGTTTCCGTGGGATTTTTACAAAAGGTAAAAATAGACCTCACCGTTCAGAAAGCAATGGCAAACTACTGAACGTATAAGTGATGCCTAGAAAATCAACGACTGTGGTTTACTGTGGTTGATGGCTACGTCCTTTAGGATATGCCACGATTTTCATTTTCAGTAGTAATAGCAGTAGTAGTTGTAGTAGTAGTTGTAGTAGTAGTAGTAGTTGTAATAGTAGTAGTAGTAGTACTAGTAGTAGTAGTAGTAGTAGAAAAAGCAAGGGAAGCTTTATTGCATTGGGTATATATGAAATCAAAGGAGATCAAAACAAGCACAACGACGAGAATCTTTCAATTAAATGTGAAGTCAGTGCTGTTCTATGCTCAGGAAACATGGAAGACAACAAATGTAAGTCAGTGCTGTTCTATGGCTCGAAACATGGAAGAAACAAATGTGAAGTCAGTGCTGTTCTATGGCTCGAAACATGGAAGACAACAAAAGTGAAGTCAGTGCTGTTCTATGGCTCGGAAACATGGAAGACAACAAATGTGAAGTCAGTGCTGTTCTATGGCTCGAAAACATGGAAGACAACAAATGTGAAGTCAGTGCTGTTCTATGGCTCGAAAACATGGAAGACAACAAATGTGAAGTCAGTGCTGTTCTATGGCTCGAAACATGGAAGACAACAAAAGAAACCATCAGAAAACTGCAGACCTTCGTAAATGGATGTTAACGTAGAATAGAAAGACTGAGATGGTATGCTAAGATTACGAACGAGGAACTCAGAGAAAGAACTAAGCAGGTACCAGTGGAGAAAGAGCACAGGAAGAGACGCTGGCAATGGATATGACATAAATTGTGAAGACGGACCGGAAGCATTACAAGACAGGCCCTGTGTTGGAACGCATGCAGGGAAAGAGGAGATGGGGAAGGCCTAGACAGACCTGGAGAAGAGAGCTGGAGGATGATATTAAAAGGATAGGTAAAACATGAAAAGTCAGAAGGGATGGCAAGAGAGAAGAAGGGCTGGAAGAAGTTTATTGAAGACCTGTGCTCCGCTGGGAGTTGAAAGGGGAAGAAAAAGTAGTAATAGCAGTAATATAGTAATAGTAGCAATATTAGCAGTAATAGTAATAGTAGCAATATTAGCAGTAATAGTAAATGTGGGCGTCTGTGGCTTAGCGGCAGTGAGCTCGATCACAACCATAGAGCAAGTAGTTCAAACACCGCGACGTGCAATTTGGAAGGAAATTTGTGCCCGTGCATTTTTATGAACGGTAAAAATAGACCTCGCCGTTCAGAAAGCAATTGCAACCTATTGAACGTATAAGGGGTGCCTAGAAAATTTTCTAACGGATGGCGCAGTCAGCCCTAAGCTGAATCCTACCATGGGCACCTCTTACGACATGCCTCGTAAGTCGCAATGCTACTATCCTTTGCACTCATTGCAGGCCCCGAAAGCACACGACCATTGAATTCGATAAAAATGTCGTATTTCTCGAACTTTTGTTTGTTTTAACACTTATTTTGGACACTCCTTATATTTTTGCCATATTTCTTTAGTAGTTTGCCTTTATTTCCATGACATTTTCTTCTGTATAACTGTGTCATTAAGAACAAACATGGCCTTAAACAAATTTAAGCCCGCCTGCCCAGCGTGTTTGTATCACGTTGGACGACGTGTGACAAGCCATCTGTGAGTACAGTTCAATTCCGCGTGCTGGCAGAGAAGCCACAGGCTCTCCAGATTTACGGTGTTTGTTGCACCGAACTGAAGGGTTACGACGTCTATGGCACCGAGCAAAAGAGATGAAAGCTCAGGTGGTTCTGGTTCGGAAATTTTTTTTTTAAAACTAAATACAATATGGAATGGAACTGATAGGAAAACAAAGATCAGAATACTAAGAGCATGCATATTCCCAGTAGCAACGTAGGGATGTAAATCATGGACATTTAATAAAGCAGTGAAAAACATATATGTGCTTTTGAATATACGTGTTACAGAAGAGTATTCCGTATATCTTGAACAGAGAAGAGAACAAATATATATTTCCAGAAAAAAACACCTCAAAATCAAAGAAAACTAGCTGATGCTACAAAAAATAATGAAAAATTGAAGCATTTTGGATATATAAAGAGACACGACGGACTGGAAAAGACCATCATGGAAGGAGGCATACCGGCAAAGAAGAGGAGAAGATCACGGAGAAGATAGATTCAAGATGTAACTGGTAGTATGAGCATGACGGTTGCAGTGATGGAACATCTGGTCTACAGGAGAAAGAAATTCCGAAAGACTGTTAGTGGGGCAAATTTCTGCTCAAGACAAACTAATTAATGATGGTATCCATATTTCAAAAAACCTCGATTCTGTTTTCCAGCTGTTTTCTTCATTGTCTAAGTTTCCGCCCCATGCAGCAATACTTAACGTACATAACACTTAACGATTCTCAGTTTCCGACCGCATTTTGTTAATCTCTTTCTCATGCTGCTAAATATATTTCTGACATTCCGCTACATGGAGATGAATAGTTCTTTACCGGTGTGTGTTTCCTGTCCCAGGACGTGTCTGGCTTAACACCCAAAAAGTCGAGACTAGTATTACGTTTAAGAAGGCAGGTACAACTTTAATTATTTGTACCTGTTTTTGCACACAGCCAACTCTAGATAACTAGGCCAGACAACTGGCTGGTGGTTCCCTGACCTAAATCAGAAAAGGGAGCCGGAAAATATAGATGTTTGATAGAACACTGCAAGCTTTTTGCAATTTTACTCAATTATGTGAGTCTATAGTTATTTTTTGGGTGAAAAAATTCATAATATTGATATTCCTTATTGTTAAACTGAACTTGTTGCATAATATAACTTGATTTAGCATTTTGTGTTGATTTTAAAATGAATTCGTCTATATACAACAAAACTGGAATGAGAGGTCACGTGGTGTAGTTGGGGTCTGATTTCCCACAATTCTTACCTGACTCCGAAGGCCTATACGTTTATAGTTGGTTCTGATTTGTACCTGCTGGCGTCTGCGGCTTAGGGGATAGTGACTCGGTCTATTAACCGCGTCGTTCTGAGTTCGAATCACGCTGCGGACAGTTTGATTGCAAATCGTTTCGCGTGGATTTTACAAAGGACGATGGCACCACCCATTCAGAAAGCATTGGCAAACTACTGAACATAATAATGCCTAAAAAATCACAAACAGCGTTTAAAAAGCTGGGGTTGATTCGCAAAGTCCTGTTAAGGATGTGCAATTAACTAAACCTGTATAAAGACCTCTCTTAAGGGTCTCAATGTCGAAGTGATTAAGTTGTTTGCCCGTCGTTTAACTGGAGGCTGTGTGTTCGAATCCGGACTGAGACACGTGTGAAAATGTTTTCATGAGATCACTAGGATTGTTGCCGGAGGATACAACCCAGAGCACGACAGAAAATATACACTAAACAGAAAAACACAGACCACAGTCTTCAGACTTAGAACGGACACTGCAGTCTCAGAGCACACCTCCATAGAAAGGGTCTCAGGGACTCGGCTGCCTGCACCTGTGGAGCACCTAAGCAGTTCCCAGAGCACATCCTGCAAAACGGCCCCAGTCTGAGTAGTGCAAGAATAGAGAACAGAAACAACCATACAAGACAAACTATGGGGGACCAGTGAAAACCTGAAGCGCACCACCCTGTTTATGACCACAGCCAACTCTAGATAACTAGGCCAGACAACTGGCTGGGGTTCCTGACCCAGATGAGAAAAGGGGCTAGAAATTACAGATGTTTGATAGAACACTGTAAACTTTTTTGCAATTTTACTCAATTCTGTGAGTGTATGGTTATTTATTGGTGAAAAATATTCATAATATTGATATTCCTTATTGTTAAATTTAAACTGTTGCATAATATAACTTCGCTTTAGCATTTTGTGTTGATTTTAAAATTAATTCGTCAATATACACTAATACTGGATTGCGAGGTCACGTAGTGTAGTTGTGGTCTGATTTCCCATAATTCTTACCTGAGTCCGAAGGCCCATAAGTTTATATTTGGCTCTGTTATGACACATGCCGTAGTAGTTGCATAGCATAAGTTAATCGCAGAAGAAGAAATTGCTGGAGCTACTGAGTACGTGTTTTATGCAATGATCTCGGCAGATGGTATGCCATCTCTGCCAACAGGGACGGAGCCATATGGAGAAAACCCGCTGCAATTAAGTTAGTCATTCGACTTATACGCTTCTTTTTTAGAGACCCAATCTGATAGAAAATGTAGGTCACGCACGAAATACTCACTCTCAACTTTTCAAGCAGGCGAGACAAGAGTTAAAAGGTTTCCATTTTGTTTTCCCCCCAACAAACTGAAATAAAATGTCAGAAATTCCTATCTTTGTGGAGAATGAATGACGCGTAGCGACTGGTCTGTTTATACTGTTTATTTAGATAGTGATCTTTAGTTGCAACTCTCCAAGCGAAAATTAACTAAGCTTTGTTGCGTGACTTGATTCATGGTGAACTCCCGCTAGATGGCGACACCGTTATTGTTTATTTACCAGTACTAGTGGGGGAAACCAAATTGATTGCTTTAAGTAGAGGGTGACTAGGGTAAAAATGATTGCTTTAAATTAGATCTTTATTAGAAGGTATTAGGAAGGTACAAACCAGGTCACACAGAACCTACTAAATGGTTTACTGTTACAACGAACGCACACATCGTTACATCACTGTTGTACGAGTCCCTTTCACATTGCTAATGGACTGAGAAGAGGAAATATACAGGGTGTTCAAGATAAACCGGCGCCATTGAAAATTCGAAAGTTGCCAGTTACCTATTGCACAGTGTATATTTACTTTTTAAACCGGTTCTGACTAGCTGGCCCTACGTCACATTTGTTCATCGCCCCTTCCCGCACTACAATTACATACCGTCACACAACTTTGACCTATACTACGTCATAACTGAACCTTCTCATTTTCATAAATATCTGCCAGATTAACTTCATTGATAGGCCACTTTTATCTTGAACACCCGCCCGTCTGCCCAGCGTGTTCGTAGCGCGTTGGACTACGGGTGACTATCCTCTGTGTGTGCGGGTTAAATTCCGCGGGATGGCAGAAAAAGCCACAGATTTCCCAGATTTACGGTGTTCGTGGCACCGAACCGAAGAGTTACGATGTCCATGGCACCGAGCCGAAGAGCTGAAAAGCTCAAGTGCTTCTGGATCGGAAAAAAATCTTGAACACCTGTAGATCTATCCAGAAAGAACTCAAAATTTTCCTTAATGGCTGATGCTGGAAATAATAATATAAAAACTGATGCCTTTTGGGCATATCTTCTTTTCGAACGTTCCTTATCGACCACTTGTTAAACCTCTGTTTACGATTTCTATGTAATCTGAGCTTAAAAGAGATTGTATGATGTGCGAGTTATGCGCCTACAAGTAGGGAAGCACATCCAATTTCTGCGATACTTTTTATTTACTAGGATATCTTAGGGAAGCTACCTTACCTTAGTCGCATCTTACAGCATGCCTTGTAGGTCACAGTGTTACTATTCTTTGCTCCCTTGCAAGCCCCGCAACACAAGGGCGATTTATGGAGTATAAAAAGACACGAAGTGTTGAAGAAGACAGACCATTATGGAAAGTGACATTCTGGCAAAGTGAAGAAAGTGAAGATTTTAATTATTTTTTTAGTATTTCCCATGTAGAGGTCGACCTAAGGAGACCCTGAAACGCACTTTGTTGAGAGAGGCAGGAAATATCGGTCTCAGTTCCATGGAAGAGATTGAGCGAGTTACCCAGTATAGAGCGGCGTGGAGAAATTACTTGCAGGCCCTATGTAACGTATAACGGTACAGGAGGAATTATTATTATTATTATTTACCATGCAATCAAAGATGCTACTGAAATATGTGAACTGCACTTTTAATGTTATCATGCTTGTTTCCAATGTGATATCTTTATTACTTTTCATATGTGTTTGTTTTCGTTATATTGTCTTCTGCTTCTCAGTTAGTTGCTTTCTTCCTTTCGTTCGTTGAAATATGTCCATATATTCAATGTTGTGAAGTTCAGTTTTGACGTAGTATAGGTCAAGGTTGTGTGACGGTGTGTAATTGTAGTTCTTGTATGAACTTCACTGTCTTTGTAGCTCACACAGAGGTCCGTGTCCATATATTCAATGTTGTTTCTTGTATGAACTTCACTGTCTTTTGTAGCTTACACAGAGGTCCGTGTAGTAGACATATTCATATGCGTTTATACGTGGCAACCTGATTGCTATAGTGCGCCTCTTGGCTGGTTGCCTCCGACTTCAGCACTCTTACTGCTAGAGAAGACTGTGGTCTAACTCGAGGGATAGAAAAATTGTAAAAGAAGTAGGAGATAAGACAAGAAAAAAGATGCCCTCCTCAAGAGAGAGGAGGGCTGCCATTTAACCCATAGTTGGGGATGGGTTGGTTGCAGCCAGAGCATTTACCATTCGCTGGTGGGTTCTGCGCTGTCACCTATTGAGGCCCCATCCTGCTCCCGCCTTTTGGTCTGGCCTTTCACCTTCAGTCTGTTCGGCTTGGTTAGACCTGCCAGGAGTTAGACTCCCGCCGACATAGCCTGAAGGATCATCAAGGCACGCAAACCCTCCAACCATGGTAAGGTAGGCTAATCTGGAGGGTCACGTTTAGCTCCAATTTAACCCTTATCGCTAGTGTCTTTGCTTTGAAGGCTAGTGGTTGGGATCCACAATGGGAATTACATCTTTTCCGACCGCAACGGCTCTGATAACGATCCAGCGTTAATTAGGTACCAAAAAAGCCATGGCAAGTACGTGCAACCAGCGTGATTCTAACCAAATGACTCATCGTGTGCAGATAGTCAAAGGAATATGCAGGTTTAACAATATATTCCTCAAAACTAGAATGAAAATCGTGACATATCCTTTACAGGACGTCCTCATCAATCACAGTAAACGAGTCGTTGATTTTCTCAGCATATTTTATACGTTCAATCGTTAGCCATTGCTTTCTGAACAGTGAGGTATATTTTAGTTAATTGCATATCCTTTACAGGACTTTGCGAATCAACCCCAGCTTTGTAACGATGTTTGTGATTTTTCTAGACATTATTACGTTCAGTAGTTTGTCACTGCTTTCTGAACGGGTGGTGACATCGTCCTTTTGTTAAAATCTACGTTAAACAATTTGCAACCAAATTGTCCGCAGCGTGATTCGAACTCAGAACGTCGAGGTTAATAGACCGAGTCACTAACCCCTAGGCCACTAGAGGTCTATTTTACCGTTCGTAAAAATCCACGGTAACTAATTTACTTCCAAACTGCCCGAGTTTAAACCAGATACTATTGAGATGTGATCGAGCTCACTACCACTAAGCCACAGACGCCTACCACCATAACATCATCATCATCATCAAGTTGCGTATCCTTTATAGGACGTTGCTCTCTTTGCAGCACATCTGAAATTCACTCTGTCTCTTGCTAGTTCACCCACTTCGTCGATGGTCATATTCATGGTTTCTTTAATATCTTGTAGCCATCTTCTTCTTGGTCTGCCTCTGCGTCCTGGGACCTTGCCCTCTAGTATTGTTCTTTCCAGGCCATCATGACTCTTGATGTGACCAAAGTATGTAATTTTTTGTATAGTATGTTGTTTATCAGCCAATTCTCTTTAACATTTAGTTCTTTCCGGACATCAGTGTTCTTTCTTTTTTTGTCCATGGTATTCGTAGGATCTTTCTGTAGCATTTAGTTTCGAAGGACTGGATTTTCGTTCTTAATTTTTGTGTAATAGTCCATGATTCACAACCATAATTAGCCACTGGGAAAATGCATGCTCTCAATATTTTTAATTTTAGTATTTTGCTGGTGCTTTGCCACATGTTCTTCATTGTGTTTAACGTCTTGATTGCTATTGCCAATCTTCTTGAGATCTCTTTGGAGCAGTCACCGTTATTGTTAATTATTGAGCCCAGATAACCACCATAACATACCTCACGATATAAAAGCGGGTTGTGTTTCTTTCTTTTTTTTTTTTTACCATAATCACTCTAAATTCTCTTCTTTTTTTTTAAATTTACAATCAGATTTACCGGTGCTGCGCTTTGAGAATCAGATAACCACACGCACGTACATATAAACATATAAGTCAAAAACTTGTCATCCTTACAAACAACAAAACCATGAACTGCAAACGACATCAATAAAAGACATTTTTTGCACAAATATTTGTTCTGTAGAGTCAAACGTCAGAAATGGTCTCACGTTACAACGATACTTCCATCTCCGCGGGAATAATAAACAATATTCTTTTGACTTGCACTAAAGACAACATCTTGTTCCTTCATACAGCCAGCTCAGGTAACAGAAAGGTAAATTACATTCCACATTATTTTGGGGGGCAGAATCTCATCTAGTAAATCTCATATTTTTAGAGTGTGGTAATATGATATATTCTTCATTCACTTGAACACGTCAGCACGAATATTCAAAGAAAGGTGTGCTCATCCACAGGTTGTCAAGATCCTGGGGAAAGCGTGTCCAGCAATGACATTGGTGGCTGTCATATTAACCTTCTCTGTTGCTCTGACGCAGTGGCGGCTCGTCATTAAGGGCCAGTGGGGCCGTGCCCCACCAAAAATAATGTAGAACGTGTATTTATTATTTTATAAATTAAAATATAGCAACCAAAAACCATAATTTATCTGGAAGAAAATGTCTGGCCCCACTAACAAAAATTACCAGGAGCCGCCAATGCTCTGACGCTAGATGCCTTTGTAAATGATATTCATAAGTCATTTTGTTAGTAACGTAGTCATGGTAATCAGACGTTCATATCTTTCTCTTCTTCTCTTCCACTATTTACTTCTTCATAGAAGTGTGGTGGTGGTGGTGGTGGGGGGTTTGTTCTCAGGGCCGTGCGGTATATTTTCTCAGTATGATGCAAGTTTTCGAAATTCCGCCTCTTAAATGTGTTTTTCTTTAAAATAACCTTCAATTGTGATTTTAATTTCGCTGCTGATGTCGCCCCTCTTACGGATCTGCCTGATGCGACTGCCTCTCTGTATCATAGCACGCACGGAACCTGATTGTTCTTGTTCTAAGTCACTTTGTAAGATGTTATTCATATCTTTATCGCCGTGTGATGCCGGGGTCCACAAGAGAAGCAAAGATAGTATACAGTAACAATGCGACCGACAAGGTATGTCGTAAGCGGCGAGGATAAGGCAGACTAGTATACATAAGAAGGCCGATAAGGGCATGTCGTAGCTGCATAGAAAAAGAAGTATCAGTAACCAGTGCGAGCCTGACTAGGGTATATGAATCGTAAATCGGCTGAGAGAAACATAGATAGTATAAGTAATGCGACTGACAAGGTTCGATCATGGGCTTGGAAAAAAGATAGTATACATAACAATCGACTGAAAGGTATGTCGTAGCGAGCTGATATAGGGCATAGAGTAGTTACTCTAGTAAATAAAAGTATCGCAGAAACTGGACGTGCTGGCCTACTTGTAGGCGCATAACTGGCACAACGTAAGTCGCTCTTGGGCTCAGACCACATACAAATCATGTAGAGTGGTTTACAAACATGAGTTCGATATGGAGCGTTGGAAAAGAAGAAAAATTCATATCTTTCTTTCTCTCTTTCTTTCTCGAATCCTGTTTGCCTCACAGCGTCAGGTCAGGAAGAGATTTCTAAAACGGGCCTAGTATGCGCTTCGTAGATAGTCTCTTTCGTCGCCTCTGTTATCTCTGAGGTCCATCTTTGCGTGGCATGCCTTTTGTTTTGTACCCTTTGTATCGGAGCAGCATTGCTCTTTGAGGTGCACTGTATGATGGCAATCTGCTTACGTGACCGAACCATTTAATTTGTTGTTTCTTGATGAAGTCTAGTACTGATGTTGTACCCACTTTGCAGTATTCATATCTTTAACATGTTGAAAGTGAGATATCTCTGTTTGTTATGTCCTGGATTCCAGTATCAATTGGTTAATGTTACAAATAAAAAAGAGAAAATTGAAGTATTTTGGACGTATAAAGAGACATGAAGCGCTGAAGAAGAGTCATCATGGAAGGAGGCATACCACCAAAGAGAAGAAGAGTCATCATGGAAGGAGGCATACCACCAAAGAGAAGAAGACCATCATGGAAGGAGGCATACCACCAAAGAGAAGAAGACCATCATGGAAGGAGGCATACCACCAAAGAGAAGAAGACCATCATGGAAGGAGGCATACCACCAAAGTGAAGAAGACCATCATGGAAGGAGGCATACCACCAAAGAGAAGAAGACCATCATGGAAAGAGGCATACCACCAAAGAGAAGAAGACCATCATGGAAGGAGGCATACCACCAAAGAGAAGAAGAGGAAGACCACGGAGAAGACGGATTTAGGATGTTTAAAGGGGTTTTAAAGCCGAAGGATTGCCCGCCTGCCCAGTGTGTTCGTAGCACGTTGGACGACGGGTGATAACCCCTCTGTGAGTGTGGGTTCAATTCCACGGGCTGGCAGAAAAGCCACAGGTTCTCCAGATTTACGGTGTTTATGGTACCGAACCGAAGGATTATAATGTTCGAAGAGCTGAAAGCTCAAGTGCTTCTGGATAGGGGAGGGGGAACTGAAGAATTGACTTCCTTGCACCGGATTTTACCCCATATGGCTCGGTCCCTCTCTGCAGACATGGCACTCCACTTGCCGAGAGTATTGCACAAAGCCCGAACTTCGTAACTTCGGCAACAATTCTAGAGATCTCTGGAAAAAAAACTGCATTCGTGAACAGAACGGCGCGGTCCGGATTCAAACCCACGACCTTCTACTCGCAAAGCAGTAACCATTCAGCCACAGAGACCATGTAACCGATGGGTTGAACATGACGGCTGCGGAGGTGGAACATCTGGCCTATGAGAGAGAGAATAATTCCGAAGGACTGTTGGGGTGGTAAAGTTCTGCTCAGGATAAGCTATTTGATGATAATGATGATGATGATGATGATGATGATGATATGCCCTGACCTAAGTCTAAAGATCAATACATGCTCTATTTGTTGAATTAAGGATGGCGAAAAGAAGACAAAGTATACCTTGTTTTACAAATGACAGCAATATTTCGAACAAACGATCTTCATCTGGGGCAGGATATAATGAATAATACAATTTTCCGCAGCCTTTTCAGAACTTATGATGCGAAGTGCCTATCGCTTCCAATTCTAGACCATATATTGCAGGAGGTAGGAGGTCTAATTCCTGCCCTCATGTGTGGAAAGTTGAGCGTGTGATTGAACCAACAACCCTTCTGTGTCAGAGTCGATATTCGTACGCGTTACGCTAATCCGCCCAAGCGCAGGATATAAGAAAAAGAAAAAGTCAAAATTGATATGTCAAGTTTTAGTCACAAATGTGACATGTAAGGGTGTTTGTGGTTTGCTTGCTGGATTGTATTCGCGTGTTCGTTTGTATCAATCAAGTTGCCCGCCTGCCCAGCGTGTTCGTAGCGCGTTGGACGACGGGTGACAAGCCCTCTGTGAGTGCGGGTTCAATTCCGCGGGCTGGCAGAAAAACCACAGGTTCTCCAGATTTACCGTGTTCGTGGCACCTAACCGAAGGGTTACGATGTCCATGGCACCGAGCCGAAGAGCTGAAAGCTCAAGTGCTTCTGGATTGGGATTTTTTTTTTAAATCAGCCAAGTTAGCTATTCTTTACCGTGTGGTTAAAGTTAATTGCATATCCTTTACAGGACTTTGCGAATCAACCCCAGCTTTTAAACGCTGTTTGTGATTTTTCTAAGCATTATTACGTTCAGTAGTTTGCCATTGCTTTCTGAACGGGTGGTGTCATCGTCCTTTTGTAAATATCCACGAGAAACAATTTGCAACCAAACTGTCCGCAGCGTGATTCGAACTCAGAACGTCGGGGTTAATAGACCGAGCTACTTCTAGGCCACAGGCGCCACTATGTGTGGCTACAGAGATCACAAATTGTGTGGTTACAGAGATCACAAATTGTGTGGTTACAGAGATCACAAATTGTGTGGTTACAGAGATCACAAATTGTGTGGTTACAGAGATCACAAATATTGTGGTTACAGAGATCACAAATTGTGTGGTTACAGAGATCACAAATTGTGTGGTTACAGAGATCACAAATTGTGTGGTTACAGAGATCACAAATTGTGTGGTTACAGAGATCACAAATTGTGTGGTTAACTTGGTTGATAAGAACAAACGCAAACAACAATAAATAATATTATGTACACTTCTTCTGTGAACGTCCCATAACGAACGATTATTAAGTAGTTTGTATGTGATTTAAGACTAAGAGCGATTGCACGTTGTGCCTGTTATGCACCTAAGGGTGCCTAGGCCATCATATCTTATTTATGCGTGCTTTTTATTTACTAGTGTAGCTCCCTATATCCTTTTCCTTCGTGTTTTCATCGCTCTTTAACGGTCATTTTTCGCCGTATATTTGGGCATTATGATCTTTGTCTAAGAGCATGTCTACACTATACGCTCTATCTGACTATGTGATGTCGTTCCATTACGTACACTAAGTTACATTATACCGAAGCGAAAGAACACAAGCGTGGTTGGATTTTGAAGAAGAAATACACGAAGAGGGTATAACATGCTCTATTTTATCTATAGCCAGCGCTCAGAAGAAATAATGATGAATATCCATGACAACTGACGTCATCCAATATGGCGTACGATGATTGTAATGAATATCCATGACAACTGACGCCATCCAATATGGCGTACGATCTTCTTCTTCTTCGAACGCTCCATGTCGACCACTTGTTAAACCACTCTTTGTGATTTTATGTGATCTGAGCATAGGAGCGATTGTACGTTGTGCCAGTGATGCGCCTACTATAGTCCCTTTACAAATGTTTGCCCTCAGTCAAGTTCAATTTTCTCAAAAAGTATCTGTTGTATTGATTTGAAATTTTGCATTCAGTCTTATATTTACGATGACCAAAGGAATATGTCGTTGACATGTCGAAATGCAGCTCAGATTTTGCATATCGGCGAATTTCTTTGATGTTTTGCGAAAACTTTAGCAAAGCTATGCAAAAGAACTCATTTTACAGTGATACACTTCATATAGGTTAAGGATGTCATCAAAGGCGGATCCCTATTCATATAGTGATGGGTGCCATGTATATAATTAACATAGCCATATAATTAGCATAGGCATATGGAAGAATTATAAAATAGAAAATGACTGTAGTATGACAATAATATATTTCTAACCTTATTCTGTGTCGGACGAGTCCAGTAGATTGATGACTGTTCTAGGTTGAATTAAATGCAAACAATCCTTTCTCCAATATTCATCTTCTTCTTTCAAGACATGGTCCTCACATTTTATCCAGTAAGCTTTATCAACATTTGATAGCGCAGCGTGGGTTAGCATCTTGACGTCAGACAATTTGAATGTAGTATTTTCAGCTGCCACTTGTCCTTTAATTTTAGCCCACACAAGTTCTATTTGATTTAAATGTGAATGGTACGGTGGAAGTCTCAAACACCTATGACCATGCTCCTCTATCAACTTGTCAATTTGAAATTTCTTTGACTTTTGTGTCTGCTTTACAAGGGACAACAATTCTGGTTTGAAGTAAGTTTCATTGAACAGAATATTTTCTCTGATGAGCCACATCTTTATTGCGTCTTTTGTGCTCGATGTCGTAGGTATTTTGTCTTCTTGTGATATAACATTGTGATATGATGCATTGTCCATTATGAGACAAGATGGTCTATCTAAAGAGGGAAGAACTGTTTTCTCGAGCCAATTTCTAAATAATTGGCCATTCATCTCTGCGTGATAATCTCTATTGTCTGTAGACTTTGAAACGAAAACGAGTTCAGCATTCTGCAATAACCCATTATATCTACTACCACCGTGGACTATGACTAAACGTTGTCCTTTACTACTTGGTACATATCGCTTTATCCTTCCATCTACTGACTGTTTTCCTTTGCATTGGTGTGATATGCATTGATCCATGTTTCATCCAAATACACAATACCATAACTTTCTCTGCACATTTCTCTTACTTCACGTAGGTACTTGCTTCTCATGACTACTAAATGCGGCTGCTCGCAAATAATATTTCTTCCACTCGTATACTTTCTAAAGGTGAAGCCTAATGTCCTTATGATTTTCCATAACGTACATTTAAATAACTCAATGTCATTGTTCTTCCTTAAACATGTCTGCAGCTTTCTTACAGTCACTGTTTCTTTGCAATCCAACATTTTCACAATTGCTCGTCGTATATCCTCCTTGTCAAAGCTATCTACAATTGACTTTCTACCGGCTATTTGCTTATTGTTTGGATGGTTTATTCTTGATTCATGCATACATCGACGAAATGACCGTTTACACAAACCCAAAGTATGCACTGTTCTCTTTTCGGGGTTTAAAATAGATTGATAAAGTCTTCCACGATCAGCTTCTCGACTAAAATATAAGTATAGCTTCATTGCAATGCTTTGAAGTGTGCAGAATTTCACTTTCAATCCCATTCTGTAATATAGCAAGAATCATCCAACGTTTCTGGTAAATGGTTTCTGGTAAACTCACCCACTGCCTGTATTGGTATAGACTTGACCTCTGAGCATATCCGTTCAAGTCTGACACCAGCTTCTAAACGTAAAAAAACGTGCGCACGAGAAAATATATTGTTGACCACAGAAGTTTGGGTGTGAAGCTGTAAAATCTGTAAAAATGTGTCCTTTTACACTGACAAGAGTTTTATATACCCCATATAAACAAACATGGAAATAAGCTGTACAATCTACAAGACAAAAATATTTTTGTTTGGTCATTCATATTTCAAGTTTGTATGCAAAATTTCATCATCGTAGTTGAAATGGTTGCAGAGTTATAGATTTCTAAACAGGAGCAAACATTTGTAAACGCACTATAGTAGGCCAGCACATCCGATTTCTGCGAAGCTTTTTGTTTACTAAGGTAGCTTCCCTAGACCCCCTACCTTAATCGCCTCTTACGACATGCCTTGTAGGCCGCAGTGTTACTTTTCTTTGCTCCCCTTTTGAACCCCGGCAATACAAAGGCGTGGCGTACGATGAATGTAATGAATATCCATGACAACTGACGTCATCCAATATGGCGTACGATGATTGTAATGAATATCCATGACAACTGACGTCATCCAATATGGCGTACGATGATTGTAATGAATATCCATGACAACTGACGTCATCCAATATGGCGTACGATGATTGTAATGAATATCCATGACAACTGACGTCATCCAATATGGCGCATGATGATTGCACCTTTCTTATTGTTGACTAAAAGCTTTCATATCTTTTTTGTTCACTGTGTCGCCGCAGTTATACGTGATATTGTGTCCCTCAATTAACATTCCAGTGAAGGGTGTACATGCCTACCTTCCATGCTGGTATAAATAGCTGGACTAGTATCCAGTTTCCTGGATTTGTCGCGTGACGAGAGATACAGACACGTGTAGCGTCACATCAAATAATATCAACATGAATGAGAGCGGAAAAAAGGTAGAATTGTTAGCGAGGAAAATTTCGGGTTCTGACAGACCGATAGAAGATTAGTCACTACATATTTGTTAAGAAGACAGACAAAATAGGTGTTTTCGGTTTTTTTAGGTTTTTGCAACAAGAAAGAATGAATTTTCACTCTTTTATATGAAAATCTTCGGAGATATTACTAAAGCTTTTTGTTATACACTGTCGACTCCAAAACTCAGTGTGTTATTTAATGATGTGAGATGTGTAGGGTAATCTCAGATGAGATCTTTTGTTGTTTAATGCTGTATCCCAGATACTCAGATGTTAGCTATATGAAAGTTTTTCAGGTTTAGTGAATCGCAGTCACAAATTGTTCAGGTCAGGTTAGTGAATCGCAGTCACAAATCGTTCAGGTCATATATTTCTCGCATCAATAGACAGTGTAGAATCTGATCATCAGACGTGGATCTTCAGTGAATAGCGGTTAGACCAACCAAAAGTATTGGTTACCATGCTCTCCCTTCCGCCTTAGTTACCATACACTCCCTTCCATTTATTACCCAGAAGCCTTAGTTACCATACACTCCCTTCCATATATTAACCAGAAGCCTTAGTTACCATACACTCCCTTCCATATATTAACCAGAAGCCTTAGTTACCATACACTCCCTTCCATATATTACCCAGAAGCCTTAGTTACCATACACTCCCTTCCATTTATTACCCAGAAGCCTTAGTTACCATACACTCCCTTCCATATATTAACCAGAAGCCTTAGTTACCATACACTCCCTTCCATTTATTACCCAGAAGCCTTAGTTACCATACACTCCCTTCCATTTATTACCCAGAAGCCTTAGTTACCATACACTCCCTTCCATATATTAACCAGAAGCCTTAGTTACCATACACTCCCTTCCATATATTAACCAGAAGCCTTAGTTACCATACACTCCCTTCCATATATTAACCAGAAGCCTTAGTTACCATACACTCCCTTCCATTTATTACCCAGAAGCCTTAGTTATCATACACTCCCTTCCATATATTAACCAGAAGCCTTAGTTACCATACACTCCCTTCCATTTATTAACCAGAAGCCTTAGTTACCATACACTCCCTTCCATTTATTAACCAGAAGCCTTAGTTATCATACACTCCCTTCTATTTATTAACCAGAAGCCTTAGTTACCATACACTCCCTTCCATTTATTATCCAGAAGTCTTATTTACCATCCACCCCTTCCTATATTAACCAGAAACCGAGCATTACGTTGAGCTCAGATTAATATGCTAAAAAAGGTCCTACGGAACATATCTCCGAATTCCTTGATAGTATCTTCAATCCTATAGTCACCACACTACCTTCATTCTTGAAAGATACTAACCACACTTTGTCTGTTTTCTTCTATTAAGTTGTTGCCTGGCAGGACTTATCGTCTCTTCCTCCTTGATGTCTGTTCACTGTATACCTCTATACCTCATTCTGACGGACTTCAAGCTCTCCAGTTTTTCTCGACAGGAGAACTAACCCTCTTGTCTCCACCTCGACTCTCCTTCGTCTTGCAGAACTAGTTCTCACTCTCAACTCCTTTCAGTTCAATGACCAGTTCTTCGAACAGATTAGTGGGGTCGCCATGGGTACTAAAATGGGACCCAGCTATGCTTGTCTATTCATGGGTCATCTCGAACACTTAGTATGGAACACCTATGATGGCCCTCTTCCGTCCGTGTATCATAGATACATCGATGATTGTATTGGAGTTACCGATATGTCTGAAGCCGATTTGTCACGCTTCATCACCTTCATCAATGCCTTCAATCCTGCTATTCGGTTCACCTCTCACATCTCTACCTCCTGTGTCAATTTTCTTGACATCACTATCACCATCAGCCTATCCACTATCACTACATCAGTATACTACAAGCCTACTGATACACATAGCTTTCTTCTGTATACCTCTTCCCATCCCCAGGCCTGTCGTGACTCTTTACCTTTCTCCCAACTCTTACGCCTTCGTCGCCTCTGTAGTGAGGACGACGATTTTCTTGATAAAGCTCACGAGATGCTGGATTTCTTCCGCCAGCGCTTATACCCGGAGAATGTGCTTACATCTGCCATGCATCGGGTACAGCTAATTGCTCGCCAGAGGCCTCTCTCACATGCATAGAACCCCAATTCTGACAGGGTTAAACTCATTTTAACTTTCCACCCTCATAGTTCCCTGGTGAAAAAGGTCTTATTCCATCATCTCCTATTCTTCAGTCTGATCCTGAGACACGTCCAGTCTTCCAACACTATCCTTTGGTGGCTTACAGACGGGACAGAAGCCTCAAGGATTTGTTGGTACACAGTCGCCTCAAGCCTAATATCCAGAGTCACTTTGGCACCATCCAGTGCGGACGTCGACGATGTTATACATGTGCATATGTAATACAGACCCGCACTGTCTCTTTTCCAAAGCTACGTATGCCATTCAAGACAGTTTCACGTGTGAGTCCCGTAATATCATCTATGCCATCACCTGCAAACGATGCAACAAGTCCTATATTGGCGAAACCGGTAAGAGACTCAGTGACCGATTCGCCCAACACTTACGCGATATTCGCCAATGCTCTGCGACTCCTGTGGCTACCCATTTCAACGATACTGGCCATTCAGGAGTTGACGATGTCCAGGTCACAGCCATCCGATCATGTTCCTCCGATGATCGCAGTCGATTCGCCCTGGAGAACCGTTTTATTTCATTCTATGGCACTTTGCGACCTCTTGGACTCAACGCATTACATTCCTATGCTTCTTAGTACTGTCTTATCTCGTGCCTTGTTATCTATATGTGTGTTTGCTCCATATATGTGTCATTTATCCACTATATTGTTTATTGTTTCTCTTCTTTTCCACTTTCGGTTTTTGTGTCTACTCATTTCGTTGTTCGTTTTATTCCCAGATTTTCATTAGATAGGTTTATGTTTCCACATGTAATCGTCCATTTGTAGTGTTCCTCGAAATTCGTCATTCTTGTTGTATTATTTGCTTGATAAAGGCCTTTTGGTCGAAACGTTGCTGTTTATCGTCACTGTTTATGTATTTTGTAAAACTGTAATACTTTGTGTTTACGTGTTTAGCTCAGATTAAGGGATTTAACAACAGCACGAGAAAGATTTAGTAAAACAGGAATACTTTCTTTCGGAGGGAAACAAATATAATCCCTTATTTCTGCTCTGTGACTTTAGTTTATAAGTTTGTGTAACTGGAGAAATGTGTGTAAATTGCATAGTTAACTTTTGCTACAGAGAAGTTAGTATAGAAATAGATTATCTGCAGTTACTTAAACTTGACGTTTGTCAGATACGCATATCTTACAAATATGACATAGAATGGCAAAGATACGTGTAAATGGGATTTATGGAGTGTTTCGTGTAGAGATGAGATGTTGAAGATTTACGATTTGTGATCTGTGTGTATGCGGAGATGTTGATGATTGTCGAAGTGTGATCTGTTTATATGGAGATTGTCGAAGTGTGATCTGTTTATACGGAGATAGTCGAAGTATGATCTGGCTACACGAAGATATCGAAGATTGTCGAAGTATGGTCTGTTTACACGAAAATATCGAAGATTGTCGAAGTATGATCTGTTTACACGAAGATATCAAAGATTGTCGAAATGTGATACGTCATTAAAAGTCGCAGTGATTTAGAGAAAACAATAATAGATGGCAGTTTCTGGAATATTAGACAGAAGACGATCAAAACGATAGTCGCAACAATACAGCACGAAAACATAGAATATGACAATGGAGGAGAGAGAACTGGCAGAAAGTCGATTCTTTCATTCCGATTGTGATGGGAGTGACATTCTGCAAACGACCATATTCCATGGCAGTAGCGTATTCTCAATTCATGCTAGGAGTGCGGCGCATGATATTAATAGTTAGACAATACACTAGCATCTTAACCAGGGACGGCTGGTTATTAAGGACCAATGGGGCGCGGCCCCATTAAAACGTCAATGCAAAAGTTCAATGACGTCAGTTTAGTAACCAATAACTATTTCTAGTAAAGGGAGATGATAGCTTCACAGAATAGACAAATAATAGTAAATACTCAAATATAACCTAACCCAAAATCATGATTTTTCCGATACGATTTGTCTGTCCCTACCAACACAAATGATCACGAGCCGCCACTGATCTTAACTCTTTCTCTCCGTAATTCTGTGTTTAACTTCCAACTAATTTCTAGTGCAATATATACCGAATTGGCCAGTATACTGGCTTTGAGTTCTCTTAAAAATACCCTACGCCAGTACATCGACTGAGAAGGGTGAAGGAGTTCAGGTAGGGAGCAGCGGAGATACTTTTTTCTAGTCTTCCAAATACCTACCGTGACGAAATTTCTAACATTCTTCTGTAGAACTAAATATATAACCTGCAAATTCATTTTGTTAAACTGTTGTTACAGTCTGTAATACCGCTTTTAGGGCGGTGTAGGACAGAGGGGACATGTTGAATTTAATGGCCGCATAGCTAGTGCAGTCGCCGCAAAACTTTTCAGGTTAGGATTTTTCTTTCTTCTTCTTCTTTTGTCGTCACATTGCTACCGGGTTGTTGCCCAGTGTCGTGGTTTTCTGTTTTTGTCTTGCGCTGTTCTGGTGGCTTGTGTGATTGTTATCTTTGCTCTTTCCCAGGATTCTGCTACGCCATCTAACCATCTTTTTCGTGGTCTTCCTCTCGCTTTCTTTCCTGATGTTCTGTTGTAGAAGACTCTGTATACTGTGGAGTTTGGATGCATTCTTATTAAGTGGCCAAACCACTTCATTCTTTGTTTCTCAATGTAATTCAAGCAAGGTTCTGTGCCAACTTTCTTTCTTATGTTGGTGTTGGGGACTTTATCTTTTCTGGTGTTGTTGGTAACTTTTCGCAGGCAGCGTATTTCACATGTAGTTATTTTTTTGTGACTGCGCTTTGCTCATTGTCCATGTTTGGCTCTGGTAACACAAAGTAGGTATGAAAATGCCGTTGATCATCTGTTGTTTAGCTGTAAGTGAAATTCTTTTTTTTTTTAGCCTCCAGTAATCTTCCGATTTGTTTGTTTCTTGTCCAAGTGTCAGTTATTCTCGTATCCGGAAACGGGACCTCTATTCTTAACCCACAAATGCTCCATCTTTGTTTGTAGTTTGCAACAGCCCGTGACGAGTCTACCAACATTCTTTAACTGAATATTGTAAGAATGTTCCCCAATGTGAACCCAGTATTCATGTAAAGTGCTGGTACTGTTCTTTGACATTATCGGAATTTCCCTATTCTCAGTGCAGTTTTTATGTCCAGCTAATGTCCCGCGTCTTCTAGTGTAAGTCGAGGAGTTAATGATGGAAGAAAATCCGGTCATTCCACTCCAGAAGCTATGACCGTACTGTATTTATTTCTTTTGACAGATATTATTTTTCCAGACCCTTATATACATGAACACGTTGGGAAAAGTCAATGCACGCAGTTTTCGCGAAGATGTTGCACGCTTTATTAAACATTATGAAATGTCAACTGTAGGAACAGATGAACGGCTTCGCATAGTGGTAGAAAGTATTACGATGTCGCAAAATCTAGATATACAACACTCTGTATGTTACAACTTTAACAATAATTTTTTGTAAGTTTGTACAGAAATAGAGTTAGAAATAGATTGTAAATAGAATGTACAGAAACAGAGTTAGAAATAGATTGTTAATAGAATGTACAGAAATAGAGTTAGAGTACAAGTAGGCCAGCACATCCGAGTTCTGCGCTGCTTTTATTTACTAGGGTAGCATCCTAGGGCCTACATCAGTCACCTCTTATGACATGCATTGTAGGTTGCAGTAGTACCATTCTTTGCTTCCCTTTCGGGCCCCAGCACCACACGGGTGGAGCTTCGTTATAATTGTTAATAGATTGTTAATAGTATGTACAGAAATAGAGTTAGAAATCGATTGTTAATAGAATGTACAGAAATAGAGTTAGAAATCGATTGTTAATAGAATGTACAGAAATAGAGTTAGAAATAGATTGTTAATAGAATGTACAGTAATAGAGATAGAAATCGATTGTTAATAGAATGTACAGAAATAGAGTTAGAAATAGATTGTTAATAGTATGTACAGAAATAGAGTTAGAAATCGATTGTTAATAGAATGTACAGAAATAGTTAGAAATCGATTGTTAATAGAATGTACAGAAATAGAGTTAGAAATAAATTGTTAATAGGATGTACTGAAATAGAGTTAGAAATAGATTGTGAATATATTTTTACTGAAATAGCTTTCCTATTATTCTTCAGAAATAAAGAGTAGAATGTGACAAGCGAAAACATCGTTCCTGAAAATGGAAAGTATCATATGTAACAAGTCCTTGTCAGTTGATATCAGAATGCGAGTTATTCAGTGCTACATAGAACCAATACTGACATACGGATGCGAGTCATGGACAATAAACAAACAGATCGAAAAATAAGGACACAGAAATGTGGTTTTACAGAAGAATGATGAGAATCCCATGGACTGCTAAATGACTAATGTTGAGGTGTTGAATGAGATCAAGACACAGAGAAAGCTTATCATCAATATAAGAAAGAGGCAGTCATCATTTTTCGGGCATGTGATGAGGAGGGAGGTTTAGAACACATTGTGACAACCGGTAAATTCGAGGGTAGACGAGATAGAGGAAGATAGAGAAAATTGTGGATAGCATGACTTCATGGCAGGGTAGAGCGTCAACATCTGAGTTGATAGCAAATACCAAAGAAAGAGATTTGTGGAGATCAAATCGTCACACTTCTCATCCCAATCTCGACACTCCTCACCACAAACCTCAACTCATCATCCCAAGCTCGACACTCCTCACCACAAACCTCAACTCCTCATCCCAATCTCGACACTCCTCACCACAATCTCCACTCCTCATCTCAGTCTCCACACTTCATCCCAATCTCCACTCCTGCTCACAATCTCCACACTCATCATCCCAATCTTCACTCCTCATCCAAGTCTCCGCACTTCACCCCAATCTCCACTCCTCATCTCAGTCTCCGCACTTCATCCCAATCTCCACTCCTCATCTCAATATTCACTCCTCATCCCAATCTCCACTCCTCATCTCAGTTTCCGCACTTCATCCCAATCTCCACTCCTGCTCACAATCGCCACACTCCTCATCTCAATCTCCACTCCTAATCTCAGTCTCCACACTTCATCCCAATCTCCACTCCTCATCTCAATCTCCACTCATCATCCCAATCTCCACTCATCATCCCAATCTCCACTCCTCATCCCAATCTCCATTCCTCATCTCAGTCTCCGCACTTCATCCAAATCTCCACTCCTCATAATTTTCACTGCTCATCCACAACCCTTCCCCTCTCATCCTCACAACCCCACCTCTCTTTCCTCCTCATCACACTTCTCCTTCAATCACCACATATATTTCAAATGGCGGTGTACACACTAATTAAAAGTCGGCAATAACACAAATATTTGAAATACACATTCTGACAACTCAAGTTATAACACTCCCAACTCAAGCAAAACTATTTCAATATTGACCAGCTAACAGCCAAAACAATCAACGCCTTGAGCGTTCCCAATTTATAACCTTGCGTTCAACAAGCGTTTGCGCGCCGTCAAAGAAAGACATGGACTTAGAAAGTGTTTGCACTTCGCGACAGAAACTAGAATATAAAACAAATCTGGATTTTCTGTTTGAATTTTCTGCTCGTCCAACAAGGAAGTCTATGCTGGCAACTCCCTCATAATCTTTGCATACTTGAAGATTTTCAATGACTTCCACTGCCAATTTTTTTTTTTTAAACCAACATCATCAAATAGCTTGTCATGATCAGAATTTTGCCACCTTCACAGTCGTTCGGAATTTCTCTCTCTCTCTCACTCTCTCATAGGCAAGATGTTCCTCCTCTGCAGCCGTGATGTTCAAACTATCAGTTACATTATGAATCTATCTTCGCCGTGGTCTTCTTCTTCTTCTCTTTGCCGGTACGCCTCCTTCCATGATGGTCTTCTCCACCCCTTCGTGGTTTTTTTACATGTCCAAAATATTTTAATTTTCTCATTCTTATTTGTAGCATGAAGAGATCTCAAGAAGATTGGCAATAGCAATCAAGAAGTTAAACACTATGAAGAACATGTGGTAAAGCACCAGCAAAATACTAAAATTAAAAATATTGAGAGCATGCATTTTCCCAGAGGCTACTTATGGTTGTGAATCATGGACTATTACACAAAAATTAAGAACGAAAATCCAGTCCTTCGAAACTAAATGCTACAGAAAGATCCTACGAATACCATGGACAAAAAAAAAAGAAAGAACACTGATGTCCTGAAAGAACTAAATGTTAAAGAGAATTGGCTGATAAACAACATACTATACACAAAAATTACATACGTTGGTCACATCAAGCATCACGATGGCCTGGAAAGAACAATACTAGAGGGCAAGGTCCCAGGACGCAGAGGCATACCAAGAAGAAGATGGCTACACGATATTAAAGAAACCATGAATATGACCATCGACGAAGTGGGTGAACTGGCTAGAGACAGAGTGAATTTCAGATGTGTTGCAAAGAGAGCAACGTCCTATAAAGAATACGCACCTTGATGATGAATTGTAGCATTAACCTGTTTTCTTTGATTGTGAGTTCTTTCTGAATTGATCTATTTGTTCTCTTCTCTATCCATGATATCATTTTTTTTTAACACGGGGATAATTATAACGAAGCTCACAGCCTATGGATGCTGGTGCTAGTTGTTAAGTTATCTCTTGTGAGAATAAGGAGTTTAAGAATCCCAACGGGAAGCAACGGAAAACAATGAATATGATCAATAAATAGACAATATGTAAGTATTAAGTGCTTCCGAGAAAAACAAATTACCAAACACAGAATTCAAACCACAAAACCTTTTTTCTTACATTGCTTAGCCCAAACAATCGGACCTATTTTAAGAACACAGCTAGCTAGATCTCTATATAAAAAGGCTTTACTGAGGAGTGTCTTTCGTAAATGCTACGGCTGCTAGACACAGAATAATCAGGTCAGATTCGATCGAACAGTGTTTGCACAGGAAGATGCTCAAACACGTGCTATAGAAATATTGTGTTTGTATATTTGAGACGAAACATCAAACATACACACTGATAAACAATACAGAGTTCGCACACTGCAGCTGTGATCTTCCTGTGTAAGAAAGAGATCGGAGCACACATGGTTATTTGAAATGAAAACCGTGTCATATCTTTTACAGTACGTAGCCATCAACTACAGTATACCGAGTCGTTGATTTTCTAGGCACCATTTATACGTTCAGTAGTTTGCCATTGCTTTCTAAACGGTGAGGTCTACTTTTGCCGTTCGCAAAAATCCAAGGGAACTAATTTGCTTCTACATTTCCCTACTGCAGAGTTTGAGCCAGGTATGCTTGGGTTGTGATTGAGCTCACTACCACTTAAGCTACAGACGCCCACTTGGTTATTTGTCGAAGTGCAATGATGATGGTTCTATTAATCAATTGAAACATATAACAAACATCAGTGGCGGCTCGTGCTCAGATTTGTTGGTGGGGTCAGACATTTTTTTCAGGATAAATCATGGTTTTTGGTTGTTATATTTTAACTTATAAAATAATAAATACACGTTATACATTATTTTTGGTGGGGCCCGGCCCCACTGGCCCTTAATGACGAGCCGCCACTGAGAAACATGAATTATCTCGAGGAATATGCTGACATTAATTGGTGTTTATATTTTTCTTCTTCCAACTCTCAATATCGACCCTCTTTGTGATTTGTATGTAATCTGAGCCCAAGAACGATCGTACTTTGTGCCAGTTATGCGCCTTCAAGTTGGCCAGCACATCCGATTTCTGCGACGCTTTTTATTTACTAGGGTAGCTTCCTAGGCCTCTATCTCTTACGACATGCCTTATAGATCGCAGTGTTACTATTCTTTGCTCCCTTTGTGAGCCCCGGCACCAGACGGTGATTTTGCAACACAGAAACACTAGAGAATTTCATACAAAATATAGTATCTGCAACTTCGACATAAAAATATGTTTCTAAATGCTTGAAGCTCGAAGTCGGAGAGGTATCGCCTCCAACAGAGCGGCCAAGACATGGCTCTCTGAACAGCATTGTGTCATTTCTAACATTTAAAAATTCGACAACATTTAAACAGCACCTTCTCGTTAGAATTTTCTTAGATTGGTTTAACCAAAATAGCGACATATTTTTCACTGTAAATTGTTGATTTAAAACATGGGCTTCTATTTACGACGAGCGTATTCGTGACAGTGTGTGATAGTTACTTAATAGACTGTGCAACGTATACACGTTCTTGGCATAGATCAAACATATCACAAAGAGTGATTAAAATTGGGCGTAAAGAACGAACGCAAAGAAGAAGAAGAAGACTTAATAGACTCGTGCAGCTAATGAAATCGTAGTCTATTGATCAAATAACCCCCATCTGCAGAAGAAAGTACTCGTTTCTCCCTGTTCAAGATGCTAAATATAACCACGCTGTCACGTGAAAGGACACACCTACGTGAATGAAAAGAAGATTACTTTCAGTGAATTGTAAGGATGATAGTTTTTTTCTTTCTTTTATACTTTCAGCAATTATGGTATGTAGACATGTTTGTAGAAAAAAACAAAGATCAGAATGCTAAAAGCATGCATATTCCCAGTGGCAAAGTATGAGTGTGAAGCATGGACATTTAATAAAGCAGTGGAAAAACATATATGTGCTTTCGAATATAAGCGTTACAGAAGAGTCCTTCGTATATCTTGGACAGAGAAGAGAACAAATAGATCTATCCAGAAAGAACTCAAAATCAAAGAAAACTGGCTGATGCTACAAATAAGAAAGAGAAAATTGAGATTTTTCTCTCTCTCAAGAGGAGGGCTGAGAAGACCATCATGGAAGGAGTCATACCGGCAAAGAGAAGAAGAGGAAGACAACGGAGAAGATGGATTCACGATGTAACTGATGGTTTGAACATGACGGCTGCAGAGACAGGACATCTGGCCTATAAGAGAGAGAAATTTCGGTGGACTGTTGGGGTGGCAAAGTTTTGCTCAGGACAAACTACTTGATGATGATGTGACATGTTTTGTGTGGTGTATGTGGCTTAGGGGATAGTGACTCTGTCTATTTCCGACGTTCTAAGTTCGAATCACGCTGCGGAGAATTTGGTTGCAAATTGTTTCGCGTGGATTTTTACAAAAGGACGATGGCACCACCCGTTCAGAAATGGCAAACTACTGAACGTATTAATGTCTAGAATAATCACAAACAGCGTTAAAAGCTGGGGTTGATTCGCAAAGTCATGTAAAGGATATGCAATTAACTTTAGCTTAGACATGTTTTGTGCTAGACCAAGTTATCTACATAAAACAGATGTTTCTAGATATAATTACTAGTCACAATTATCTACATCAAGTTTAGTTTTAGTTTAATCATCGGATCATCATCACTACACGTCGAACCAATCAGTCCATTTTTTTTTACGATCCAGAAGCACTTGAGCTGGAAGCTCTTCGGCTCGGTGTCATGGACATCGTAACCTTTCGGTTCGGTGCCACGAACACCGTAAATCTGGGGAACCTGTAGCTTTTCTGCCAGTCCGCGGAGTTGAACCCGCACTTACAGAGGACTAGTCACCCGTAATCCAACGCGCTACGAACACGCTGGGCAGACGAGAAACCAATCAGTCCATAAGTGATCTGATTTCCGCCTCAGTATGTCTCTCAAACCACTCTTCGAAGAACAATCCAACAAGAAAGTAAACTATTGGGATGTAAACTATACAAGATCTCCAACTGCTAGCAACGAACCGCATCAAAATGGACATCTAAAACCTCTGCCCTATGTGCCGCCTTTGGCACGAAAGGAACAAACTAACTAATATGTCTTTCAGCGTGTGTCGACCGACCCCGGTTCTTTGTTGGTTTACTATCCTTCTTTGGCTACCAGCATTGTGTTCTTCTCTAGCTACAGCACATTTGACTTGGAATTCTTGCAGTCTGGTCAGTGTTGTAGATTCACTAATATTACTTGAATTATGTACACGACCTCTCTCTCTTTGTGAGCTTATAATATCAACCTCGCTTATTGCTCGTCCGTATTTTACAGCAGCCATTCTTGCAAGCCTCGAGCTCATCTACACTGAGATTAGGGATCTACATGAAATAGTTTATAGACATAATTATCTACATAAAATAGATGTTTCTAGTAAATAAAAAGCGTTGCAGAAATCTGATGAGCCTAGATTTTATCGTCCGTCTCCGATACGACTAGAAACTCGAACTCATCTACACTGAGATTAGGAATCTCTGGAAAAAATATTCCAATGGTTCCACGAGGGAGCGAACCTGACACTTTTGGAACGAGAGTGGAGAAATTAACTCTACGTTACAGATATATCATACAGTTAGCTATATACTAGTAGCAGTGTGAAGTCAATACTAGTAGCGTTGAAGTCAATACTAGTAGCAGTGTGAAGTCAATACTAGTAGCAGTGTGAAGTCAATACTAGCAGCAGTGTGAAGTCAATACTAGTAGCAGTGTGAAGTCAATACTAGTAGCAGTGTGAAGTCAATACTAGTAGCAGTGTGAAGTCAATACTAGTAGCAGTGTGAAGTCAATACTAGTAGCAGTGTGAAGTCAATACTAGTAGCAGTGTGAAGTCAATACTAGTAGCAGTGTAGTAAACTAGGGGAAGTCAATACTAGTAGCAGTGTGAAGTCAACAGAAAGAAGAAAGAAGTTTAAACATACATCACAAAGAGAGCCACAGTAGCATAGTTGTGAGAGAACTCGCTTCTTAGACTAGTGGTATGCGTTCAATTCCACAGTGGGCGTGGAATATTTTTCGACGGCTCTTATACTTAGCGGAACCAATACTTATGTATGACAGCGAATCATGGACAATGAACAAACAATCAGTACGATCATTGGAAGCCACAAAGATGTGGTTTTACAGAAGAATGTTGAAAATTCCATGGTCAGCAAAGAAAACAATGTGGAGGTTTTAAATCAGGCCTGACACAAAGGAACCTTATCAAAATAATAAGAATCCAAACAAGGTTCTTCGGGAATATAATGCGAAGAAAGGTTCAGAACATTTGGTGACTACAGGTAAAATTCAGGGAAGGAGAATCGTGGAAGACAGAGGGAGAAGATGTTGGATGACCTGACATATGGTTCTACAAAATATCGACGTCAGAACTGATTACATGCACCAAGCAAGAAAGTTATGGAGAAACATGATCGCCTACGCCGGCAGGCACGGCACTTGATTGATTGAGTTAGTGTTTTCCTTAGATCGACACAGCCTCAAATGGGTACCAAGAAAACCACTTGGAAATAAAAGTCGGCCGGATTGATATTGGCCACATCACCCATCGTGTGCCGACGGTCAATGAAAAATACAGGCCTAACACCGTATTACATAATAAACCTTGAGGTATGAAAAATGATTCCTTTACCCACCTTTTACCTACACGTGGAGCTCTGGACGATCAGATTTGTGGCGGCTTCATGCGGAGACCCGGATTCAATGCACGGAAGGCAAAAGGTTTTTCTGTCGGGGCATAACAAAAATCAGAGCCTGAACAGTTTGGAGGAGACTGCACTAGCCACGCGGCCATTAGATTCCACAGACTCATGTCTCAGTTGTCCTACGTCGCTCTAAAAATATTACAAAAAGGTATTACAGGCATTGGATAACTTTTGTTTTACCATAAACCTACACCACAAAACAACCCTCACACCAAAACCACCTACACCACAAACCTACACCACAAACCAACCACAACAACCACAACCTCACAAACCTACACCACAACCTACACCACAAACCCACAACCCCCTACACACAACACACACAAACCTACACCACCTACCACAAACCTACACCACACACAAACCTACACCACAAACCTACACACAACCTACACTACAAACCTACACCACAAACAACACCACCTACACCACAAACAACTACATCACAAACCTACACCACAACCTGCCTACAAACCACCCCACAAACCTACACCCAACAACTCAACAACCTACACAAACAAGACATCACCACACAACCTACACACAACTACCACACAACCACACAAAATACCACAAACCTATACCACAAACCTATACCACAAACCTATACCACAAACCTATACCACAAACGTACACCACAAACAAAACTAACGATCAACAGAAAATCACTTAAATTGACTGACGTGTCTACGCCAGCACGAGCGCAGTGCTACACCTGTTATTTGGTCGAGATCCCAGAGCGCTATATCACTTTCAGCTCTCGCCCTCAGATAACACGATATGCCACGTTCATCCCCCACTGAGACACCTTCAGACAAGCACTACATAAACTCTCTTCATGATCTATAACCAGGTGAATCTGTTCCCCCTATAACCGCGCAATATCGCAGTAATCATACTTTTTAATCATCTTCCTTGTCTACTTCACAAACTGGGTTTTCGTTATTCCAGGCACTGATTAATTCTAGATAAACAAGCTGCTCATTTTTTTTCAGGATGCCAAGTAAGTACTGCTTTTCGATGCCAGGCGGAAGTATTAAAAAAGCCCCACATATTTATGTAATATAAACATTTTGACGTTTGCGTCATTATAGTAATTTGAAGAGGAATAAACCGACGTTCAACAGCTGTTTATCAGCCGGGACGTCTTTAAAACGGTTCTACGTGTTAAGACCACCATCCATTTCAGAGTGGGCGTGGTGCGGCTGTAGTTAGTTGAATTTGCACACAAGTATAGTGCATCAGCAGCAACCTCACCCTCGGTGATGAAATTAGCAGCCGCATTGGGAAGGCCTCCACTGCTATGCTCAAACAAAACCAACTATAAACTCATACGGCCAGATGACTCAGGTAAAAATTATGGGAAATCAGACCATAACCAGTCACGTGACGTTGCATTCCAGTATTGTTGTATATAGTCGAATTCATTTTAAAATCAACACAAAATGCTAAATCAAAGTTATATTATCCAACAAGTTAAGTTTAACAATAAGGAATATCAATATTATGAATATTTTTCACCAATAATTAACCATAGACTCATAGAATTGAGTAAAATTGCAAAAAAGCTTGCAGTGTTCTACCAAACACATATAAATTCCAGCCCCCCAACTGAAACTTGATCAGGGTTTCCCTGTTCAGTTATGCGGCCCAATATTAGAGTTGGCTGTGGTTCAAATTAGCAAAGCATGTATGGGAAAATATGGCACTCACGCTAAACACCAAGACACAAGTAGATAAGGTCTGTGTTCTCAGCACCCTGCTGTATGGTAGTGAGACATGGACCACATTTCACATTATGTTCTCAGCACCCTGCTGTATGGTAGTGAGACATGGACCACATATGTTCTCGCACTCTGCTGTATGGTAGTGAGACTGGACCACATATGTTCTCGGACCTGCAAGAAACGTGGACCCTCAACATCCTCCTTCCACCTGCGCTGTCTCAGGCGAATATACAACACTCGATGGCAGGACCATATTTCCAATGTAGAAATTCTGGACAGTGCTGGCATTCCAAGCATGTACACCTTGTTGAGTCAGCGATGGCTGGGACACGTGTTCCATATGAGTGATAATACAATCCCAAAGAACGTTTTATATGGTCATCTCGAAACTGGTACTAGGCAGAATGGGCGCCCATTATTGCGCTTCGTTGACACCTGCAAGCGTGATCTAACTTCATGCGGCATAGACAATGAACATTGGGAGCGGCTGGCCAAAGACAGGCAAGCATGGCGAGCGGAAGTGAGAGGTGGCTAAAAAAAAAGGAAAAACACCATCACATATGGAGGCAAAAGAGAGCGTAGAGGGAGAAGAACATCCTATGTATCAGGTCCAGTTCCACCTGCAGCAACTGTCGCAAGGATTGCGACTCTAGAGTAGGTCATTACAGCCACAAGAAACGTTGTGATTCAGCACAGAACAAACTACGGGATACAAAACCTATTGTCTCCTGAGACAAAGAGGCTAACAATGATGAAGGGAGTGCATTCAAATCCTTATATTATCAAATATCCAGTCGTTCTGCTAAAAAAACTGGGCTACATAACTTTCGGAGTTGTTGGTAACTTTGAGAACATCGCAGGAGCTACTATTTAAGTGCTTTGTCGCTAGCATGTCCATGCAGATCAATGAATCAAGTATCATGCCTGTCGGCGTAGGCGATCATGTCTCTCCACAACTAACTTCTCTCTCTCTCTCTCTCATTGGTATAAAGTGTATAAAGCCGAAGGATTGACCTCATTTCATCGGGTTTTACCCCATATGGCTCGGTCCCTCTTTGAAATGACACGCCACCTGCCGAGAGTATTCCACAAAGCACGAACTTCTTAGCTCCAGCAACAATCCTAGGGATCGCTGGACAAAAATCGCTCGGAACAGAATGGTAAGGGCCGGATTCGAAACCACGACCTTCGTAACGGAAGAAGAAGACTTAACCACGTAGCCACAGAATCTCTCACTGTTGCAGGTAATCAGTTCTGATGTCGATCTTTTGTCGAACCATGATGTCAGACTATCCAACATTTTCTCCTTCTGTCTTCCACTATCTTTTCTTCCTTGAATTGTACCTGTGGTCATCTCATATTCCAAACCCACTCTTCGCATTAAATGCCTGAAGAACCTTGATTGTCTGATTCTTATTCTATTAGTAAGGGTTCTTTGTGAGCAAGCCTCTTTTTAAAACCTCATCATTTGTTTTCGTCGATGTCTGGGGAATTTTCTAGATATAGAATATATAGATATAGTTTTCAGATTTGTGTGGCGTGGAGGTAAAGTCTCGCTTCGATAGTTCGTTCCAAAATTCATGATCACATTAAGGTTTAATTTGTACGAAATCTACCTGATGCATAACAGTAATGTTTGTTTGTTTATTAGGGGATTAAAGCCTCTTTAAGCCGAGGCACGCCCTTTCAACCTAAGGCGAACCTTTTATTGATTATATCAGAGCGTGTAGGCCAACAAACATGAAAAATAAGAATTAACTCCTTTCGGAGAATCCAAGGATAATAGTATCACTAACATAACAGTAATTTTTAGCAGGCATTCTTATATATCTCATGACCTTACGAATTCATGTTTAACTAATTGATAGTAGCTTGGTTGATACAAAAGCATTTTTTGTTACATAATTTTGTATAAGCACAACAAAACGATCATCAAAGTTTAGAATATACAGTAATACACAAAATAGTGACGAATGCTTGCAAAGGCGTATCCTTATTACATATTATAAAAAACAATGTGACATGGTGAACGAATGATACCTTCCACTTCTATAAATGAAAATAAGTGGTGTCGTATACGAGACAATTGTACGAATACAGTGTGAAATGATTAATTCCAAGGGATTCCAGATTTTCACTTGCACTGAATTGGATTGTGAAGCGCGCAAATGCGTAATTATTTAAAAACTTGACTATCGTACTGTTAAATTTCTACATGTATACCAAATCAACATCGCTGTTATTTTACTAATAACAAATATGTAAAATCTTACATCATTAAAGATTTGGGTGAGCAAAAAATACTGTATGAAGGTCGTCACTGTTATGTATATAAAAATGTAAAAATAAATCATTCCTATCAAGTGGGTGATTTTATATCGGTCGGTAAAGATGTTCACGAATTTTGGAACGAACTATAGTTCTAAACGTACCCATCTCGTTCCCTGGGCGAAGCAATCGGACTATATTTCCAGTGATAACTCATTTGAAAGTCAGGGAGATCGAGCTCTTAGTTGTATCGGAGACCAGCGGCGGCTCGTCATTAACGGCCAGAGGGGCCGGGCCCCACTAAAAATAATGTGTAACGTGTATTTATTATGTAATGAACTAAAATATAACCTAACCCAAAACCATAATTTTTCCGAAAATGTGTGTCTGGCCCCACCAACAAAAATGATCATGAGCCGCCACTGTCGGAGACGGATGATAGAACATTGATCCGCGTGCTGGCGCTTTAAGTGTTCCATTTGTTATTGAAACAGATGGAAATCACTAGAGACAGGTCTGGACTATATGTTGGATGTGACAGCACTGAAAAGTTAATGTGTTTAATTGCCTCTCTTGTTGTTGCACTTGTGTGAGACCTGGTGTGTTGCTTATTGAAGTAAAGTTTAATTTTATATTCTAATCCGGCTGATTCTTTTCTTTCCTGCTTCTTCTTCGAACGCTCCATACGAACCACTTGTTAACCAATCTGTGTGGTTTGTATGTGATCTGAGCCTAAGAGCGACTTACGTTGTGCTAGTTATGCGCCTACAAGTAGGCCAGCACATCCGATTTCTGCGATATTTTTTATTTACTAGGGTAGTTTTCCTAGGGCATATATCAGTCGCCTCTTACGACATGCCTTGTATGTCGCAGTGGTACTATTTCTTGCCTCCCTTGAGGGCTCCGGCACCACACGGGCGACTCTGAAGTGTGCTGTGGTTGATTTCTGTTCATGTAAAATGTAAAGTGTTGGAAGTGGTTTGGCCACTTAGTAAGAATGCGAACAGACCAAAATGCATATGAAGCTTTCCACAACAGAATATCATCAAGGAAGGCGAGAGGATAACCGAGGAAAAGGTGGATAGATAACGTAATTGAATTCTGCAAGGGGACTAAGAAAACCATCACACAAGTCACCAGAGAAGCGCAAGACAAATATATATATATATATATATATATATATCATATATATATATATATATATTTGATCCAGAAGCACTTGAGCTTTTCAGCTCTTCGGCTCGGTGCCATGGACATCGTAACCCTTCGGTTCGGTGCCACGAACACCGTAAATCTGGGGAATATGTGGCTTTTTCTGCCATCCCGCGGAATTGAACCGCACACACAGAGGGATAGTCACCCGTAGTCCAACGCGCTACGAACACGCTGGGCAGACGGGCGGACAAATATATCAAACCACGACACTGAGTTAACAACCCGGTAACAGTGTGCTGACAAAAGTAGAAGAAGTAAAGTGTTGGGTTCAGGGTCTCGTATATTACTACTCTTAACACAAGTAGAAACTTTCTGACTGCAGACGGCCTTTTTGTTTTTTACACGTTTCCAATTCCGTGTTCTTGGATGAATTCTTTCTATTTATGTTATGCCGCCCACTCAACTTGAAACAGGTTTAAAAAACATGAGAAATGCTAGTCTTATACTGTACAGGTATGCAACAGGTGTGCAAACAGCGAGTGTTTAGGCATTGTGTCGTTCTCTCTTTTCTCAATGTGTGTGTACGTGTACGTGTATGTGTGCGAGATAGGTAATGGAGAGACGGGAAAAGAGAAAAATACAAGTATATAAGGAGTATAAAACGAACCAGAGAATGTCAAGGATGTGCTCGGAAAAAGCAATTTAGCTAGCGAAGTGCTAGCGAAGTGCTAGCGAAGAGATATCGGAACCCGTAGCCTCCGATAACATACCGCCCGCGGGCTCCGGTAAAAATTCTATATAGTAAATAAGACCACAACCGTCGCGTGACCTCACATTCCAGTATTGTTGTATAAAGACGAATTCATTTTAAAAAAAATACAACATGTTAAATCAAGGTTATATTATTGTTTACTAAGTTCAGTTTAACAATAAGGAATATCAGTATTATTAAAATTTGTCATCAATAAATAATCATGGACTCATAGAATTGAGTAAAATTGCAAAAAAGCTTAGTGTTCTATTAAACATATACAAAAACCATCCCCATTAAACAGGAATGTTCGATTTCCTGTCTGAGCTATTCGGCCTTATGTTGCCGATGACCACGCGGAACACGTAAAAGATAGAGGAGAGGGAGAAGCAGACATACAGACAGACAAGACAAGCAGGGAAAGAGAGACACGATGAATTGAAATAGAATAAATTGTGATCAGACGTTCCGTCCCTCTTCGGGAGACTACACACAAGTTGCATGGGCATGTAGCAGTCACAAACTTATTGCTAAATGCTAGCGTCAGGATCAGCGAAACAACAAAGCTGACCAAGACTCCACTCTATCTCCCCGAAGTGGCCACGGAAAAAGACGACTACCAAAAAGACTGGCTAAGTTTGTAGGAAGAATTAAAGAGGAAGAGGCTAACCCGTTACCCAAAGTTTGTGGAGATTAAAGAGGAAGAGGCTAACCCGTTACCCAAAGTTTGTGGAGATTAAAGAGGAAGAGGCTAACCCGTTACCCAAAAAAAGACTATACTGAATCGAAAGGTGCAGAAACCACAGCTCACGCTGAAAACTGAGACACAACACATTCCGTTCTTTGGACTGCATCCTGCTGTAACCAGCGGGAATATGAGAATAAGATGCCAAAAAACAAATGCAGTGACCTATCAGCTGGCACCAATACTACAACACCCAAAGATCAAGATGGAAATGAAGAGACGATAAGTTTCTTTCTACCAACACTTTGTTACCAGTGCCAAACTTGGTCTCTGACAGCAACACTTTGTTACCAGTGCTAAACTTGGTCTCTGACAGCAACACTTTGTTACCAGTGCCAAACTTGGTCTCTGACAGCAACACTTTACCAGAAAGCTGGTCTCTGGAAGCAACATTTGTTACCAGTGCAAACTTGGCTCGACAGCAAGACTTTGTTACAGTGCCAAACTTGGTCTCTGAAGCAACACTTGTACCAGTGCAACTTGCCTGACAGCAACTTTGTTACATGCAAACTGGTCTCTGAACAAACTTGCAGTGGCTTGGTCTTGAAGCAACATGTACCAGTGCCAAACTGGCTCTACAGCAACACTTTGTTACCAGTGCCAAACTTGGTCTCTGACAGCAACACTTTGTTACCAGTGCCAAACTTGGTCTCTGACAGCAACACACCGCATAAAGCTCACTAAGTGTGAAATGAAATGCTTGAGGAAGGCAGTGGGAGTCACCAGGAAAGACAGACTACGAAATGAGGACATCAGAAGCAGAGTGGTCATAACTTCATGCACCGAATACATCGAAAGACAACAAATGCAGTGATTTGGTCATTTAATGAGAATGGAATACAACCAACCGCCAATAACAGCATACAATAAAAGAGATCAGGTACTAGAGTCAAGGGAAGACCAAGAAAAAGATGGATACACAATATCAAGACCACACTACATAAACACGGATATAACACAACAAGGGTGACTCATATGACCCTTGAATGCAAATTAAAGCTCTCACCCCTACGCTTAACGGCAAGAGTGGACAACCAATTCCATCATCCACCTGGGGAAAGACAATGGATAATGAGATAACGAGAGAAAGAAAAGAAAATATGAGACTAAACGAGGGAGAAAAGACAATAGATAATATGAGACTAAACGAGGGAGAAAAGACAATAGATAATATGAGACTAAACGAGGGAGAAAAGACAATAGATAATATGAGACAAAGGGAGAAAAGACAATGATAATATGAGACTAAACGAGGAGAAAGACAATAATAATGAGACTAAACGAGGGAGAAGACATAGATAATATGAGATAAACAGAAAGAATAATAATATGAGACTAAACGAGAGAAGAGAACAATACAGAGAAAGGTTCATATGATAAACTCAGTGTCGTCTAGAGGTCTGTGACGAAAAGATAAGGTCTTGATTGCCTGTGTTACCACTTTTGGGGCAGTGTAGAACAGGAGGGGGCTGGGGCATGATCCTGGGAATTTAATGGTCGCATGGCTAGTACAGTCACCGCGAAATTGTACAGCTTATAGCTGTTTTCTTTATGCCCCCGACAGAAAGAAACACACTATTTTGCATTACCAGGGATTGAACCCAGATCTCTAGAATTGGAATCCGCGCTCTAATTCCTTCTACCAGACGATCCTAAAAATGGCAGCTACCGGAGAGAAATCAGGATATACACGCAAGAACATAAATGAGGTCATGCGACAATCAAAGCTAACAATTCCGCTTCGCTTCTACCAGCTATATAATAGTGGTTCTCAAACTTTTCGAAGTCGTCACACGTTTGAAGTCCTACAAAAAATCGTAGACTTACTATACATAAAAATTAAATAAATAAGATGCAAAAAGCAAAGAAATAAATAAGTAATTGGAAAGTGAGCGCCTGCAGCTCAAGCGGTAGTGAGCTCCATCACAATCCCAAGCGTACCTGGTTCAAACCCCACGGTGGAGAAGTTTGGAAGCAAATTTCTTTCCGTGAGATTTTTACAAAAGGTAAAAATAGACCTCATCGTTCAGAAAGCAATGGTAAACTACTGAACGTATAAGTGGGCCTAGAAAATCAACGACTCGTTTACTGTGGTTGATGGCTACGTCCTTCTGGCTGCATCATTTTCATTTCACTTGTCACGTACATTTATTTATTATTTAATTTCTGTCTATGAGAAGCATGGGTCTGATGTGTCTTGACGATTTTGTTACCCTGGTACCCGTTGGTACCACGTTGCTGACGCCTGTGCTGGGATTTCCTAGGGCGCACCTAAGAATGCCATCGGGCATAATGGGGCGCCTGGGTACACACTTTGAGAACCACCGAGCTAGAATCTAAAAGATTAACTTAACCCAACACAACTGAAGATGAACCAAAACCACAGATCTCAACACAGAAGAAGAATGAAACAGATAGGACACGAGAAAAATGTGCAGTCTGTGACAGAACACAGGTACAGAACGTGTTAAGGGAACCGTGACAGTACCCAGTCAAGCGTGTCAGCATTCAATGCTTGAATCTCTTTCGGTCTCCACCCTTCTTTAGCAATCTACTTCACATTAAAATTCCTCCCTTCACTGATCACCTTTAACAGAAATGTCTGTTTTAAAACGATTATCTTTGCTTTTTTTCTCTCCTTTTAATTCTCACGTCCCATGTACAATGTTTTTGAAAGGCACAATGGTATTCTGAGCGTTCAGTGTGGCTGGTGGTCTTGTGAATTGCCTCGTGTTGCAAACCTCAGTCAACTGTCGATCCATGTTTTCCTGTCTCCATTCTTCTTCACCGTCCTTCTGTCAGCTAACACACCACAGAAGCAGTAGCTTCATTGAACTTTAAGATTTTCTTCTTCTTCTTCTTCATTCTTCTGTTAGCCAACACGCAAAAGAATGAGTAGCTTCATTGAACTGTAAGATTCGTTTTTTCCTCTCTATTCTTCTATCAGGCATCAGCACCAATAGCTTCCAGCAAGTATATGCTACGCTTCAGATAATCTACAGAGCCCCTCAGATTCTAAAATAGCGTCGTCTTGGTAGGTCATATTCTCTCATTCTTCCAAATAAAGACTTCTACAAACGCTCCATATCAATCACATGTTAACCACTCTTTGTGATTTGTATGTGATCCGAGCGTAAGAGCGATTGTACGTTGTGCCAGTTATACGCCTACAAGTAGGCCAGCACATTCTTTTTCTGCGATGCTTTTTATTTACTAGGGTGATGCTCGTCCATCAGCTGTCCATCAGGTGATGATGACTACACATATCTTCATCCAAGGGAAATTGTTTGCGTTATGTTTGTCTGTGTGTGCGTAGATGACTAGTGAGCCCGATGTGGGCTTGAAATGTTCTGTACAGTGTGGGCAAGGTATACTTGCGCTTGTGGATATTGACTGCCTTTACTATGGTAGCTTAGTAGATGCCTACAGTCTGACCTCTACGACATGCATTTAGGTCGAGTTGTTACCTATTCTTTGCGCCCCTTGAGAACCCCGAACACACGGGCGCCAAATAAAGCCGATTTTCTTGAAGAGTATTTTATAGTTTCTGTGTTTAGTTCACATGCTCTTGTCCTGAAACATTTAGTTCCCATGCACTTCTCCTGGAACATTTAGTTCACATGCTTTTGTCCTAAAACATTTAGTTCCCATGCACTTGTCCTGAAACATTTAGTTCCCATGCACTTGTCCTGGAACATTTAGTTCACATGCTTTTGTCCTGAAACATTTAGTTCCTATGCACTTGTCCTGAAACATTTAGTTCCCATGCTCTTGTCCTGAAACATTTAGTTCCCATGCACTTGTCCTGGAACATTTAGTTCACATGCTTTTGTCCTGAAACATTTAGTTCCCATGCTTTTGTCCTGAAACATTTAGTTCCCATGCTCTTGTCCTGAAACATTTAGTTCCCATGCTCTTGTCCTGGAACATTTAGTTCCCATGCTCTTGTCCTGGAACATTTAGTTCCCATGCTCTTGTCCTGGAACATTTAGTTCCCATGCTCTTGTCCTGGAACATTTAGTTCCCATGCTCTTGTCCTGGAACATTTTTGTTGGCGTTCTCCATTTATTGATTCAGGCGTAGTCAGGATGCCTATTCTGACACTTCTGAATGATTTTGCGTGAGGGTTTGCTTACCTTATCATCAGTGTTGGTCACCATTCAGGCGAGCCTTACTCCGACTTCTGAGGTGCGTGTAATTTAGATCCCCAAGTAAAGGATCAGGAAATTTGTAGTCTAATCTAGTGCCGTGTGCACACCGAAAATATGTTCGCTCAAGTTGGCTTCGAACCTCGGCATCAGCACTGCACGTGGTTGTTATCGACTTCGCTATTCCTCCACCCTCCTCCCCACCCCTACCCATCCAGGCACATAAAGTTCGTAATGATTAATAGACCAGATTCAAATCAAATACACCAGTCAAATGGTATCAGAAGGTACAATACGAGATATAATGGTATACAATAGAGGTAGGAAGACCAGGAACACCTGGAGACGGGAGTTGGAGACGGAATACAAGAAAATAGGGAGAGAGTGGAGAGATCTGGAAAGGATGGCCTTGGATAGGCGGGCTTGGAAAGCCTTGGTTGCGGACCTATGCTTCCCTAGGGGCGAAGGGTGTGAAGAAGAAATGGTATAAGCAGGCCTCACGCAAAAATCAGTCAGAAGCGTCACACTAGGCGTCATGGCTACTGCCTGAATTCACAGCGGTCGATCGCAGAAAAAGAAGAATCCAATAGTCCAAATATATGATCAGTTACTGACTAACATCTTCCCGTAAAGACAAATTTCTCATGATTCTATTTCTGAATGTTTCAGCTTCAATTTGGAATATCTTCATTGCACTCCGGACATGTCCATAGGTGCTCCGATCTCCTTCGCAATATCTCCAACAGCGCCCAAAGACTGAACGTACCAGTTCGATTTTGATTGATGAGTCTACTTCTATTTCTAAATGTTCTCTTGCTTAACTACTTTTCAAACTGCATGTTAAACAATCATTCATGTTGTTACTAGGAGCCTCTGTGACGTAGAGCTTCTTCTAACCAGGGCTGCGAGTTTTCCGTAGAGGCTAAGTGTTTGTCTCTCGTGCCAAAGGTACCAGGTGTGCTCCCCGTGGCGCCATATGGATATTTTTTCCAGAGATCCCTGATCTCAGTGTAGGTAAGATCGAGTTCCTAGTCATATTGGAGATGGGTGATAAAACGTAGGTCCCGTGTTCAATTTGAGCACGTAAAAACCATTGGCAGTTCAAAATCGAGAAGAGCAGGCTGGAAAGCCGCTGCCGGGACAAAACTCATAAGAAAAGATTACAATTAAAATTCCTGCAAAAATATCTTCACCATCTTCAAAATTATATCGGGGACCTCGTCGGTACTAAGGAGTTCGCACTGCAGCTGAGATCTTCCTGGGTAAGAAAGAGATCGAAGCACACATGGTTACTCACCGAAGTGCAATGATGATGATCCTACCAAATCAATCAATCAATCAATCAATGTTGTTACTAGTGGTTGACAAGATATTTTATTTATATCCTCACTTCTCTTGAATGCCTCCCATTTTATGTTCATTATTTTTCGCAGACATCTATTTTCAAATGCATTCAATTTACTTTCTATATCTTTAGTCATTTTCCAAATCTCACCAGAATACGTTAGAAGAGAATAAGAAGTTTTAAGAACCCAGGGAAGCAGCGAAGCTAATGAATATGATCACTAAATAGTCAGTAAACTAGTACTATATTATGATTGATACAACATTGGAATTGAAAAGTCGTAATTTCATTTTAAAACCACATTACTTGCAGTTCCATATTTTATGTTGACTTTTAAAAGGTGATTTTACTTTGATAATTCGTAGCAGAATTTCTTGCCTAAGTATCTCCCGTGTAGTTAAAAATTGATACTCAAATTGGTGAACTGCTCTGTTATTTTTAGCATTTTGGATTCCATCGTGAATCCCCATTACCTATCCTAAGTTATATATTGATGTAAATGGTACCAGTCTCCTGTATGGTTACCAGGGCAACGAAGAGTATAGAGTCACTGTCTCCTCTCAAGGCATCTTGTAAAATGTGACTGTGATGTAAGGGCCGGTAACTCCACATTGCAAAAATAGCAAACATATTTATAGAACAAAGTAAAACAGGTAAAAACAAAGTACTGTAGTTTTACAAAGTACTGTAGTTTTACAAAGTACTGTAGTTTTACAAAGTACAAAAACAACAACAATACACAGCAACATTTCGACCAAAAGGACTTTATCAAGCAAAGGATACACGAGAAGTGAACAAATTCACTTCTAATACAGTACACAACATATAGAATAGAAAATAAAACCCTAACGGCCATAAAATGAAAATTTTTGACTAAACATGGTCGAATCCCTGGTAGCATATTCCGCCTCCGTACCGGCCATAACAGACTTCGGGCCCACGTGTTCAACAAATTTTAAATTGGCACAACTAGTCTGAGCCACTGTGAAAAGACGGGACGGGAGAGCACATACTGCAAGACTGCCAGTTGCTAGCAGGCCTGAGAAACGAAACCTGGCCAGATAATACAGAGTTTCTCGAGAAGCTGTACGGAGGGACAGAATTCCATAAAGACAACAGCAGAATTCATGAGAAAGTCTGGTTCTTCAGTCTAAGTGAGGATCGAGAGAGATTAACCACATATTAACAAAGAACCGTCTTCCAAAGATGTAGCCATCGATGAAGCTATTAACATTTGCTGACTAAGACCCTGATCTGAACACATGACGTTAGCGTTAATTATCGCATGTCCAGGTATGTTCTTGAACGCTCATATTAACCACATATTAACCACTTCCTTTGTTATTTGTTTGTGATCCGAGCCTAAGAGTAATTGTACGCTGTGCGCCTACAAGTAGGCCAGCACATCCGATACTTTTAATTACTAGGTAGCTTCCTTAAGCACCTACATTAGCCGCCTCTTACGACATGCCTTGTAGGTCACAATGTTACTATTCCTTGCCCCTTGGAGCCCCGACAACGCCCATGCAAGTGTCCGCGTATCTGTAGTCACGTGTGTATCGGTTCCCTCAATTTTACTAGTAACATCTCAGTAGCTGACACATTTCGTCGTCAGTAGGGGTCACTCAAAATCCTTAATTACTTTATTTTTGTTGTTTACTCTATGGTAGAAACTTCAAGACGGCCCTGTCAAGTTTACCTGGTACTTTACTTAAGAAATGAAATGAAGAAATACTGGGAGTAGCAGCTGCATTCTTCTCGTTTTTCATGATAACTGTTTCCTCACATTCCATTTTTTTAAAATGTTTATTTAAAATATAAATACTAAGCGGTTCGGGCAAATTACCTTTTTTCTTTAAACCTGACATTTTTCTTAAGTCATCATCATCAAGGTGCGTATTCTTTATAGAACGTTGCTCTCTTTGCAGCGCATCTGAAATTCACTGTCTCCAGCCAATTCACCGCCTCGCCTTCGTCGATGATCATATTCATGTTTTCTTTAATATCTTGTAGCCATCTTCTTCTTGGTCTGTCTCTCGTCCTGGCACCCTGCCCTCTAATATTGTTCCTTCCAGGACATCGTGACCCTTAAAGTATTTCTTAAGTATTTCTAAGTCTACAAAAAAAAAAAATTTTCCATTTTATATTTTGAACTTTTTCTAGTTTTCTTTCTTTCTCACATGAAAAACATATCTGACTAAAATGTTGAATCTTTTGTCTCTTAAATAAATCAAATTAGTCATTGTACACTTGTTGAATTGTAGTTCAAATTTCAAAGACTACATTAGTTTTGTCTGAATCTTATACTACAACGTCGCAATATCATGAAGTATTTACGCATTGGTTCTTGATCTAGCAAAGTGCACAACAACAAGAACCAATCCTACACAGGAGTCGGTCGGCTTATTATTTTGACTTCCTCATGTTTCAGAAAACAAATTTACAGTAAAATGTAGAGCTCCGGTTTCAAATGTTATTCCACTCCCAGTGCGACCGGCGAAGAACGAGAATTTATGTGAAACATTGCTTTTCCCAAAAAGAACAGGATAACTTGAAAACAAGCAAGGAGTAGGTATCAATCAAGTGCCATGCCTGCCGGCGTAGGCGATCATGTCTCTCCACAACTCTCTTTGCTTGGTGCATGTAATCAGTTCTGACGTCGATATTTTGTCGAACCATGATGTCAATCCATCCAACATCTTCTCCCTCTGTCTTCCACGATCTCTCCTTCCTGAATTTTACCTGTAGTTACCAAATGTTCTAAACCTTCTCTTCGCATTATATGCCCGAAGAACCTTGATTGTCGGATTCTTATTCTTTTGATAAGGTTTCTTTGTGTGCAGACCTGATTTAAAACCTCCACGTTTTGTTTTCTTTGCTGTCCATGGAATTCTCAACATTCTTGTGTAAAACCACATCTCTGTGGCTTCCAATGATCGTATTGATTGTTTGTTCAGTGTCCATGATTCGCTGCCATACATAAGAATTGGTTCAATATAGCATTGGAGAACTCGTTTTCGCAGTGTCATTGGTAGTGAGTTCACGCATAGTGTGTTCTTCATTTTCATAAAAGCTGCTTTCGTTTTAGCTATTCTACTCCTAATCTCTGTTGTACATCTTCCATCTGATGTTAGGAATGTCCCTAGGTATAAGAACAATGAAAGTGTACATTGGAAGACAATGAATGAATTCTAGGAACACAAGGGAAGCCCGAATATCAATGAACATGGTGAATAAGTAATTCTTTTTCTTCTTCTCTCCACTTGAAGAATAAAGCATCAACAAATATGTTCCAATCAGACTTGTCTTGAGCAAGCCAGCTTTTTTTCCCCCGATCCAGAAGCACTTGAGCTTTCAGCTCTTCCGCTCGATGCCATGGACATCGTAACCTTTCGGTTCGGTGCCACGAACACCGTAAATTTGGAGAGCCTGTGGCTTTTCTGTCAGCCCGCGGAATTGAACCGCATTCACAGGGGGCTTGTCACCCGTCGTCCATCGCGCTACGAACACGCTGGGCAGGCGGGCAATCTGCAAGCCAGCTTAATTCATGCCAATTATTTCCCGCCTCTTCTCTTTCTCTGTCTCCTTGCGGGTTTGGTCCGGGCTCATCATTCGCAGTGTTCTCATCTCAATCCTCGACTGCTGTCCCAGTATCTGATCGAACAAATTTGTTGAGGTTTTCAGTAGCTAGTTTTTGTTATGGTAGCAATGTTAGCGACCAGACAACGTTGCTACTGACCATCCTTTGTCTCCGTATATCGATATATTATTATTTATTCTCTCTTCTCCTCTTTCAACTCCTTGTTTCAGTTTCAGTTTCAGTTTGGAATATCTTCATTGCACTCCGGACATGTCCATAGGTGCTCCGATCTCCTTCGCAATATCTCCAACAGCATCCAGCGACTGACCGTACCAGTTCTATTTTGATTGATGAGCCGACTCGTATACCTGTGTACCGTTCTTTTCTTGCCACACCAATCTTCAAACCCAGTTCTCGCAATCTAGTAGTTGACGTGGATTGGTTGAGATGAAGGTCTTCTGTGCGGCCACGCTCTATGAGGGGGTTCACGATGTCAGATCTGTCCATTGGCTGGCCCTCTGATATAGTGGCAGAACCAGCCAGTCTGTCTGCTCTCTCATTGCCAACGACACCCATATGCCCCGGAACAAAGACAAGTGTAATTCTGCAAATTGTTGACGCCTGCACTGATTCAGTCCATTGCCTGCGCACCGAACCGGCCTCCACCTTTCGGATCATTCTCAATGAGTCACTCAGAATGCACGCATGAGTGTAGTTTGTGACTCTAGCCAGAGTAGTGCATTGGTCACCGCCAGTACCTCCATTGTCATGCTGCTTGTTGTCATAGTAAATGCACCACTGGCTTCCTTGCTGGCCCACTGGCTTTCAACTCCCAACGGAGCACAAACTTCTTCCAGCCCTTCCTCTCTCTTGTCATCCCTTCCAATTCTTTCCACGTCTTGGAGCACAAACTTCTTCCAGCCCTTCCTCTCTCTTGTCATCCCTTCCAATTCTTTCCACGTCTTGTCTATCCTTTTCATATCAGTCTCCAACTCTTTTCTCTATGTATTTCTAGACTTTCTCCTACTCCTCTTTCCCTGCTGGTTCCACAACAGTGCCTGTTTTGCAATGCTTCCGGTCAGCCTTCTCAATATGTGTCCTATCCATTGTCAAGGTGGCGTCTGTGGTCTAGGGGTTAGTGACTCGGTCTATTAACCCCGACGTTCTGAGTTCAAATCACGCTGCGGACAGTTTGCTTGCAAATTGTTTCCGTTGATTTTAACAAAACGACGATGGCGCCACCCGTTCAGAAAGCAATGGCAAACTATTGAACGTATAAGTGGTGCCTAGAAAATCAACACACTGTAGTTGATGGCTACGTCCTTTAGGATATGCCATGATTGTCATTCATCCATTGTCAGCGTCTCTTCCTTAACTCTTTTCCCACTGGTATCTGCTTAGTTATTTCTCTAAGTTCATCATTCGTATATATCATTACATCTGCACTTAATTGTTAAGTTAGGGCTTGACATATGTTAACAACGGGTAATATATTTGTTCCTGGTGTGTTGATGTTCTCCTCCAGAAATTTAAAACGTATTAAAATTCTTTGACACAAAAATAAAACAAGTTGTCTTGTCTGACTGAACTGTACAAGCTTTGGTTCAGTGGCTACTGCACTTATCTTGCTTCGCCGCACAATTTATTTTCTGATTTAGTTTGACAATGTCATCCATATTTAAGCATTTACGCGGGATTTTTTTTAAATTTTGCTTTTATTCACATGTGTCAATTTGAATATGTTCAAAGAAATGGTTAGTTTATCTAAGGTTGTTAATAATTTCAAAGAACATGTCCTGTAAGCGTCTTCTTCTTCTTCTTCTTTGTTTGTTCTCTGTTCCGTTGGTTATAACAGGATGCAGTCCAGAGAACGGAATGCACTGTCGCCCGTGTAATGCTGGGGCCCGTAAGGGAAGCAAAGAATAGTACCACTGCGATCTACAATGTATGTCGCAAGAGGCGACTAATGTAGGCAGTAGGGATGCTACCCTAGTAAATAAAAAGCATAGCAGAATTCGGATGTGCTGGCCTACTTGTAAGCGCATAACTGGCACAACGTACAATCGCTCTTAGGTTCAGATCACATACAAATCACCAGAGTGGTTGACAGGTGGTCGATATGGAGCGCTGGAAGAAGAAGAAAGAATGCGTTATGTCGCAGTTGTCAGTATGAGCTGTGGTATCTTTGCTTTGGTCTTATTCTGCTTCTTCTTCTCGTTCGTCCACTATCAATTCAGGCGTAGTCAGGGCTTCCATGGTGGTGTTTCTGTCTGATATTTTGGGTGAAGGCTTGCTTTCCCTATCATCAGTGTCCCTCGTCATTCAGGCGAACCTTTTCCGACTTCAGAGGTGTGGTTGTTGATAACTTCAAAGAATGTATCATCTTCTTCTTTTTCATCGTTTGTTCTCATTCTTCCGTTGGTTATAGCACGATGCAGTCCGGAAAACGGAACGCGTCGTGTTGCAATATCTCGAGCGAGCTGTGGTATCTTCCCTTTTACTCCGACACATCCGAGGTTATCATAAACGTTTTTGGGTACCGGATTAGCGTATCCCTCTTCGATCTCCTCACACCCTGTCAGACTTCTTTGTACTCGTCTTTTTCCGGGACCGCCACGGCGAGACAGGGGTGGAGTCTTGGTCGGATTTGTTCTTATGCGGATCCTGAACGTCAGAAGTCAGCGATAAGTCGCAGATTGATACAAGCCCATGTAGTTTGTCTGTAGTCCCTCGATGGGGAAACGGGTCTTCTGGCTTGGACATGTAGTGATACTTATAACAGCTATATCAATATTCCACGCTCCTCATACACTGGACGCTATCGTAAAACATGTTTATGTAAAACACTGACCTCCGCTGCAGCAGCCATCCCAAAGTCCATTTGTTCATCGTACCCATGAGAAGTTGATTAGTAAATCTTCTCTCTCTACCACGAAGATGACAATGTCTGGCATATCCCAACTTTATACCTTCTCGAACTCGTTCTAGCGTCTGAGACTTGCCCATGTCACATAAATGAGAGCAAACATATATATAAATCGATGCATTGTGCTGCACATCATGCGCACACCGCGTCCAAGTTTACATTTTTAGTAATGTGACCGACATTTACGCCACGAGAATTAGTATAAAAGATAAGTGATGTGTTTTCATCATTAATTTCATGAAAATTCAATTAAATTGTGACACACTTTATCAATTCAACATTCTTTCTTTCTTTCTTCTTCTTCTTCTTCGATCGTTCTAGGCCTGTTTTAATCATTCTCATTGTGATATATAAACAGCCACACATCAGAACGTGATGTACGTGCACCAGCCTTCAGCACCTATTGGAGCCCAGTTGCTTATCCTTCGGTGGGGTGTTCGTTTTCAGCCAGCTTTTGATTTACTAGGGTGAGCTTTCCTTAGGGTTCGATCAGCTTTGCCGTGTTTTTGGCTTGTGATCTACGCCGGGACAGTGAGTTACGCTGTTTATGCCCGTTCTGACTGAGAAATATTTCTCGGGGCTTGTAAGCTTATCCTCGGACGGCGTCTTACTCGTATAAGACACCGTGTAAAGTATCGGCCTTCGCCAATGTTCAGACCCGAACTTCCTGTTTGATCCGTACATTGTCGGCCTTGCTTTACCGTACATTTTTAGTTTGATCCGGAGAAGGAACATTCTCAGCCTCTTCTAGACGCGTATTGGTACGTGGCAATTTGCAACTAACCTCGAAAGCACTGGCATGGGGCCGAGTACAAACAATGTAGAGGGTCGTTTCAGTCGGCACTATCAGCGTAACTGAGGATTTTGCGCTCGCCGCCATCACCCGCCCCAGTTATTCCGGGGATGTTAGTTACGACTGCAATCGAACCTTGCCCGGTTGCCCCAAGGCTGGCAGTTCCGTTAGGCATCACCAACCTCAGTTCTTCCGGGGATGTTAATTTTAATCGCACAGTACCTTGCACGGTTTTCCCAGGGCGGGTAGTTTCGTTATGCACTAAACGCAACTTGTTCTTTGCGCTCGGCAAACCTTGCCCAGTACATGTATCTGCACCGGGCTACCAATGCGGGGTCAGCTGCAATCTTCTCTCGTACCAACACGAGGGTAGACTTTTATTCGTTACGGTCCTGTCTTATTTATTCTTGCCGACGGGCTGGCAATGTTTGCCCCTCCTCAGGGCTTCGAGCTTCTCCCTACGTGGGCATGCGTTTGGTCACTGGATGCACCTCGCATCCATGTCTGAGACGTTTCGTTGCTGTTTCTTTGCGTTCAGGGACTTGGGCAATATCTTGTTGGACATCGGTCAGGAGATTTGTGCATTTTGTTTGTATGTATCTTTATCGTGTTTCCGTACTTGCACTGCTACCACTACCAGTAGTTTTCTCCCCCCGATCCCTGCCCCTCTTAGCCAGACCGGAACCATAGTCTGTTTCAAGGGTCACCGCGTGGAGGTTGGGGGCAGGGTCTTGGTTAGCGCGCCCCTTCGCTAACCCTGGCTCATGTTACCACCATGACCTCATGAGCCTTTGACCCCCTTTCTTTCTTTCTTTTGTCCTTCTCTGCTTTTTGCCGCTAGGCGTAGCAGGTTTAACTGATGATCGGTTTCGGAGATAATGCACGCTCGGTCGCTTGATATGATGTGGTATTATGGAGTTTTAAGATGTCTGTAACTCCATCAACCCATCTTTTCTTGGTCTGTCCTTTCCTCTTGATGATTCCATTTTCAGGTTGTACGCTCTTGCAACTTGTGTATTCGGGTTCATTCTGACCAAGTGGCCAAACCATTTGAGTCTCTGCTTTTCAATAAATCTAATAGCAGATGTTGTTCCGACTGTTCTTCTAATTTCCTCATTTCTTATATGGTCTCTTCTTGTTTTATTTACTGCTTTCCTCAGGCATCTCATTTCGCATGTGGTAATTTTCTTTCTTGTTCTTTTGTCAGTGCCCATGTTTGGCTCTGGTAGCACAGTGTAATTCAACATTGCCGTCATTATACTAATGGTAAAACACTTGAAAACAAAGTAAGGTAGTTTCACAAAGTACAAAAACAATAACAATTCACAGCAACGTTTCGACAAAAAGGACTTTATCAAACAAAGGATACACCAGAAGTGAAGAAATTCTCTTATTATACGGCACACAACATATAGAATACTAAATGACAATCAGTCAATCAAGTGCCATGTCTGCCGGCGTAGGCGATCATGTCTCTCCACAACTCTCTCTGCTTGGTGCATGTAATCAGTTCTGACGTCGTTCTTGTGTTCAACCATACGACGAGATAATACAAATAGTTGCAGCAAAATGACGAACAGTATTATCGATAACAGTATTGTCGAAAGTCTGCAGTAAAACTATGTGACAATGGCGAAATATGTAAAAATAAAGTACTGTAGTCAAAACGTTGCTGTGTACTGTTATTGTATTTGTACTTTGTAAAACTACAGTACACTTGTGTTTCGCTAGTGCTACATAGTTTTACTGCAGTATTCCCTTATATCGATAATACTATTCGTCGTTATACCGAGCGCCACTATTACATATCTACCCCGTTTTACGACGATCAGTTACTCGACGCTATTGTAATCTTCTTCTTCTCCTCCTTTGCGTTCGTTCTTTACGACCAATTTTAATCACTCTTTGTGATATGTTTGATCTTTGCCAAGAACGTGTATACGTTGCACATTGGTTTGGTAGGCCCCTAAATGCATAGACTTCTACACGTTTAGGACATGTGCATCCGATTTCAGCCAAACCTCCTTAGTCGCCTCTTACGACATGCGTGGCAGGTAACAGTGGTTCTATTCTTTACACCCCAAATTTGGGTCCCGGTAACCACTCGGGCGGCTGTATTAATATCAAACCAATTCTCAGTGATTCGACAGTTGATTCGCTCATTCAATACTTTTCCAACAAACAGCGTATATTTTAGGCATTCAAAACTAAAATGTTTATAAATTGTCCTTGAAAAATGAATTACGTACAACTTCATATACTTCTACTTCGAACGCCCCATATCAACCACTGGTTAACCACTCTGTGTGATTTGTATGTGATCTGAGCATAAGAGCGATTGTACATTGTGTCAGTTTTGCACAAGTAGGCCAGCACATACATATTGCAGTGAACTAACAGGTTATAAAAAGGTTGACGCTGGATAGGATACACTTTGCGAAAACCTGAAGGGAATATAACAAGAAGGGTCCTTGTCTGGAACCCACAGGGACAGCGACAGAAAGGAGGCCGAAAAAAACATGGAGACGAGATTTGGAGGCAGAGATGAACAATATAAAGAAGAGAGGATATAGCTAGAGATAGGAAGACCTGACATTGGCTGGTTGAGGGCCTATTCCCCAATCCGGGTTAAAAAGGCAAAGAGAGAGAGAGAGAGAGAGAGAGAGAGAGAGAAGCCAGCAGAAGGAGTAAACAGCAAGCAGGCTGGATATAACAAAAAAGGAATTGGAAAATGTCTTGCACGAGAAGCAGGTCAGTGTTTGTTGTATTCAAGAGACGCACTTGCAAGTAGACCAAACATTCAAAATAAGAGGATATCAATGCCATAGATCGGACAGACAAGATAGGAGAAATGGAGGAGTACTCACTCTAGTGAAAAACAACATACATTCCGTTGAAAACAGAACACATGGACGGAGCCGAGTACCAACTCCTCAAACTATAAACAGATAGCACAAACATACAGTTACTAAATTATTACTGCCCAAACGACAAACCACTGAACCTCAACACAATCACTGACTCAGGATACGTCATAACAGACTGAACAAACACCTACACAGGCTGCGATTGTCCCATCCTCTGTGCCCCTGTGGCACCGCTGAACAAACCACAGAACATGTTCTGCAAGACTATCCCCTGTATGCCCTCCCAAGAAAGGAATGCTGGCCCTACAACATAACACTACATTCAAAACTACATGGCACTAAAGATGAGCTTCAGACAACAGTCGACTTCATCATAAGAACGTGTCTAACGGTATAATCATCAAACTACATGGCACTAGAGATGAGCTTCAGACAACAGTCGACTTCATCATAAGAACGGGTCTAACGGTATAATCATCAAAACTACATGTCACTAGAGATGAGCTCCAGACTACAGTCGACTTCATCATAAGAATGCGTCTAACGGTATAATCATCAAAACTACATGGTACCAAGATGAGCTTCAGACAAGTCGACTTCATCATAAGAATGCGTCTAACGGTATAATCATCAAAACTACATGGTACCAGAGATGAGCACCAGACAACAGTCGACTTCATCATAAGAACGTGTCTAACGGTATAATCATCAAAACTACATGGTACCAGAGATGAGCACCAGACAACAGTCGACTTCATCATAAGAATGCGTCTAACGGTATAATCATCAAAACTACATGGTACCAGAGATGAGCTTCAGACAACAGTCGACTTCATCATAAGAATGCGTCTAACGGTATAATCATCAAAACTACATGGTACCAGAGATGAGCTTCAGACAACAGTCGATTTCATCATAAGAATGCGTCTAACGGTATAATCATCAAAACTACATGGTACCAGAGATGAGCTCCAGACAACAGTCGACTTCATCATAAGAACGCGTCTAACGGTATAATTATCAAAACTACATGGCACCAGAGATGAGTTCCAGACAACAGTAGACTTCATCATAAGAACGCGTCTAACAGTATAATCATCAAAACTACATGGCACCAGAGATGAGCTCCAGACAACAGTAGACTTCATCATAAGAACGCGTCTAACAGTATAATCATCAAAACTACATGGCACTAAAGATGAGCACCAGACAACAGTCGACTTCATCATAAGAACACGTCTAAAGGTATAATCATCAAAACTACATGGCACTAGAGATGAGCTCCAGACAACAGTCGACTTCATCATAAGAACACGTCTAACGGTATAATCATCAAAACTACATGCGCTAAAGATGAGCCAGACAACAGTCGACTTCATCATAAGAACACGTCTGACGGTATAATCATCAAAACTACATGGCACTAGAGATGAACTCCAGACAACAGTCGACTTCATCATAAGAACACGTCTAAGGTATAATCATCAAAACTACATGGCACTAGAGATGAACTCCAGACAACAGTCGACTTCATCATAAGAACACGTCTGACGGTATAATCATCAAAACTACATGGCACTAGAGATGAGCTCCAGACAACAGTCGACTTCATCATAAGAACACGTCTAACGGTATAATCATCAAAACTACATGGCACTAGAGATGAGCTCCAGACAACAGTCGACTTCATCATAAGAACACGTCTAACGGTATAATCATCAAAACTACATGGCACTAGAGATGAGATCCAGACAACAGTCAACTCCATCATAAGAACGCATCTAACGGTATAATCATCAAAACTACATGACATCAGAGATGAGCTCCAGACAACAGTCAACTTCATCATAAGAACACATCTAACGGTATAATCATCAAAACTACATGACACTAGAGATGAGTTCCAGACAACAGTCGACTTCATCATAAGAACACGTCTAACGGTATAATCATCAAAATAGCGATCGCAAAGAAGAAGAAGAAGAGAAGCCAGCACATCATATTTCTGCTGCGCTTTTTACTTACTAGGGTAGCTTCCTAGGCCCCTACCTCATACATTGCATTGTAGATCGCAGTGGTACTATTCATTGCTTCCCTTGCGGGCCCCGGTACCACATGGGCAACTTCATAAACAAGTTCCAGTATGAGGATGGAGGTCTAAGCCGTTACTGGTCCCCTCCATTGGCTCTCTGTGACTCCATTTACTGGGGCCACCGTTGTATCTGACTCTCAGTCCATGCTTCACAAGATCCAAAACGGCAGGTTTCGGTATGAGTAGATGTCGTCTATATAAATGTCTAACCTCCAGAGGGGTATCTGTCCTCTACTGTCTTAACATCTACTGTCCTGGACATGCGAGTGTTTGTGGCAATGATAGAGCGGGCATGCTTGCATCAACAGCATCGATTGTTGTGAAGTTTAAGATGGATACGGGGGATGTTCTTCGGTCTCTTCGCGACTATCTGTTAGATGAAAACATTAAAATAGATATTGAATCGATCCAGCGATTTACAGTTTAGAGTAACCCGTTGTACGAGTAGACCTGGTACAAAAGACATGGTACAATGAGTAGATCCTCGTACAAGTAGAACTGGATGCCTGAGAGGCAGAGTGAGAGGTTTGTTTAACCAGCGAGCCATGGTAACCATCAGTATATATACTGTTCGATATCTCTTGGGAGAGACTGATCATCTATGAGTCTGCCGGGAGTACACTGACGTCAGTTTAGTAACCAATAACCAATACAACTATGTTGAAGACCTGTGCTCCGTTGGGAGTTGAAAGCTGAAGAAAAAGAAAAAGATTACAACTATGAATACATGGCTACTAATGATTTGTTAGTTTAGTACCGATATACCTATCGTTTTTTATTATCTTGAATAACCAAGTATTTAGTACAATATATAGTTTGTTGAACTCACCAGCGGGACAGTTGCATGCCACCGATCTTTTCTCTATACTTCTAAGTTCTAGTTCTCTCTGCAAAGAAAAAAAAAACCCAAAGAAAATAGATGTCACAACGAATGTGTCATACAACGATTAATAATTATATCATACACAAAAGTAGACCATACAAAAGAGCATATGTATATATGAGTACTGTATGACAGAGCGGAGACAGCCTACCGTACACATAATCAACGTGTGATGCATGTATCGATCCATGCATGTGTCATTGAGCAAGAATTGACAATTCAATTAATGGTCATCACGCATGATAGCGTATTGAAGACTATGAGTAATTTCTTTATAGCTAACGTGATTTGTACTCAATTCTGGTAAACTATCTCATGACGGTTTGGGTTGCTCTCATTTCAGGTTTTTTGTGTTTTTTTAATTCGTGGCATGAGTCAATTCTATGAAGCATTTCTTATTCTTTTTCTGCTTCGAACGCCCCATATCGACCACTTGTTAAATCACTCTTTGTGTTTTGTATGTTATCTAAACCTTCTTCTTCTGTGTTCTCACTAGATTGGGATTTCGGATTCTCTAATAAAGGCATTCGTCTGCCTCAGATTGTCAGCCACGGCATACAGTTTGTCTTCCACGTTGGTGTAAGTGGGCCACCTCTTTCTTCTTAAGGACTGCATACTGGGGGGAGTTCTGTAGGATATGCTCTGTTGTTATGCTCGCCAACCCACAGGGCACAGTCGTTGGTGCCTTCTTGAATTTAGTGTACAGGTGGTGTCTCATTCTGTTGTGACCCGTCCGGAGGCGATATATGACTGTCTGATCCCTTCTGGACAGTTGGTAATATACATCGTCCTTGTGTTTTTGTGTGTTTTTATTCCACAATGCTTTGTAATGTCCTTTGGCGATGGTTTTTGCTTCTTCATAGCTGACCAAGATATCATCTTGGGGCATTTCTGCTCTCTCTTTAGCCAGTCTGTCAGCATCTTCATTCCCTTGATCTTGCAGTGTGAGGGTATCCACTGGATTACTATCATTTCAGAATGATGGGACAACTGGGCTAAGATCACCTAGTTATGTGTTCCTTTCAGATTTCAGTGCAGAGATAGCAAGCAGACAATACTTCTGTCAAAAGCACTATTTTTCCATGTATGTGGTTCATATGCTGTAGTGCCATTTTTGCTGATCTGAACCTAAGAGCGGTTGTATGTTGTGTCAGTTATGGGCCTACAAGTAGGCCAGCAACGCTTTTTATTTACTAGGATAGCTTCCCTAGGACCATACCTTAGTTGCCTCTTACGTCATGCCTTGTAGGTCGCAGTGTTACTATTCTTTGTTCCAATTATGGGCACAGGCAACACATGGGCAATGACGCATTTGAAATAGATGTCTGCGAAAAATAATGAACATAAAATGGGTCTAATTCAGGAGAAATAATGAACATAAAATGGGTCTAATTCAGGAGAAATAAAACATAAATGGGTCTAATTCAGGAGAAATAAGGGAAATAAATGGGTCTAATTCGAGAAATAATCAAGCATAAATGGGTCTAATTCAGGAGAAATAATGAAATCAGAGAATGTCTGGTCAACACTGAACATAACATCTGTTAAGAAGGAAAAAATGGGATATTTGGGCTTTCCTTGAGAAAAAATGATCAAAGAATACCTAAGCAGGCATTGAGGTTGGAGGCAAAGGGTTCAATAAAAAGAGGACGCTCTAAGGAGACCCTGAAATGAAATTTGCTGAGAAAGGAAACAAATATCGGACTCAATTCCATGGAAGATACTTAACGAGTTGTACAGGACAGAGCGGTATGGAAAAATTACTTGTATGCCCTATGTAACGTATAGCGGTGCGAGAGTAGTATATATGAGTCAGTTCTGATGGTCTCCCTGCGATCAATAAGATTTCATGCCATGTTGCAATATAACTTCAGATGTGGTACTTTAAAGTGAGGTTTTTCAGTGTGTAAAACCTTACAGTTACCGTCTGTATAAATGTATACGCTGTTAGATCATATACATACACTTTGGTCGAAATTCGAGATGTGCCTCTCCACATAACCGTAGGGACCAAACGGGTGTGCAACGTACTCACGTACTCGGCGCGAACCACACAGATCATAAATGATGACATAAACTTGCTTGACATCAACGAACGTAAATGACATTTCATTTTTTTTTTTCCTCAAATTTAAGGAATTTTTCCCGGCATTTGTTTGATTGTTGATTGTTTGCTTTCGTACTTATCAACCAAGTTAGCCGCTTATGATGATGTGTGTGGTTTACGTTGAGAACTTGTGTACATTGAGACCTCATTAGACCTCTACGTCATATATGACAGGTAGTTCGAATTCTGGCCAAATATATCAACAGGAAGCAGATTAACCAAAGGAAGTAAACTTACAAAGGAAAATAAACTTTAAATTACCCATCTAGTTAAGTATTATTAATCTGAATGGGCATAAGCGAAGTTGAGTTGACTTAGTCTTTACGGTCGTCGTCAGCAGCGGCGACACGCTCGGAAGGGTTTCGCTCGTGTGGTGCCGGGGCCTGCAAGAGAAGCAAAGAATAGTAACACTGCAGTCCACAATGTATGTCGTAAGAGGCGACTGATGTAGGCCCTAGGGATGCTACCCTCGTAAATAAAAAACAGCGCAGAAATCGAATGTGCTGGCCTACTTATAGGCGCATAACTGGCACAACGTACAATCGCTCTTATGCCGATCACATACAAATCACACCGAGTGGTTGACAAGTGGTCGGTACGGAGCGCTCGAAGAAGACAAAGTGTTGACTTACGCTATATAACATTTGTATTCAAAGACATTAATATGCTTCTCATTTGATTCATTAATTGTCTTAGTCTCACATGAGAGCCGCAATAGTGTAGTTGTTAGCACACTCGCTTCTTATACTAGTGGTCCGGGTTCAATTTCACAAGTGGGCGTGGAATATGTTCCGACCGTAACGGCTCTCATGTCGACCCAGCTTCAATTGGGTACCAGGAAAAGCAATGGGAAGTAAAGGGTCCAACGTTATGTGACCACATCACCCATCGTGCACCGACGGTCAATGAAAAATACGGGTCTACGACCCAATATAAGTAAAAAAAAAGTAAAGGGAAACCCTTTCATACTTCGTGTATATAGGGTAATACAGTGTTAAACTGTATTTTCATTGACCGTCGGCACACGATGGGTGATGTGGTCAGTATCACGCCGGCCGCCTTTACTTTCCCAGAGCATGTCTGGTACCCACTTGAGGCTGGGTCGACCTGAGAGCCGTCGCACACTGCGGGAGTTGAACCCAGACCACCATTCTTGAGAAGCGAGTTCACTATCAACAGCTACGCATACCGCGAGCACTCTTACCCGATATACCTCGTTGGTATAAGAAAGTTTCCTTTACTGTTATTTAGTTTGACATGTTTTACCCGATATACCTCGTTGGTATAAATAGAATAATGTTTCCTTTACTGGGTTATTTAGTCTGACATGTTTTTAGTTATTTGCTGCTGTACTGACGTCATAGCACGCCGGGAAGACAGGTACTTAGTCTCTCCACAGAATATGTCGAAGTGTATGAATACCGACAGTTCCCGTGACTCGCTGGTTAAACAGACTTCACATTCTGTCCCTCAGGCATTCCCATTCAATCAACCAATCAAGTACCATGTCTGCTGGCGTAGGCGATCATGTCTCTCCAAACTCTCTATCTCTCTCTGGTGCAGTTAATCAGTTCTGACGTCGATCTTTTGTCGAACCTCGATGTCAGAACATTCAATCTTCTTCTCTCTCTCTGCCTTACATGAGCTCTACTTCCTGAATTTTACCCGTTGTTACCAAATATGCTAAGCCTCCTCTTCGCATTATATGCCCGAAGAACCTTGATTGTCTGATTGTTATTCTTTTGACAAGGTGTTTCTTTGTGTGCAGGCCTGTTTTAAAACCTCATCTTTGTTTTCTTCGCTGTTAATGGGGTGTTCAACATTCTTCTGTAAAACTACATCTCTGTGGCTTCCAGCGATCTTATTGATTGCCTGTTCATTGTCCATAATTCGCTGTCATACATAAGTAGCAGTTCAATATAACACTCAAGTACTCGTTTCCGCAGTGTCATTTGTAGTGAATTCACGAATAGTGTGTTCTTCCTATTCATAAAAGCTGCTTTCGTTTGAGCTATTCTACTCCTAATCTCTGTTGTACATATTCCATCTGATGTTAGGAATGTTCCCAGATACTTGAATCGATGAACTTGTTTCAGTGTTGCGTTGTTTATTTTGATATTACATGTTGGTGTTTCCTGTTTCTTGGAGATAACCATTACCTCTGTTTTCTTTATATTCATGCTTAATCCTTTACTCTTTCACTTTCTCTCACTACACGTCTTGTAGATCTTGTTCATTTGTAGCCATGAGAATTGTGTCATCAGCGTATCTTTGATTGTTCATGTTTTGTCCGCCAAATGTTATTCCTGCCGTTTCTTCTATATGTCACATGATGGTTTCACTGTATAGGTTGAACAGGTCTGGAGAGAGTACGTATCCTTGTCTTACTCCTAATTGTATCTCCTGATAGATTCCACTCTGATAGTCTAGTTCATAGATTCCCAAACTTTTTCGGCCTACCGCCCACTTTGCACAACATAAACTTTGTAACGCCCCCATATTATAACAATTTGTCATCGCCACACCACACCCCCCACCCCCCATATACATTCTCTATTTTCTCTTTGACATAGAAAATTGATATATATTTCTGTCATACATGGTCAATTTTCAAATGATTATATATCATGAAATAGAAAAATTGATGAAAAAATAGATCGTGTAAGACGGGCATAAGATGAATTTAAATGCAAAATTCAAATTTTTAATGATTATTCAGTCGCAATATCACGAAAACTTCTTCTTCTTCTTTGCGTTCGTTCTTTACGACCAATTTTAACCACTCTTTGTGATATGATTTGATCTTTGCCAAGAACATGCATACGTTAACTTGCACATTGGTTTGGTAGGCCCCTAAACGCATAGACTGCTATACGTTTAGGACATGTACATCCAATTTCAGCCAAACCTCCTTAGTCGCCTCTTACGACATGCGTGGCAGGTAACAGTGGTTCTATTCTTTACACCCCAAATTTGGGCCCCGGTAATCACTCGGGCGTAATTACGAAAACAAACTACCCCCAAATGCATCTGAACCCACTATTGCCCCCCCTGGAAGGATTCAGCGCCCACTGGGGCGGTACGCCCACTTTGGGAAACGCTGGTCTAGTCTCATAGCTGAGCTTTGGTGCCAGGACATGTTTCTGACAGTATCAGATCTTTTCCATCATATTTAGACTTTCTAAGATGCTAATTATTTCTCCATGTTTTACTTTATCGAACGCTTTTGAGTAGTCTATGAAACATGAGTATAAGTTCAACTTCATTTCCATCGATCTTGCCATTATTGTTCTTATTGTATATATTGCGTTGTTTGTTCCCATGCGTTCAACAAAGCCACATTGTTCTTCCTTAACTTCAGGTCTTATTTTGTTTCTCACCCTTCTCATGATAATGCTGAAAAGTAATTTTGTTACGTGACTCATGCTGCTGATTGTGCAGTGTTCTTTGCATTCTATCGTTCCTACTTTCTTTGGTAGTGCCATAAAATGGATTGCAGTGAATCTCTGGATATATATCCGGTGTTGTCATCATCATGAACATCCACCTACCCAGGACAGTGGATACACGTAATACTCTGAAAGGTGGAAACCTTGATATGCAATATCCATTTATTACAACTTGCTAAATTGGACCTTGACATTGACATGTTACCAGGCTAAAAACAATATTTCAAAGAATACAAAAATAAAAACATTAAAATAGCTGGTCAAGGAAATCGGACAATTTTGGACAGAACTATCGACTACAACCCAAAATATAAATCGGTGAATATCGGCATTGACAGCAGTAACAATATACTTAACTGGAGCATGTTCATAGTTCATAAGTACGGTTCCAACTTCACTGCAACGGGTCACCGCATAATTGCTCCGTTCCTGTGCCAATGAAAATCACACGAAATGCTAACAACTGGGAAATGTTTCCTGTGTGAACTAATTCCAGAATGAAACAGCCGCGTACCGCCACAAAAGCAACACGCACCGCACAAAATGCATATGGACGTCGCTAATGTAGCAACACAAAACTGTTCATCACTTGAATTGCAATTCTTGTCGAAGGAACATCAATCACGACAAAATCCAGCTTTCTGCACCCACAATATAACTGCAGCAGATTGAGCTTGTTCGTCAGAACCGCTGTCCGCCATTTTCTGAATACACACAACAAACGCACGGTTGACACAGCAAAAGCATTCCATGTAACATTCAAAGCTCACAGCGTTGCTCAAGTACTAACTCAGTGGCTCGGCAAACGAAACCGGAAAATACCTGACCAAACATGGTGGAAATGCGCTAGCAAAGTCGTGTTCAGAATCAAACAGTCCGGAATCTGAATAGCCCTTCCGCATTCCGCCATTGCTGGCCAGATTTTTCAATACCAAATTTTTAATGGAACATGACAGTTTATTAATAGAAATATCAAAGAATAACAAAATGAATATCAAATAATAAATATGTATTGTTGGCGTAGGTAGAATAAGCGGTAGTAAGCTCGATCACCACCCATGTGTACCTGGTTCAAACCCCGCGGCCGGCAGTTTGGAAGCAAATTTGTTTCCATGGATTTTTACGAACTGTAAAAATAGACCTCACCGTTTAGAAAGCAATGCAAACTACTGAACGTATAAGTGGTGCCAAGAAAAATCGAAGACTCGTTTACTGTGGTTGGTGGCGACGTCCTATAAGGGATATACCACGATTTTCATTTTTATTTTTCTTCAAATGTGTATTAAACTTGTGTACATTTACTAGAAAGTCAATGAAACAGATGCAGTAATTTACACAGATGGTTCAGTCATTCGCCAATAACGCGTGAGCTTTTTCAGCACGCTCAGGAAAAAAAATAATAGAAGAGGCAAGTAGGGTCTACGCGACAACCACAAGTAGCTTAACACTGGAGATACGAGAGGGGACAGATGCGATGACGTGGTTGGCGCTCCATGAGTATGATTCGTAAAGTCGAAACAGGAATGGTGAGACGAAACTGGGTGGAGGTACTGGTGCAGACATGGATCAAAGAAATTACCTTCATTTTTGCTTCAATGGACGAAAATGACATTCTTACGGAGAAATTATTTTCGAACAGATGAGTTTTAACCTGCTGAATTGCAGGTTGGCTGGGGACAGTCAAAGGCTAACGGAGAGCGAACCCAGTAAACGCTGGTTGAAATAGGACACGTCGCCGAAGAACAAGCACTAGAGCTCCAAATGGTACTGAAGATTGTGACGTAAAACTACGTTCTTGGCAAAGGTTGTTTATATATCACAATAATAATGATAAAAATGGCCGAAAAAGAACGATCGAGAGAGAGAACAGAAGAGTTTCAGGGTTGCCAGTCCCACTCGCTGACCAGACTGAGAGATGTGGGTGTCAATATTGGTACAGCCCGTAAAGAAAGACCACAGCCAACTATGAATTCATGCGAACTCAGGTTAAAAATTATGGGAAATCAGACCACAACCGGGCACGTGACCTCGCATTCCAGTATTGGTGTGTATAGACGAATTCATTTTAAAATCAACACAAAATGCAAAATCAAAGTTATATTATGCAACACGTTAAGTTTAACACTATGGCGTATCTGTATTAAAGTATTATAGTATAGTATTATAGTAATATTTTTCCATCAATAAATAACCGTAGACTCATAGAATTTAGTAAAATTGCAAAAAAGCTTGCAGTGTTCTATCAAATATATAAATTCAAGCCTCCCAACTGAAACTAGGTCAGGGTTTCCCCGTTCAGTTATATGGCCCAATATTAGAGTTGGCTGTGGAACGACATACTAGATAGGCAAAGAGACTGATTAATTAACATCGAACTGACGTGTAAGGCCGCTGGATGCTGCTGGATTGGTTGCGGCGGAGATTGGGGTGCTATGATGATAGTCCTCTAATAACTGATAACTAGAGGGTATCTGATATTGGACAACGCACAGTGATAGAAACATGCAGACGGTGATATGTTTAAAAAATGTCCCCGGTTTTTTTTAGTTGCAAGTTTCTACAGTATTTCTTGGTATAAGTTACCACCAACTGTGTTGTTGATATAATATGCAACTCTTCAAGCTTCAAGTGAGGCTGTTGATAATATAATCTCTTAGTTGTCTGTGATATCTTGTTGGCATTTATAGGGCTGGTGACAGAGATAGAGAGATGGGGAGAGAGCAAGGGGAATTAGGAAGACAATGGGACCGGGGGGGTGAGAGATTGATGAATTAGAAAGAGAGAGGGAGAGAGACAAATTAGAAAATAAGAGGAGAGAGATGAATTAGGAAGAGGAAAGAGAGATGAATTAGGAAGAGAGAGATGAATTAGAAAGAGATGAATTAGAAGGAGAGAGATGAATTAGAAGAGAGATGAATTAGAAAGAGAGAGATGAATTAGGAAGAGAAGATGAATTAGAAAGAGAGAGATGAATTAGAAGAGAGATGAATTAGGAAGAGAAAGAGAGAGAGAGAGAGAGAGACGAATTAGAAAGAGAGAGAGAGTAGAGTAAGAACAGTTTTAAAGCTAAGACAAGACGGTTATTGGTTACTAAATTGACATCACAGCGCTTCGGACAGACACATAGGTACTCAGTCTCCTCCAGCAGATGTCGAAGGGTATACATACTGATGGTTCCTGTGACTAGCCAGTTAGCCACACTCCTCACTCTGCCACTTAGGCATCCAGTTCTGCTTGTGAAATGAAAATCGAGGACAGGACGCCGCCATCAACCACAGTAAACGTGTCGTCGATGTCACCACTTATACGTTCAGTCGTTTGCTATTGCTGTCTGAACGGTGGGGTCTATTTTTACTGTTTGCAAAAATCCACGGACACAAATTTGCTTCTAAACTGTCCGCTACAAAGTTTTAACCAGGTAAGCTTGGGTTGTGGTCGTGTTTACCTCAGTTTAAGCTACAACAAAACTCATTAAATTGCAGGATAGATTCATTATCAATTTGAATGTCTTCATCTAACAGGTCTTCATCTAACAGGTCTTCATCTAACAAATCTTCATCTAACAGGTGGTCGACCAAGAAACTGAGGAGAGTTCCCCCTTATCTATCTTTAATACCTCGATGATCGATGTTGATGGTGTAAACAATGTGATGAGAGGTCAATGTGGAGTGTTCTAGCTAACGCAGATGATTGGGAAGTTGGAGTGTTCTAGCTAACACAGATAATTGGGACGCTGTAGTGTTCTAGCTAACGCAGATGATTGGGACGCTGGAGTGTTCTAGCTAACGCAGATGATTGGGACGCTGGAGTGTTCTAGCTAACACAGATAATTGGGACGCTGGAGTGTTCTAGCTAACACAGATAATTGAGACGCTGGAGTGTTCTAGCTAACACAGATAATTGGGACGCTGGAGTGTTCTAGCTAACACAGATATTGTGGGACGTGGAGGGGTTCTAGCTAACACAGATAAATTTAGACGTGGAGTGTTCTAGCTAACGCAGATGATTGAGACGCTGGAGTGTTCTAGCTAACACAGATAATTGAGACGCTGGAGAGCGAAATGCAGCATCTATAACTACTTCCAGTATGAAGATCAAGGTTGAGGTCGTTACTGTTATACTTCAGTGGCTATCTGTGACTTCGGTTACTGGGCAGCTGTTGTGTTCCATTTTCAATAATGCTTCGGAAGGTTCTTCTTTGTCTGCTCTGCGATGGGTTTCATATGCTCAGTTATGCCCATGCGTTGCCGGGTCCCACAAAGAATAGTAATACTACGATCTACAAAGTATATCGTAAGCGGTGATCGCCCGAGTGGTTTACCGGGGCCAAATTTGGGGTATAAAGAATAGAACCACTGTTACCTGCCACGTATATCGTAAGAGGCAACTAAGGAGGTTTGGCTAAAATCGGATGCATGTCTCCGCTAGGGAATGCAAACCCGAAACAAATGCTTGCAGAAAACGGATGCACCAGGACGTAAGGCGCATAACATGGTGCAACGACCCTCACAATGAGGAATGGGATAACGGATTCTACGGTCGCCAATCTGCCTCGGAGACTTAGCCACGCAGTAAGAATGTCAGACCTTCCATCACGAGGGTGGCCAAAACTTACTGCGGGAAGAGGTCGGCACAAACGGGAAGCAGAAATCATAGGAATTATATCCTACAGAACTGCCCCAGTATGCAGACTTGAGAAGAAATGGCCACTTACAGACGTCAAGACAAACTGAATGGTGTGACTGATAATCTGAGGCAGACGGCTTCCTTTATTAGAGATTCCGAAATCCTAATCTAGTGAGAACGCAGAAGAAGATAAAATAAGCGGCGACTTAGGTAGTGGTCTAGAGAAGATATCCTAGTAAATAAAAAGCGAAAATAAACAGAAATAAGATGTGCTGGCCTTCTTGTAGACGCATAACTGGCCCAACGTACAATCGCACTTAGGCTCGGATCACATACAGATCACAAGTGTGGTTAATTCACAAATTACAAGTGGCCGATATGGAGCGTTCGAAGAAGAAGATATGCTGAGTTTAAACCATAAAACGGGTTGCCTCTATGAAGCTGCCTGTGAAGTTGGAGTTCCCTGGATGTTAACCATGGTTTGCTCTGTAAACTTCGTTCTTGGAAACCCTATTTCGTTTCATTGACGTAGGTATGATGGACATGACTGCTGGATGTGCTCTGGGGTTTGTATTTCGGTCTGACATGCATACTTTGCAGCCTAAACAGGTTTTATTTTATGTATATGTGGTAGTTGAGTTTGCTGTGTTCTGTTTTGAGTCGGAAGATTATTGTTCTGTTTTCTGTTAAGTCTGGTTGGAAGGTCCAACGTCCAAAACGGCAGACTGCGGAATGAGTGGATGTCCTCTATCGAGGTTTCTAACCTCCAGATGTTTTCTGAAGTCTACTGTCCTGGACATGCGAGTGTCAGCGTCATTGAAAACAAACAAGTATATTACTACAGCATTCTAACTTTTTTAATGAATATGTCCAAGAAAGTGCTGTTCTCAATGTTCGCTGCATCGTCAGAGACCAATAACAACACCACCCTGTATGGAAAATATGTAGCTAATAGCAACTATTCTGCAGAATAAAGGGAATGAGATGGTATACCTCTAAAGTCTGAGAAGGTACACCTGTATGGTGGGTGGAAATGACAAAAAAGGAAAGAAAGCATTCACGCATAAATAAGTCAAAGACTCTACCAAGGACTGACTAGCCTAGAATTACAGTGGACGAACACCTAGAAGAAGAAGATGATAGGAAGGATCACATATAAGAACTTATTGAGAGAGGAGACAGATCCCAGTGAAGAAAGAAATGAAGAAAGACGCTGGATCAGGATGCGACACTTTCCACACAAAACCTGGGAATATAACAAGACGGACTCTTTCATGTTACCCACGGGAAGCGAAGAGGACGCATAGAAATATAGAAGATTTGAATAGATTTGAGCAGAGATTAACGATATACAGGAGAGCTGGAATAAGCTGCAAGAGATGACTAAATATAGAAAACTTGTCATGAGTTGGTTGAGAAACTATGTTTCAATCAGGGTTTAATACACATAAGAAAGAAAGGGAAGAAGAAGTAGAAACTATTGCTGCCTGTTTGACAGAGAACGAAACTGATAGATAATTAGCAATCATTGGTGCCAGATATACAGTTTATGTTATTTGTCTTAAGGCGAAGTTCCTGCTATACATCTTCTGGAAGGAATTCATGAGCGCCCCTAGTATCAGTGCTAACATTTCAGAGTTATCTGCCTCTCAGTTTGTGACGTAACTAGGTCGCTAAGGGAGATAATCTATGTAGGTAGGATACCTGTAAACAATCACAGAAATTGTACAAGTCAGTTTGGGTTTTCTGTATGTCTGTATGTTTATTATGTCCCAGGTTACTCTATGTATTATTTCAACTTTGTGATAAAATAGCTACAAGAAAGGGATACAGCAAGAAGGACTGTGATAACCAGAAGTGGTATCTCCATAAAGGATATGTTTTTCACAATTTTGTCCATGTGTTATCGGAGATTTCATGGGGAGCAGAGAATATTAACACTGCGACCTACAAGGCATGTTACTATTCTTTGCTGACCTTGCGGGCCCCGGCAACAAACGAGAAAACTAAGGTACAATGGGACAAGGTAAAAGTATAGAAGAAATACTATTACCTTGTAGTTAGATTGGGGACAATCAAAGGCTAGTGGTGCAAACCGTACACAAAACTGGACGGTAGGTAAACCAAGTAGTAAAAAAAAAACCGGTAACCTGGACAGATGACGCTCAACAAGGGAGGGTAGGTCGTCTAAGGGTCGCTACCTTAAATGAAAATAGCAACCTGCTGCCTTGCAGGTCGGCTGGGGACAGTCAAAGACTGACGGAGAGCGAATCCAGTAAACGCTGGTTGAAATCGGACACATCGCCGAAGGATAAGCATCAGAGCTCCAAATTATATTGAAGATTGTGACGTAAAAAAAAGTTCTTGGCAAAGGATGTTTATATATCACAATTATGATGATCAAAATGGCCAAAAGAGAACGACCGAAAGAGAGAGAGAGAGAGAAAGAGAGAGAGAAGAAGAAAGAAAACTTCGTTATACGGAGATAGTTTGAACCATCTCTTTAAAGCTGAAAGATTGACTTCATTGCACCGGGTTTATCCCATATGCCTCGGCCTCTCTCCGCAGAAATGGCTCTCCACCTACCGAGAGTATAGCATAAATCACAAACTCAATAGCGCCGGCAACAATCATAGGAAACCTTGGAAAAAATGCACATATGAACAGAACGGCGCGATCCGGATTCGAACCCCCGATCGCAAGGCAAGGGCTTAACCACTGAACCACATCTCTTATCCTATTAAAAACTATAATTACTTTAATACCTCATTCAGTAACCTATTTTCTCTCATGTATTAACCTCAACAGGTCCAGGGTTAATCCCGCTATGTGCAATCTTCCGTGACTGTCATTAGGTGTGTCCAGTGAATTTTCACGCCAGATTCCAAAGACCTCTTTGTCAACACTTCTTGTCCTCTACCGTCACTATGCGGACATCGCCTAATGTTCAAGCTAAACGACGCCCCAATACAAAAATGAACAGCTCGCAAATCACAGCACTTTCTTAGAGGATCGGATATAATCTCCCCTTTCTTGTTTGTTGAAGGGTTCTCTTGTTATTTCATTGGATCATTTATGTGGAAGAATTGCTCTTGTTTAATCCTTTCAGTCAGTAATTTTAAAAAAATGTGTACTTCTGGACGCATTTCTTTGCAATACAAATTTAGCAATCAATGTTTAGTAGGTTAGATCTTTATAACTATAGTCTTAACACATAGGTTACCAAAGTGGGCGGTATCGCCCTCCAGAGGGCACTGAAACTTTCTTAGGGGGCGATAGTGGGTTCAGAAGCATTGAGGAGGGGATGTTCAGGCGATTAGGAGTGGGTAGCTCCTTCAGTATAATCATGGAGACTAGAATGTAATCATGGAGACTAGAATGTAATCATGGAGACTAGAATGTAATCATGGGGACTAGAATGTAATCATGGAGACTAGAATGTAATCATGGGGACTAGAATGTAATCATGGAGACTAGAATGTAATCATGGAGAATAGAATGTAATCATGGGGACTAGAATGTAATCATGGAGACTAGAATGTAATCATGGAGACTAGAATGCAATCATGGAGACTAGAATGTAATCATGGAGACTAGAATGTAATCATGGAGACTAGAATGTAATCATGGAGACTAGAATGTAATCATGGGGACTAGAATGTAATCATGGAGAACTAGAATGTAATCATGGAGAACTAGAATGTAATCATGGAGACTAGAATGTAATCATGGAGACTAGAATGTAATCATGGAGACTAGAATGTAATCATGGAGACTAGAATGTAATCATGGAGACTAGAATGTAATCATGGAGACTAGAATGTAATCATGGAGACTAGAATGTAATCATGGAGACTAGAATGTAATCATGGGGACTAGAATGTAATCATGGAGACTAGAATGTAATCATGGAGACTAGAATGTAATCATGGAGACTAGATGATCATGGAGACTAGAATAATCATGGAGAATGAGAATGTAATCATGGAGACTAGAATGTAATCATGGAGACTAGAGTATAATCATGGAGACTAGAGTATAATCATGGAGAATAGAATGTAATCATGGAGACTAGAATGTAATCATGGAGACTAGAATGTAATCATGGAGACTAGAATGTAATCATGGAGACTAAATTGTAATCATGGAGACTAGAGTATAATCATGGAGACTAGAGTATAATCATGGAGACTAGAATGTAATCATGGAGACTAGAATGTAATCATGGGGACTAGAATGTAATCATGGAGACTAGAATGTAATCATGGGGACTAGAATGTAATCATGGAGACTAGAATGTAATCATGGAGACTAGAATGCAATCATGGAGACTAGAATGTAATCATGGGGACTAGAATGTAATCATGGAAACTAGAATGTAATCATGGAGAATAGAATGTAATCATGGAGACTAGAATGTAATCATGGAGAATAGAATGTAATCATGGGGACTAGAATGTAATCATGGAGACTAGAGTATAATCATGGAGACTAGAGTATAATCATGGAGAATAGAATGTAATCATGGAGACTAGAATGTAATCATGGAGACTAGAGTATAATCATGGAGACTAGAGTATAATCATGGAGAATAGAATGTAATCATGGAGACTAGAATGTAATCATGGAGACTAGATTGTAATCATGGAGAATAGAGTATAATCATGGAGAATAGAGTATAATCATGGAGACTAGAGTATAATCATGGAGACTAGAGTATAATCATGGAGACTAGAGTATAATCATGGAGACTAGAATGTAATCATGGAGACTAGAGTATAATCATGGAAACTAGAGTATAATCATGGAGAATAGAGTATAATCATGGAGAATAGAGTATAATCATGGAGACTAGAGTATAATCATGGAGACTAGAGTATAATCATGGAGACTAGAATGTAATCATGGAGACTAGAGTATAATCATGGAAACTAGAGTATAATCATGGAAACTAGAGTATAATCATGGAGACTAGAATGTAAACATGGAGACTAGAGTATAATCATGGAGACTAGAGTATAATCACGGAGTTTATAGAATAATCATGGTGGTGACTGCATTCTTTCTATTTTTCTTTTTCTTTAGCATATATGATACAAAGAAATTCATGATAAATGTTACAGAAGATAAAAAAAACAGAATAACAATACGATCCTTTTGTACTCGGAACAAAATATACTTGAACTAAGATCTGCTGTCACACAAGTTGCTATCAACATCATAGCAAGAAATATACTTGAACTAAGATCTGATGTCTACACAATGTTGCTATCAACATCATAGCAAACAGGAATTGAGAAATGAATAATAACAGGGCAAAAGAAAAGTCAAAAAGAATATATTTTCTCCATATCAACCACTTGTTAACCACTCTTTGTGATTTGTATGTGATCTTAGCCTTAAAGCGATTGTACGTCGTGCCAGTTATGCGCCTACAAGTAGGCCAGCACATCCTATTTCTGCGCTGCTTTTTATTTACTAGGTTAGCATCCCCAGGGCCTACCTACATTTTTTCAGATCCAGAAGCACTTGAGCTTTCAGCTCTTAGGCACGGTGCCATGAACATCGTAACCCTTCGGTTCGGTGCCACGAACACCGTGAATCTGATAAATCTGTGGCCTTTCTGCCAGCCCGTGGAATTGAGCCCGCACTCACAGAGGACTAGTCACCCGCAGTCCAACGCGATACGAACACTCTGGACAGGCGAGCGCATTCGTATCTTACGACATGGCTTGTAGATCGTAGTAGTACTATTCCTTGCTTCCATTGCGGGGCTCGGCACTACACGGGCGAAAAACTCTATTTATGAAGCACACACAAAAGCTCGTACTAGAAATCTCTTCTTATCCTGTAATGCGATGTACGAAAATCATCAAATCGGAGGTGATCAGATCGGGAGAAGGGGTCAAAGGCTCATGAGGTCATGGTGGTAACATGAGCCAGGGTTAGCGAGGGGCGCGCTAACCAAGACCCTGCCCTAACCTCCACGCGGTGACCCTGGAAACAGACTATGGTTCTGGTCTGGCAAAGAGGGGCAGGGATCGGGGAGAGAAAAACTACTGGTAGGGGTAGCGGTGCAAGTACGGAAACACGATAAAGATACATACAAAGAAAATGCACAAATCTCCTGACCGATGTCCAACAAGATATTGCCCAAGTCCCTGAACGCAAAGAAACAGAAACGAAACGTCTCAGACATGGATGAGAGGTGCATCCAGTGACCAAACGTATGCCCACGTAGGAGAAGCTCGAAGCCCTGAGGAGGGGCAAACATTGCCAGCCCGTCGGCAAGAATAAATAAGACAGGACCGTAACGAATAAAAGTCTACCCTCGTGTTGGTGCGAGAGAAGATTGCAGCTGACCTAGCATTGGTAGCCTGGTGCAGACACATGTACTGGGCAAGGTTTGCCGAGCGCAAAAGAACAAGTTGCGTTTAGTGCATAACGAAACTACCCGCCCTGGGAAAACCGTGCAAGGTACTGTGCGACTAAAATTAACATCCCCGGAAGAACTGAGGTTGGTGATTCCTAACGGGACTGCCAGCCATGGGGCAACCGGGCAATGTTCGATTGCAGTCGTAACTAACATCCCGGAATAACTGTGGCGGGTGATGGCGGCGAGCGCAAAATCCTCAGTTACGCTGATAGCGCCGACTGAAACGACCCTCTACATTGTTTGTACTCGGCCCCATGCCAGTGCTTTCGACGTTAATTGCAAATTGCCACGTACCAATGCGCGTCTAGAAAAGGCTGAGAATGTTCCTTCTCCGGATCAGACTCAAAAATGTACGGTAAAGCAAGGCCGACAATGTACGGACCTGACAGGAAGTCCGGGTCTGAACATTGGCGAAGGCCGAAACTTTACACGGTGTCTTATACGAGTAAGACGCCGTCCGAGGATAAGCTTACAAGCCCGAGAAATATTTCTCAGTCAGAACGGGCATGAACAGCGTAACTCACTGTCCCGGCGTAGATCACAAAGCCCAAAAATACGGCAAAGCTGATCGTACCCTAGGTAAAGCTCACCCTAGTAAATCAAAAGCTGGCTGAAAACGAACACCCCACCGAAGGATAAGCAACTGGGCTCCAATAGGTGCTGAAGGCTGGTGCACGTACATTACGTTCGGACGTTTGGCTGTTTATATATCACAATGAGAATGATTAAAACAGGCCTAGAACGATCGAAGAAGAAGAAGATCGGGAGAAAATCGTTTGGGTGGCTGCGGTAATACTGAGCAAATAAGCGATTGAACGAAGACAGGTATCGACAGTATTACATAAGATAGTGAAAAATTAATTATAAAATATTCAAATAAACAACACTCGACGTTTCGATAAGTTGTTTGTGTACATGTGTGTTCTTGATAAAGGTCTAAGCATCGAAACGTCGAGTGTTGTTTATTTTAATATTTTATAATTAATTTTTCACTATCTTATGTAATACTGCTGATACCTGTCTTCGTTCAATCGCTTATCCTGTAAGCACGACAGAATTAGATAAAAGAGAGAAGTTACTTACATCACAAGTGACTGACCACCTACCCCAGAAGATGAGAACACTTGGTGCATACACAAATGCACTACAACTCAAACTGTCGCCTGTAAATTCGCTTTTATTACCTCAGATCGAAGAGGAGCACTTTCAGTTGATTTCTAGATTGTCAAACTAATGTCTGATCTCTGTTTCACATCTTCCATCCTCTGTTCTGGATAAACAAAATGTTTTAATTGCTTCAGTTTCGTTTCATTTATTTTTATGTTGTTGTTTTGGGGTGTGTTTTTTTGGTACTTTGTCATTAGACGGCCGCAACTGACAGGAAGACCTATTTTTAGAAATTGTCGGAAAGTGTCATCTATTTTTAGATATGTTGTAAACAGTCGTGGACAGTCCACTTTGGGACCCAGGTAGGTCAAGCATTAGTATGTGGATGCATTTGTATTCGGAGTTATTAGTATTTGAAAATTTGTGTGACGATACCGGAATTTTGAACATTTGGGTATCAGAATTTGTATTGCATTTCAATTTATTATTTGAGGGCGGAAAGTCAATCTCAGTCAATCTTTCTTTGAAAATGAATCCTGCAACCATGAATCTTTTACAGCTATCAGCAATGACTGAAAACAAGGCGAGTAGCATTGGTATTCTACATTCTGTAAGATATTGTATGATTATCGATAGGTGCAAGTGCAGAAAGATGGCGTTGCCATAAGACAGGCTTGCAGGGAGTCTTTTCATCTTAGAAAAGGAACGTGGTTAGAAGGCTCACGCCTAACGTATAGACAGATTATTCTGTTCATATACTGCTGGTCTCAGAATTTGACAACCATAACATATTGTGAAAAAGAGTTAAAGATGTCGCCAGGTTCAACTGTTGACTGGTCGAATTACCTGCGGGAGGTATGTGCTAATATACTGATACTCATACTAAACCCTGCAGTTATAAATATAGGAGGCCCAAATCGCACTGTTGAGATTGATGAGAGCCTATTTACTAGGAGGAAAAGTAACGCTGGGCGACTTACTCCACCACAGGTACTTCAATATTTTTTTTTCTTGATGAGAGCCTATTTACTAGGAGGAAAAGTAACGCTGGGCGACTTACTCCACCACAGGTACTTCAATATTTTTTTTTCAAAATGGTGCTATAGCATTAAAAATAGCACCATTGGATAGGCCTTAAAATATTCAATGACACCCTTAGCCAAGTCTGTGTCAATTCTGAAAAAAAGTTAAAGTTTAACTGATTGGGTATTTGGTGGTATCTGTCGTGAGACCAGCGAATGTTTCATGTTCTGTGTTGTTGACAGAACAGCAGCAACGCTGCTACCCATTATTGAGGCACACATTAGGCTCGGTACTACTATTGTATCTGACCAATGGCGTGCCTACAACGGAGTGCGAAATATTGTTGGATATGAACATCTGACAGTTAACCACTCCAAGAACTTTGTTGATCCAATCTCGGGTGCACATACACAGAACATTGAACGTCTGTGATCAGTAAAGGAGTCGAACAAAAAGAAGTATGGTACTCACAGGCATATGCTGGAGTCCTACATGTGCGAGTTTATGTGGCGTCATCGCTGTAGAATCGCAGGTATTGACGTCAACTCCATTCTCGCTGACATAGTTGTCTTTTGTCCTCCACAATGAGCACTTGCCTTTCGATTCAGACTGCTGGTCCACTATTAAAACATGCATTGATTCAAACTGCACAGTCCTTTTTAGGACCATCCTCAAATATCTCAATTAACATCCAATGTGAATTGCACAAGAGTTGATTTAATATATGTTTGTATATCCTTGTAAATTCTCTTCAAATGTGGTGTACTTCAGTGTGTAATTATTGTTTTTATATTATTCGCAGCCCAACAGATAAAGCAGCCTCAGATGCTATCGAGGATTGAACCCACGGCCACAGATGTCCACATTGAAGTTATATGCCACGGAAAAACGGTGGTCACCGCTGGAAAGTTTACTGTTATAAACATCAGGAAAAGTATTAGTTACTTATTAGAAAGGCACATTATCTATATCAGCTGGCTATGACAAAAGAGTCCTCCTTTTCGCTAACGATGCTGCCTTAGTCGCCCACAGTGAGATTGCAATGCCTAATCAATAATTTGTCAAAGGCATGCGACCTATTTTCTCCGACTATAAGTGTCTCCAAAACAATTGTTTTATGTCAGGGAGGTAACACAACAAATATCACTTTAAATGGCAACCATCTAACACCAGTTCAAAAATTCTGCTATCTTGGGTCCATTGGTTAGTGCCAGCCTTTCTCTTGATGAAGAAATCAACTCTCGTGTAGGGAGTGCGGCTACTACATTCGGCATACTATCAAAGCGAGCGTGGACAACACAAAACTGACATTGCAGACGAAGATTAAAATATATCGTATCGAGCCTGTGTAATTAGTTCTTTACTATATGGTTCAGAAACATGGACAGCCTACTAAAGACACTAGAGGAGACTTAACATCTTTCACCTTCGATGTCTCCACAAGATTATGAACATCAGGTGGTACGAGAAGATAACCAACTCTGAAGTACTGCAACGTGCAAATCTGCCTTCCATCATGGGCATGCTCAGCAGTAGACGACAGATGGTTGGGGCATGTGAGAAGAATGGAAACCTGTCGCATACCAAAAGAAATGTTCTGTGAACTTTCGGAGGGGAAGAGACACCAGGACAGACCACTGCTCAGATATAAAGATGTCTGCAAAGCCTCAATGAAAAACTTTTCTATAGGTCCTAGCACATGGGAAAAACTAGCTGATGACAGAGTTGTGTGGAAAGCCAAATTGCAACAGAAAGGGTGCAGAATCTTTTGAGAAGAGACTTATGTATGAGCTGAACAACAAGAGAGAAAAGTGAAAACTCAGAAGTTGTCACAGTAAAACAATTGCCAATTGACCGTCTGTAAAGACAAAGGCATATATATATATATATATATATATATATATATATATATATATATATATATATATATATATATATATATATATACTTATTAGAAGCATGTAGTAGTTTAGAAAATTTTTAGAGAATTAATGTTATCTCAAGACATTAAATGAACACATATACACACAACTCAGTGTGTAATTATTGTTTTGGTATTATTCGTAGCCCAACAGATAAAGCAGCCTCAGATGCTATCGAGGATTGAACCCACGGCCACAGATATGTCCACATTGAAGTTGTATGCCACGGAAAAACAGTGGTCACCGCTGGAACAACACTGGAAACAAGAAGTTTGTAGGTATTGCTTATTATCTCTGCTTATGTTTGTCCTTATTTCTTTTGTTATAATTCTGTTGGCTGACCTATTTTCTTACTCTGCTATTCCCTGTGCCTATTTCTCTGCTGTATTAACCTGTAGTGTACCATTTGCAATCCACTCATTCTTTTCATCGTGGAACCATATCTTTGGCTGTCGGCAATAGGAATTCTCTAGCATGTACATATGTTGTATATATATTTCATGTTTCTTTTTAGTGACACATTTTCATTTTATGGTAGTTAGGAGTTTATTGCTGTATTCTATATTTAGCATGCTGTGTAGTCTGTTTTATTCTATGCTTGATAAAGGCCTCTTAGTCAAAACTTTGTGTTTTTATGTATTTTGTGAATTACATGTGGTTCTTCTTGAACCTTATATCAACAAATTCAAGAGCAAACAGGACGTTGTTTGCTATTGAATTTTGAGTAATGATTACTTTGATGCATACTTTTCTAGGCATCACAGGTTTGCAGTAAGAAATTAATTAATCATTGATTGGTCAGATAGTTGGAATTTCAATATTTTTTCCTTTTCTTCAGGTCGTGTTAAGAGGAAGAATGCCAAGAGGAGCCATTCTGGTGTTGGAGGCGATGATGAAGATTCAGGAGATTAAACATTGACTGCAATTCCCATTAAAAATTTATTCATGAATTATATATTGTGTTACGTCATTGTAATGTGTGGCTGCTTGTATTTAAGGATTTGATTGAATGCAATTGTATAGCTTATCTGTGTCAACCAGATGTTTTTAAAGGAAAATCTCAATTTCAACCTATGAAATATCTGATGGCATCGTTGTTTCATAACCTGAATGCATAAACATCCTGTTGCTTTCAAATTCTTAATTCTTCTGTGGGCTCAACATTTGCCAACAATTAAAAGAACTTTTCTTGGTTTATCATTGAAGAAACAATTTCTTGTAGCCACTGGATGAAAAGTTCTGATGTCATCCATAACTTTGAATTGGCTCTGTAATTCATTCACAGTTTTGTCAGACCTTGAAACCATGATTTTAAAATCTTCCAATCACAAATAAAGGCCATTTTTCACTAACTGCTTCTTCAATTCCAACTTCGAGAAATATTTCGGATATTCTTTTCTTTTGTCCTTCTCTGCTTTTTGCCGCTAGGCGTAGCAGGTTTAACTGATGATCGGTTTCCGAGATAATGCACGCTCGGTCGCTTGATATGTTGTGGTATTGTGGAGTTTTAAGATGTCTGTAACTCCATCAACCCATCTATTTCTTGGTCTGCCCCTTCCTCTTGATGATTCCATTTTCAGGTTGTACCCTCTTGCAACTGGTGTATTCGGGTTCATTCTGACCAAGTGGCCAAACCATTTAAGTCTCTGTTTTTCAATAAATCTAATAGCAGGTGTTGTTCCGACTGTTCTTCTAATTTCTTATATGGTCTCTTCTTGTTTTATTTACTGCTTTCCTCAAGCATCTCATTTCGCATGTGTTAATTTTCCTTTCTTGTTCTTTTGTCAGTGCCCATATTTGGCACTGGTAGCACAGTGTTGGTATGAAGATTGCATTTATAATCTGTCCTTTAGTCTCTACTGGAATTGCTGGGTGTTTCAAGATTGGGGTAAGCTGGTATGTAATGTTGCTGGATTCTAGTTTCGATCTCTCTGTCCAGTCTACTATCAGATGTGAAGATACTTCCAAGGTATTTGAATTCTCTCACCTGCTTTAGCGTTTGGTCATTTATTTGAATGTTAATATCTTTATGTTCTTTGCTTATAGTCATGACTTTTGTATGTTGATCTTCATGTTGTATTTGAGGCAGCTATTGTTGAGTAAGTTTGTGTTCTTGAAGCTGTTCAATATTATTATGGAATAAACACTGGTCGTCAGCAAAGAGTTCATTTTGTTGGTCTATGTCTCGTGATGTTTCGTCTATTTTGGTGATACTATCCATGTATATAATAAAGAGGAGAGGTGATAAACACATCCTTGCCGTACTCCTGATGTTACTGGATTTCGGATATTAGAAAGTATAAATGTTGATGAGAAAGATCTTAGACTGATAAAGAATATGTACTGGCAACAAAGTGCAGCCATAAGACTAGAGAATCAGATTGGAATCTATCATGCGATACAATTAGGAGTAAGACAAGGACGTGTACTCTCACCAGACCTGTTTAACCTATACAGTAAAAACATCATGGGGCATAGAAAAAAAGGTTAGAATACAGTTGGTGGACAATCTAAGATACGCTGACAGAATTTTCATGGCTGCAAATGAACAAGACCTGATATACATATTATTGAGAGAAAGGATTAAACATGAATATAACGAAAACAGAGGTTATGTTGTCTCTTGTATGAACTTCACTGTCTTTTGTAGCTCACACAGAGGTCCGTGTAGTTTTCTGTTGAGTGTTGTTTCGTTAGTCTTGAAGTATGTGCTCTGTAGTCTGGTGTGCCTGTACACATGGCTGAATTGCCAATCTTGAATTTTGTATCCATGTGGCTACGGAGTCGATTGTGTCCTGTTCTAAGGCACAGAATGACAACTTGTTCCAAGATGTTTAATTTCCTGGTATTCAACAGTGAGAGTGTATCCACTGCGCTGTTTAAAAAGTAGAGTCTGTAGACCTGGCAATTTTCTGGACTGGAGTGCTGATTTTGTATCAGTCAAAAATACAACAGGTTCTGGTATTCAACAGTTTCTTAGTTGCCACCTTGAGTGCCTGAATTTCTCCATCATAGTCGTGACAGAATTTCCCAGTTGGTACTCTAATCGCATCTCTAACGTTGTTTGGGTATTCTATGTATACTCCTGATCCTCCATTCTTCACTGCATTTTCTGCTTATCCATCCGTATGTACCCAGGGATCATAATATGGGTATTCTTCATCAAGTAAACTGAGAGTGACTGTCTAGTGCTCATCCGTCCATTCTTGGCATCAATGGTCCCATCATGAATTTATCTCTCTGCAGCCTAAGAGGTTCCACATTTGCATGACTTATAGCAAAGATGGTATACACGGTTTGGGCACATACAATACAATGGACATTTATTAAACAACTAGAGGATCTGGCATTGTGGCCCCCAATCATACACAGATAAAATGAATGTTCTAAATAATGTTAGCAACTAGGTTTGAAAATACATGCAGTGTACCAGATTATGCTGGAGAAAACTACTATACAGGATGTAGAATCATACACATACTTTGGTCGCGACACAGAAGGGGGAACAAACAAAGATGTCAAGATAAGGATACAAAAGTAAGGGAAACCTTATCGCATTGAGTAAGATATGGAAGTCAAGGAGATCAAAACAAACACAAAGCTGAGAATCTCTCAACCAAATGTGAAGTAAGTGCTGTTCTATTGTTCGAAGACCGAACGGAAGCATTGCAAGACAGGCACTGTTTTGGAACCGTAGGGGAAGGCCTATAAATACCAGGAGAGAGCTAGAGACTGATATTAAAAGGATAGGTAAAATATGGAAAGAGTTAGAAGGGATGGTAAGAGACCGGAAGGTGAACCTGTGCTTTTTAAAAAATCCTTTGCTGCTAATGAAATCCATTCTTCCTTTTTTTTATTTCATGTATCTCAGTATCTTCTTATATCTAGCAATAACGAAATTATTAGAAATATACCACAGATATGGAGACTGGCACTCATGTGCCCCATAATAAAGAAAGGGAAAAACAACAAGAAGGCCACCAGGTACAGACCCATAAGCTTAACCAGCTGTGTTTGCAAAATAATAGAGAGAATGGTCAACAGAAAACTTAATTAAATGGTACCTGGAATCAGAGAAACTACTAGTGCCAGAACAAGCAGGATTTAGAGAACACAACAGCACAGAAGATCACATAACATATATATCACAGATTGTTGAAGATGCCTTCCAACAGAAAAAGAAAGTCTGCACCCTCTGGATAGACCTTCAAAAAGCCTTTGATAGAGTATGGAAAGATGGGTTACAAGTGAGTCACTATGGAAGACCTCAATAGTTAAAAAAAACTTCTAAAACATGGGGTCCCTAAGGTACCAGTATTGTCTCCCACCTTGCTCCTCGTATTCATCAATGACCTCATACCAGATCTGTCACATGGTGTGAGAACTGTCCTTTATGCTGATGACATAGCAGTATGGAGTGTAGAAGAACACATAACTATAGCTAATAAACAAATACAAAAGGTTGCAGGCAACATGGGCAGAGAAGTGGTTGGTGCAGATCAACGCTGAAAAATCGCCAACAGCACTATTCACACTATCAAACAAAGAAAGACAGGGCAGGATAAATACTACTCAGGAACGCACAAGTTCCAATAGACGAGGAACCAAATCACTTAGGCATCACATTAGATAAAAGAATTACATGGGAGCCCCACTTGGAGAGAACAGACAAAAGCAAGAATGAAGTTAGCTATCCTGAGGAAACAAGTTGATCAAGTTGGGAGCTGATGGGCACAGAAATCTACAAATAGCTCACCATTTTCATTTATGTTTCCATGACCATCAATTTCCATCTCTCTCTCATTACCAGTGTTATCGCTGCCAACCTTGACATTCAGGTCTCCCATAAGAATCAGCATGTCATGCTTTTGTACTTTATCTGCAGTTGTGAATAGAAATGTTCTTTCCTCTCCTCTTCTGCGCTGTTCTTCGGGGCATAATACATAATGATGTAGGTCTTCTGGAACTTAACTTTAAATTGGGCACTTATGATGCGGTCAGACACTGGTTCCCATTTCATCAGCCTTTTGGACGCTTCATTGGATAGCAGCATGGTCACACCATTTTAATGGGGTCATCTTAATTTTCTTTGCTCGAGTAGAGCAGCGTTTCTCCCGTCCGGAGTCTTGTTTCCCTAAAGGCATTCCATCTTGTTTCACATAATTCTAGCACTGTGAGCTGGTAGTGATGCATCTCTGTCCGTTGGGACATCTCGCAGCGTCCTCACATTTCAAATCCCTATAAAAATAGGCTTCTTCTGCGAAATCAACTTGTAAACCTCTAATTTTCTTCTCTGCGGCTAAAAAATGGTTGGGAACCTATGAATTAGAACATATAAGAACGATCTACCAGACATCACCAAGGATATAATACTCCCAACCCCATAATAATTATACCATAAGAACTACCAGACGCCACATGGGAGAGCTAAATACTCTCCAAAAGAAAACAGTAACCTGTTAATTGACAGAACAACTATATCCAAGCGAAGCAAGATCCAAATATATAAATGGTATAGATGGATCGGCAACTGGAGTAGTGAGAAGGGCATGAGTTAATGTAAGATACCAAGATCAAACAAATGAATCCAACGGTACACCTACTGGAAAATTCGGCTGAGGTACAGGCTCTAAACATTGCAGCTAAAACACTAACGAACACAGCAAGCCATTGTCAGTAGATTGTATTCCTCACCGTTAGTATTGCAAGTGACAAGAGAGTAGCGACCCTTAGACGACCTACCCTCCCGGGTTGTTGTGCGTCCTCTTCCCAGGTTACCGGTCTTTATTTGGACTACCTGGTTTGCCTGCCGTCCAGTTTTGTGTACGGTTTACTCCGCTGGCCTTTGATTGTCCCCAATCAAACTACAAGGCAGTAGTAGTTCCTGCGAGCGGAAACGCACACTGGATTCAAGCCTCTGCTGGGCTTTCCAGTTTTGCTTCACATTTGAGTGGTTCGCTCACCCCTACGCTTGCCACGTCCCTTCGTCACTCCACCATGAGCACCGTGCACGTATGCCCTACCGTTAGGACCACCCGTGCATCGTTCGCATGCGTGTTCGCTCTGCTTTGGTGCCTGGCCACGGTGTCTATTAGTTCTCACCGTGCACACATTCACCATGCCTCTAGATTGCCCGGACACGGAGCTAAACTCGGGCCCACACCTCAGAGCTCAGTTTCGCCCTATGTGGACCCACGTCTCTTCTCTGGATGCACACCTCATCCCTTTATGATTATCCGTTCAGCTTTTCCCATCGGCCGGAGAGATGTGCATTAATAGTCACTCTGGGATTCCGCTCGTCTGTGTTGCGAGCGGATCTCATCCAACGTGACTACGTCTGCATAACTACCTATACCAGAGTATCTCTTCCTAGATCCCTACCCGCTTACACAGACAAGAACCATAGTCTGTTTCCAGGTTCACAACGTGGAGGTGGGGTATGATCTTGATTAGTGCCAGCTCACTAATCTTGGTGCGGCGTTTCGCCTTTGACCCCGTCTGCGTATCTAAGCTCTGGTATGGATTTACCGCCTATAGTGAAAGGGTCGTAATTCACATAGTTTGCATCGTATTTTACATTTCTCATAATGTTCTCTACATATATGTTGAATACGTATGGGGATAGGATACATCCCTGTTTTACCCCCTTTTGAATTTTGAACCATTCAGCTATTTCACCTCCTATGAACAAACACTTACACAGACTAAAACTAGTTCCATGATCCACATGTGGACAAACAGCCGAACACATCCTGCAAGATTGTCACCTAATGAATCAACTGCGGAAAGAACACTGGCCAACAGAGATAGACATCAACATAAAGCTGTTTGGAAGCTTTGATGAACTAACAAACACAACAACATACATCCAGAGAAACGGACTCATTGTGTAGACCTTGAACATCAGCGAACGAGAAGAAGAAGGAGAATTTTCTTCTTTGCATTTGGTTAATTTTTGGTGGGTTCATTGGTTGTGCATGGTGTTATTTTCTAAGCGCTTGGACGTTTCAGAAACGGCATAACGGACGTAACGGACGTAACGGCCGTAACGGACGGGTCGGTATTAAAATCAGTCAAGGAAGACAAAATACTACAATATTGATTGAGGAAGGGGTATAGAAGACGTTGGGAATTTGTCTACCTTGAAATCCACTGCCATCTCCACGAATACAAAGATGAGGATACTCAGCTCCGATGTGAAACCTGTGTATGACTCGGAAACATGGCGAGTCACCAAGTAAAATACAAATAAAATTCAGACTTTTTCAACATCTGACCCATGTTATGAGGATAAAATGGCGATGGGTCGGACACACCCTACGGAAGGACACAGTCGAGTGTCACTAGACAAGGACTTGAGTGGAACCCGCAAGGAAAACTAAATAAAGGACGCTCTACACAGACCTGGAGATGAAATCTTCTTGAGGAACGGAATAGTGCTCGACTATCCTCGAAGACCGTAAGAAAAGTGGCAAACAACTATTGATGCCTTATGCTTCACTAGGAGCGAGAGGAATAAGTAAGTGCAAAAACGGGAGTATGGCACAGGAGCATACACAACTGCAGCATAGCAAAATCTACAGGACAACATACAGAACACAGGCCTTAGAATCATCACCAGAGGTCTGAGAGAGAAGTACACAAATCAAAGATCTGGAGTAAACTGCTGGTATTTAGAGCTGGGGACAACGCTGGGAGGAGAGGGGGGATGCTAACGCTTAGAAAATAACCGCAACAACGAACCCACCAAACCAATCAACGAATCCACCAAAAACCGCATTAAAAGACATATCTTCCGCATAAAAACACAAACATCCTATCATTATATGATACTACCATACAACTTAACAGTGATAACAACACAATTCCAGAACAAAGACAGCGAGGAAAGGAGGAACAAATATATTATAGAAACAAAAAACAAGCAATTAATTGCCATAATGGACCTCAGAGATAACAGAGGCGACGAAAGAGACTACGAAGCGCATACTAGGGCCCGTTTTAGAAATCTCTTCCTGACCTGACGCTGTGAGGCATACTGGATTCGAGAAAGAAAGAAAGAAAGAATTGCCATACTGTTCAAAAATTCAAAAATTAAAAGCTTGTGATTGTTGAGTTTGGGATTGTTAGCCATTGTTACCCATCTCAAGATGTCAGAACTTAATAAAAAAAAAAAAAAAAGACGAAAACGAAAGGAAGCGGTAACTATGTGGCTTGTTTTTCAACATGAAACCCCTAAAAACGCAAATGGAATAAACCGCGCGGACAGTTTGACCTATGGAAATCACAGGACAATCCCCGACACGCCTACGGGATACCCGGGGTTTACCCGGAAGTCGTTGTTCAGATCTTTTTGCGGTCGGCTAATGACAAAGTACCGTTTTTTTTTGCGCCCGCTCGCTATGAATTCATGGCGTCTCTGAATGATTTTTGCGTGAACCATTGCTTTCTTTGACACCGTGTCCTACGCCATTCAGACGAGTCTTGAATGCAAAGCAGAAGTGGCAAGCCTCATGTTTGTGGAAACGTCAATGAGCGTGTCCAACTGTTGTACAAAGACAGAGAGTGTCCAACTGTTGTACAAAGACAGAGAGTGTCCAACTGTTGTACAAAGACAGAGCGTGTCCAACTGTTGTACAAAGACAGAGAGTGTCCAACTGTTGCACAAAGACAGAGCGTGTCCAACTGTTGTACAAAGACAGAGTGTGTCCAACTGTTGTACAAAGACAGAGCGTGTCCAACTGTTGTACAAAGACAGAGTGTGTCTAACTGTTGTACAAAGACAGAGTGTGTCCAACTGTTGCACAAAGACAGAGCGTGTCCAACTGTTGTACAAAGACAGAGAGTGTCCAACTGTTGTACAAAGACAGAGAGTGTCCAACTGTTGTACAAAGACAGAGCGTGTCCAACTGTTGTACAAAGACAGAGTGTGTCCAACTGTTGTACAAAGACAGAGTGTGTCCAACTGTTGTACAAAGACAGAGTGTGTCCAACTGTTGTACAAAGACAGAGAGTGTCCAACTGTTGTACAAAGACAGAGTGTGTCCAACTGTTGTACAAAGACAGAGTGTGTCCAACTGTTGTACAAAGACAGAGTGTGTCCAACTGTTGTACAAAGACAGAGTGTGTCCAACTGTTGCACAAAGACAGAGTGTGTCCAACTGTTGTACAAAGACAGAGAGTGTCCAACTGTTGTACAAAGACAGAGTGTGTCCAACTGTTGTACAAAGACAGAGTGTGTCCAACTGTTGTACAAAGACAGAGAGTGTCCAACTGTTGTACAAAGACAGAGCGTGTCCAACTGTTGTACAAAGGCAGAGTGTGTCCAACTGTTGTACAAAGACAGAGAGTGTCCAACTGTTGTACAAAGACAGAGTGTGTCCAACTGTTGCACAAAGACAGAGTGTGTCCAACTGTTGTACAAAGACAGAGCGTGTCCAATTGTTGTACAAAGACAGAGCGTGTCCAACTGTTGTACAAAGACAGAGTGTGTCCAACTGTTGTACAAAGACAGAGCGTGTCCAATTGTTGTACAAAGACAGAGTGTGTCCAACTGTTGTACAAAGACAGAGCGTGTCCAATTGTTGTACAAAGACAGAGAGTGTCCAACTGTTGTACAAAGACAGAGTGTGTCCAACTGTTGCACAAAGACAGAGCGTGTCCAACTGTTGTACAAAGACAGAGTGTGTCCAACTGTTGTACAAAGACAGAGTGTGTCCAACTGTTGTACAAAGACAGAGTGTGTCCAACTGTTGTACAAAGACAGAGAGTGTCCAACTGTTGTACAAAGACAGAGTGTGTCCAACTGTTGTACAAAGACAGAGTGTGTCCAACTGTTGTACAAAGACAGAGAGTGTCCAACTGTTGTACAAAGACAGAGAGTGTCCAACTGTTGTACAAAGACAGAGAGTGTCCAACTGTTGTACAAAGACAGAGAGTGTCCAACTGTTGTACAAAGACAGAGAGTGTCCAACTGTTGTACAAAGACAGAGAGTGTCCACTTGTTGTACAAAGACAGAGAGTGTCCACTTGTTGTACAAAGACAGAGAGTGTCCAACTGTTGTACAAAGACAGAGAGTGTCCAACTGTTGTACAAAGACAGAGAGTGTCCAACTGTTGTACAAAGACAGAGAGTGTCCACTTGTTGTACAAAGACAGAGAGTGTCCAACTGTTGTACAAAGACAGAGAGTGTCCAACTGTTGTACAAAGACAGAGAGTGTCCAACTGTTGTACAAAGACAGAGAGTGTCCAACTGTTGTACAAAGACAGAGAGTGTCCAATTGTTGTACAAAGACAGAGCGTGTCCAACTGTTGTACAAAGACAGAGAGTGTCCAACTGTTGTACAAAGACAGAGAGTGTCCACTTGTTGTACAAAGACAGAGAGTGTCCAACTGTTGTACAAAGACAGAGAGTGTCCAACTGTTGTACAAAGACAGAGAGTGTCCAATTGTTGTACAAAGACAGAGAGTGTCCAACTGTTGTACAAAGACAGAGAGTGTCCAACTGTTGTACAAAGACAGAGCGTGTCCACTTGTTGTACAAAGACAGAGCGTGTCCAACTGTTGTACAAAGACAGAGCGTGTCCACTTGTTGTACAAAGACAGAGCGTGTCCACTTGTTGTACAAAGACAGAGCGTGTCCAACTGTTGTACAAAGACAGAGAGTGTCCAACTGTTGTACAAAGACAGAGAGTGTCCAACTGTTGTACAAAGACAGAGAGTGTCCAACTGTTGTACAAAGACAGAGAGTGTCCAACTGTTGTACAAAGACAGAGAGTGTCCAACTGTTGTACAAAGACAGAGAGTGTCCACTTGTTGTACAAAGACAGAGCGTGTCCAACTGTTGTACAAAGACAGAGAGTGTCCAACTGTTGTACAAAGACAGAGCGTGTCCAACTGTTGTACAAAGACAGAGAGTGTCCAACTGTTGTACAAAGACAGAGAGTGTCCAACTGTTGTACAAAGACAGAGAGTGTCCAACTGTTGTACAAAGACAGAGAGTGTCCAACTGTTGTACAAAGACAGAGAGTGTCCAACTGTTGTACAAAGACAGAGAGTGTCCAACTGTTGTACAAAGACAGAGAGTGTCCAACTGTTGTACAAAGACAGAGAGTGTCCAACTGTTGTACAAAGACAGAGAGTGTCCAACTGTTGTACAAAGACAGAGAGTGTCCAACTGTTGTACAAAGACAGAGTGTGTCCAACTGTTGTACAAAGGCAGAGCGTGTCCAACTGTTGTACAAAGACAGAGCGTGTACAACTGTTGTACAAAGAGACTAGCGACTGTCACATATATTCCCAAATTTTTTCGGCCCACCGCCCACTTTGCACGGCATAAACTTTGTAGCGCCCCCATCCCTATTATAACAGTTTGCCAACGCCACCCGACACATATATATATACATGCTCTATTTTCACTTTGACATAGAAAATTGATATATATTTCTGTCATACATGGTCAATTTTCAAATGATTATATACATGAAATAGATAATTGATGAAAAAATGGATCGTGTAATATGGGCATTAGATGATTTGAAATGCAGAATTCAAATTTTAAATGATTATTCAAGCGCAAAATCACGAAAAAATTCCCAAATGCTTCTGAACAAACTACGCCCCCTTCCCGGAATGCTGCAGCGCTCACATGGTGGATGGGGAGAGGGTACCACCCACTTTGGGAAACGCTGGGCTGTCATAACGCACTGTTCCTCATAAGAATGGCGCCTTTTTTTAAAAAAAATCGTCGGAAGTTATATTGCTTTTGTGTAAACTATTCACCAGAGGTTCTTATCTTTAACTTGTTAAGCAGACTGTAAGAATGGGCGTTACCAAATTGTTAAAAATGGGTGATATTTCCGTGTTTGACACCTCAGTAAGGTCATCAAACGTGTCTGTCCTGTTGAGGAGAAATAAAACCGATACTTGCACACGCGGGGAGATAGCTTCGCACAACTGATTGTAATGCCTTTGCCCATGACATACAATCCACTCAGCGTATTTGTAGAAATGGGAAATAAACGCTGTAATGACAGTCAGTGAAACAGATTGTGTCTCCGTCAACTGTGACCTGTGTTGACTTTTCAGTCAACTGTGACCTGTGCTAAGGTTCATCAAACGTGACCTGTCCTGTTAGGAAATAAACCTGATACTTGCATCACGCGTGAGATAGCTTCCACAACTGATTGTATGCACTTGCCCATGACATACAATACACTCAGCGATTTTAGAAATGGGAACGCTGTACTCAGTCAGTGAACGATTGTTCTCCGTCAACTGTGACCTGTGTTGACTTTTCAGTCAACTGTGACCTGTGCTGGTGTCTCAGTCAACTGTGACCTGTGAGGTGTATGACCCTCAGGACTTTGATATTCTCTGCTGAAAATTAAAATTGGGGTATATCATTGCAGAACGTCACCATCAACCACAATAAACGAGTCAATTTTATAGGCACCACTTATACGCTCAGTACTTTGCCATTGCTTTTTGAACGGCGAGGTCTATTTTTACCTTCGTAAAATCCACAGGAACGAAGTTGCTTCCTAACTGCCCGACATGGAGTTTGAACCAGATACGTTTGGGTTGTGATCGATTTCCCTACTGCTTAAGCTACTAACGTCCACATTCTCTATTACATTTGTAATGTACATTGTTTGTCTGGTCGTCCAAGACCCTACTTGAGTAGGAGTCTTCGCAGCACTGTGCATAGCACTACGCGCCTAGAGTTGTTGAAGGCCTCTGGGTCTGAAAGAAAGCCAGATAATTCTCCCCCACCACCCACCCACCCCACCACCCAACTTTAACTTATGAAAAAGAATGAAAATTCATAATTCATGAGGCTTCAAAGAAGAAGGGTGGCTTCTGTGGCTTAGAAGATAGTTATTCGGTCTATTAACCCCGACGTTCACGTTGCGGATAGTTTGGTTGCAAATTATTTCGCCTGGATTTTTACAAAAGGACGATGGCACCACCCGTTCAGAAAGCAATGGCAAACTACTGAACGTAAATAACGCCTAGAAAAATCACAAACATCGTTAAAAAGCTGGGATTGATTCGCAAAGTCCTGTAAATGATATGCAATGAACTTTTATTTCAAAAAAGAAGAACAAATCTGGTGGTCCCTGAGACTGTCCTCTATTGAGATATAAAACAAGTGTCTGATGTTGAAGCCTAAGATTAAAAAAAAAAAAACCTTATCAACTTGGTTTCTCCGAAAAGAGTTAATTCTTGTTTTAATGTTTGAAATAATGGATTTATCTTCTATTCTTATCTACAGGTATGTGTTTGTTATTTTGTCATGCTTTTGAACAGGCTTTTATGTGCGCTACATAAGTTAGTGCTTTTTTCACTCATCATCAAGGTTCGGGTCCTTTATAGTGACGGGGGTCTCTGTGGCTAAGTGGTTAAGCCCTTTGCCTTGTGAGTCGAAGCACGTGGGTTCTGTTCACGAGTGAAGTTTTTTTCCAGAGACCCCTAGGATTGTTGCTTCTGCTACGGAGTTCGTGATTTGTGCAATACTCTCGGCAGGTGGCTGCCATTTCTGCTGAGAGGGACCGAGCCATATGGATAAAACCCGATACAATGAAGTCATTCTTCGACTTAAAAATCCTTTATAGGACGTTGCTCTCTTTGCAGCACATCTCAAACTCACTCTGTCTCTAGCCAGCTCACCCACTTCGTCCATGGTCATATTCATGGTTTCTTTAACATCTTGTAGCCATCTTCTTCTTGGTCTGTCTCTGCCTCTTGTATTGTTCTCGCGTGACGCTTGATGTGACCAAAATAACTAATTTTTCTGTATAGCATATTGTTTATCAGCCAATTGTCTCTAACATTCAGTTTTTTTCGCTGCCTCTGTTATTTCTGAGAGCCGTCTTTTGCGTGAACGGATAGTTGATTTGTATCCATTCCATCGAAGTAACATTGCACTTTGAGACGCACTGTTTGTTATTAATCTGCTTATGTGGCCGAAGCATTTAATTTGATCTTTGATAAAGTTCAATACGGATGTTGTACCCACTTTTTCTGATGTCTTCATTTCTAAATTAATCTCTTCTTAATACTACCAGACTTTTGCGTAGATACTTCTTCTCTGTTGTGACGTTTGTTGATAAATGAGTGAATCTTGTTTGAATTTAAAACGTATTTTTAGTTTCTGTAAATGGGTCACTGTTTGATATGGATGGATAGTTAGTCTATTAATATCCCAAACTGGAACGGGAGGTCACATTAAGTCTGATCTCACTTGACCTGTCAGACTTGGGTAACTCTGTCGGAAACATTGTTGCCTACCATGACCAGCATAGTTCTCCGGGTCATTGAGGCATACAAGTCACTACAAGGTAACCTCCAACAATACTGCTGACCTACCTAATCAAGGGCTGTGTGTCGTTAACATTTTCATCCATGAGATGTTATATTTTTCTTATTTTTGGTGTGTGTAATGTGGTGGTCTTGAAATTAGCTTCCTTGAAAGCATTGAGTTTTGATGATAAAATACACATCCATCTTTTTTTTCTGAACTGCCATCCTACTTATTGATTCTCTCTCTCTCTCTCTCTCTCTCTCTCTCTCTCTCTCTCGCTCTCTCTCTCTCTCTCTCTCTCTCTCTCTCGCTTGCGATCGTTCTTTTTGCCATTTTTATCATTCTTATTGTGAAATATAAACAGCCTTTGCTAAGAACGTAATTTTAAGTGACATGTCCGGTTTCAGCCGGCGTTTACTGGGTTCGCTCTCCGTCAGCCTTTGGCTGTTCCCAGCCTACCTGCAAGACAGCAGGTTGCTATTTTCTTTTAGGGTAGCGATCCTTAGACAACCTTCCCTCCCGGGTTGTTAAGGGTCATCTGCCCAGGTTACCTGTCTTTTATTGGTCTACTTCGTTTGCCTGCCGTCCAGTTTTGTGTACGGTTTGCTCCGCTAGCCTTTGATTGTCCCCAATCTAACTACAAGGCAGTAGTACGACTTATTGATTCAAAGACTTAATCTCGAAAAGATCCAGGAAAACGAGTATCAGAGTCGCCCGAGTGGTTATCGGGGCCCAAATTTGAGGTGTAAAGAATAGAATCACTGTTACCTGCCATGCATGTCGTAAGAGGTGACTAAGGAGGTTTGGCTGAAATCGGATGCACGTGTCCTAAACGTGTACAAGTCTATGCGTTTAGGGGCCTACTAAACCAATGTGCAACGTATACACGTTCTTGGCATAGATCAAACATATCACAAAGAGTGATTAAAATTGGTAGTAAAGAACGAACGCAAAGAAGAAGAAAGTATTAGAGTAACTGGTGCAGTTATATCTGCTTCTACTTTTACACTCACATATATATATGAATGGCACGGTAGGGTTATACAATAATAAATTTTGGGGATCTCTGTGATCAGATGGTTTGGCCACTTGGTCAAAATGAACCCGATTACACCAGTTGCAAGAGCGTACAACCTGAAAATTGAATCATCAAGACGAAGGGGCAGACCAAGAAAAAGATGGATTGAAGGAGTTAGAGACATCTTAACACTCCACAATACCACAGCATATCAAGCGACCGACCAATCATCAGTTAAATCTGCTACGTCTAACGGCAAAAACGCAGGAATGACAAAAGAAAGACAAAAACAAGATGCAGTGATTAGAAGAGGTGTCATGGTTGTCAAAAGGTATCTCTCTCTATCTCTCTCTCTCTTTATCCCCGTCAAAGGTATGAGAACCGCTGTGTTAGAGACACGCGGCAGCTGCACAAACTACTCCCACATCAAGGAAACCAAGGTAAGTTGAGAACATTCCTGAAACTGCTCAAGCAATCATTCCAGCTGAATGTTCATCTCCGCAGTTAAAAGATGAACGGGGTGGAGGAAACTACCTTTTTTTCGTTCTAAAGAGATAAATAATTGAAAAGGTTGATGGCTGGCCTGGTTTCGCTAACAGATTTCCATGGATTCCCTGACCTACATTCGAGACCAGCATCTGATTAAGTTAGAACCGTGGCCACCGATAACATAAGTTACAGGGGGGCCACAGTTAACACCTAGCTGTTGTGCCATGTAACATGAATGAAAATGAGAATCGTGGAAATTCCTCATTTCTAGTGTAACCTTTTCTTGATAAAGGCCTTTTGGTCGAAACGTTGTTGTGTATTGTCATTATTTTTGTATTTTGTAAAACTACAGTACTTTGTTTTTACGTGTTACGCCATTGCTACATAGTTTTACTGCAGTCTTTGCTTATATCGCATATCCTTTACAGGACTTTAGCCATCAGCATCACCAGGTGCCGTGCCGGCTGGCGTAGACGATCATGGATCTCCCCAAATCTATATCTTTGGTGTTTGGTATCAATTCAGATGTTGACGCTATACTGTGCCATGAAGTCAGGCTATCCAAAATTTTCCCTCTCTGTCTTCCTCTGTCTCGTCTACCCTCGATTTTACCAGTTATTACAATGTGTTCTATTCTTAACCATAAACCACAGTAAACGAGTAAACGATTTTATAGGTATTACTTATACGTTCAGTAGTTTGATATTGCTTTCTGAACGATGAGTTCTATTTTTATCGTTCTTAAAAATATAAAAGAACTGATTTGCTTCCAAACTTGCCCACCGCGAAGTTTGAACCAGGTATACTTGTGTTGTGGTGGTCGAGCTCACTGTCGATTAATCTACAGGCGCTCACGTCACACCCCATGTAACACAGATCATTCAAATTGGGTTCCTATGCTTTCGTTTCATTCGTAAATCCGGTCAATGTTGATGATCAAATGCGAGCAACCTCTTGTCCTTTGTATTTTCTATCACTGCAGATGATGTTTCCAGGTGGGCCTGTACGTTGCTGGGGCTCGCAAGGGGAGCAAAGAATAGTAACACTGCGACCTACAAGGCATGTTGTAGAAGGTGATTAAAGTAAGGGCCTATGGAAGCTACCCTAGTAAATAAAAAGCATCACAGAAATCGGATGTTCTGGCCTACTTGTAAGCGCATAACTGGCACAACGTAAAATAGCTCTTAGGCTCAGATCACAAACAAATTACGAAGAGGGGTTAAACAAGTGGTCGATATGGAGCGTTCGAAGAAGAAGAAGAGGATGACTAGGCCTGAGTTCACACCAGGCGATCGAAAAGAGACGAACGTGGAGATTAATCAATCAATCACTTATTATCTTCACATCGTAACTAGCACAAGTTATGTCCCTTAACCTGACAGTACATACTGACCGATTATTGCGTTTTTCCATTTTTCTCTGATATTTTCTTCCCAATTAATTGTATCTCGATGTTCCCCTCGTTCTCTGATATTTTCTTCCCAATTAATTGTATCTCGCTGTTCCCCTCGTTCTCTGATATTTTCTTCCCAATTAATTGTATCTCGATGTTCCCCTCGTTCTCTGATATTTTCTTCCCAATTGTATCTCGATGTTCCCCTCGTTCTCTGATATTTTCTTCCCAATTAATTGTATCTCGATGTTCCCCTCGTTCTAAAAGTACTCGGTTAGCTCCCTCGTTGAACCATCGGGATTTTTATACAGAGATCCCTTATCTCAGTGTTGGTGAGATCGAGTTCCTAGTCATATCGGAGATGGACGATAAAACGTAGGCCCCGTATTCAAGTTAAGCACACAAAAGAACCCTTGGTAGTTCAAAAATTGATAAGAGCAGATTGAAAAGCCTTGGCCGGAAAACTCTTTAAAAAAATTAAACAATTAAATGTCTTCAAAATATTTTTATCATCTTGTAAATTACATCTGGGAACCTCGCCGGTGCTGCGTAGTTTGTGTACTTTCGCTGAGATCTTCTTGTGTAAGAAAGCGATCAGAGCACACGTGGTTACTCAGCTTAGTGCAGTAATGATGTTACTGTCAATCAATCAATTAATCCTGCCTTCTACATTCCCTTTCAATTAAGTTTTCATCAGTCTCTTAATGCGACCAACATATCTCACTTGTCTAATTTCAATCTTTCTGAACTGATGATGGGGATAATCAATGACGGCTCGTGACCATTTTTGCTGGTGGGGCCAGACACTTAATTTTTTTTTAATCATGAATTTGGGTTGTTATTTTTTTATTTATAAAATAATAAATACACGTTGCACATTATTTTTGGCGGGGCCCGGCCCCACTGGCCTTTAATGACGAGCCGCCTCTGGGGATAATGTTGATGATGATGAGGAGGATGGTGACGATGGTAATGATGTTGATGATGATTGTGATGACAACGATAATAATGATGACGATAATGACAATGTTGATGGTGAAGATACTTGTCCTAAACACGGCGGCAATCAAAGTCACATACATTGATTTTTCTAAATTAGCCATAACTTTTGCGCAACTTCCGAAGTTGATATCCATTTTGAAATCTCTTGAGTCCTGGCTCGTATTACAGCAATTTGTATGTCATTTACATTTGCTAAATAAGCTATTACTTTCCTCTTTTTTTTTCTTCTTTGAGAATACCATTAAGATAATTACTGAAGTTATTAAATAGCTGAAAGGTTTGCTCTCTGGAAACTTTACCTGAGTGGCCACGACAGCTGGATTCATGTACGTGGTTAGGATACGTGTACGTGTCCAGGAGACGAGGCTAGGCTGTTGAGTGTTTTGTCACATTATATTACAGGATAGGTTAGGATGTTGAGTGTTTTGTCATATCACATTTCAGGAAAGATTTGGTTGTTCTGTGTTTTGTCACGTCAAATTATAGGATAGGTTAGGTTGTTGAGTGTTTTGTCAAGTCAAATTATAGGATAGGTTAGGCTGTTGAGTGTTTTGTCACGTCAAATTATAGGATAGGTTAGGCTGTTGAGTGTTTTGTCACGTCATATTTAAAGGATAGGTTAGGCTGTGGAGTGTTTTGTCACGTCAAATTATAGGATAGGTTAGGCTGTTGAGTGTTTTGTCACGTCATATTATAGGATATGTTAGAATATTGAGTGCCTTGACACGTCACATTTCAAGATAGATTAGGATGATGCATGTGTTAGGCTGGAGAATAACCTATCACCTTACATGACCTAATAGGTCATAGGTTAACCCCTTCGTCCTTATGTGCTGATATATCGGCTTGTAGTATTTTTTCAAGATGACGCAAAGCCGAAATACTGGCAAATTCAGTATGCACTACAATGTAAATGTGTCCGGGGTTAAAAAAAGTATCAAAGGAAAGGGTTAAATGAAAAAATAATTACTAGAAATGTTAGTGATAAGTTTCAGCTATGTACTCCATTGTAGTACTGTCCATTATACATACACCAAGGTAACCAAACATGGCGTCATCAAGGAAGCTTACAGGACAAGCTATGGGGAACTCAGAGGAACTCCAACTGACATGCAGTTTCATAGAGGTAACCGCTCGAGTGGTTACCTGGGCCCAAATTTGGGGTGTAAAGAATAGAACCACTGTTACCTGCCATGCATGTCACAACTCTTTGTGATATGTTTGATCTTTGCCAAGAACGTGTATACGTTGCACATTGGTTTGGTAGACCCCTAAATGCATAGACTTCTACACGCTTAGGACACATGCATCTGATTTCAGCCAAACCTCCTTACTCGCCTCTTACAATATGCGTGGCAGGTAACAGTGGTTCTATTCTTTACACCCCAAATTTGGGCCTCGGTAACCACTCGGACGACACAATCGCTCTTAAGCTCAGATCACAAACATATTACAAAGATTGGTTTAACAAGTGGTCGATATGGAGCAGAAGAAGAATAGAGGTAACCCATCTCATGGTGTAGACGAGCAAACGAAACTGAACGCAAAGAAGAAGAAGAAATACAAGATGTAGATGATGCATTGAGAACTGTAAGGATTTTTTTTTTCCCGATCCAGAAGCACTTGAGCTGAAAGCTCTTCGGCTCGGTGTCATGGACATCGTAACCCTTCGGCTCGGTGCCACGAACACCGTAAATCTGGGGAACCTGTCGCTTTTCTGCCAGTCCGCGGAGTTGAACCCGCACTTACAGAGGACTAGTCACCCGTAGTCCAACACGCTACGAACACGCTGGGCGCGCGGGCGACTGTAAGGATTAAGAATATAAACAAAAGGTACATAACCTAAAGAAACCCTTTCTCATACATTGTGGTATATTGGGTAATACAGTGTCGGATCTGTATTTTTCATTGACCGTCGACATACGATGGAGGATGTGGTCGATATCAAGCCATTCGCCTTTACTTTTCCGTGCTTTTCCTGATACCCAATTGAGGCTGGGTCGACCAGAGAACCGTTACAGTCGTCAAAATACTCCACACCAGTGGCGGCTCGTCATTAAGGGCCAGTGGGGCCGGGCCCAACCAAAAATAAGATGTAACGTGTATTTATTATTTTATACATTAAAATATAACCTAACCGAAACCATGATTTTTCTGAAAATGTCTGTATGGCCCCACCAACAAAAAAGATCACGAGCCGCCACTGCTCCACAGACACTGTGGAATTGAACCCGCACCACTAGCCTCAAAAGCTTCTTCTTCGAACGCTACATATCGTTCACTGGTTAACCACTCTGTGTGATTTGTATGTGATCTGAGCGATTGTACGTTTGGTCAGTTATGCACCTACAAGTAGTCTAGCCCATCCAATTTCTACGAAGTTTATTATTTACTAGGGTAGCTTCCCTAGGCCCTACATCAGTCGCCTCTTACGACATGCCTTTAAGGTCGCAGTTATACTATTCTTTTCTTCCCTTGCGGGCCACGGCACCACATGGGCGAGCCTCAGACGCGAATTTACTAACAACTACGCTACAGCGGTTTCCATTGAGAAATGTAAGAAATAATGATAAAAACAACATAAAATGTACAAAATTAACACTGCTTACCTGTGCTAGTACAATATCCACTCTTCTGTTCACGATTTCATCAATCCTGTTCTGATAATCCTTCTGAAATGATTCCACATTAAGCAGCCTACCATCCAAAGATGTGATGGCGTTGTGATACGCCGCCAAAGTCCACGCCACGAAAATCACCATGAGAGACAGTAACGACAACGCGAAACAAGCAAAAATCCACAATAATATCTTTGAACATGGCCTGTGTTTGTAACCATTCTTTGCTACTAAATCTGGTTCCCGACATGTCAGATTATCCATGGAACTCTCACACAAGCTAGTTCTATAATTGACTTCCCTACTATTCCGAAACATGTTACCACCCGTTGTTTCATTAACTCCATTCTGCTTTGAACTTCTTGATGAACTTTTAACACCAGACCCTGGCGATATGTTGTTTTGTATAATTTCCTTATCAATTCTCTTTTTACGACGTATTTTTCGCTTTTCGTCAATACTTCCTTCGGATTCCATAGCAAGTCAGTGAATTTTTCTTGTTATTCTCAATAAAAATACAAAGAAGTTGCTAAATCTGGGATAAAAGTGTAAGCATCGTTTGAATAAATCGCTAAAAATTATAAATAAAACTTACAATATAGATGAGACTGCAGTAAAACTATTTGATTGGCGAAACACGTAATCACAAAGTACTGTAGTTTTACAAATTACAGAAACAATGACAATATACAGCAACGTTTCGACAAATAAAGCCTTTATCAAGCAAACGAATTCGTCACTCCTGTTGTTAGTTTGCTTGATAAAGGCCTTGTTGTCGAAACGTTGCTGTATATTATCATTGTTTTTGTAATTGTAAAACTACAGTACTTTGTGATTACGTGTTTCTCAAACAATACTTAGCACAAAACGCTATGCTTGCTTCTTCTTCTTCTTCTTCAAACGCTCCATATCGACCACTTGTTAAACCATTCTTTGTGATTTGTATGTGATCCGTGTCTAATAGGGATTGTACATTGCGCCAGTTATGAGCCTACAAGTCCCATCCGATTTCTATTACGCTTTTTATTTACTAGGGTAGCATTCCTAGGCTGCTACTTCAGTCGCATAAATCGGATGTCCAGGCCTACTAGTAGGCGCATAACTGGCAACGTACAGTTGCTTTTAATCTCAGATCACATACAAATCACAAAGAGTGGTTTAACAAGTGTTCGATATGGAGAAGATGTCAGTGGCGGCTCGTCATTAAGGGCAAGAGAGGCGGGCCCCACCAGAAATAATATGTAACGTGTATTTATTAATTAATAAATTAAAATATAACCTAACCCAAATCCATGATTTTCCCGAGAATGTGTGTCTGGCCCCACCAACAAAAACGATCACAAGCCGCCACTGGAAGAAGTACTCATATAAATTAGGAGGGAGAGGGAGGGACTTCATTAGGGCTTGGATTGTTTTATTTAACATGTGTTTCTCTTTCTCTTTTTGAAAAACAATTGTTATTAGTGGTTGACCAGATATTTTTATGATTTTGTCATTTCTTCTCAGCTTGTCCCATTTTATGCTATTTTCCAAGGACATCTATTTTTAAACGCATTCAACTTGTTTTCTATATTTTAAATCTTTTTCCAACCCTTGCTGGCATGTGTTACGATTGATACAACATTGGCAATTCGTAATTTAGTTTTAATACTATTCAACTTGCAGTTCTATATTTTATTTAGACTTTTAAAAGCTGATGCTTCTTTGGCAATTTGTAGCATTACTTCTTTAAGTTTCCTGTCGCGGTCAGAATTACTTGTGATGCAGTAGCTGGTCTCACGCAGAAGTCCTCCCCCTTTCTCATCCGGGTTTTGGAACTGGCATAGGCGGAGTAATATATTTATGTATTTATATATATATTACACTTTATATATTACACTTTATATATTACACTTTATATATTACACTTTATATATTACACTTTATATATTACACTTTATATATTACACTTTATATATTACATTTTATACAAGGTGTTTGTAAAGTCTCACAACACTTTATATGTAGAACAAATATGAATAAAACAAGGTACATGACGTCATCAAAAAATGTGCTCCATAGTCAATTGTAGTGCAATATGCAATGAATGACTGTTGTCTGCTGGGGTAATTGTTTTTCGTTTTCATCTGAAGAAAGAATATTTGACAATATGAAGAAACGTGTACTGATATATCTTGAAGCTCGTGGTAGATATTTCCAACACCTGTTATAATGAATATGTCATTTGTTAGTTCTAGTTTACCAAGATCAGTTGTAGGCTATAGCAGTAACTATCGTGACTAATTTCACTACTTTGTTTTAGCACATTTTTATGACGTCATGTACTTCATTTTTCAAGCTGACCTACAAATGAAGTGTTGTGAGACTTTACAAACACCCTATATATTACATTTTATATATTCTTCTTTTTCACCTCAACTCCCAACGGAGCACAGGTCTTCAACAAACTTCTTCCAGCTCTTCTCTCTCTTGCCACCTCTTCCAACTCTTTCCATGTTTTACCTATCCTTTTAATATCAGCCTCCAGCTCTCTTCTCCGGGTCTGTCTAGGCCTTTCCCTACTCCTCTTTTCCTGCGGCTTCCAACACAGTGCCTGTCTTGCAGTGCTTCCGGTCGTCTTCTCAATGTATATCCTATCCATCGCCAGCGTCTCTTCCTTAGCTCTTTCTCCACTGGTATCTGCTTAGTTCTTTCTCTGAGTTCCTCATTTGTAATCTTATCATACCATCTCAGTCCCTTTATTCTACGTAAACATACATTTACGAAGGTTTGCAGTTTTCTGATGGTTACTTTATATATTAAGTTAGTTAATTGCATATCCTTTATAGGATTTTGCGAATCAACCCCAGCTTTTTAACACTGTTTGTGATTTTTCTAAGCATTATTACGTTCAGTAGTTTGCCATTGCTTTCTGAACGGGTGGTGCCATCGTCCTTTTTGTAAAAATCCAGGCGAAACAATTTGAAAACCAAATAGTCCGCAGCGTGATTCGAACTCAGAACGTCGGGGTTAATAGATCGAGTAACTGGGAACGCAAGAGAGAGAGAGAGAGATCGAGAGATCGAGTAACTAACTCCTAGGCCACAGATGCCACCACTTTATATATTACAAAAAAGAAATCGAACTGAGTTCTGTGACAATAACATTCAAGTTAATGCAGCCTATGAGCTGAATGTCTGTTGTAAATACTCGCAGTTTTTATTTAAAGTACTAATTTAGTCAATTTCAGTCTTATAATATCAACGGTTTACAGTATCCAGACGAATTTTTTTTTTTTTTTTCAAGAAATGTAAGTTGTTTTTTTTCAATGCGTTTCAAATATTTATACTGCCAGTTTGCCAAGCTTTTCTCAAAACGTTAGGAGAAATTGTGGAAAGTCATGAATAGCATCCTCTGATATGACTTTTCACTCTCTTATCATGGGCGTCCACTAAAGTTTTCCCAGGTAGGGGCAAAACGAAATATAAAATTATATTTAGTAGTTTACAAAGCGGAAATGAAGAAAAACGGATACGCATAGAACTGTTTTATTTACAAAAAATCAATTGTTAATATGATGGCACACACACAACCACCCACCCTGATAGATCGTGAAGATTTTAATGAGATATATAGGACACTCATCCATGCCATAGTCACCCACCCATGTCAAAACCGACGTCATGTCGAAAAATGAAGCACCTGGAGAGAGCCTTCTTATGTACTTTTTACAAGGTGGAATTCAGTGCCTCGGAAGTTGGAGTATGGCGAGGGACATTTAAAAGAAATCATGTCTTCAAGCAAAAAGCACGATACAAGGCGCCATGACTAAGCGCGCATGCATAGCAGGCGAACGCAAGAAGTGCCTCGGATATTCTGTCGGTCCATCGCTTACGTGGTCGTCCTCTGTGTCTGTTGCAGTTGTATCTGAATTCTAGTTCTATTTGTGGAAGACCGTGTCTTGTGTTAACCTAACTGGGTGTCCGAACCATTAGATCTGTTGCTTCTTAATATATTGTAACACCGGCAAAGTTCCTATTTTTCTTCTGATCTCGCCTAACACCGTGTTCCCCATTATACCGCACGGTATGAAAGTACCGTCACACTTGAACCTAATTGTACTAAATCAACAATCCATTCGTTGCATATTGGAAACAATAACAGAGAATATAGAAAAACATGAGAAAACAAAATATAACAAAAATGAAGATGAAAATACCACGAGGTCAAAACCCTTATGAAGAGAAAATTTGAAGTGAAAGACAAACACTGGATATGATTACATCCGAGTGGTTACCGGGCCCAAATTTGGGGTGTAAAGAATAGAACCATTGTTACCTGACACGAATGTTGTAAGAGGCTACTAAGGACATTTGGCTGAAATCGGATGCACGTGTCCGCTAGGGAATGCTAACCCGAAACAAGTGCTTGCAGAAAACGGATGCACCAGGCCGTAAGGCGCATAACATGGTACAACGACCCTTCACAATGAGGAATGGGATAACGGATTCTACGGTCGCCAATCTGCCTCGGAGATTTAGCCACGCAGTAAGAATGTCAGACCTACCATCACGACTGTGGCCAAAACTTACTGTGGGAAGAGGTCGGCACAAACGGGGAAGCAGAAATCATAGGTATTATATCCTACAGAACTGCCCTCAGTATGCAGACTTGAGAAGAAAGAGGTGGCCCACTTACACTAGCGTCCAAGACAAACTGTACGGGATGGGGGGCTGATAATTTTGTGGCAGACATCTGCCTTTATTAGAGAATCCGAAATCCCAATCTAGTGAGAACGCAGAAGAAAAAGAAGGATATGATTAATGAAAATACTTTCTCAAAGACCTAAGCAGAACAGACCAGGTCACTCACTATATTTCTAATACGTACTGTAGACTGCAGGCTCAACGTATGCTTACTTACATAGATTAGGAATTAGTCAAACAGCTCTATGAACAGGTGGAACAGACACCGAAGCATGTTCTACAAGCCTGTCCTCTCCTGTATGAGCTGAAAAGCAACATGTGGCTACACCCAGCCGACCTGAAAACTAAGCATTGTGGAAACTTGAAGCTGGCTGCCCTGTTTATGATCCAAAGTGGATTAACGCATTAAGGGTATGACCAGAGATCGTAGAAGACTTCTTCTTCTTCTTCTTTGCGTTCGTTCTTTACGACCAATTTTAATCACTCTTTGTGATACGTTTGATCTTTGCCAAGAACGTGTATACGTTGCACATTGGTTTGGTAGGCCCCTAAACGCATAAGACTTCTACACGTTTAGGACACATGCATCCGATTTCAGCCAAACCTCCTTAGTCGCCTCTTACGACATGCGTGGCAGGTAACAGTGGTTCTATTCTTTACAACCCAAATTTGGGCCCCGGTTACCACTCGGGCGGGATCGTAGAAGACGATCGTTGACGAAGAAAAACCAAGAAAACTATGGAGAGATATTATTGACATATAATATTATATATTATACACATAATAGAAGTCAAAAATTGGGAAGAAAATGTTACGAATGAACAAACATATTGAGGCGGATATCTGCAACAAAGAAGCTCAAGATTCGGGAAACTGAAGACGAACAACCCACACGTAGAAAGTAATTATTATTCTTCTTCGAGCGCTCCATATCGACCACTTGTTAGCCACTCTATGGGATTTGTATATGATGTGAGCCTAAGAGCGAGTGTACGTTGTTCCAGTTATGCGTCTACAAGTAGGCCAGCACATCCGATTTCTGCGCTGCTTTTATTTACTAGAGTAGCATCCGTAGGGCCTACATCAGTCGCCTCTTACGACATGCATTGTAGGTCGCAGTGGTACTATTATTTGTTTTTCTTGCGGGCCCCGACACCACACGAACGTCTAAAAGGGTTAAACTTCACTTTACTAAAAGTAGAAGAATTGACTTCACTGCACCGAGTTTCCCCATATGGTTCCATCTATTTCTGCAGAAATAGCATGCCATCTACGAGAATGTTGCACAAAGCACGAACGCCGTAGCTCCAGCAATAATCATACAGATCTCATGAAAAAATGCACAAGTGACTCGCCACAACCTTCAGAACGACATGCAAACGTCTTAACCACTGCGCCATTGAGATCCCCTACGCAAAAGTGACTTCCTGATAACATCGGAACCAAAATTAAGATGGACAAAACACCACACACAAACTATTAAACTAGATTTAAGTTTTAGTTTGACAGTCAAACTTAACAGTTCAACCACACGAACCACCGTCAACACAAATAGATTATTAAACTTATATTCATTGAACAACCCACGTATAATTCAAAGATTTTCCGCCTATGACATAAAATTGACTTATCTGGTTTTATTTCTATTTTTAAACCACAATATAATACTAACAATAATAATACTAATTTATTCCTTAAGAAAGAAAAATTACAAGATTGTGTGTACATTTCTCCGTACATTTGTCACATCCTGCAAGAAATCAAATCCAGTTTTATGAAATAAATTGTGAATGACGTCCTGTGTACAAAATCCTTGACGAAATAGAATTTGTGACAAATAAACGTTAGAAACGGTCCCCAGAGATGCTGATATCCAACGGGCCAGACATTTCTCAAGTTCAGCTCGGGCCCTTCGACTTTCGTTACCAGTCCTAGCCTCTCATTCTTGTATACATTCTAGTGGTGACTAGCAGACGTGGCGCAGCCGCTTCCCGCGCAGTCTGCCCCCCTTAACTAGCGACGAGCGTCTGTTGTTATTTTTCTGACTAGTTTATGAGATATGTTTTATGATTTCGAACAGTGGTTCTCAACTTACGCAGAATGTTGGGGGTAACAAGAAGAGACCGGTTGAGAAATGAAGACATCAGGAAAAAAGTGGGTACAGCATCAGTACTAAACTTCATCAAGAAACAACAAATTAAATGGTTCGGCCACATAAGCAGATTACCAACAGACAGTGCACCTCAAAGAGCAATGTTACTCGATACAATGAATACAAAGCAAAATGCAGGCCACGCAGAAGATGGATCTCAGAGATAACAGAGGCGACGACAGAAACTATCTACGAAACGCACACAAAGGCCCATTTTAGAAATCTCTTATTGACCTGACGATGTGCGGCAAAACAGGATTGAAGAAAAGAAAGAAAGAAAGTTCTCAATTTGTGAATCTCTGTCTTCTCCCTCTCTTCCACCATTTACTTTGTTATAGAAGTGTTGGGTGTGGGCGCGAGAGGGGGCGCTAGTGATCGTGTGTGTACTTGTTCTAATTCTAATATGATCAACAAATAAACAGGGTACAGGTATTAAGAGCTTCCGAAAAACAAATAGACAAACACGGGACTCGAACCACTTACCCTAGTCCTTACGACACCAATCGCCTAGCTTAGCAATACGAGCGTTTTTACGAACACAACCAATGAGCCATTCTAAAAAATGACTCACGGGGAGTGTCTTTCTCAAACGCTCGTTATTTAACTAGACACAGAAACAATCAGGTAGGGTTCGTTCCAACAATGTCAGCACAAACACATGCTATAAGCTTATTGTGCTTGTATATATTTGAGACGAGACAATATCATACATACACACATGTATACACATATAACAAACATGCATACATCATTCAAAGTAGCTTCAGATTTATTATAAGATGAGCACATGGAGTTTTTTTAAGAACCCCAGAGGAAGCAATGGAAGTAACGAATATGATTCTAATTCTAAGGCACTTTGTAAGTTGTTATTCATTTTCATAAGGCTATTCTTGGTGCCGTTGTTCAATGGTCTTCATGCTCTGCACGGTCTTGCATGGTCTTCCTCTTGCTCCGCACTCGTTATACTTTTTTTTAGTGCGGCTGTCTGTGGAAGTCGATACCCGGGCATTCTTACAGGTGTCCAAACCATTTAATATGTTGCTCTTTGATAAATTACATGACTGGTTTCACATCCAGTCTTCTTCTGGTTTTTTCATTTATACTTTTGTCTCTTATTGTCACACATGAAGCTCTTCCAAGACACCCCATCACCTTCGTTGTGATTTTCTGTTCATTAGCTTATTTAGCGCTATAACAAAATCTATAAATCTTTCCTCACATGTTAATCATCAGATCATATATTCAGTTATCAGATTGGGAATTGTTGAAAGTTGTTATTTATAAACACTCATGGTGTATTCTACAAAGTGTTTTACACTATTGTCTATTCCCAGGTGAAAGATGTAGTTGGCTGTCCACTCTTGCCATTAAGCGTAGGGATGGAAGCTTTAATTTGCGTTATAGGGCCAGATGCGTCGCCCTTGTTGTATTATATCCGTGTTTATATAGTGTGGTCTTGATATTGTCCATCCATCTTTTTCTTGGTCTTCCCTTAGCTCCAGTACCCGATCTCTTTTTATTGTATGCTGTTAGTGATCGTTGGTAGTATTTCATTCTAATTAAATGTCCAAACCACTGCATTTGTTGTCTTTCGGTGTATTCGGTGCATGAAGTTATGCCCACTCTGCTTCTGATGTCCTCATTTCGTAGTCTATCTTTCCTGGTGATTCCCACTGCCTTCCACAAGCATTTCATTTCACACGTGGCGAGCTTTATGTGATGTGTTGCTGTAAGAGACCAAGTTTGGAACTGGTAACAATGTGTTGGTAGGAAAATACTTTTATCATCTGTCTTTTCACTTCCATCTTGATCTTTGGGTGCTGTACACAAATACTATTAAAAATATTGGTTATTGGTTATTGGTTACTAAACTGACGTCATTGCACTCCGGGCAGACCCATAGGTGCTCAGTCTCCCCAACAGATATCGAAGAGTATGCATACTGATGGTTCCTGTGGCTCGCTGATTAAACACACCTCTCACTCTGCCTCTCATGCATCCAGTTCGACTTGAACAACGGGTAACTCCAAACTGCTTAAATTGCTTGATAGATTCAACATCGATATTAGTGTCCTCATCCAACAGAGAGTCTCGAAGAGACCGAAGAATATCCCCTTATCCATCTTCAACTCCCCAACAATCGATGCTGTTGATGCAAGCCTGGCCGCTCTCTCATTACCGTAAACACCCGCATGACCAGGACAGTATATCCACGTAAGCCGCTGGAGGTTAGAAACTTCTATAGACGACATCCACTCATACCGAAACCTGCCCTTCTGGATCTTGTGAAGCATCGACTGAGAGTCAGATACAACAAGTGCCCCAGTAAATGAAGTCCCAGAAATCCAATGGAGGGCAGCAGTAACGGCCTCAACCTCCATCCTCATACTAGAAGTAGTTGTCCTGTATGCCCCACTTCGCTCTGCAACAACCCTACCATGCGCATTAGCCAAGAAACCCCAGCCGGATTTCTCACCACGTTGAACCGACCCATAAGTATATACAACAACATCATCATCCCTTGCATTATCTTCTATCAGCTGCTTAACTGCGAGATCAGCCTTCATGTTGCCCCAATCTCTACATTCGCTTCCAAGAGTAAAGATTAAAAATATATTGTGACTATATGTTTCTATGTAATGCAATGGTTCGTGAAGTGACTTGTCAGGGAATTGGTACTACCAGAACGGTTTGTAATGTGGCTTATCGTAATTTAAGAGTTAATACTAAGTTAATTAAATATTAGGATAATGTCTAATATTAGAATAAAGCCGACTATTTACTTCATTGCACTGGGTATTATCCCATTAAGCACGGTCCCTCTCCACAGAAATGTCGCACTACCTGCCGAGAGTATTGCACAGAGCACGAACTCAGTAGCTCCGACAACAATCCTAGGGGACTCTGGAAAAAAAAAATTCACTTGTGAACAGAACGGCGCAGTCCGGGTTCGAACCCACTACCTTATGAATTCAAGGCAGAGGCTTACGTTAGGTTAGAACCAGGGCCGTGAGGTATATTTTCTCAGTATGATGCAAGTCTTCGAAATGAATTCAAGGCAGAGGCTTACGTTAGGTTAGAACCAGGGCCGTGAGGTATATTTTCTCAGTATGATGCAAGTCTTCGAAATGAATTCAAGGCAGAGGCTTACGTTAGGTTAGAACCAGGGCCGTGAGGTATATTTTCTCAGTATGATGCAAGTCTTCGAAATGAATTCAAGGCAGAGGCTTACGTTAGGTTAGAACCAGGGCCGTGAGGTATATTTTCTCAGTATGATGCAAGTCTTCGAAATGAATTCAAGGCAGAGGCTTACGTTAGTTAGAACCAGGCTGTAGGTATATTTTCTCAGTATGATGCAAGTCTTCGAAATGAATTCAAGGCAGAGGCTTACGTTAGGTTAGAACCAGGGCCGTGAGGTATATTTTCTCAGTATGATGCAAGTCTTCGAAATGAATTCAAGGCAGAGGCTTACTTAGATTAGAACCAGGGCCGTGAGGTATATTTTTCAGTATGATGCAAGTCTTGAAATGAATTCAAGCAGAGGCTTACGTTAGGTTAGAACCAGGCGTGGGTATATTTTCTCAGTATGATGCAAGTCTGAAATGAATTCAGGTCAGAGCTTACGTTAGGTTAGAACCAGGGCCGTGAGGTATATTTTCTCAGTATGATGCAAGTCTTCGAAATGAATTCAAGGCAGAGGCTTACGTTAGGTTAGAACCAGGGCCGTGAGGTATATTTTCTCAGTATGATGCAAGTCTTCGAAATGAATTCAAGGCAGAGGCTTACGTTAGGTTAGAACCAGGGCCGTGAGGTATATTTTCTCAGTATGATGCAAGTCTTCGAAATGAATTCAAGGCAGAGGCTTACGTTAGGTTAGAACCAGGGCCGTGAGGTATATTTTCTCAGTATGATGCAAGTCTTCGAAATGAATTCAAGGCAGAGGCTTACGTTAGGTTAGAACCAGGGCCGTGAGGTATATTTTCTCAGTATGATGCAAGTCTTCGAAATGACGCCCCTAAATGTTTTTTCTTTGAGATAACCTTCAATTGTGATTTTGATTTCGCTGTTTATGCCGCCCCTTCTGTCTAGCCTGATGCAGTCACCTCTCTATATCATAACACGGCACGGCCCTGGTTCGAACATTACTTTTAAAATATATTTTTTATTTTTTTAAATATATTAAAACAGTGGAGATTGAAGACCACGGGTTACATGACTATTATTACAAGAAATGTGGTCGTGACTCGTCAAAACGTGAGAACCTTAAATTTAGAAGAGCGTTTCCTGAGCTTGAAAATTTTTTGTTTCAAATTCTTTTTTGGTATTATCACTATTTACAATTTTTATTATACTAGTGTCAGATGCCATGTCTGGATATTATCTTTAAGATTTCGTTCTCTAAAATAAAAAAGTTGGAATATATAACTAGTGTCGTTTACCAAGTTCTGACTTTCACTGGCGATCATGTCACTTCTATAAAAATATAAAATATTTTTTTAATTTTTAATCGGCAATGAATTCAGGTGTAGTCATCGCCCGTGTGGCGCCGGGGCCCGCAAGGGAAGCAAAGAATAGCGCCACTGTGACCTACAAGGCATGTCGTAAGAGGCGACTGATGTAGGACCTAGGAAGCTACCCTAGTAAATAAAAAGCATCGTTGAAATCGGTCGTGTCGACCTGAAGGCACTTAATTGTCACATCGTACAATCGCTCTTAGGCTCAGATCACATACAAATCACACAGAGTGGTTAACAAGTTGTGGATATGGAGCGTTTGTCGAAGAAGAAGAAGGTGTTGTCATGACACTTAATATAACGCCTTTGAATCATTTTTTACGTGACTTTTCTTTATCACCAATGTCCCTCACCATTCAGGCGAACCTTAGTCTGACTTTAGAGGTACTTGTAATTAAGATTTCCAAGTAAAAGATATGAGAAAAAAAACTGATATGAGTCAGCGTCGTTTCTTTCAGGACGACTCATGAGATATTCAGTAATTTTCAACTTTCTTGAAGTGTCTGCAGCAAGCACGTATATAGTCGTTGCGGCAACGATCTTCTTCTTTTACTTCTGCGTTTAGATTATTGGTCAAGCTAGATCATCATGCTTGTCGCCAGGGAAGCATCTATAAGTCTTCTACTGGTTTAAGTCTTGTAGAATCCTAGTCTTTTTCTTCCTGTGTCATAGCTGGTACGAGCAACATCATGGAAGGGTGGAGGGGGAGGCGGATCTCCTTCTTTAAAGACTCCATATCAACCCCTTGTTAAACTACTCTATGTCATCTGTACGTGATCTGAGCATAAGAGCGATTATACGTAGGGCCAGTTATGCAACCACAAGTAGGTCAGCACATCCTATTTCTGCGCTTTTTATTTACTAGCTTAGCTTCCTTAGCCCCTACCTGTGTCCGTTAGTCGCCTCTTATGATATCCCTTGTAGGTGACAGTGTTACTATTCTTTGCTTCCCTTGCGGGTCCCGGCAACACCCGGCGTGGGGGGATAAGAAAATAATAAATCGAAGGGGAGAACATTAGAAAATGATTTATTGATTGATTGATTTGGACAATCATCATTGCACTTCGGTGAGTAACTATGTGTGCTTCGATCTCTTTCTTACATAGGAAGATCTCAGCGGCAGTGCACGATCTCCGAGCACCGGCGAGGGTCCCCAATGTAATTTTGAAGATGGTAAAGATATTTTTGTAGGAATTTTATTTTTAATCTTTTCTAATGAATTTTGTCAGGCAGCGGCTTTCCAGCCTGCTCTTTTCGATTTTGAACTGTCAATGGTTCTTTTATGTGCTCAAATTGAACATGGGACCTCCGATTTATCGTTCGTCTCAGATAGGACTATGATCTCGTTTACACTGAGATCAGGATCCTGGAAAAAATCCCCAGATGGCTCCACGAGGGACGAACCTGGTACTATTGGCACGAGAGAAATGAAATATCCCATCCCTTAAGCTGGAGAAGTGAAGGAATTACACAGGTTCAATGATGAGAGAAAATGAGGAGGGGTGGGGCGTGGGGGGGGACAGATCAAGCGAAGTAAGGAGACGTTAATGAAACAGGTCACGCCATTGTGAGAAAGTGGAATGATCAGTGGCGGCTCGTGATCATTTTTGTTGGTGGGACCAGACATATATTTTCGGAAAAATCATGGTTTCGGTTAGGATATATTTTAATGTGTAAAATAATAAATACACGTTACACCTTATTTTTGGTGGGGCCTGGCCCTTAATGACGAGCCGCCACTGGGAATGATGCAAGTCACGTTATAGGGGAGTGAGGGATGAAACAAGTCACGTCATGAGAAGGGATAGTATTATCAATATAAGGGAAGACTGCAATAAAACTATGTAGCAATGTTGATATAAGGGAAGACTGCAATAAAACAATGTAGCAATGGCGAAACACATAAATACAAAGTACTGTAGTTTTACCAAATACAAAATCAATACACAGCAACGTTTCGACCAAAAGGTCTTTATCAAGCAAAGGATACAACAGAAGTGAAGAATTTCACTTTTTCACAGCTCACTACATACAGAATACAAAAATAAATTCCTAACAGCGCTAAAATGATTTTACGTGTTTCGCCATGAGAGGGGAGTGAGGGATGACACAGGTCACATCAAGGAGGGGGAGTGAGTGATGAAACAGGTCCAGTCATGGAGAAGGGAGTGAGGGATGAAACAGGTCACGTCATGGAGAAGGTAGTGAGGGATGTTACAGGTCAGTCATTGAGGGGAGTGAGGAATGAAACAGGTCAGGTCATGGAGAAGGGAGTGAGGGATGAAACAGGTCCAGTCTGGAGAAGAGAGATGAAACAGTTCACTCGGAGAAGGGAGTGAGGATGAAACAGGTCGCTGGAGAAGTGAGAATAACAGGTCATTTCATGGAAGGAAAAGTAAGTTTTCAACATGCTTTATGTGTGCCAATATTAGTGCCATCATTTTTCGGTTAACCTCCTAACCTATATTGGGATGGAAGCACGATGTTAAGCAGACAGGTAGCTAACGTTTTGCACGTGTTCACCTGCGCTAGTTGACGTGACAGATGCAGATGTGTGGCACTAATCAGACCAGACATTTGTACAGACAACAGAACAGTTAAATCTGATCCAACTGGAAGCAAGAAAGTGGCACAGTTAAACCTGCTCACGCAGAAATCTAAAATATTAGTTTCGTTTCAAAATATTCATTTTTTTAACAGAATTAATCTCGGTTAACTCTTTCCATACCAGGAGTGGGAAGTGAATTCTGTGAACAACCTGCTGCTTTGCAGGTCGGCTGGGGACAGCCAAAGGCTGACGGAGAGCAAACCCAGTAAACTTTCTTTCTTTCTTTCTCGAATCCTGTATGCCTCACAGCGTCAGGTCAGGAAGAGATTTCTAAAACGGGCCTAGTATGCGCTTCGTAGATAGTCTCTTTCGTCGCCTCTGTTATCTCTGAGGTCCATCTTTTGCGTGGCCGGCCTTTTGCTTTGTACCCATTGTATCGGAGCAGCATTGCTATTTGGGGTGCACTGTCTGATGGTAATCTGCTTACGTGACCGAACCATTTAATTTGTTGTTTCTTGATGAAGTCTAGTACTGATGTTGTACCCACTTTTTCCTGATGTCTTCATTTCTCAACCGGTCTCTTCTTGTTACACCCAGCATTCTGCGTAGACACTTCATCTCTGTTGTGACTAGTTTTCTTCTATCGTTTGTTGTCAGCGTCCAGGTTTGGCACTGGTAACATAATGTGGGGAGAAAGATTGTGTTGAACATTGCTCTTTTGTGTTCATGGTGACGTGTTTGCATCTTAAAATTGGCGCCATTTGCCCTATCATTTGGTTTGCTTTGTTGCATCTGTGTTGAATTTCATTAGTTATTCTTCCATTTGCTGAAAAATCACCGAACAAATCACCGAAGGATAAGCACCAGAGCTGCAAATGATACTGAAGATTGTGAACGTATCACGCCCGTTCTTGGTGTTAGGCTGTTTATATATCACACCCGTTCTTGGTGTTAGGCTGTTTATATATCACGCCCGTTCTTGGTGTTAGGCTGTTTATATATCACACCCGTTCTTGGTGTTAGGCTGTTTATATATCACGCCCGTTCTTGGTGTTAGGCTGTTTATATATCACACCCGTTCTTGGTGTTAGGCTGTTTATATATCACGCCCGTTCTTGGTGTTAGGCTGTTTATATATCACACCCGTTCTTGGTGTTAGGCTGTTTATATATCACACCAGTTCTTGGTGTTAGGCTGTTTATATATCACACCCGTTCTTGGTGTTAGGCTGTTTATATATCACGCCCGTTCTTGGTGTTAGGCTGTTTATATATCACACCCGTTCTTGGTGTTAGGCTGTTTATATATCACACCAGTTCTTGGTGTTAGGCTGTTTATATAGCATAATACGAATGATAAAACTGGCTGTAAAAGAACGATCTGAGATTGAGATATATATATATATATATATATATATAGAGAGAGAGAGAGAGAGAGAGAAATAGAGAGAGAGAGATAGAGAGAGAGAGAGATAGAGAGAGAGATAGGGATAGAGATAGAGATAGAGATAGAGAGAGAGATAGAGAGAGAGATAGAGAGAGATAGAGAGAGAGAGATAGATAGATAGAGAGAGAGAATTCTGGCCACCGATCGTGTTATGGCACCATAATGTTTATCAAGAGTTTTAAAAAAGAAGCTGGCGCTGGATAGGACACAGTTTGAGAAAATCCGAGGGGAATATAACTTATTTCTTCTTCGAATTCTCCATATCGACCACTTGTTAACCACTATTTGTGATTTGTATATGATCTGAGCCTAAGGGTGATTTTAAGTTGTGTCTGTTAAACGCCTACAAGTAGGCCAGCATCTCCGATTCTTTTTATTTACTATGGTAGCTTCCCTAGGTCCTACATCAGTCGTCTCGTACAACAGGCCTTGTAGGTCGCAGGGGTACTAATCTTTGCTTCCATTGCGGGCCCCGACATCATACGGGCGGGAATATAACCAGAAAGGTCCTTTCCTGGAACCCACAGGAACAACGAAAGAAAGGGAGGCCGAGAAATACATTGAGACGAAATTTGGAGGCAGAGATCAACAATATAAAGAAGAGCTGGAGGGAGCTGCAGGAGATAGCTAGAGATAGGAAGACTTGGCATGAGTTGGTTGAAGGTCTATGTTGGAGGCAGAGATCAACAATATAAAGAAGAGTTGGAGGGGGCTGCAGGAGATAGCTAGAGATAGGAAGACTTGGCATGACTTGGTTGAGGGAATATGTTGGAGGCAGAGATCAACAATATAAAGAAGAGTTGGAGGAGCTGCAGAAGATAGCTAGAGATAGGAAGACTTGGCATGACTTGGTTAGACGAAATTTGAGAGAGATCAAATATAAAGAAGAGCTGGAGACTGCAGAAGATAGCTAGAGATAGGAAGACTTGGCATGAAATTATTGAGGAATATGTTGGAGGCAGAGATCAACAATATAAAGAAGAGCTGGAGGAGCTGCAGGAGATAGCTAGAGATAGGAAGACTTGGCATGAGTTGGTTGAGGAATATGTTGGAGGCAGAGATCAACAATATAAAGAAGAGCTGGAGGAGCTGCAGGAGATAGCTAGAGATAGGAAGACTTGGCATGAGTTGGTTGAGGAATATGTGGAGGCAGAGATCAACAATATAAAGAAGAGCTGGAGGAGCTGCAGGAGATAGCTAGAGATAGGAAGACTTGGCATGAGTTGGTTTGAGGCCTATGTTGGAAGCAGAGATCAAAAATAGAAGAAGAGCTGGAGGAGCTGCAGAAGATAGCTAGAGATAGGAAGACTTGCATGAGTTGGTTAAGGCTATGTTGGAGGCAGAGATCAACAATAAAAGAAGGCTGAGGAGCTGCAGAAGATAGCAGATAGGAAGACTTGGCATGAGTTGGTTTGAGCGAGATCAAAATAAAGAGCTGAGGAGCTGCAGAAGATAGCTAGAGATAGAAGACTTGGCATGAGTTGGTTGAGGAATATGTCCTAATCAGTTATACAGGAATGAGAGAGAGAGGTGTGGTTATCATTGAAAGATTGATTATGTGTTTGGCAGGTATCACTTGGTTATTGATTTCATTATTGATTACTAAACCGAAGTTCATTGGGAAATTAAATGTGAGGGGAGTGGCGGGGGCACCAAGAAAGATAGACTACGAAATGATGACATCAGAAGCAGAGTAGGCATAATAACTTCATGCACCGAATACACCGAAAGACAAAAAAATGCAGTGGTTTGGACATTTAATGAGGATTGAAAACAACCAACCACCAAAAACAGCATAGAAAAACAAACAGATCAGGTACTAGAGCTAAGGAAAGACTAAGAAAAAGATGGATAGACAATATCAAGACCACAATAAATACACACGGATATAACACAACAAGGGTGACTCATCTTTGTCTTGAAATCATGTTCAAGCTTCCACCCTGTGCTTACCCTGAGCAAGAATGGACAACCAATTCTATCATCCACCTGGGGGAAAACAATAGACAATAGACCAACGTCAATACACTCTATCTTTCTTTATTTTCCGATCCAGAAGCACTTTAGCTTTTAGCTCTTCGGTTCGGTGCCATGGATATCGTAACCCTTCGGCTCGGTGCCATGGACATCGTAACCCTTCGTTTCGGTGCCATGGACATCGTAACCTTCGGTTGATGCCATGGACATCGTAACCTTCGGTTCGGTGCCATGGACATCGTAACCCTCGGTTCGGTGCCATGGACATCGTAACCCTTCGGTTCGGTGCCATGGACATCGTAACCCTTCGGTTCGGTGCCATGGACATCGTAACCCTTCGGCTCGGTGCCAGACATGTAACCTTCGGTTCGGTGCATGGACATCGTAACCCTTCGGCTGTGCCATGGACATCGAACTTCGGTTCGGGCCATGGACATCTAACTTCGGCTCGGTGCCATGGACATCGTAACCTTCGGTTCGGTGCCATGGACATCGTAACCCTTCGGCTCAGTGTCATGGACATCGAACCCTTCGGTCAGTGCCAGAACACCGTGAATTTGGAGAACCTGTGGTTTTCTGCCAGCCGCGGAATTGAACCTCATAGAGGTCTAGCTCACCCGTAGTCCAACGTACTACGAACAAGTTGGACAGGCGAGCCATTGCACTCCATACAGACCAAAAAATTCAGACCATTGCTTTCTGAATGGTGAGGTCTATTTTTAATTCGTAAAAATCCCACGGAAACGAATTTGCTTCCAAACTGTCTAACGCGGATTTGAACCAGGTACGCCTGGATTGTGATCGAGCTCTCTACCGCGTAAGCTATAGACGCTCGGTATAGACTGCATTGCAAATGCTCACAGATGTGGGGGCAAATTTCGGATCAAGCAAGGTTAAGTTATGCAAACGTATTCCAAGTAGTAATAGAAGGTAAAACATGAATATTAGTCTAAATATGCTGGCGACCCACTACAGCCATTTTTTGGATGGGGAGATGATACTTGATCTGGCGTGAAGGCAGAGACAGCGAGATAAGAAACTGACGTGCCTGTAACTGCTGCTGGTGTTAAGATTGCTAGCGTCTCAGACAAACACATTGTCACCCACTCAAGCACAAACTCGACAAATAAAAGATTCGTTGAAATATCACCAGACCTTGTATATCTCCTGGTCCACACTAATTGTCTCCTGTTACCGTGTTTTATGGATCGCGGTTGGGTAGCGACATGTCGACAGGAAATAAAGTGGCCTGGCATGAAAATGCCGCTAATTCTGAAGTCCATGTAACTTAACCGCGAGGATCGGTAACTGGGTATCTCCAGTAACAAGAGGCATTTAGGGCACTAAAACATGAAGTTGACACCACGTCAGGGTACGTGAAGTTCGGTGCCCCCTTAACTGTGATCGCGATCATATGTAGACATTCTTCGACGGTAGAAGATGGTTGGAGATGGAGTGATGGGTTTGATGTGTTTTGTTACACTTAAGCTTGAACAGTCTTAACGAATGATTGAACTTTATGCACAAGGATATAGACAAGGATATAGACAAGGATATAGACAAGGATATAGACAAGGATATAGACGACATGGATATAGACAAGGATATAGACAAGGATATAGGCAACGATATAGACAAGGATACAGACAAGGATATAGGCAACGATATAGACAAGGATACAGACAAGGATACAGGCAAGGATATAGACAAGGATACAGACAAGGATATAGACAAGGATACAGACAAGGATATAGACAAGGATACAGACAAGGATACAGGCAAGGATATAGACAAGGATATAGACAAGGATATAGGCAACGATATAGACAAGGATATAGACAACGATATAGACAAGGATACAAGGAACAATGATATAGACAAGGATATAGACAAGGATATAGGACAAAAGGGATATAGACAAGGATATAGACACAGGATATAGACAAGGATATAGACAAGGATATAGACATAAAAGGGGGTATAGACAAAGCTATAGACAGGGATATAGGCAAGGATATTCTTCTTCTTCGTTCTCACTAGCTTGGGATTTCGGATTATCTAATAAAGGCCGCCTCAGATTGTCAGCCACGTCATAGAGTTTGTCCCTTCTAGACAGTTAATAATATCCACAATCCTCAAAAAAAGACAAGGATATAGACAAGTGTAGAGACAATGATACAGGCACATGTATACATAAGGATATAGACAACGAAATACACAAGGATATAGACATGGATATACACAAGAGTATAGACAATGAAATACACAAGGATATTTACAACGAAATACACAGGATATTAAACGAAATACACAGGATATTTACACGAATCAAGGATATTTACAAGAAATACACAGGATATTTACAACGAAATACACAAGGATATAGACATGGATATACACAAGAGTATAGACAACGAAATACACAAGGATATAGACAAGGATATAGACAAGGATACAGACAAGGATATAGACAATGATATAGACAAGTAAAGTAAAGGAACCCTTTCATACCTCGTGGTATATAGGTCAATACAGTGTTAGGCCTGTATTTGTCATTGACCGTCGGCACACGATGGGTGATGTGGTCAGCATCACGCCGGCCGCCTTAACTTTCCCAGAGCATGTCTGGTACCCAGTTGAGGCCGGGTCGACCTGACAGCCGTCGCGGTCGCGAACAATTCCACGCGCACTGCGGGAGCTGAACCCAGACCACCAGCCTTGAGAAGCGAGTTCACTAACAACTACACTACCGCGGCTCTCTATATAGACAAGGCTATCACAAAATATAAACAAGGATATAGGCAAGGATATCATCATCATCATCAAGTAGCTTGTCATGATCAGAACTTTACCACCTTAACATTCCCTTAAGGTTATCTGACTACGTCAGAATTTGTAGCGAACGACACACAAAAATGACCAAAAACCTAACAACAACACTATGGAATAGTATACCACATTTCCATTTTAAACCAATACGTATATATGGAAGTGAATCATGGAAAATGAACAAAAATTCAATACGTTCGCTGGAAGCCACAGAGATGTGATTCTACCGAAAGATGCTGAAAATCCCATGAAAGACGAATTTTAAAAAAACATGAAGAGATTTGAAAAAGGATTGCACAGAATGAAAACTGATCAGAATACTAAGAATTAAACTGCTTCTTCTTTGAACGCTCCATGTCGACCACTTGTTAACCACTCTTTTTTATTGTATGTGATTCGATCCTAAAAGCGAGTGTACGTTGTGCCAGTTATGCGCCTACAAGTAGGCCAGTACATCCGATTTCTATAACGCTTTTTATTTACTAGAGTAGCTTCCATAGATTCCTTCCTCAGTCGCCTCTTACGACATGCCTTGTAGGTAGCAGTGTTACTATTCTTTGTCCCTTGCGAGCTCCGGCAACACACGGGTGATAAGAATTTCTTACACATAATTGGAATTGGAAATTTGTAACAATATGTGATAATTGGAATTGGAAATTTGTAACATTATGTGATAATTGGAATTGGAAATTTGTAACAATATGTGATAATTGGAATTGGAAATTTGTAACATTATGTGATAATTGGAATTGGAAATTTGTAACTATATGTGATAATGGAATTGAAATTAGTAAAAATAGTGATAATTGGAGTTGGAATTTTGAATATTGTAATCTGAATTGAAATTGAAACAATATGATAATTGAATTGATTTCTCAACAATATGTGATAATTGAATTGAATTTGAACAATATGTGATAATTGGAATTGAAATTTCAGACGAATTGTGATAACTTGGAATTAATTTGAACATATGTGATAATTAGAATTGGAAATTTGTAATCAATTGTGATAAATTAATTGGATTGTAACAATATGTATAATTGAATTGAATTGTAACAATATGTGATAGTGAATTGAAATTTGTCAAATCTAGATAATTGAACATTGAAATTTGAATATGTGATAATTGAATTGAAATGTAACAAATGTGATAATTGAATTGGAAATTTGTCAATATTGATAATTGGAATTGAATTGAACTATTCTGATTAATAGAATTGAAATTAAAATATTGTTTGAAGTGGTAAATTTGTAAACAATATGTGATAATTGGAACTGGAAATTTGAAACAATATTGGATAATTGAATTGGAATCTTGTAACAATATGCTGATAATTGGAATTGGAATTTGTAACAATATGTGAAATTGACTGAAATTTGAACAAATGCTGATAATTAACTGAAATTAGCATAAATTGAAAATTGAATTGGAAATTTGAAAAATGGATAATGAATGGAAATGTGTAACAAATGTGAAATTGGAATGAAATTGAACAAATGCGATAACTGAACTGGAAATTTGTAAAATATGTGGATAATTGAAATTGAAATTTGTAACAAGTGTGATAATTGGAATTGGAAATTTGTAACAATATGTGATAATTGGAATTGGAAATTTGTAACAATATGTGATAATTGAAATTGGAAATTTGTAACAATATGTGATAATTGGAATTGGAAATTTGTAAGAATATGTGATAATGGGAATTGGAAATTTGTAAGAATATGTGATAATTGGAATTGGAAATTTGTAACAATATGTGATAATTGAAATTGGAAATTTGTAACAATATGTGATAATTGGAATTGGAAATTTGTAACAATATGTGATAATTGGAATTGAAAATTTGTAACAATATGTGATAATTGGAATTGGAAATTTGTAACAATATGTGATAATTGGAATTGGAAATTTGTAACAATATGTGATAAGTGGTAAAATACAAGTAAAAAGAGATCGAGAAAGACAGAAGGAGAAGATGTTGGATGGTCTCTCTCTCTCGCGATCACCCTTAGACTGATGTACCAGATTTCCTCATAAATTTCATTCATGTAGAAATCTGATTCATGCAGCCTTAGCATGAGTGGGTTTTATCACATCTTCAGCGCAATTTGGAGCTCTGGTACTTATCCTTCGGCGATGTGTCCGGATTCAGTCAGCGTTTACTGGGTTCGCTCTCCGTTATTCTTTGGCTGTCCCCAGTCGTCCTGCAAGGCAGCAGGTTGACTTCTACACATTTAGGACACGTGCATCCGAATTCAGTCAAACCTCCTTAGACGACTCTTACGACATGCGTGGCAGGTAACAGTGGTTCTATTCTTTACATCCAAATTTGGGCCCCAGTAACCACTCGGGCGATTCATCTATCTATACCTACCCACACACCTGTCAATTAATTACTCTCTCTATTTTAAAAAAAATGCAAAAGTAAAAGAACCCTTGTTATACCACGTGGTATAAAGGATAATACGGTGTTAGGCCTGTATTTCTCAAGAGGAGCTTTCATTGCGCTGGGAAACATATGGAAGTCTAAAGAAATCAAATCTAGAACATAAATTCAGATATTTAACTCTAATGTTAAAGTAATTCTACTGTATGGGTCAGAAACATGGAGAACAACTAAAACAATAGCGCATAAATTGCAAACATTCATCAACTGGTGTCTGCGCAGAATAGAGGGAATAAAGTGGTATGATAGGGTCACAAATGAGGAACTTATGGAGAGAACAAGACAGATTCCATTGAACGAACAGGTTAAAAAGACGCTGGCGCTGGATAGGACACACTTTGCGAAAACCGGAGGGAATATAACAAGAAGGGTCCTTGCCTGGAACCTGCAGGGACAGCGAAAGAAGGGAGGCCGAGAAATACATGGAGACGAGATTTGGAGGCAGAGATCAACAATATAAAGAAGAGCTGGAGGGAGCTGCAGGAGATAGCTAGAGATAGGAAGACTTGGCATGAGTTTGTTGAGGGCCTATGCCCCAACCGGGTAAAAGGCAAAGAGGAGAGAGGCCTGTATTTCTCGTTGACTGCCGGGACACTGTGGTCAACATCATGTCGGCCGCTTTTACTTCCCAGAGCTTTTCCTGGTACCCAATTGAGGCTGGGTCGACCTGAGAGCCGTTACAGTCTGAAAAATTCCACACCCACTGTGGAATTGACCCCGGACCACTAGCAACTAAGCGAGTTCACTAACAACTACACTACGTGTTCGTAGCGCGTTGGACGACGGGTGATAAGCCCCCTGTGAGTGCAGTTCAATTCCGCGGGCTGGCAGAAAAGCCACAGGTTCTCCAGATTTACGGTGTTCGTGGCACCGAACCGAAGGGTTACGATGTCCATGACATCGAGCTGAAGAGCTGAAAGCTCAAGTGCTTCTGGATCGGGGAAAAACTGCGGCTCTCTATATAATGGAGTATTATTTATCGAAACCACCAGGAAGTGAAGATTCATACTTTTGTCTAAGGGACATAATCATAGAAAATACAAACTTTATGAGTTGTTACTGCTTAACTCCCATTTATTACCTATTTTTCTTCGCTGACTTCTATCAATGGAGTCGCATATAGCGCAGCTGATAACATGCTGTTCTATTAACCACTAGGCGTGGAAATTCCGGTGTTCGTGTCAGCTTGGGACCAAAATTATCCGATCGTAACAGCTCTAAGGTTGAATTAGCCTCAATTGGTCACTTGGAAAACCACTATGAAAATAAGGCGACCGGCGCTATGTTGACCACATCAACCATCTTGGGCCGACGATCAATGAAAAATACAGGCTTAATTAAATCTGTATTACCCAATATACCCCGAGGTATCAAAAAGGGTTCATTTCTTTTCTTTTTTTTAAACAGTATGCGGTTTGACTTGATACATTGATCTTTTACTTGGAGATCTAAATTACAAGTACCTCTGAAATCGGAGTAAGCATCGTTTGAATGGCTTGAGACACTATATAGTCACAAGGAAAAGAAGTATAAACGTAAAAATCAGTTAGAGACGCCATATTAACAGTAATGCCTGAATTAACAGTAACGCCATATTAACAGTAATGCCTGAATTAACAGTAACGCCATATTAACAGTAATGCCTGAATTTATAGTGTACTAACAATGAAATACTTATCTTAAGTAGACTAACAAAATTGAAACTGACGAAGAAGGATGATTCATCCATACAGTGACGGCTCGTCATTAAGGGCCAGTGGGGCCAGGCCCTATCAAAAATAATGTGTAACGTGCATTTAATAAATTAAAATATAACCTAATCTAAAACCATGATTTTCCCGAACATTTATGCCTGGCACCACCAACAAAAAGGATTAGGAGCCACCACTGCATCCATAAGTTCCAGGTTTATGAGGTGATTAAATACTCTACACGCTGACACACGTTATTTTCAACCTAGGAACAAGTCTTTCCTAGAGTGAGAGAGAGAGAGAGAGAGAGAGTGAGAGAGAGAGAAAGAGAGAGAGAGAAAGAGAGAGAGAGAGAGAGAAAGAAAGAGAGGGATAGAGATGATGAACAAAAGATTATGTAATGAACATTTCAATAAAAATTAAGTTTACCATTAATTACCACAATCTTCTTCTTCTTCTTTTGTCGTCACACTGTTACTGGGTTGCCGCCCAATGTCGTGGTATATCTGCTATTGTCTTGTGCTACTCTAGTAGCTTGGGTGATAGTTATTTTTGCTTTGTGACAGAATTTTGCTTTGCAATCTATCCACCTTTTTCGTGGTCTTTCTTTCCTGATGTTCTATTGTAGTAGATTCTGCATACAGTGGAGTTTTGTTGAATTCTTATTAAGTGGCATAATCAATAAGGTTAATAAAAACACTACGGCTAGGACACATTGAAATAATTGCAGAGAACATAGAGCGTAAAATTGCATGTAAAAAAATGAAAGGAAAGAGACCACCATGTAGACTAAGAAAACGATGTAGAGATAGCATCAGGGGCGGCTCGTCATTAAGAGCCAGTGGGGCCCGGCCCCACCAAAAACCGAAAGGGGGATAACTTTCCGGAATAGACGAATAATATTAAATACTCCAAAAACCATGATTTTTCTGAAAATGTGTGTCTGGCCCCACCAAGAAAAATGACCACGAGCCGCCACTGGATAGCATTAAAGTAGACATAGAAATACTAGTCAACAATTGGGAAGAGAATGCTTAGAGCAGATGTAAATATAGGTGGGTGATGTCTGCCGGAATGAACCTCAAAGTTTCAAGAAAGCTGAAGAGGAAGAAGACACAAGGCTTGGGGAAAGAAGTCAAAGGTCGTGTAGAACCACTATCTGCCGTGTGTTGTCAGAGCTCATAAGGGAGCAAATAATAGTAGCACTGCTACCTACAAGGCATGCCTTAGGAGGCGACTACGGTAGGGGCCATGGGAAGCTACACTAGTAAATAAAAAACGTCGCAGAAAACGGATGTGCTGGTTTACTTATAGTCGCATAACTGGCACAATGTACAATCGCTCTTAGGCTCAGATATCATACAAATCACAAAGAGTGGTTTAACAGGTGGTCGTTATGGAGCATTCGAAGAAGACGAAGAAACATTATTGCTTCAATAGTATTGATTGTTGACACTGAATAAGTTGACTTTGTGAAAGATGTTCAGATCGCTCTCTCTCTCTCTCTCTCTCTCTCTCTCGCGATCACCGCCCAGATCGATGTACCAGGTCTCCCCATAAATTCTATTCATGAGCAAATCTGATTCATGCAGCCTTAGCATTGGTGTATTTTACGTCACATCTTCAGCGCCATTTGGAGATTTGGTGCTTATCCTTCGGTGATGTGTCCGGTTTCAGTCAGCGTTTACTCGGTTCGCTCTCCGTTCTGTAGTTATCTAGGGTTTTTTACGGTGTGGGGTAGCTAGCCCCACGTCCAACCTCCTTATTCGCCTTTACGACATGTGTGCAGGTAACAGTGGTTCTATTCTTTACACCCCAATTTGGGGGCTGGTAACCACTCGGGCGGTATGTTCAGATAACATTTTGTCACTGAAGCAATCACGATAAAGCTCAGGATTGTTAGCTCAAATGTGAAATATGTCTTGTTGTAACCAACAGCAAACACCCTCAAGATCCCATCAATAAACTCAACAGAAAACAGCACACAACAATCGTCCGTCTCAGAACAGGACACAGCAAGTTCAACCACCACATGTGCAGAATACGCCTGCTCAGACTGCACAGTGTGCATGTCAGTGTCAGACTGAAACACAGACTCCAGAGCACATCCTGAGGTCATGTCCATCATACATAACCAATGACGTGAAACATGTCCTCATGAACGAAGCTTACTAAAGGTAGTTTGACAATTGAGGTTTGAGCGGTTACAGAGGCGGCGAAATGGTTAGCATCACATAACTAATCTTGTGTTTTCATACTGGGTGACTCCATGAGCATGATTCGTAAAGTCGAAACAGGAATGGTGAGACGAAACTGCCTGGAGGTACTGGTACAGACAGTGATCAGAGAAATCACCATCATTTTAGTCCCTGGGCACGAAGGAGTTAGTGGTAATGAACGAGCTGATAGATTGACTGGTATTACTACAATATCAGAGGGAGCTACCATGGCCCGAAATGATATTCTTAAAGTATTGAGAGAGTCTTTCCGAACAGAGGAGTTTCAGGGTTGTGAATCCCACTCGCTAACCAGATTGAGAGAGATATGTGTCAATATTGGTGCAGCCCGAAAAGAACGACATACCAAATATGCAAAAAGATATGCAAATCAACATCGAACTGGCGTGTTGGGCCGCAGGATTTGTTGAGGCGTAGATTGGATCACCTATGGACGTGTCCGGAATGCTATGATGATAACAGCCATCCATCGCAAGCGATGATGACAACAGTCTCAGACGTGTGCTGCTGCACCTCTCTGGTGTGTGCAGAGGTGACTGTAAAGTCCAATCCTAGGACACAATCCTCTACCCCAGATGGGGCATACATGATCAAGGTTAGACGTGGCTGTTGTGTCTTCTGTCTTTTCGCGCAGCTCGTTTTCTTTGTGCCTCAACGGGACGGTGATTCTCAGTAATACGAGTTCCTCTTGTGTTGTTACAGTGCCACATTTGGCGATTTTGCGCAAGGGATTCCCAGCACGTGGTGTCTATATCGAAACATTTCAGAGACACTTTAAGAGTGTCTTTAAGGCCTTTTTTCTGTCCACCTTCAGAACGTCCCCCGCCCCATCCCTTTTCAAGTTCGCCATATATCAACTGTTTTTGGATACGTTTATCATGCATCCGAGCAACGTGACCGGCCCATCTCACTTTGGCCACAACAAGGTGTTGAAGCTTGGGATCTTTGCTCTTGCGAGGACTTCGCTATCTGGAATTTTGTCCTGCCAGTTTACTTGTTGTAGTCCGCGCAGACAGCTTGCGTGGAAGTGGCTTAGTTTTCTTGCGTGTCTTCTATACACTGTCCATGTCTCGCTTGCGTACAGCAGCGTGGCTAGCACTATGGCCTGGTAAACTTTCAGCTTTATGACTACGCTTATCCCCTTCCGCTCCCACATAGTGACACGCAGCCTTCCGAACGCAGCACTGGCTTTGGATATCCTATAACCTCAGTGTCTATGTTTGCCGATCTGGATAGGATGCTGCCAAGATAGGCAAAGTTGTCCGCTGGCAGGAGACGCTGGTGTTTAATGTTAATGACTGGATCGTAGTACTTAGTGGCTATGATGATAGTCCTCATATAACTGATAACTGAAGCTTATATAGTAAACTACGGGAAACTCCTTGTTTTATTGTCTATTGTCTATTCCCAGGTGAAAGATGTAGTTGGCTGTCCACTCTTGCCGTTAAGCGTAGGGATGTGAACCTTAATTTGCGTTCTAGGGCCAGATGAGTCGCCATTGTTGTGTTATATCCGTGTTTATGTAGTGTGGTCTTGATATTGTCTATCCATCTTTCTTGGTCTTCCCTTAGCTCTAGTACCCGTTCTCTTTTTTGTATGCTGTTATTGGTGGTTAGTTGTATTTCATTCTCATTAAATGACCAAACCACTGCATTTGTTGTCTTTCGATGTATTCGGTGCATGAAGTTATGCCCACTCTGCTTCTGATGTCCTCTTTCGTAGTCTGTCTTTCCTGGTGACTCCCACTGCCTTCCTCAAGCATTTCATTTCACACGTGGTGAACTTTCTGTGATGTGTTGCTGTAAGAGACCAAGTTTGGCACTGGTAACGATGTGTTGGTAGGAAAATACTTTTTATCATCTGTCTTTTCACTTCCATTTTGATCTTTGGGTGTTGCAGTAATGATGCCAGCTGGTAGGTCACTGCATTTGCTTTTGACACCTTGTCTCTATTTCTCTATCTAGTTTTCCGTCCTGTGTGAAAATGCTGCCTAAATATTTGAATTCAGAAACTTGCTTTACTCTGGCGTTGTCTATTTGTATGTTTGCTTGGCTTGTTTTATACTAATCGATAAAAGGGAAGATTGCAGTTAAAATACGTAGCAAATGTGAAACATGTAAAAACGAAAGTATTATAGTCCTGATTGATTAATAGTACCATCAACATTGCACTTATGTGAGTAACCACGTGAGCTCCGATCTCTTTCTTACATGGGAAGATCTCGGCTGCAGTGCACGAACTCCGTAGCACCGGCGATGGTCCCCAATGTAATTTTTTAAAATATAGTGAAGATATTTTATTGTAAATATTTTTCTAATGAATTTTGCCCAGGCAGCGATTTTCCAGCCTGCTAATCTCGGTGTTTAACAGCCAATGGTACTTTTTTTTACGTGCTTAACTTGAACACGGGACCTCCGTTTTAGCTTCCGTCTCCGATAGGACTAGAATTTTGATCTCACCTACACTGAGATCATGAATCTCTGGAAAAATATCCCGATGGCTCCACGAGGGAGCGAACTGGGTACCTTTGTCAAGATACAACGACGTTTTGATGTTTCGGCGATTGTTTTCTAATTATACATCCAGGTTACCTAGTTCTATATGGTGATAGCGTTTCAGTTACTTTTAAGCATTATCTGCTACTTGGTACATTTGTAACAAACACTCGTTATTAGTTACTAAATTGCACTACGGGCAGACTCATAGGTGCTTATTCTCCCCCAACAGATATAGAAGAGTATGCATACTCTTTTTCAGCACGCGGTATACCCAGCACCTTCAGAAATGGAAAAATAATAATAAGAGATACCAGTGGGGCCTACGCGACAGCCACAAGTAGTTTGACAATGGAGGTTCGGGCGGTTAAGTAGGCGATGAAATAGTTAGCATCACATAACTACTCTCGTGTTTTCATACTCAGTGATTCCATGAGGATGATTCGCAAAGTCGAATCAGGAATGGTGAGATGAAACTGCGTGGAGGTACTGGTACAGACAGTGATCAGATAAATCAGCTTCATTTTTGTCCCTGTGCACGCAGTAGTTAGTGGTAATGAACGAGCTGATTGCTAGCATGGTCATGATATCAGATGGAGCTGCTATGGACCAAAATAACATTCTTAACGCATTGAGTCTTTCCGAACAGATGAGTTTCAGGGCCGTGAATTCCACTCACTGACCAAATTGAGAGAGATGGATGTCCAAATTGGTGCAGCCCGAAAAGAACGACATACGAAATCTGCAAAGAGATTGATTAATCAACATCGAACTGGCGTGTTATGCCGCTGGATTTGTTGAGGCGGAGATCAGAGCCCATTTGGACGTGACCGGAGTGCTATGATGATAGTCCTCATAAAACTGATGGCTCCCGTGACTTGCTGATTAAACGCGCTCCGTCCCTCAGGTATCCATTTCTACCCGTACAACGGTTAACTCCAAACTGGTTTAATCGCTGGATCGATTCAACATCTATTCTAGTGTCATCATCCAACAGGCATTCGAGAAGAGACCAAAGAACACCCCCTTCCTTATCCATCTTCAACTCGTTACTTAAGCGTTGTGTTTCTAATATAACGTAACGCTAATTGGAAAGTGAACTTAAAAAGATCATTCATTACTTTCGAATCTAGGCTATAATAAGTATTCGAGTAGCGAATATTTGCTATTCGCACATCCCCAATTTTGTGAGTTTGTTTTTTGTGACGTTTTTTTGTGACGTGTTTCCGAATATCAAGAAGATACGAACAAAACAAAATGTATGGTGCATTGGCAGGAAACAAAAGGTCTATTGGGTTTAATGACGGTAAAGATACTTAAACAACAGTTTCTAAATGTTTTAACAATTATTCTGCTAACTCTGAAGTTATTTTAGCGAGATTGTTGAACCTTCCTTGCTTAGAAGTCGAAAATATCCACAAAATGGCGCCGGGGAAAACCATCTTATTATTCTAATTCTTGTCAAGATTTTTCAAGGACCATTTTTTTAACAATCTTTTCTCCTAGTTCATTCTCAACACTTTAACTTCTTTCTATACCAAAATTTGCGTTAGTCTTTTAAAATCTTTTGTGTTATAGCTATTGTTTCATGAATTTTTTTTTTGCACTGTACCATCATCATGAGTTATGCATAATTGCATTTGTTTGAGTACTTTTAACCCTTTCGCCGGCGAAAGTGCCGAAAGTTTCATTCCTTATTATTTTGACTTCTGAACTGAACGCATATATTTTGCAATGCAAATTCAACAATCAACGTCTAGTACTAGTAGTAGACCTTTATAATAAATAATTCAACTAATTAAATTATAGCTTCTCTGAACTTCACTTGTCTGAAGTTGAACATAGAATAATGTTATTTCACTTATTTATTAATATTATTATTAAATTGTAATTGTTCCTACTAGGATGATGATTATATTATAATATTATTTAATATTTTACATCAGGGGATATATATTTTTGAGAACGGTGGGTTATTGTAGCATGAATGCTTTGCTGCAGAAAAAAAATTGTTGTACTTACACTGGTTTGTATTGAAACTGAGTATCCGTGCATATCTCCAACACAGCAACATTTCAATGAAGCCTTCACCCGTGTGGTACCTAAGCCCACAAGAGAAGCAAAGAATAGTACCACTGCGACCTACAAGGCATGTCGTAAGAGACAACTGATGTAGGGCCTAGGGAAGCTACCCTAGTAAATAAAAAGCATAGCAGAAATCGATGTGCTGGCCGACTTATAGGCGCATAACTGGCACAATGTACAATTGCTCTTAGGCTCAGATAACATACAAGTTGCACAGAGTGATTAACAAGTGGTCAATAGGGAGCGTTTGAAGAAGAAAAGTGATTTCTACTATGCTTTTTATTTACTAGGGCAGCTTCCCTAGATCCCTACATCAGTCGCCTCTTATAACATGCCTTGTAGGTCACAGTCTTACTATTCTTTCCTCCCCTTGCAAGCCCTGGTAACACATAGGCGGTAAAACTTCTTGCTGATACAGATCTGTGGGAAATCTAGTTGTAAAACAAAACTATCCGATTCAATCTTGGTTAGTCTAGTTATAATATATCTTCTAAGGTACTGACAAAGCATGTCCAAATTGATCATGCACAGGTGGACCAGATGGATGGAACAGTGGAGAAGAACTCAGCAACAGTGGAGATGGATGTAGTGAGCCGAGACGCAAGAGAAGAAGCAGGTGGAATACAGATAATGAAGAAAAAATTGTTATCCCTGGCATGCCGACAGTTATTCCATCCAACCTAACAGAATCTCAGCAGCGTCAATATGTCGGTATGGGATTTGTTATAACTCAATAGTCATACTTTTGTATTTGCTAGGAATATTTTACTTCTACATTGTCCCACACTACAGTAATAACTTTCTTTCTACGGACTTTCCCTATCTCTCTCTTCTGCACTTTTTACTACTGCTAAAGTAATCCGAAATAATAACTTTTGGATACCTTGCTTAAAGGGTTTTTCTGCCGAAGGATTGACTTCATTGCACTGGGTTTTACCCCATATCGCTCGGTCCCTCTCCGCAGAAATGGCATGCCACCTGCCGAGAGTATTGCACGAACTCCGTAGCTCCAGCAACAATCCTAGGGTCTCTGGAAAAACTGCACTCGTGAACAGAACTGCACGATCCGGATTCGAACCAACAACCTTTGACTCACATACCTTGCTGCTCATGTGATACTCTACTATGTCTGCGTCTTAGATAGATATAGTTGAAACATATCTATTTTATTTGACTTCAAGAAATTACTTGTTTTATTTTTATATTCAATATTTAACTGGCCATACATTCTTTGTTTGCTCTTTTTCAACCTCTTGTTCGGATTTGCCAACATAAGTCGCAGGGGGAATACTAAACAAACCTGACCTTAGAAGTCCATTCCCCAAGGATAGCCAGAGTCCTGTTAGCCTTGTACCTCCTTGTCAAAAGTATCCTTGTCTACACCACTGGGAGGTGGGGTTGGCTTGTGTGTTCTATTGGTCATCAGCAGGCTATTCATTTTCCATTTTCATCTTTCCTAAGATAGACTAGCTGACACCAACTCTGCTGGATGCAGAGTCATGTGCTGAACACACCTTGTAGACAGATACACAGTTCATATTTATTTCTTCAGGTGTATAAATTTCTTCTTTGCGGTCGTTCTTTACGGCCAATTTTAATCACTCTTTGGGATATTTTTATCTTTGCCAAGAACGTGTGTACATTGGTTTGGAGGCCCAAACGCATAGACTTCTACACGTTTAGGACACATGCATCCTATTTCAGTCAAACCTCCTTATTCGCCTCTTACAACATCCATGGCAGGTAACAGTTGTTCTATTCTTTACACCCCAAATTTGGGACCCGGTAACCACTCTGACCGGTGTATAAATTTTAACTATATCACTTGGTAACATACTTGAAGTAAGTTGAACATTACAGCGCAAGGCAAGACTCTTACGTGATACACATACATAAGTATTCTATGTTGACATAATTAGAAATGTCCTTAATTTGATATATCAATACACATTTGAAACGATTGAACATGTCATTTGATCTTTCTGAATTTGTCTTTTGAGAAAGTTTATGTCCAGGCAACATGGGTGCACTGTTTAGAAAGTCTATTGCAACAAGCAGCGCTTAATACTTCTTTTTTTTAGTCTTGTTTTGCGACTTATTTGTGGGTGCTTGGGTTCTCTATTTTATTTGATCCTTGGATATTTTTATTCGTATATGGTTGTGTAAGCCATATTTGGACACGTTTACACAGGAGGAGCTCTGGCCGAATTGATTAGAGCGCAGCTCCCATGCGGAGACCTGTGTTCAATTCACGGTACAGCCAATTATTTTGTTATGTTGTGGGCATAAAGGAATAATCCTAATCTGAACCGCTGCGACTGCACTAGCCATGCGGCCATTAAATTCCTCAGGTTCTCATCCCAACTGTCCTACACCGCACTGAAAAGTGGTTCTACAGTCAGTAACGAGGGATTTTATTCTTATTATATTACACAGGATGATAGAGAGCTGCTGTAGCGTAGTTGTTAGTGAACTCGCTTCTCAAGGCTGGTGGTCGGGTTCAGCTCGATGCGCGTGGAATTTTCCCGACCGCGACGGCTCTCAGGTCGATCCAGCCTCAACTGGGTACCAGACATGCTCTGGGAAAGTAAAGGCGGCCGGCGTGATGCTGACCACATCACCCATCGTGTGCCGACGGTCAATGAAAATACAGGCCTAACACTGTATTGACCTATATACCACGAGGTATGAAAGGGTTCCTTTACTTTTTTTTTTTTACACAGGATGATAAAAGATAATGTATAGAGGCAGTAGCAAGAATGTAACTGGAGAGACAAGTTCAACACTCTGTCTTTCTCTCTGTCCCTCTCTCTTTTTGTGTATGATAGAAAACCATGTCTTGACTTACAAAAGAGATGTTATGGCGTGAACTACTCCTGACGTTATCTAACTGTGTCCATATAAAATTGAGGGCAAAGTATTTTGTTTATACTTTCTGTATTCACATCGGTGTGGGTGTTGTATGAATTGATTATACATTCTCGAATGTAATCTTGCTAGTATATATGAAACAAATATATCACGCATGAGTGGTTACCGGGTCCAAAGGGGGTGTAAAGAATAGAACCACTGTTACCGGCCACGCATGTTGTAAGAGGTGACTAAGGAGGTAGGACATGGGGCTAGCTACCCCACACCGTAAAAACACTAGATGGCTACAGGCCGGAGAGCGAACTGAGTAAACGTTGGCTGAAACCGGACACATCACCGAAGGATAAGCACCAGAGCTCCAAATGGGGCTGAAGTTGTGACGTAAAGCACACCAATGCTAAGACTGCATGAATCAGATTTACTCATGAGTAGAATTTATGGGGAGGTCTGGTACATCAGTCTTGGCGGTGGTCGCGTGAGAGAGAGAGAAACAAATATATCATACAGTCTTAGTTAGTTTACATGTACTTGCAGTGGAAGTTCATGAAAAGTTTATAATAATCCTTCTCTTTTACATAAATATTCACCTTTCTTCACATTTGATTAAAATTTTTTTATATTTGATAATTTAACTTAAGAAACATGAGAATAATGTGAATGTTTTTAATTAGGAAGTGTAACATGTATTGTATTCTTTGTTTCTTCTTGTCTATGAGAAGATGCCAAGAGAGCAATGTTTAACACAGTTTTCTTACCAATTCTGTGCTATCAGTGTCAGATCTGGACGCTGACAACAAATGAGAAAAGAAGAATCCAAACTTCAGATATGAAGTGTTTATTACGAATTCTAAATGTAACAAGAAGAGATAAGATTAGAAACGATGAAATCAGAAAAGTGGGATCCTTGCCAGTGCTGCAATATAAAAAGAAACAACAGGTCAAATGGTTCAGACACAAATTAAGGTTACCACAAGACAGTCTCCTACAAAGAACACTAGCACTCAGATACAAAAGCAACAGACCTAGAGGACAACCACATAAATGATGGATGACCACCATGTACAAAGCACATAAATGGGATCGCTCCGGGTGTCTATTTTTTCTATCTGACTCTGAAAGGTAATACAGGATTAGAGAATAGAATGCCTGCGTGTTTTGGGGCCCGCAAGGGATGCAAAGAATAGTAACACTGCGACTTACAAGGCATTTTGTAAGTGTCGACTACAGTGGGAACCTATGGAGGCTACCCTAGTAAATAAAAACATCGCAGAAATTGAATGTGCTGGTCTACTTGTAGGCGCATAACTTGCACAACATACAATCACTCTTATGCTCAGATCACATACAAATCACAAAGAGTGGTTTAACAAGTGGACGATATAAATGTAAGAAGAAGATAACAGAATAGAAAATATGAAAACTATTGTATTTTGTACTAATCTTTGAAAGTAATCATGGTCTATTGCAGAAACTTTGTTTCACTTTGTCCCATTTGAAATCCCTTGGGTAATGTTACCATATGTTGATTACAGTTCAAATTCTAGTTTGTTTATGATGTAATGTTTGCTCTGTTAACCACTTGTTTATTGCAGTTCATCTACAAATTGAGGAAATTACCCGTAAGCTGAGATCAGGAGATCTTGGAATTCCTGCTAACCCTGAGCAAAGGTTTGCTAGGTTTCATACCACCCAAAAAAATTGTACCTCGTTGATTGTAAACATTGTGGAGACGATGAAAGTGAGGCATCACATTTGATGCTGTGATTTAGCTCTCCATTTGTATGACAGTCAAGTAGCACACAGCAACATCTTATCTCAACAGTGGGAAGTAGAAATATAGTAGTGACTTATAATTTAGCGTTTATTTCTTATCCATCCAGGGCAGGATGTATTAATGAATAATTTATGTTGATTTAATTTTTTTCTCTAAATTTTAGCAGATTTAGTCGTATGTCAAAATTGTCGTCTCTACATGTAAAAGTAAAACATATCATTTTATTTTCCTCTATGTTTCTACTCAGTTTTACGTAATATTTATGACATACATAATTCCTAACTAATGACATATTGTGACAGGTAATATTAAAGGTTTAATACTATACCACTGAAGCACACCAGGTGCAGAGAGCTGCCAGGTCGACCTGAGGACACAAGTTAACAAAGTCATGACTAATGAATCTGTTTCAGATTTCATAAAGAAATATTAGTCTCGGCTAATCTCATTTGTATATATATCTTTATAATAGACTTTAGGGCAGTCACAAAGTTGTCAGTATTTAAATAAAATCATCATCAGTGGGTACCATCACAATGTGGAGTGCCAAGTACGAAGGAGTACTGTGGAGTATGCAGTGCAGTGATAATGGTCATATCAATCAATCAAATTATTTGTTAATGATGCACTATCCGTTCTAGCAAGCTCTCCAGAGTAAACTCCCTTCCCTGAGAAAGGAGCTCAGCAAGATTTCTGCCAACAAGAGAGTTACACTCCCTGGGACACCATTACACTGTGGAGTGCCAGGTAACGAGAAGGCAGACAAATTTGTGAAAAAGGGAGCAGAATGTGAACAAATAGATAATGAAATCACATACTTTGAAGAAAAAAAGAGCTATCGTGGACATTAGAAAAGAACCTAAACTATCCAATGATGACTGCCACACACTTGACAGACAAGGACAGACTATCATCTTCCGACTCAGGATAGGACATAACGGACTGAACAAACACCTACACAGGCTACAATTATACCCACTCCCTCTGTCCATGTGGCACCGCTGATCAAACCACAGAACATGTCCTGCAAGACTGTTCCCTATATGTCCTTCCTCGAAAGGAATGCTGGCCATACAACTCAACACTACATTCAAAATTACATGGCACCAGAGATGTAATCCAGACAACAGTCAACTTATCATAAGAACGCGTCTAACGATATAATCATCAAAATAGTGATTGCAAGAAGAAGAGGGGTTATCTATTTCGACAAATTATCAAAGAAAGCATGGGATAACATAAAATTGATGTTGCAAACAAAGATTCAGATATGTCAGGCTTGATTTATGAGCACTTTACTATATGGCTCAGAAATATGGATAGCTTACTCAAGGCATGAGAGAAGGCTTCATCTTTCACCTTCGCTGTATCCACAAGATTATAAATATCATGCGGTAGGACAAGATAACCAACTTTGAAGTACTGCAACTTTCTAACTTGACACCCATCGTGGGAATAATTAGCAGTAGAAGACTCCCAACAGATGCTGTTGTACAAACTTTCGCAAGGAAGAGACTCAATGCAGACCACTGCTCAGATATAAGGATATCTATAAGGTCTCAATGAAGGACTTCTCTATCAGTCCTAATAAATGGGGAAAAACTAGCTAATGACCAAGGTATAAGGAAAATATTATGCAAAGCTAAAGAATATGTTGGGCACTGACAAAAGAACAAGAAAGGAAAATTACCACCTGTGAAATGAGATACTTCAGGAAAGCGGTAAATAGAACAAGAAGTGACCATATAAGAAATGAATAAATTAGAACATTCGGAACAACACCTATTAGATTCATTGAAAAACGGAGACTCAAATGGTTTTACCACTTAGTGAGAATGAACCCGAATACACCAGTTGCAAGAGCGTACAACCTGAAAATGGAATCATCAAGAGAAAGGGGCAGACCAAGAAAAAATGGAAGTTACAGACATCTTAAAACTTCACAATACCACAGCATATCAAGCAACCGAGCGTGCACTATCTCAGAAACCGATCATCAGTTAAATCTACTACGCCCAACGACAAAAAAGCAGAGAAGGACAGAAGAAAGAATGTGTTGAAGAGAAACTTAGGTATGAACTTGCAGGCAAGAGAAACAAACGCAAACCCAGAAGTCACCACAGCTGCACACTTGCAAAAAGATCATGTGTAAAGACAAAAATGGCCTCACAATATCAAAAACATGATAGATCAAGAATCAGTTTTTTATTTTGTTAATACCGATAATTTGTTAATGGAATCAGGACTTTCGTGAACAGCATTATTGCATGAAACACAGATACAAAATTAATCAGAAGACCCGCCATGGAAATCATCTTAGGAAATGAAAAAGGCTGACAAACTTGCAAGGGCTGGAGGGAGCCTCACCCAACACAAAGCTTTACAGAAGCAAAGACTCTCCTGAAACAGTCCAGAAAAATCATGTGGAGAAAAACAACCGGAGGATACAACCGCACAACAACGACTAAGCTTGAACTCAGGGACGAACGGAAAATAACTAGATCAGATATGTAATAATTTTAGAACTTTTTCAAAACAATTGAAACAAAGAATCGAAACACATAATAAATCCTTTTATTGTACAAAAATGAGTTAATCAATTCTTCAAAACAAGCAGCACATTTATTCTTATCATATACAACAACCCAATGTAACATGTTACTTATTTGATGTATTTTGGGTGTTCATGCTCTTGTCAATTTTCATCACTAAATTGCCCTTAATAACTAACTAATCATAATGTTTAGTAATGGTTTTCAGGGATTCTCAAAGTGCATGTATATTTGACATTGTGAAACTAATGACTGCAGTATAACTAATCTTGATTTGTATAACTGACTGCCGTGTAATCATCATCATCTCTCCTACACACAGGTTAGGTCTTAAAATGTTAGCCAGGTGACACAGTTGATATCTCATGTGTGTGTCGAGTGTTCTTGTATACAGATGACTTACCTTGTTATATATTTAATAATCAGATAATTTTTCCTTGATCAGATAACTGCTAACCATAATGGCCTATTTCTTTTCTCAGAAGTCATCTGTTTTAGCAGGTTGTGCTCTAATCTTCACCTTTAGCAGGTGTTTGCCGACATATTATAATAATAATAATAATCTTCCAAATCACATTTCAGTATAGCTTGTATGAAATAATGAATTGACTAATGTTAAATTCCTTTCACAATCATAATGAAGACATGGTTAATATTGTGTGTGTGTTGTTTAATAGTGTTTGTGTTCTTTCAAACTAGATCACCGTCTCCTGAGCCCATCTATAACAATGAGGGTAAAAGAATGAATACTCGGGAGTATAGGACACGTAAGAAGTTGGAGGAAGATCGTCATAAGCTTATTCAGGAAGCCATCAAACTCAACACAGACTTTAAACCACCAAGTGATTACAAGTAAGATATCTGGGGTTTTTTCTCTTTTAACTACTTTTGGTTTTTGTGTTACTGTGATAGGTCCAATGTTCCTTTATCTATCTATCTAGTCTCTAATCCTGTTTTGCCTTTCAGCATCAGGTCGAAAGAGGAGACACCTGGAGCGAACCTCTCTTTGCACCTTGTCTTTCTTTCTCTTCTCCAATCCTGATTTGCCTCACAGCTTCAGGGTAAGAAGAGTTTTCTAGCACAGGCTTTTGTGTGTGCTTCATAAATAGTGTCTTTCGTCGCCTCTGTTACTCATTATTAAATGTGTTAATTAAAGATTCTGAATGCTGTTGAGGTAAGGTAATCATATCATGCTTTTAGAGTACTTGGTTTGCATACCATGATTGCAATGATGAGGCGGACAGATTAGCAAATATCCTGTGTGTGCCGGGCGCAAAGAATAATAACACTACAACCTACACGGCACATTGTAAGAGGCAACTGAGGTAGGGGCCTAGGAAAGCTACCCTAGTAAATAAAAGACATAGCAGACATCAGATATGCTGGCTGACTTGTAGATACATAACTGGCACAAAGTACGATCACATACAAATCACAAATGATGGTTTAACAAGTGGTCGATATGGAGTGTTAGAAGAAGAAGAAAGAATAGCAAATTGGGGTGGTGGGGGGCAAAATTACCACACTCTGATTTCAGCATAAACTGTGAAGAGGCAAAATATATTTGTCACACAAAAATATTTGAAGTGGAAAACTGGACCACCAGAATATCCATGTTATCATCCCAACAGAAAAGGCAAGTTGTAGTAATGTTCAGACTTCACATAGGCCACCAATGACTGAGATACCATCTTTCTATCAAGCTAAAGATAGGAGCATGTGATAAGTGTGAAGTGGCGCTTACAAAATGATTTCCAAACAATTATTACAAAGACATCCAGCATATAAGGAACAGGCAAGATGCATACAGCACATCACTAGTGCCATTGCATGACAAGTTCTCTAGAGATCTCGATAACTTGAGGCGAACCATCACTTTCTTCGAAAATATTATAGTTGGCTTCTGAGAAGAAACAAAGAAGAAAAAGACAGACAGCTATGCTTAGCTGACCACATGACTAGCATTTGTCAATCATGTTGAACAGGCTGATTGCTTTTGCCATCAATCGAAGCCAATGGATAGAGCTGACATTCTGTAACTGACGGTGTGGGTATGTCGACTGCAAAGGCGGGACATCTGGCATTGAGAGAATGAAATTTCGAAGGATTGTTAGGGTGGCAAAGTTCTGCTCAGGACAAGCTATTTGATGATAATGATGGAAAATAAAAAAATCATTGTAGTTCAATGTAAAAAACCGATAGTTACTATATGTAATACCGCTTTTGGCGTGGGGCATGAGAGTGTGGAATTTAAGGACCACATGACTAGCGCAGTCGCCGTGAAACTATTCAGGTTAGGATGTTTTCTTCATGTCCTCAACAGAAAAAAAGCTCCTTGGCCTTACCGTGGATGGGAGCTGAGCTCTAATCCATTCTACCAGACACTCCAGATCCATGTGAATAAAACAGTAAATGTTCATTTCTTCTGCATGTTTGCTACTATCTATTTAAGCAATCTTTAATGTGGACATGTTTCAGACCTCCAATTATACGTGTCAATGACAAAGTGATGATCCCTCAGGAAGAGCATCCAGATATTAACTTTGTTGGACTGCTCATTGGTCCACGAGGAAATACTCTGAAGACCCTAGAAAAGGATGTAAGTAAATGTCTCGGTGTTATCAATTGTTGTAACCAGTTTTTGGGGTTTTTCTATCCAGAAGCACTTGATTTTTTTAGCTCTTTGGCTTGGTGCCATGGACATCGTAACCCTTCGGTTCGATGCCACGAGCATTGCAATTTTCTGCCAGCCCGCAGAAATGAAGCGCACTCACAGGGGGCTTGTCGTCCATGCCCCTACGAACACGCTGGACAGGTGAGCTTGAAACCAGATTAACTACTCTTTGTGGGATATGTATGGTTTGTGCCAAGAATGGGAGTACGTAATAGGCGTAAGAGTAAATATTAATTGTTGCTATAAAACATTGCTTGTAATACCGCTCTTTAGGTGGTGTAGAACAGGGTTACAGTGAGCATCTGTAGCTCAAACGGTAGTGAGCTCGATCACAAACCAAGCGTAAATGGTTCAAACTTCGTGGCGAGCAAGTTTGAAAGCAAATTAGTTTCCTAGGATTAACCCTTAGAACGGGGGACTGCCTAGAGTAGTTGATAGTAGCTCGGCCTGCTAGCTGTGAGACGCCTCATAGCTCGAGTTCGAACCTACTGTCCGGCATTTGTTCGAGTCCCTGGTCTTACTCAGGACGATAACGTGAGTACCTCTGAAGTCGGAGAAAATCTGCCTGTATGGCGAGGAATACTAATTACGAGTACATTGAGCACACGGCTGCAGTGTAAAGTAATTTACAATGTGCACGCTGCTGCCATTGTAAGAAATTGGAAAAACGGATATTCACGCAAAAATCAGTTTCAGAGATGAAACTTCGTCTGAGTTATAAGCGGACGAAAGAAAAAAAGGAAAAAACCCTTAGAATCCGGGCTCCTGATATTTCGGGATTGAGTGTAAGCGCTGCATATCCCGAGCTCTCGATATATCGGTCTGAGATTATATTTCATAATTTGTTGGTATTTGAAAATTAATTGTGTACAAATGTGACACAACCCATGTGTTCTACATGGTTTTGCGAGGTGGTGGACACTGTTGTGTGATTTTTTTGGTACTGATAAAATAATTAGTTAAGTACAAAGAGGCCAATGATGATATGGGCTGTTTTTGCTCAGGAACTCCAGGGAAGGAATTTTTAAGGTACAGGTGGCCAGTGTTCAAAGGGTTAAAACTATCAGAAAGCATGAAGGACAACAGTTAAAAAAAATTAATAATAGTTTTATTCATTATATATATTTACATCATGCATCGTAATGTCCTGTATTTGTCATCAAGAATAATCAATACTATTCGCACTATAGTGCTTTCAAAACGTCGGTCAACGATTGACCTCAAATATCTCCATATTCATTGCATGGATGAACGTGATTTTTGCATGTGGTGTTGTATTTTCGATGTCCCAACGATTTTCTAAAATTCAATGTTGCAGGTAGTGTACTTTTCTTGCAACGGCAAATTCCTTTGATCTTTTCAAACCTAGTAATTATTTGGTGCTGGAAGAAAATAATTTACCGTAAATTTTAAAAATCACATATTTTCGGCATAGGCATATATACAATTCAAATTTTGGAGGGTGAGATAACTCATATTATATAAATCATATAAAGTGTTTACTCACTTATTCTGAGTCCGATGAGTCTAACATATTGATGACTATTCTTGGCTGCACGAACGACAGTCCATCTTTGTCCCAGTAGTCATTTTCCTCCTTTAAGACATGGTCTTCGCATTTACACCAATAATCTCTGTCTATCTTCGACAGGGCGGCATATGTTAGTTCTTTCATATTGCTTAGCTTGAAAGTTTTATTTTCAGCTGCTACCAGTCCTTTAACTTTGGCCCAAATGAGTTCAATTGGGTTTAAGTGTGAATGTTAAGGTGGTAGTCTCAAACACACATGACCATGCTGTTGAATCAACATTTTCACAGCTGCTGTATGCAGTGTAAGAAACTTGCATTTTCATACCCATTGTAAAAGAAATCTAGAATACTAAATGTTTTGTAATACCCTATGCTCTGAAAACACAAACGGTAAATTGTAACTAAACACACCGGAAGGATCATTATACATTTTTTAAAGTGCGATAAAGCGATTAAAATCGGAAAACCACGTGAAAAACGTGCAAGTCGTGGAACTTGCAACATCTCACAAATATGAAGAGGTAATACTTCTCATTATATGGTTGGCTAAGGAGATGGTCACTTTTATATACTTTACATAAAGAAAATTTTAAACCATACGTTTGTTATTGAGTAAAAAAATATCAACCTCGGGACATTACGATCATTAGATCAAATGCAAAGTTACAACAATTATGGTCAAGCGGTTGCAGAGATATTAAATTTTCCCCACGGAAAATCATTTTGAAGCGCACTATAGTATATAGTTTGTCAGTTTACACATGGCTTGAACTGAGACACGTTCATTTCTTACATTGACGATTTTTCTCATGTTATCCAAAGACTGGTGCCAAAATTATCATTAGAGGCAAGGGATCTGTCAAGGATGGCAAGATTGGTCGCAAAGATGGGCAGCCTTTGCCTGGAGAAGATGAACCTTTGCATGCATATGTTACAGCCAACAACCCTGAAAATGTCAAGAAGGCTGTGGAGAAGGTGAGTAACTAGGCAAACCTGTGTATACTTCAATAATTAAATGTTGTCACAGCCATACAAGTGTCCAGTGACACCATATATGTATGGTGGCATTTGCAGAATTATGGACAGTCTAACACTTTGACATTATCAAATATCATTATCATTGCCACATTAACAGTCCTTTGAAATTTCTCTCTCATAGGCCACATGTCCTCCCTCTGCAGCCTTCATGCTCAAATCATCAGTTACATCCTGAATCCATCTTCATCAGTGGTCCTTCTCTTTGCTGGAATGCCTCCTTCCATAATGATCTTCCCAGCCCTTCATGTTTCTTTGATGTCCAAAATACTTGAGTGATCTCATTCTTATTTTAGCATCAGCCAGTTTTCTTTGATTTTGAGTTCTTTCTGGTTAGATCTATTTGTTCTCTTCTCTGTCCATGATATAATGATAATATCTGTCCATCACAAGCGATAGTGATTCATTCTATTAGCATCAGAGTTTCTTGATTTGAGTTCTTCAATCTATTGTTTCTCCTGTCATGTATAATGATAATATCGCATCAGCGATGAGTGATCTCATCTTATTGATTTTCTTTGATTTTGAGTTCTTTCTGGTTAGATCTATTTGTTCTCTTCTCTGTCCATGATATAATGATAATAGCCGTCCAATCACAAGCGATGATGACAACAGCCTCAGACATATGCTGCCACACCTCTGGTGTGTGCGGCGGTGACTGTAGAGTCAAATCCTAGAACACAATCCCCTACCACAGGAGGGCATACATGATCAAGGTTAGACATTTGGGTATTGTGTGTTCTGTCTTTTCGCACAGCTCATTTTCTCTGTGCCTTAACAGCACGATGATTTTCAGCTATTGGCTTCCTCTTGTGTTGTTAGAGCTCCACATTTGGCAATCTTGCGCCATGAATTCCCAGCACTTGGTGTCTATATCTAAGCATTTCAGAATTACTTTAAGAGTGTCTTTAAATCGTTTTTTCTGTCTGCCAGCAGAACATCTGCCCCCTTCAAGCTCACCATGCATCAGCTGTTTTAGGATGCGTTTTATCAGGCATCCGAGTAACGTGACCAGCCCATCTCACTTGGGCCTTCTGCAACAGTCATCTGTATTTGCTGGTGTTGCCAGTAGCAAAGTTGATAACTCACTGTGATAGTAACCACGAGCCGTGAAAACTTCTAGATTTGAGCAAAAATTGTTGGTGTCCACACGGTAAATGGTTGAACTACAGACCTTGATCCTTTCCTTGGGCATACAAATACCGCTGAAGTCGAAGTAAGACTTGTCTGAATAATGAAAGACACTGATGATATGGAAAACAAGCCTTCACACAAAAATCAGTCAGATGCATCATGACTGCCTGAATTGTAGTGGGGGAAAATACAAAAATCTGTATTTGCTATGATGCAAATGTATGGTCTTTTGTTCCAGCCTAAGCTCTGCTACTAATTATTTCAGTAAGCTGGGAAACACTGAGTGCCTATAGTAGAGCCAAGAGTGTCTAGATGTCGATTTTATCCAGTTTTTATCTAGCATGCCTATGTGTGACTTTTCATTAGCAAGACTTATGTGTGACTTTCAATTATTGAAAACTGTGTGTGACTCTTAATGATTTATAAATGTACTAGCTGTACCCTACGCGCGTTGCTACGCCTCCAACAAAAAATTGAATTACGTCCCAGTTGACATACTGCTTCATTGCTGCTAATGTCGCGTCCCAGTTGACATACTGCTTCATTGCTAATAATGTCGCGTCCCAGTTGATATTTCTCTTATCATGATTCGAAATGAGTAGAAATCCTTTGAAGAAACAAACCTGGATTGCGTATTTTAACTTCAGCTTGTTTGTAAAATTGACTCGAAACGATTATTTTATGCTATGAAGGAGATCGAGGTTTCCATAGTTTTAAAACATGTCATCGAATCTTGTGTATTAATGTGTATACCTTAGACTTCCGGAACGTTGATAGCAAAATGTAAACAAATGTAGAAATTCTCGATGAAATTAGCTTGTTTTCAATTTTTAGATTTTTAGAAAAGTTTCAGCGCTACCTATTTCAAACTATGACAGGTAGCATCCCGACATCAAAACAAACATATCCTGTAAATTTCAGCTAAATCTTTTCAGTAGTTTCCGAGTCTATAGGTAACAAACAAACAGACAAACATTCATTTTTATATATATAACAGATATGTTGATAAATCATTTTTCCTTTCCAGATCAAGGAAATTATCAAACAAGGAATTGAGGTTCCAGAGGGTCAGAATGACCTGAGACGTCAACAGTTGAGGGAACTGGCATTACTAAATGGAACGTTGCGAGAAAATGATGGTTTAGCGTAAGTTTATTTTAAGACATTTAATTTCATCTCTGTTGATTAAACTGTGTGTTCCCTTTCACATAAAATTATACTTCTATATCATTCCTTAATGATGCCGTCTCAAGGGAACTTCTTATAAGAATGATCTTTGTGTCATCTTCTGCTATGTCTGCCTATTGTGGACATTCATATAAACATCATTTCTACTTTGTTTATCATGAAAAGTGCTTTTGGTCCAACAGGTCTGTTTTGAGACAAAGTTTGCTTGCCTTCTTTGATCCCTACTTGATTAGCAAGACTATTGATGCAATAAGTTACTAGAGCCGTCAACAGAAGGATTTTATATGTTGTTATAATATGGATTTTTTAGTCCCCATGATATTTGAAAAATTCTGTAACAGTGTTTCTTAACCTGGGAGTCATGACTCCCAGGGAGTCATGGCGTGAGTGGCAGTATCAGGGAAGATGTGAAAATTTAGTGGGTTTTGCACTTTAATGAGTTTTTATACAAACTATTTTCAATTACAATACCTGTTACCTGTTTTTCATTACAGCTAAGTTCAAAATTTCTTTTTTAGAAAACCAAGAACCTCATTGGTTTTGTCTCATGTTGTCATTTTTATCAAACTTGTAAAAAATTAGTCTTTTTAAAGTTTACATTTCTCACTGCAATCGTTATTGTGTTTAGGTAACGGTGTTGTCATAACACACAGCGTGAGAAACAATTTTTTACGTTGCTCTTTGAAAATTACAGTTAATTTGTAGGATGTGGGAAGAAAAAGGAAATACAGACGATGCATGGTAGTCTTATCTTCAAAGGGGCGTCAACTGAATAAGGATGAGAACCACTGTTCTATAGCATTTGTATTTGCCATTTCTCTTTTTTCTCTCTACATTTATTTCATTTTAGTCATATATTCCCATTCTAGAACATTTAGCAATATGAGTTCTTTGTTTCGATTTGTCCACTATGACATCTGTTATATCGGACTGCCATCTTGTATTTCTTTTGTTCTTGTATCACTTGCTTGAAGGAATTTTGGTCGAAGCGTCGCAGTATTTTTTTTTTTGGTGGTACTTTATGAAACAACCTTGCTTCACATTTCCATATGTCACCGTAAGGATTTGCATTCAAAGACATTGATATGGTAAGTGTTCATATCACTTCATTTTTTTTTCATACTGCCAAATTAATTATTAATATTGACTATTAATTCTTTCTTTGTTGTCACGTTGGTTTGCATCTAATTTATCGTACATGTATCTCAATAATTGACAGGAAGCTACGGCAAATAGCAGAATGTCAGACGATAGTTACAAACACAATTATGTGTACAGTCTGCGGAGGAGCCGGTCACATTGCTCAGGATTGTAAACAAAAAAGGTATGAAACAAATTTGAAATTTTGCATGCTTTTGTGTTGTTGCTATTCATTACAAGTTTGTTCCTAGCTTGAAACTTACACACACACACACAATTAAAATTATTTTATGGGCTTTTTTGGTGTCTATTATCTAGATATGCTGAGCTAACTACATTTTTTACTTTACTTTATACTAAGTTTATTAATCTGCAACTGTTTTGAAAATGTAAATGTTGATTGTTGGATGGTCTGACTGCTCTAAAAAATCAAGAAGGTAACAACTGAAAAGAACTGCAAGCATCACTACACCAAGTATGTACCATTTTTTTAGAGGGTAATACAGTGGATACCATCCCACTGCGAAATACCTGGCAACACAACTGCAGATATATTGGCAAAAGTAGGTGGTAGGCCACCACAGACAGACACTAATATGACATGAGGAGGCGAAAGTACAGATAGAAATTATCTGCAAGAACAAATGAGTGAGAGATCACCCAGGTCATGAAAAAGATGATGCATACAGCCAACTAAATAGAGAAGAACAGGTTGTCATTTTTCGACTCGAACTTCGAAGTATGCATGTCCATGTCTGAAACGTTGGAAGAAAGATGGTCTGACAATTGATTTTCTTCAAGTAGAGTTGCAATTATTTGCTAATTCACTTTTTTTATCATCCACATTACAGACCAGGAGACACATTTCGGGTACAGCAGATGCAGAATCCTGCAGAGAGAGCCAAGATGGATAGTGAGGTATGTGAAAGTTGCGATGTTAAATAGTTCTGTCGGTAACTCTTAAAAAGTCCTGCCAGATCTCTCTCACCGATCACCGCCAGATCGATGTCTCCATAAATGACCATGTGGAAATCTGATACATGCAGCCTTAGCATTGGTGTGTTTACGTCACATTTTTAGCACCATTTGGAGCTCTGGTTATTATCCTTCGGCGATGTGTCCGGTTTCAGCCAGCGTTTACTCGGTTGCTCTCCGTTCTGTAGCCATCTAGTCTTCTTCTTCTTTGCATTCGTTATTTACAGCCAATTTTAATCACTCTTTGGATATGTTTGATCTTTGCCAAGAACGTGTATACGTTGCACATTGGTTTAGTAGGCCCTAAACGCATAGACTTCTACATGTTTAGGACACGTGCATCCGATTTCAGCCAAACCTCCTAAGTCGCCTCTTACGACATGCATGGCAGGTAACAGTGGTTCTATTCTTTACACCCCAATTTGGGCCCGGTAACCACTTGGGCGCTGACAGATCTGAAGGAAACTACAGCAAGGCTGAACACCAACAGTGACTTATTAACCCTCTTATTCCTAGCCCTTCAGAAAAAGTTCCTACCGAATTCCCAGGGCAAGGGAAATAACCCAGCAGCAATGAGAAGAGCTCGTGAAATAAAATTCAGAACAAATACAATTTCTAATCAATATTTGTGATTTAAAGTCTAATTTACAGTTAAATGGATGAGGTACTAGTTTGTAAACATGTATGTTGTCAATGCCATGCAAGTTGGATGTAAAAAATTATACAAGTGAATAAATAAAAAAATGAATGACAATATTGAAAGTATGTTTCACTCAAAATGTCAGTTTTATTGAGGATAAATGTAAATTGAAAGGTTGAAAAGCAATCTCCTTTACAGAGATTGATTTTACGTTAGGGCAGCTATCACTTGTTTCCACACACCTTCGTGGTGCAGTCCTCATCTTCATTTAGAAACACTAACTGCGGCTCTGCATTCTGCCAAACAGTTGAGTTGAGTCGGTTGATGGTTGTCATGAATGGAGTTTATCAGTCCTGCAGTATCTGGGAGTTTATCAGTCCTGTAGTTGCCTAGCCTGCATGTTTGTATGGACATGAGGGCCCTAATACAATCAAGACAGAGATTCAACCTTGCACATGTCCATATTATCCTCATGGAACGAATTTGGAATTGACATTGAGGTACAAATATTTGCTGATACTTTCAAATCTATTTCTTGACACTATATTTGACAAAACAGGCACATTCAACAGTTTATCGGTAAACCAAAACATTCTGTAGTTAGGTAACTGGTGAGTTCGACTCATATAGTTTACATAAAGAAAGATATTGATGTAATCAAAAGAAACAGGTGCCCATGAAGGATCTGGATTTTTTTGAATTTTCATCAGGGCAAATGTGCTGGTTAGCTCTGTCCAGTTCTTAAAAATTATCTCACGCAAAAATAGCGCGTGCCGTAACGACGGTAATCACAAATAGAGAATATTCTGAATCAATGTCATTTGCAGAACCTGTTTCTTCACTAAATTGTTAGATATTGATAGTGCTCAGCTGTTGAAACTGTTCTCTCTCAACTTTACGACCTGGGTGGACGGAGGGAAGCGGTGGTGTTCGCATCCATCGACAATCGTAATTCATCGTTTAATAATAGTTACACAAACCGTCGTAAACACTAGAACTAATGTCATATATTTTTGCGCGCAAATCTTGAATTAATTATATAACAATCCGATTTATCCACGATCTCGCCGGCAATTTTTCCATCAACTGAATCATAAATCACAAGTTTTCCAGAAAATATTAGGACTTTTTCAAAAATTCGCAGATACGAATCTTTGGTCTCCCATGATAGTCCAGCATACTTCAGTTCCTCAAAATCTCTGTTTAGGAAAACCCCTTTTCCATTTTCTGGTTCCACTTAAGTGCTTGTCTAGTGATACCTGGCTGTGTCTTCTGCAGAGTATGCCCGACCCATCACTATTTTCTCCTCCTAATCAGGGTCATCATGGATTTCTGCACTGTTCTCATCCGCATGCAGTGGACCTCAAGGGAAAGACGAAGGAGGGATAGAGCAATGACAGCCTTGGAGGAGATGTAAAGTGTTTGTCAGTCAAAGATATCCCTGCGAAGGATGGTCACTGACCGAGCATGATGAAGATATTTTGTTGTTACCCAAGAACAACAAAAACCACTAGTTATGCTGACCACTGGCTGCTTTGTCGGTCGGTATCTAGGGAAGTGAGCGTCTGTAGCTCAAGCAGTAGTGAGCTCGATCACAAACCCAAGCGTACCTGATCCAAACCCCACAGCAGGCAAGTTTGGAAGCAAATTCATTTCCTTGGAATTTATACAAAAGGTAAAAATAGACCTCACAGTTCAGAAAGCAATGGCAAACTACTGAACGTATAAGTGGTGCCTAGAAAATCAGCGACTCGTTACTGAGGTTGATGGCTACGCCTGTAAAGGATATGCCATGATTTTTATCTAGGAAAAGAATCGAACCAAAAATGACATACAGTGTATGTCAAGCGACTGCTGCTCTTATATGGATTATATGTTGTCAGTATTATGTTCTTATGATTACCCTACCAGAATGAATGACATACATAATTTCTATTTTTACAGTATATGTCCTTGATGGCTGAACTTGGAGAAGGTCCTCCACCACCACCTAAATCAGAGCCCTCCAATATGGTACCTACTACTTACGGAAGAACCTTGTTGTCAAACCCTCCACCAAATCCTATGGTATGTACCACGTTTGATTTGATATCTCTTCTGTGTATGTCTTTCTATTTTCAAGTCTATCATATCGACATGTATTTATCATTTGTATTTTTTTTTAGTGATTAATGCTTTTTTTAAGCTGAGGCTCGCTCGTTTAACCTAAGAACACATCTTTTATTGGTTATATCTGATCGTATTGGCTAATAAAGATTTAAAAAATAAGAATCAACGCCTTGTGGAGGATCCAAAATTTTAACTGTTTATCTACCATAAAATAATAACAGATTCTTTTGGACACCTGACAAAAATGCCCTGGTATTGTCTACCACAGAGAGCCACACTGAAAAAGCATACTGAGTACAGAGCAAGACCATGCAAAAAAATGAAACAGCGGCATCAAGAATAGCCTTAAGAAAATGAATAACAGCTTGCATTGAAGTTTTATATGTCAACTCTTCATAGTGTTTTGTAGCATGGACTGTGATGTTGTAATGTTGACTGTGCTGTGTGATTGTTTTCTTCTTCGCTTTGTTCTTAACACTACTTGTTACACCTCTCTTTGTGGCTTGTATGTGATTTTTTTACCAAAGAACATAGGTATGTTATGGTGTTAGGTTACAGCGTTATATGAGCAGCTGCGATATTTGTGCCTTTGACGTATACACTACCGCTATATTGTGTGAATGGCAGCCTCATTAATTCTCTCCCTACCTGCTTTGTCCGACTTCAGTGTATCATTCTCTAATGGGTCTTAACACCAAGAATTGATTTCATTACACTAGGATTTACCCTATATGGCTCGGTCACTCTCTGTAGAAATGGCACGCCATCTGCCGAGAGTATTGTACAAAGCACAAACTCCTTAGCTCAGGCAACAATCCTAGGGATCTCTGGAAAAATGCACCTGTGAACAGAACAGCGCGGTCCAGATTCGAATCAGTCTCTTTCCATGGCCACCAAGGGGAGGTTGGATAGGGTCTTGGTCAGTGCCATCTTACTGACCATGATGCTGCCGTGTCCCCTTAATTGTGTCCTCTGTGCCTCCTATTGCCTCTGTGTGACATTGTCATGTGGAATGTGTTGTGGGATACTGTCATGTCGAATGTGCTCTCTGATATTATATTTGTAATGTTGATTTATGCTTTGTAAAATTGCAGGCTATGAACTCACCATGGCAAATGAATAATCGACCCCCCTTTGGACAGATGTCTGTACCATTACTCAATCGTCCTCCAGCTGGCATGCAACAAGGAACACCTCAAATCAATCCTCTGGGACGTCTCCCTGTACCCTTTATCTCCTCTACAATGCAACCTCCTCCTGGTATGCAAGGACCTCCTGGACTCATGCCTCCTATAGTAACATCCCAGCAGCAGCAGCCTCCTCCCATGATGGGAAGTATGGGAAGTCTGCCTCAGATGCAACAGCAACAGAATCCTGGCATGCTGAGACCATGGCAGCAGCAGCCACAAGTCAGCCAACCTCACAATCTAATATCTATGAGTAATACTATGGCCACTAACAGCAACTCACTAGGTATGTAACATCTTAGGAAGAGATCTTCTGCAAGTTTGGTTGGTATTGTTTCTTCAAAAGCTTCATATCAACCAGCCCCTTGTGTGATTTGTATGTGATCTGAGCCTAAGAGCGATTGTATCGTTGTGCCAGTATGCGCCTACAAGTAGGCTAGCACTCCGATTTCTGCAATGTTTTTGTTTACTAAGGTAGCTTCCATAGGCGCCTACCTTAGTCGTCTCTTAGGACATGCCTTGTAGGTTGCAGTGGTACTATTTTTTGCTTACCTTGCGGACCCCGGCAACACACATGGTTATGTTTATAAACATCTACACAAATTACTATTTGTATGTTTTTATCTCCAGTCTCAGAGCAAAACCTTACTATCCAAATCTGAAAAGTCAAAAAGCATAAGGCATTTTTAACCTTTTCTTCTTTTGTCGTCACACTGCTACCGGATTGTTGCCCAGTGTTGTGGTTTTCTGTTTTTGTCTTGCACTGTTCTAGTGGCTTTGGTAATTGTTATTTTCGCTCTTTGACAGGATTCTGTTATGCCATCTAACCATCTTTTCATGGTCTTCCTCTCGCCTTCTTTCCTGGTGTTCTGTTGTAGAAGACTTTGCATACTGTGGAGTTTGGATGCATTCTGATTAACTGGCCAAACCACTTCATTCTTTGTTTCTCAATGTAATTCAAGCAAGGTTCTGTGCCAATTTTCTTTCTTATGCTGATGTTGGTGACTGTCTTTTCTGGTGTGTTGGTAACTTTTCACAGGCAGCGCATTTCACATGTAGTTATTTTTGTGACTGCACTTTGCTCATTGTCCATGTTTGGTTCTGGTAACATAATGTAGGTATGAAAATACTGTTGATCATCTGTTGCTTAGCTGCCAGTGAAATTTGTAGGTGCCTTAACAATGGGGCTAGCTGGTAGGTTACAGCATTTGCTTCTTGCACTCTAGCCTCTATTTCTCTATCTAGTCTTCCGTGAATATGCTTCCTAAGTATTTGAATACTTTGTATTTTAACCTCTGTGGCACTAAAGTATAGTATTTGCTTTATACTCCAGAAATACTCTGGTTTTTGTCTCATGTGAAATAGTGTGGCTAACTTTTCGTGATCACTGATCTCAGGTGAACTGAAATTTAGATGTGCTTGTCCTACTTGCTATATGTGCCTATGAACTGGGGCACAGAGCTTTCATGTTCCCTGTGTATACCACGCAGAACACAAAGTGCGGTCAACTTGATTGATAAGAACGAACTTGAAATAGAATAAGATCAGAGATAAACAGCAGAAATAGATGTTATGTTATGCGATCGACATCATGGCACATTGGGCATTCCCATTCATGCTCTGTCCTCCGTTGCAGCAGCCATCCCAAAGTCCATTTTCTCACCGTACCCATGAGAAGTTGATTAGTATATCCGCCCGAGTGGTTACCGGGCCCAAATTTGGGATGTAAAGAATAGAACCACTGTTACCTACCATGCATGTCGTAAGAGGCGACTAAGGAGGTTTGGCTGAAATCGGATGCACGTGTCCTAAACGTGTAGAAGTCTTATGCGTTTAGGGCCTACCAAACCAATGTGCAATGTATACACGTTCTTGGCAAAGATCAAACATATCACAAAGAGTGATTAAAATTGGTCGTAAGAATGAACGAAAGAAGAAGGGAGATTAGTATATCTTCTCTCTCCACGAAGACGACACTGTCTGGCATGTCCAAACTTAATGCCAAATTCGTCAGTGTCTGAGACTTGCCCATGTCACATAAATGAGAGCGTATCACATTGATGATATCGGTTCTGTCCATACTTCTGCCCGCTTGAGTCGGTGCATTGTTTGCAAGAAAGTCAGCACGCTCGTTACCCTGCACTACATGTCCAGGTGTGTACAGCCAAGTCAATTTCTTGAGATGTGATCTACGAATGCTGTCGACCCATTCCACGCACAGACTTCCAGATTCAATTCTTTGAAACATATTCATCGAGTACGATATGATAATCGTATGGGTAACCTGTTGCTCAGCCACCCATGACAGAGCCCTGGAGGCAGCAGTGATCTACATAGTCATGCTCGATGTCGTCTCGAAAGTGCTGTAGTCCTCATGAAGTGGGCTACTGTTTTGTTGTGCTGAATAAGTTTACGATGATCTGGTTAAATGGATGTCACTAGCATTACTAAAGTACATTAAATGGTTAGATTTCTTCTTCTTCAGTGATCACGGCACTTAAGCTCTTGCCCAATGTTATGTAGTGAGTGCTATGTGTTTGTAAGTTGTTCTTTGTTCCATACAGTGTGGTGCATTTATCTGACCTTGGAGGAAGAAATATCTTCCTGACATCATCTAGCACTTGCTACTCGAAGAGGTGGTGGTGGTGGTGAATGATTTCAAGATGATGTGCACACAGCTGGCACTCTGGAGTGTGTTGTGATTGAATTCTGTTAATGTGGTTATTAAGTGTTGGGTTTGTAGTCTAAAAATGGTGTTCTGATAATGGTTAGATTTAAACAACATGTTAATACTGTTTATGTGTCCATTGATAATCATTAATGGCACTGACTCTTCAACATATTTATATTATTGCAACTGGTATCTTTTGCAGCTTTGCCTCCTCCACCACCTCCCCCATCAATGTTGGCACCACCTCCACCGCCACCAGTAGGTGGTCAGATGCAGTTACAACCAGTAACTCAGTGGATGCAGCAGTCTCAAGCAGGTAAGACATCTTAAACTCTAACTGATGGTGAATATCATCAATGCGTCACGCTCTCAATTGTGTGACATGGGCGGGTCTCAGACACTGGAACGAGTTCGTGAATTAGGCGTTAAGTTTGGACATGCCAGACAGTGTCGTCTTCGTGGTAGAGAGAAGAAGATATAGTAATCAACTTCTCATGGGTACTGTGAGAAAATGGACTTTGGGATGGCTGCTGCAACGGAGGAGAGAGCACGAATGGGAATGCCCAATGTGCCATGACGTCGATCGCATAACATAACTGATGGTGAACAGGACAGAGCTAGCAAGCATGCTGGCGAAGCCATAGTGGGCCTCACCGAGGAGCAGGTGTGCACGCCATTTTTGGAAAGCGAGGCAGACACGGCAAGCAAGAGGTGTTCCCCACCCAAATGTGTAGAACAATTGGAAAGCGGCAGCAGCAAGCATGGCAGGCAAGAGGGTGTGCGTCCCACCCAAATGTGCAGAACAACTGGAAAGTCCAGCAGAGGTAAAGCCAGTGCCGTTTCGCTCGGAGTGAACTACTGCTGCCTTGTAGTTCGATTGGGGACAATCAAAGACTAGCAGAGCAAACCGTACACAAGTTGGACGGGCGGCAAACCAAGGTGTCCATTAAAACGACCGGTTTTGCTGGGCAGATGACGCTCATTAGCCCGGGAGGGCAGGCATTCTAAGTGTCGCTGCCATAAAAAAATGGCAACCTGCTGCCTTGTGGGTTTTGGCTGGGGACAGCAAAAGGCTAGCGGAGAGCAAACCGCACACAAACACTGGTTGAAATTGAACACACCACCCAAGGATAAGCACTTGAGCTCCAATTGGTACTGAAGGCTGTGCACATTCTGATTTTTGGCTGTTTATATATCACAATAGAATGATAAAAACGGCTTAAGAACCATCGCGAGAGAGAACTCTACACATCTTGAACTATGTACACATCTATGTCAAGCGGAGACACTGACTCCACACTATTAAGTTCTGTTTGTCGCACAAGCAGATGTGTGCAATCAACAACAGCATGGACTATGCTCAGACTGACAGTGTGAAGCAATTAGTAACATATAATACGATTGATTCTTCTTCAAACGCTCCATACCGACCGCTTGTTAAACCACTCTGTGATTTGTATGTGATCTGAGCCTAAGAGCTATTGTATGTTGTGCCAATTATGCGTCTGCAAGTAGGTCAGCACATTCGATTTCTGCAACGCTTTTCATTGACTAGGGTAGCATCCCTAGGCCCCTACCTATCGCCTCTTAGGACACGCCTTGTAGGTCGCAGTGTTACTATTCTTTGCTTTGCTTGATGACCCTGGCAACAAACTGGCGTTTGATTGATTGATTGGACCATTTTGGTGAGTAACCATGTGTGCTTTGATCTCTCTTACACAGAGTGGTACACAACGTAGCACTGACAAAAATACAATTGTCTTCAAATATTACACCGCAACAGGCAATGATACACAGAGTAAATGAAACGGGAAGAGACTGGCCATGCAAGCGCTGAACTGATAAAATAGCAGAGCCTGAACACCTATATACGAAGCACATAAGAAGACCCTCTCCCAGACCCTATACTTCACTTAGACATCACAAGGTTTCAAGAGAGCTGAGATAAGAATATGATGTTCAGACGGACAGTATGAAGCAATCAACAGCAGAATGGTATTGTTAGCCCATCTCCACATTATGAAAGATGACCAGTACATGTCTTCTGAATTCGCCCGCTATGAATTTAGACATATCCATGCACCTGGTGTGGAGCTTCTGGCTGATTTTTGCGTGAAAGCCTGCTTACCGTTTATTGGTTTCCTCACCATACAGGAGGGCCTTCTCTGACTTCAGAGGTCAAAGTACATGTCAAAATGGTCCCCAGTTCACATCAAGCCCTCTCTTCGATAACTTGTGTGCTCTTCTTCTTCACCTTTCAACTCCCCACGGAGCACATATCTTCTAATTTCTTCCAGCTCTTCCTCTCGCCTGCCATCCCTTTCAATTCTTTCTATGCATTTAATATCTATTCTTTTATTATCAACCTCCAGCTCTCTTCTCCAGGTCTGTATAGGTTCCCTAGCCCTGTTTTCCTGCAGGTTCCAAAACAGGGCTATCTTGCAATGCTTCCGGTCGGTTTGTGCTCTAGAATAACCCATTTTTCCCCCACTCATTGTGACCTTTCTGTGGCTTGAGTGCAGGAAATATTCAGTCATCCTAATAAACTAAAATATACATCACAGCATCAGGTGTTAAATTTAATCAACAGATCATCATCTCTGCACATTGAACCAATTAGTCCATAAGTGCTGAACTTCTTCCTCGGGATTTCTCTCAATGTGTGGAGACTAACGTCACAAGTTCTTTGTTCATGCACTACTATTCTTTGGCTTCCAACAAATGCTCTTGTTTGGCTTTACCCAGTTTGATTTGATATTTTTGCTTTCTGATTAGAGTTGCAGATTCACTAATATTCATTGAATCATTTACATGAGATGCTAATGGAATGCATGGTTCCTGGAGCATGAGGCAGGGGACGATGAAGGTGGCAGCAGGACATCAAAGAAACTTTGAATATGATGCTGGAGAACTTACTAGAGATTTGGTGTTTCAAGCAGGCTGTGATGAAAGTGATGTTTCGCAAGGGATGTGCTACTACTTGAGATTTCCCTTAAGCGATCAGGTGTTTTCTTGTTAAGGGGGATTCTGGTCTTGAAACTTTTTCGTTGCTTTGGTATTAATGTAGAATTTGTATAACAATTTTGAAAGATTATGACTTAGAATGGTAGAAAAAAATTAGTAAAAAAAAAAAAGTCTCACGTTGCCATGGAAACAATACAAAATGGCAGCAAGCACAAATTTCAAATCCTAAGGCTCTGAATTAATGAATATAAATTAATTCTGTTTTCACTCTAAGGTGAGCAATTGTAATATCTACAAAATTACACATCCTTTTAGGATATATTGAGTATTACATTTTTATGAATTTTGTGTAAACACACCCCCAAAAACAGCTTTTTTGACCAAATTTTGAGGGAATTTTTACCCAAAAATTTATAAAAATTAAATATTTAATATATCCTAACAATCATGTGTAATATTTTAGATATTACAATTGCGCACCTTAGAGTGAAAACAGAATTCATTTACATTCATTAGATTCAGAGCCTTAGGGATTTGAAATTTTGTTTTTGCGGTCATTTTGTATTGTTTCCATGACAACACTTTGACATTTTATTTTTTTCTACTATTCTAAGTCATACTCTTTCAAAATGCTTATACAAATTTTATATCAATATGAAAACAACGAAAATAGAATCTTGATTTTCAAGACCCGAATCCCCCCTTAATCTCACGGCTGAGTACATCATTTGTGCTTAGAATCTGTTATATTTTTCTAGCCCTCACGTATGGCAGATTAAAATTGTTTTCCCCCATTGATAACTAGATGTTGTGTTGAGCACTAATGAGTAACTGAAGTTCTGTTTTCTCTTATAGGTAACATGGGTCTTCAGACACACAAGCCTCCACAACTACCTTCAACAACCGCAGCGCCATGGCAACAACCACCTCCGCCTGCATCTCTGGCACCATGGCAACAACAGTCTCACATCCCACAAATGCCTGGTCTGTCAATGTCAACAATGATCCCTACAGGCCCAGTCCAGTCCCCAAACCTCATGACAACTGCTGTCCCTCCACCCCCACAGTCAAGTGTGGTGCAGCAGTATACCTCGTATGCACCACCTCCTCCTCCCGTGAGCTATGACAATCAAAGGATGCCTGGTATGGGTCACATGATAATGACGAGTCCACCTCCTCCCCCACCACCCAGTTAAACATGCACACCAGGATAGAACTTTCTCCTGCCAGTGAATGGTTGCTATAACAACAGAACAAACATGTTTTTCTCTTGATGTCTGTGTTTGAAAAAAGTGCATTTGTTGTCCTTGTACAGCTACATTTTTTATTGACTTGGTTTGTTGTTGCTTCTTTTCTTTTGTGAAATGTGTTTAATGTATGATAGTATCTGCTTCTGTTTGAACAAGTCTCCTTACCATGTAACCAATGCGACTGGAGGACTAGAAGTGAAGTGCCTACTGTCTGAACAGGACATTCATCGTCTTCTTGAGTTCACCCGCTATGAATTCATGCGTAGTCAGGCGCCTGTATGGCACTTCTTCTTCTTTGCTATATTAATCACTAAAAGTGATATGTTTGATCTTTGCCAAAAACTTGTATTTGTTGCACATTGGTTTGTTGGGCCCCCAAACGCATATACTTCTACACGCTTAAGACGTGCATCCGATTTCAGCCAAACCTCCTTAGCCGCCTCTTACGACATGCGCGGCACGTAACAGTGGTTCTATTCTTTACACCCCAAATTTGGGTCCTGGTAACCACTCTGGCACTTCTAATTTGTGTGTTAATGCCTGCTTTGACAGTCATGAAGTCATTGTGTTCAGATAAAAGAAAACGATATACAAGCAACTGTCTCTCAATGTCCTAGTATTGCAACTATATTTCCATGTACTTTTGAGATATTTTGGACATCTAAAAAGACATGAAGGGCTGGAGAAGACCATCATGGAAGGAGGCATACCGGCAAAGAGAAGACCACGGAGAAGATGGATTCAGGATGTATCTGATGGTTTGAACATGACGGCTGTAGAGGCAGGACATCTGGCCTATGAGAGTGAGAAATTCTTGAGAACTGTTGTGGTGGCAAAGTTCTGCTCAGGACAAGCTATTTGATGATGATGACTTTTGTGACACAAAATCTGCTTTTTTCTGAACCTAAGTTACATTATATTTGATGAAACGATGAGAAATGATATTAGCGAGAAAGAAAAGAACAAATCACACTTAAACGCATCAGAAATTAGCAATAAATATTCTTTAAACATGTTATAAGATGATGTTATGAAAAGCTTGAATACATTGTGACAACAGGCAAGATACAGGGGAAGAGATAAGAGGTCGACAAAGTGAAACAAATTCCAGATAACTTAGTATCATGACACATAAGAGTTGCAGTAACATAGTTGTTAGTGAACTTGCTTCTTAGACTAGTGGTCTGGGTTCCATTCCACAAAGACTGTAGTGGCTCTCAGGTCGACCCAGCCTCAATTGGGTACCAGGAAAAGCACTAGGAAGTAAAGACGGTCGACGTGATGTTGACCACATCGTGTGTCGATGATCAATGATAAATACTGGCTTAACACTATTACTAAATATACCTCGAGGTAGGAAAAAGGTTTACTTTACTTACTTTAAGTATAATGGCACAGCGAGAAAACAGTATCAGAACTTGTAGCTAGAACAGAAGAGGAAGAGAATTGGGAGCAACAGCACAATATCTTTTGACATGGCACATGATGTTGGTAATGTACCTATTTAATGAATACAACAAACTGCCAGGACACTTACAAACTGGACTGATATTTTGGTAATACTTCTGACAATGCTTGGTAGTTATATAGATAATAGTGAACTTCAGTCAGTTTGCTGACTGTGTTGCACATGTCTGTGTATATCAGTAAATGTCTAAAGTTGTAGAAGAGAGAATTGAAGATGCCATACATAGATCCTTCAGCTTTTATTTGTGTCACAATTTTCATGTATTTGATGAATAAACATTTATTAAGTGGCTTCTTGTTTTCATGAGTTAGTAGGTGTCACATGAAGAGCTCCACAGATATTCTTTATATTGATATTGTTCCATACATTCTTAGTTCATATGTACGGCTGCAACAAGTCACCACATAATTGCTTCGTCCCTGTGCCAATGAAAATCACACGAAATGCTGTCTACTGTGAACTAATTCCAAAATGAAACAGCTGTAACGCCATAAAAAGCAACCTGCACCGCATAAATGCATATGGCTGTCGCTAAAGTGTCAACACAAAACTGTTCATCACTTGAATTGCAATTTTTTTCAAAGAGAACATCAATCAAGACAAAATCCAGCTTTCTGCACACGCAATATCACTGCATACGGTAGATTGAGTCAGTTCGTCATAACCGCTGTCCATCATTTTCTGAATACCCACCACAAACGCACAGTTGACACAGCAAAAAGCATTCCATGTAACATTCATAACTTCTTTTCTCTAACCCTGTTTTGTCTCGCAGCGTCAGGATAAGAAGAGATTTATAGAGCTGGCTTTTACGTGCGCTTCATAAAGTGTTTTTTCACCACCTGTTATTTCTGAGGTCCACCTTTTACGTGGACAGTCTTTTGCTTTGTATCCACTGTATCTGAGTAACATTGCTCCATAACATGCAGGATTTCCATATTACTTTCAAGTGAAAATCTAATGCTGTACTTACTTTCACAAGATCATCTCATAATATTAATACATTATTGCTACTTGTTTGTGGTTACTGGGGCCCAAATTTGGGGTGCAAATAATAGAACCAGTTACCTCTCACGCATGTCGTAAGAGGCGACTAAGGAGGTTTGGCTGAAATCAGATGCACATGTCCTAAACGTGTAGAAGTCTATGCGTTTAAGGGGCCTACCAACAAACCAATGTGCAACGTATACACGTTCTTGTCAAAGATCAAACATATCACAAAGTGATTAAAATTGGTCGTAAACAACGAACGCAAAAAAGAAGCTACTTGCTTGTAACTTCTGTGTTGCATCTACTTCAATATGAGTCACTTAACTCTTAGTGGACCAGTCCAAAAGCCATGTTTTTACAAGCCATTTGTTTTTAGAATAAAACGCCCTTTAGTGTGGCTCTTGGTAAAATGGCATCCAACCCAAAGCCAAGTAGTGTGGCGTTTGGTCCACACAGAGTTAAAAAGAGCAGTTTGCTTGAGGTCTTAACCGATTCACCTCCTCCCCTTTGAAGCAAAGCTCAAAGCCATGCATAAAGCCCTTTTGATGTAAATAGACAGGCACAAGATCGGACAGTGGATATTTTTGTCTTTGCCAAATGTACCCTTGGGGGGATGAGAAAAATGACACCATGATTTAATTGGAAAATTACAGGTGGGAAAACAGACATTTGTGGCAGAAAGTTTCACTATAGCGGAAATGGAAACGCAGCCCTGGGGAAGATGATGCAAGTCCTACAGATGTGAAGACCTATGTGTAAGATGGCTAAGAGGTCCACTACAGATGTGAAGACCTATGTACAGATGACAAGATCTACTACAGATTGAGTTGTGTGGATTACTAAACTGACAAGCGTCTAATCTGCACTCCGGGCAGACCCATAGGTGCTCAGTCTCCCCAACAGATATCGAAGAGTATGCATACTAATGGTTCCTGTGGCTCGCTGATTAAACACACTCCTCTCCCTCTCAGGCAGCCAGTTCGACTTGAACAACGGGTAACTCCAAACTGCTTAAATCGCTTGATCGATTCAACATCGATTTTAGTGTCCTCATCCAATAGAGTCGCGAAGAGACCCCTTATCCATCTTCAACTCCCCAACAATCGATGCTGTTGATCTACTACAGATGTGGAGACCTATGTGAGATGTCAGATCAAGATCTACTACAGATGTGAAGACCTATGTTCAGATGGCAAGATCTACTACACATGTGAAGACCTACATGCAGATGGCAAGATCTACTACACATGTGAAGACATGTGCAGATGGCAAGATCCACTACAGATGTAAAGACCTATGTACAGATGACAACTAATCAATGAGAAGGTTGAAAAGCTTGAATGATGGATATCTGATGCATTGATTAAAACAAAAGTAAACAGCAAAATTAAGGATGAAAAATACACATCCTTGATTAGAGACTGATGCATTTAAAACCATCGACAGAGGACACTATAAACCAAAGTGGAAGAAAGAACACCCACAACACAGTTGATGGATATTACCAACTGTCCAGAAGGGACCGGACTGTCATACTTCACCTCCAGACGGGCCACAAAAGAATGGACACCACCTGAACACTAGATTCAAGACAGGCAACAACGACATGTGGCTTCGTGAGTATGACGACATGAGCATGCAGAACCAATAAGAAAGAGGTGGCCCACTTACACCAGTCACCCAAGTGGTTACCAGGGCCCAAATTTGGGGTGTAAAGAATAGAACCATCGCTACCTGCCACGCATGTCGTAAGAGGCGACTAAAGAGGTTTGGCTGAAATCGGATGCACATGTCCTAAACGTGTAGAAGTCTATGCGTTGAGGGCCTACCAAACCAATGTGCAACGTATACACGTTCATGGCAAAGATCAAACATCACAAAGAGTGATTAAAATTGGTCATAAAGAACGAACGCAAAGAAGAAGACTTACACCTGCATCCAAGACAAACTGAATGGCATTGCTGACAATCTGAGGCAGACTGCAGACTTTATTATAGAATCCCAATCTAGTGAGAACACAGACAAGGAAAGAAGAAGCTTAGAGACTGATGAAGCAATCAATGGCCATTGTGACTTGTAAGGCAGCAGCAATCTCATTTGTTTCTGTTAACAATTTATTTTTCATAGGCAAGTATGTAAAAACCTCCAACTTGAAAAAGCACATCCACATGATGAAGTACTTGGACTATTGCTGCTTGTTTGAGCTTGACGCTCCATATCGAACGCTCAAACCACTCTGTGTGATTTGTATGTGAGCGATTGTACGTTGTGCCAGTTATGCGCCTACAAGTAGGTCAGCACATCCAATTTCTGCTATGCTTTTATTTACTAGGGTAGCTTCCTAGGTCCTACATCAGTCGCCTCTTACGACATGCCTTGTAGGTTGCAGTGGTAATATTCTATGCTTCCCTTGCGGTCAATGAAACGTGAGGTTGCGTGTGTTAGATTAACGTTTGCAGAATTCAAGTCCAAGCAAAGTTCAGAATCATAGTATGCATGACATCATCATCAGTATCCAGGCATTGAACTGTACTTCTCTGTGAACATGTTTTAGCTACGGTTTCGCTAACACAGATATTAAGACAAACAGATGTGTGTGCATAAACATCAGCATGTTATACCATTCATCATCTGTTGGAGATGCAGCACTTGTGTGTCTGCTCAAATGACTGTCTGTTAACTAAAAACAATATTGAAAACGGAAAATCAGTTATCAAAGAAGACAGTTTAATATAAAATTGTGATTGTGTCAAGTTGACCCAGATACATTCCTTGTCTTAAGACACTGAAATGAGACATCCATGTCAAATTATGCAACTTATTGAGCCCATTTGGAAGAACCAGGTCTAGTAATATCCTCCTTGAGTGCATGTGTTCTTCGTCCAGCCATCCCTGGTGTCTGACCTAACATGAGACTTCTTTGCTGTGCCTGCACAAATGACATGGCGTGTGCTGTGTGTATCAGAGCTGGTTGGAATGACTCTGTGTAGCCGACTGCTGTATCTGAGCTCCCTGTCTCTAGATACGGCTCGAGGTGAGGAATCTGAGAATTACACAATGGCACATTGAAGTAGAATTTCAAGCTAAATCAAGATGGTAAAATAAAGTAAAGACAGGCCAGTATACAATAAAGTACAGTTTAAAACAAAGGCCGGTACAATAAAATACAGCCTTCTCACACAAAATAAGCCTCAGACATAAAATCACACACAAAGTACAGCCTCACACACAAAGTAAGCTTCAGTACACAAAATCACCCCCACAAAGTAAGCTTCAGACACAAAATCACACACAAAGTACAGCTTCAGACACAAAATCACATACAAAGTACAGACTCACACACAAAGTACAGTCTCACACACAAAATCACACACAAAGTACAGCCTCACACACAAAATCACACACAAAGTACAGCTTCAGACACAAAATCACACACAAAGTACAGCCTTTGACACAAAATCACATGGAGATTGGAGTACACAATGGACTAACTGGTGCAATGATGATGATCCGACAACTAAATTAAGAATGAAATGGTTTGGCCACCTAGCGAGAAAGCAGCCAGACCAGTCTATAAAATTTTCTACAGCTGAACATCGGGCAAAGTTTGTATGTTTACACTGAATTAATTTTGCTACTGTAACTGCTTTCTGATTTACTCTATCAATTTTTAACGACCAAGAAGAAAGAAGTCTCGGTGCCATGGAAGAGATTGAGCGAGTTGCCCGGGATAGAGCAGTATGGAGAAATTACTTGCAGGCCCTATGTAACGTATAACAGTATGTGAAAGGAATTATTATTATTAAGAGAACGTGGACAGGGGACCTACATTTTATTCTCTTGTCCCAATTGGACTAGGAAACCAGATCCACATTGAAAATGATGACGCAAAAGGTGGACCTCAGAGATAACAGAGGCGGCGAAAGACACTGTTTATGAAGCGTGCACAAGTCATTCTATAAATGTCTTCTTATCCTTTAGCTGTGAGGCAGACCAGGACTGGAGAAAGGAAAGAAAGACGGCACATAGAGAGGCTCGCTCCAGGTGTCTCTTCTATTCAACCTGACACTGAAAGTTAAAACAGGATTAGAGAAAGATAGATAGATCAGTGGAAAAATATCTAAATCAGCAAAGAATGCCTTCGTCAGATGCAAGTCATTAAGTCAACAGTACCTCTGGAGTCAGAGAAGGCACGCCTATATAGCGGGGGACACTTAAAGAAAAGCAGGCAGAAAGCAGAATGGGTTAACATAACCAAATTAAATCTAGGGCAGACCCATAGGTGTCCAGTAAGTGATAAAAGGTAAGCATTTTTGTATGTGGAGCGTTTGGCAGAATGGACTAGAGCACGAAATCCCATGAGGCAGACCCGTGTTCAATCTATGGTACAGCCATTTATTTTTTCTGTCTGGGGACATAAAAAAAAATCCTAACCTGAACAATTTTACAGCGACTTCACTGGTCATGCAGCCATTAACTCCTTGTGGACGCCCATCTGCCCAGCGTGTTCATAGCGTGTTGGACTACGGGTGACAAGCTCCCTGTGAGTGCGGGTTCAATTTCGCGGGCTGGCAGAAAAGCCCCAGGTTCAACAGATTCACTGTGTTCGTGGCACCGAACCAAAGGGTTATGATGTCCACGGCACCGAGCCGAAGAGCTGAAAGCTCAAGTGCTTCTGGATCGTAAAAAAATCCTTGTGGACCAAACGCCACACTATGTGCCGTTTTTTACTCTAAAATCATATTTCCCCATGTCCACTAAGAGTTAAATTCCACAGGCTCATGCCCCACACTGCCTTAAAAAGCGGTATTACAGGCAGTAACAATTGTTTTTACTTAAGGTAGTTTTTAATGTAAAATGAATACAGAAAATATTAAGAGAATATTCTTTTCTGTTGTTTATTGAGTAATATCACAATATGACACATGTATATGTTTAAGCACATATCAGATGGATGACAGAGATATGAGGAACATAAACAGGCATATATTCAAGAGCATTTAACAAAATCAAACAAGAGTTGCACACACAAAAACTTGATGCGACGTTACCACTTAGTCATTTTCACAGACTTGTATGTTATTACTCTACTTCTTCTTGGGATCGCTATGTGAATGATTCTTCTGGGGACCGCTATGTGAATAATTCTTCTTCTTTGGATGGCTGTTTGAATGATTATACAGTTGCTACATTCTGCCTCTGTACCAGCCACAACAAGCTTCGCGCCCAAATGTTTAACAAATTTTAAATTGGCACAACTAGCTTGTGAACCTGCGAAAAGGCGGACATGACGGCAGAGCACATACTGCAAGATTGCCAATTGATAGCAGGCCTAAGAAAAGAACCTGGCCCGTAAACACAGAGCTTCGCGAGATGCTGTACGGAGGAACGGAGTCCCTTAAAACCACTGTAGCATTCATGATAAAATCTGGTTCATCAGTCCCTTCGAGGATCGAGAGAGAGAATGATAATACAAAGCGAACCCAGTAAATGCTGATTGAAATCGGACACGTCGCTGAAGGACAAGCACTAGAGCTCCAAATGGTACTGAAGATGTGACGTAAAACAAAAGTTCTTGGCAAAGGCTGTTTACACATCACAATAAGAATGATCAAAGTAGCCGAAAAAGAACGATCGAGAGAGAGAGAATGATTATACCATCAGATATGTTCTTATGATAAAGTCAACTGTTCTCTGGAGCTTGTCTTTGATGCCGTGTAGTTTTGAATGTAGTGACTAAGCAAAGTTCGGTAGGTCAATCAACAGCACAAGTTTTATCGGACAGTATAATCATCATATATAAGCACAAGATGAGTGATACTATGGTTCCTGGTGAGCCATCTGACCTAGTTTCCCCGATTTCAGCACCTTTTCATAGGGAGATAGGACTCATCTCTAACCTTATTCAAGCCAAAACAAAACACAGCATTTCGACAACAGTCAGCGGTGAAACATCGATGCCATTCCACTCCAGCATGGCCATCCATTGAAAACAAAATGCCCACAATGAACATACAAATCCAGCGTGCAGAATGTGAAAAATGAACGGACACAAAAATACAGAAGAAATAGGATGGGATAGTACAAGTTTACTTCTAACCGCAGTCTAAACACAGCCGCTATATTGAAACCAGAAGTCTCGTTCTAATCATGTTCACAGACTTGTATGTTGTTTTAAACTTTTTCACGCCGCCTGCCCAGCGTGTTCGACTACGGGTGACAAGTCCTCTGTGAGTGCGGGTTCAATTCAGCGGACTGGCAGAAAAGCCACAGGTTTCCCAGATTTACGGTGTTTGTGGCACTGAACCGAAGGGTTACGATGTCCATGGCACCGAGCGAAGAGCTTTCAGCTCAAGTGCTTCTGGATCGTAAAAAAATAAAAATGTTGTTGTTCTGTTCTAATCATGTTCACGGACTAATATGTTGTTCTAATTATGTTCACGGACTAATATGCTGCTGTTCTAAACATGTTCACAGACTTATATGTTGTGCTAAACATGTTCACAGAGACTAATATATGCTGTTGTTTGAAACATGTTAAACTTGTATGAATGATAAGATCTGATGTACTAGATATTCTGAATGTCATCTCTCTAACAGCCATACAAAAGTATATAGAGTAGATTATAATTGTGCTTGTGACATATGAATGAAGTCTCTAGGTAATCTAAAACAGCTGATCTAACACTGATATTTCTTCAATGTACATGTAATATAAACAACACATAAGAGAATCAGTTATCCATAATGAATGCTATTATCTATATACAGATATTATGAAGTGTCTATAGCTTAAGCGGTAGTCAGCTCGATCACAACCCAAGCGTACCTGGTTCAAACTCCGCGCAGGCAAGTTAGCAAATTAGTTCCCTTGAATTTTTACAAACGGTAAAAGTAGACCTCACCGTTCAGAAAGCAATGGCAAACTACTCTAGATAGAAGCCACCTATGTGGTGCCGGGGCCCGCAAGGGAAGCAAAGAATAGTACAACTGCAACCTACAAGGCATGTCGTAAGAGGCGACTGATGTAGGACCTAGGAAGCTACCCTAGTAAATAAAAAGCATCGCAGAAATCGGATGTGCTGGTCTACTTGTAGGCACATAACTGGCACAAAGTACAATCGCTCTTAGGCTCAGAAGTCACACAGAGTGGTTGACTTTAATAGCCGCAGGGCTAGTGCAGTCACTGTCAAGCTGTTCAGGTTATGATTTTTTCTGTACGCCCTCGACAGAAAAAACAACTATTTGGCCTTACCGGGGATCAAACCTGGGTATTCCGAATGAGAGCCCTCGCTCTAAGTCATGCGGCCAGACACCACATGCTCCTCCAGACGATCCATGGACAACTACCAATAACTATTAAAACAAACCCATATAAAAATGATTTTTTTGTCGTCCAACTTTATGTTATCAATGTCAAACATGGACAATGACTGCCAATAACAAGCAGGAGTAACAAGAAAGAATTTTTAAAAAAGCAATGAAGAAATCAGAAAAAGAGGACTAGATTTGAAACTAGTTATGAAATTTATTAAAGAACAACAGATCCAGTTGTACGGACATCTTACAAGAATACCCTGGTATCGTTTACCAAAGAGAGCCACACAGAAAAAATATGACAATGAAGCAAAAGAAAGATCATGTAAAAGATGGAATGATGACATCAAGACCAACCGTAGAGAAATGAGCATCAGTTTACAACATGCATTGAATAATCAGTTTGTTTGTTATGTCGTGGATTAAAGCCTCTTTAAACCAAGGCATTTCAACCTACGGACTAACCTTTTTTTGGTTATATCTGAGAGGGACGGCCAACAAACATGAAAAATAAGAAGTAATTCCTTTCGGAGAATCCAAGATATATATATATATGCATTGAATAAAGTACACAGAAGATATTTATATACCCCCTACCATCAATTAACATTAGGTAAATGGCGGAAGAGAAGAAGATTGTACTTACAAAATGATGGTTAAAGATTCAACAAAGTAAAAGAAAAATGGGTACTTAAATCTCCATCAAAATCTGAGCTACTATTAAACTGTCGTTGCTGCCTGTAGTACCGCTTTTTAGGTCGGTCTAGGACAGGTGAAACGAGAGCCTGAGGAATTTAATGGTCGCATGGCTAGTGTAGTCGCCGCGAAGCTGTGCAGGAAGGATTTTTCATTTATGCCACAACATTAAAAAATCCTTAGTCCTACCATGAATTGAACACGGGTCTCCTGCATGGGAGCCACACTCTAATCCATTCTGCCAGATGCTCCTCTGAAGCTTCTCAGCTAATCCCATATGAAAAATTTAGTTAGAGAAAAAAAAACCCAGACATTTAAGAGCCAAGATGGATGTATTATATTGAAGAGATAAAGAATGTGAATGATAATCTTAAACATCAATTTACACACTGATGTTATAATGATGCATGTACAAATTGTTATGTATGATTCAAAATATGAAGATTCTGTACAATAACTCACACACACACACGATCAATATGATGGAACTGGTTAGCATTATTTGTTGTTTCAGTTTCAGCTTGGAATATCTTCATTGCACTCCAGACATGTCCATAGGTGCTCCGATCTCCTTCGCAATATCTCCAACAGTGTCCAGTGACTGACCGTACCAGTTCAATTTTGGTTGATGAGCCTACTTAGATACCTGTTGTGCTGTTCTTTTCTTGCTTGACTGACCGTGTCAAAGAAGTGTGGATGAAATGGTGACTTGCGCGATGATTTGGTTTAAAGTGAGAAAGAGTTGCGCAGTTCATCGATCTCACTCTCTCGCCCAATTCCTTCTGTGTCCAGTGGTAGGACAAAGTGGAGACGGCTGGAGAAGGATCTGGGTGCAGCGGAACACCAGGGCGTTCTACGTGCCTGGCCGTGCTCACTGCGCTCCGCAGCGCGTTGCTGGCAGACGCCTTCTTGTCCGTTGAGCCAGAGTAATGTTTCTTCCACACAATCTGCCGAGTTATAAGTTGGTGTATGTGTGATAGACATGACTGCACACTGTGTAGTCAATCTGAGCAGGCGTTACTCTGTGCATGTGATGGTTGAGCCAGTAGTGTCCTGTTCTGAGGCGAAAGTTTACTGTGTGCTGTTTTTTATTTATTTTGCTGCCAAGTTGTGATATACAGAGGTAACAACTACAATCTGTGATGATGATGCATGGGATTTGTAACATCAACCTGCACTGACAAAAGTTGTTCACAAATCTTTCATGGGATCCTCCCATGGATGTTGTTGGGATCTCATGCCCTGATGTTTCTATTCACATGTTCAGCTCTTAACCACTCAGCAAAAAATGTATCCTTTCTCCTGATTTCACTTTTGCTCCCATCCATGAACTGCGATCCATAGTCTTCTGTTCCGTTCACCTACTTCGCCGATGGTCATTTTCATGGTTTCTTTAATATTTTGTAGCCGCCCGAGTGGTTATCGGGGCCCAAATTTAGGATGCAAAGAATAGAACCACTGTTACCTGCCACGCATGTCGTAAGAGGTGACTAAGGAGGTTTGGCTGAAATCGGATGCATGTGTCCGCTAGGGAATGCTAACCCGAAACAAATGCTTGCAGAAACGGATGCACCAGGCCATAAGGCGCATAACATGGTGCAACGACCCTCACAATGAGGAATGGGATAACGGATTCTACGGTCGCCAATCTGCCTCGGAGATTTAGCCACGCTTTAAGAAAGTCAGACCTACCATTACGAGGGTGGCCAAAACTTACTGTGGGAAGAGGTCGGCACAACCGGGGAAGCAGAAATCATAGGAATTATATCCTACAGAACTGCCGCCAGTATGCAGACTAGAGAAGAAAGAGGTGGCCCACTTACACCAGCGTCCAAGACAAACTGTATGGCGTGGCTGATAATCTGAGGCAGATGGCTGTCTTTATTAGAGAATCCAAAATCCCAATCTAGTGAGAATGCAGAAGAAGAATATCTTGTAGCCATCTTTTTCTTGGACCTCTGCGTCCTGGGACCCTGCCCTCTAATATTGTTCTTTCCAGGCCATGTGACACTTAATGTGACCAAAGTATCTAATTTTTCTGTATGGTATGTTGTTTATCAGCCAATTCTCTTTAACATTTAGTTCTTTCAGGACATCAGTGTTTTTCTTTTTTCCTACATGATTTTCGTAGGATCTTTCTGTAGCATTTAGTTTTGAAGGACTGGATTTTCGTTCTTGTTTTTTGTGTAATGGTTCATGATTCACAACCGTAAGTAGCCACTGGAAAAATGCATGTTCTCAATATTTTTATTTTAATTATGATTAACTACTAATGTTTAAACTGTTGTCATTGAATATTCTCTGTTGAAGGGTCACTAGAGATATGTCCTGTAGGCTGATAGCTACCAGCCTATTCTTATATTTGTGGAATATATTTGATAAAACAAGCAAACCACAACATAAATTGCACATTCTCTCTCAAACCAGACACATGACAGTCTCCCACACACGAGATCCCAACATATATAGTACAATATTTGTCTGTCCACACTCAGCATATATGTTAAGCATCCCTCCTTATACACCCCAACATAGATGTTAATCTTTTTCCCTTCTCGTACCGACACATATGCTAATCTCATACCCTAAACATGTTAATTTCTTCAACCCCACCCAAACACATATATTAATCTCCTTTCCTTCACTCCTAAACATATATGTTAGTCTCCATTCCTTCACACTCCAACATAAACAGTAGTTATCCTCCCCTCACACCACAACGTATATGGTAGAGTCCCCCCAAAAAGCAATGTCCCAACAGGCACACACAATTGACAATCTCCTTGAGGACACAGGAACAATAACTCTAGCATCAACAAAATCAAGAGTGACTGCCCAACTAACCTACTAAGCCAGGTTTTTTTTACATTGCTTTCTATACAGCACAAAACAGGCCAGATCACACTTTACAACACGGAGAAATGAGGAAAATTTGACAAGTGCATAGAAATGACATTAAGTAACTACTTATGGCAACAGGCAATGTTGCCTCCTAACACAATATCTACATTGAAATATTGTGGCACAGTATGGACACACTCATGGAAATAGATCAGCTACATGAGACATGTACGATCAGATCATGGAATGCCACATCTTAAACATGAACCAAGCTAAAAGTTTGTACAAGGAGATGGGGGGCATAGGACACAACAGATATAGACAACTATGGTCCATCTGAAGTATTATCTATTCAAATCAGAGGGGGGAAAAAAATGATACCCCTTTCTTGCAGTAGTTTCTACCTATTTACAGAGTACAGCCTTCATGCAGTACACACACAACACATACACACACACACAGTGCTATCTTGTCAACCACCATAACAAATCACCAAACTAATCAATATCAGCACATTGCTTTTTCAACAAATTATCAGATGGCACCGCTTCTCCAAAGGGAGATCCCCAAGTTAGGGTGTACATTGGTGATGACTAGTGGGTCTAAAGCCAAAACATTGATTTAGTTGCACTGGTTTTACCCCATATGCATCAGTCCCTCTCCAAAGACATAGCATGTCTTCCGCTGGGAGTATTGCACAAAGACCGATCTCCATAGCTCCTGCAACAATCCTAGGAGTCTCTGTGAAAAATGCACTCGTGAAAAGAACAGCGCAGTCCGGACTCAAACCCACAACCTTTAGAGCGCAAGGCAAAGACTTAATCACAGAGACCCGCATTGGTGGTGTGTGTGGTACTAGCGTAAAAGGTATCAGTATGTGTGATATATTTACCCAGAAATGTTACATAGAACGTACATTATTTATATATATATATATATATATATATATATATATATATATATATATATATATATATATATATATGCTACAAATGGACATAATAGTATGAGATACATACATATACCTATTCGGAGCATATGATAAAATGCATGAGATGACAGATAAACAAACCAGAGCTGACCAAGACCTTACTCCATCTTTAAGAAGTGGTCAGGATAAAAGGTTGCATCACTGCAGTCTGACTAAGCAAATAGGGATTGAAGGCGGAAGGTAAGTCCAGTCAAAAATGTGCTGAAAACGGATGTATCTGCCAAAGTAAGCAGAGCAGAAATCGTTAAAATTTCAAAAAAAGTAAAGAAGTTGTTTAGAGAAGAGTAATGTGCCCGCCTGCCCAGCGTGTTCGTAGCGCATTAGACGACAGGTGACAAGCTCCCTGTGAGTGCGGTTCAATTCCACAGGCTGGCAGAAACAACACAGGTTCTCAGGATTTACGATGTTCGTGACACCAAACCGAAGGGCTGAAAGCTCAAGTGCTTCTGGATCGGAAAAAAAGTTCAGTGGCGTATACTGGGAAATACGGGGTTAGGTCTACATTTTTTTCTTTGATCAATGGTACAAGATGGATAATGTGGTCAACATCATGTCGGCCGTCTTTACTTCCCAGTGCTTCTCTATTACCAATTGAGGCTGTATCAACCTGAGACCCATACTCCCACTTTAACTGTGTAATTTGATTCCCAAAAGCCGCCTGTGTGTTGCCTGAGCACGCAAGGTAAGCAAAGAATAGCACCACTGTGACCTACAAGGTAGCTGATGTAGGGGCCTAGGAAGCTACCTAGTAAAGTGTTGCAGAAATTGGATGTAATCACCTACTTGTAGGCGCATAACTGGCACAACGTACAATCGCTCTTAGGCTCAGATCACATACAAATCACAAAGAGTGATTAACAAGTGGTCGATACGGAGCGTTCAAAGAAGAAGATTTCCAAAACAGACATATAATAACTTCACTGTAAATGGTGACAGAATCACAGTCTTCAGACTTAGAATGGGACACTGCAGTCTCAGAGCACACCTCCATAGAATGGATCTCAGAAACTCAGCTGCTTGCACCTATGGAGTACCAAAGCAGTCACCAGAACACATCCTGTAAGACTGCCCCAGCCTGAGCAGTGTTAGAATGGAAATCTGGCCAACAGAAACAACCCTACAAAACAAATTATGGGGGACCAGTGAAGACCTCAAGGGTACCACCCTGTTTATGACACATACCGGAGTAGTCTCATAGCAGAATTTGATCGCAGAAGTGACAGAATCTAACATATGTCATTTCCAGGTCAAATAAAGAAAAAAAAAATATACCTTAAGACAGGATGTGTGTGTGTGTTCTCACATCAGGTGATGGGAACAACGATTTAAGAATCCTATTTAAGAATTTGTCTACAATAACAAATACACATTTGGCATGCTTGACACAAAAAATCATATCAGAGATATTATTTCATCTCTATACCAGGTGATGCCAGAAATTATGACATTTATCAAGGTAGCAAAATGTTATGAATTAAAAATCACATATTATTTGTTTTCTCATTTAACCAGACTCCTTAACAATCATCCAAACTACAGAGTATCCAGAGGCAATCCTTTATAAACTGCCCTTACTGCTTTTTAGGGTGGTGTAGAGCCCATGTGGTGCCAGGGCCCAGGAAGAGAATAGTACCACTACAACCTACAATGCATGTCGTAAGAGGCGACTGATGTAAGCCCTAGGGATGCTACCTTAGTAAATAAAAAGCAGCGCAGAAATAGGATGTGCTGGCCTACTTGTAGGCGCATAACTAGCATAACGCACAATCGCTCTTGGGCTCAGATCACATAGAGTGGTTGACAAGTGGTCGATATGGAGCGTTCAAAGAAAAAGAAGGCGGCTGGTGTAGGACAGGTAGGACAAGAACCTGAGGAATTTAATGGCCGCATGGCTAATGCAGTTACCGCAAAGCTGTTCTGGTTAGCATTTTTCATTTATGCACGTAACAGAAACAAATCCTTGGCCTTATTGTGAATTGAAGCACCACAAGGTCTCTCACATAGAAGCAGCGCTCTAATCCTTTATAAGCTAAAGTATATCTTATTTTACAAGCTATTTGATCATTTCGCACTCCTTAGTAACATCACTCAAGGAATTGTTTTGTTTGACTAAGTTGACTGGTGAAAAATGAAAACTGGCACATCCTTTACAGGATGTCGCCATTAACAACAGTAAGCCAGTCATTGATTTTCTAGACACCACTTATACGCTCGGTAGTTTGCCATTGCTTTTTTACACGATCTCTATTTTTAACATTTGTGAAAAATTCATGGGAGCAAATTTGCTTTCAAACTGTCCGTCGCGGAGTTTGAACCAGGTACTCTTGAATTGTGATTGAGCTGACTACCACTAAGCCACATATGCCTAGTATACAGTTCACATAACATGTCAAGGAAAAGTAGATTAGCACGTTTCACATTACATGTCAAGGAAAAGTAGATTAGTGCGGTTCACATTACATGTCAAGGAAAAGTAGACTAGTATGGTTCACATTACATGTCAAGGAAAAGTAGACTAGTACGGTTCACATTACATGTCAAGGAAAAGTAGACTAGTTCACATTACATGTCAAGGAAAAGTGATCAAATCTTCTGACCATAGAAAAACACCAAGCAAAAATTGCTATGTAAAGCTACCAAGATATCACACATACCACAATAATAACAACAGACAAAGGAAATGGATTGGTCACATTCTCAGAATAAACCCTCAATACCAGAACTGCATGCAATACTATGGACTCCAAGATAGACAACAAAAATGTATAAGAAATGACAACCTAGGTTGACTGTTAGGACCATCATTATTGCACTTCGGTGAGTGACCATGTGTGCTCTGATATCTTTCTTACACAGGACAATCTCAGCGGCAGTGCACGAACTCTGTAGCACTGGCAAGGGTCTCCAGTGTAATTTAGAAGATGGTGAAAATATTTTGTAGGAATTTTATTTCTAATCATTCTAATGAATTTTGCAAGGACAGTGACTTTCCAACCTGCACTTCTCAATTTTGAACTGCCACATGTTCTTTTAAGTGCTCAAATTGAACACGAGACCTACATTTTATCGTCAGTCTCAAATAGGACTAGGAATTCATCTCACCTACACTGAGATCAGGGATCTCTGGCAAAATGTCCAGACTGCTTCACGAGGGAGCAAACCGAGAATCTTTGGAAAGAGAGGCTAACACCTAACCTCTACGCCACAGAGGCTCCCTAAACAGAGAGGGTTAGAGAAACGAGGGCGTCCCCCGGAGAATCACGAAAACTAAAATCAGAAACAAAACAGGCATGGGGTACCATACAAAGAATGGCTAAAAGTCAAGCAGGTTTATCAGTCTACGTCGCGTCCACGGCAGAGACAAAACATGTCCACTCAATGCGATTTTGTGCCTTTCTTTTATAAAGTGAATAGCATCTGGATACTCTGCATATCAACAAACATGCTTTCAACATTCAGTCCCATGTATAAACACATACTTGTAATAAGGTCCATCACTCACATACACATTTGGTATGACCAAAAAATGCACAGAATATATACAATGATGCTACCAATCTACAAAAATGTCAATCAAATGACATAAGATCACTGTTCTACACTCTTGTTTAAGAGAAGATATATTACTAACAGCATTCAACGTTTTCTACAAACTTTAATCTTCTGTTCCACATCAGACACAAGTCTCTGGAAGACAGGACAATGTTGCCGGAGAACATGTTACATGGAACGCACGCATGTACTCTTCTGACATTGAATTTGTAAGAATACTTTGTGACTACAATGGTAGAACGTTTAACGAAACATTGCCTGACAATAAAACTATAGATAGCTCGGTCTACTAGAATTAAATCATTTGTTCCCATGATGATGTTAACTAGCAGGCCAGGAAGCCTGTCTGAAAAGAAAACCAGATAGCTTGGTCTACTAGAATTAAATCATTCGTTCCACCGAGGATGTTAACTAGCAGGCCAGGAAGCCTGTCTGAAAAGAAAACCAGATATTTCGGTCTACTAGAATTAAATCATTCGTTCCCTTGATGTTAAATAGCAGGCCAGGAAGCCTGTCTGAAAAGAAAACCAGATATCTGGTATACTAGAATTAAATCATTCATTCCACCGAGGATGTTAACTAGTAGGCCAGGAAGCCTGTCTGAAAAGAAAACCAGATAGTTCGGTCTACTAGAATTAAATCATTCGTTCCCTTGATGTTAACTAGCAGGCCAGGAAGCCTGTCTGAAAAGAAAACCAGATAGTTCGGTCTACTAGAATTTAAAACATTCATTCCCTTGATGTTAAATAGCAGGCCAGGAAGCCTGTCTGAAAAGAAAACCAGATATCTCGGTCTACTAGAATTAAATCATTCGTTCCACCAAGGATGTTAACTAGTAGGCCAGGAAGCCTGTCTGAAAAAAAAACTCAGATAGTTCAGGTTACTAGAAAAAATCATTGCGTTCTCCTTGATGTTAACTAGTAGGCCAGGAAGCCTGTCTGAAAAGAAAACCAGATAGTTCGGTCTACTAGAATTAAATCATTTGTTCCCTTGATGTTAACTAGTAGGCCAGGAAGCTGTCTGAAAGAAAACCAGATAGTTCGGTCTACTAGAATTAAATCATTTGTTCCCTTGATGTTAACTAGCAGGCCAGGAAGCCTGTCTGAAAAGAAAACCAGATAGCTCGGTCTATTAGAATACAATCATTCGTTCCACCGAGGATGTTAACTAGCAGGCCAGGAAGCCTGTCTGAAAAGAAAAAAACCTGGCATACTTTCATCACTTGACATAAGTCCATCTAGTCTGTTTAAAAAGTCAAAGAAAAAAATTTCAGCGTTTTCCTTTGGCCTGTACATCTGCTGCCATCCGTCTGAACTTTGAACCATCTGTCGTTCCAACCGGCACAGGTAGACCTGACCCTTTGAAGCTGATCCGTCCCCCTGAAGACGGTGTGGCCAAGCGTTCACTAGTTCTACTTTCACTCACAACAGCCTCTGGAGTTTCTGAGCCTTTTGTAGCCAAGGAAAGCCGGACTGGAAGGCGTTCCTTACTCTTTCCTGATTGACCTCTAACATCTAAATGAGAGAGAGAGAGGTAGGTGAAGAGAAACATGTCAGTGTGGCAAGCTCAGATGATGTAGCAGTACCTAACGTCTCTCAATCTCTCAGCAGTCTATTGTTGACATGAACATGTTACAACTAAATCTTTCTCTCTTATATCTTACTGATGTCATCAACTGACAGAAAACAAAAGTCGGTCTCAAAATATATTATCAAACTCACTATTCAATATACACTGATGTTATCCCAGACCTCAAACATACTGACATTACACATCCCACTACCTCCCATCAAGCAATTTACTGACATAATGCCAAGCAAAAATAGTAATGAATAATTTTTCAATCAAATGGAACAACTCACTATTTAATATACACTGATATTAAAAACCAACATAAAAAATACTGACATTACACATATCTCCCTCAATACCATCCACAAGCAATTCACTAAGATACTGTCAAGCACACATTTAATGAATAATTTCTCTTTCAAATGAAACTATGTCCACCAAAATATTATAATTCTTATTTTTACAAAATAAAAGAGAAATAAAGCAAGTCTACACTAGGTAACATTTTCTACTACGCTGGGTTAAATAGGGGGTTGGTTCTGATTGATTGGTCGATAGGACCATCATCATTGCACTTCGATGAGTAACCATATGTGCTCCAATTGCTTCCATACACAGGAAGATCTCAGCTACATTGTGCTCTGGGTTATACATCCTATTTATGTAGAACAGACAAATCCAAGAAAGTTTTGAACTTTAATTAACACTGTACTGCATTTATTATTTCTGTCTCCACTGGAACTTAATGCTTCAACTGTCACTATACACAAAATTATCTTTTGGGCTATCTTTCTTCGGCTCTGTCCATGAGACCTGGACCACTCTGGTCTTCTCTTCTACCATTCTTTGTCAGGTATTATTTTGGTCTCCCACTCTCCTTGCTTTCTCTGTGGGTTCAAGCCAAATAATATCTGGTTATGTTATGTGGTTATTTCCTGAAGATGAGTTCAATCCTTCCTCACGTTCTTCTTTCAATCTCCAGATGTAGTGTCATATTCTCTTCCTGCCATGTGTTGCAGGGGCTGCAAGGAGCAAATAATAGTAGTATTGAGATCTACAAGGCATGTCGAAAGAGGCGACTGAGGTAGAGGCCTAGGAAGCTACCTAGTCCTCTTCTTCTTCTTCTTCTTATGTTTCATATCAGCCACTTGTTAATCACTCTGTGTAATTTGTATGTGATCTGAGCCAGTTATGCGCCTACAAGTAAGCCAGAACATCCGTTTCTGCAGTGCTTTTTATTTACTATGGTAGCTTCCCTAGGTCCTACTCTTTGCTTACCCTGCGGGCCCAGGCGCCACATGGGCAGCTAATCTAGTTAAAAACAAGTGTCGCAGAAATCGGATGAGCTGACCTACTTGTAGGTGCATAACATCGCAGCACACGTTGAGACTGTTGTCATCATCACTTGCGATGGACGACTATTATTAGGCGCATAACTGGCACCGCGTACACTCACTCTTAGGCTCAGATCACATGTAAATCACAAAGAGTGGTTGATATGGAGTGTTCAAAGAAGAACATTCTCTTCTTGTATTTGCTATCATTTCTGGCCACTATCTTCTGTATTCACTTAAAATAAACGACACTTTGTGATTGGATGTCTTATCCCTCTTCATTGATACAGCAACGCTTGGGCTCTTGTTCTTCGACCCAAAGCTATGTAGTGGTACCTGCATGTGTTTGTACGTTGTTAGGTTCCATATAATGTGTTTCATTTATCTGACCTTGGCTGAAGAAGGATCTTGCTGACATAATCCAACGCTTGGCACCTTAAGAGGTGGTGGTGGTGAACTGTTTTATCATGTTGTGATTTGATTCACTGAGTGTAACTACGTTGGTGCTGTTAGCTTACAACAAAACTGTGATATTTGTCCCTCTCAACCCAGCATATCCAATTTCAGCATGTGTTTTTGTTACTGAATAACATTCCAATATTGATTTTTTTCCCCCCCGATCCAGAAGCACTTGAGCTGAAAGCTCTTCGGCTCGGTGTCATGGACATCGTAACCCTTGGCTCGGTGCCACGAACACCGTAAATCTGGGGAACCTGTAGCTTTTCTGCCAGTCCGCGGAGGTGAACCCGCACTTACAGAGGACTAGTCACCCGTGGTCCACCGCGCTACGAACACGCGGGCTGATTGATTGATAGGACCATCATCATTGCACTTCGGTGAGTAACCATGTGTGCTCTAATCTTTTTTTTACACAGGAAGATCTCAGTGGTAGTGCACAAGCTCCATAGCACCGGTGACGGTCGTCGATGTAATTTAGATGATAAAAATATTTTCATGAATTATATTATTTAATCTTTCTGATGAATTTTGCCCGGCAGCGGTTTTCCAGCCTGCTCTTCTTTATTTTGAATTGCCAAGGGTTCTTTTTATATGCTCAACTTGAAAACGGAACCTACTTTTATCATTCATCTCTACAATCTCTAGGAAAACAACCCAATGGCTCTATGAGGGAGCGAACCGAGTTTCTCTGGAATGAGAGGCAAGCACCTAACCACTACACCACATAGATCAGCCTTTAAATCTACTATAAAACAAACAATGATCTTGATATCTTATTCTATTAAAAGTAAATACATTTTCTTAAAATAATGCTACACTAAAACTACATTTACAACCTGATCTGGGAAAATAATATACATATATAATCAACTCCATCTTCTGCACACACACACGCTCTGACATTAGGTGAAATATTTACAAAGAAATTAGCATGTGGCTGTTAGATGCAATTATATTATACAGATAATAGAAATAATAATGTTTAACAAAGGAAAACACACAATCCCAACAGCAGTCTACTCCTTCTTCTTCTTCTTTGTGTTTCCTTCTTTACCACCAATTTTAATCACTCTTTGTGATATGTTTGATCTTTGCCAAGAACGTGTATCGTTACACATTGGTTTGTAGGCCCCTAAAGCATAAGACTTCTACACGTTTAGGACACATGCATCCGATTTCAGTCAAACCTCCTTAGTGCCTCTTACGACATGCGTGGCAGGTAACAGTGGTTATATTCTTTTCACCCCAAATTTGGGCCCCGGTAACCACTCGGGCGAGCAGTCTACTAATATTTGTTATAATAAATTATAATTAAGTTAGAAAAGCAGAGATATGAATGATCATGAATGTTTATATATATATTGTAAAGATATCTACAACAGAAATCTATATCAATTAAAAAAAGACACTATTAAGGGAAATATTAGGTCATGCTTCACATGTACAAGAAATATGCTCCATGGTAACTGAGAGGTACAAGTTCAGCCATTCACAGCATCAAAAGATTTATGATTTGTCCATCTTTTCTTCCGTCAAATATACACAAAAGACATCTTTCAGTCAAATATATCTTCTTTCAGTCAAATATATTTTCTTTTCGACAAATATATCTTCCCTTTCAGTCAAATATATCTTCCCATTCAGTCAAATATATCTTCCCTTTCAGTCAAATATGCTTCCTTTCAGTCAAATATATCTTCCCTTTCAGTCAAATATATCTTCTTTCAGTCAAATATAGCTTCTCTTTCAGTCAAATATATCTTCCCTTTCAGTCAAATATATCTTCTCTTTCAGCTAAACATTTCTCCGTCAGTCAAATATATCTTCTTTTTACGTCAAACATTTTGCTTTCAGACATACATGCCCAAAGAACCTTTTCTTCTATTCCCTCATACAGATCTTTCTCTGCTATTCACACACACAAAACTTTCTATACTATTTACAAACACATACATTTTTCGTCTAATTTAGACCTCTTCTAATCACAAGTATAAGACCTCTTCTAATCACATATACCCACACCAGTTTCTTTTCTAGCTGAGATTCTAAGTAAATTTGACAAAACTCCATCTCATGCACACAAGTTTTATGAAATCAAGAAATGAGTGCAAATCAGTCTATGTCGGACAAGCAAGTCAAAACTAAAACATTTATGGAAAACATCAAAGCAATTCAGTAACAAATGACTGGGAAGGGGATGCTATTGTAGGTAGAGCAAGCACAAAGATAATAATTGCTATGGTTGAAAAAAAACAACAATTGTCTACCGACATAGAGAACTAGTGACGACTGGGAAGTTTGTAACTCAAAGAAAAAACATGAAAAATTTGAAAGTAATCGATAGTTTGTAACAATGGTAATAGACTACAGTAAAATCTATACAGCAAAGCAAAGGATCAAACCATGAAGCAAGCAAGCTAGTTTTATTAAAGGACATGACTTAGTAAAGCTCTTTTTCTGGGAGAGCTAGCTGGCTGTGTTCTTAATAACGCTAGTCTGTAGGGCTAGGCAATGGGTGCCATAAGAAATGAGGGTTTGTGGTTCGAATCTTGTGTTTGATAATTTGTTTTTCTGGAAGCTCCTATTGCTTCTTCAGTCTATTTCTTGATCATATTCATTGGCTTCTGTGCTTTCCCAGGGATTCTTAAAACTCATGATTCTCTTACAATAAATTTGAAGCAACTTTGAATAATGTGTGCATATTTGTTATATGTTTATACTTGTGTGTATGTATGCTGTTGTTTCATCTCAAATATACAAACACAAAAAGGTTATCGCATGTGTTTGTGCAAACACTGTTTGATCGAATCTGACCTGATTATTCTGTGTACAACAGACAAGGCTGTTTATGAAAGACACTGCTTAGCGAAGTTTTTTTGAGAGAGCTAACTGGTTGTGTTTTTAAAAACGATCTTCTGTATGGCTAGGCGATGGGTGCCGTAAGAAATTCAGGACATCGACCATGGAGAAGAGTGGATACCAATACCCACTGATCACAAACAATCCTTTGTAGTAGTCACCCAGATAAACAAATCAAGTCGAGATTCGCTGCCCACAACAGTCAGCGCAGAAGTTGAAGCAGTAATAAATGACTACACATCGGAGGAAGAAGCTGTTGTTTTCACTGATGGTTCTGTTATTCGGCACAGTCGTAGTGCATGTGCCTTTACGGCTAGAGCGAAAGAAAAAGTCATCAAAGAGGCAAGTGGTGCATATATGACAACTACCAGCAGCATGACTATGGAGATTATGGTGGTGACAAAATCCCTGGAGTGACTACAGACGCAAACATTCACCCATGCATGCACTCAGCGACTCTATGAGCATAATACAGAAGATCAAGACCGGTTATGTACGAATGCAGTGGATGTAATTACTACAAAACTCGTCAATCCAGATACTTACCTGCATTTTTGTCCCGGGTCACGCTGAGGTGAAGGGCAATGAGAGAGCAGACGCACTGGCAGGCAATGCTAAGATTGAGAATGGGTCTTCTATGGACAGAAGCGACATCATCAACGCTCTTAGAGAAAACATACGCACTGAAGATTTCAACGACTAAGATAAAGGGTATTCTTTATCTCGGTTGTGCATACCGATAGGTGCGGCAAGAAGGGAAAACCACGAGAGAAAACCCACTGGATACATCAATCATCACAGAATGTTAGCCTAAACACACTGAGATGCAAGCTTGGGGGGAGATCGGAGCAATTATGGACATGTCCGATGTGAGATGAAGATGATCCTAAAATGAACAATGAAGAAATAAGGGTTTGAATCATGTGTTTAGTAATTTGTTTTTTCCGAAAGCCCTAATACTTGTTCCATGTTTATTTCGTGATGATATTCATTGGCTCCGGTGCTTTCCCTGGGGTTCTTAAAACTTCTTTTTCTTTCTAGTTTTACCACGAACATTTTGTATCCTGTGCTTTATTAAGGACTTTGGTTCAGATAAAGACATTTTGGATGAAATGTTGATTTAGTCTGTCTTGTATGTTCATACAAGACATAAAAATCTGTCAGATTTCTTGTAAAGCCAAAAGATTGACTTCATTGCACCGGATTTTACCCCATATAACTTGGTCCCTTTCCGCAGAAATGGTGTGCCACCTGCTGAGAGTATTGCACAAACCACGAACTCCGTAGCTCTAACAATCCCTAGGATTCTCTGGAAAAAATGCACCAGTCAACAGAACGGTGCGGTCTGGATTCGAACCACGACCTACAGATCGCAAGGGCGTAACCACAGAGACTCACGATTTCTTCTTCTTTTCTTTCTTTCTTTCTTTCTGAATCCTGTATGCCTCACAGCGTCAGGTCAGGAAGAGATTTCTAAAACGGGCCCTAGTATGCGCTCGTAGATAGTCTCTTTCGTCGCCTCTGTTATCTCTGAGGTCCATCTTTTGCGTGGCCGGCCTTTTGCTTTGTACCCATTGTATCGGAGCAGCATTGCTCTTTGGGGTGCACTGTCTGATGGTAATCTGCTTACGTGACCGAACCATTTAATTTGTTGTTTCTTGATGAAGTCTAGTACTGATGTTGTACCCACTTTTTCCTGATGTCTTCATTTCTCAACCGGTCTCTTCTTGTTACACCCAGCATTCTGCGTAGACACTTCATCTCTGTTGTGACTAGTTTTCTTCTATCGTTTGTTGTCAGCGTCAGGTTTGGCACTGGTAACATAATGTGGGAGAAAGATTGTGTTGAACATTGCTCTTTTTGTGTTCATGGTGACGTGTTTGCATCTTAAAATTGGCGCCATTTGCCCTATCATTTGATTTGCTTTGTTGCATCTGTGTTGAATTTCATTAGTTATTCTTCCATTTGCTGAAAAAATGCTCCCCAGGTATGTGAAATCTTTTTGCTTGATTTAGTAGATGATTATCGATGGAGATGTTGGTAGTGTTTTCCTCTCTGGCGAATGTCATTACTTCTGTTTTGTCGATGTTAATTCTCATGTTGTATTCGTTACATGCTAACTGGAGTCTGTTGATGTGTTGTTGTAGCTGTTCTTCTGTTGTTGATATGATTGCCTGATCGTCTGCAAAAGAAATTCATTTAAGAGTTCTCCGAGGTTGTTTCCTTCGCTGGTGTTAGCTATTTTACAAATGTGGTCAATGTACGTGATGAATAGCAGCGGGATAGTACGCAACCTTGTCTTACTCATGACCCTACGTGAAACTTTTCTGATAATCCTGTATTTGTTCTAATCGTATTTATTCTTCTGTGATCAGATAAACAAGCTCAGCAGTCTACACAAGAAGATGTCTTCATTACTGAAGAGAGAAGCAGAAAGGTGGAACGATGGAAAGTACATTTTCAAAAGCTGTTATATTGTCAAAACCCACCTATACTTGCCAAAGTAATTGAAGCAAAGGAAGATTTAGATATAAACCTTCGACCAAGAAAAAGATGGATAGACAATATCAAGACCACACTACATAAACACGGATACAACACAACAAGGGGACTCATCTGGCCCTAGAACGCAAATTAAAGCTCCCATCCCTACGCTTAACGGCAAGAGTGGACAGCCAACTACATCTTCCACCTGGGAATAGACAACAGCCTCAGAAATAAAAGTGAAAGAGACTAAATGTTGAAAAGATAAACAAAGCACACGTTGACCACACCGGCCATCAAATGCTGTTGGTCAAAGAATCGACAACCCAACACAGTATTCTAATATATCATATGGTATGAATAATGGAATCTTTCTTTTATTGAGATTGTTGATATATTTTTGTTAATATACATGACCTTTTTCGTCTTTACAGATGGTTAGTCTATTATAATCTATTAAACTAATAATATAATATATATCTGTTCACTTTCTTTCCTGTAGGAAAACTGCTAGAATTGGTTAACACTTTGGCTGCCATCGACAACAAACATCTGCGAAATACCAAGTCCCTTTCGCTGCCGTCGGCTACTTTTGTTGTTGACGATGTCTTTTTTAAACATGGAGTATCGCTAGCCGAAAACAGGGTCCAGTGACGACTACTTCGTATTGTTCTAATGAGCTCTCCAAAATGGTGGATCTAGCATAAGTGCGGTAAACATATAGTAAGTCCGATTTTAAACGATTTTTTAGCGATTTCGTAAGTAAACAAAGATTTTCAAAATGGGCAATGTAACTGATGAATAGTGATGTCCAAAATGGTTCTTATTCTGACTTTTTAGCCAGTGATAGTTATAAAACGGACTCTGAATGTGATACAAATTTGAACTTTGATTCATGTGACGATGTTTATAGACCGGTAGCAGATACTCTCAGGAGTACAGGAGTAGGTGATAGACACCCACCTCAAACGAGGCATATCATACTTTGTATAGGTATGGGGATCGACGCTTAGCAATATCAGCTAGCAGCATAGCTGTATGAAGAATATACTCTAGATATAGACAGGTCAGTAGCTCATTAATATATGCACACTATTCCATAATTTAAGTCCTATGTTTATTTTTTATGATCTTTTAAATTGTCACCCTGAAAACTAATCATGCCCAAAAAATAGCGTGGCAGTGAACCAGACTTGGTTAAAAAAATAGGTGGCAGCGAAAGTGTTACGGATAGGTAAGATGTGGAAAGAATTGGAAGGGATGGCAAGAGAGAGGAAGGGCTGGAAGAAGTTTGTTGAAGACCTGTGTTCCGTTGGGAGTTGAAAGGTGAAAAGAGAGACATATCTATTGATATTATCAATACACTTATGTAGGTAAGAGAGCCATATTATCAATACACTTATGTAGGTAAGAGAGCCATTATTATCAATACACTTATGTAGGTAAAAGAGCCATTATTATCAATACACTTATGCCAGGACTCAAGATCAATGGGAAAATAATAAACAACTTAAGATATGCAGATGACACAGTATTGGTAGTAGAAAGTGAACAGAATTACGAGAACTAGTGGACCAATTGGACAAAACTAGCAAGGAATATGGATTAAACATTAACATACAGAAAACAAATACTATGGTAATCAACAAGGAAATGGAGAAACCTAAAATGAATATAAAAATACATGGAGAATTACTACATCAAGTAAAAGTTTCTTATATCTTGGTCAGATGATAACAGATGATGGCAGATGTATAACAGAAATTAAATTGGTTCAATCCCACACACGATGTTCTACACATGGGGAAAGGAATTGGTCCACATTCCTCCTGCACGAGAGCTGTGGTAGCGTAGTTGTTAGTGAACTCGCTGCTTAGGCCAGTGGTCCGGGTTCAACTTCACAGCAAGCATGGATTTTTTGGGAAACATAACGGCTCTCAGGGTACCAGGAAAAGCACTGGAAAGTAAAGATGACCGGCGTGATGTTGACATCATTCATAGCGTACCGACGGTCAATGAAAAATACAGTCCTAACACTGTAGTATAAAAAAAAAGGGTTCTTTACTTTTACTTTTTACCTCCTACATTGTAGGGACTAGAAATATGAAGAAAGTCACTTCCTACGCATGGCTGAAATCGGATGCACATGTCCTAAACGTGTAGAATACTATGTGTTTAGGGGCCTACCAATGTGCAACATATACATGTTCTTGGCAAAGATCAAACATATCACAAAGAGTGATTAAAATTGGTGGTAAAGAACGAACGCAAAGAGGAAGAAGAAGACTTCCTACGCTAAGGTCTGCAAAGCTACAGGAAATGTTATTTGTATTTAATAGCAATGTAAGCATACTATCGTTCCAAATATAAATTGGGCACTAGTGTAAAATGCTCAGTTTTCACAAACAGAGCCACAATTGTGCATACGTGAGTTTCTATATTTAGCATGTTCAACATATGATATCTAAGTTGGTCGTAACTTGTGTAGAGTCTTGAATATTATCCCTTCGGTCATGTCTCCTCGATCAAGCTACTCGTTTATTGGTGGTCTTCTTCTTCTTCACCCTTCGCCCCTAGGGAAGCATAGGTCCGAAACCAAGACCTTCCAAGCTCACCTATCCTTGTCCATCCTTTCCAGATCTCTCCATTTTCTTACATTCCTTCTCCAACTCCCGTCTCCAGGTGTTCCTGGGTCTTCCCCTACCTCTATTGTCCTGGGGTTCCATCGGAGAGTCTGTCTTGTGATGATGTTAGGGGTTTCCTCAGTGTGTGTCCTATCCATCGCCACCTTCTGCTCCTTATCTCTTGTTCCACCTGTTGTCATCATATATATATATATATATATATATATATATACGAGGGTGCATTGAAAAGTAATGCCTCCAAGTCCATAACTTTGTTAATAGTGTTCGGAGGCAATTGACACCGATATCAGAATAAAGTATATGTAAGTGCGTTTTCAGGACAGTAAGTGTCAAGTGTCTGGAATGTTGCGCATGCGCACAACATTATCCAGGATGGTGTCATACATGGAAATTCGGTTGAAGCAAAGAGCTGTGATTGAATTCTTGACGGCCGGAGGTTGTGTTCCCATCGACATGCATCAGAGAATGAGAACGGTATATGGTGACGCCTGTGTGGATGTGAGTACTGTTAGGAGGTGGGCAAGGACTGTTAAAGGCGACAATGACCTTGCATAATCAGGCTCGCAGCGGACGACCAATTACAGCAGTGGATAAACAACACCAAGCTCGCGTGGACGAACTGATTCATGTCAATCGCCGCATCAAGCAAAAAGATGTCGCTACAATGCTTGAAATTTCGACTGAACGAGTACATCACATTATTCATGTATTGCTAGGGTATATGAAAGTTTGTGCAAGATGGGTCCCTCGCATGCTGACACCGGAAATGAAACATCGCCGACATCAGGTGTGTCAGGAACACCTGATGTGATATGAACGAGAAGGCGATGACTTTATCTGCCGAATTGTCACTGGCGATCAGTCATGGGTGCATCATTACGACCCTGAAAACAAGCGCCAGTCTATGGAATACAGGCACAAAACTCACCCACCCCAAAAAAATTCAAAACTGTCGCGTCAGCGGAAAAGTTTGATGACCATTTTGGGACTGCCAGGCGTAATCCACACATAATTTTTGGAACGCTGCAATACTGTCAATTCTGATCGATATGTGGAAACGATGAAGAAACTACGGGCAAGACTGCTACGTGTTCGTCCTGGAAAACACGCAGTCCTTCAACATGACAATGCTCGTCCACACACCAGTAGACAAACAGCGGCAGCATTAGAGCGTCTCAATTTTGACGACATTTTAGCGCACCCACCATATAGCCCGCATTTGGCACCTTGTTTTTTTCTTTTTTTTTCTTTCGTCCGCTTTCAACTCAGACGAAGTTTCATCTCTGAAACTGATTTTTGCGTGAAAATCCGTTTTCCAATTTCTTACAATGGCAGCTGTGTGCTCAATGTACTCGTAATTAGTATTCCTTCGCCATACAGGCAGATTTTCTCCGACTTCAGAGGTACTTACGTTATCGTCCTGAGTAAGACCAGGGGACTCGAACAAATGCCCGACAGTAGGTCCGACAGTAGGTTCGAACCCGAGCTATGAGGCGTCTCACAGCTAGCAGGCCGAGCTACTATCAACTACTCTAGGCAGTCCCCTGGCACCTTGTGACTTTTCCTGTTCCCAAAGCTCAAGGAACATCTCAAGGGAACAGATATGCTTCTGATGAGGATGTGGCAGCAGATGTGCGTACCTGGCTTCGTGAAAATCATCAGATTTTTTCTTCGACGGGATGCAACAACTAGTTCGACGTGGGCGTGTGTGTGTGGAACGTGGAGGTGACTATGTCGAAAAATAATGACTATTGTGTAGTGGACATCTCAAGCTTTCTGAAAATGTATGTTTCATTTGTAAATTATGTATATTAACAAAGTTATGGACTTGGAGGCATTACTTTTCAATGCGCCCTGGTATATATATATGAAAATCGTAGCACATCCTTTAAAGGACTTTGCCATCACCCACAGTAAACAAGTCACCTATTGCTTTTTGAATGGTGGGATCTATTTGTACCGTTCAGTAAACTCCGGGGAACAGATTTGCTTCCAAATTTCCCGCTTAGTTTGAACCAGGTATGCTTGGGTTGTCATCGAGCTCACTACCACTTAAGCTATAGGCGCACAATATATATATATATATTCAATGTCATCCAGATATTAACAGAGATAGCAGACGTATGGGAATGAGAGTATATTGCCACCTGGCACCACCACAAAGCAGTATGTATATGCAATATGTTGTAAGCATTAGAAGATGCAGGTTAAAGCAGGCCCTATATGCGGGCTATACGCAGGTTAAAGCAGGCCCTATATGCGGGCTATACGCAGGTTAAAGCAGGCCCTATATGCGGGCTATACGCAGGTTAAAGCAGACCCTGTATATGGGTTGCAAGTAGGAAGAAATGCAAAGTTGTACATACAAATCAAGTGTGAGCTGAGATTGTCTTTTCTTTACAGGGCATTGGCTGGGATAGCAATAAAAGGGAAATATGCATGTTGAATGACTTGCAGGTTGGATGTGACAACACATGTTGGATGACTTGTAGATTGGATGTGACAACACGTGGAGGATGACTTTAAGATTGGATGTGACAACACGTGTTGGATGACTTTGAGAATGGATGTGACAACAAATGTTGGATGACTTTTAAGTTGGATGTGGTTGGTAACAAATGTTGAATGACTTGAAGGTTGGATGTGACAACACATGTTGGATGACTTGTAGCATAGATATGGTTGGTAACACATTTTGGATGACATTTAGGCTGGATGTAGCAACAAATGTTGAATGGCTATGTTGGATGTGACAACAAATGTTGGATGACTTTGAGAATGGATGTGACAACAAATGTCTTGTAGATTGGATGTGACAACAAATGTTGGATGACTTTAAGAATGGATGTGACAAGTAACAAATGTTGGATGACTTGTAGATTGGATGTGACAACAAATGTTGGATGACTTTGAGAATGGATGTGACAAGTAACACATGTTGGATGACTTTACGATTGGATGTGACAACACATAATGGATGACTTTACGATTGGATGTGACAACACAGATAGACACAAAAAGTGACCACAAATAAATGCTATATTATTAAATAAATCACAATTTCAAATGGTCAAAAGAACAAGATGCACAAGGTTGGGTATCAACACTAAACATAAAACACTATACTACAAAAATCTAAAAAATATAACAGGATAACACAGAAAATAAGAAAAGACCACAATATATTTATAATTCATAATCATCTCCATGTTGTTTGTTTTTGTTGTGTTTAAATGCTTCTCCGATAGTGCATAAGCTAAGAAAAAGTTTTAGTAAACATTTATTTCATGCAAGCTTGGAGGACAGTGTGTAACATTATTTTTATTTCTCGTATCTTCTTCACTTTTGTTTCTGAAGTCCTTACTTCTATAGTAGTCTGGTGAAATCTCAGTAATCTACTCTCATAATGGAAGGAAGCCTGCACAAATCACTTAATGTACTCTTATGGTGGTTGCATCTGTAGCGAGTTTAAACTTCCATAGCGAGGTACCTAGCACCGTAGATACCCTACTCGAGTCACATTTTAAAATATACTTTACGGGGTATATTGGTCATATTCTTTGCTTGAAATATGCAGAATTTATGCCAGTAAGGATGTTTTGTATGGGATTGATATGATCCTCTCTTACCATTATATAGGGCCGGAAAGCAATTTCTCTATACAGCTCTGTCATAGGAAACTTCGACACTCACCTGTTATGAATTCAGGCATGGTCAATAGATGTCTTGTATGGCGCATCTTACAGTTTTTTGTGTGAAGGCCTGGTTTCCTTATTATCAGTGTACCTCGCCATATAGGTGGAGTGATTAGGAGTGATGCACTCAGTCAATCTCTTTTATGAAAGAGAGTTTCTCACCTCTATCAGTAAAGTTTGTTTCAGGGTTTCCCTAGAGCATCCTTTCTTTCTTGAACGTTTGACTTCCACTTAAATGTCTGCTATTCAATTCTTTGATCATTTATTCTCAGAGTGGGCCAACATATCTCCATCTTCTCTTTCTTATAACATTTGTTACTAGTGCTTGACCGATCTTTCTCTGATTGCATCACCTCTCCAGAGCTCGTCCCATTTTATATTCATTCTATTTCCCAGACAACTGTCTTTAGATATTTTCAAATTCTCACTGGCATGTTATGATTGGGACTGAGATATTGAGATTGAAAATTTATAATTCAGTTTTAAAACTATATAACTTGTAGTTATATATTTTAGTTAAGCTTTTTAAAAGCTGGTGTTGTTTTGACAATTCATAGCATAATTTCTTTGGTATCTCCTGTGCAGTCAAATCTGCAACCCAAATAGGTGAACTGCTCTGTTATTTTTATCATTTTGGACTCCAGCGTGATATGTGAATTACTTGTCATATGTGTCCTCATTATATTAGTATCAAAGCTTATCTGTAGTCCAACTTTTGATGCCAAGGATGTTAAGTTAACTATTTTGCTTTGCATATCTTGTTTTGTTTCTACTTAACAAGGAAATATAATCTGCAAAATTTTAAACAGCCAGTTGTCTGTTTTCCACCTAATTGATGCCAGTTTTGCCCCAGCTACATTTTCTTATCACCCTGTCAATGGTCACTTCGAGCAATAGCAGAGATATAATAAAACCTTTTATCTGGGATACTTACTGTTAAAGTCTCCTGAGTTGGTCCCTGGTTGAACCACCATCTGGTCAGTGCGTCTTGGTAAGGCAGTTGCAGGCAGGGCTCGGGCAGTGGAACTTTGCATTTTCTTCTCTCTCCAACTCTTCTGCACCTCTTCCTCCCTAAGAAATAAAATCAGAATATTTATTGTAGATGGGTAAGAGGAATCTAAGGCTTATTTGTACGCTGTATCTTACATGTATAGCATTGTGCCTTATATGTATATTGTAAACAAGCTCTCAGAACACAAAATTATTTTCCAGTGGATACCAGCCCACTGTGGTGTACCAGGAAATGAGAGAGCAGACATGCTGGCTAAGGAGGAAACAAAACTTACACAACACAAACACCCAGTGTCACTACCAGAAATCAAGACACATATCAGGCGAAAGTACAAAGAGTTATGGAGGCAACAAACCCACAGCAAACACCCACAAGATCCCATCAGCAGACTAAACAGAAAACAGCACTCAACAATCTTTCGCCTAAGAACAGGTCACTGCAGGCTCAACCACCACATGCACAGAATAAAGCCTGCTCAGACTGCAAAGTGTGCATGCCAGACAGAAACACAGACTCCAGAGCACATCCTGCAGTCATGTCCATCATACATACAACAATGAAATGAAACATGGCCTCATGAACAAAGTTTACAGACCAAGCTATGGGGAACTCTCGAAGAACTCCAACTGACATGCAGCTTCATAGAGGCAACCCATCTCATGATTTAGATGAGCATACGAAACCAAACGCAAAGAAGAAGAAATATATATTGTTGTGGCATAGATGGATATTATTGCAAAAGCAAAAATCGAATGTAATTTTGAAGATGGTGAAAATATTTGGCAGGAATTTTAATTTCTAATTTTACTAATGAATTTTGTCAGGGCAGCGGTTTTCCAGCCTGCTTTTTTTTATTTTGAACTGCCAAGGGTTCTTTTATGTGCTCAAATTGAACATGGGACCTCCTTTTTATAGTCAATCTCTGATAGGACTAGGAACTCGATCTTGTCTACACTGAGAACAGGGATCTCTGGAAAACTATCAATAATAGCTCCACGGGGGAACGAACCGAGTACCGTTGGAACAAGAGGCGAGCATCTAACCTCTACGCCAGAGACCCCCGAAGTAAAAGGAATACAAGAGAATGACTTGGTTGCTTGTAAAATGATATAAAACAACACGAAACTTACAAATTTGAGCATATTCCAGTCAAAAACATAATCATATGTGAAGCCTTGCCGGTGGAATAAATTTCTGAACAGCTGTCGAAGGTAGGAATAGTCTGGTTTGTCATCAAATCTCAGAGATCTACAGAAATTTAAGTATGTGGCAAACTCAGCTGCAAATAAAGGACAGTAACACTTAAGAAAACAATGGTTTAAATGAAGGTACAAAAGTAACAGCATTACAAGGTCCAAGACATCTATAGTTATAAAAAAGTTGATTTCAAATAATTAATGTTATACAGGTATATGCAGTTCACAGATAACACAAGCATGACAACAGAGCTGATCCCAAGACTATTCGCATATAAACCCTGTTCGACTGCAATAACTAACGCACCAGTGAAATCAATCGTCTTTGAACGCTCCATAAAGACCACTTGTTAACCACTCTTTGTGATCCAAGCCTGAGAGTGAATATACATTGTGCCAGTTATGCACCTATAAGTAGACCAGCACATCCGATTTCTGCAACGCTTTTTATTTACTAGGGTAGCTTCCCTAAGCCCCTACCTCAGTCGCCTCTTAAGACATGACCTGTAGGTCACAGTGTTACTATTCTTTGCTCCCTTGAGGTCCCCGGCAACACACGGCAAGTGAAAGCAATCAACTTTGCTCTTTAATAAAATAGTTTAACACTTACTTGCAATTCAGAAATATCAGACTAAGTAATGAGCACAAACCATAAGCCGTGATACTATAATATATTTGCTAATCTCCTTCTTCTTGTTCACTGTTGTTAAATGTCTACAGGATCCGGTTCTCTGAAGATGTGTAGCTGTATTTGTTAGTTCATCAAGGCTTCCAAAGAAGTTTTGTATGGAGGTCTGTCTCTGTTGGTATTCTTTCCGCAGTTTATTCATCAGGTGACGATCTTGCAGGATCTGTTTGGCTGTCTGTCCACATGTACATGTGGGTGATGGAATCAGTCTTTGTGTAGGTGAATGTTCAGTCTATTGTGTCCAGTTACAAGTCGAAACAATATCACCTGTCCTGCTCTATCTAGATAGTGGTAATTATCTCTTTGTTGGTTTTTAAATAGCGTGTTCATTTAATTGTATGGTCTGTCCAGCTTTCTTGTCCCATTCTGCAATAGCATCACATATCAAAATCTTCATCAGTGCTTTCCATTTTTTTTTGTCCAGTGCGTGCTTCTGATTTATACAGTGCAGCTGGCCAGATATTTGTGCAATTATGTTGTATTATTCGTCTTCTTCTGCATTTCCCTTACGAATTCAGGGCGCCTTTGTATGGACGGCACATCTAACTAATTTTTGCGTAAAGGCCTGCATTTCCTTACTATAAGTGTCCACCGCCATCTCCGACTTCAGGTGTTTGTATTATGAGACAAAGACAACAGACAAAACATTCTTATTATAATTCACAACATAAAAACACTTCAAGAGAAACAATAAGAACAGAAAACTTACATGGAAAAGTTTTGCACAATTCTTCAATGGGAGTTGACATTTTCTTCTCACTGATACGTTCATACTTTTGTCTTTTTGTTGCAGCTTTCAATCCCTGCCAGGGCAAGCTTCCTCGCAAAAAGTACATGAAAACATAACCCAAAGATTCCATATCATCACGTCGACTTTGTTCTGTAACAGATTGAGTAAACAGACAACAAGGATAAGTTTCTTAACAACACAATAACGAAACTTGTAACAACAAAGTACTGAAGTGTTACAAGGTATAAAAATAATATACAGCAATGTTTCGACCAAGAGGCCTTTATCAAGCAAAGGATACACCAGAAGCGAAGAAATTCAGAAGTACTTTGTAAAACTACAGAACTTTGTTTTTATGTGTTTCACCATCGCTACATAGTTTTTTTATGCAGTCTTCCCCTATATCAATATTACTTTGTCAGCCAGGGTGTGCTCCCTGAACAAATCTTGATGGGGATCTGGATGTGTCAGCGGATGCCACTGGGTTTAACTACGTCCAAATCTATTGAAGGACTGGATCTACCATAAGTTTCTGTAGTGTAACCTCACCCATAGTCTAGTGTTTGACCCTAGCAGACTCTCAACATCTGTTGTTTTATTTTAATTAGCCATGTTTGTAGAAGTAGGGAGTACCAGATCCAATAATTTGACTACCCCAAAAGGTACAGTTGATTTGGCTTATATATTTCTCATTTTTTAGATAGACCTACAAGAAATCTTATGTATGAGCTGAAATACAAGAGAGAAAGGCAAAAACTCAGAGGTTGTCACAGTAAAACACTTGTCAATTGACCGTCTGTAAAGACGAAAAAGGCCATACATACATAGACTATACTAAGCATTTATATGTATAACCACAGCTATTTGACTGATTGATTGCATTTCTGTAAATAACATTGTTTTCTTCTTTGCGTTCGTTCTTTATGACCAATTTTAATCACTCTTTGTGATATGTTTGATCTTTGCCAAGAACGTGTATATCTTGCACATTGGTTTGGTAGGCCCTAAATGCAAAGACTTCTACACGTTTAGGACACGTGCATCCGATTTCAGCCAAACCTCCTCAGTCGCCTCTTACGATATGCGTGGCAGGTAACTGTGGTTCTATTCTTTACACCCCAAATTTGGGCCCGGTAACCACTCGGCAGTAAAAAAATAACCATGTGTGCTCCAATATCTTACAAAGGAAGATCTCAATGATAGTGCACAAACTCCATAGAATCCACAAGAGTCACTCATACAATTTTGAGAAAGGAAAAAATTTGTAACAAATTTATTTTCAATTGATATTAATGACTTTTGTCCAGGTAAAGAGTGTCCAGTTCATCAATTTTCAACTGTTACAGGTTATTTATGGGCTTAGCTTGAACACAGTATCTACGTTTTGTCATCCATGTTTTTTTAAATAAGACTATGAAATTGATCTCATCTGCAATGAGGTCAGTGATCACTAAAAAATAATTCAATTGTTTCATATGTGACACGAACGGTGTACTTTTGGAATGTGAAACAATTAAATACTGTACTTCAACGCCGCAAAAATCTAAAGTGCTGTGAGTTAGATCTAGAGATAAAAGCAGCCCCATCAAGGGAGCCAATCTGGCATATGTTTATGACATAAGAAGGTTCAATTATGATGTAGTATAGGTCAAGTGAGCAAGTCTTTTTGTGATGGTGTGTAATTATGGTGTGGGGAAGAGGCGATGAACAAATGTGACGAAAGGAAAAGCTAGTCAGAACCGGTTAAAATAGTAAATAGACAAAATGCAATGTGTACCTGGCAACTATTGCTTTGTCAATGGGGCTGCTTTTATCTTGAACACCCTGTATTAACCAATAAACCAGACTGCAGACAAGAAAAACACATCAGAAAAAAAACAATTTATCAACATCATACTTACCTATCCCTAAGTGAGTGTTGATGCTGGCATATCGGGCAGTCCCTGTAAGATTTTTATTCTCTCTGTACGGTATATGCTGATGTGTCCTTGCATCACGGTACTTTTTGGCCAGTCCAAAGTCTATAATGTAAACCAGATTACCCTTCTTTCCCAAACCCATGAGGAAATTATCAGGTTTGACATCTCGATGGATGAAGTTTTTTGAATGGATGTACTCTATCCTACTTATCTGTGAACAAACATAACAAGATATTCAAGAACATACTTGGAAACATGACATAGGCACGCATGAAAAATTCATTCATTCTCTTCACCCTTCACCCCTAGGGAGGCATAGATCCTTCCATGCCATCCTATCCAAGGCCATCTTTTCCAGATTTCTCCGCTCTCTCCCAATTTTCTTACACATAGGCACTCATGAAAAATTCATTCATTCTCTTCACCCCTAGGGTGGCATAGGTCCTTCCATGCCATCCTATCCAACGCCATCTTTTCCAGATTTCCCCGCTCTCTCCCAATTTTCTTATATTCCGTCTCCAAATCCTGCCTCCAGGTGTTCTTGGGTCTTCCCTTATCTCTATTAACATTGGGATTCCAGCGGAGGGCATGTCTTGTGATGCTGTCAAGGTGTCTCTTTGGTGTGTTTTCATGAAAAACGTACTAGAAGGAAACGTTTAATGACAGCAAGTAGCTATAAAGAGAATGTTACAAATGGGCAAAAAGCACCTGTTACTGACAAGTAGTTTGCTGGAGGGAGTTTTATGGCAAGAGACACAGCACATGCAATCCAAGTCCAACACAATGGTGGTGACCTTTGAAGAGAAAACGCTCCTAGAGAAAACAGTTCAATGCCTGTATATGACTGCGGAAATTTTTCAATGATGACTGTCAAATAATTGTTCTGCAAAATGTAGATTTGTCGGTGGATGTCAGCAATATCTGTCCTGAATGAAGTATCAAGGCGTCCTAATAATCTTTAAGGTATCCTACTAATAGATTATTATCATCATCATAAAATAGCTTGTCCTGAGCAGAACTTTGCCACCCCAACAGACCTGGGAAATTTCTCAAATGTCCAGCCTCTGCAACCATCATCAGTTACATACTAAATCCATCTCTCTGTGGTCTTTCTCTTCTCCAACCCCTCCGTAGATTATTATCCCCATTAAAAAAACTGACAAAATATATAGTAAGAATTGCTTATTGAACACCTCTGAAGTCGGAGAAGGCCCGTCTGTATGGCGAGGAAGCCAATAAAATGGTAAGCAAGCTTTCATGCAAAAATCAGTCAGAAGTGCCACACCTGGCACCTTGACTACGCCTGAATTTATAGCAGGCGAACGCAGAAGAAGCTTATTGAACCAACATCATAACACAATGTGCAGACATAGGTACTCGGTTTCATTCTGTAGATGTTGAAGGGTCGGCATCTCGACGGTTTCTGTTGTCTTGATGGTTAAACACATTATTCTGACACCTGAGATGCCCCGTTCTACTCCAGCAAGCTTTCATACTTACAATATAGATGTGGCATCAATTGGTATATCCTCAACATCATCAGGTGCTATCTTCACATAAAAAGGGTTTGGCTGCAATGGACCTGCAAAATCATGTCTCTTGTCTTGATGTTGCACTCTGCTATGTTGTAATTTATCACTATCTGATGTTTCAGTCTTTCGGTCTTCCTCATTCAATATATCATCACTAAACAAACGTAATGTCTCATTTTATCAAATTCAAACATCCAGATTATAGACAGTTTTGTCTATTACACAAGTCTATTACCTGCTTGTCACCTTACGTACACCGACATACCCAGGACAGTAAATCCATGTAAAAGATGTGAAACAAGCATGCAGACGTGAAAATAATATTGAATAATATGTTAAAATGGTCCACTTACCAACTGATCAGCTAAAAGTAGAACTGTTTTAAGGCTAAACTTGCGTGAACAGAAGTTGAATAGATCCTCAAGGCTAGGGCCTAGAAGTTCCATGACCATGACATTATAGTCCCCTTCAGCCCCACACCACTTAATTGTTGGAATGCCAACTGAGGAGTTAAATTGATGAAACATGAGTACACACAAGCAGCTTAGAGGACCAAATTTTTAAGTAAGTTTCAGTATAAAATACAAACACACACCATGATAGATTTTGTTCGCCTGTCAATTCAGTCATTGTCATGACACTAATATCTTATTTTTGCATAAAAGCTTTCTTTCCTTATCAACACAAAAGTGCAGATACAAGACACACTGATGTTGTGAGTACAGATACAAGACACATCTCTTCTTTTTATTCTTCTTCTTCGAACGCTCCATATTAACCACTCTGTGATTTGTATGCAATCTGAGCATAAGAGCGATTGTACATTGTGCCAGCTATGCGCCTACAAGTCGGCCAGCACATCTGTTTTCTGCTACGCTTTTTATTTACTTGGGTAGCTTCCCTAGGTGGCTACCATAGTAACCTCTTAGTTGCCTTGTAGTTCGCAGTGTTACTATTCTTTGCTCCCCTTGCAAGAAATGGCAACACATAAGAGAATATTACAGTCAAAGTCACATACAACCAGGATAGAGAGAGAGAGTACTTACCACCTCCTTGCATCATTCGATAAATCTTGCTCTCAATATGCAACTGTGGGTGCTTTGTCTTGACACATTCCAGCTTGATGGCCACCTCTTCACTACTGGATATATCGGTACCTGGAACAACAAAGTCACATTATATATGTGTATCAGATTAGATGAAGTATTTGTATTGAAGGAAATGGATTTTCAATGGAGTCTGTCTCTCATCCTGGGAGGTACATCCTGACAAAGTTTATCCTCCTCTTCTTCTTTGTGATTGTTTTCATACACTCTAGACTATGAGATGGGGTGCCTCTATGAAGCTGCACATCATTTGGAGTTTGGGGGTTCCCTTATGTATGCTTCATTCGTGAGTGTTTTATTTTGCTTGTGTGGGTATAATGACAGACCAAGAAGAAGATGGCTACAAGATATTAAAGAAGCCATGAATATGACCATCGGTGAAGTGGGTGAACTGGCTAGAATGAATGAGTGAATTTCAGATGTGCTGCAAAGAGAGCAACGTCCTATAAAGGACACGTACCTTGATGATGAGGTATAATGAACAAGACTGCAAGATGTGATCTAAGTTTAAGAAATGCACCTATTACATTGCTATGTTTCCATGTTTTAGTGACCAATGGTCAATGTAGATCAATTAAACAGGTATGTTTTCTTTTAATCAAATGTATAATAAATGAACCCTTATTGCCCATTAAGGAGTTGTTAGGCTTATGCAAACTAGACAATGTTATAAGAATTTATTGTTGTGATTACTATGCATGATAGTTTAGTGAACCGACATCACTGCACTCTGGACAGACCCATAGGTGCTTAATCTCTCTCAGCAAATGGGGAAATGTATGCATATTGATGCTTTCTGTGACTCGGTTAAACATTCCTCATTCTGTTCCTCGGACATCCAGTTTTATTCATGCAACATTTAAGTTTTTACTTCTTCAAATGCAGTTGTATTTGTTGCTGTTAAAAACCTCAAGGAGTACCAGTTTGCAATCTTATTTTAAATGTAGGACTTGGGAGCTGTCAATAAAATTTTCATGGCAAGAAGACACCAAAACTATCAGAGGGTGTGCAATACCATACAGTGGGAAGGCTTCTACTCGGATGAGAGTCTATGGCGGTTACTGGAACATCCCTGGCATATTCTCTGGAAAAGTGTTCCTTGTTAGTGGATCACCATTAGTCATTTTTTTTGTATCCAGAAGCACTTGAGCTTTCCGCTCTTCGGTTCGGTGCCACGAACACCGTAAATCTGGGGCCTTTTCTGCCAGCCCACGGAATTGAACCCGCACTCACAGAGGGCTTGTCACCCGCAGTCCAACGCGCTACGAACACGTCGGGCAAGCGGGCCCATTAGTCATTTAAGACAAGCATCACCAGACAATATATATATTGGCAACAAACAGCACATATAATAGCAGACAAACAGGTGGAAACTTTTCAGCGAAAAAGGAGTTAGGTAAGGATGTATATAATTTCCTGATGCTTTTTTCTACAGCGTAATAATTTCAAGATCAATAAATAAAATGGCTGGAATAGCAGGAGGTGGACACAATATAAATAACTTGAGATATGCTGATTAAATCATTTTGATAGCAAGAAATTAACAGATTTTTAGGAACTATTTAACACAGTGCTGACAAAAAGTAAAAGTAAAAGCCTGCCTCTTTTGCAAGAAGTTAAAGAGATATCTCAAAAAAGCAGATTCCATCATGATATCCTACATTATAGATGGAGACTGCAGTAAAACTATGTAGAATTGAGAAACATGTAATAACAAAGTACTATAGTTTTACAAATTACAAAAACAATGACAATATACAGCAACTTTTCGACAAAAAGGTCTTTATCAAGCAAATGAACAACAGGAGTGACGAATTTTACAAATTACAAAAATAATGACAATATACAGCAACGTTTCGACCAAAAAGGCCTTTATCAAGCAAACAAACAGGAGTGACGAATTTTACAAATTACAAAAACAATGACAATATACAGCAACGTCACTCTTGTTGTTCGTTTGCTTGATAATGGCTTTTTGGTCGAAATGTTGCTGTATATTGTCATTGTTTTTGTAATTTGTAAAACTACTGTACTTTGTTATTACGTGTTTCGCTACCCTTTAACAAAGTAAATGATTTGTCCTGAAAATAAATCAATAAACTTAACTACCTTGTAACTCTAATAACATTAGATGGTAGATGTGGATTAGAAATTAAAAAATATAAGACCTGGGGAAAAAAGCATTTCATAAAATGAAGGGACAATCTATGCAACAAGGTGTTGTCTATTAAAGTCAGAAAAAGAGTTATTTCGAGTTACATAAAGCCAGTATGAACATATGAAAACAAGTTATGGACAATAAATAGACACAGCAATATCTAAGGAGATCACAAAGATGTGATTTTACAGAAGTATGAATTATGGATAAACATGAATAGTCTCTCTCTCACATGATCATGTGTAGATCTTGTTCATTTATCTCCATGAGAATTGTATAATCAACGTATCACCAGATTTCCTCATAAATTCTGTGGAAATCTGATTTATGCAGCCTTAGCATGGGTGGGTTTCGTATCATCTTCAGCACCATTTGGAGCTCTGGTGCTTATCCTTCGCGATGTGTTCGGTTTAGCAAGCGTTTACTGGGTTCGCTCTCCATCAGCCTGTGGCTGTCCCCAGCCGACCTGCAAGGCAGCGGGTTGACTAGTCTAAGATACGTTGATTATACAATTCTCATGGAGATAAATAAACAAGATATACACATGATAGGCATAATAGTGAGAGAAAGTGAAAAGGATTGAGTATTAATAGAAAGAAAATAGAGGTTATGGTTATTTTTAAGAAACAGGAAACACAACAATGCAATATTTAAATTTTTTTAAAAACCAATGAAACAAGTCCATCGATTTAAATATCTAGAACATTCATAACATCAAATGGAAGATATACAATAGATGAAAAGAGAGGAATATCTCAAGGGAAAACAGCTGTTATGAAAATGGAAAACATACTGTGTGTGAGTTCACTACCAACAGCAACACAGAAAATAATACTTCAGTGCCATATTGAACCAATACTACTGTATGGCAGCAAATTATGAACAATGAACAATCAGTCAAAAAGATCACTAGAAGCAACAGAGATGCGGTTTTACAGATGTGAAAAAACATTGGGAGGTTTTAAAAGAGGCGTGTACACACGGAAACTTGAATAAGAATTAGACAATCAATGTTCTTTGGACACATAATGCAAATAGGTTAAATACATGGAAAGAAAGATTGTGGAAGACGGAGAAGATCTTGGATGTCTGATGTGGTTCAACAAGAGATCAGCATCAGAACTGATAAACTACACAAGGCAGAGAAAAGTTGTGGAGAGTCATGATTGTCCAAGTCAACAGTCGGGTCACTTTGATTGCTTACGGGAATCCCATTTCACTGTTTACAACACTGATGTTGATGTGCTCAAAGAAGTCATGGTAAGACAAAACTATCAATACAAGTAAAACAAAATCATAACTTTTCCAGCATATGATTTTAAAAAATCAGGGCTAGAACACACAGTAACAACAACTGGCAAAATCAATAAGGGAAGATATGAGGACAATATAGATTTTATGGCATGGGGAGATATCTGAACTGACTTCACTGAGTCAATATTCAGAGATAGATGTTTGTGGAGATCAATGGTGATCATCTACACCAGTCAGTAGAGCACATTATGATCATGTGTGTGAACAGTGATTACAAATAGTGATCAAAAGATAAACCTAAATTATAAAAGACTGATATTATATCAGGCGTCAGACAGGGGTGTGTCCTCTCACCTCCACTTTTTATAACATACATGGATAAAATTACACAGGAGTCAAAATTAGAAACGGAAACAATTAATGAATTGTTATTTGCGGATGACCAATGTTTGATATACCAACAAGAACAAGAGCTACAACATCATATTGACACCTTATATTATAACTGTTAAAAAAAATGACATGAACATAAACATGGCCAAAATTGAGGTAATGAATATAGGAAGGAAACATAATACACTAAACATCAACACAATAGAGCAAGTACAGGAATTCCAGTACCTAGGAAGTGTATTTACAGAGGCTGGAAGACTCAACAGAGAGATAGAAACTAAGAGTCCAGAAAGCAAATGCAATAACCCACCAACTAGCGTCACTACTTAAGACATCCAAACATCTCACTGACAGCTAAACAAAAGTTGATCAACAGCATCTTCATACCCACTCTATGTTACCAATGTCAAACATGGACAATGAATAAGAAAGTAACCATACGTTGCTGTTTAACTTGATAAAGGCCTTTTGGTCGAAACGTTGCTGTTTATCGTCACTGTTTATGTATTTTGTAAAACTGTAGTACTTTGTTTTTACGTGTTTACCTACAATGAATAAGACACATGCACAGAAAATAGCAACATGCGAAATGAGATATCTCCGCAAAGTCACCAACAACACAAAAATCAACAGAGTTACGAATACCAGCATCAGAGAAAAGGTTGGAACAAGACCGTGCTTGAACTATATATCTGAACAGAGAATGAAATGATTTGGCCACCTAGTAAGAATGCAAACAGACTAAACTGCCTATGAAGCTTTTACACAACAGAATATCAGGAAGGAAGGCGAGAGGAAGACAGAGGAAAAGGTGGATAGATAACGTAGTTGAATTCTGCCATGGGACTAAGAAAACCATCACACAAGTCACCAGAGAAGCGCAAGTCAAATACATAAAACCACAACACTGGGTTAACAACCCAGTTAGTGTACTGACAAAAGAAAGAAGATATTATATAGTATAATGAATTGCTGGACTGTGATCTTTATATAGTATATTGTCAACTTAAAACTGAGGGTAAGTAACTCAAACTGTAAGCACACATGACACATTGATTGACATTACTTAGAGAGAGTTAGACTATCATATCTAAAAAGTAAGTGACTTGAGTTTGAGTACTGTATGAATTAACTGTATGTATGTATTACTAATACTAGTATTATGTATTAGTATTACTATGAGAGCCATTCAGTCAGTACATTTCATTAACGTTCAATGAATCCAATCATGTTCACGACACAGTAACTAAGGACATTATCAGTCAAATCTTAATCAGTGTGATCAGATGTATTGTATTTATCATCACTTCAAAGCGTATATTGAAATTATTGATCATAATTGATCATTGATGATGTTATAATAATTTAATAATATATATAAATTAATCAATTAATGATATTCCACAAGTCAAAGATTCCTTGTGATATTTATCAAAGCTACAATTTGTATCAGGTATGGATGCAACAAGTTACGGGTACTTCAAGATAAAGTGACACTCTTGTGTGATAAACGATTCAAAGAAAGAAAATAAATGAAACATTTAGACTAAGAATTAAGAAGTGACAAGAGTCAAGATAACAAAACAAAGGAAGGGGTTGAGCCAACACTATTACATTCATTGATTATGTGTATTCTGATTCAACAACCATTAAGTGCTTACCCAGATAAATATCACCAAATGAACCACTCCCAATCTTTCTCCCGAGTCGGTATTTGTTGCCCACCCTCAACTCCATCTTCCTGAGAAATATAAATCAGCAGTGCGTTAAATTTCCGGAACCGTTCTTGGTGGCAGGTTAACAATAAAATATAAACAAATTTCTGCTGCCTGTAGGGCACTTAATATCCGTTACATAATCTCACCCGGTGACTTTATATCTTCCGATAACCCCCCGCCTTGGGTCGGAAGATGAACTTTTGCTTCTAAAATAACATGAACTGTACAATTGATCAAGGTACACAGACGGATGCTGAGGATTATATCAGCTGTATTTTTCAAGCCCCGACGCCATTTTATTTACTTTGGTTGCTTGCGACGATCAACGCAGGCGCTATTATATACTTCCGGTTCTTCAAGACTTACCCTTCTACCCCTTTTTGCATACTGAGATAAGCACGACAAGTTATTCAGAATAATTAAATAGTCGAACTCATTGTCATATTTTCGGTGAGACTCGTCTTATTTATTTTTAGCTGTCCTCAAAAACCCCCGAATAAACCATTACAAATTAGTGTCAGTATGATTAATTTGTAATAAGGGAATATGTCAGGATTTTATTCTGTTACGGATTCTGTGTTTAATCTAAGCGCAAATACTCGAATAGCTTGTTATTTGTCCTTGATACGTTGAGAGTAGACATACACAATACAATAATGTAACATATGCGTGTTTTTATACTGGCTGACATCACTGGTCAAAGTAGGTACGTGTGCGCTTCTAAATTATATAATTTCTCCCCTTCTTAGAAATTAAAAGTAGATGTTTATAGACAAATTGCTATTTTCTTTTACGATAGCTACCCTTAGAAAAGCAGCTTTTATGAAAATGAAGAACACACTATGCGTGAACTCACTACCAATGACACTGCGAAAACGAGTACTCCAATGCTATATTGAACCAATTCTTATGTATGGCAGCGAATCATGGACACTGAACAAACAATCAATACGATCATTGGAAGCCACAGAGATGTGGTTTTACAGAAGAATGTTGAGAATTCCATGGACAGCAAAGAAAACAAACGTGGAGGTTTTAAATCAGGCCTGCACACAAAGAAACCTTATCAAAAGAATAAGAATCCGACAATCAAGGTTCTTCGGGCACATAATGCGAAGAGAAGGTTTAGAACATTTGGTGACTACAGGTAAAATTCAGGGAAGGAGAGATCGTGGAAGACAGAGGGAGAAGATGTTGGATGGCCTGACATCATGGTTCGACAAAATATCGACGTCAGAACTGATTACATGCACCAAGCAAAGAGAGTTGTGAGAGACATGATCGCCTACGCCGGCAGGCATGGCACTTGATTGATTGACCCTTAGAAAAACATAAAAAAACAGCATGGTGGAGTGAAGAGATACAAAAAAAACACACACAGAAAGAAACATTGTTTCCAAACATGGTTGAAATCTAAAAACCATAACGACTATTACAATACTGTGAGGAGCCAGGAGAGAGATCAAACGAATAGTCAAGAAAGAGAAAGAAAACTCTTGGTGTAAATATGGAGAACATCTAACAGACTTATGTAGGACAAAACAGAGAGAATTTGCTAAGAATGTCAAGGCAATGAAAGTGAGAGACGATAGCTACAACCCTACCACTATCATAAACAGTAAGGAAGGAACACCATTACTCAACAGACAAAATAGAATGACCAGATGGAAGGAGTATTTTCAAGAACTTTACAACCCTACTAAATTAACTGAAAATATATACACAACAAAGAAAAGTGAAGAAACAGAACCATATGTATTGATCCAAGAAATTGAAACAACAATAAAGAACAGCCCGAACAACAAATCACCAGGTGCAGATGGCATACCCAACGAAGCAATTAAGCATCCAAAGAAAAAGGTGTAAAATGGTTAAACAGAATATTCACAGCCGCGTGGACAGAAAGGATAGTTCCTGACGACTGGCGAAAATCAATAATAGTCCCATTATGGAAAAAGAAAGGCAATAAAAGAGAATGCGAAACATACAGAAGCATTTCACTATTAAAATACTATTAAAATGCAACACTGGTAAAATATACGCAAAAATATTAGAACAACGCATAAGACACATCGCTGACCCACAAATAAGCCCCTAACAGTTTGGATTTAGAAGAGAATGGGGTGCACCTGGGTGAAAAGCAGTAGAATATAATAAAGAGTTACACTTATTATTCATCGATCAAGAAAAGGCATTTGACAGAATATATAGAAGTATTCTATGGGAAACACTAGAAAACTATGGGATCAAGGGACAACTGCTAGACAATATCAGAGCAATATACACAAATAGCCACAGTGTGGTAAGAACAACAGACGGAATGACAGACTCATTCGAAACAAAATCAGGAGTAAGACAGGTTATGTGCTCTCACCTCATCTCTTCCACACATATATAGTGAAATAGGCACAGTGCGGAAAAGACCTTATTAACATAGACAATGATCACTACGACCAATTGAATAACCAAATCAACGAATTACTTTTCGCAGAAGACCAAAGTCTAATCTTTGAAGATGAAGATCAGCTACAACCTCACATGAATTAATTGCTAATAGCATGTAGGAAGTACAACATGATAATCAACAAACAAAAGACCGAGACCATGAAAATCAGCAGAACACCAAGCTAAGCAAACATACAAATAGACAACACCAGAGTAAAGCAAGTTCCCGAATTCAAATATTTAGGCTGCATTTTCACAGAGGACGGAAATCTCGATAGAGAAATAGACACAAGGTATCAAAAAGCAAATGCAGTGACCTACCAGCTGTCACCATTACTACAACACCCAAAGATCAAGATGGAAGTGAATAGACAGATGATAAAAAGTATTTTTCTAAAAACACTTTGTTACCAGTGCCAAACTTGGTCTCTTACAGCAACGCACCACAGAAAGCTCACCAACACTTTGTTACCAGTGCCAAACTTGGTCTCTTACAGCAACGCATCACAGAAAGCTCACCAACACTTTGTTACCAGTGCCAAACTTGGTCTCTTACAGCAACGCACCACAGAAAGCTCACCAACACTTTGTTACCAGTGCCAAACTTGGTCTCTTACAGCAACGCACCACAGAAAGCTCACCAACACTTTGTTACCAGTGCCAAACTTGGTCTCTTACAGCAACACACCACAGAAAGCTCACCATGTGTGAAATGAAATGTTTGAGGAAGGCAGTGGGGTCACCAAGAAATATAGACTACGAAATGAGGAGATCAGAAGCAGAGTGGGCATAACTTCATGCGCCGAATACATCGAAAGACAACAAATGCAGTGGTTTGGACATTTAATGAGAATGAAATACAACCAACGACCAATAACAGCATACAATTAAAAGAGATCGGGTACTAGAGCTAAGGGAAGACCAAGAAAAGATGGATAGATAATATCAAGACCACACTACATAAACACGGATATAAAACAACAAGGGCGACTCATCTGGTCCTAGAATTCAAATTAAAGCTCACATCCCTACGCTTAACAGCAAGAGTGGACATCCAACTACATCTTCCACCTGGGAATAGACAATAGACACTTAGACAACCATTCCCCCCGGGATGTTAAGCGTCATCTACCCAGGTTACCAGTCTTTATTTGGACTACTTGGTTTGCCTACCGTCCACTTTTGTGTACGGTTTGCTCCATGAGCCTTTGATGGTCCCTAATCCAACTACAAGGCAGTAATAGTTCTCTGCGATAAGAAACGAGACTATTGTTCTTGGATGGAGAAAGTGTAAATAGAGCATGTATATATAAACTCTATTTTCACTTTCTCCATCCAGAGTGATGAAATCAGAGACATGTCTGGTCAACCACTAGTGACAACTGTTATAAGAAAGAGAAGATGGAGATATGTTGGACACACCTTGAGGAGAAATGATCAACGAATATCAAAGCAGGCATTGAAGTGGGATGCAAAGGGTTCAAGAAAGAGAGGTCGACTTAAGGAGACCCTGAAACGAACTTTGCTGAGAGAGGCAGGAAATATCGGTCTCAGTTCCATGGAGGAGATTGAGCGAGTTGCCCAGGATAGAGCGGTATGGAGAAATTATTTGCATGCCCTATGTAACGTATAACGGTACGAGAGGAATTATTATTTTATATATGGGTGGGGGTGGTTGGGGGACTGTTCTAATGGGGAAGGGAGGGCGTTACAAAGTTTATGTCGTGCAAAGTGGGCGATGGGCCGAAATAATTTATCTAAGTAAATTACATTCAATGTTCATTAAGGTGAGGCTATTTAGACGATGTTGTCCCGCCGAGTAGTTACCGGGGCCCAGATTTGGGGTGTAAAGACTAGAACCATTGTTACCTGCCACGCATGTCGTAAGAGGCGTCTAATGAGGTTTGGCTGAAATCAGATTCATGTGTCCTAAATATGTAGAAGTCAACCTGCTGCTTTGCAGGACAGTTTGGAACAGCCAAAGGCTAACGGACCGCGAGCCCGGTAAACGCTCGCTGGTTGAATCCGGACACATCGCCGAAGGATAAGCACCAGAGCACCAAATGGCGCTGAAGATGTGACGAAACCCACTCATGCTAAGGGTGCATGAATCAGATTTCCACATGAATGAATTTATGGAGAGATCTGGTACATCTGTCTTTTAGGAGAGAGAGAGAGAGAGAGGATCTTGTCCAATCATGTTCCTTAACTCACTTTTTATACGCTTTAATGTCGAAAAATTCTCCGAACGTTCTCTGCTTGCAAGAATTCTAGAATTCCGTTCCATAAAATGGTCATTATTCCCGTTTCCAACTTACTCATCTTCGAAACTAGTCTGTACGCCTGATTACGACACCATAACTTTTGATCCATGTTATTTGAGATGTCATCCAAAACTTGTTTGATAGTTTTACAAGCTAAACATTGTCTGCTCTAGGCGCGGGGCCTTCAGAAACGCGGGGATCCATAGCCTTTGCTACTTCTGCTACAGAGCTAATCTGACACTGCACATCTGGACATGCTGGAATGCAGGGTAACGAACGTGCTGACTTTCTTGCAAACAATGCCCCGATTCAAGCTGGCAGAAGTATGAACAGAGTCGATGTCATATGCGGTATGCTCTCATATATGTGATATGGACGAGTCTCAGACCCTGGAACGAGCGCGAGAATCTTCTTCTTCTTTGCGTTCGTTCTTTACGATCAATTGTAATCACTCTTTGTGATATGTTTGATCTTTGCCAAGAACGTGTATACGTTGCACATTGGTTTGGTAGACCCTAAACACATAGACTTCTACACGTTTAGGACACATGCATCCGATTTAAGCCAAACCTCCTTAGTCGCCTCTTACGACATGCGTGGCAGGTAACAGTGGTTCTATTCTTTACACCCCAAATTTGGGCCCGGTAACCACTCGGGCACAGCGCGAGAATTAGGAGTTAAGTTTGGACATGCCAGACAGTGTCGTCTTCGTGGTAGAGAGAGAAGATATACTAATCAACTTCTCATGGGTACATGCCAGACAGTGTCGACTTCGTGGTAGAGAGAGAGAAGATATACTAATCAACTTCTCATAGGTACGGTGCAGGACCGTACCGTGCTATGATACAGAGAGGCGGTCGCATCAGGCGGCACCGTAAGCGGGGCGGCATAAGCAGCGAAATCAAAACACAATTTGAACCATTCAATAATGAAAAAATTTTACACAATGCTATTCTATATTGATCTATGTTATTCCGATATTAATGTACACGATTTATGATTTTCGCACGATTCTGCTTAAGCGATTTCCGTACCCTTTTATTTCGGTTTCTGGTGCAGTGGAGGATATTATAAGACAACCATACTGATATTAGAACAACACAAACCTACTTTCTACTACTTTAGGGATGGTTTCCAGCCGCCGCCCCCACCCCTTTCTCCCCCAATCCCTTAGAGGACCAGGAGGTCACATTTTTGTCTGCTCTCCATCCTCAATAGAATAAATTACATATATATTCTGTAGTTATTTTGGACAACAAAAAATTGACATTGCAGACGAAGACTCAAATATATCGAGCCTGTGTAATTAGTTCTTTACTATATGGCTCAGAAACATGGACAGCCTACTCAAGACACGAGAGGAGACTTAACATCTTTCACCTTCGATGTCTCCGCAAGATTATGAACATCAGGTGGTACGACAAGATAACCATCTCTGAAGTACTACAACGTGCAAATCTGCCTTCCATCATGGGCATGCTCAGCAGTAGATGACTAAGATGGTTGGGACATGTGAGAAGAATGGAAACTTATCGCATACCAAAACAAATGTTGTTCTGTGAACTTTCGGAGGAAGAGGCACCAGGGCAGACCACTGCTCAGATATAAAGATGTCTGCAAAACCTCAATGAAAAACTTTTCTATAGATCCCAGCACATGGGAGGGACTAGCTGATGACAGAGTTGTGTGGAAAGCCAAATTACGGAAGGGCGCAGAGTCTTTTGAGAAGAGACTTATGTACGAGCTGAACAACAAGAGAGAAAAGCGAAAACTCAGAAGTTGTCACAGTAAAACACTTGCCTATTGACCGTCTGTAAAGATGAAAAGGGCCATATATTTTGTCTGCACCCTCCATAGCCAAATCCACCCTAATAGGATATCTTTAAGTTTCTTGTACAGATTGCATCTTTGTACATCAGTCTGTTGTGACAAGTGCAAAGTCTGCAATCTTTAACTTATTTTTAACAAGATAATTGTGGCTTGATTGTTGCAGTACTACCTGGCAACCTATTCCACACGTCATTAACAACATGGCTGCCTCCTCTGGAATAGCCAATGGTCCATACGTACCAATGTACACATTCAAACCGTACTATACTTTGGATGCTGTTAGTTTACCAGAAGGGATGTACAAAGTTAAAAACTATCAAGAGGTCTCACACCAGGTGAATATTTAGAATTAGTTTCACGTAATCACAAAGTACTGTAGTTTTACAAAAACAATGACAAAATACAGCAACGTTTCGACCAACAAGGCCTTTACACTTTTTTATTTTTACAAGCAAACGAACAGGAGTGACAAATTTATTAATTTATAAAAAGCAGCCAATTATGTGTTTTGCCAATCAAATAGTTTTACTGCAGTCTCATCTATTTTGTGAATTAGTTTCAGCATGCATACTCATACACTTTAAGACCGATATTAATTAATAAATGAATTAATAGCGATTCGGATTAGCCGAGTACAGCCTACAGTTAGTAGTTTAAGTTACACTTACACTACAGGTAACTTTAACTCGTAAGAACAACAGAAGCCGAGAAGGAATGACCGACTTGTTCTCCATTACATCAGGTGTTAGACAAGGTTGTGTCCTCTCACCACTACTCTTTATTGCATATATATGGATAAAATACCTCAAGAGTCAAATTCAGATAATGATGAAATAAATGAACTGCTTTTTACAGATGATCAGTGCCTGATAAATCAAAATGAACAAGATCTACAACATACTGGCACCCTGAACCAAAAATGTATAAAATTTATAAATCGTGACATGAAAATCAACAATACTAAAACATAAATAATGAATATGGGAAGAAAACATAATAAACCAGACATCCATGTCAAAGGCACTACAATAAACCAAGTGAAAGAATTCAAATATGTAGGAAGCATATTGAATGATATTCACAGAAGACTAGATAGAGAGATAAAGGCTAGAAAGAGTGCAAAAAGCAAATGCTGTAACCTACCAGCTAGCCCCACTGCTAAGGCACCCACAAATTTCACTGGCAGCTAAGCAACAGATGATAAACAGCATTTTCATACCTACTTTGTGGGGGACTGCCTAGAGTAGTTGATAGTAGCTCGGCCTGCTAGCTGTGAGACGCCTCATAGCTCGGGTTCGAACCCACTGTCTGGCATTTGTTCGAGTCCCCTGGTCTTACTCAGGACGATAACGTGAGTACCTCTGAAGTCGAGAAAATCTGCCTGTATGGCGAGGGAATACTAATTACGAGGGGGGACTGCCTAGAGTAGTTGATAGTAGCTCGGCCTGCTAGCTGTGAGACGCCTCATAGCTCGGGTTCGAACCTACTGTCCGGCATTTGTTCGAGTCCCCTGGTCTTACTCAGGACGATAACGTGAGTACCTCTGAAGTCGGAGAAAATCTGCCTGTATGGCGGGGGAATACTAATTACGAGTACATTGAGCACACGGCTGCCAGTGTAAAGTAATTTACAATGTGCACTGCTGCCATTGTAAGAAATTGGAAAAACAGATTTTCACGCAAAAATCAGTTTCAGAGATGGAACTTCGTCTGAGTTGAAGCGGACGAAAGAAAAAAAAAAAAAAAAAAAACTAATTACGAGTACATTGAGCACACGGCTGCCAGTGTAAAGTAATTTACAATGTGCACGCTGCTGCCATTGTAAGAAATTGGAAAAACGGATTTTCACGCAAAAATCAGTTTCAGAGATGAAACTTCGTCCTGAGTTGAAAGCGGACGAAGAAAAAAAAAAATACCTACTTTGTGTTACCAGAGCCAAACGTGCAATGAGCAAAGCGCAGTCACAAAAAATAACTACATGTGAAATGCGCTGCCTGCGAAAAGTTACCAACAACACCAGAAAAGACAGTCACCAACATCAGCTTAAGAAAGAAAGTTGGCACAGAACCTTGCTTGAATTACACTGAAAAACAAAGAATGATGTGATTTGGCCACTTAATAAGAATGCATCCAAACTCCATAGTATACAGTCTTCTACAACAGAACATCAGGAAAGAAGGCAAGAGGAAGACCACGAAAAGATGGTTATACGGCATAGCAGAATCCTGTGAAAGAGAAAAAATCACCCACGCCACCAGAACAGCGCAGGATAAAAACAGAAAATCACAACCCAGTAGCAGTGTGATGACAAAAAAAGTAATTAGTAATAATATTTAATAATATTGAAAGACTTCAAAGAAGAGTGCTCCCACTTCTCCCAGTGTTAGTCCTCCCAATGTTTTTTATATTTTAATTTACTTTTATAATAACACTAACAGTATTTTTAAAAACACTGATATTTCATAAAAAAATTTTTTGTTGTTGAAATTCTGATTATCTTAATGCTGGAGGAGTTAAAGTTGATGCCAAAGATGTATTACAGTTCTTCTTCGATCGTTCTAGGCCTGTTTTAATCATTCTCATTGTGATATATAAACAGCCAAACATCAGAACGTGATGTACGTGCACCAGCCTTCAGCACCTATTTGAGCTCAGTTGCTTATCCTTCGGTGGGGTGTTCGTTTTCAGCCAGCTTTTGATTTACTAGGGTGAGCTTTCCTTAGGGTTCGATCAGCTTTACCGTATTTTTGGGCTTTGTGATCTACGCCGGGACAGTGAGTTACGCTGTTTATGCCCGTCTGACTGAGAAATATTTCTCGCGGCTTGTAAGCTTATCCTCGGACGGCGTCTTACTCGTATAAAACACTGTGTAAAGTATCGGCCTTCGCCAATGTTCAGACCCGAACTTGCTGTCTGATCCGTGCATTGTCGGCCTTGCTTTACCGTACATTTTGAGTTTGATCCGGAGAAGGAACATTCTCAGCCTTTTCTAGACGCGCATTGGTACGTGGCAATTTGCAATTAACCTCGAGAAAGCACTGGCATGGGGCCGAGTACAAACAATGTAGAGGGTCTATTCAGTCGGCACTATCAGCGTAACTGAGGATTTTGCGCTCGCCGCCATCACCCGCCCGGTTATTCCGGGATGTTAGTTACGACTGCAATCGAACCTTGCCCGGTTGCCCCAAGGCTGGCAGTTCCGTTAGGCATCACCAACCTCAGTTCTTCCGGGAGGTGAATTTTTAATCGCACAGTACCTTGCACGGTTTTCCCAGGGCGGGTAGTTTCGTTATGCTCTGAACGCAACTTGTTCTTTTGCGCTCGGCAAACCTTGCCCAGTACATGTGTCTGCACCAGGCTACCGATGCGGGTCAGCTGCAATCTTCTCGTCACGACACGAGGTAGACTTTTATTCACGGTCCTGTCTTATTTATTCTTGCCGACGGCTGGCAATGTTTGCCCCCTCCTCAGGGCATCGAGCTTCGCCCTACGTGGGCATACGTTTGGTCACTGGATGCACCTCTCATCCATGTCAGAGACATTTCGTTGCTGCTTCTTTGCGTTCAGGGACTTGGGCAATATCTTGTTGGACATCGGTCAGGAGATTTGTGCATTTTCTTTGTATGTATCTTTATTGTATTTCCGTAATTGCACTGCTACCACTACCAGTAGTTTTCTTTCCCCGATCCCTGCCCCTCTTAGCCAGACCGGAGCCAGAGTCTGTTTCCAGGGTCACCGCGTGGAGGCTGGGGCAGGGTCTTGTTAGCGCGCCCTCGCTAACCCTGGCTCATGTTACCACCATAACCTCATGAGCCTTTTGAATTCTCTATTGAACCTCGACTGATTTAATGAGCCATTCGCGGTTTCACCGTGAGACAGTGTGAACTTAGACATGCATGGCTTAATCTTTGAGACAAGCATATGACTACTGGCAGGATCAACCAGATAGCTGTCATGGACGAGACTGAACCGACAATGCTTGGGGTAGGGAGACAGCGCTCTGTGCAGAGCGGATCCCGACGTCCCGGGCGAAAATGCGAAATTGAAGCGAAACGACCGAGCGCTCGCTTCCCACAGATTTGCCGGCTTTACTTGCGCCTCGCCAAGCAAAGAACGACACCATGTTACTACCTACGGACCCACAAGCTCGTTGCGAGAGCCGGGCCTTTTAACGAGACCACCGTTGAGCGTTTAAAATTTTAGACTGACTGCATCACATCGCGACCGAGAAACTCCGATATACGGACACACACACACACCACCAATAAGACCGCGAGCGAGCGAGTCTTAATAGCAGATGCTACCTTGTCCCTTATTCGCTGGGAGCCTCGTTCGCGTGAAAAGCGAGGAGGCACGCGCAGCCGTTAGAGACTATGCACGCAATTGGTTATCGACACTGGGAACCGCGTTCGCTGACTGGCTCGCCCGTCCGGTTATTTTCAAACGGGGAGGCACAGTTTGCAGACGCACAACCCAGATTATTACAGTTCTATTCCGCCCGAGTGGTTATCGGGGCCCAAATTTGGGGTAAAGAATAGAACCACTGTTACCTGCCACGCATGTCGTAAGATGCGACTAAGGAGGTTTGGCTGAAATCGGATGCTCGTGTCCTAAACGTGTAGAAGTCTATGCGTTAGGGGGCCTACCAAACCAATGTGCAACGTATACACATTCTTGGCAAAGATCCAACCTATCACAAAGAGTGATTACAATTGGTCGTAAAGAACGAACGCAAAGAAGAAGAAAAAGAAGACAGTTTTATTCAGGAATTACAAGCTTTGCAAGGACGCCATCTGAATTTTTCTCTTTCATGGATAGTTAAGATAGGCAACATGATATTTTGTGTGTCTGCAGCAGTCATCATGTCCGTAGTCTTCTCCGTAGTCTTCCTCCTTACCTTTCCAGGGATGCTTCCTTCCATAATGATCTTCAGCCCCCAGCCCTTTATGTCCAAAATACTTCATTTTTTTTCTTATTTGTAGCATTAGCCAATTTTCTTTGATTTTGAATTCTTTCTAGTGTATAGATCTGTTGTGTTTGTTCTCTTCTCTGTTCATTACATATGATATGGAGGATTCTTCTTTAACACTTACTATTCCAAAGCACATGTTTTTCCACAGCCTTGTTAAATAACTATGCTTCACGCCCATATGTTGCCATTGGGAATATTTATGTTCTTAATCCTAAAAGGTGGCGTCTGTGGCTTAGGGGATAGTGACTCGGTCTATTAACCCCGACGTTCTGAGTTCGAATCACGCTGCGGACAGTTTGGTTGTAAAGTGTATTGTGTGGATTTTTACAAAAGGACGATAGCACCACCCGTTCAGAAAGCAATGACAAACTACTGAACGTAATAATGCCTAGAAAATCACAAACAGCGTTAAAAGCTGGAGTTGATTCGCAAAGTCCTGTAAAGGATATGCAATTAACTTTTTAATCCTAACAAAATACATAATAATAAGGGGAAAAAAGTAACAAAATACATCAATATCATAGTTTTATTATGCTATTCACATGAGCAATCATAATCAATATAATCATCAAGTTAAAAGGTGCAGCCTCTACTTTATTGAACAGGTGTTGTTTTCCACATTGTATGTCGGCTGTAATGATGGACCTCCAACACAGCACTAACTGTCCCGTTGCCATGGTGGTGCATTCTTCCATACATTTAATTGTCAATTTCTTAATATTTCATTTCCAATTTACAGCTCTTCATCTTTTTCACTTACTTACCACCTTCAACCTTTTCCTCCAGTTTCTTCTTCTTTGAACGCTCTATATTGACTACTTGTTAATCATTCTTTGTGAATTGTATGTGATCCAAGCCTAAGTTCGGTTGTATGTTGTGCCAGTTATGCGCCTACAAGTAGACCAGCACGTCCGTTTTCTTCTACGCTTCTTATTTACTAGGGTAGCTTCCCCAGGCCCCTACCTCAGTTGCCTCTTACAACATACTTTGTAGGTCGCAGTGTTACTATTCTTTGCTTCTCTTGTGGGTCCCGACAACACACTAACGTTCCCTCCATTTTATTATCATCATTATGTTTTTCAACAGTGGGAGAGTGCCATGTCTCTTTATATTCGCAAGTCCAAAATATTTGATTTGTCACTGTGTCTAGTTTAGTCGTCGGATCATCATCATCACTGCACATCGAACCAATTAGTCCATAAGTACTTGTAACTCCTCAGTATGTCTCTCAGTGAATGACAACTAATGACACCTGGTTCTTTGTTGGTTTAATATTTTTCTTTGGCTACAAGTATAATGCTCTTGTCTAGCTACACCACATTTGCCTTGGTATTCTTGCAGTCTGGTTTGGGTTGTAGATTCACCATTATTACTTGAATCATTTACACATCCTCTCTCCCTTAGGAATACACTTTGTGTGTAAACCTTTCAAGTGAGTAGTAATTAGCTGGTTATTAAATAAATCAATTCCCAAGGTTATTACTACTCCAAAGAGGTCGCAGATAGCGAAATTGGTAACACGCTGCTCTCTCTCTCTCTTTAGCCTGTTACGCCCTTGGCGTTTGGGGCAGCAACAAACGTACACCATTCTTCCCTGTTCATGGCCTTCCTCTGTATTGTGTTCCAGCTATGATTCATTTCCTTCAGCTCTTGCTCTATCGTTCTCCTCCAGGTCGTCTTGGGTCTTCCACGCTTCGCCTACCCTCTGGAGTCCATCTCAGTGCAGTTTTCGTGTCGGAGCCAGTCTCCATACGCATCACATGTCCAATCCATCTCCATCGTCGTCTTCGGATGATAGTGCCCATATTCTCTTGTTGGCATCGTGCAAGCAATTCTTGATTCGAGATAGTAGTCGGCCAGTACACGCGTAAGATTTTTCGCAGACAAGTTGTATGAAAGGCGGAGAGTCTGGACATATCCTGTTCTGTCATTCTCCAGCATTCCGATCCGTACAGCAATGTTGACAGCACACAGCTGTTATAGATACTAGTCTTAGTTCTGATGCTGTATTGGGCAGATTTCCAGGCGGTCTGAAGGGTCATGAATGCACTTTGTGCCTTACTCAGTCTGTTTTTAATGTCAGATCCAGCGCCTCCTTCATTGCTAATAACACTTCCAAGGTATGTGAAAGCGGTTGTATCTCGGAGGGTTTTACCTTCTAGTTTGACTGGTGCTGGGGTTGCTATGTTCAGAGTCATTACTTCAGTTTTCTTCTGATTTATTTTCAGCCCAACCATCTCACTATATTGGTTAAGGCGGCAGGTCTTTTCTGGATATCTCTATGTGTATGAGATAGGAGTGCGATGTCATCTGCAAAATCTAGGTCTTCCAGAGTGGATGTGAGCGTCCATCTAATACCTCTTGCCTTATCTTCCGTTGTTTTACGCATCACCCAATCTATGACAGTGTTGAATAATAGGGCTGACATAACACATCCTTGTCGCACGCCTGTTTTTACTTCAAACTTTAGTTCTGAAGTTTCAACACTGCATGCAAACTTGCTGTAGCAGCTTTTTATAATATTTATAAAACACAGTGGGATTCCATACCATCTTAAGATACGCCATAGACTTTCGCGGTGTATGCTATCAAAAGCTTTTTCAAAATCTACAAAGTTGATATAGAGTTTGCTTTGCCATTCTGTTCATTGCTCTATGATATTTCTAAGAGCAAATATTTGGCCTATACAGCTCCGTCCTCTGCGAAATCCTGCTTGTTCCTTTCTTAGTTTCTTATCCACAGCATCAGTAATACGTTGTACGATGATTTTGCTTAAGATTTTACTTGGGACAGAAAGCAGTGTTATTCCACGCCAATTATTACAATCGGCAAGGAGCCCTTTTTGGGGATCTTGATGATGACTCCTCTGTTCCATGCATCAGGTATTATTTGGGTATTCCATATAGTAGTAAACAAGGGTTGCAATATATTAGCTGCAAGTTCTGGGTCTATTTTGAATAGTTCTGCGTTTAAGTTATCATTCCCTGGTGCCTTGTTATTCTTAAGAGATTTAATTACTGTAATGATCTCATCCCGGCTGGGTGTTTCAATGCCAATTTCTAATTCCTCTGTTGGTTCTGGTATGTCTGCTACTACCGTTGGCGGTGGTCTATTTAGCAATTCTTTAAAATGCTCTGTCCATCGTATTTCTTGTTCCTTTTCCGTTGTCAATAGTATTCCATTCTTATCCTTTATGAGAGTATTTGATCTCCTGTAATGTTTCCCGCTTATTAGCTTTGTAATTTTGTACACTGTTCCCTGATCACACTTTTTGCTGCTTCTTCTGCCTGCACTGCCAGGTCTTCAACATACATTCTTTTGTCAGCTCTCACAGCCCGTTTGATTTCTTTACTTGCGCTTTTGTACTGTTCTTGGTATCTTGCTTTCAGTCTTTCGGACGTAACACGCTGCACTAGTGACAAAAGGTTTTGGGAAATTTCTGGGGTTCAAGGTAAACTTGGATCAAAAGTTTTTGAGGGCACACAGTACGACTACAGGAAACCTTGATCTTTACAAGGGATCTAAACTGCAAGTACCTCTGAAGCAGGTGGAATAAGGTTTGCCTGAATGGTGTGGGACAGTGAGGGATAAGAAAAGCAAGCATTCGTGTAAAAATCAATCGGAGACATCATGACTACGTCTAAATTTATAGCAGGCAGAAAAGCCACACACAAAAACTACTTCAAAGAAATTATTTTTTGCAATTACGATTAGATACCAACTGGGATATACCAATAATCTTGTTTTCTTATTCTTCTTCATTCACTCTCAGATGTTCATTTGAATATGTTTAAAGAAATCAGTGGTCTGTCTCTTGTTATCGGGATCTCCAAAAGAACTTGTCGCGCTATGACATAATGTGACAGCCACATCAGTCTTCTCTGCTACTCATATACTGGGCATATTTGTAAAAAGTCTTCTGATGTAATTTTATCAGTGCCACAGTCACATATCTCATCTTTTGTTTTGTTATAATTACCAGGTAATGTTCATATAAATGAAGTCATAGCTCTGTACCAATGATAGACATCTCAAATTTTGTTCACTGTCAGTATGTACATAATTTCATCTTCTTCCTCTTCTTTGACCGCTCCATATCGCCACTTGTTAACCACTATTTGTGATTTGTATGTTATCCGAGCCTAAGAACGATTGTACATTGTGCCAGTTATGCGCCTACAACGATGCCTGCACATCCGATTTATGCGACAATTTTTATTTACTAGGGTAGCTTCCCTAGGCCCCTACCTCAGTCGCCTCTTATGACATGCCTTGTAGGTCGCAGTGTTACTATTCTTTGCTCCCCTTGTGAGTCCCGGCAACACATGGCGGTTCATATAAATGAAGTCATAGCTCGGTACCAATGATAGACCTCTCCAAGTTTATTCACTGCTTGTATGTACAGAATTTAACCTAGAATCAACGTAATTTTCAGAACACTATTATTAACATGGTCATCACCGGCAGCAATATCTTTGAATGTGTGGATATTTCAAACATAAATGATATATAACAACGTAATTTTCAGAACACTATTATTAACATGGTCATCACCGGCAGGAATATCTTTGAATGTGTGGATATTTCAAACATAAATGATATATAAGTCCCAGGAGACTACTAGCATGCGTGTCACTGTCTGGAGTAATATTCTGAAGGCATTATGAGGAAGACTGAACCTTCACAACTTTTTAAAATAAACACAAGCAGCATGTGTTTTCATATAAACATTTTTACAGAGAATGCGTTATATTTAATGCTTTACAAAAAATGTATATTTCTGTATCTTCTTTGCGTTCGTTCTTTACAACCAATTTTAATCACTCTTTGTGATAGGTTTGATCTTTGCCAAGAATGTGTATACGTTGCACATTGCATGTGTCCTAAACGCATAGACTTCTACACGTTTAGGACACATGCATCCGATTTCAGCCAAACCTCCTTAGGCGCCTCTTACGACATGCGTGGCAGGTAACAGTGGTACTATTCTTTGCACCCCAAATTTAGGCCCTGGTAACCACTCGGGCAGCTATATAAATATTTCTGTATGATTCAATTGTTAATTTGTGTCTTAAAAAAAATATAATTCTTCTTTATTTATTTGCCCTTCGCCCCTAGGGAAACATAGGTCTACGATCAAGCCATTCCAAGACCATCTTTCCAGATCTCTCTACTCCCCATTGTCTTGCTTTCCGTCTCCAGGTGTTCCTGGGTCTTCCCCTAGCTCTATTGCCCTGGGAGTTCCATCATAAAGCCTGTCTTGTGATGCTGTTATGGGGTTTGCTCAGTGTGTGTCCTATCCATCGCCACCTTCTGCTCCTTATCTCTTGTTCCACCTTCCGCTGTCCCGCTCTATCCCACAGTTCCCTGTTTATAGTCCTGTCCTACCATCGCAGATGGAGTATCCTCCGTAGATATCTATTGATGAATGTCTGCAACTTGTTGGTGTTCCCCTTAGTTGTTTTCCATGTTTCTGCTCCATACAGAAGGACAGCCTTGACATTTGAGTTCAATATCGTTATCTTAGTTTTATTCCATTTCATTCTTGAACGCCATATGTTCTTCAGAATGGCAAGTGCTGATCTTGCCTTTTTGTATTTTAACCCTAACATCTTCATCTGTACCACTGTTAATTAATTATATCAGATGCCCTCTGTTGTAGAACTCATCATTACAAATTGTCTGCATAGTAACACCAACCCCACAAAACAAACCTTTTGAACATAAAAATAGATATCAAGCGTCTAGTTCTGTGTGAGAAGGACAAATAACACAAATGTCCTGTGTGAAAAATGCCTAGTTGGACTATATGTGGATCTCCTCCTCCTTTTTTCCCCACCACTTACCTCTTTATAGATGGGGCGGGGGTGGGGGTAGCGCTTTGTGTGCTTGTTTTAAGGCACTTTGTAAGCTGATATTCATTTTCCTACGACCTGTTCTTGATGCCGTCGCAGATCTTCCCGGAAAAAAAGACAGTCTGACCACAGCCAACTCTAGATAACTAGGCCGGACAACTGGATGGGGTTCCTGACCTAGATCAGAAAAGGGGGCCGGAAAATATAATGTTTGATAGAAAACTGCAATCTTTTTTGCAATTGTACTCAATTCTACTAAATCAGGTGATCCATGATGGTTATTTATTGGTGAAAAATATTCATAATATTAATATTCATCATCAAGGTGCGTATTCCTTTATGGGACGTTGTTCCCACTTTCATATTACATATTGTTAAACTTAACTTGTTATATAACTTCGATTTAGCATTTTGTATTGATTATTCGTCTATATACACCAATACTGAAATGTGAGGTCACGTGGTGTAGTTGTGGTCTGATTTCCCATAATTCTTACCTGAGTCCGAAGGCCCATAAGTTTATAGTTGGCTCTGGTCTGACTAACGTAGCAATGATGGAGATCTTCATGGTGCCTGTTGGATGGGAACAAAGTCTCTCGCATGTAGCATGCATTGAGATTGTAAGAGAGTCACGGTAAAGACCTATCAGAGGTAGATGGCTGCCCAGCTCGTGGTATTACACTCAAAGCCACATTAGGGAAACAGCTCGCTGGGATTTGTGAGTTCTGGAAACCTACACCATTAGAAATAGACGTAAGAAGAAACACTATCCAGTAGTGGACAACACTGCTTACAATGCCGGACACACGGAACAAGTGTCCAAACTTGGGACTTACTTTGGGATTGGATCTTCTTCGAATGCTCCATATCGACCACTTGTTAACCACTCTGTGTGATTTGTATGTGATCTGAATCTAAGAGTTATTGTACGTTGTGCCAGTTATGCGCCTCAAAGTAGGTCAGCACATCCGATTTCTGCGATGCTTTTTATTTACTAGGGTAGATTCCCTATTTCCTACATCAGTCGCCTCTTACGACATGCCTTGTATGTCACAGTGGTGCTATTCTTTGCTTCCCTTTCGGGCCCCGGCACCACACGGGCGACATAACAAACAAACGTGATTACGTGTCTTGCCTTCTTCTTCTGCGATCAACTTCTGCTATGCGACTACTCCGGTATGTGTCATAAACAGGGCCGTGCGCTTGAGGTCTTCACCGGTTCCCCATAGTTTGTCTTGTAGGGTTGTTTCTGTTGGCCAGATCTCCATTCTCACACTACTCATACTGGGGCAGTGTTGAAGGATGTGCTCTGGGGACTGCTTTGGTGCTTACAGGTACAGGCTGCCGAGTCCCTGAGACTCATTCTGTGGAGGTGTGATCTGAGACTGCAGTGTCCTGTTCTAAGTCTGAAGACTGTGGTCTGTGCTTTTCTGTTTAGATGTATTTATACTGTCGTGCTCTGGGCTGTATTCTCCATTTGTTTTTCTCCAGATCATTTTCCTGGATTGTTTCAGGAGAGTCTTTGCTTCTGTAAAGCTTTGTGTTTGGTGGTGTTATGTTAGGCTCCCCCCAGCCCTTGCGAGTTACGTGTCTTGCCATTAAATGCTTACTGACATCAGTGGCATATTCCTGCGTAACGAATAATCCGGAATAGACTGGGAACCAGTTAGTGGGCGCCTCTGTGTGTATGTATGCATGCATGTGTGGGAGATGACGGGGCTGTAAAGAGAGCACGTGAACCAGCAATCAACTTGGTGAGTGAAAGACAGATATATCCACACCGGCTTACCTTGTTAGACGGTAACAACGCAAGCACAGAATACCGGGACAGGCTGGTTTCTCTCCATCACTCTGCTCACTCTCTTAACATTTGACTGTTTCCGTTTTGATATTTCTTCTCCACATGCTGGGTGTTTTAAAACGTTACTTTTTTTTACTCTCCCCCACTACTCCTACTTGCAAATTGTTTTGTTAGAATTACCAGGGCGTGTTCATATAAATGAGGACGTAGCTCGGCACCAATGATAGACTAGAACTCTTCATGTTTGTTCAGTGTTTTAAGGAAGTACGGAATTTATTATAGAATTGACATCATTTTCAGAGCACTATTGTTAACGTGGTCGTCACCGGTAGGAATATCTTTGAAAGTGAGGAATTCTTCCAGATATAAATATTACATACGTTCCAGAATACTACCTACTAGTATGCTCGTTTCACTGCGGGGAGTAACATTCTGAAGGCAATATGCACGATGTTACCGTATACACGTTGTTACTATAGACAAGCGTGGATTATTTAGTTATGTTCTACTACACAGGTATCAGCTGTGTTGTGTGTGCACGTGTCGGATATATTCCTTATTTATCATCATCATAGACCCCGCTAAGTGGTTACGCTTTTCATGTTCTACTACACAGGTATCAGCCGTGTTGTGTGTGCACGTGTCGGATATATTCCTTATTTATCATCATCATAGACTCTCGCTAAGTGGTTACGCTTTTCATGTTCTACTACACAGGTATCAACCGTGTTGCGTGTGCACGTGTCGGATATATTCCTTATTTATCATCATCATAGACTCTCGCTAAGTGGTTACGCTTTTCATGTTCTACTACACAGGTATCAGCCGTGTTGTGTGTGCACGTGTCGGATATATTCCTTATTTATCATCATCAAGACTCTCCCCTAAGTGGTTACGCTTTTCATGTTCTACTACACAGGTATCAGCCGTGTTGTGTGTGCACGTGTCGGATATATTCCTTATTTATCATCATCATAGACTCTCGCTAAGTGGTTACGCTTTTCATGTTCTACTACACAGGTATCAGCCGTGTTGTGTGTGCACGTGTCGGATATATTCCTTATTTATCATCATCATAGACTTCGCAAGTGGTTACGCTTTTCATGTTCTACTACACAGGTATCAGCCGTGTGTGTGTCACGTGTTGGATATATTCCTTATTTATCATCATCATAGACTCTCGCTAAGTCTCGGATATATTCCTTATTTATCATCATCATAGACTCTCGCTAAGTCTCGCATAGACTCTCGCTAAGTCTCGCAGCTCGCAAGTCTCGCATAGAATCTCGCTAAGTCTCGCATAGACTCTCGCTGTCTCGCATAGACTCTCGCTAAGTCTCGCATAGACTCTCGCTGTCTCGCATACTCTCGCTGTCTCGCATAGACTCTCGCTAAGTCTCGCAGACTCTCGCTAAGTCTCGCATAGACTCTCGCTAAGTCTCGCATACTCTCGCTAAGTCTCGCATAGACTCGCTGTCTCGCATAGACTCTCGCTGTCTCGCATAGACTCGCCTAAGTCTCGCATAGACTCTCGCTAAGTCTCGCATAGACTCGCTGTCTCGCATAGACTCTCGCTGTCTCGCATAGACTCGCCTAAGTCTCGCATAGACTCTCGCTAAGTCTCGCATAGACTCTCGCTAAGTGGTTACGCTTTTCACTTGCGTTCCGAAAGTAGTGGGTTCGAATCTGGACCACTTTTGTTCGCGATTTTTTTCATTGAGGCCCCTAGGATTCTTGACGGAGCTACAGAGTTCGGGATTTGTGTAATACTCTCGACAGGTGGCGAGCCATTTCTGCGGAGAGGGACCGAGTCATATGGGGTAAAACCCGGTGCAATGAAGTCATTCGTTCGGATTTAGACCGTTAGTGTTATTGGTATGTTGTCATACATATGTTGGCCGTGTTGTTTTTTCTCTCTGTGACACTTTTTACTGAAATATGAATGAAATATTACGTCTCAATGATTGCTTATCACACTATTAGTTGTTACAGTTTGACGTAAAGTATTAAGATATATGTTGAAGCTGTTCAGAGGAGGTCGACATGTGTTCATATCTAGTAATTTCATGAATTAACTGAAAAACTGGATACAATCGATGTCTATGTATACTTAGGGCTTCACGATGAGTGCCCAGTCTCTGACAGCTAGCTGAAAAAGTCAGCGGCTGAATAGATTACAAAGTCGTTCGGGGAGGTGATTATTAACGAGAATGGGTAATGTGATATCAAGGTGTGCGCAGGACGTGCGTAACGCCTGGGCAAGGTGCTCAAAGAAACACGCTGAAGAGGAGACCATGTTGAGTACATGTGATAGCGAACCGTTAGATAAATGCCACGAACAGATAATGAACCAGTCCTTGTCTGGCGTGGACAGTACTAGCAGGACCGGGAGTCCGACCTCGGTACACAGACTCGAGGAGAGGATAGAACCCACAAGTAACACGTTGTTGCTTGCTGCACCAGCGCCCGTGGTGTGCTCGCCACATCGTCACACTAGAGGACGTCAGACAGTGATGTCCAGCAACTCTAATGGCGACTTAAAACGACTGAATACCTCCGTTGATCAAGCGTCACAAACAAACACTGACGCAGGTGATGGTACCGATGCTGGCAGGGAGGAACTAGATCACTGCGCCTTCAGCAGGGCTTACATCGTGAAAACTTACAGCATACAGAATGCCACACCTTCCCCGTCTCCTGGTGCCCATACCAAGTTCCCAACTACGAACCACTCTGCTCGCTCATCTCAAACATTTTCTGATGTAAGTGAAATCTTATTTCTCACACGTGTCGCATTTGTTGATGTACTTGTAAACCTCAGATGATCTAACTTCATCACTTTCATTAATAAATCATCATCATCTTCATTATCAACGACATCACCAACGAAATCATCATAATTAATGATTCAACATCACATTAGTCTTCTTCGAACGCTCCGTGTCATTTGTATGTGATCTGAGCCTAAGAGCGGTTCTTGTCAGTTATATGAGGACTATCATGATAGCACTCCGGACATTTCCATAGGTGCTCCGCCTCAGTATATCTTCCAGCGTCCAATCTCTTTGCATATTTAGTATGTCGTTCTTTTCGGGCTGCACCAATATTCACACCCATTTCGTTCAATTTGGTCAGTGAGTGGGATTCACAGCCCTGAAACTTCTCTGTTCTGAAAGAATCAAAAGAGCGGTTGTACGTTGTGCCATTTATGCGTTTACAAGTAGGCCAGCACATCCGATTTCTGCGATGCTTTTTATTTACTAGGTAGCTTCCTAGGTCCTACACCAGTCGCCTCTTACGACATGCCTTGTAGGTCGCAGTGGTACTATTCGTTGCTTCCTTGCAGGCCCCGGCACCACACCGGCGATGACCTTAATTAATGATTTAACGTCATCACCTTAATTAATGATTTAACGTCATCACCTTAATTAATGATTTAACGTCATCACCTTAATTAATGATCTAACGTCATCACCTTAATTAATGATTTAACATCGTCACCTTAATTAATGATCTAACATCGTCACCTTAATTAATGATCTAACGTTTTCATCGTAATTGCATCACCAACTTGTTTCATAACTTCATTAACCTATGTCATGACATAACGCTACCAATTTAAATGATGACCGGGGCAAGTTGGCACTGATAGTTTCCGAGACTTAGAAAACAGTATGTATGGGAAGGTTTAGGGAAATAATGAAACATTCAGAACATATTTCTCAAATATATGTATGTCCCATCCCGAACAGGTATCTCTCTCTCTTCGCGATCACTGCCTGGACCGATGTACCAGATCTCCCTAAAAATTCTATTCGTGTGGAAATCTGATTCATGCAGCCTTAGCTTTGGTGTGTTTTTCGTCACATCTTCAGCAACATTTGGAGCTTGGGTGATTATCCTTCGGTGATGTGTCCGGTATCAGGCAGCGTTTACTCGGTTCGCTCTCCGTTCTGTAACCATCTAGTGTTTTTACGGTGCGGTGTAGCTAGCCCCACAACCAACCTCCTTAGTCGTCTCTGACGACATGCGTGGCAGGTAACAGTGGTGCTATTCTTTACACCCCAATTTGGTTCCCAGTAACCACTCGGGCGATACCCGAACAGGTATAAAACAATTTACGAAAGTTGGAAAGTGTGTTCGCATTTATCTGCTAGTTAAGATACTGATAAGTGGTTATGCTATTTCAATGAGCAACTGTCATGTTTGATCTTCATTCTCTCGCGTTGTCCTCGGTTGTCTCTAGATAAACCTACGCCAGTGTGCTTCCACCTGTGGCGTACTAGAAGTTTACCTTTATTCCCTCTACCTTTCCTTCCTCCGTGGTTAGGTTATCGCCCTACGCACACACGTGTACTTTCTCTCTCTTATAAACTATGTATCAAACACACCCACTCACTCTGTCATGCATTCTTTTCCTCTGTGGTACAATCTCTCTCGCTCTCTCTCATAAGCTCAACACACAGTTTCACTGTTAATGTACTCTGTATCTATATCACACACACACACACACACACATACTCTCTCTGCTTCAAATTCTTTTCCTTTGTCGTACAATCTCTCTCTCTCTCTCTCTCTCTCTCTCATAAACTCAACATTCTCTCTCTCATAGTCTTTTCTCTCCCCTCTGTGTCACATCTCGTAAACTATCTCCTATACAGCCACTCTCTCTCTCTCTCTCTCTCTCTCTGCACGTGTCACATTCTCTTTGACCATCTTTGTCCTACAATTTAGTTGTATATTTTTAGAGTGCATGTCAATATCCCCTTCCTCCACCCCTCCAATACTATATTCCAATAATTTCTAAACGGAAAATATACAAGTTTTTCCTGTAGAAATGAATAATAGCATCCACATTGAGTATTAGGGAATCGTGTGGAGTCTTGTGTCATTTAAAAAAACGTCATTATAAAATTTAGTTAATATAACTGCTAGGGGTCTTGTGTTGTGGAGGTAAGGTGATCACTTCTCTCACCAAAAGTAATCGGTTTGTTACCCCCTCCCGTGTGTTGTCGGGGCTCGCAAGAGGAGCAAAGAATAGTAACACTGCGACCTACATGGCATGTCGTAAGATACGACTGAGGTAGGGACCTAGGGAAGCTACCCTAGTAAAAATCGTCGCGGAAATCAGATGTGCTGGCCTGCTTGTAGACACATAACTGGCACAACGTACAATCTTCTCTTAAGCTTGGATCACTAACAAATCACAAAGAGTGGTTAACAAATGGGAGATATGGAGCATTCAAAGAAGAAAAAGAAGAGAGATCTCCAGAAAAATGTATATATGAACTGAGCAATGCTGTTTGGATTTGAACTCGCAACCTTCAGAACACAAGACAACTTCTTAACCACTTTGCCACAAAGACCCCCTGAGTAGGAATCTGTTCATTGTGAGTTAGTGAATCACATCCGGACCTAACTGGCACTATGAGCTTACTTACTTATTCCTCTCTGCTTCTCGTGGAGCATAGGGCTTCAACAGTTGTTCGCCACTCTTCTCGGTCTCTGACTGTCCTCTTTATGGTCTCCCAGGATAGTCAAGTACTCTTCAGTTCCTCAAGAAGACTTCATATTATGAGTTTACAGTGCCGTAATCCTTTCACTCTGCAATTATTTTTAACCTACTGATACACATATGGGTGTAAAGCATGGACATTTAACAAGGCAGTGAAAAACATATAAGTGCTTTTGAATATAAGTGTTACAGAAGAGTTATTCGCATATCATGGACAGAGAAGAGAACAAATAGATCTTTCCAGAAAGAACTCAAGATCAAAGAAAACTGGCTGATGCTACAAATAGAATGAGAAAATCGAATTATTTTGGACATATAAAAAAGACACAACAGGCTGGAGAAGATAATCATGGAAGGAGGCATACCGGCAAAGAGGAGAAGTGGAAGACCACAGAGAAGATGGATTCATGATGTAACTGATGGTTTGAAGATGACAGCTGCAGAGGTGGGACATATGGCCTATGAGAGAGAGATATTCCGAAGGACTGTTGGGGTGGTAAAGTTCTGCTCAGGACAAGCTATTTGATGATGATGATACACCTATAAAGCAATGCATACTGAAATAGCCAGTTATACTAGCTTTGCGTTATCTTAACAAATACAGCAAGCCAGGATATCGGCTCGGAAGAGTGAATGAGTTAAAGATAATTCGGTGTCAGCTGCTGAGTTTAATAAGTGCGTTGTGTAGAGTTAAGTGAGATCGTTACACTCAATGACTTCTTACCTGTGCATGGCATTACAGAGATGATCCGGTAATGTGAGAACGTTTGTGTATCCAGCTTAGATTGTACTATAACAGAAGTAAGTTATGGTCACATCAGACAGCGATTCTGAATATTTTCCAGTTTAGGAGATGGACAACAGAAAGAAGTTTGTCTGCACGCTCTAATATAAGAGGCAAAAAAACATTGTGCTCATAAGTTAACAGTTGTGTGTCTCGGCTTTAAGAGGCGCCTAATCCCTACATAACAAATAAACAACACAGTGCAAAACGTTAAATCATTGTCTGACACGGACTAGCCGCGCCTGACCTCCTGAGTCAGTCTAAACTTATGATCTGTCATTTCAGGATTTGTGGGGCAAATGTTTTAGCATGGTTTGTATAGTCTTGTTGACCAGTGATTATCGTTAATAACTGACCGGTAGTCGAGGGCAGTTTATTTATGTTGTGACAGGATGATATTTTACTGACACCTACTAGACTGACTGATTACTACTGCTGCCTTGTAGTGTGATTGGGGACAATCAAAGACTAGCGGAGCAAACCGTACACAAAAACCTAGTAAACGCTGGTTGAAATTGGACACTTCACCGAAGATAAGCACAAGAGCTCCAAATGGTACTGAACGATGTGACGCAACATTGCGCTCTTGTCAAAGGCTGTGTACATATCACAATAAGAATGATAAAAACGGCCGAAAAGAACAATCAAGAAGAAGAAGACTGACGGATAGCAATTATTGTTAAACTCACTTATTGTAGTTATAATAGTAATAGTAGCAGTAGTCGTAGTAGTAGTAGAAGTAGTAGCAATTGTAATATTTTTCTTTCTTTCTTTTCTCCAATCCTGTGTAATGAGCTTGATCACAACCCAAGCGTGCCTGGTTCAAACTCCGCGGCAAGCAGTTTGGAAGCAAATTCGTTTCCATGGGATATTTACGAAAGGTAAAAATAGACCTCACCGTTCAGAAAGCAATGGCAAACTACTGAACTTATAAGCGGTGCCTAGAAAATCAATGACTCGTTTACTGTGATTGATGGCTAAGTCCTGTAAAGGATATGCCATGATTTTCATTCAGCTTCCATAGGCCCTACCTTAGACGCCTCTTACGACATGCCTTGTAGGTAACTGTGTTACTATTCTTTGCTACCCTTAGGGCCCCAGCAACACGCTGGCGAGTGGTTATTCTAAATTGAATGCACTTTTTGTATGTCATCTTTGATCTGATTGGTTATGTATCACTTGCTTCCAGGGGTCATCATTGAGTATCAGTCCCATCGATAGCCTTGAACAACGGCAGGAGGATGTTCTCAAGAAACTAGAGCGACTTCAGGAATCTGTGTCCAAGCTTGCTGAGAGGTACAGTGTTTCTGGCAGCCCGACAGATATACCAACCCCTACATTATCTGCAACTACATCCTCGACTACATCATCGCAAATCACTGTGAGAAATACTCAGACTCAACCATCGCAGAGTTCGTTGCTGGTAAGAATTGTCTTTTAAAATTATTTAAAAAATTTGATAGGACATTCTTCAATTGTGAGAATGTAAGAAGAAAAGAGTTAGAGCATGTTGTGACAACATGAAAAATTAGTTGGAAAAGAGATCTCTTACTACTTTCCATTACAATGGAACACAGTGCTGCAACGTATTACCATTTATATTAGTTCTTTATATTTATATATATTTCTTTCTTTTATCCAATCCTGTTTTGCCTCACAGCGTCAGGATAAGGAGAAGAGATTTATAGAATGAGCCCTTATGTGTGCTTCATAATTAGTGTCTTTTGTTGTCTCTGAGGTCCGCCTTTTGTGTGGCAGGCCTTTTGATTTGCATCCATTGTATCGAGCAACATTGCTCTTTGGGGTGCACTGTCTGTTGGTAATCTGCTTATGTGGCCGAACCATTTAATTTGTTGTTTCTTGATGAAGTTCAGTACCGATGTCTTCATTTCTCAACCGGTCTCTTCTTGTTACCCCAGCATTTTGCGTAGACACTTCATCTCTGTTGTCACTAGTTTTCTTCTATCATTTGTTGTCAGTGTCCAGGTTTGACACTGATAGCATAATGTGGGGAGAAAGATTGTGTTGAACATTGCTCTTTTTGTGTTCATGGTGACGTGTTTGCATTTGAAAATTGGCGCACTTTGTCCTATCATTTGTTTGATTTGCCATGTTGCATTTGTGTTGGATTTCATTATATTTGTGTGTGTGTGTATATATATATATATATATTTAGGTCGTAAAAAGAGCTGCTATCCCCAGCATCTACACAATCTTGATGCAGTCCCAGGCAAGATGGACAGGACATGTGGCTCGAATGCCAGATTGCAGAATACCCAAACGACTCTTTTATGGTGAGCTGCAAAGAGGTAAACGCTCACAGGGGGCCAGAAAAAGCGATTCAAAGATACACTCAAGAACTCAATGAAATCTTTTGGCATAGATGTCAACAACTGGGAGAATGCTGCTCAAGACAGATCAGTCTGGCGCACACTTCTTCGACACGGTTCCTCGGCCTGCGAGGCAGGTAGAACAGCAAGGATGAAACAAAGTCAAAACAGAAAGGCAGTAAAACTTCCCACAAGTGCAAGTATACCTTGCCCACACTGTACACGAACATTTCAAGCCCGTATCGGGCTCACTAGTCATCTACGCACACACAGACAAACATAGCGCAACTACATTCCCTTGGATGAAAATTTGTGTGGTCATCATCACCTGTGATGGACGAGCATCATCAATATATATATATATATATATATATATATATATATATAATAATAATAATAATAATTCCTCTCGACGCTATAGTACATAGGCCTTTTAGTAATTTCTCCATACCGCTCTATCCTGGGCAACTCGCTTAATCTCCTCCATGGAACTGAGACCGATATTTCCTGCCTCTCTCAGCAAAGTTCGCTCAGGGTCTCCTTAGGTCGACCTCTCTTTCTTGAACCCTTTGCATCCCACTTCAATGCCTGCTTTGATATTCGTTGATCATTTCTCCTCAAGGTGTGCCCAACATATCTCCATCTTCTCTTTCTTATAACAGTTGTCACTAGTGGTTGACCAGACATGTCTCTGATTTCATCACTTCTCAATTCGTTCCATTTTATATTCATTATTTTTCGCAGACATCTATTTTCAAATGCATTCAACTTGCTTTCTATATCTTTAGTCATTTTCCAACTCTCGCTGGCATATGTTTGAGATTGATACAACATTTGAATTGAAAATTCGTAATTTAGTTTTAATACTATATAACTTGCAGTTCCATATTTTATTTAGACTTTTAAAAGCTGATGTTGCTTTGCCAATTCGTATCATAATTTCTTTTTAACATTTCCTGTGCAATCAAAATTGCTACCCAAATAGGTGAACTGCTCTGTTATTTTTATCATTTTAGATTCCAGTGTGATATCTGCATTACTTGCCATAGGTGTCTTCATTATATTTGTTTTTTCATAGCTTATCTGCAGTCCAACTTTTGATGCTATAGATGACAAGTTGTCTGTTTTTCTTGCATATCTTGGTTGTTTCTACTTAACAAGGCAATATCATCTGCAAAATCCAAATCTTCTAGTTGACTATTTTCTACCCAATCGATGCCAGTTTCGCCCCTGCAACATTTTCGCATCACCCAACAATAGCGGAGATAGAATACAGCATGAATTCAGGCGTAGTCAGGGTGCCTAGTATGGCATCTCTTAACTATTTTTGCATGAAGACTAGCTTTCTTTAACATCAGTGTCCCTCGCCATTCAGACGAGCCTTACTCCGACTTCTGAGGCACTTGTAATATAGATCAACTTCTGTTGGGTACGGGGAGCAGGTGGACTTTCAGATGGCTACTGCAGCGGTGGACGGAGCTCGCATGGGAAGGCTCATTGTGCCTTGACGCAGATGGCATAATAATTTGTAATATAGATCCCTAAGAAAAGGATAAGGAAACCTGTAGTTCTGACATGTGCGTCGCAAAAAAATTGTGTGCCTAAGTTGGATTCAAATCCCGGATTTAGCACTTCACATGGTTACTAGTGGAGAGCCGCTGTAGCGTAGTTGTTAGTAAACTCGCTTCGCAAGGCTGGTGGTCTGGGTTCAGCTCCCGCAATGTGCGCGGAATTTTTCCAGATCGCAGTGGCTCTCGGGTTGACCCAGCCTCAACTGGGTTCCAGACATGCCCTGGGAAAGTAAAGGCGGCCGGCGTGATGCTGACCACATCACCCATCGTGTGCCGATGGTCAATGAAAATACAGGCCTAACACTGTATTGACCTATATACCACGAGGTATGAAAGGGTTCCTTTTACTTTTTTTATGGTTACTAGTGAAGAGTGTTATTGACTTTGTTATCGATATCCCTACAATTCTTCTTGTTGGTTAATCAGAATATTCTATGAATCATTTCAGGGTAGGAGAAATGGTGTACTTGACCTTGTGATCTGTGCTGATCCTGCTAGTATACCTCTGTCTTTGATTGTTCTGTGTGAGAATTTGAGCAACCAGCACAAAGTTCTCAAGTCAACATTTGTGCACTCGCGCCTCAGCTGAAAGTGTGTCGGACAAGTTCCGCTCTCTATTGACATCCAACAACGGCATCAAGAGAGATAACTGTGACCTTGCTATCAATCTCATATGGAGGAAAGGTAAGATCACACAGAGATGCTATATTTAATGATCAGTGTTAATGAAGAATAGTGACATTTCTTCTTCATCCATTCTACGTCAGTGCTGTGCAGCATGGTGCCCGGGGGCATCAACATAAAAAAATGCTGTTTTCCTGATCAATGAAAGAGATCCATCATCAAGGAATTTTTTGCATATAATTTTAAATGAAATGTTGAGGGTTTACATAAAAAATGTGATTAAAAACCTTCAGATTTGGATGTTTAATAATTATCGTAAAAAGAATGGTAATCTTTGTAATTCTTTATGTGTTTACATGCCCACCTGCCCAGCATGTTCGTAGCGCATTGGACGACAGGTGACAAGCCCCATGTGAGTGCGATTGAATTCCGCGGGCTGGCAGAAAAGCTGCAGGTTCTCCAGATTTAGGGTGTTCGTGGCACCAAGCCGAAGAGCTGAAAGCTCAAGTGCTTCTTGATCTAAAATAAAATTGTGTTTACATCTTGCTTGATATACTATACTAGAACCTTATCTTGAAAGTTTCTGTACAGGGTTAAACAAAGTACCAGCTGTACTAGTTGGCCAAAGAAAATTTAAACTTTATACAAATGTATAATCCAACCAGGCAAGTCTTCACCCAAGGACATAAAATGCTAATAACTGAGACTTTCTAAATAAATGGAATTTCTTCTTCGAACTCTCCACTTGTCAACCACTCTGTGTGATTTATATGTGATCTGAGCCTTAGAGTGATTGTACATTGTGCCAGTTATGCGCCTATAAGTAGGTCAGCGCATCCAATTTCTGGGCTACTTTTTATTTACTAGGGTAGCATCTCTAGGGCCTACATCAGTCACCTCTTACAACATGCATTGTAGGTTGCAGTGGTACTATTCTTTGCTTCCCTTGTTGGCCCTGTCACCACACATGGGTGGGTGAAAATAAATGGAATTTGAAACATGAAATAAATGTCAGAACTGAGAGGATTCCAATCTTGAGTGAGTCTTCTTCTGTGATCAATTTCTCATGCTGGGAAGTCCAGAGAAATGAATTGCTTCCTTTTTTTGATTTGTTTGCCCACTATGAATTCAAGAATAGTCAACTGGTAATTTTTGTTCAAACTACACCGCAGAGGCTCAAGCACTACTACAGGCCGCAATCATGATCAATAATTCCAACTCTGACTGCCAACAAGTGGTATTTTTCACAGATGCACTATCTGTTTTGCAAGCCCTACAGAGTAACCATCCATCCCTGAGAAAAGAGCTCAGCAAGATCTCTAGCAACAAAATAGTTACACTTCAGTGGGTACCATCACACTGTGGGGTGGCAGGTAACGAGAAGGCAGACAAACTTGCTAAAAAGGAGCAGAATGTGAACAAATAGATAATGAAATCACATACTTTGAAAAAAGAGCTATCGTGGACATTAGAAAAGAACCTAAACCATCCAACGATGACTACTACAGACAAGGACAGACTGTAATCTTCTGACTCAGAATAGGTCATAACAGACTGAACAAACACCTACTCAGGCTACGATTGTCCCATCCCCTCTGTGCCCCTGTGGCACCGCTGAACAAACCACAGAACATGTCCTTCAGAACTGTCCCCTGTATATACTCCCTAGAAAGGAATGCTGGCCCTACAACACTACATTCAAAACTACATGGCACCGGAGATGAGCTCCAGACAACAGTCAACTTCATCATAAGAACGCGTCTAACGGTATAATCATCAAAATAGCGATCACAAAGAAGAAGCATAGTTATAGTGAATAGTCATAGATATGGCACCTCTGAGTGTTGTTTTTTTTGACGTGAAAGACTTGCTTTCCTTATCATCAGTGTACCTCTGAAGTCGGAGAAGGCATGCCTGTATGGTGGGGGACACTGATAATAAGGAAAGCATGCCTTCACGCAAAATCAGTCAGAAGTGCCAAGCACCCTGACTACGTCTGAATTAATAGCGGGCGAACGCAAGAAAAAGAAAAGATCACCAGTGTCCGTCACCATCCAGGTAAGCCTTATTCCAACTTCAGAGGTAATCGCTTCTTTGATTCCAGTGATGATCTACAGTGAGCGGCTCTGTTACAAGTAAGATAGCTGAGCAAAGTCATTAGCATAATGAAATTCAACACAGATGCAACAAAGCAAATCAAATGATAGGACAAATGGCGCCAATTTTAAGATGCAAACATGTCACCATGAACACAAAAAGAGCAATGTTCAACACAATCTTTCTCCCCACATTATGTTACCAGTGCTAAACCTGGACACTGACAACAAATGATAGAAGAAAACTAGTCACGACAGAGATGAAGTGTCTACGCAGAATGCTGGGTGTAACAAGAAGAGACCGGTTGAGAAATGAAGACAGGAAAAAGTGGGTACAACATCAGTACTAGACTTCATCAAGAAACAACAAATTAAATGGTTCGGCCGCGTAAGCAGATTACCAACAGACAGTGCACCTCAAAGAGCAATGCTGCTCGATACAATGGGTACAAAGCAAAAGGCGGGCCACGTAAAAGATGGACCTCAGAGATAACAGAGGCGACGAAAGAGACTATCTACGAGCGCATACTAGGGCCCGTTTTAGAAATCTCTTCTTGACCTGACGCTGTGAGGCAAACAGAATTCAAGAAAGAAAGAAAGAAGAAAGTCCCTTTTTTCATTGCTGGGTATCTATATCAGTTATATGAGGACTATCATCATAGCACTCTCCACATGTAAATAGGTGTTCCAATCTCTGAATCAACAAATCTAGCAGCGGCCCAACACGCCAGTTCGATGGTTAATTGATCATTTTGCATATTTTATATGTCGTTCTTTTCGGACTGTACCAATATCGACACCCATCTCTCTCGGTCTGGTCAGCGGCTGGGTTTCATAACCCGGAAACTCCTCTGTTAGGAAAGACTCTAATGTCTGTTATGACTGATATGTATGATGGAGGAAATTATGAAGTATTTTATACCCGCTAACACTTCCTGCAAGATATCAAAGGTTTGTAGAGTATCATTCTCTCTCTATGTTCTTAGCCATTGTGAGCTTCTCTGGGTCCAGTATTAGCTGTATTTTCTTAGCAACAGAAAAAACTTTTGACCTTACTGAGAAGTAGAACACAGGAGTTTCCATTAGGAAACACCCACCACATTTAACCATTTGACCACCCGTTCTTTCTGATGATAGCAATTGATATTTTTAATTGTTGTTCACAGTGCCGAATGGACCCCAACTTGTTGTGGACCCAACAAAACAGACCACTATTGAAGGGGAAGCCAATATTGCACGCTACTTAACCCGCCTCCTAAACCCATCTCATGAGGAAGACGACATCGTCACCGCCACTCTGATCGATGAGATCTTAGACTTGGCACAGCTTCAGCTCCTGGATGGCAAGACCAAGGAAAAAACTGCTGCTGTAAGAACACTAAACTCAATGCTGGGCAAGAGTGACTGGCTTATTGGTTCTGAACCAAGCGTTGCTGATGTTGTTTGTTGGTCAGCTCTTCATCAGACTAACCAGGCGTCCAGTTCCCCTGCCAATGTCAAGAAATGGCTGAACTTATGTAGTCAACACAAGCTTTTCAAGTCTGTCTCAGGTCTCCTCAGTTGAAGAGTTCTGCATTTATTGCAGTAAATATTTATTTGTTCTGTGTCCTCCCTGTTCTTGTGTGTTCTTTGACAAGTTCAACTGTTCTTCTTGTGATAATGCACACAAATGTGTCCAGAATAAATGTTCTCTGACTGTTCTCTAAAATTTGTTTCGTTGTTTAATGAATGTTTTATGTTCTAATGTCATACTGACTTCGTTGACTGTCGTGACAAATATTGCCAAGAAATGATAGCTATTGTAATAGACAAAAGTCTGTTTAAATATTAAAAAGATATGAAGGTACACTGTATGAAGGTTCGCCCGAGTGGTTACCCAAATTTGGAGTGTAAAGAATAGAACCACTGTTACCTGCCACACGTCGTAAGAGGCGACTAATGAGGTTTAACTGAAATCGGATGCTTGTGTCTGCTAGGGCATGCTAACCCGAAACAAATGCTTGCAGAAAATAAATGCACCAGGCCGTAAGGCGCATAACATGGTGCAACGACACTTCACAATGAGGAATGGGATAATGGATTCTACGGTCGCCAATCTGCCTCGGAGATTTAGCCACGCAGTAAGAATGTCAGACCTACCATCATGAGGGTGGCCAAAACTTACTACGGGAAGAGGTCAGCACAAATGGGAAGCAGAAATCATAGGAATTATATCCTACAGAACTGCCCCCAGTATGCAGACTTGAAGAAAGAGGTGGCCAGAAATGGGTCAGATGACAGACGGTTAATAGGATCTGGTGGGTGTTTTGTCTGGATGATGTCACATCTCAAAGGGAAGCTACTAAGAAATGTTAACTACACCTCTTGTGTTTTTGTGATTGACCTCCCTTACAGAAAGAACGTACCAGCAGTCTGAACGTATTTCTGTTGTAACCAGGTGATCAAGTTTCATCTCCACATAAATTATCTCAAACAATTTCTGTCTCTTGTTTTTATTAAGCGCCATCTTCCCATCAAAGATTCGCTTTATTTTTTTTGTGCTTGATGCCATCACATCAGCTCGTTATTGTAACGAAACCTAGCATGGCCCGACCAGTAGATTCACACGAGTTCTTGAAAGACCGAGATACCTATGTATGTCCTTGACTCATACCACATCCATCTACTCTTGATCTTCTGAAGCATTGAGAATCTATGGCCAAGTGGTAAAGACTTTTACCTGGCGTTCTAAAAGTTGTAGATTCGAATCCGGACTGAGTCACTTTGGCAATTTTTTTTCGGTGATCCCTAGGATTGTTGCTGGAGATACGAAGTGCGTAATTTGTACAGCACTCATAGTGTTATTTTTGCCGAGAGGGGCGGAGCAATATGGGAAAACCCGGTGCAATGAAGTTAATCCTTCACCTTTAGTCCCAGCTGTGGGGGACTGTCTAGAGTAGTTGATAGTAGCTCGGCCTGCTAGCTGTGAGACACCTCATAGCTCGGGTTCGAACCTACTGTCCGGCATTTGTTCGAGTCCCCTGGTCTTACTCAGGACGATAACGTGAGTACCTCTGAAGTCGGAGAAAATCTGCCTGTATGGCGAGGAATACTAATTACGAGTACATTGAGCACACGGCTGCCAGTGTAAAGTAATTTACAATGTGCACGCTGCTGCCATTGTAAGAAATTGGAAAAACGGATTTTCACGCAAAAATCAGTATCAGAGATGAAATTCGTCTAGTTGAAAGCGGACGAAAGAAAAAAAAGAAAAAGAAAAAAAAAAAAAAAAAAAGTCCCAGCTGTGGGACAAAGCAGATGTCCTCTCTCTCTCTTCCTTGAGGAGGACATCGTTTTTCTTGTCTTCTACTTCTAGGACACTTTCCTCCAAGTATATGGGAACTATGGCGTCCAGGGAGCACACCCTGCATAAAGCCTTAGTTGGTTGGCCCTGCGACAGAAAGCTGAAGTCATCTAGAGTAAGACGACTCCAGACAAACTCGAGAAGACAGATCTTGTCAGCAGAGAACGAGTACAAACTCTCCCCTCCCCCTCCCCTTCCCATCCAAGATGTCATCAGAAACGGAATGTGTCCACCATTATTGACATGGGAAACGACACATAGTACGAATGCATCAATAGCCATGCCAGATCATTTAAAAAGAATTTAACCGAGAGAATCTCTTCTTCGTCTCGTTCGCCCGATATAAATTCAGGCGCAGTCATGGCGACCAGTATGACGTTTTTGACTGACTTGCGGGAACAATTGCTTTCCTTACTACCAGTGTTCCTTGCCATTCAGTCTAGCCTTCTCCGACTTCAGAGGTACCGAGAGAATCTGAAACGATGACCGCTCAGGACAAAGAAATATCAGATGGATACTTCAAAGTCGCAATAGTAACTTCCATTCTAACAATGGAGGCTGCTGTTGTGAAAGATCTATTCTGCCAAGCAGTTGTTCTGTCACTCTCACAGATATTCAAGAGATCCCTAGGATTGTTACCGGAGCTACAGAGTTCGTGCTTTGTGCAATACTCTCGACATGTGGCGTGCCATTTCTGTGGAGAGGGACCGAGCCATATGAGGTAACACCCGGTGCAATAAAGTCGATTCTTCGTCTTTTGACCCTTTTATATTCATCCTGATTTTACTCTACGTTGGGGGCTCTGTTGCTGAGTGGTTAAGCCCTTTGTCTTGCGAGTCGAAGGTCGTGAGTTCGAATCTGGATCGCGGCCTTCTGTTCACGACTGCATTTTTTCCAGAGACCCTAGGATTGTTGCCGGAGCTACGGAGTTCGTGCTTTGTGCAATACTCTTGACAGGTGGCGTGCCATTTCTGCGGAGAGGACCGAGCCATATGGGGTAAAACCCGGTGCAATGAAGTCAATCCTTCGGTTTACAAACCCTTTACTCTACGTTGTACAGATCCATCAGTTTGTGTGTTATCGTCATCTCCTGCATAAATCTATCAACTGTTCAACTTCAGTGTTTATTTTCTCCATTGCACCACTTTCTGCACTTTTTCTTGCGAAGATCTTGGCTATCTGTGTGGTTGAGCGGGTTGCTTTGCGTTCCTGAAGATCGTGGGTTTGAATCCGGACCGCGCTGTTCACGAGTGCAGTTTTTTCGGAGACCCTAGTATTGTTGCTGGAGCTACGGAGTTCATGCTTTGTGCAATACTCTTGGTAGGTGACATGACATGAGGGGGGAGGGGGAAGCCGGTTAAATTATTCTTCTTCAGCCATCTCCGGTATTGCGTTTAGTTTACTTGTGGACCACAAACTAGCCAGTCAGCTTCAGAATTCCACAAAGTTTTGTTTTTAGGTCGACTGGGTGTGGCCACAAGTTGCTTCTCAGCTCACAGAGGAGTAGACATTATTGCAGAAGATGCTCCAGTGTCTGTTCTGCCTGTTCACACTGGCAGTAAGCTGTTTGATTTATTCCTAGTCTATGCAAGTGTTTGTTGAGTCTGCAGTGTCCGGTACGTAAGCGAAATATAATGACCTGGTCTGTTCTGCTTAGGTCTTTGATGAAGTCTCCTCCATAATCATATCCAGTGTTTGTCTTCCAGTCTCCTTCAGATTTTCTCTGTATGAGGGTTTTGACCTTCTGAAAAGACAGGAGTTGGTAAATTTGTTCTTTGACACTGCCCTCCTTAGCCAAGGCAACATCACTCTCATTGCCTGAAATGCAACAGTGAGATGGAATCTACTGCAAGTGAATTTCTGCCTTTTCTGAAAGCTGAACAAGTTCTCTTTTTAGGTTTTGTACTGTGCTGTCAGTGAATTTAACCTCCATGGCTTGTATAGCTGACAGTGAGTCTGTAAGAAATACCATCTTGCCTGCAGGCGCTTGCAGCTTATTATGTTCTGTGCTGCCATCAGAAGGGCTAAAAGTTCCATTCTTTGGACTGCATCCAACTATAACCAGCGGGAGTAGCATCCAACTATAACCAGCGGGAGTATGAGAAGGAACGACTAAGAAGATTACGTAGTAGTGTATAATCTTTTTTTTTTCCTGCGTTCTGACTAGATTGGGATTTCGGATTCTCTAATAAAGGCAGCCGTCTGCCTCAGATTATAAGCCACTCCATACAGTTTGTCTTGGACGCTAGTGTAAGTGGGCCACCTCTTTCTTCTCAAGTCTGCATACTGGGGGCAGTTCTGTAGGATATAATTCCTATGATTTCTGCTTCCCCGTTTGTGCTGACCTCTTCCGCAGTAAGTTTTGGCCACCCTCGTGATGGTAGGTCTGACATTCTTACTGCGTTGCTAAGTTTCCGAGGCAGATTGGCGACCGTAGAATCCATCATTCCATTCCTCATTGTGAGGGGTGTTGCACCATGTTATGCGCCTTACGGCCTGGTGCATCCGTTTTCTGCAAGCATTTGTTTCGGGTTAGCATTCCCTAGCGGACACATGCATCCGATTTCAGCCAAACATCTTTAGTCGCCTCTCACGACATGCGTGGCGGGTAACAGTGGTTCTATTCTTTACACTCCAAATTTGGGCCCCGGTAACCACTCGGGCGGTGTATAATATTAGTGAATACAACTGAAACTACAGTAATTGAAATCTTCAAATAACTCCTGTCTGAAAATCGTTAAGTGTTTTAAAAATGGATAATCTCCCTTAGACTATTGTGTTCTGCACGTGTGTAATCACTGCCACCTCTCCAAGGACATGACATACTAACTCAATCGCGAAATCGAACATTTCTGTAGTAAGTTGTTTATGCACATGTTTTTGATAGCTGTATGCAGTGGCGGCTCGTCATTAAGGCTAGTTGGGTCGGGCCCCACCAAAAATAATGTATAACGTGTATTTATTATTTTATAAATTAAAATATAGCAACCAAAAACCATGATTTATCTGGAAAAAATGTCTGTCCCCCATCAACAAAAATGATCACGAGCTCGTCATTAAGGCTAGTTGGGTCGGGCCCCACCAAAAATAATGTATAACGTGTATTTATTATTTTATAAATTAAAATATAGCAACCAAAAACCATGATTTATCTGGAAAAAATGTCTGGCCCCATCAACAAAAATGATCACGAGCCGCCACTGGCTGTATGTGTTTGATAATTGTATGATCTATTGCAATATTGCCCGATTCTGTGAGCCTCTTGTTGTTTATTGATGATATTTGATAAATAAATTCTTCCTCAATCCGTCTTTTCGGCCATTTTGATCATTCTTGTTGTGATATATAAACAGCATTTGCCAAGAACGGTTTTTCGTCACATAATTCAGCGCCATTTGGAGCTCTGGTGCTTATCCTTCGGCGACGTATCCGGTTTCAGCCAGTGTTTACTAGGTTCGCTCTCCGTCAGCCTTTAACTGTCCATAGCCGACCTGCAAGGCAGTAGATTGATAAATAAAGTTCCTTAGTTCTTTTCATACTACGAATGTCACTAAGTTCTTAGCACAATTTTTCATGAAACTATACCTTTCAACATACAAAGATTTTGTGTTTACATTGTTTTGCAGTAGGTACCCCATCAATATATACCATTTGTCACCCGTGAGGTGCCCGGGGCTCACAAGGGAAGCAAAGAATAGTACCACTGCGACCTACAAAGCATGTCGTAAGAAGCGACTGATGTAGGGCGTAAGAAAGCTACCCTAGTAAATAAAAAACATCGCAGAAATCGGATGTGTTATTGTAAGCGCATAACTGGTACAACGTACAATCGCTGTTAGGCTCAGATCACATACAAATCACACATAGTGGTTAAACAAGTGGTCGTTATGGAGCGTTCGAAGTAGAAGAATGAGTAAATACTTTTTTTCTTGAAATTCTGATTATCGTTAAACACGTTCAGTAAAATAAACTGCCAGGGGTGTTCATAATGTCATCCCTAGTACACTGTACTGGGCAGCACTGACATTAATGATAAAATGGGTATGTGACTTTCCGAATTTGAAACAAATTTGAAATCGTTTCCGAGGCTATTGTGTAAGTGTTCAGGTGTAAGCACTTTTATGAATCTGAAATCTTCTTTGCGTTCGTTCTTTACGACCAATTTTAATCACTCTTTGTGATAAGTTTGATCTTTGCCAAGAACGTGTATACGTTGCACATTGGTTTAGTAGGCCCTAAACGCATAGACTTTTACACGTTTAGGACATGTGCATCCTATTTCAGCCAAACCTCCTTAATCGCCTCTTACGACATGCGTGGCAGGTAACAGTGGTTCTATTCTTTACACCCCAAATTTGGGCCCCGGTAACCACTCAGGCGACATCTGAAATGAAATGGACTTCTATAAAGGTTCAGTAAATAATAAAAAAATCTCTATTGTCAGTTTGTGTAAAATCTATATTAGTTTTCATTCTCCTTGAGTAATAGAACTCAGATGTGTATCAAATCTCCGATAGAGATTCACCTTCTGTGTGTACCTGGAGTGTTACCTGGAGATCACAAAGCGTCACTTATGTCTACTAATAACTTGACATTCAGATTGTCGTCAGCTCGAGCAATTGCACTTTGTTCCGCTTCGTTTTGGTCTGTTGGCCTCCGCCATCCTGGCAACAATGATTTTATGTTTGGCTGCCCTCTAACAAAATCCAGATTTTTTAGAGGCACTGAAGCGGAAAGCTATCCAGACACACACAAAAGATACCAGCCAAAATATAAAATCGACAAGAATGAAACAGGGTTTGGTTTCTTTTTTTTTTCTTTTTGTGTGTGAAAAATCTATTACATTTTTGTGTGTTGAGGAGATATAAAAAAGCTGCAGTGCAAACAGTTTTCCTTTCTGCAAGGTCAAAGAGTCGGCCTACTTTTCACTCGGAACGATATATCAAAGTTTAATATCAACTTGAATGATAGCTATTGCGCCGCAGTGTCTACTTCTGACATATGAAAGCAAGTCATTGACAATAAATACACTGTACTATCTCCGGAGGCTACAGAGTTCATCATTATCATCATCAAGTAGCTTGTATCTTCCAGAACTTGGCTCCCATGACAGCAGTCCTGAAAACTATTTGTTCTGTGCAAGTTGACCGGGGTTAGCTGTAGTAATTCTAAGATCGTCAATAACATCTTGCATCCATCGTCTTCTATGTCTTCCTCTCATTCTTCTTCCAGACACCATTCCCTTCAAAATTATCTTCTCTGTGCATTCATGTTGTTTGATGTGTTCAGAATATTTAATTTTCCTTGATTTTATGCTCTTTGGTAGCCAACTTTCTTTTATATAAAACTGTTGAAGAACAAAAGCATTTGTTCTTTTCTCTGTCCATGATATTCGAAGTACTCTCCTATAGCATTTGTTTTCAAAGGGATTAATGATCTTAATGATGTGGTGTTACGGAGTCGAAATGTTTATACAATTTCTTGAACATATTACAGAACATATTACAGAACATATTACAGAACATATTACAGAACATATTACAGAACATATTACAGAACTTGTGTTGAAAGATGTGACTTACTACCAACATCAGAATCAATTAAATGTGACCTCTTTTGTTTAGATTAACGCCCTTGTGTTAGCAGTGCCCGCAAGGGAAGCAAAGAATAGTACCACCGCGACCTACAAGGCATGTCGTAAGAGGCGACTGAGGTAGGGGATTAGGGAAGGTACCCTAGTAAATAAAATCGTCGCAGAAATAGGACGTGCTGGCCTACTTGTAGACGCATAACTGACACAACGTACAGTCGCCCTTGGGCTCAGATCACATACAGATCACACAGAGTGGTTAACATGTGGTCGATATGGAACGTACCCTAGTAAATAAAATCGTCGCAGAAATAGGACGTGCTGGCCTACTTGTAGACGCATAACTGACACAACGTACAGTCGCCCTTGGGCTCAGATCACATACAAATCACACAGAGTGGTTAACATGTGGTTGATATGGAACGTTCGAAGAAGAAGATTAAAAATGTAATCCCAAGATATCGATAAATTGAAATCATTTTTTACATGAAATTGACAGCGTTTATCTTGTATCCATTCTTATCACCTTTGTGACTCGTGGAAGTTAGCAGGAAGTCACCTTGATAAGGAGTGTGCATGTTATATACGTTATCTTTTCACACCTGGTAATCGTTAAACAAACAGTGAACTTTCACCCGGACAATGTTAACTATTACTTAAACAAGGTCACCAGAGAATGTCTGTCAAAAAGGACTTGGACGGAGAATTACTGTATTTGTAAGTACCGTCAGCCATATCTACCATACATAGCAAGGGAAATAACTACAGTTTAGTCATATCCTTATCGAAGTAAAATATAAATGGAGTCTTTGAACAAGATTCAATTACCTACAAAATATTATCAGTGTCACTCACTATAGATTTGGTCTCTCTCTCTCTCTCTCTCTTTCGATCCCCGCCTAGATCGATGAAGCAAATTCTACTGTTGTTTTTAGGGACTTGGAGTCCCTCCGTACAGCTTCTCGCGAAGCTCTGTGTTATCGGGCCATGTTTCGTTTCTTAGGCCTGTTAACAACTGGCAGTCTTGCAGTATGTGCTCTACCGTCATGTCCGCCTTTTCACAGTGGCACAGGCTAGTTGTACCAATTTAAACTTTGTTGAACATTTGAGACTTGGTCTAAAAATATTGGTTACCAAAACCGAGGGACAGATGGACAGAGAGGGGAGCGTACAGCTCTGGACTGATGCAACAAGAGTCCCCACGAATCCATATATACGAAGCACTTTTTCCGCCCCTTTGAATTCGGGTGTTGTCATGGCTTCTAATATAGCACATCTGACTGCTTTTTTTGCGTACAGACTTGGGTTCCTTATTATCAGTTTCTCTCGCCATTCAGGCAAGCTTTATGCAGACTTTAGAGGTAATTGTAATTTAGATTCCATAGTAAAGGATGCGAAGACCATAACACGGTCATCTCCCTCACCTTATACTACATTTTAACACCGCAAGAGTAGAAGAGGAAAATGATGAAATGAGACGATGAGAGAACAGTACCTGTCTCTTGCTCTCTCTCTCGCGATCACCGCTTAGACTGATGTACCAGATTTCCCCATAAATCTCATTCATGTGGAAATCTGATTCATGTAGCCTTAGCATGGGTGTGTTTCGTCACATCTTCAGCGCCATTTGAAGCTGGTGCTTATCCTTCGGCGATGTGTCTGGTTTCAGCCAGTGTTTACTGGGTTCGCTCTCCGTCAGCCTTTGGTTGTCCCCAGCCTACCTGCAAGGCAGCATGTTATTATTTAGAAGTTAATTATTATTTTTATGTTTGTTGGTCCTGTCATCAGCGGTACACAGGACCCATTTACCATCAAACAAGCTGGATCTCATCAGCGGTACACAGGACCCATTTACCATCAAACAAGCTGGATCTTATCAACGGTACCCAGGACCCATTTACCATCAGACAAGCTGGATCTCATCAGCGGTACACACGTCCCATGTGCCATCAAACAAGCTGGATCTTATCAGCGGTACACATGACCCATTTACCATCAAACAAGCTGGATCTTATCAACGGTACCCAGGACCCATTTACCATCAGACAAGTTGGATCTCATCAGCGGTACACACGTCCCATGTGCCATCAAACAAGCTGGATCCCATCAGCGGTACACACGTCCCATGTGCCATCAAACAAGCTGGATCCCATCAGCGGTACACACGTCCCATGTGCCATCAAACAAGCTGGATCTTATCAGCGGTACACAGGACCTATTTACCATCAAACAAGCTGGATCTTATCAACGGTACCCAGGACCCATTTACCATCAGACAAGCTGGATCCCATCATCGGTACCCAGGACCCATGTGCCATCAGACAAGCTGGATCCCATCAGCAGTACCCAGGACCCATGTGCCATCAGACAAGCTGGATCCCATCAGCGGTACCCAGGACCCATGTGCCATCAGACAAGCTGGATCTCATCAGCGGTACGCAGGACCCATGTGCCATCAGACAAGCTGGATCTCATCAGCGGTACCCAGGACACATGTGCCATCAGACAAGTTGGATCTCATCAGCGGTACACATGACCCATCAGACAAGCTGGATCCCATCAGCGGTACCAAGGACCCATGTGCCATCAGACAAGCTGGATCTCATCAGCGGTACGCAGGACCCATGTGCCATCAGACAAGCTGGATCTCATCAGCGGTACCCAGGACACATGTGCCATCAGACAAGTTGGATCTCATCAGCGGTACACATGACCCATCAGACAAGCTGGATCTCATCAGCGGTACCAAGGACCCATGTGCCATCAGACAAGCTGGATGTAAACCATCTAAAGACGACAGATTGACTTCATTGCTGATGGTTTGACCCCGCTCGGTCCCTCTTGCCAGAAATGGCACGCCATCTGTCGAGAGTATTACACAAAGCACGTACCCCGTAGCTTTCGCAGCAATCCTAGTGATCTCCGAAAAAAAACTCACATATGACTCGGTCTGGATTCGAACCTACATCCTTCAGAACGCCAAGCATACATTTTAACCACTTTACAATAGAGCCCCACCCCATTGTTTCTCCCCCATTAACAAACTGGCATCCTGTCCACTCTGCCTCTGCCCTAACCACGGAACGATCACGTCCCACTATGACCATATGTCATAAGATGTATTATTTTGACAACTTCACTATTCAAAACCATATTTCACCTGTACACGAACAAGTAGGTCAGTGTCTTTTTAACTATACTTCACAGTATCGTTAAACTTCATACCTGGTCCGATACATTCACGAGCTACCATACCCGATCTCTTGATTGACTGCTGTGGCTTTAACTTGCCTCTTTATGAAATGGCCTTCTTTGTACGATCCAGAAAACAGCCAGGTAAAATCAACACCTTCATACTCCATTTTCTCCACTTTTCAGTGTGTACACACACGTTCCAAAAACGTAACCGTCTTAAAAGAAAGGTATTTCTAAGATCAGGCGGTATAAGCGACCGTCCAAATGCGACGCTAACTAGAACATTGAATAAAGAATATCTTGAGGCGCGGGAGTTTCACTTCAAGAAGCTAACAAAAGGGAACATCAAAAATCTTTTGTGCCCTCTAAGATTTAACATAATAAGTAAACCAGGGTCAGTCAACCATGTTATGTTAGACACGTTCCTGGTATTTTTCAAGTGTCTCACTTAAGAATGATGCTGTCTGCAGTTGTGCACCTGAAGGGAAAAGTTAACGTTTGGTTGTAGTAGATTTTCCGCTACGCAGAACCAGGCGCAACATTGTGTACTGTCCTTAAGAAGCGAATGAAATCTTTGACTAGTAACGTAATTTAAACATATGAATGCAGATCTGTACAAATATGAACACACAGACTAGGCATACATTGATCAACAATATACATAACAATATGCGTGTATATTTGTAATAGAAAATCAACAACTCACTTACTCAGGTTGATGATTTCTTCTTCTTCTTCTTCTCTTCCACCATTTACATCTTTATAGAAGCGTTGGGAGGGGGTTGTGATCTTGTGTGTGCTTGTTGGTACTTTGTAAGCTGATATTCATTTTCGTATATATCCTATATTAATGTATGGCTCGGAAACATGGACAATGAACAAGCAGTTAGAAGACAGAATTGATGCATTTGAGATGTGGATATATAGAAGAATAAGCAGAGTTTCATGGACAGAAAAACAGACAAATAAACAAGTTTTATGAAAACTAGGCATGAAGAAACAATTATTAAGAGAAATAAAATTGAGACAAGTAAAGTATTTTGGGCACATAAAAGGCATGACACCATGATAAAACATTTACTAGAGGGGAAGTTGAGGGAGGAAGAGCAAGAGGAAGACCGAGAGATAAGTGGGAGGAAACTTTAAGAAATGGACAGGTTACAGTCTGGCAGTGTGCAACACCAAGGCGAAAGACAGAGGATGCTGGAGATTCATTGCAGCCAACCTTCGATGTGGAGACGGCACCTGATGATGATGATTCATTTTCGTAAGGCTGTTCTTGATGCCGTCGCTCCAACTTTTGCGTGGTCTTCCTCTTGCTTTGTACTCATTATACTTTTCTGTGTGGCTCTCTGTGGTAGACAATACCATGCAGGGCATTCTTGGCAGGTGTCCAAACCATTTAATCTATTGTTCTTTTATGAATTGCATGATTGGTTTCACATCCAGTCTTCTTCTGATTTCTTCATTTCTAATTTTGTCTCTTATTGTTACACCTGCAGCTCTTCTAAGATACCTCGTCTCTGTCGTTATGATTTTCCGCTCATTAGCTGCTGTTATTGGCCATGTTTGATGGTTACGTCCTGTAAAGGATATGTCACGATTTAAATTTAATGAGGGTTGGCAATGATGACCTGTAATGTGGGCTTGTAATGAGGATATGTAATAATTGTTTGTAATGACAGCCTGTAATGTGGATCAGTAATATGGGTCTGTAATGATGATCTGTGCACGCCTGTCTAGCGTGTTCGTAGCGCGTTAGACGATGGGTATCAAGCCCCCTGTGAGTGCTTTTAAAATCCGCGGGCTGGTAGAAAAGCGACATGTTCTCCAGATTTACGATGTTCTTGGCACTGAACCGAAGGTTTACGATGTCCATGACACCGAGTCGAAGAGCTAAAAGCTCAAGTGCTTCTGGATCGGGAAAAAATGAGGATCTGTAAATATGATATGTAATGACAATAAAGGCGTGGTTCTTCAGGTCCATATAATGCGAAGAGAAGGTTTAGAACATTTGGTAACAACAGGTAAATAAATCAAGGTTCTTCAGACATATAATGCGAAGAGAAGGTTTAGAACATTTGGTAACAACAGGTAAAAATTCAGGGAAGGAGAGATCGCGGAAGACAGAGGGAGAAGATGCTGGATGGCCTGACATCATGGCTCGACACAAGATCGACGTCAGAACTGATTACATGCACCAAACAGAGAGTTGTGGAGATACATGATCTCCTACGCCGGCAGGCATGGCACTTGATTGATTGATTGATGATATGTAATTGGGGCTACTTGTTTCGATAATACAATTGGGACGAGAGTTAACATAAAAAATATTGAGACAAGTCAAGACGGATGTTTTTGCATGTTCTTTATCATTGGAAAAAAAGCAAAGGTCTTTATAAATATTAAGCAACGAAATGAAAAGATCATTTAACAAAAAACGAAAAGACAGAAACGAAAAAAGCGAGTCTTTTTGAGGGCTTGTTTTAGGATATATTATCAACAAATATTCAAAATCAAGGTTAACAACTTGCGAATAATGAAAGTAACAATTGGAGTAATGATGACTCAGCTACACACGGCGTTATCATTAGAGATTGTACATACAAAAACTAGGTTGTTGCAACACGTATGGTAGCATCGTACAAGAATGTAAGGGGTTCGTCTAGGGCAGCGTTTCCCAAAGTGGGCGGTACCGCCCCCTATGGGCGCTGAAGCCTTCCAGGAGGGCGATGGTGGTTCAGAAGCATTTGGGGGCAGTTAATGTATTGTGATTTTGCGATTGAATAATCATTAAAAATGTGAATTCTACATTTTAATTCATTATATGCCCATCTTACACGATCCATTTTTTCATCAATTTTCTATTTCTTGTATATAATCATTTGAAAATTGACCATGAATGACAGAACTATATATCAATTTTCTATGTCAAAGTTAAAATACATCATATATATATATATATGGAGGGGATGGGGGCGGCGGGGGCGTTGGCAAACTGTTATAATGGGGAGGAGAGCGTGACCAAGTTTATGTCGTGAAAAGTGGGCGATGGGCCGAAAAAGTTTAGGAATCTATGGTCTAGGGTAGTTCAGAAGGTCGTGAGTTCGAATCCGGATCCGTCATTATGTTTGCGAGTGCATTTTTACAGAGACCCTAAGATTGTTGCTTGGGGCTACGGAGTTCGTGCTTTGTGCAATACTCTCGGCAGGTGGCGTGCCATTTCTGATGAGAGGGACCGATCCGTATGGGGTAAAACCCGGTGCAATGAAGTCAATTCTTTAACTTAGACCTTGTTAGACTTATTCTATCTACTCCGCAACAATGAATATTTTCACGGTTATGTACCTTTGATCATTCATCTCTTTTTAGAACTGACAGCTCAGACGTAAATTACGTTTGCTGTTGATCCTCCTCATCATCATCATCATCATCATCAAATAGCTTGTCCTGAGCATAACTTTGGCACCCCAATAGTCAGTCAGAATATTTCTCTCTCTAATATGCCTCTGCATCTGTCATGCTCAAATCATCAGTTACATCCTGAATTCATCTTTTCCGTGGTCTTCCTCTTCTCTTCTTCACCAGGATACCTCCTTCCATAATTGTCTTCTCCAACCCTTCGTGTCTCTTTATATGTCCAAAATATTTAAATTTGTTATCCATGTGGACAAGCGCATCAGACTGCAGATCACATACTTCAAGACTGCCCACAATATTATATACTGAGGCAAACTCACTGGCCTAATGAAACAACACTCGACAGAAAACTACACAGATCTCTTCTTTTTCTTCTTTTGTTGTCACACTGTTACCAGGTTATTGCCCAGTGTCGTGGTTTTCTGTTTTGTCTTGCACTGTTCTGGTGGCTTGGGTGATTGTTATTTTTGCCATTTGACAGGATTCTGCTACGCCATCTAACCATCTTTTTCGTGGTAGTTCTCTTGCCTTCTTCCCTGATGTTCTGTTGTAGAAGACTCTGTATACTGTGGAGTTTGGATGCATTCTTATTAAGTGGCCAAACCACTTCATTCTTTGTTTATCTATGTAATTCAAGCACGGTTTTGTGCCAACTTTCTTTCTTATGCTGATGTTGGTGACTGTCTTTTCTTGTGTTGTTGGTAATTTTTCGCAGGCAACGCATTTCACATGTAGTTATTTTTGTGACTGCGCTTTGCTCAATGTCCATGTTTGGCTCTGGTAACACAAAGTAGGTATGAAAATGCCGTTGATCATCTGTTACTAGCTGTCAGTGAAATTTTAGTGCCTAACAATGGGCTAGCTGGTAGTTACGCATTTGTTTCTAAATTCTAACCTCACGAACCTCCGTGTGAGCTACAAAAGATAGTGAAGTTTATACAAGAGACAACATTGAATATATAGACAATATTTTAAGCGAATGAAAAGAAGGAAGGATACAAGAGACAACATTGAATATATAGACAATATTTCAAGCGAACGAACGAAAGGAAGGATACAAGAGAGAACATTGAATATATAGTCAATATTTTAAGCGAATGAAAAGAAGGAAGGATTTTAATTTTCGAATTTTTTTTTGGTCGCAATACGAACGTTCGCCACTTTATTCATTTAGCCACTAACTCGTTTAAATTTAGTCTTCAGTTTGTTTGTAAAAGGCGGAAGCCACAGCGGGTAGATTACAAATCAGAGGCGTAACCACAATGTATCTCCTACTGATCGTGGTGTGTCAAGAAGGCAAAGATCGGGACCAAAAACGTAGATTTTCAAAGAAAAATAAACATTGAGGGCAACTCTTTTTCTCACTTGAAATTTTCACACGTTTTCATCCGATACGTGTCATTTTGTAAACCCTGCCTTCGCTAAATTATTCAATAGTGACAGACATTTTTGGTTTTAAAAAAAAAAATTTTAGGACTGCTGCTTTTGAGAATAGTGATTTCAGTGCTCGTTTTGCAATTTCCTGTAAGTTAGAAAGTTCGTTTTTTTAGGTTTGTGTTTTTAGTTGGGAGCGGACATTTTCTTCTTTCCCTTCGAACGCTTCAAATCGACCACTTGTTAAACCACTCTTTGTAATTTGTATGTGATCTGAGCTGAAGAGTGGTTATACGTTGTGCCAGTTATGCACCTACAAGTAGACCAGCACATTTGATTTCTGCGGCACTTTTTATTTACTAGGGCAGCTTCAATTGACCTCTACCATAGTCACCTTTTACGGCATGCCTTGTAGGTCGCAGTGTTACTATTCTTTGGAATCTTGTTCTTCTTCTTCTTCTTTGCGTTCGTTCTTTACGACCAATTTTAATCACTCTTTGTGATATGTTTGATCTTTACCAAGAACGGGTATACGTTGCACATTGGTTTAGTAGGCCCCTAAACGCATAGACTTCTACACATTTAGGACACATGCATCCGATTTCAGCCAAACCTCCTTAGTCGCCTCTTACGACATGCATGGCAGGTAACAGTGGTTCTATTCTTTACATCCCAAATTTGGGCCCCGGTAACCACTCGGGCGTGGAATCTTGTTAATCACACACCCAATATCGTCTACACCATGGGTTCCCAAGTGGGCGGTACCGCCCCCAGTGGGGCTGAAGCCTTCCAGGGCGGGGGGCTGTGATAGTGTGATCAGAAGCATTTGGGGAACGTTTTTTTCGTGATTGAATAATCATAAAAAATTTGAATTCTGCATTTAAATTCATCTCATGCCCATCTTACACGATCCATTTTATCATCAATTTTCTGTTTCATGGACATAATCATTTGACAATTCACCATGTATGACAGAAATATATATCAATTTTCTATGTCAAAGTGAAAGTACAGCATGTCTGGGGGTTGGGGGTGGGCGTTGGCAAACTGTTATAATTGGGGGCGTTGGCAAACTGTTATAATGGGGAGGGGTGTTAGAAAGTTTATGTCGTGGAAAGTGGGCCGAAACAGTTTGGGAACCTATGGTCTACACTCTCAAAGCTGTGCACACACACACACACCTAACATCATACACACTCTCAGAGCTGTGCACACATACACACACCTAACATCATACACACTCTCAGAGCTGTGCACACATACACACACCTAACATCATACACACTCTCAGAGCCGTGCACACACACCTAACATCGTCTACACTCTCAGAGCTGTGCACGCATGTGTGTCCAGGTCTCCTGAATGGGAGCCTCGCGTTAATCCATTCGGTCTGTCGGTCTTCATCTTTCTTCTATTAAGAGATCAAATTGTGGACAACATATAAAAGACACACACACACTATAGACCTCAGTGTTGACATCCTTCTCCAGATAAAATCATAAAAATAAATTAAACGTTTTACAAAAGAGAAAAAAAAGTGTCCCAGGTTGAGATTTCATCGCGACACCTTCAACACTACAGTCACCTAACTTCTATTTTCGTGTTTTCTTTGTGTGACTGCCAACTCTCACCGAAGCCTGGATTCTAGGTGTGTGATTTTAAAAAAATTTCAAACTTTGAAAAATTTAGGCAAAAATCCCGCTTGAACAGATCGTTGAGGAGGAGCACAGGGCGTATTTGCATGTTGATGTATGGCTTATGCTTGAAATCGTATCTTTAAATTTTTTTTTTTTAAAACGGTCTTGTATCATTTTAGGGTTTGAAATGAGATGCCTAAGTAAAGTTACAAATAGTGCAAGAAAAGACAGTCCCAACATTAGCATAAAAAAGGAAAATTGGAATAGAACTTTGCTTAATCTGAGCCAAAGAGCGATTGTACGTTGCGCCAGTTTTGCGGGTACAAGTAGGTCAGCACATCTAATTTCTGCACCGCTTTTTATTTACTAAGGTAACTTTCCTAGGTCCCTACTTCAGTCGCCTCTTACCGAAGTGCAATAATGATGGTCATATCAAACAGAATTGAGAACTTTTTTATGAGTCTCCCGTAGACTCTCTGCCAACCATGGAGATCTATTTACAAATCTCATTTCACACTTTAAGAGGTCTCTGTGGCGTAGTGGTTAGTCCTGCCTTGTAGGTAGCAGTGGTACTATTCCTTGCTCCCCTTGCGAGCCTTGACAACACACAGGCGATATGCTGATATCTATTTCTAGTTTTATCTTCGCCTTGAGGTACTTCAATACGAACTTCAAATTGAACGTCGGTTGTCAATTATATTCAACATTTCCTGCCTATTGAAACGGTTGGTGCATTCTGGAAAATATGTGTTTTTTAAGCATTCACATCTTGACTTTCTCCATTTCCTTTAGTGTGTATATGTTTCCGTTGACTACCATATGACCCGTGTCTCACCTATGACTGGCTTCTCAGCTTGACCCTAACATGGCAGGTGGAAATTGGCAGGTGAGAAAGGCATTCTGTCAATCAGCAACAATGGCGACAGGTCACGGATGAGGTGGGATGATATCTGAAGTAGTTGAATAGAGATCCGGGCTGTCAGTCACCTGAGAGGTACTGGGGTCCTCGCGCAAGTGTGGGACGGAAAAGTGGTAAAAAAGGCTATAGGAGAAATAGTGACCTTTTCTAACTCACTTAAAGAACAATGAAGTGACATTGAACTGGTTAAAGACATAATTTGGCACAAGAGCGTTACTGACCGTCTTAATCAACAAATGGACAACACTGTAATTAAGTGTGAAATTGATTGATTGATTGATTGAACCACGCTCATTGCGTCTCGGGTGTGCTCCGATCTCTTTCTGACATAGAAAGTTTCCAGCGGAAGTGCAAGAACTATGTAGCACCGACGAGGTCCACGATGTAATTTTTGAAGATGGTAAAATATATATATTTTTCTCAATATTTCAAATGAATGTTTACCCAGGGCAGCGGCTTTCCAGCCTTCTCTTCTTGATTTTGAACTGCCAAGGGTTCTTTTACGTGCTGGGTGTGCTGGCCTTCTTGTAGGCGCATAACCAGCACAACGTACAATCGCTCTTAGGCTCAGATCACATACAAATCACATAGAGTGGTTGACAAGTAGTCGATATGGAGCGTTCGAAGAAGAAGAAGACATACTGAAGCCCCATAGAAGAAGCTATACTGAAGCCCCATAGAAGAAGCTATCTAAGCCCCATAAAAGAAGCTATACTGAAGCCCCATAAAAGAAGCTGAGACTGCAAACTAACCTGGAGAACTCTGCAGACTTTATTCTGACGGCAGACATTATGTTCTAGTATGATCAAATATGTGAGAGTCTGTAGCTCAAGCGGTAGTGAGCTCGATCCAAACCCAAGCGTACCTGGTTCAAACCCCACGGTGGACAAGTTTGGAAGCAAATTCGTTGCTGTGGGATTTTTACAAAAGGTAAACATAGACCTCACCGTTCAGAAAGCAATGGCAAACTACTGAACGTATAAGTGGTACCTAGAAAATCAACGACTCGTTTACTGTGGTTGATGGCTACGTCCTGTGAAGGATATGCCACGATTTTCATTTCATGATCAAATTTAACTGATACAAAAATATGAATTTCAAGGTAGGTCGATTCCCAAGTCTATCCTTCTGATAATAGGTGTCAGACTTTCTTTGTTAGAGAAACATTTTGACTCGTCGCAGTAGCCACCATGTAAGTGATCTATCCCTGACACTTTCAGCTGGATTAATAGGAATAAGAACCTAGGGGATTGCTTTGAGTGCGGAGACGGTGGTTCAAACCACAGCCAACTCTAGATAACTAGGCCAGACAAATGACCGGGTAATCCCTGACCTAGATCAGAGAAGGGGCTGGAAAATATATATGTTTGATAGAACACTGCAAGCTTTTTCCAATTTTACTCAATTCTGTGAGTCTATGGTTATTTATTGGTGAAAAATATTCATTATATTGATATTCCTTATTGTTAAACTTAACTTGTTGGATAATATAACTTCGAGTTAGCATTTTGTGTTGATTTTAAAATGAATTCGTCTATATACACCAATACTGGAATGCGAGGTCACGTGGTGTAGTTGTGGTCCGATTTCCCATAAATCTTACCTGAGTCCGAAGACCCATAAGTTTATAGTTGGCTCTGCTCAAACTCTGTCTATATATTTGTTTTCTATTAAAAGGGTCAAGGACGGAATTTATACCTACCGGATTCTCGAAAAATTCAATTTTTATTTTTCTTGTTTGTTGGCCTACACGCTCTGATATCTTCTTCTTCTTTACGTTCGTTCTTTAACACCAATTTTTAATCACTCTTTGTGATATGTTTGATCTTTGCCAAGAACGTGTATACGTTGCACATTGGTTTGGTAGGCCTCTAAACGCATAGACTTCTACACGTTTAGGACATGAGCATCCTATTTCAACCAAACCTCCTTACTCGCCTCTTACGACATGCCTGGCAGATAACAGTGGTTCTATTCTTTACACCCCAAATTTGAGCTCTGGTAACCACTCGGGCGACACGCCTGATATAACCAACAAAAGGTTTGTCCTTATGTTGAAAGGGACATGCCTCGACCTAAAGAGGCTTTTAACTCTCTACATAAACAATATTAACAAACACAGTTCAATGAAAATACCAATTGACCGATCCCTAATCGATTTGGAACATAAAATATATTTGGTTATTTCCCTTTGATCAAATAATGACAGGACATCCCAAGTCTCTGTGAGGTTATGTGCCCCGTTCTCGTGCCAAAGGTACCAGGTTCGCTCCTCGTGGAGCCATCTGGATAATTTTCTAGAGATCCCTAATTTTAGTGTAGGTGAAATCGAGTTCCTAGTCCTATCGAAGATGGACGATAAAACGTAGGTCCGTGTTCAATTTGAGCAGTAAAAGAACAATTGACAGCTCAAAATCGAGAACAGGCTGGAAACCCGCCGACCAGGCAAAATTCATTAGAAAACATTAAAAATAAAATTCCTACAATAATATCTTCACCGTCTTCAAAATTACATCGGGGGCCCTCGCCGGTGCTACTGAGTTTCTGTAGCTGAGATCATCCTGAGTAAGAAAGAAATCGGAGCACACATGGCTACTCACTGAAGTGCAATGATGATGGTCCAATCAATCAAACAATTAATCAATTAATCAATCAATCAATCATACCTTGGTAGCATAATAATCAGAAACGAGCTTTGCTGAGAGAGGCAAGAAATATCTGACTCAGGTCCATGGAAGAGATTGAGAGAGATGTCCAGCATAGAGAGTTATAGAGAAATGCTTGCAGACCCCATGTAACGTATAACGGTACAGGAAATTATTAATACTATTATGTGCTTGCAAGGAGCTGTGGGTTTTAGAGTTGGGACGCTACATTTAAGCTACACTGCATCAGAGATAGCTCTAGCCAACAGTTGACTTCACCATCCTTCCTTTCTTCCTTTCGTTTATTCGATCGCTTGAAATATTGTCTATACACTCATTGTTGTCTCTTGTATCCTTCCTTTCTTTCGTTCCTTCGCTTGAAATATTGTCTATTTATTCAATGTTGTCTCTTGTATCCTTCCTTTCTTTCGTTCACTTGAAATATTGTCTATTTATTCAACGTTGTCTCATGTATAAACTTCACCGTCTTTTATAGCTCCCACAGAGGTCTGTGTAGTTTTCTGTCCAGTGTTGTTTCTTCTTCTTCTTTGCGTTCGTTCTTTACGACCAATTTTAATCACTCTTTGTGATACGTTTGATCTTTGCCAAGAACGTGTATACGTTGCACATTGGTTTGGTAGGCCCCTAAACGCATAGACTTCTACACGCTTAGGACACATGCATCCGATTTCAGCCAAACCTCCTTAATCGCCTCTTACGACATGCATGGCAGGTAACAGTGGTTCTATTCTTTACACCCCAAATTTGGGCCCCGGTAACCACTCGAGCGCCAGTGTTGTTTCGTTATGCCAGTGAGTTCGCCTCAGTATATCATATTCGGGCAATCTTAAAATATGTGCTCTGCAGTCTGATGTGCATGTCCTCATGTACACATGGATGAATTGCCAATCTTGAATTGTGTATACATGTGGCTGCGGAGTTGATTGTGTCCTGTTCTAAGGGCAGAATTATAACTTGTTCTAATGACTTCATCATAAAACCTATCTGATGGTAAGTATAATCGTACAAATAACGATCGCAGAAAGAATATGAAGACTTCAACATGTGTAACAAAAAGTATAATTTCATTGAAAGCAAGTACAGAAATCGCGTGTTCGTAGCAAGTTGGACGATGGGTGAAAAGGCCCCTGTGAGTGCGGTTCAATTCCGCGGGCTGACAGAAAAGCCACAGGTTCTCCGGATTTACAGTGTTTGTAGCACCGAACCGAAAGGTTACGATGTCCATGTTACCAAGCCGAAGAGCTTAAAGCTCAAGTGCTTCTGGATCAGAAAAAAAAGTTAATTGTATATCCTTTACAGGACTTTGCGAATCAACCCCAGCTTTTTAACGTGTGTTTGTGATATTTCTAGACATTATTACGTTCAGTAGTTTGCCATTGCTTTCTGAACGGGTGATACCATCGTCCTTTTGTAAAAATCCACGCGAAACAATTCGCGACCAAACTGTCCGCAGCGTGATTCGAACTCAGAACGTCGAGGTTAATAGACCGAGTTCCCTATCCCTAAGTCACAGATGCCACCGGTTACTATTGGTTAGAATTGTATTTCTTCTTCTTCAAACGCTCCATATCAATCACTTGTTAACCACTCTTTGGGATTTCTATGTGATCTGAGCCTAAGAGCGATTGTACGTTGTGCCAGTTAGCGCCTACAAGTAGGCAAACACATTCAATTTCTGCGATGCTTTTTATTTACTAGATTAGCTTCTAATCCCTACCTTATTCTTCTCTTACCGCCCGTGTATTGCCGGGACCCGCAGTTGGAGCAAAGAATAGTTACACTGCGACCTACGTGGCATGTCGTAAGAGATATCTAAGGTAGGGTTTCGGATACCACCCTAGTAAATAAAAACAAACATCGCAGAAATCGGATGTGCTAGCTACTTGTAGGCGCATATCTGTCACAACGTACAATCGCTCTTAGGCTCAGATCACATAAAAATAAAAAGAGTGGTTTAGCAGGTGGGCGATATGGAGCGTTCAAAGAAAAAATCATCTATTACGACATGCCTTGTAGGTCGCAGTGGTAAGTAAAGAAGGAACCCTTTCATACCTTGTAGTATATAGGTCAATACAGTGTTAGGCCTGTATTTTTCATTGACCGTCGGCACACGATGGGTGATGTGGTCAGCATCACACCGGCCGCCTTTACTTTCCCAGAGCATGTCTGGTACCCAGTTGAGGCTGGGTCGACCTGAGAGCCGTCGTGGTCAGGAAAAATTTCACACACATTGCGGGAGCTGAACCCAGACCACCAGCCTTGCGACGCGAGTTCACTAACAACTACGCTACAGCGGCTCTTCTAGGTCGCAGTGGTACTATTCTTTATTGCACTGTAGACCCCGACAATACACATGCAGAATTGAGATTCCTTGTTCAGTCTGGCAATCTGTTTCCTGTTTTCCTCCTCGCTTCTTCCAGAGAAATCAATATGCAATAATTAGCCATATTATCCAATAGCAACTGAATTTCAAGAAATTGCTTCTGTCTCCTAACTTGCCTGGCAGTCAGAGACGGACATTTTGATCCCATGATTTGTGTATGGTGTCATGTTTGCACATTTGATAACAAAGACGAAGCCGATGATTCAACAAAGGAGAGGGGAACTTATGCAAATGTCTGCCGAATATTAGGACAAGAGAACAACGTAAATATAATTTGGCAGATTTTCTAGATAAGAGGAAGATTATGTTACAGACAAATTGGATGGGTCTGTTAGTTAATTTGGATGTTATGACATAGGAAAATTGGACAGATAGATCATTTGGAGGTTTTGTCATAGGAAAATTGGACAGATAAAATATATATTTTGGAGGTTTTGTCATAGGAAAATTGGGCAGATAAAATATATAATTTGGAGGTTTTGTTATAGGATAATTTGGAGGTTTTGTCATAGAAAAATTTAACAAATAAAATATATAATTTGAAGGTTTTGTCATAGAAAAATTGGACAGCTCTATTAGATCTTCTTCTTCTTCTTCGAACGCTCCATATCGACCAATTGTCAACCACTCTGTGGGACTTGTATGGATCTGAGCAAGCGCGATTGTTCGTTGTGCCAGTTACGCCTACAAGTAGTCAGCACATCCGATTTCTGCGCTGGTTTTTTATTTACTAGGGTAGCATCCCTATGGCCTACATTAGCCGCCTCTTACGACATGCATTGTAGGTTGCAGTGGTACTATTCTTTTGCTTCCTTGCAGGCCGCACCACTACTGGGTTTTGACGAATATAAAGGAGGCCAAGTACTTGACTTTTTGACGAAATAACATAATTTGGTTTGATCGTAATAATGAAACACAATTTGGTTTGATCGTAAATGAAAAAAATTTGAGTATAATGAAACACAATTTGGTTTAATCCATTGGTATTAATAATGAAACACAATTTGGTTGATCGTATAATGAAACACAATTTGGTTTGATCGTAATAATGAAACACAATTGTCGTTGAAAATTTGATCTAATAATGAACACAATTTGATCGAATAATTAACACTTTTGATCGTAATAATGAAACACAATTTGATCAATTTTGATCGTAATAATGAAACACAATTTGATCGAAGAAAAAATTTGATCGTAATAATGAAACACAATTTGATCGTAATAATGAAACACAATTTGATCGTAATAACGAAAGTAAGAACAGCGATAACCTGATGGTTAGTTCACTCGCTTCTTATAGGCATGGTCAGGGTTCATTTCCACAGTTACCTCTGAAGCCGCAGAAAGTACGCCTGTATGGCAGGGGACACTGATAATAAGGAATCATGCTTCACGCAAAAATCAGTCAGAAGCGCACTACCCGGCGCCTGACTACGCTTGAATTTATAGTGGACGAACTCAAGAAGAAGAAGTATAATTTCCCCAGTATGAGTGGAATTATTTTCCGATGATAATAGCTCTCAGTTGTAGCTATCTTCTTCTTCTTCTTCTCGTTCGCTGATGTTCAATATCTACACAATGAGTCCAGTTCTCTGGATGTATGTTGTTGTGTTTGTTAGTTCATCAATGCTTTTTTTTTTTTTTTTTCGATCCAGAAGCACTTGAGATTTTCAGCTCTTCGGCTCGGTGCCATGGACATCGTAACCCTTCGGTTCGGTGCCACGAAGGAAGGAGAATTCATTGGTGCTTTTTCATGTCTGCCCAGGTTGAACCTTCTCGTCGCTATGTTCAATGTCTAACGGCGCTCTGATGCACGTGTGGGTAGGGTTCATCAATGCTTCCAAAGAGCTTTGTGTTGATGTATGTCTCTGTTGGCCAGTGTTCTTTCCAGTTTCATCAGGTGACAATCATGCAGGATGTGTTCTGGGAGTCTGTGTTGTCTGTCCACATGCATATGTGTATCTTCTTCTTCTTCTGTTTTGCGTTCGTCCTCTACGACCAATTTTAATCACTCTTTGTGACATGTTTTTGATCTTTGCCAAAACATGTATACGTTCACATTGGTTTGGTAGGCCCTAAACGCATATACTTCTACATGTTTAGGACACATGCATTCGATTTCAGCCAAACCTCCTTAGTCGCCTCTTACGACATGCGTGATAGGTAACAGTGGTTGTATTCTTTACACCTCAAATTTGGGCACCGGTAACCAGTCGGGTGGCACATGTGGATGATGGAACTAGTTTTAGTCTGTGTGTCTGTTCAGTCTGTTGTGTCCAGTTCTGAGTCGAAACAAATATCGTAAGACCAGACGTAACAATTACCCGGCATAAACTGACATAGTCGCTATAACAGTAAAGATGCCCGCCTGCCCAGCGTGTTCGTAGAGCGTTGGACTGCGGGTGACTAGCCCTCTGTGAGTGCGGATAATTCCGCGGGCTGGCAGAAAAGCCACAGGCTCCCCAGATTCACTGTGTTCGTGGCACCGAACCGAAGGGTTACGATGTCCATGGCACCAAGCCGAAGAGCTGAAACTCAAGTGCTTTGGATCGGAAAAAAAAGAGCAGTAGAGATATAACTCTGGTCTTTAGTAACCAGGCAACACGAACGCCCTCTAGGTAATGAAGGGGAATAACCCAACGTTTGACTTAATTTGAAATGAGAGTTATCCCCAAACAGTACAAGCAACATACTTGTTCTCTTAAGTAACGCTTTGTTTCTTGTTCAAAAGACGATCACTTTTTCTAGTTCCGGCGCATATTTTTATCATTCTTTTCCAAGCTGGAACCGATGCCATTAATTTATTTAACAAAACTAACTCACATGAGCGTGTTTTTCTCCAATACTGGAATGAGCTACTGCGATTAAGTTGTGATGATTTCAATTGATTGGACAAGTCAATATGAACTCCAGGTGACGGAATTACTAACGATGGTGTGACTTGACATTGCGTGTTGGTAGGTCAAAGATGATTATTTGTTCGGTAGTGAGGCTGTTCTTTTGTTAAGTTATCCATGCGAGTCGGCCTTATGTTGCCGGGGATTGTAAGGGGAGAAACGAATAGTAACACCGCCCGAGTGGTTATCGGGGCCCAAATTTGGGGTGTAAAGAATAGAACTACTGTTACCTGCCACGCATTTCGTAAGAGGCGAGTAAGGAGGTTTGGCTGAAATCGACATGTATCTAAACGTGAAATATATGTTAGGTCCACCAATGCAACGATCCCGTTGGAAAGATCAAACATATCACAAGTGATTAAATGTCAAGACGAACGAGAAAAAACCAACATATCATCGTCTAACGCGTACGAACACGCTGAAGGCGGTCGTGACACAATGCAAACTTTCTAGGCGAAATAATTCAGCCGAGACTTCTACAAAGGGACAAAATTACAAACTTTCTTATCAAGCGCTGGAATAAAACCCCACCAGCCGAGACTTCTACAAAGGGACAAAATTACAAACTTTCTTATCAAGCGCTGGAATAAAACACCAAAAGACAGTAGAGAACCCTACAAGGGGAAACAATTAAAAAGTTCACTTTTCTGTCCAGGAAAAATAGTGCAAACACACACAAACCTTCTCGGATCGAAACAATGTCAACTGTGGTCATCTCAAGGGACTTGTCATGTCCATAATGTGGACAGTTTTTCAACCATTCTGTCAACGTCTGGAGGAGAGTCTGACCGATGGATTAGAGCGTTCAATTCACGGTAAGGCCAAATATCTTTTTCTGTTGTGGGCATAATGAAATATTCTAACCTGAACAGCTTCGTGGGGACTGTACTAGCCAAGTGGCCATTAAATTTCTCATGATCACGTCCAACCTGCCCTACAACGCCCTAATACAGGTAGTAATGATAGTTTTTTTTATAACCAGAATCACTTAAGATAGTACCTCTTGAATAATGATTCATTGATTGATTGGTAGGACCATCATCATTGCACTTTGGTGAGTAGCCATGTGTGATCCGATCTCTTTCTTATACAAGAATATCTCAGCGGCAAAGCACGAGCTCCGTAGCACCCCGATATAATTTAGAATATTGTTTTGGGGTCTCTGTGGCTGAGTGGTTAAGCCCTTTGCCTTGCGATTCGAACATCGTGTGTTCGAATCCGGACCGCAGCCTTCTGTTCACGAGTGCAGTTTTTCCAGAGACCCTAGAATTGTTGCCGGAGCTACGGAGTTCGTGCTTTGTGCAATACTCTCGACAGGTGGCTGCCATTTCTGGTGACCTACTTGTTGGCGCACAACTGGCAACGTTCAATCGCTCTTAGGATCGGATCACATACAGATCACAAAGAGTGGTTAACAAGTGGTCGATATGGAGTGTTCTTCTTCTTCAGCGATCTCGGGTATCATGCGCTTCATTTACTTCTTCTTCTTCATCTTTCAACTTCCAATGGAGCACAGGTCTTCAACAAACTTCTTTCAGCTCTTCCTCTATCTTGCCATCCCTTCCAATTCTTTCCATGTTTTACCTATCCTTTTAATATCAGCCTCCAGCTCTCTTCTCCAGGTCTGTCAATGTCTTCCCCTACTCCTCTTTCACTGCGGGTTCCAAAACAGTGCCTGTCTTGCAGCTTAATTTACTGTGGACCACAAACTGGACAGTCAGCTTCAGGTCTGTCAGGTTTCCCCAAAGTTAAGTTGTTAGGTCGACTGGGTGTGGCCACATGTGTTGGATATGGAATGCTTGAAGAAGAAGAAGAAGAAGCACATTAAGTAAACAAGAAAAAACAACAACAAAACAATAATTTGGCAAATTAAAACTTATAATTAGATTAATTATGAAAATGTATTTCCTTTATTAGAAATCTTCTGGTAACATTACAATGGCCATCTTAAATCTGGTATCGGTTGCAGTTCATATTTCAGCGATGATTACGATACTGACTTACAGTGATAGTACTCATTAAACGTATCGTACTGCCAGTAGAGAAACCTGTCTCGAGTATCGACCATGTGTCCACAAGACTAGAGATGTTTATCGATTGTTGAATAGAGATCGTTGTGTGGGTGTGTGCGGTGTGGGTGAGTGTGGTATGGGAAGGACACACTCTCGTCTCTCTCTCTCTATATCTCGATGGTTTCATTTATTTTCACCCAAGATCTACGGGGCGGTCACACTAGGCTGTTACGTCCACCCCTTCTCTTAACGATTAATCAGACTACTCGCGGACACTGACCGATACAGTAGACGCCTCGATCTGATCTAACCTCCAGTGACAGCATATGGAAGTTGTTTATCCGTGGATGGAGACTGTATTGTAAATGACAGCTCAGAAGTTAAAATGGCGGTCAATTGGTTGAGATGGAAGAGGGGAAGAATGCAAACTCAAAGTGGTCAATCAGAGATGAGAACTTCTTTGTTCTTCTTTTGTCGTTAGACTTCTTCTTTGCGATCGCTATTTTGATGATTATACAGGCAGACGTGTTCTTATGATGAATTCAACTGTTGTCTGGCGCTCATCTCTGGTGCCATGTAGTTTTTAATGTTGTGTTGTGTTCTCGAGCCAGCATCCATTTCTGAGAATGACATACTGGGGGGACAATCTTCCAGGACATGTTCGGTTATGTTCGTGATTGGACGTTCGGTGGTTTAATCATGGTCACACTGTTACGTGTTGTTGTCCAGTGTCGTCGTTTTCTATTTTTGTCTTGCGCTGTTTTAGTAACTTATGTGATAGTTTTTTTTGTCTTGCGCTGTTTTAGTAACTTATGCTGTAGAATTAGTTATTTTTGTCTTGCGCTGTTAGTGACTATGGATAGTTATTTTGTCGTGCATTGCTTTAGTAACTTATGTGATAGTTATTTTTGTCTTGCGCTGCGTTAGTGACGTATGTGATAGTTATTTTTGTCGTGCGTTTGCTTTAGTGTTGCGTTTATACTTAGTGATAGTTATTTTGCTTTTTTTTAGACTTGATAGATTCTGCTATGACCTAAAATTCTCATGCCATTAACATTTTTATTGGTCTTCCTCTCGCCTTATTTCCTGTTTTTTGTGTAGAAGACTCTGTATACAGTGTAGGTTGGTTGCATTCTTATTAAGTGGCCTAACCCCTTCATTCTTTGTTTCTCAATGTAATCTCAACCAATGGTTCCTCATGCAAACTTTCTTATACTGATGATTCAAGCAAGGTTCCATGCAAACTTTCTTATACTGATGTTGGTGACTGTCTTTTCTGGTGTTATTGGTAACTTTTCATAAGCATTGCATTTCACATGCAGTTCTTTTTTTGCGACTGTGCTTTGCTCATTTTCCATGTTTTGATTTGGTAGCACAAAGTAGGCATAAATGTTATTTATCAGTATGGTTGTAGAGATTCTATACCACACCCAACTATACAAGTGGAATATGTAGTAGATAGGAAGAGCAGATTTGAAATATTGATGACAGTCCAAGAAGAGATGACACCGGACGAGTTAACCACACATGATGGAGATATCATATTGTTGTCAGCTACAGATTTTGTGTCACGAAAGAAAGACAGAGAAAGAATGACTGAATTTCAAACGAAAAAGTTCATCTCATTAACAAATTTTGAAAACCGATTCACTAGTGTGTTGCCGGGGTTTTTAAGGAAAGCAAAGAATGGTAACACTGCGACCTACAAGGCATGTCGTAAGAGACGAGCGAGCAAGGAAAGCAAAGAATAGTAACACTGCGACCTACAAGGCATGTCGTAAGAGACGAGCGAGCAAGGGAAGCAAAGAATGGTAACACTGCGACCTACAAGGCATGTCGTAAGAGACGAGCGAGCAAGGGAAGCAAAGAATGGTAACACTGCGACCTACAAGGCATGTCGTAAGAGACGATCGAGCAAGGGGAGCAAAGAATAGTAACACTGCGACCTACAAGGCATGTCGTAAGAGACGAGCGAGCAAGGGAAGCAAAGAATGGTAACACTGCGACCTACAAGGAATGTCGTAAGAGACGAGCGAGCAAGGGAAGCAAAGAATGGTAACACTGTGACCTACAAGGCATGTCGTAAGAGACGAGCGAGCAAGGGAAGCAAAGAATGGTAACACTGCGACCTACAAGGCATGTCATAAGAGACGAGCGAGCAAGGGAAGCAAAGAATGGTAACAGATTTGAAATATGATGACAGTCAAGAAGAGATGGAACACTGGACAAGATGTTAGCACACGTGATGGAGAATCAAGAATTGTCACTCACAGATTGTGTCATCGAAGAGAGAGGGGCAGAGAAAGAATAACTGAATTCAAACGAAAAAGCACAAGGTAAGCAAAGAAGAACACGATTCACAAGGTTTCCAGGGGTTTCAAGGGAAGCAAAGAATGGTAACACTGCGACCTACAAGGCATGTCGTAAGATGCGACTGAGGTAGGACCTAGGAAACTACCTAGTAAATAAAACCATCGCAGAAATCGGATGTACTGGCTTACTAATAGGCGCATAACTGGCATAACGTAAAATCGCTCTTAAGCTCGGATCACATACAAATCACAATGAGTAATTAACAAGTGGTCGATACGGAGCGTTCAAAGAAGAAGCATAAGAAAACCGATTAGACGCTAGGGTCGTGGTTCAATATTGATATCGACTATTGAAACAAGCGTTAACTATAGCGTAATAAAACAAAAACATTATAATCTATTGCAACCACAATGGGTTGCCTTAGCACAAGAACAGAGCCAACTATAAACTTATGGGCCTTCGGACTCAGGTAAGAATTATGGAAATCAGATCACAACTACACCACGTGACCTCGCATTCCAATATTGGTGTATACAGACGAATTCATTTTAAAATCATAACAAAATGCTAAATCGAAGTTATATTATGGAACAAGTTAAGTTTAACAATAAGGAATATTAATATTATGAATATTTTTCACCAATAAATAACAATAGACTTACAGAATTGAGTAAAATTGCAAAAAGCTTCTGCTCATCAAACATCTATATTTTCCAGCCCCTCTTCTGATCTAGGTCAGGAACCCCCACCCAGCTGTCTGGCCTAGTTATCTAGAGTTGGCTGTGCACAAGAATAATTCAAATAGGACATTCCCATATAATTCATAATATGAGAACCGTTCTAGTTAGGAGATCAGTAAATAATTAATAAGGGAGACAACTCAGAAAATAAAATATTGCTTTTGCAGAAATGTCAACGAAAATCTAATATTAAGTTATGAGTTGAATATTTCTGTGTGTGAGTGTTGAAGTGTGTGAGTGTTGGAGTGTGTGAGAAAGATGTATTTTGTTGCAAGAAGTATGCCGGTGTAGCAGGGGAGATGTACTGGACAGCAAGAAGGAAGGTAGTGTAGGGGGAGTACTGGAGAGCAAGTAGGAAGATAGTGTAAGGGACGGAGATGCTGGACAGCAAGTAGGAAGATAGTGTAACGGAATCGACAATAAAAGGGTAACTGGGACAGCATGTCTTTGATTACTTATGTCTGTCATTACTTATGTCTGTGATTACTTATGTCTATGATTACTTATGGCAGATCACTATGTGAGCTGAATACGATACGAATGTTGGTGTTGCAATGGATACCAGCATACTGTGGCATACCAGGAAACAAGAGAGCAGACAAATTAACTAAGGAAGGAGCAACACAGAAACAAAGGAATCAAATAATTACTTTCCAGGAAAAGAAAACACTCATCAAGGTCATTAGAAAAGAAGACCAGCAAAGAGACAATTACCACTATCTAGAGTGAGCGTCGGTAGCTCAAGCGGTAGTGAGCTCGATCACAAACAAAAGCGTACCTGGTTCAAACCCCACGGTGGACAAGTTTGGAAGCAAATTCGTTTCCTTGGGATTTTTGCAAAAGGTGAAAATAGACCTAACTGTTCAGAAAACAATGGCAAACTACTGAAAGTATAAGTGGTGCCTAGAAAATCAACGACTGTGTTTGATGGCTACGTCCTGTAAAGGATATGTCACGGTTTTCAGATAGAGCAAGGCATGTGATATTGTTTCCACTCAGAACTGGATACAACAGACACCTACACAGACTAAAACTAGTTCCATCACCACATGTGCATGTGGACAGACAGCCGAACACATCATGCAAGATTGTCATCTGATGAATCAACTGCAGAAAGAACACTGGCCAACAGAGACAGACATCCACACAAAGCTGTTTGGAAGCCTTGATGAACTAACAAACACAACAACTAACATTCAGTGAACCAGACTCTTTGTGTAGACATTGAACAACAGCGAACCAGAAGAATAGGACCTCTTCTTCTTCTTCTTCTTACGCTTCATATCCACCACTTGTTAACCACTCTGTGGGATTTATATGTGATCTGAGCCTAAGAGCGATTGTACGTTGTGCCAGTTATGCGCCTACAAGTAGGCCAACACATCCGATTTGTGCGATGTTCTATCAAACACTCATATCACCCGAGTGGTTACCGGGGACCAAATTTGGGGTGTAAAGAATAGAACCACTGTTACCTGCAACGCAGGTCGTAAGAGACGACAAAGGAGGTTTGGTTGAAATCGGATTCATATGTCTTAAACATGTAGAAGTCTATGCGTTTAGGGTCTACAAACCAATGTACAACGTATACACGATCTTGGTAAAGATCACAATTTATTAATGTAGCATCCCTAGGACATTCATCAGTCGCCTTCTCTTACGACATGCATTGTAGGTTGCAGTGGTACTATTTATTGCTTCCCTTGCGGGCCCCGGCACCACACGAGCGAGAAGAAGACTTATGTCTTTGATGACAGTTGATAACTGAGTTCCCCTGAATGTTGTCCACCAGTATCTTAATATTTTCATCATTTCAATCATATTTGATTGTATCCTGTTATCTTGAAGAATAATTAAATATGCTGCATAGTGCACAATCAATATGGAGACCGTTTAGAAACGGCCTTGAAATAGATATCATTCTGTTCTGTAATTGAACATAGCTCGTGCTGCGGTTGTTATGGAAATTAGATTGTCATTTTTATGTATCTAGATTAAACGAAACGCATCTCAGATTGAGATGTAACGCGCGGATGTTCGCGCCAGAAATGAGATCGATCAACAAGACTGCAGAAGGAAATGTGAATAATTTTTATGACACGAATATATTCTTTAGAATTTAGATGTTGTTGCCTGATTTACAACATTTCTCGTACGAGTATTTTTGTTGTTCATGTAATATTCTTTGTAATAGCTTTCTGCGATTCTTTCGTTGGAGACAAGGCTTATGTATCACTTTTTGGGGATGTTGTCGATAGTGAGATTCTTCTTCTTCCATCGCTCCATATCGACCACTTGTTAAACCATTCTTTGTGATTTGTACGTGATCTGAGCCTAATAACGCGTTTACGTAGTGCCAGTTATGTGCATACAAGTAGGCCAGCACATCCGATTTCTGCGATGCTTTTTATTTCTAGGTAGCTTCCCTAGGCCCCTATCTTAGTCGTTCTTCGACATGCCTTGTAGACGCAGTGTTACTATTCTTTGCTCCCTTGTGAGCCTGATACAGTTACGAGGCGTAGCTTCTTCTTCGAGAGCTCGATGACCAGCTTAAGCTAAAACTTTGATTTCGACGTGATCTGAGCCTAATAGCACTTGTACTAGTGCCAAAATTAAATTGCATACAAGTAGGCCAGCACATCCGATTTCTGCGACGCTTTTTATTTACTAGGTAGCTTCTCAGGCCCTTTCTCAGTCGCCTCTTCCTGATATGATCAGATCGCATTGTTACTATTCTTTGCTTCTATTGCGAAGCGAAGCTGATAACACGTTGCGCTAGTGATACAGTGCCGTGGAAATTTGGAGTTTGAGACCAGCTTAAGCTAAAAATTATCGGTGTGAGCACGTTGACTACGTTACATCCCACTGTACAATATAGTTAAAAAGTTAATTGCATATCCTTTACAGAACTTTACGAATCAATCCCAGCTTTTTAACGCTGTTCATGATTTTTCTAGACATTATTACGTCCAGTAGTTTGCCATTTCTTTCTGAACGGGTGGTGTCATCGTCCTTTTGTAAAATCCACTCGAAACAATTTGCAACCAAACTGTCCGCAGCGTGATTCGAACTCAGAACGTCGGGGTTAATAGACCGAGTCATTATCCCCTAGGCCACAGACGCCACCTTGTACTGTACAATATACACACAAAAAGTAAAAATGACACATAGAAGTCCATCGTCATAAACAAGCCATTGCCTTGTTATCCTTTAACCTCGGGGTCAAAGTTTTCCGGTCTTGACCGCTGGGATATAGAGTTGGTGTGTGTGTGTGTTATCTGCACATCCAACTCTAATATTGGGCCGCATAACTGACCTGGGACAATCTGACCTAGTTTTGAGTTGGGGGCTGGTTTTTGAATATGTTTGATAGAACACTGCAAACTTTTTTTGCAATTCTACTTAATTCTGTGAGTCTATGGTTATTTATTAATAAAAAAATATTCATAATACTGATATTCCTTATTGTTAAACTTAACTTGGTACATAATATAACCTTGATTTAACATGTTGTGCTGATTTTAAAATGAATTCGTCTATATACAACAATACTGGAATGCGTGGTCACGCGATGGTTGTGGTCTTATTTTCTAGAATTTTTATCTGAGCTCGCTGGCCGTGTGGTTATCAGAGGCTGCTGTTGTCAGTATACTTTTTTTTTTTTTTTTTCTTTCGTCCGCTTTCAACTCAGACGAAGTTTCATCTCTGAAACTGATTTTTGCGTGAAAATCCGTTTTCCAATTTCTTACAATGGCAGCAGCGTGCACATTGTAAATTACTACACTGGCAGCCGTGTGCTCCAATGTACTCGTAATTAGTATTCCCTCGCCATACAGGCAGATTTTCTCCGACTTCAGAGGTACTCACATTATCGTCCTGAGTAAGACCAGGGACTCGAACAAATGCCGGACAGTAGGTTCGAACCCGAGCTATGAGGCGTCTACAGCTAGCAGGCCGAGCTACTATCAACTACTCTAGGCAGTCCCCGTCAGTATACTATTTTTACCGTTTCGCCGTTCCTAAATGTGACTAACTAACCCCAGCTCTGCTGAAGCAGAGTCATTAGTAGAATACACATTGAATGTGTATGTAGACAAAGTAAATGTTGAAATAAATAATGCATAAACTACCTACACCTCACGAATTTCAAGTCAAACGTGGTGTATTTCAGTTTCAGTTTGGAATATCTTCATTGCACTCCGAACATGTCCATATGTGCTCCGATCTCCTTCGCAATATCTTCAATAGCGTCCAGCGACTGACCGTACCAGTTCGATTTTGATTTGTGAGTCTACTCACGTACCTGTTATGCTGTTCTTTTCTTGCTACTTCCAATCTTCAAACCCAGCTCCTGCAATCTAGTAGTTGATGTGGATTGATTTAAACGAAAATCTTATTTGCGGCCACACTCTATGAGGGCGTTCAAAATATCAGCACTATCCATTGGCTGGCCCGCTGATATGGTGGTAGAGCCAGTCTGCTCTCTCATTGCCAAGGACACCCATGTGCCCGGAACGAATATAAACGTGATGTAACTAAATCACAAGAACCCTATGCTGGTAGCCAAAAAAGAATGGTAAACCAACAACGAACCGGGGAGATACATACTCAGGAAGAGATCCGATCACTTATGGACTAATTGGTTTGACGTACAGTGCAATGAAATGATGATCCGACGACTAAACTAAACGGCTACATATGAAGATGGTCCACTCATTAATAGAGTACATGGACATTGACATTTTAAATAACAAGAGCACCCGAGTGGTTACCGGGGCCCAAATTTGGGTGTAAAGAATAGAACCACTGTTACCTGCCACGATGTCGTAAGAGGCGACTAAGGAGGTTTGACTGAAATCGGATGCACATGTCCTAAACTTGTAGAAGTCTATCGTTTAAGGGTCTACCAAACCAATGTGCAACGTATACACGTTCTTGACAAAGATCAAACATATCACAAAGAGTGATTAAAATTGGTCGGAAAGAACGAACGCAAAGAAGAAGAAGAAAAAATAACAGGGACAGTAGTGGACAAATCAATGGATAGATTAGTACTGGTTTGGAATAAGAAGTTGGGAGAGGAGTACATACGATTCAATTCAAACGATAGAGAGATTCAATAAAAGAGAGAAACACAGAACGAGAGAGTTGTGGAGAGAGAGAGAGAGAGAGTAAATGAGAATGAGAGAAATAGTGAGAGGGAGAGTACGAAAGAGGGAGAGAGTGAGAGAAAATGTGAGAGAGTCAGGGGAGAAATTGGAGAGAGTGAGGAGAGAAAGTGAGAGAAAGTGAGACTGGGTGTGTGAGAGAGCAATGTGAGAAAGTGAGAGTGAGAAAAGAGAGAGAGAAGTGAGAGAGGGAGAGAGAGGATAAAGAATAAGTGAGAGAGTGAGAGGAAGAGTGTGAGAGCGTGAAAAAGAATGAATGAGAGAGTTAGAGTAAGTGTATGGGTGAGTGAGAGAGAGAGAGTTTTCTTTCTTCTTCTTTGCGTTCATTATTTACGACCAATTTTAATCACTCTTTGTGATATGTTTGATCTTTGCCAAGAACGTGTATACTTGCACATTGGTTTGGTAGGCCCCTAAACGCATAGACTTCTACACGTTTAGGAACATGCATCCGATTTCATCCAAACCTCCTTATCGCCACTTACGACATACGTGGCAGGTAACAGTGGTTCTATTCTTTACACCCCAAATTTGGGCTCCGGTAACCATCGGGCGAACAGCCTAATAAAATGAATAACAGCTTAAAGGTGCATTAGAACAAGACACCCCAAATCACTACCCACTCCCTACCCGTCACCAACATCTCTATAAAGAAGTAAATGGTGGAAGGGAAGAAGAAGAAGAGAGAAGGAAAGAGAGCTATATATGATATATATAAGAGAGAGAGAGAGGAAGAGTTGATCAACCATTTTTACAACAACAACAAAAACATCTTTGAACTATTGTTTCGTTATGCTATGCCCCAGCACTGCCCAAACTAACCAGATGTGTTCTGTTGGTCCCATGAGTCAGTACCACGACCTTAGAACAGATTGGAAACTCGATGAATACGGCAACCGGCCCCTGTCCCTGTCTGAGACCCCCTTCTCACACCCATAAATCTTAATTACCTCCCCATGGCACTGACGTACCGAGTCAGGACGTACAGTGGTTACATCCCCTGGGGACTGAACTCTCTGTTGTCAGTCTGAGACTTGTACAGATTCTCTCCCTTGAACTGACGAATTCTCCTATTTGACCTCTTCCTATTTCTTTGTTTTAACAAGTAATATATTGTGGTATATACCTCAACATCATCAAGTGCCATGCCAACACAAGTCTTGGTGGCGTAGAGGTTATGTGCTCGTCTCTCGTTCCAAAGGTACTCGGTTCCCTCCCTCGTAGAGCCATTGCAATATTTTTCCAGAGATCCCTGATCACAGCGTAGGTGAAATCGAGTTCCTAGTCTTATCGGAGACGGACTATAAACTTTAGTCCCGTGTTCAATTTGAGAACGTAAAAGAACCATTGGCATTTCAAAATCGAGAAGAGCAGGCAGGAAAGCCGCTGCCCGGTTAAAATTCATTAGATAAGATTCCAAATAAAATTACTACAAAAATATCTTTATCATCTTCTAAATTACATCGGGAACCTTGCCTGTGCTACGGGTGCACTGCAGCTGAGATCTTCTTATGTAAGAAAGAGATCGGAGCACACATGGTTACTCACCGAAGTGCAATGACAATGGCCCTATCAATCAATCAATCAATCGATAAATCAATCATACCAACAGACGTAGGTTACCATATTCTTCCACAACTCTCTGTATCTTGGCCTAGCTATGAGTTCTGATATTGTTTTCGTGCCGTGCCATGATTGATTGATTGATTGATTGATTTATAGAACCATCATCATTGCACTTCGGTGAGTAACCATGTGTGCTTTTTTCATAACACAGAAAGTTCACATCGGCAATGCATGAACTCCGTAGTATCGGCAATGGTTCCTGATGGTCTCCGGTGTACCATGATGTTGTAAGTAAAGTAAACGTTTTTCATAATTCGAGTCGCCCGTGTCTTCCCAGGGACCACACGTGAAGCAAAGAATAATAACACTGTGACCTACAAAGCAGGTCGTAAGAGGTCTAAGGTATGTAGGACCTCAGCGAAGCTACCCTTGAGGTCTAAGGTATGTAGGACCTAGCGAAGCTACCCTGAGGTCTAAGGTAAGTAGGACCTAGCGAAGCTACCCTTGTAAATAAAGAAAAGCTTTGCAAAAATTGAATGTGCTGGCCTACTTGTGGGCGCATAACTGGCACAACGTGCAATAGCTCTTAGGCTCAGATCACATACAAAACACAAAGAGTGGTTTAATAAGTAGTCGATATGAAGCGTTCGAAGAAGAAGAAGATGAAGAAGAAGAAATAACTGGAGTTATATTGGATAATCTAGTGTTGGCACAGAGTAATCTAGTGTTGGCACAGAGTAATCTAGTGTTGGCACAGAGTAATCTAGTGTTGGCACAGAGTAATCCAGTGTTGGCACAGAGTAATCCAGTGTTGGCACAGAGTAATCCAGTGTTGGCACAGAGTAATCCAGTGTTGGCACAGAGTAACCAGTGTTGGACAGAGTAATCAGTGTTGGCACAGAGTAATCCAGTGTTGGCACAGAGTAATCCAGTGTTGGCACAGAGTAATCCAGTGTTGCACAGAGAATCCAGTGTGCACAGAGTATCAGTTGCACCGAAAAGTGTCACAGATAATCGGTTGGCACAGAGTAATCCAGTTGCACGATAATCAATCATGGCACAACAACGTAGGTTCCAATCTTCACAAGTAATCTCGGCTTGCACAGAGTTCCTGATAAGAGTAATCAGTGCTGCACAGAGTAATTGTTTGGGACTGATTCCATTTGCACAGAGTATCCATCATTGCACTATCCGGTTTGGCAACAGAGTAATCCATTTTCACAGATAATCCAGGAAAGTTCCATCGGCAATGAGAACTCCAGTAGTATCGGCAAGAGTTCCTGATGGTCCCAGGTATCCAGTGTTGAAGAGTAAACGTGTTTCCAGTAACCGTTGAGTCGCCCGTGTCTGCCAGGAAACCACAGTGAGCAAAGAATAATACACTGTTGACCTACAAGTAACCAGGTCGTAAGAGAAAGTCTAAGAGAAATTTTCAAGAGAACCTGTGCAAGAGCTACCCATGAGTCTAAGGTAATCCAGTGGCTACAGAGCTAATCCTGAGGTCAAAGAGTAGACCAGTGGCAGAGTACCCTGTAAATAAAAGAAAAGTTTGCAAAAATTGAATGTGCTGGCCTATTAGTGTGGCACAGTAACCTGGCACAAGTAATAGTGTTGGCTCAGATACCATACAGAAATCCAGGTGGTTTGAATAAGTGTCGATATCAAGTGTTGGAAGAGAAGCATGTTGGAAGATAACTGCAGTTTATTGATAATCAGTGTTGGCACAGAGTAATCCAGTGTTGGCACAGAGTAATCCAGTGTTGGCACAGAGTAATCCAGTGTTGGCACAGAGTAATCCAGTGTTGGCACAGAGTAATCCAGTGTTGGCACAGAGTAATCCAGTGTTGGCACAGAGTAACCCAGTGTTGGCACAGAGTAATCCAGTGTTGGCACAGAGTAATCCAGTGTTGGCACAGAGTAACCCAGTGTTGGCACAGAGTAACCCAGTGTTGGCACAGAGTAACCCAGTGTTGGCACAGAGTAACCAGTGTTGCACAGAGTAACCCAGTGTTGGCACAGAGTAACCCAGTGTTGGCACGGGGTAAAAAACGGCATCAGAACTCTTAGCTCAAACAAGGGATAGAGAGTTGTGAAAGAACGTGACAACATACACTTGCTTCTTCTTCTTCTTCTTTGCGTTCGTTCTTTACGACCAATTTTAATCACTTTTGTGATATGTTTGATCTTTGCCAAGAACGTGTATACGTTGACATTGGTTTGGTAGGCCCCTAAACGCATAGACTTCTACATGTTTAGGCATGTGCATCCGATTTCAGCCAAACATCCTTAGTCGCCTCTTACAACATGCGTGTTAGGTAACAGTGGTTCTATTCTTTACACCTCAAATTTGGACCCAGTAACCACTCGGGTGATACATACACTTGCTGAAATGGCACTAGCTGATGATTTATGTATTATGACTTGATTTTCATTGCAAGACGCATACTTTCTTGGTGATATCTTCATATAAATCCAATTTAACTTGTTATAAATTCTAGTTATAACGATGATAACTAGTTGAGATAAATATAAATATGATACACATGATAAATCTGAACGCTTAGCCTATTCAACATATATCATCATTATTATGTGCGTCTGGCGTGGTGAATATTGACCTACCTACACGTCTGTCTTGAGTTTCTCACTTCACCTTTCAACTTCCAACGGAGAACAGGTCTTCAACAAACTTCTTCCAGCCCCTCCCATTCTCTTACCATCTCTTCCTTTGCGTTCCCTGGCCTAGACTGGTGAACCAATTTTTATCATGAATTTTACTGTTGTTTTTGGGACTCCGTTTCTCCGTACAGCTTTTCGCGAAGCTCTGTGTGTTGTGACCAGTACTCTTTCCTTATACCTGCTAAACGTTGACAGTCTTGCAAGACGTGTTCTGCCGTCATGTCTGCCATATTGCAGGGGCACAGGCTAGTTGTGCCTATTTTAAATTTATGGAACATGTGGGCTCGGAGCTTGTTGTGGCCGGTACGGAGGCGAAGTATGGCAACTTGTTCACGTCGAGAGAGACCATAGTATCCGTCACTGGCTGTGTGCTGAGGGTGGTCTTTGCCCATTTGCTTCTATAGTGCGAACCGATGGTTGTTTTAACTTCCTCATAACCGATCTCGAGATCAGTCTGAGGTAGTCGCCCGCCCTCTTTGGCTAGCTTGTCGGCTGCTTCGTTTCCCTAACGTTGCAGTGTGACGGTATCCACTGGATGACGGTGCGTTTGAGTGAACTCGTTAGTTCAGCGAGGGACGTTTTGAGCTCATTCATCTCAGTTTTGCCGACGCATTTGAGTGCCGTGATGACCGATAGAGCATCGGTGAATATCACGACCTTGTTGCGTGTAGTGCTTCTTCTCTTCAAGATCATTTCGGCCGCCGCTTTGATTGCCTCTGCCTCTGCTCGGTAGTTATTCGAGTATTTGCCAGTGGCAATCGCTTTCGTGACTGTTACTTTCTTTGAGATTTTAAGCACTATTCCTCCTCCGCCATCGCTTATTGCGTTATTGGCCGATCCGTCCGTGTATACGTGCGTCCACTCATTTTCAGGGTACTCTGATTCTATGTGTTCTCTTTTCTCCGGGTATTTCTAGGCTTTCCCCATCTCCTCTTTCCCTGCGGGTTTAAAAACAATGCATGTCTTGCAAATCTTCCGCTATCAATTCATACCGCCTGGTATGGCGCTTCTGATTAATTTTTGCGTGCATGACTGCTTTCCATTTTAACAGTGTCCCCACCATACAGGCGGGTCGGGTCTTATCCGATTTTAAAGATAAAACAACTACCTTAAGATTAGGAACTAATGTCACCCGAGTGGTTACCAGGGCTCAAATTTGGGGTGTAAAGAATAGAACCACTGTTACCTGCCACGCATGTCGTAAGAGGCAACTAGGGGGGTTTTGCTGAAGTCGAATGCACGTGTCCTAAACGTGTAGTAGTCTATGCGTTTAGAGGCCTACCAAACCAATGTGCAACGTATACGGTACATGTTCTTGGCAAAGATCAACATATCACAAAGAGTGATTAAAATTGGTCGTAAAGAACGAACGCAAAGAAGAAGAAGAAGATTCTCTTTATCTCATCTTAAACTCTATCTATATTATTTTTTTCTTCTAATTCTCCTTCCATATGTCAATCTCCCCTTTCCTCTCTCGTTGTAACTTAAATTTCTGGCAGTGTGCCGATTCTACTATCCCTGTCCCCATTTTGTTCTGTATCGTGCCTTGTTGCTCTTACAATCCCTGTCTCTTTCTCTCTTCCACTCTTTCTTTCTATCTCTCTCGTTGCCACTCTCACCCTTTTTCTTTTATCTCTCGTTCTCTCTAATATTCCTCTATTTTATACCTCACTATCTCATCACCTCTCTCTCTCTCTTTCTCGTTGTCCTTCTCACTACCTCTCTCTCTCTTTCTCATTGTCACTCTCACCATCTCTCTCTCCCTCTCTCTTTCTTGTCATTCTCACCATCTCTCTTTCTTTATCCCTCACCCTTCTTCACACTCTCCCAGTCTCCAATAATCCTCTATTGTATCCCCCTATTCCACTATTTATCTTCCCCCTCCCCGCCCCTACATTTCTCTATCTCTCGTCCTGGTTCCGCTCATCATCTCATTCTCTTACTGCGTTCGCTGTTCCAACAACCTCACTACCAACCCCTAACCGACCACAAACATCCCACAGTCTTAATTTGATTATAGCTCTATCCTCATTTCTGTCTCAGCATAGTTTTTATTTTCTGACTGGGCCAGCCATTACATCAACAGTAAATAAGGTATTGTCTGGCATAGTGAATGAAGGCCGGTGCACGTCAATTTCGCACAGATTAGTGGGTGTTCTCTGTGGCATAGAGGTAGGGTGCTCACCTCCCGCTTCAAAAGTGCACGGTTTGCATCCCACGTAGAGCAATTTGGCTATTTTCAGTAGTCCCTCTTCTTCTTCTTCTTCTGTCCGTTCGTTCTTTACGACCAATTTTAATCACTCTTTGTGATATGCCTGATCTTTGCCAAGAACGTGTATACGTTGCACATTGGTTTGGTAGGTCCCTAAACGCATATACCTCTACACGTTTAGGACATGTGCATCCGATTTCAGCTAAAACTCCTTAATCGGCCCTTACGATATGCGTGGCAGGTAACAGTGGTTCTATTATTTACACCCCAAATTTGGGCCCCGGTAACCACTTGGACGATAAATAGAATGTACGAACAATTTAAAGGAAGGCATAGAGAATGAAGCAAAGAGAGAGAGAGAGAGAAGAATAGAAGAATAGAGATGGTGGTAACAGAGAGAGAGAGAGAGAGATGGTGGTAACAGAGAGAGAGAGAGAAGAGTGAAGAGAGAGAGAGAGAGATGGTGGTAACAGAGAGAGAGAGAGAAGAATAGAAGAATAGAGATGGTGGTAACAGAGAGAGAGAGAGAGAGAGAGAGAGAGAAAGAGAGAGATGTCGAAAGTTAGAAAGATCAAGAGAGACAGAGAAGGAGGAAGGAAAAGTGTGTTAAATAGATAGATAGATAGAGAGAGAGAGAGTTCATGAAGGAGACAATGAGAGAGACATATATAAAAGAAAGGAGAGTGAGAGAGTGAGAGGATCAAGCTGATTAATATTATCTTAAATTTTCCGAAAGGAGTTAATTCTTATTTTTCATGTTTATAGGCCTACACACTCTGATATAACCAAAACAATGTTCCTCCTTTGGTTGAAAGAGGCGTGTCTTGTCTTAAAGAGGTTTTAATCCCCTACATAACAAACAGCAAACAAACAAGAGAATCTTCTTCTTCTTCTTCTTCCAACGCTTCATATCGACCACTTGTTAACTACTCTTTGTGATTTGTATGTGATCTGAGCCTAAAAGCGTTTTTATGTTATGCAAGTTATGCGCCTAGAAGCAGGCCAGCACATCCGATTTCTGCGATGCTTTTTATCTACTTGGGTAGCTTCACTATGCATTTACCTCGCCCGTCTGCCCAGCGTGTTCGTAGCGCCCGTTGGACTATGGGTGACTATCCCTCTGTGTGTGCAGGTTCAATTCCGCGGATGGCAGAAAAAGCCCCATATTTACGGTGTTCGTGGCACCGAACCGAAGGGTTACGATGTCCATGGCACCGAGCCGAAGAGCTGAAAAGTTCAAGTACTTTTGGATCGGGAAAAAAAAAATGCCTTTACCTCAGTCGTCTCTTACGACATGTCTTGTAGGTCGCAGTGTTACTATTCTTTGTTCCCTTGTCAGCCCTGACACCATCCGGGCGAAACAAGAGAATCAAGCTACTAAGATAGATTGAGTGAGAGTGAAAGAAAGACATAGATGAAGTTTTGTTGGGAGACAGAGAGAGAGAGAGAGAGATGGTGGTTACAGAGAGAGAGAGAGTGAGAGATGGTGGTTACAGAGAGAGAGAGAGTGAGAGAGTGAGAGAGAGAGACAGAGAGAGAGAGAGAGAGATGGTGGTTACAGAGAGAGTGAGAGAGTGAGAGAGACAGAGAGAGAGAGAGATGGTGGTAACAGAGAGAGAGAGAGTGAGAGAGTGAGAGAGACACAGAGAGAGAGAGATAAAGAGAAGTTGAAATTGAAAAGTGGAGAGATAGAGTAAGAGCACCCTTGTGGTGCCGTGTCCGCGAGGGAAGCAAAGAACAGTACCACTGCGACCTACAAGGCAGTTGATGTAGGGGCCTAGGGAAGCTACCCTAATAAATAAAAAGCGTCGCAGAAATTGGACGTGCTGTAGGCGCATAACTGGCACAAGGTTCAATCGCTCTTAGGCTCAGATCACACACAAAGAGCGGTTAATAAGTAATCGATACGGAGCGTTCGAAGAAGAAGAAGAAGAGATCAGAAAGAGACTGAGTTGCCGTACACAACATAAAAATAAAATGAGCACATTAAATGGTGCCAGAAGGGAATATGGAAGTATGAGGGTCTGAACTCTCATCTTTTCTATTTTCTGAGAATAGATAGATCTGTTGAGCTTGCATCGATATTTCAGCCGGACCAGTAACCGGTGTCCCATATATTCCAGAGGTGTGGGCAAGCCCCTGGGAGGCACTGAGTAATGACACAAGACTCCGACTTCGCGCCCGGAGATTTGGGCAGCACGGAAAAAAAAATAGAAAAATAGTTTGTAACATAATGGACAGAAGATGTGGGCACTTTAGTAAACGGAGGGGTTGGGGGTGGGAGGGAGGAAAGGAGGGTCTATCCAGACAAGAATTGTATTAGATAGATTGTGTCTTCTTGTTGCAAACGTGAGGGTTTGTGTGGTTGTGAGTGTGTGTGTGTGTGTGTGTGGTTGTGTGTGTGTGTGTGTATGTACATGCTGTGTGTGTTTGCGGACAGTATGTAGGTGTTTGTCTCGTATGTGGGATTTTATGTTGAAATGCTCTCACAAGTGTGAGTGTGTCTCTGAGCAAGTGCGCATATTTATGTGTGTCCATGCTTATATATATATTCGCCTGTGTGGTGCCGGGGCCTGTAAGGGAAGTAAAGAATAGCACCACTGCGACCTACAAGGCATGTCGTAAGAGGCGACTGAGGTAGGAGCCTAGGAAAGCTACCCTAATAAATAAAAACATAGTAGAAATCGGATGTGCTGGCCCACTTGTAGGCACAGAATTGGCCCAACGTACAATCGCTCTTAGACTCAGATCATATACAAATCACACAAAGTGGTTAACAAGTGGTCGATATGGAGCGTTCGAAGAAGGAGGCACATCATCTACCTAGAGGGTTGCACAAAGCACGAACTCCGTAGCTCCGACAAGAATCCAAAAGACCTCATGAACAAAATTGCACATGTAACTCGATCTATATTCGAACTCACACCCTTCAGAACGACATGCAAACACCTTAACCACATTGTCATTGAGACCCAGTTTTATGTGTGTATGTTATGTCTGATAGCCGCGGTAGCGTAGTTGTTAGTGAACCACTTCAAGGCTGGTGGTCCGGCTCAACTCCGCAGTGGGCTTGGAATATTTTTCCAACAGCAACGGCTCTCAGTTCGACCCATCCTCAATAGGGTACCAGACATGCTCTGAGAAAGTAAACGGCTGGCGTGATGCTGGCACATCACACATCGGTGCCGACGGTCAATGAACGATACAGGCCTAACACTGTATTTCCCTAAATACCACGACGTAATGTAGTGACATACCAACTGTCACCACTATTAAAACATCCAAGCATTAACATGGCAGTCAAACGACAACTGATAAACTGCATATTTATTCCAACTCCTTGCTATCAGTGCCAAACATGGCCCCTGACTAAGACACAAGAAAGAAAGATTACAACATGTAAAATGAGATGTCTACGAAAAGCTGTCAACGTTACAAGGCGAGATAGAGTGAGAAACGAGAATATCAGAAGCATCGTTGGTACTATACCATGCATACAGTACATCGAGAAGCAAAGTTTCAAGTGGTTCGGCCATTTAATGAGAATGGAACCACATTTACTACCATCATGTGCCTATAATAATCGACACTCAGGGCGCAGAGCACGAGGCAGGC